>BSYR01000039.1:8110000-9360000 GCA_030270665.1 Hibiscus trionum | reverse complement strand
AAATGATTTTTGAAAGGTTTTTGGTGTTGAAGTGGTGTCTTAATCATAGAGATCCCGAAATCCTTGAGATCCTTAGTTTTGGAAGTGTTTTTGGTTGAGTTTTTGAGGTGTTCTTGAGGAATTCGAGTTGTTGGAGGTATAAGGTTGGTTTTAGGTTGTTTTTGGATGTTGATTAATGCTTAGAATGTGTTGGATGAGTTGGGTAATGGCTGGGCTGAGGTTTGAAGTCAATCGATTGAATTTTCAATTGTTTCGGATGGGTGTTTTGTTGCTTTAGAGCAGGGCTGCGGGATTTCTTGTGTGTGATGGGGTTTTGGATGCATTTTAATGCATTGAACCTCTGTTTTGATGTGTTGAAAATAGAGGATAGTGATCCGGAAGCAAGTGAAGTGTTTTTGGAGGCTTCAGAGGATCGGTAGTTGCGTCGGCAAGCGTGGTTTCACGAGTCGATAAGTGGAATTTTGTTTTCAGTGTGGAAACGTTTTTGAAAAGGTTTTGGGAACTTAATAAGAGCTTGAAACGCTTTATTAAGTTCGGAAGTAAGTAAATCGAAATTTCTTCCTCGGTTGTGCTAGTTATGAGCCTTTGGTTGCACTTGATTTTAGTGCATTGACCAACTGTTTTAAAGCATGTTTTGAGTATATTAAATGTGTATGATGATGCCATGTGGTTTAAGGATGCTCTAGGTAAGTGATCCTTGTATGCATGTGTTGATGCATGAGATTTTAAGCATGGTTTAATGCTTGTTTATGGCTTATCACGAGTGCTTGTAAAAACAATGAGGTATGCATGAGATATGGATTATATTGGCAAGTGATGTTGGTTAGAGTGTTTTATAAATGAAATAGGATATAGTTAGCCGACTATAGGATTGAGTGCACTATACACAAGTCGCTTTGGGTGTTGAGGGGTTGTGATTGTACCGAATACTCCATCCAAGTACCCTAACGATTGAGGATTGTTAAGGTTGCAACGGTTGAGGGTAGCTCCCGGGTGCGAACCTTGTGTATGTCTCGTCTCTCGTTAGTGGGTTATACATTTGCCGATGAGTGGTGTTGAGGGGTTGTGATTGTACCGAATACTCCACCACGGGCGTCACAACGATGGAGGGTCACTCTCGTGTGTGAGCCTTGAGATGCCGGTAAAGTGAATGAAGGGTGTGGGACAACCTTTGGTAATCTGCGTATCCGATACTTTGATTTTGAGTTTGTTGTTATCACTTGTGAGCCAATATAATGGATTTGTATAATGTGTGAAATTTTGCTAATGCATGGTTTGGAAGATGCATGTTTTGGTTTAAGCTTAGCATAGTGAAGTTTACGCTTGGAATGTGTAACCCCCTTAACCCGGCCTAGACGGTTGACCCGAATTAAGAAAGTCACACGGGGAAAACCAAAGTCAACCCGAAAGTTAACCTTGATTAACGACCCCTTTTTTTTTTCTTTTTAAACTTGTCTAGATGCATATTAATCCTTAGATATGATCATACAACAGCATACTCAAAGATCATAAACATCAGAGATCGAACAGGGACCTAATTGAACAAATTACAACTTTAGGGACCAAATTGTAATTTCTAATAATTATAAGAACTTCATCCAAATTAAAGTTACCAACTTGAAATTAATCAGGTTTCATGCTTCTCTGTGAAATTTCAGCTCAAAAGGACTTCCCAAACTCATACAATTGCACAAACAAGATTCAGGACCAAAACGCAAACAATTCAAAACATTTAACTGCCAATGTCAGCCCCTAACGGTCACCCGTTCCGCAACGCGTACCGCAACACGGGCTGGCAGTAGCCAAACCGTTTCGGAACGGTCCCTCCCGTTTCGGACGCCTGGGCTTGTTTAAGGCACCCGTTCCGAAACGGTAGGTGCTGTTCCGAAACACCCTGCACAGATTACTCCAAAATGCATACTTAAACATGCAATTAAACATCCAATCATGCTCCAAATGCCACCAAACTTTACCAGCATGCTATTCAACATATATGAGACATACTTGCATCAACAATTCATCAAAACATCCACATATATGGAAAGCCCCAAATCTATAGGCATGCTTCCTACTCAAGCAACCATTCAAGCATAAACTTTCAATTCAAGCATATAATGGCCAACCACAAAAACCACCAACCTCAACAACATTCAAAATACCTAGGGAGTTCAAAACATCTCCCAAAACATACACATAGGTCCCCCATTGCCAAATTACCAAAAGCTAAATGTACTTAAGAAAACTTTCCATACTTTGAGCTTTACTTCCACTTGAATGCTTGCCTTCCTTGCTGCCCTCAAAGTACTTTAATGTTCTGCATTATTGATTTGAGAAAACAAAGAGAGCGTAAGAAAAAGCTTAGTGAGAAATGCTCAATAAAACCATTCAATAATGCATTTATAAACACTTTATAAATCATGCTTCAAATCATCATTTACACATGCTCAAAAGCAATCTTTAAACAAGCATCTCATGCTTCATATCATTACATGTCATATTGGCCACAAGTGATACATTTCATTTCTTTAAAAACAAGTTCATCAACTTTCACCCCAAGGACTTTTAAACACCTTGGCCCCAAGGACTTTTAAACACCTTGGCCCCAAGGACTTTTAAACACCATGGAAAGGACCACACAAGGACTTTTAACCACCTTTGTGTCCGTATCAAGTTTCACCCCAAGGACTTTTAAACACCTTGGCCCCAAGGACTTTTAAACACCTTGGCCATGGACTTTTAAACACCATGATATAAATCACCTCAAGGACTTTTAAACACCTTGACCCCAAGGACTTTTAAACACCTTGGAAAGGACCACACAAGGACTTTTAACCACCTTTGTGTCCGTAGCAAGAATCATCCAAGGACTTTTAACCACCTTGATGTTCTTAAGTAAACAAGGCTCACTCAAGGACTTTTAACCACCTTAGTGACCTTAACCTTTGCAAAACATCACTTGCCAATATACATCATTATCATCAATTTATCCACTGTTTTAAAGCATTAAATCAAGCCATATTCATCATGCATTTAAAAGCATCAAACCACATTTAATCAATGTTCAAAAACAAGGAACTCTTACCTAGAGCTTCCTTCAACATATGGCTTACAAAAACAGCATTAACCATGCTAAATCAGGCTTTCAAAACAGAGTTTAAAACATGCAATAAACCACATTGCACAACAATCAAATCATGGCCACCACTAGAGAGTATTTCCGAAAAGTTACACTTGAGCTTAGCAAAGTTGTTTAGACTTAAACTAAGCTCCCAAGACATTGGTTTCAAAGCCGAAAACCCAATTTCACTCACCGATTCCACTTTGCCTCTTGCCGAAGCACCAAATCAAGCCTCCGGATCACCACCACTTGGATCCAAAGATGACTCCCCTGTTTTAACACATTAAAACAATAGATTAATGCATCATCATGCATTAATAGCTTCAATGAAAGCACCTAAACTCGCTGCTCTCATCCATACTCCATTTTCGGCCACCAAACACAACCGAAAATGCATCCAAACCACTTCTCAACAAAGCCCAGCCATAAACTAACAAAACCTAACATCCTTTAACATCATTTAACATCTAAAAAGAACCTAACAACATCCTTACACCTCCAGCAACACCGGATCCACAAGATCACCTCAAAAACAACCAAGAATCATAAGCTAAACTTAGGAAATTCAACCTATCCGGGATTGCATTAATCAAAACCCAATTCCTTATCAAATTAACATTCATTAATCATCATTTTAACACCTTAAAACACTGCTTAAACAGATCCAACGAAATTTCATCAAAAACACACCAAATCTTGCATTATAAGCCAAGATCCATTTCACAACTTAAAAGCCTTTAATAAAACATCAATTAAGGATTGAAAACTTAGGAATTTCAGTAAAGAACTGATAGTTTAGAGGAGAAGGACGTTCTTACCTCCAAACTTGAGTTTCTCCTCTTTTTGGAATCAAAAACCTTGATGAATCAAGTAGCAAATTATGAGGTTTTGTAGATATGATGATTAGAAATCAAAAGAGAGTTGAAAGGAGAGATTTAGGTGAGAAAATCAGAATCAATTCTCTGGAAAGAAAGTGTTTGGGTTGAGAGAAAATGAGAGAAAAGAAAATAGGAAATTAGTTATCAAAATGGCCAAAATGGCTTTCCCTCCTCTTTTGATATGTTTTAAAATCAGAATATAGCTTAAAATATCTTAGAAAAATCTGGAGAAACTACTTTTGGAATAATAGCTCCTTAAAGATTCAAAGTTTCAACCCTTTCTAAAACAGTCACAAAACTTTCAAAAATTACATTTTGGTCACTAGCCAAAATGTCACCCTTCCAAAACTCATTTTCCAAAATTTATTTCACAGTTCACTTAATTATATTAAAAGATGATTTTAGAACATTTTTCCATAATTTTAATGCAACCCGAACTAGGCTTTCCTAAATTCACCCTTTTAGATTCGAACAGCACTTTGACCAAACCGGTCAACGCCCAAAACTTCTAAGCCCAAAACCGGGGCGTTACAACTCTCCCCCCCTTAAGAAATTTCGTCCCCGAAATTTACCTGGAGGAAAGAGATAAGGAAACTGCTTCAGCATGTCTTCCTTCCGCTCCCACGTGGCTTCCTCAACACCTCAATGCTTCCACAGCACCTTCACCAACTCAATGGTCTTGCCACGAAGAACCTTGCTATCCGAATCCAGAACCTTCACCGGTTCCTCATCATAGGTCAAATCCGGATTCAAAACCACTTCCTCCACAGGCATCACATGCGAAGGATCAGATCTATACTTCCGGAGCATAGAGACATGGAACACATCATGAATCTTCTCCAACTCCTGAGGTAACCTCAACCGATACGCAACAGGACCCACACGCTCAACCACCTCATATGGTCCAATGTACCTAGGGCTCAACTTACCCTTCCGGCCAAACCTCATCACCTTCTTCCAAGGCGAAACCTTCAAGAACACACGGTCACCCACCGCATACTCAATCTCCTTACGCTTCAAATCCGCGTAAGACTTTTGCCGATCAGAGGCAGCCTTCAACCGCTCACAAATGAGCTTCACCTTCTCGGTCGTTCCCTTCAACAAAGCCGGCATCGAAACCAACTTCTGACCCGTTTCAGCCCAACAAAGAGGAGTGCTACACTTCCTCCCGTACAAAGCCTCATAAGGTGCCATCTGTATACTTGCCTGATAACTGTTGTTATAAGCAAACTCAACCAAAGGCAGATGCTTCTCCCAAGAACCTTGAAACTCAATCACGCAGCACCTCAACATATCCTCCAAAATCTGGATAACTCGCTCAGACTGACCATCCGACTGAGGATGATAGGATGTACTGAAATGCAACCTTGTACCCAGAGCTTGATGCAAACACTGCCAGAAACGCGATGTGAACCTCGGATCCCTATCCGACACAATCGACTTAGGCACACCATGCAGCCGCACAATCTCAGCAATGTACAACTCTGCCAACTTATCCAAAGAAAACGTGGTATGCACAGGCAAGAAATGCGCACACTTCGTTAGGCGATCCACAATCACCCAAACAGAATTCTTCTTCGAGGGAGACAAAGGTAAACCAGATACAAAATCCATGGTAACCCTTTCCCACTTCCATTCAGGGATTTTCAACGGTTGCAACAACCCTGAAGGAACCTGATGCTCAGCCTTAACTCGCTGACACACCAAACACTTGCTCACAAACTCCGCAACATCCTTCTTCAAACCCACCCAATAGTACTCATCACGAAGATCACGATACATCTTGGTACTACCAGGGTGCATAGCAAAAGGACTACTATGACCTTCAGTAAGAATAGCACGCCTCAACTCAGCATCAGCAGGCACTACTATCCGACTCCCAAAACACAACACTCCATCATCATTAAAGCAGAAATCCGAAGGTCTACCCTCCGCGATATCCTGAACATGAGACACCAAGGAATCATCCAGCAACTGCTTATCCTTGATCAACTGAACCAAAGATGGTTTCACTTGCAACTCAGCAACAAGACCACCATCTTGCGATATGCTCAAGCTAGCAAACATAGCCCTCAGCTCAACAGCTACTTTCCTACTCAAGGCATCCGCAACAACATTAGCTTTTCCAGGATGATACTCAATCGTCAGATCATAATCCTTGAGCAACTCCAACCAACGCTGCTGCCTAAGATTCAACTCCTTCTGAGACATCAGATACCTCAAACTCTTGTGATCCGTGTACACCGTACACTTCTCACCATACAGATAATGTCTCCAGATCTTCAGAGCAAAAACCACTGCAGCCATCTCAATGTCATGCGTAGGATAATTGCGCTCATGCACCTTCAACTGCCGCGATGCATAAGCCACAACCTTACCCTCCTGCATCAGCACACATCCCAAACCAACATAGGACGCATCACTGTACACCACAAACTCTTTCTCTGATTCAGGCTGAACCAAGATAGGAGCTTGCGTCAAAGCCGCCTTAAGCTTCTCAAAAGCATGCTGTCTCGCTTCCGTCCACTCATACTTAACATCCTTTTGCAACAGCTTCGTCAAAGGAGCAGCAATCTTGGAAAAACCATCCACAAACCTACGGTAGTATCCCGCCAAACCAAGGAAACTACGGACCTCATGAACAGACTTAGGAACCTTCCAATTCATCACTGCCTCAATCTTCTGAGGATCAACACGAATCCCCTCAGCAGAAACCACGTGCCCAAGAAATACCACCTCCTTAAGCCAGAACTCACACTTGCTCAGCTTAGCATAAAGCTGATTCTCCAACAAAGCTTGCTAAACAATTCTCAAATGCTCTTCATGCTCCTCCTCGGTACGTGAGTACACGAGGATATCATCAATGAATACCACAACGAACTTGTCCAGGTATTCATGAAACACACGATTCATCATGTCCATGAAAGCAGCAGGAGCATTTGTCAACCCAAACGGCATCACAAGGAACTCATAATGCCCATACCTTGTCCTGAAAGTTGTCTTAGGCACATCCACATCCTTCACCTTCAACTGATAATACCCTGACCTCAAGTCAATCTTAGAGAACACAGCAGCTCCCCGAAATTGATCAAAGAGATCATCAATTCTCGGCAAAGGATACCGATTCTTGATAGTCAACTTGTTCAGCTGACGGTAATCAATGCACATTCTCATAGTGCCATCCTTCTTCTTCACAAACAAGACCGGTGCTCCCCAAGGTGACACACTCGGCCGGATGAAACCACGATCAAGCAACTCTTGCAATTGCGTCTTCAGCTCCTTCAGCTCCTTAGGTGCCATTCTATAGGGAGTAATGGACACAGGAGTTGTATTCTCATACAGCTCAATTCCAAACTCCACCTCGCGGTTAGGAGGTAAACCAGGCAACTCCTCAGGAAAAACACCAGGAAACTCCTTCACAACTCTGATATCTTGCACCCTCAACTCTTTAGAGCTAGGATTCATCACAAAAGCTAGATAGGCTTCACAACCTTGCCTCAGCATCCTGCTCGCCTCCAAGGTAGATACTACATTGGCAAGAAACTTCACATTCTCACCAACCACAACAACTTCATAATCATCCGCAAGCTTAAGCGAAACTCGCTTGTTTTCACAATCCACAACAGCATGATGCTCAGCAAGCCAATCCATACCAAGGATTACATCAAAACCATAAAAGGGCAACTCCATAAGATCAACATGAAAAACATGTTCTTGAACAACCAAGGGACACCTTCTATAAAGCTTTCGAGTCACAACAGTCTCACCAAAAGAACTAGTGACACGAACACCAACATCCAAAGACTCAACAGGCAAACCAAGCAATTCAGCATGCTCACGCAAAATATATGAATGCGTAGATCCAGAATCTATCAAAGAAAGCAATGACAAGGACTGCAAAGTAAAGGTACCTGCAATCACATCCGCATCATTCCTTCCCTCACGCTGAGCATACACCCTCGCTTGGCCTCCACCTTCAGGCTGAATAGCCACAACATGGGCCACTCCACGACCACCTTCCTCTCTTCTCTGGAAATTACCACGGCCGCGCCCACGACCTCTCTGCGGTGCGGCAATAACAGGAGCACGCACCTGATCACCAGCCAACCTAGGACAATCTCGCCTCAAATGGTCTGCGGATCCACAATTCCAGCACCCATTACCAGCTGCCGCAACAGGAGCTTGCACCTCTCTCACAGCACGAGGACAGTCACGCTTCATGTGACCACGTGAACCACAGATCCAACAAGCACTCGGATCAGCTCTAGCACTGCCTCCTTTAGCAGGTGCACCACCACCTCTCTTAGCTGAAGACTGATACTTCTGATCACGTCCCCTCTTGTTCCGTCCACCTCCGGAACTATACTCAGCAGCTCTGTAACGCCCCGGTTTTGGGCTCAGAAGTTTAGGGCGTTGACCGGTTCGGTCAAAGTGCTGATCGAATATATAAGAGTGAATTTAGGAAAGCCTAGTTCGGGTTGCATTAAAAATATGGAAAAATGTTCTAAAATCATCTTTTAATATATAAAAGTGAACTGTGAAATCAATTTTGGAAAATGAGGTTCGGAAGGTTGACATTTTGGCTAGTGACCAAAATGTAATTTTTGAAAGTTCGGTGACAGTTTTATTAAGGATTGAAACTTTGAATCTTTAAGGAGCTATTATTCCAAAAAGAGTTTCTCCAGATTTTTCTAAGATATTTTAAGGTTTTATTCTGATTTTAAAACATAAAGAAAGTGGAGGGAAATCATTTTTACTATTTTATGACTAACTTTCCATTTTCTCTCAATTTTCCTTTTCTCTCATTTTCTCTCAACCCAAACACATTTCTCCAGATTTCCTCCTCTGATTTTGTCACTCAAATCACTCATTTCAACTCTCTTTTGATTCCTAATCATCACATCAACAAAACCTCTCAATTTGCAAGTTGTTTCATCAAGCTTTTTGGCTCCAAAAAGGAGAAACTCAAGTTTGGAGGTAAGAACGTCCTTCTCCTCTAAACTATCAGTTCTTTACTGAAATTCCCAAGTTCTCAATCCTTGATTTGTGTTTTGTTAAAGGTTTTTCAATTGAAATCTTGATTTTGGCTTAAAATGCAAGATTTGGCGATTTTGGTGAAATTTTCGTGTGATCTGTTTGGGCAGTGTTTTGAAGTGTCAAAATGATGTTAAATGAATGCTAAATTGATTAGAAGTTGAGGTTTAATTAATGCAATCCCGGATAGGTTGAATTTCCTAAGTTTGGCTTGAGTTTTTGGTTGTTTTTGGAGTGTTTTTGGTGATCTGTTATACCTGGAGGTATAAGGACGTGTTTGTGATCATTTTGGATGTTAATTGATGTTTAGAAATGGTTAGAAGTGATGGATCTTGGCTGGGTTAAGTTTTGGTAGTGTTTGGAGGTGATTTCGGTTGTGTTTGGTAGCCGAATTGTTGGTTGTGTGATGAGCAGCGAGTTTGGTTGTGTGGCTGCTGTTCTTAATGCATAATGATGCATTAATGTGCTGTTTTTGTGTGCTTGAAACAGGGGAGTTTGATCCGTGAGCTTTAGAGGTGTTGCGGAAGGTTTCGGATGCTTGGAAGGTTTGGTGGCTAGCCTTGTTTTGTGTATCGGTGAGTGAAGTTGGGTTTTCAGCTTTTAAACCAAGGTTTGAAGGTTTTTGGGAGCTTAGTGTAAGTCTAAACAACTTTGCTAAGCTCAAGAGTAAGTGAATGGATTTTCGCTCTTGAATTATGATTGTGAAATTGGCTTTTAAGCAATTGTGGTTGATGATTGAAATGCATGTGTTTTGCATGGTTTAAATCTGTTTTGAAAGCATATCTTAGCATGGTTTAATGCTGGTTTTGAAAGCCATATGTGAGGGATGCTCAAGGTAAGAGATCCTTGGTTTTATACATTGAAAATGTGGTTTTGATGCATGGTGTTGCATGTTGTTCAATGGCTTTGATTAATGCTTTAAAACAGTGAATTAATGTTGGTAAATGATGGTTTTGCATTATGGTTATGCATGTGAAACATTGGACTAATGTGGTAAGGTGGTTATATTGGCAAGTGATGTAAGTGGTTCTTGGTTCTTTGATCGGATATAGTTAGCCGGCTATAGGATTGGGTGCACCGTGAATTAAGTCGCCTTGGAGGTGGAGTGGTCAAGAGTGGACCGGTAAACTCCCTTCAAGTATCCTAACGAGATGGTTGAGGTCATAATAGAGGTGTTGCCCATTCGAGGACCTTGGTTGAGCAAAGGTTATATGGTGTTTAAAAGTCCATATGTGGGAACCTTGTGCTTGTTGAGATCACAATGGCGGTGTTAAGTCCATGTGTGGATCTTGTGTAGGGTGTCCCGGATCTCGTTAGTGATGTTATACAACTACCAATCGGTGAATGCAAAGGTTGTATGGTGTTTGAAAGTCCATACATGGGAACCTTGTGCATGTCAAGGTTGTATGGTGTTTGAAAGTCCATACATGGGAACCTTGGGGAAAAGTTGAGGTTGTATGGTGTTTGAAAGTCCATACAAGGGAACCTCGGGAAAGCTAAGGTTGTATGGTGTTTAAAAGTCCATACATGGGAACCTTAGGATGTTGAGGTCAAATGGTGTTTGAAAGTCCATTTGGGAGACCTTGGATTGGTAGGGTGTATGGAGCGTAGGGACAACGCTCGGAATCCGCGTATCCGATTGGGTGTTGAGTTGAAAAGTGAATGTGGTTGATCACTTGAAGGCCAATATGATGTTCTTGATTGTGATGAAGCATGGGATGCTTGAAATGATGCATAATTGCATGTGAAGCATTAGATGCTTGAAAAGATGCATGGTTGCATGGAAAGTGTATAATGCTTGTGAATGCATGTTTACTTGTTAAGTTGAACAAGTGTTGATTATCATTTGGAAAATGATGCATGTGAGCATGAAATATCTTTAGTGCATTGGAGTCTTGTTAAGACTTGTTTTTAAAGGCATGTGATGATGATGTTGTGGTTCATATATGTTGCCTTTGGTTTAATGCATGTGTTGGTTGGTTTGTGAAATGGTTTTAAAAGATTCTTGCTTGAATTGGCTTTCAAGTTTAAGAAAGGTATGTTGTGAAATGGGAGTGTTTTCCAAGGTTTTGTTTTAGCTTGCATATGGTGTTTATGCATGGTTTGGCTAAATGGATGATTTTGTAAGTTGTGCTTTGAAAAGGTTTTCTTAGCATGCTAAGCTAAGGGTTGGTTTTCATGTATGTGCGATGCATGGTTTTGAGCTTGTTGTTGAAAAGGGGTTTTCAAACATGGCTTTAGTAAACAAATCGAGTTTGTTTTAAAAGTGATTTATGACTCGCTGCGTTGATGGTGTTTTGGTTTTGAGCATACCTCACTAAGCATTATGTGCTTACGCTCCTTTTTGTCCATCAATGCAGATTCTTGAAGTTTGGACAGCGAGGAGCAAGGGATTCAAGAAGGACTCCACTTGAGATGTATGTCTCGGTTAATAGCTATAGTTAATAAAGGCAATGGGGTAGAACCTCTTGGGTTGATGTATGTGTTTGTATATGTTCGGACAAGTATGGTTTTGTGTTGTTGATGTTGTTGGAACATGTTTTGGCTTATGAGTTTGAATTGGAAGTATGTTGTTTAAATGGTTGCTTGTGTTGGAAGCTTAACCTTGAAATTGGGGCTTTTCATGTATGTTGACATGTTGTTGAATTGTTGATGCAAGTATGCCTCTTTTATGTTGAATTGCATGTTGGCAAAGTTTGGTGGCTTTTGGAGCATGATTGGATGTTTAATTGCATGTTTAAGAATGCATTTTGAGGCTTGCTGTGCAGGGTGTTTCGGAATAGCCAATACCGTTTCGGAACGGGTGCCTTAAACAAGCCAGGCGTCCGAAACGGGAGGGACCGTTCCGAAACGGAAAGGCTACTGCCAGACCCCCGTTTCGGTACGCGTTGCGGAACGGCCCCGCGTTTCAGAACGGGCTAAGCCTGTTTCGAAACGGGTGACCGTTGGGGGCTGACATTGGCAGTTAAATGTTTTGAAAAGTATGCATTTTGGTCCTGAATCTTGTTTGTGCAATTGTATGAGTTTGGGATGTCCGCTTGAGCTGAAATTTGGCAGAGAAGTATGAAACATGATTAATTTTAAGTTGGTAACTTAAAATCTGGTTAAGTCCTTAAGGTTTTCAGAATTTACAATTTGGTCCCTAAAGTTGTAAATTGTTCAATTGGGTTCCTGTTTGATCTCCGATGTTTGTGGTCTTTGAGTATGATGTTTGTGTGATCACATCTAGGGTTAATGAGCATCTAGACAAGATTGAAAAGGAAAAAAAAGGGTCGTTAATCAAGGTTGACTTTCGGGTTGACTTTGGTTTTCCCCGTGTAATCTTCTTAATTTGGGTCAACCGTCTAGGCCGGGTTAAGGGGGTTACATTTGGTGGTATCAGAGCTGAGTTGCGAATGCTTGGGGAAAACGGTAAGTTGTTGTGATGTGTGTTGATGTTTACCTTGTTGTGTGGATGAAAGTTGGTTGAATGTTGGTTGAAACACGTGTTTCTGGGCATGATGCTGATGTTTCTAAGCAAATTGTTGATGTTTCTGATCAAGTTGCTGATGTTTTCTGGCATGCTTTGTGTTTATGAATCATTGTTGAATTAATGTGGATATGTGCTGCTGTTGTGAGCTGGTGTTATGCTTGATGATTGTGTAATGAGTATGTTATGTTGATAGTATGCTGATGCAAATGGATGCTGTTGGATGTAAGCATGATCGAGTATGTTGATTGATATGCTTGATGTTGTGATATCCATGTTGTGTTGACTGTTATGTCATGTAAAGGGGAGGATTCGGGATACCCATTGCCTTATTAATATAGCTATTGTGTTATTTTGGAGTTGGAGTTTGAATCCTTGCTTAATGCTGGTCTAACTGGTTTGTTTGTTTGTTGTGATTGTATGTTTGTTGTTGTTAGTAGTATGGCTAAGTCGATGAAGGAATGGCAGTTGGGTCAGATGGTTGCTGCCTTGGGGCAGGTTGTTAAGGCGTGGAATTCACCCTTTCGTGGAGGTGTTTTTGTCTCAGTCTTCTGTGCTTGAGATTGAGGTGGTAAGGCAGAAGGAAGAAGCTGGTTCTGTGATGAAGGGTTCATCACCTGTTGTTCAGGAGGTGTTGGGAACATCTCAGGCTGTGGTAAGGGTAAAGTCTGTGGATGTGCTAGCTGTGGGATGTGTGGGTTTGCCGAAGCAGCGTTTGCTTGATTTGGGTGCTGTGGAATATCATGGTTCTACACCGGAGATGTTTGAGGCCTGGTTGGCCAGTGTGGTTCTGATCTTGGATCAGGAAGGCTGTTATCTTGCTTGTAAGCTGGGGAGTGTTGTTTCTCTGATGTTGGAGGATGCATGTGTCTGGTGGACATCTGTGGCAGTGGCGTCACATATTCATGATATTGATTGGGATTTCTTTGTATCTGCCTTTTATGAAAGGTATCTTGGAGGGAAGTTTCCAAGGGTTGAGCAATGTGACGGTGGTGTTGTTGTAGAGCAAGTGTTGCTTGGGCAAGGAGTGGAAGTTCAGCCACCGGTGTGTGACCGTTGTGAAAGGCGCCATGTTGGAGGTTGTTGGGGCGCGGGTGCTTGCTGGAACTGTGGTTCCAAAGTACATGTTAAGCGTGATTGTCCTTTTGGGGTGAAGTCAGCTTTGGTGTTAGCCAAAGGGTCTCAGAAAGGTCGTGGGCGCGGCCGAGGCAAGGTTCAGAAGTGGCAGAAAGAGCAGGAAGTTGTGAAGAGTGTGGGAAAGGAGAAATTCTGGAAATGTGGGTCTGCTGGACACATGAGACGTGATTGTTTGATGTTGGCTCGGAACAGCCAAGGTCCCTTATCGCAAGGAGTTGGTGGTGACCCTGGTGTGTTAGCTGGTGCTGCAGTGGTGCGGCAGAAGGATGATGGTTCCGCGAGGAAGAGAGTTCGTCTGATGAAGCTTCAGGGTGGTGTGGTGCTTTCAGGTAACCTTGTTTAGTAATCTTTGCTCTAGTTACCTTAGTTTGGTTTCTGTTGGTTTTCCTTGCGTGGTAAGTTTAGTCTTGTTGCTAGTTGATGGGGTAATAGTTGTAGTTTGGAAACATCTTTGGTGTGAAGAAGGCTTAGGTGAGAATCTTGTGGTTAATGATTGTTGGTATGATGGAGTTAGATAAGTTAGAAGTGTGGTAGGAGGTTGTTCTTAGACGGATTTGAGGATGTTATTGGAGGGTGTGAACTGGCATTCATGCACAGTTAAAATCATTGTTATATGCTATATTATATATGTTGGTCCATGCGTACATGTGGCATGACATTAGAGGTTTTGCATACATGTACATCAGGCATTGATAGGGCATGTTGGTGATCATGCATACGATGTTCACACTCGCTAATAACTAATCGAATCTGTTAGAGTGGTGGTTGGGTTAGGTTGGATGATGGGTTTTTAGAGGTTGTTTTGGTGCTGGGTGAGAGTTAGACGTAATGGAGTATATTGGGCTAGTTGCTAGTAATAGTGAGAGTGGTATGGTTTGATGGTAGAAGGATAGTGTTTGTTGCTTAAAGAGAGTTTAGTGGTTTGGATAGCTAAGTAGAAAGGGTAGCACCTTGATGCTAAGTGATGTTGTAGTTTAACGGTTGTGTTTCCAGGTGCTGGGGTAGCTTAGCATTTGGGTTGTTGTGGAAGGGTTATGAAAGATCGAAGGCTTTTGTTGGTTATTTGGGTTTTTGTGAGAAGTGGTTGGCTGGTTGTGTGTATGTGAATTTCTTTTGAGGTTAGCTGGTGGTGTATGGAACAGCTGGCGGAGTTAAGTTGGAGTTGTAATGTAAATCTTGGTTTGTGGGTGAGTAGACCTGGTGAGTCGTTTTGGTAATGATAGCGGCAGATGTGAAGGAATGTCAGATTATGTTGAGGAGTTTGGGTAAGCAGTTGATGCTTAAGAATTTTTGCTTGTCGGGAAGATTCTTGGAAGGGGTTTGAGAGTTGCAAGAGTTTTGGAAGCAGAGAAGTTTGCATAGTGGTTGAGTTGGATTGGTTAGAGTTCCTTTGTAAACCAGTCTTAGAAGTTGTGCGTTACAGTAATGTGTGCTGTGAAAGTTAAAGTTCTTCATGATTGAAGTTGGGGCTGTGTACAGTCCGGATATGTGGAAGGTTAAGTTGTGTCTATCTTTGAGTGTTCTGGATTGTGAACAGCATGTGGTGGTGTTGGGTTCGGTGGAGTTTTATGTGGAAAGTGTTCAGTGTTGGTTGAGGCTTTTGTGTTGCCTTGTGTGTGATTTGAGAAGGTTGTTGTTCTCTTTTCGACGGTTGAAATTTTGAGGACGAAATTTCCTAAGGGGGGGAGAGTTGTAACGCCCCGGTTTTGGGCTCAGAAGTTTAGGGCGTTGACCGGTTCGGTCAAAGTGCTGATCGAATATATAAGAGTGAATTTAGGAAAGCCTAGTTCGGGTTGCATTAAAAATATGGAAAAATGTTCTAAAATCATCTTTTAATATATAAAAGTGAACTGTGAAATCAATTTTGGAAAATGAGATTCGGAAGGTTGACATTTTGGCTAGTGACCAAAATGTAATTTTTGAAAGTTCGGTGACAGTTTTATAAAGGATTGAAACTTTGAATCTTTAAGGAGCTATTATTCCAAAAAGAGTTTCTCCAGATTTTTCTAAGATATTTTAAGGTTTTATTCTGATTTTAAAACATAAAGAAAGTGGAGGGAAATCATTTTTACTATTTTATAACTAACTTTCCATTTTCTCTCAATTTTCCTTTTCTCTCATTTTCTCTCAACCCAAACACATTTCTCCAGATTTCCTCCTCTGATTTTGTCACTCAAATCACTCATTTCAACTCTCTTTTGATTCCTAATCATCACATCAACAAAACCTCTCAATTTGCAAGTTGTTTCATCAAGCTTTTTGGCTCCAAAAAGGAGAAACTCAAGTTTGGAGGTAAGAACGTCCTTCTCCTCTAAACTATCAGTTCTTTACTGAAATTCCCAAGTTCTCAATCCTTGATTTGTGTTTTGTTAAAGGTTTTTCAATTGAAATCTTGATTTTGGCTTAAAATGCAAGATTTGGCGATTTTGGTGAAATTTTCGTGTGATCTGTTTGGGCAGTGTTTTGAAGTGTCAAAATGATGTTAAATGAATGCTAAATTGATTAGAAGTTGAGGTTTAATTAATGCAATCCCGGATAGGTTGAATTTCCTAAGTTTGGCTTGAGTTTTTGGTTGTTTTTGGAGTGTTTTTGGTGATCTGTTATACCTGGAGGTATAAGGACGTGTTTGTGATCATTTTGGATGTTAATTGATGTTTAGAAATGGTTAGAAGTGATGGATCTTGGCTGGGTTAAGTTTTGGTAGTGTTTGGAGGTGATTTCGGTTGTGTTTGGTAGCCGAATTGTTGGTTGTGTGATGAGCAGCGAGTTTGGTTGTGTGGCTGCTGTTCTTAATGCATAATGATGCATTAATGTGCTGTTTTTGTGTGCTTGAAACAGGGGAGTTTGATCCGTGAGCTTTAGAGGTGTTGCGGAAGGTTTCGGATGCTTGGAAGGTTTGGTGGCTAGCCTTGTTTTGTGTATCGGTGAGTGAAGTTGGGTTTTCAGCTTTTAAACCAAGGTTTGAAGGTTTTTGGGAGCTTAGTGTAAGTCTAAACAACTTTGCTAAGCTCAAGAGTAAGTGAATGGATTTTCGCTCTTGAATTATGATTGTGAAATTGGCTTTTAAGCAATTGTGGTTGATGATTGAAATGCATGTGTTTTGCATGGTTTAAATCTGTTTTGAAAGCATATCTTAGCATGGTTTAATGCTGGTTTTGAAAGCCATATGTGAGGGATGCTCAAGGTAAGAGATCCTTGGTTTTATACATTGAAAATGTGGTTTTGATGCATGGTGTTGCATGTTGTTCAATGGCTTTGATTAATGCTTTAAAACAGTGAATTAATGTTGGTAAATGATGGTTTTGCATTATGGTTATGCATGTGAAACATTGGACTAATGTGGTAAGGTGGTTATATTGGCAAGTGATGTAAGTGGTTCTTGGTTCTTTGATCGGATATAGTTAGCCGGCTATAGGATTGGGTGCACCGTGAATTAAGTCGCCTTGGAGGTGGAGTGGTCAAGAGTGGACCGGTAAACTCCCTTCAAGTATCCTAACGAGATGGTTGAGGTCATAATAGAGGTGTTGCCCATTCGAGGACCTTGGTTGAGCAAAGGTTATATGGTGTTTAAAAGTCCATATGTGGGAACCTTGTGCTTGTTGAGATCACAATGGCGGTGTTAAGTCCATGTGTGGATCTTGTGTAGGGTGTCCCGGATCTCGTTAGTGATGTTATACAACTACCAATCGGTGAATGCAAAGGTTGTATGGTGTTTGAAAGTCCATACATGGGAACCTTGTGCATGTCAAGGTTGTATGGTGTTTGAAAGTCCATACATGGGAACCTTGGGGAAAAGTTGAGGTTGTATGGTGTTTGAAAGTCCATACAAGGGAACCTCGGGAAAGCTAAGGTTGTATGGTGTTTAAAAGTCCATACATGGGAACCTTAGGATGTTGAGGTCAAATGGTGTTTGAAAGTCCATTTGGGAGACCTTGGATTGGTAGGGTGTATGGAGCGTAGGGACAACGCTCGGAATCCGCGTATCCGATTGGGTGTTGAGTTGAAAAGTGAATGTGGTTGATCACTTGAAGGCCAATATGATGTTCTTGATTGTGATGAAGCATGGGATGCTTGAAATGATGCATAATTGCATGTGAAGCATTAGATGCTTGAAAAGATGCATGGTTGCATGGAAAGTGTATAATGCTTGTGAATGCATGTTTACTTGTTAAGTTGAACAAGTGTTGATTATCATTTGGAAAATGATGCATGTGAGCATGAAATATCTTTAGTGCATTGGAGTCTTGTTAAGACTTGTTTTTAAAGGCATGTGATGATGATGTTGTGGTTCATATATGTTGCCTTTGGTTTAATGCATGTGTTGGTTGGTTTGTGAAATGGTTTTAAAAGATTCTTGCTTGAATTGGCTTTCAAGTTTAAGAAAGGTATGTTGTGAAATGGGAGTGTTTTCCAAGGTTTTGTTTTAGCTTGCATATGGTGTTTATGCATGGTTTGGCTAAATGGATGATTTTGTAAGTTGTGCTTTGAAAAGGTTTTCTTAGCATGCTAAGCTAAGGGTTGGTTTTCATGTATGTGCGATGCATGGTTTTGAGCTTGTTGTTGAAAAGGGGTTTTCAAACATGGCTTTAGTAAACAAATCGAGTTTGTTTTAAAAGTGATTTATGACTCGCTGCGTTGATGGTGTTTTGGTTTTGAGCATACCTCACTAAGCATTATGTGCTTACGCTCCTTTTTGTCCATCAATGCAGATTCTTGAAGTTTGGACAGCGAGGAGCAAGGGATTCAAGAAGGACTCCACTTGAGATGTATGTCTCGGTTAATAGCTATAGTTAATAAAGGCAATGGGGTAGAACCTCTTGGGTTGATGTATGTGTTTGTATATGTTCGGACAAGTATGGTTTTGTGTTGTTGATGTTGTTGGAACATGTTTTGGCTTATGAGTTTGAATTGGAAGTATGTTGTTTAAATGGTTGCTTGTGTTGGAAGCTTAACCTTGAAATTGGGGCTTTTCATGTATGTTGACATGTTGTTGAATTGTTGATGCAAGTATGCCTCTTTTATGTTGAATTGCATGTTGGCAAAGTTTGGTGGCTTTTGGAGCATGATTGGATGTTTAATTGCATGTTTAAGAATGCATTTTGAGGCTTGCTGTGCAGGGTGTTTCGGAACGGCCAATACCGTTTCGGAACGGGTGCCTTAAACAAGCCCAGGCGTCCGAAACGGGAGGGACCGTTCCGAAACGGAAAGGCTACTGCCAGACCCCCGTTTCGGTACGCGTTGCGGAACGGCCCCGCGTTTCAGAACGGGCTAAGCCTGTTTCGAAACGGGTGACCGTTGGGGGCTGACATTGGCAGTTAAATGTTTTGAAAAGTATGCATTTTGGTCCTGAATCTTGTTTGTGCAATTGTATGAGTTTGGGATGTCCGCTTGAGCTGAAATTTGGCAGAGAAGTGTGAAACATGATTAATTTTAAGTTGGTAACTTAAAATCTGGTTAAGTCCTTAAGGTTTTCAGAATTTACAATTTGGTCCCTAAAGTTGTAAATTGTTCAATTGGGTTCTTGTTTGATCTCCGATGTTTGTGGTCTTTGAGTATGATGTTTGTGTGATCACATCTAGGGTTAATGAGCATCTAGACAAGATTGAAATGGAAAAAAAGGGTCGTTAATCAAGGTTGACTTTCGGGTTGACTTTGGTTTTCCCCGTGTAATCTTCTTAATTCGGGTCAACCGTCTAGGCCGGGTTAAGGGGGTTACAAGCTCGCTTGCCAGCACCCTTCGCAGATAAACCCAAGTTCATCTCAATGTCCTTGGCTCGGCCCACCAACACATCAAAATCATCATACTCGGTGGCCAGCACATACATTTTCACATCCGTCACTAAGCCATAACGGAACCTCTCGCACCTTGCCCGCTCATCAGGTACCAGCTCAGGTGCATACTGACTGAGTCACACAAACTGCACTTCATACTCAGACACACTCATGCTCCCTTGGGTAAGAGACATGAATTCACGCTTCTTCTCATCAAGATATCTAACACCAAGATATCTCCGCTTGAACACATTCTGAAAGAATGTCCAAGTCACATCAGCTTCAACCATCCCAGCTATGGTGGTCGTCCACCACGTATACGCATCATCCTGCAGCAAGGATACAACACACCCCAGCTTCTGCACATCAGTGCAACTCATCTGACCCAAGATTCGCTTGGTACTCTCTAGCCAAGCTTCAGAACTCTCAGCAGACATACCCCTGAACTCAGTCCCACCAAGACTGCGCAGACGCTCCAAAGGTAGTCTAACACCAGCATCTCCCTGATGCCCAGCTCCTTGAGCCCCAGCTACTGCTGCTCGGAAAGCACCCGCAATAGCTTGTACCAACATAGACATATCGGGCATAGCTTGCCCCTGACCAACCTCTGGTCCAGCAGCTCCAGCACCAGCTGCAGCTTCAACTCTTCCACCCTCAGCACCACCACCGGGTGGAGGAGGAGGTAACACCGCACTACCCGTGTTTTCCTCATTCTCGTTCTCATTAGGAGCCGTAGCTCGCACATTACCTCGTAACTCTCTACGTGGTGCCATACTTTTACCATGCAATCACAATACAAATAAAACGAAGTCAGGCCCAGCAAGGTAAGCAATCCAAGTATTCAAGCTCAATTTCATTCAAAATCAACACCATTTCATTAGCTTTTATTTGGCAATGGGTACCCACAACATGCTACATCACAGCATACATCTCAATTGCATCCAAATCACAAGCCACTAAACATGCTTTCGATCAACAAGCATACAAGGCATACATACTTCAATCATGCAAACATTCATTCCCAATTACTCGAGAACTCAGTTCTGATACCACCAAATGTAACCCCCTTAACCCGGCCTAGACAGTTGACCCGAATTAAGAAAGTCACACGGGGAAAACCAAAGTCAACCCGAAAGTTAACCTTGATTAACGACCCTTTTTTTTCTTTTTAAACTTGTCTAGATGCATATTAATCCTTAGATATGATCATACAACAGCATACTCAAAGATCATAAACATCAGAGATCGAACAGGGACCCAATTGAACAAATTACAACTTTAGGGACCAAATTGTAATTTCTGATAATTATAAGGACTTCATCCAAATTAAAGTTACCAACTTGAAATTAATCAGGTTTCATGCTTCTCTGTGAAATTTCAGCTCAAAAGGACTTCCCAAACTCATACAATTGCACAAACAAGATTCAGGACCAAAACGCAAACAATTCAAAACATTTAACTGCCAATGTCAGCCCCTAACGGTCACCCGTTCCGAAACAGGCAGAGCCCGTTTCGAAACGCGGGGCCGTCCCGCAACGCGTACCGCAACACGGGCTGGCAGTAGCCAAACCGTTTCGGAACTGTCCCTCCCGTTTCGGACGCATGGGCTTGTTTAAGGCACCCGTTCCGAAACGGTAGGTGCTGTTCCGAAACACCCTGCACAGATTACTCCAAAATGCATACTTAAACATGCAATTAAACATCCAATCATGCTCCAAATGCCACCAAACTTTACCAGCATGCTATTCAACATATATGAGACATACTTGCATCAACAATTCATCAAAACATCCACATATATGGAAAGCCCCAAATCTATAGGCATGTTTCCTACTCAAGCAACCATTCAAGCATAAACTTTCAATTCAAGCATATAATGGCCAACCACAAAAACCAGCAACCTCAACAACATTCAAAATACCTAGGGAGTTCAAAACATCTCCCAAAACATACACATAGGTCCACCATTGCCAAATTACCAAAAGCTAAATGTACTTAAGAAAACTTTCCATACTTTGAGCTTTACTTCCACTTGAATGCTTGCCTTCCTTGCTGCCCTCAAAGTACTTTAATGTTCTGCATTATTGATTTGAGAAAACAAAGAGAGCGTAAGCAAAAGCTTAGTGAGAAATGCTCAATAAAACCATTCAATAATGCATTTATAAACACTTTATAAATCATGCTTCAAATCATCATTTACACATGCTCAAAAGCAATCTTTAAACAAGCATCTCATGCTTCATATCATTACATGTCATATTGGCCACAAGTGATACATTTCATTTCTTTAAAAACAAGTTCATCAAATTTCACCCCAAGGACTTTTAAACACCTTGGCCCCAAGGACTTTTAAACACCTTGGCCCCAAGGACTTTTAAACAACTTGGCCCATGGACTTTTAAACACCATGGAAAGGACCACACAAGGACTTTTAACCACCTTTGTGTCCGTATCAAGTTTCACCCCAAGGACTTTTAAACACCTTGGCCCCAAGGACTTTTAAACACCTTGGCCATGGACTTTTAAACACCATGATATAAATCACCTCAAGGACTTTTAAACACCTTTACCCCAAGGACTTTTAAACACCTTGGAAAGGACCACACAAGGACTTTTAACCACCTTTGTGTCCGTAGCAAGAATCATCCAATGACTTTTAACCACCTTGATGTTCTTAAGTAAACAAGGCTCACTCAAGGACTTTTAACCACCTTAGTGACCTTAACCTTTGCAAAACATCACTTGCCAATATACATCATTATCATCAATTTATCCACTGTTTTAAAGCATTAAATCAAGCCATATTCATCATGCATTTAAAAGCATCAAACCACATTTAATCAATGTTCAAAAACAAGGAACTCTTACCTAGAGTTTCCTTCAACATATGGCTTACAAAAAACAGCATTAACCATGCTAAATCAGGCTTTCAAAACAGAGTTTAAAACATGCAATAAACCACATTGCACAACAATCAAATCATGGCCACCACTAGAGAGTATTTCCGAAAACTTACACTTGAGCTTAGCAAAGTTGTTTAGACTTAAACTAAGCTCCCAAGACATTGGTTTCAAAGCCGAAAACCCAATTTCACTCACCGATTCCACTTCGCCTCTTGCCGAAGCACCAAATCAAGCCTCCGGATCACCACCACTTGGATCCAAAGATGACTCCCCTGTTTTAACACATTAAAACAGTAGATTAATGCATCATCATGCATTAATAGCTTCAATGAAAGCACCTAAACTCGCTGCTCTCATCCATACTCCATTTTCGGCCACCAAACACAACCGAAAATGCATCCAAACCACTTCTCAACAAAGCCCAGCCATAAACTAACAAAACCTAACATCCTTTAACATCATTTAACATCTAAAAAGAACCTAACAACATCCTTACACCTCCAGCAACACCGGATCCACAAGATCACCTCAAAAACAACCAAGAATCATAAGCTATACTTAGGAAATTCAACCTATCCGGGATTGCATTAATCAAAACCCAATTCCTTATCAAATTAACATTCATTAATCATCATTTTAACACCTTAAAACACTGCTTAAACAGATCCAACGAAATTTCATCAAAAACACACCAAATCTTGCATTATAAGCCAAGATCCATTTCACAACTTAAAAGCCTTTAATAAAACATCAATTAAGGATTGAAAACTTAGGAATTTCAGTAAAGAACTGATAGTTTAGAGGAGAAGGACGTTCTTACCTCCAAACTTGAGTTTCTCCTCTTTTTGGAATCAAAAACCTTGATGAATCAAGTAGCAAATGATGAGGTTTTGTAGATATGATGATTAGAAATCAAAAGAGAGTTGAAAGGAGAGATTTAGGTGAGAAAATCAGAAACAATTCTCTGGAAAGAAAGTGTTTGGGTTGAGATAAAATGAGAGAAAAGAAAATAGGAAATTAGTTATCAAAATGGCCAAAATGGCTTTCCCTCCTCTTTTGATATGTTTTAAAATCAGAATATAGCTTAAAATATCTTAGAAAAATCTGGAGAAACTACTTTTGGAATAATAGCTCCTTAAAGATTCAAAGTTTCAACCCTTTCTAAAACAGTCACAAAACTTTCAAAAATTACATTTTGGTCACTAGCCAAAATGTCACCCTTCCAAAACTCATTTTCCAAAATTTATTTCACAGTTCACTTAATTATATTAAAAGATGATTTTAGAACATTTTTCCATAATTTTAATGCAACCCGAACTAGGCTTTCCTAAATTCACCCTTTTAGATTCGAACAGCACTTTGACCAAACCGGTCAACGCCCAAAACTTCTAAGCCCAAAACCGGGGCGTTACAGAATGTAACCCCCTTACACGGGGAAAACCGAAGGCGACTCGTGAAAGTCAACCCCGATTAACCACCCTTTTTTCCTTATATTTTCTAGACGCACATCGGAATCCAATTAGGGGGTTCAATTGTATTCAATTAACTTTTAGGGACTAGATTGTAAATTTCAATAATTACAAGGACTATCCAATTTTTAAGGTTACCAAACTAAAATTAATCATATTACATGCTAGTGTGTCAAATCTTATCTCAAACGGACCATTCAAACACAACCAATTGAACTTACAACATTCAGGGACCAAAACGTAAGAAATAGAAACCTGGAACAATTCAAAATCAACATCCAACGGCCAAGTGTTTCGGAACACAAAACCCTGTATCGGTACGGTCATTTCGAAACCATGTTGACCGTTTCGATACTCGGGTGCGTTCCGAGACACCAAATAATCCGTTTCGATACGGTGATTTACAGTAGCGAAACGTTCCGGAACGTGCCTACTCGTTCCGAAACACCATTACCATTACAAGCCACCATTCCGAAACAGATAAGGGCGTTCCGAAACGCCTGGCTCTACAATTTTCCAAATTGCTGGTTTTCTCAACTTTTCACCTCCGAAACCACCCCAACACATGCCACAACACTCATACTATATGAATAAACAATAAGGGACTCCAAAACGAAGTGCAAGCTAAAACATAGCATCATACTTGCAAGCTTTAGAACTATAGGCATGCTTCCTAGATGTCAAAACCACAAAAAGGCTAAAAACCATATCCAAGCTTAAAGAAATATTCAAAGGCCATTTACAATACCAAATCAGCAAACCAAACATGCTAAAGGTGTTTAATATCACCAAATAATATCAAAAGTAGAAATCCCACCCATTGCCTCTTATTACACCAAGGTAAAACCACATACTTTGTTTGGTCTAAGATACATGGAATCCATTTGCTTTCTCGCTGCCCAAATGCTTAATTTTCTGCATTGATAAAACAAATGAGCGTAACCATAAAGCTTAGTGAGGGTCACTAAAACTAAACATTCATCAATGCATTTTACAAAACCGAAACATCACCATTTGTTATCTCATGCCTTCACTTAAATAATGCCTTTTTAAAGCATCAATGCACTTTTTAAACCACGTGCTCTTATTAAAATAACAACAAATAATCCTTTGCTTATGCTTAAACCAAGCATCACATGCATTCTAGCATAATTCACAAGCATCACATGCTTAAATCATTAATCAACAACATTATATTGGCTCGCAAGTGATCAATTCTCAATCCATACCAAAACCAACTCAAATGACATAATCGGATACGCGGATTACAAGCATTGTCCCACACGCTTCATACACACTACCAGACTACACAAGGCTCACACACGGGATTAAGCCAACAACCGTTGTGACACCCGTGGTGGAGTTTAACTGTACAATCACAACCCCTTGACACCACTCATCGGTAGTTATATAATTCCACTAACGAGAGGACGGGACACATACAACAAGATCAACACACGAGATTTAACCATCCACCGTTGTGATCTTAGGCTCAATCGTTAGGGTACTTGGATGGAGTATACGGTACAATCACAACCCCTCGATATCCAAGGCAACTTTATTCACGGTGCACCCAATCCTAAAGTCGGCTAACTATATCCGATTAAAGTAACAAAAAACCATTTCCATCACTTGCCAATATAATCATTTAACAACATTATTTCACTGTTTATAAATATAAGTCACAATGCCATTTCCACAAGCATAAACATGATTAAACTCAAATGCATACATTTCATAAATCCAAGGATCACCTACCAAGTGCATCCTTAACAAAATGGCATTAAACACCAGCATTATCAATGCTCAAAACATGCTTTAAAATAGTAAATAAAATCACATTTAACTCAAATGCATTTTCCAACAAAAACATAACACATTCCGAGAGAGACATTCGAATCACTTACTCTTGAGCTTAGCTAAGTGTTTCAAACTTACACTAAGCTCCCAAGACCACGCTCAAAGCGTAACAAAGCTGGAAAATCCATATCCTCTCACCGATACACGAAACCTTGCTCGCCGACACGAAAATCACCCTTTCGAAGCCTTTACAAAAGCTTCGTTTGCTTCCGCATCAAGATCCCCTATTTTCACATCATCAAAACATAGATCCAAATGCATTAAAATGCATTTCAACACCAAGAACCAACATAAACTCGTTGCCCACCAAAACTACACCAATTTACCTATCTGAAACAACCGAAAACTCAATCAGTTGCTTCCTAAACAAAGCCCAGCCAACATACATCACTTTCAACCATTTATAAACATCAAAACTCATCTAAAACAACCTAAACCCATCCTTATACCTCCAGCATGCATAACAACATCGTTTCATCTCAAAAACCCAACTAAAATCATTAAGAATCTCAAGGATTCCGGGATCTATATTATCAAAACCCTTTTTCAACATAATAATCAACTCAAAACTCAATTAAAACTAATCCAAAATAGGGCCCATCAAATCCAATCCGAAAATTAAGATTTTAATCATATTTTTGTAAGATTTTTACCTCAAATCAAAACTATAATAAAAACACATCCAAAAACATCAATTAGAAGACAAAGATCTTGGGAATTTCAATAAAGAACCTAGATTGAAGGTTGAGAACGGGATTTACCTCCAATCCTTGCCTTCCTCAATGATTGACAAGTTTTCCTTAACAAATTTTGAAGAATTTGAAGGGAACTCTTGAAATTTGTTTTGAAATCAAAGGGCGAGTGTTTGGGAGAAAAAATCTGGGGAAAATAGTTGGGAAATTGGTTTTGTTGAAATGAAAGTTAGTTACGTGAAATTAATTCTCAATTTCCCAATTAACTCATTTTAATTAAAATAAAACCATTTCTATTTTAATTATCTAAAACCATTTTAAAACACATGTCAATTTAAGGAAGTTGTAATTGCACCATAGCTCCCTAAAGATTCTAAGATTTTTGGCTCCTCTTTTAAAATTTCAGTTTTCCAGAGTTTTGACACTTTACACTTTGGTCACTACCCAAAATGTACCACCTCCAAAGCCTATTTTGTAAAATTGATTTGACCAACCCCTTAAACATAGTTTAAGAGGATTTTAGCTATTTTTACCATATTTTTACCCTTACCGATCCTTGATTTCCCTAAATCACATAACACAATTCGAACCGTTTCCGACCGGTCTGATCTGATGTCTGAAACATCTAGGCCCAAAACCAGGGGGTTACATGGAAGGCTTGGTAAATAGGAAGCAATGGTTTAATTGCTGATTTCTGATTGGATTATGTAGCGTGATGTTTAAGACAATGATTTTGATGTTAAAGTGCATGGTTTGCTAAGAAAGACATGATGGTTTTGAAAAGAGTGAAAAACAGTTTTGTGCATTGATGATGTTTGTGGGTTGAGCAATCCTTACTAAGCTTGTATGCTTATGCTCTCTTTGTTTCATCAATGTAGATAATTAGACTTTTGGAGGCAGCATCTTTGAGGAATCACACCAAGAGAATTTGCTAAAAGTATGTTGTGCTTTTGAACTAGTGTAACAAGGGCAATGGGGGTGTCTAATGCATTGAATGTTATTGATTTGTTAATTTCATGTTTTGAGCAAGTTTATGATGCATACTTGGATTTGTAAATGGCCATTGAGTATTGGTTTGTGCTTATAATTGGTTTTTAGCCTTTTGGGTGTTTTAACATCTAGGAAGCATGCCTTTAGTTCCATAGCTTGCAAGAATGATGCTATGATATAGCTTGTGCTTTGTATTAGTGGTCATTGATGTGTATTCATGTTGTTTGTGTGTTGGGGCATGTGTCAGAATGGTTTCGGAGGGTAAAGTTGATTTTAAACCAGCATTTTGGAAAGTTGCAGGCCTAGGCGTTTCGGAACACCCTTATATGTTTCAGAACGGTGGCCTGTAATAGCCATGGTGTTTCGAAACAGTGAGGCACGTTCCGTAACGATTTGCCACTATGAACCAATGTACCGAAACGTGTCTCTTGGGGTTTCGAAATGAACCCACGTATTGAAATGGTCAACCTTTTTTCCGAAATGACCGTTCCGATACAGGGTTCTCTGTTCCGAAACACTTAATCGTTGGATCTGTATTTGAATTATCCTGAGTTTTGTTTCTTGCATTTTGGTCCCTACTTTTCCTCGCATGCAACTGAACGAGTTGTAAATTCCGTTTTGAGCTGAAATTTCACCAGTACGAATGTAATGAATCTAATTGAAGATCGGTAACTCAAAATTGGCAAAAGTCTTAAAGTTTATCAAATTTACAAAATAGTCCTTAAACCTTGTTTGGCTTTAATCGAGAGGCGATTATGTTGATTCTATACCCACTGTTTGTGTATGTACACATAGGAATTTAAGATGCATTTAGACCAGATAAAAAGAAACAAAAAAGGGTCGCTTATTGAAGTAAACTTTCCTTGTTTACTTTAATATTCCATGTGTGATCCGTTTGATTCGGTCTATCGGCCAAGCCAGGTCGAGGGGGTTACAAAACCAACCCAATAGTACTCATCCTTCAAACCACGATAAATTTTAATACTACCAGGGTGCATAACAAAAGGACTACATTTTCGTAACATGTGGTACCAACGAATCATCCAACAACTACTTTTCCTTAATCAATTGCACCAAAGAATGTTTCACTCACAACTCAGCTACCAAACCACCATCCCGCGTTAAACTCAACCGAGCAAATATCGCTCTCAAGTCCACAACAACTTTTCTACTCAAAGCATCGACCAAAACATTAGCCTTACCAGGACGATACTCAATCGTCAAGTCGTAATCCTTAAGCAACTCCAACCATCTTCGTTGCCTAATATTAAACTCTATCTGCAACATCAATTACTTCAAACTCCTATGATTCGTGTACACCACACACTTCTCCCCATAAAGGTAATGTCTCCAAATCTTTAATGCAAACACTACCGCAGCCAACTCAATGTCATGCATTGGATAGTTGCACTCGTGCACATTCAACTATCTAGATGCATAAGCCACAACTCTACCTTCCTACATCAACACACACCCTAACCCCACATACGACACATCACTATAGATCACAAACTTCTTCCCTAACTCGAGTTGAATCAAGATAGGAGCTTGCGTCAATTCTTCCTTCAACTTCTCGAAAGCTTGTTACCTTCCTTCCTTCCACTCAAACCGAACATCTTTTCGTAACAACTTTGTCAAAGAAGCAACTATCTTTGAGAAACCATCCACAAAACATCGATAATATCTGTCCAAACCTAAAAAACTACGAACCTCTGTAATGACTTAGGTTTTTTCCAGTTCACAACCACCTCAATCTTCTAGGGATCCACACGAATACCTTCAGCCGGTACAACATGACCAAGAAAAACCACTTCCATAATCCAAAACTCACACTCGCTCAACTTAGTATACAACTGGTTATCAAATAAGACTTGTAAAACAATCCTCCAGTGTTTATCATGATCCTCCTCGGTACGTGAATACACAAGGATATCATCAATAAAACAACCACAAATTGATCCAAGAATTCATGAAACACATGATTCATCATATCCATGAAAGTTGCAGGTGCATTAGTCAAACCGAACGACATCACCAAGAACTCATAATGCCCGTAACGAGTATGAAAAGTTGTCTTCGGCACATCTTTATCTTTCACCTTCAACTAATATAAGGGTTTGGTGAAGTCAATTTTGGAAAATGACATTTGGATGGTGGACATTTTGGTTTAGTGACTAAATCGTAAAAATGGAAAAACTATTTTTAATGGCTATTTTGTAAAATAGTCAAAACTTAGAATCTTTAGCGAGCTAATGTAATTATAATAAACTATTCCCTTAATTTGACACATTTTCTTTATGTTTTAATTAAAAAGATTTAAAAAAGGTTTGATTAAAAAGGGAATTAATCTTTACAAACTCATTTTTGATGTAACTTACATTTCTCTCTTTTCTCATCAGCGAACCATCCATTTTTCTTTCAAAACTTCCAGAGATCTTTTCCTTTACTTTTACTTTGATTTCCAAATAATTTCCATGGAGTTTCCTCAACTTGTTTCAATGGATTCTTGAAGATTTTCAATCAAATCTTGTTAATTGAAGGAAGAGCTAGGGATTAGAGGTAATTTTCATGCTTCTCCTCTAATCAAGGTTATTTAATGAAATTTCCAAGTATTTGGCTCTTTAATTGTGTTTCTTAACAAGGTTTCATGATTGATTTGAAGAAAATGGCTAAATCAAGCTTGAAATGATGATTTTATGTAATTTTTGTAATGGATCTGTTTTGGTTGGTTTATGATTGATTTTAATCATGTTTTGGAAGTTTATTAATGTTGAGGTTAAGGTTTAAGCATGGTAATCCTAAAACTATTTGGATCTCTAGTTGTTTAGGTTGTTAGAATTGGGTTTTGTGGTGTTAATATGATTTTGTGAATGTTGGAGGTATAAGGTTGTTAATTGGATGATTTTGGAAGTTAATCAATGATAAGAAATGGTTGGTAGTGTTAGGTTTTTGCTGGGTTGAGTTTGTAGACTAATCGATGGTGTTTTTGGTTGTTTTTCAGATGGGTGTGTTGCTGATTTTGGGCAAAGCAACATGGTAGGTTTGCTTGCTGGAGTTTTTAATGCATTGAGATGCATTAATCCTCTGTTCTTATGTGACTAAAACATGGGAGAACATTTCAAAAGCAACCATTGAGGTTTCAGGAGCTTCAGATGCTTAGTTTCGCGTTGGCTAGTCAAGGTTACGCGTGTCGCTGAGTGAGAATGTGGATTTCAGCTATGAAATGATATAATGGCGGTTTTGGGAACTTAGATGTAAGCTTGAAACGCTTGCCTAAGTTCGAAAGTAAGTATAAGGAATTTCTCTCTCGGTTGTGCCATTTACGAAATGGTTTTTATGCACTTGGTTTTGAATACATGTTTACCTACTGTTAAAGCATGATTATAGCATGTGGTTTGCTGTTTTTAATGGTGAAATAATGAAGGATGCACATGGTAGGTGATCCTTGTAAGTATATGTTTTATACTTGTCACTTAAAGCATGGTTTAATGCTTTGGAAAATGATTTATTGATGATGCTTTGAAAACGGTGAGGTATGTGGTTAAATGTGAATTACATTGGCAAGTGATGTTGTAAAAATGGTATATAAATGAAATCGGATATAGTTAGTCAACTATAGGATTGAGTGCACTATAAAAAAGTCACCTTGGATGTCGAAGGGTTTATATGGTGTACCAGATACTCCATCCAAGTACCCTAACGATTGAGGTATGTGTATGTGGTGTCCTGTCTCTCGTTATTGGGGTTATACATCTGTCGATTAGTGGTGTTGAGCGGTTTATACAGTGTACTGAATACTCTACCACGGGTGTCACAACGGTGGAGGGTAGCTCCCTGTGTGAACCTTGAGATGCCGGTGAGAATGTATGAAGTGTTGGGACAACACTTGTGAATCCGTGTATCATGTATTTTGTTTTGAGAAATGGACTTGCCTAATGATCACTTTTAAGGCAATTTAATTAATGATGTATCATGAGATGGTTTATGTTGAATATTGTGATTTGTACATGTTTTACTCTTTAAGCTTTGCATATGGTAGTTATGCATGGGGAGGCTTAAGTTGAGTGTTAGCAATGAGACTTGTTGTTGATTCATAATACATGTTGCATAAGGTTTATTATGATGATTTTTTATTAAGGAAAATGCATGGTTTTAAAGGCATGATGGATTTCAAATGATGATTTAAGTTAGTTGAAATGAGATTTCAATGTGGACTTGGAAAATGGTTTTAAATGCATTGATGGTGTTTTATTTTTGAGCACTCCCCACTAAGCCTTGTGTGCTTACGCTCTATTTTGTCCATCAATGTAGAGAATTGAGGTTCGGAAGGCAGCGTGGAGCAAGGGAGCAAAAGAGGCTTCATTCGTGAAAGTATGTTTTTGTTAAGACTATAAGTAATAAGGGAAATGGGGGATTCGTTGTGTGTTTGGGAGATATGTGCAAACTCCCTATTTGAGCAAGTTTATAATTTTCTTTTAGACTTGTAAATGGCCTTTGGTATTTGGTTTATTCCTTGCTATGGTTTTTGGTATCTTGCTTGGCTTGGTTTTTAGGTTGCATGCCTATAGATTCTCTTTGACGCATGTTACTATGAGTTGATGTTGAATATGTCGTGTTTGGTTGAGGATTGATCTTTGAATATGTTGTGTTTATGTTATAAGCATGTTTAGGTGGTTTGTGTTGCGTCAAAGAGTGAAAACCCAACATTTTTGGGCATTTCAGGCCCAGGGGTATCGGTACAGTCGAAAGGGTATCGATACAGTATATTGTATTTTTGGACTCGTATCAATATGGTTGAAGGTGCATCGATACGCCCTTTGAGTTTTGGAAAATACCGTATCGATACACTATCGTGACTGTATCGATACGCCCTCGCGTATCGATACCCTTTGGAGCCGTATCGATACGCCTGGTAGGTAAGTTGGTTGTTTTGGTTATCAAAGGTTTTGGATTCTTCTATTTTGGTCCCTGATTGTTATGCATGCAACTGATTGGGTTTGGATCATCTTTTAGAGCTGATATTGGACATGTATGCATGGAACCTGATTAATTAAGGATTGGGAAACCTTTTTGCAAGTAAATCCTTACAATTTACCAAATTTACAATTTGGTCCCTAAATGCTTGTGATTGCAATTGAATGCCCTATTAGTGTCCGTTTGAGCTGAGATATGACAAGTGGCATGTAATATGACTAATTAAAGGATGGTAACTTAAAATTGGAGGAATCCTCTGTATTTTGCTAAAATTACAAATTGGTCCCTAACTTATGTTTTTAAGCAATTGAATGCAAAATCGTTGTATGTTTGCATTGAAGTCTCTTCCGCTACAAGTGTGAATCACATAGGATGTTAATGCGCATCTAGATAAGATAAAAAAACATGGTCGTTTATTGAGGTAAAACTTCCTGGTTTACTTCAATATTCCTCGTGTGACCCGTTCGGTTTGGTCTCGCGTTTATACCGGGTCGAGGGGGTTACAAATAGTATCATGATAGCAAATCGATCTTGGAAAACACTGTTGCACCTAGGAATTGATCGAATAGGTCATTAATTCATGGGAAATGATACTTGTTCTTAATCATCAACTTGTTCAGTTGCCGATAATCAATGCACATTCTCATACTACGATCCTTCTTCTTCAAAAACAACACAAGCGCACTAGGACGGATGAAACCACGATCCAAAAACTCATGAAGTTGCGTCTTTAACTCTTTCAACTCTATCAGAGCCATGCGAAACGGAGTAACAGACACTAGAGCCGTATCCGCATACGTCATGATTCAAAACTCTACCTTCTTATCCGGCGACAAACCAAGAAACTCTTCCGGATACAACCTCAGAAAATCACAAGCGGTGCGAATATCCTAGGGACGTGCCTCCTTCACATTTGTATTCATAACATACGCTAAGTATGCATGACAACCAATCTCCAATAACTTTTATGCCTCTAAGGACGAAACATCGTTGGATAAGAATTTGACATTCTCACCCTATGCTCCGTTAAACAATCCATGCCCAAGATTACATCGAAACCATAGAAAGGCAATTTCATCATATCAACTGCAAACACATGCCCTTGAACCATTAAAGGACACCTCCTATACAACTTTCTAACAACAACCATCTCACCAAAAGAACTAGTCACTTGCATACCCACATCTAACAACACAACTGGTATATCAAGCAACTAAGCATGTTCATGCAAAATATATATATATGCATAGAACCCGAATCAATCAAAGAAAATAATGCCAAGGACTGCAAAGTAAAAGTACCTGCAACCACATCGGTGTCATTCCTCCCTTTACGGTGCACATACCCCTTTGCCAGACCTCCTCCCTCAGGCTGAACAACAACAACATGAGCAACATTCCTCTTACCATCCTCTTTACGCTAAAAGTTGCCACGACCGCGCCCACAGCCTCTCAGTGGCTCAAAAGCACGTGTAGAAGCTTGCATAGCTATCTGCGGACAATCACACTTGGTGTGACCTTGCGCCACACAACCCCAACAAACACCATGATTACCCCAACACTCACCCAAGTGTCGCCTCCCATAACAGTTACACTCAGGAATACAAACAAAAGCATTCTCACCCTGCTGACCACGACCCGCATAACCACCACCACTAAGCTTTTGATCCAGATAATACTTCTTATCTCGCTGCTTCTTGTAGTGGTCTCTACCAACATTCAAATCTGCAGCTCTTTTCCCGAAACTAGAATTCCCTGAATGAGAAGACAATCCCAGATTCTGTTTTTTAATCTTAGCTCGAGTGACCAAAACATCAAAATCTAAATAATCTGAAGCCAACATATAAGTCTTCAATTCCCTCACAAAGCCATAATGCAAACGATCACATCGCTTTTGTTCGTTGGGAACCAGTTCAGAGGTATATTTGCTCAACCGAACAAACTAAACCTTATATTTCGTTACTAACATGCTCCCTAGCACCAAGGCCATAAACTCCTGATTCTTCTCATCTTGATAACGAGTACCTAGATACTTTCTCAGGAAAGCATTTCCAAACAACTCCCATGTCACCTCAACCGGTTCCATCCTCGCAATAGTGGTCGTCCACCAACTATAGGGATCTCCCTGACGCAAAGACACCGTGCAACCCAGCTTACGTGCATCAGTGCACTCCATCTGACCAAGAATCCTCTGGGTGCTCTCCAACCATGCCTTAGAATCCTCGAGATTCAAACCTCGAAATTAGGTACCACCCAAGCTATGCAAATGCTCCAAAGGTAGCCTAGGGTTAATAGCTGCAGGTTGCACTGCAGCCGCGTGCACACCCGCCACCGCTTCTTGAAAAGCTCCAGTTATAGCCTGAATCAGTGGTGTCATATCACCCACTACCAGCCCTTACGGTTCTTGAGGTGCATCACCTCTAGCTCCTCCTGCTCCAACACAACAAGGGGAGGGGGAGATATCTCATCCTTACGCTCCTCCTCAGCAATACGAGTATTATTTCTAAGCTCTTTTCTCGGTCCCATTCTAAAAACAATGTGAATCTATAGCATATAAATGTAAAAAAATAGTTAGGCCAGCTTGTAGCAGGAATCCAAGATGCCCAAGTTTTAAAACAAAATCTCTTTATACTAATTGTAATATGACAATGGGTATTCCAATTCTCTTCCCAACACATCACATGTTATCCAAAACAACATGTTATCAATCACCATTCATAACACCCAAACAATAAAAACATAACATAAACAACCACCATATAAGTGCTTAACAACGTAGCAGAACAAATTGAAACTCGATCAGACATCGATTTGGGACTCAATTGCATACAATTACATTTTTGGGACTATTTTGTAAATTCACCAAATTACAGGGACTTCTTCACTTTTTAAGTTACCACCATTTAATTAGTCACATCACATGCATCTATATCAAATCTCAACTCAAAATACTCATTCATGATCATTTAATTTCATCCCCAACATTCAGGGATCAAAATGTATAGAAACACAACTTCAAAATATTCCATTAACTAACTTAACAGCTTTTTGTTTCGGTACAGGTTACCTTTTATTGAAACATGCATATCGAAATAGGTAAGGGCTCGAAACACGGGCCTGTATCGAAACACCCCTTGAGGTGTTTCGGAACAGAGGTTTCCAGTAGAAAATTGTACCGGAACAGACCTCCCTATTTCGAAACCCCTAAGCCATTTCAGGCTCACCGTTTCGGTACAGGCTCGAGTGTACCGAAACAGTTGGGCCTGTAATGACACTTTTTTTTCTAGTTTTTCATACTTTAATCCATACAAAACCATTCCAACATGCATACAACATATTTAAAGCATCAAACCACAATCATACATGGCAGAAACAACATCATAGCATCTCCATATGCATCAAAGGAATCTATAGGCATGCAACCTATGCAAAAAGACCATTCAAGAGTTAAAACTCAAACCAATGCATAAACCAACAATTAAAGGTCATTTACAAGTCATTTAGGGCATAAGAAACTTGCCACAAACCAGGGAGTTTCAAAATACATCTCCCAAACAAAAATGTATTCTCCCATTGCCAACTATTATTACTAATAAGCAAATGTAAAACCATACTTGAGCTTAATTCCATTACCTGGAATCCTTCTTGCCTCTTTGCTGCCCAAATATGCTAATTCTCTGCATTGTGGGAAAAAAGATAGCGTAAGCACAATTTCTTAGTGAGGGATGGTCAAAATAAACCAACCACAACAATGCATTTTAAAACCATTTCTCATTTAGAAATCTCTATCTCATCTTGCTCATTATATCTCATTCTTGAAATCATTTTCAAAGCAAAACCACATCACTTAAACCACATGTACCATTTATCTCATCCATTCATCAAAATGCAAAATCTCAAGGCATAGCCTTACATGCTTAAATCTTATAGAGCATATCTCAAAACATTATCTCATATACAATCTCATTCCATTTAAATCATTTATAAACAAGGTACATGTGAATCTCATATATTGGCATTTAGCAACATTACTCGGATATGCGGATATCTTGACTAAAATGTCAAGTCCTGCCCCGGTGAAATCTCACATCAACGAGCTCTCATGGAGAAATCTCTCATCCCCACAAAGCTTGATGGATTCATCAAGACCTATTGTGGTGGAATCTCTCATCACCACACTTTCACTTCGGAACTGAATGACACTACCCCCATTACTCGAACCAATGAGCATGTACAAATTTTGTATACTATAGTGCACTTCTCATCCTATTGGCCGACCAATTATATTCGGTAACAATAATCTCATATCATGCTAATATACTCATTTTAAACACCATTACCTACTGTTTTTCAATGCATCATTCTAAATCATTCTCATCCCATTTCAAAAGCATATACAATGGGATAATAAACCGAGAAAAGAGGGCAAAACATCTCAAACTTACTTCCGGATTTAGGTTAGTGTTTCAAACTCAACCTAAACACCCAAACCTTGCTTTGAAGTCTTTGAAATGCTTTTAAAACCAATTCCACTCACCGACAACGCCACGCTCGCTTTGCCGAAGCGTAATCAAGCTTCAGGAGCTCCCAGAACTTCACAATCTCTTCTGATACGTTCTCCCCTACGATAACTACCTCATAATCATTGGCAAGTTTCAACAAAACTCGCTTGGTCTCAAAGTCAACCACAACCCTATGCTCAGATAACCAATCCATACTAAGAATTACATTAAAACCATAGAAAGGCAACTCCATAAGATCAACCTCAAACACATGACCTTGAACAGACAAAGGACATCTCCTAAACAACTTCCTTGTAACAATCGTTTCACCAAAAGAACTGGTTATACATGTACCAACATCTAACAACTCAACAAGCAAACCAAGCACTTGTGCATGCTCACGCAAAATGTATGAATGATTAGAACAAGAATCAATCAAAGAAAGTAATGACAAGGATTGCAAAGTAAAGGTACCTGTGATCACATCTGTATCATTCCTTCCCTCTCGGTGTGCATACACCCTAGCCTGTCCACCCCCCTCAGGCTGAACATTAAGAACGTGAGCAACATTTCTTTGCCCATCATCTCTACGCTGAAAGTTACCACGACCATGCCCACGACCTCTATGTGGTTCAGCATCTCGCATCGAAGCTTATCCATTTCTAACCGGTTGTAGACAATCACGCTTCATATGTCCTTACGATCCATAATTTCAACACGTACCCAGATTACCCCCAACACTATGTCGTGTGTCTCGTATCGCACCTATTACATTTCGGAGTACGAATGAAGGCATTATGGCCTTGATGACCATGACCATGTTTTCCACCACCCCGTCTAGGATTCGGTTGATACCTCTGATCATTATGCTTCTTATAACGATCATTTCCACCATCATACTCAGACGCCCTCTTTCTAGAGCTAGAACCACCCGAACGAGCAGCCAAACCCAAATTCTGCTCGATGTCCTTAGCTCGAGTGACTAAGACATCAAATTCGGTGTAGTCTGAAGCCAACATGTAGATCTTGACATCCTTCGCCGGCCCATAGAGAAAACAGTCACATCTCTTTTTTTCATCGGGAACTAGCTCAGAGCATACTAGCTCAACTGAACAAATTGAACTTCATATTCGGAAACAGTCATGTTTCCTTGCACCAAAGACATAAATTCTCTATTCTTCTTATATAGATAGCGAACACCCAAATACTTTCTCTTGAAAGAATTTCCAAAGACCTCCCAATTAACATCAACACGTTCCATACTCGCAGTGATGTTCATCAACCACGTATAAGTCTTTTTGTGAAGAAAAGAAACGACACAATCCAACTTCTACACATCATTGCAACTCGTCTGTCCAAGAATCCTTTGAGTTCTCTCAAACCAAGCCTCAAAACCCTCAGGAGATAGACCTCGGGACTCAGTTCCTCCCAAACTGCGCATACGTTCCAAAGGTAAACCAGCATTTGCACCAGGCTGAGGTGCGACCACATGCATACCGGCTATCACTGCCTGAAAAACCCCAGCTATAGCATGAATCAACGGTGTCATATCAGTAGCTGCTTGCCCTTGCACTGCTTGAGGTCCAACACCTCCAACACCAGCTCCCACTCAAGATCCCTCACCACAAGGAGGGGGAGGCAGCAAACTCTCAACATTATAATGAATCTCATTCTCAACCAAGTTACGTACATTACCTCTAAGCTCTCGTCTCGGTCCCATTATCCAAATAGTATAGCTAAAAGAATGCAACAATAAAAACAATCGGGCTAGCCAAAGCAAGAATCCAAGGTGCTCAAGTTTTACTTTTCAAAACCAAAATTCTCTTTATATTAGTAATAATATGGCAATGGGTACCCTTAACCTCTTCCCCAACAACATATAAAAAACATAATTCATGTTATCCAACATTGTGCATCTCACACAATTCAAACAATGATCAAAACATGGCATAATCACTCACTGTGCATAGCATTCATCAAGAAATCAACCAAACAACAAAATCACATCAACCATACCTCCCAATTCTTTCATTACCTGGCTTTGATACCCCCAAATGTAACCCCCTTGTCTCGATCTGGGTGAAAGACTGAACCAAACGGATCACACGGTGAATATTGATTTACCTCAATAAACAATCCTATTTTTTTCATTTTTATCTTGTCTAGATGTTCATTATGATCCTAAGTGATTAACATCGTAGCAAAAACAAATTGAAACTCGATCAGACATTGATTTGGGACTCAATTGCATACAATTACATTTTGGGGACCATTTTGTAAATTCACCAAATGACAGGGACTTCCTCACTTTTTAAGTTACCACCATTTAATTAGTCACATTACATGCATCCATATCAAATCTCAACTCAAAATACACATCCATGATCTGTAACGCCTCGGTTTTGGGCCTAGATGTTTTAGACATTGGATCGGACTGATCGAAAACGGTTCGAATCGCGTTAGGTGATTTAGGGAAATCAATGATCGAGAAAGGATACAAATATGGTCAAAATTGCTAAAATCCTCTTAAATCATGTTTAAGGGGTTGGTCAAATCAATTTTACAAAATAGGCTTTGGAAGTGGTACATTTTCGGTAGTGACCAAACTGTAAAGTTTCAAAACTGTGGAAAATGTAATTTTAAAAAGAGGAGCCAAAATTTTAGAATCTTTAGGGAGCTATGGTGCAATTACACCTTCCATAAATTGACATATGTTTTAAAAGGGTTTTTAGATGATTAATTAAAAAAAGGTTTTATTTAATTAAAATTAATAAAATAGGAAATTTAGATTTCATTTCATGTAACTACCTCTCATTCCAGCAAAACCATTTTCCCAACTCATTTCTCCAGAATTATTTTCTCCCAAACACTCTCTCATTGATTTCCAAATCAATTTCAAGATTTTTATTCAAGATTTTCAAGTTTTGTGAAGTTAAAACTTGTCAAACCTTAAGGAAGGCAAGTATTGGATGCAAATCCCGTTCTCAACCTTCAATCTAGGTTCTTTATTGAAATTCCCAAGATTTCCAAATCAGTTGATGTTTTTGGGTGAGTTTTTATTATAGTTTTGATTTGAGATCAAAATCTTTCAAAAATGTGATTAAAATCTTGATTTTCGGATTTGATTTTATGAGCTATGTTTTGGATTGGTTTTGATTGAGTTTTGAGTTGATTATTATGTTGAAAAAGGGTTTTGATAATATAGATCACGAAATCCTTGAGATCCTTGAGTTTCTTGATGGTTTTAGTTGGGTTTTTTAGGTGAATTGATGGTGTTATACATGCTGGAGGTATAAGGATGGGTTTAGGTTGTTTTTAGATGAGTTTTGATGTTTATAAATCGTTGAAAGTGATGTATGTTGGCTGGGCTTGGTTTAGGAAGCAATCGATTGAGTTTTCAGTTGTTTTAGATGGGTAAATTGGTGTAGTTTTGGTGAGCAACGAGTTTGTGTTTTGTTGTTGGTGTTGAAATGAATTTTAATGCATTTGGATCTCTGTTTTAATGATCTAAAAAATAGGGGATCTTGATCCGGAAGCAAACAAAGCAATTTTGGAGGCTTCACAAGAGTGATTTTCGTGTCGGCGAGCAAGGTTTCACGTATCGTTGAGTGGAAATGGATTTTCCAGCTTTGTTACGCTTTGAGCGTGGTCTTGGTAGCTTAGTGTGAGTTTGAAACACTTATCTAAGCTCAAGAGTAAGTGATTCGAAAGTCTCTCTCGGAATGTGCTATGTTTTTGTGGAAAATGCACTTGAATTGAATGTGATTTCAATTACTGTTTTGAAGCATGTTTTGAGCATTGATAATGCTGGTGTTTAATGCCATTTTGTTAAGGATGCACTTGGAGGTGATCATAGGAATTATGAAATGTATGCATTTGAGATTAAGCATGTTTATGCTTGTGAAAGTGGCATTGTGGTTTACGCTTATAAAATAGTGGAATAATGTTGTTAAATGATTATATTGGCAAGTGATGGAAATGGTTTTTGGTTATTTTAATCGGATATAGTTAGCCGGATATAGGATTGGGTGCACCGTGAATAAAGTCGCCTTGGATGTAGAGGGGTTGTGATTGTACCGTATACTCCATCCAAGTACCCTAACAATTGAGGCTAAGATCACAACGGTGGATAGTTAAATATCGTGTGTGGATCTTGTGGTATGTGTCTCGTGCTCTCGTTAGTGGAATTATACAACTATCGATGAGTGGTGTTGAGGGGTTGTGATTGTACCGTTAAATTCCACCACGGGTGTCACAACGATTGATGGCTTAAACCCGTGTGTGAGCCTTGTGTAGTCTGGTAGTGTGTATGAAGCGTGTGGGACAACACTTGTAATTCGTGTATCGGATTGTGTCATTTGTGTTGGGTTTTGGTATGCATTGAGAATTGATCACTTGCGAGCCAATATAATGTTGTTGATTATTGATTAAAGCATGTGATGCTTGTGAATTATGCTAGAATGCATGTGATGCTTGGTTTAAGCATGAGCAAAAGGTTATTTGTTGTTATTATAATGATGCTAAGAGCATGTGGTTTAAAAAGTGCATTGATGCTTTGAAAAGGGCATGATTTAAGTAAAGGTATGAGATGACAAATTGTGATGTTTCGGTTTTGAAAAAAATGCATTGATGAATGTTTGGTTTTAGCGTTCCTCACTAATCTTTATGCTTACGTTCATATGTTTCATCAATGCAGAGAATTAAGCATACGAGGCAGCAAAGCAAGTGGATCCTAAGTCCCATTTGATTAAACAATGTATGTGATTTCACCTTAGTGTAATAAGAGGCAATGGGTGGGATTTCTACTCGGTTATATTTGGTGATGTTAAACACCTTGAGCATGTTTGGTTTGTTTATTTAGCATGCTTGAATGTGGTTCTTAGCCTTTTTGTTGTTTTGACATGTAGGAAGCATGCCTATAGTTCTAAAGCTTGCATGAATGATGTTATGATATAGCTTGTGCGTCATTTTGGTGTTCTTTAATGTTTATTCATATAGTATGTGTGTTGTTGCATGTGTTGGAATGGTTTCGGAGGTGAAATGTTGAGAAAAACCTGCAATTTAGAAAATTGCAGAGCCATGCATTTCGGAACGCCCTTATCTGTTTCGGAACGGTGGCCTGTAATGATCATGGTGTTTCGGAACGGGTAGGCACGTTCTGAAACAATTCGCTACTGTAAATCACCGTATCGAAATTGATAATTTGGGGTCTCGGAACGTACCTGCGTATCGAAACGCTCAACATGGTTTCGAAATGACAGTTCTGATAAGGGGACTTGTGTTCCGAAACATTTGATTGTTGGATGTTAATTTTGAATTGTTCCAGGTTTTTGTTTCTTATGTTTTGCTCCCTGAATGTTGTAAGTTTAATAGGTTGAGTTTGGATGATCCTTTTGAGTTGAAATTTGACATGTTGGCATGTTACATGATTAATTTTGGATTGGTAACTTTAAAATCTGGTTAGTTCTTATAAATCTGGAAATTTACAATTTGGTCCTTAAAAGACAAAAGCAAGCAATTGAATCCCTAATTGAACCCCGATCGTTGTGCCATTTTCACCTAATTGCTTTATTAATCACATAGGATAATAATATGCATCTAGTAAAGATAAAAAGAAAAAAAGGGTCGCTAATCGACGTCCACTTTCACGAGTTGACTTTGGTTTTCCCTGTGTAATCTTCTTAGTTCGGGTCAGGCGTCTAGGCAGGGCTAACGGGGTTACATTTGTTGGTTTCGGAGCCAGGTTACGAAAGAATTGGGGATGATGGTAAGTGAAATTGGTATGATTGGTGTATGATTGTTTGAAAAAGCATGTTTTTATTGAATGTTAAAGTTTATGCAATGCTTGATTGTTGTAAATCATTTGTGAGATAAATATGATTGCATGTTGATAATGTTATAAGGATGTATGATGATTTTAGATGATGTAAAGCATGATGTATATGATATGCTATGTTATGCTTGAAGGAAATCGGGGTGCCCATTGCCTTATTACAGTAATTAAATGTTTTTTGAACTTGGATCCTTGCTTGAGGCTGGCCTAAATCATTATTTGATTTGTTTTATTGTTATGCCTTGTTAAAATAGCATTATGGGTCCAAGGAGAGTGCTTAGGTCGAACACGGTAGTGCCTACGGCTGAGCAGGGTAACCAGGGTAACCAAGGGGCTGATGTCCTTCCTGGTGGAAACTTACCTCCTCCGCCACCACCAGGAGGTGGGGAGCAGGAGCAACAAGGACACGCTAGTCCGGGTTTGGGTGATCTAACGTCGTTGGTTCATGCGATCACCGGAGCATTTCAGGCTGTGGTAGCCAGAGCACATGTTCGAGCCCCTGCAGCTGGGTAGGTGGGTTTGCATTTGGAAAGGTTGAGGAGTTTAGAAGCTGCTAAGTTCTATGGAATGTCTCTTGAGGCGTCGGAAGGCTGGTTGGCTAGCACGATTCGTATCATGGATCATATGAGATGTAATGATGTGCGCAAGCTGGGATGTGCTATCTCTCTGCTCCAGGGTGACGCTTATAGTTGGTGGACGACCGTCACCGCTGGTATGGAACCCAATGAGGGAGATTGGGAGTTTTTCAGAGGTTCTTTTAAGAGAAAGTATCTGGGAGTGAGATACTTGGATGAGAAGAAGCGCAATTCATGTCTCTTGTTCAGGGAAACCTTTCTGTGGCTAAGTACGAGGTCCAATTTGTACGTCTAAGCCATATGCCCCTAAGTTGATGCTGAGTGAGAGGCATCATTGTGATCGTTTCTGGTACGAGCTGGTGAAAGAAGTCAAAACGAATATATGTTTGCTACGGATTATACGGATTTCGATGTGCTTGTATGTCGAGTCAAGGACATTGAGCAGAACTTGGGCCTGTCATCCCATGGAGGTGGTTCTAGCTCTGGAAAGAGAGCAGCTGAGTCTAGTTCCGGTGGTGGACGGAACAAGAGAGGCCGAGATAGGAGATATCAGCCTGCTTCTAGGTGAGGCATTGTTGGACATGGTGCACCAGTTAATGGAGACAGGACGAGGGCGGATCAGAACACGTGCTGGACGTGTGGTTCTCGGGGTCATCTGTAGCGAGATTGTCCTCGTGCAGCTAGGGAGGTTCAGGCTCCTGTTGTGGTGACATGGAATTCTTGCTGGAACTATGGTTCAGCAGACCATATGAGACGGGGGTGCCCTCTGTTGGTTGGTGGAGGCCAGGGACGTGCACCTGCTGTGGCTGCACCTTAGAGAGTCTGTGGGCGCGGCCGAGGGAATTTTTAGAGGAGAGATGAGGGTCAGCGAGGCATTGCTCATGTTTTAGCAGTTCGACCTGAGGGAGGCGGTCCTGCGAGGGTCTATGCTCAGCGCGAGGAGCGCAACGATACCGATGTCATCGCAAGTACCTTTGTTCTCTTGTCTTTATCATTGTTGGCTATGATTGATTCTGGATCCACGCATTCTTATATCTTGAGTGAACATGCGCATTTGCTTGATATACTTGTTGAGTTGCTTGAAGTAGGATTGCAAGTGACTAGTTCTTTTGGTGAGACTGTAGTCACTAGGAAGTTGTATCGGAGGTGTCCCTTGTCTGTTCAGGGTCATGTTTTTCTTGTGGATTTGATGGAGTTACCCTTTTATGGTTTTGATGCAATCCTTTGTATGGATTGGCTATCTGAGCATAGAGCAGTGGTTGACTTTGATGTTAAGCGAGTCACCTTAAAGCTTGCCGATGATTATGAGGTGGTGATAGTAGGCGAGAATGTGATATTCTTGTTTAATGTGATTTCGGCTATGGAAGCAAGTCGTATGCTGCGATTGGGTTGTGAGGCATATCTTTCATATGTGATGAATCCTAGTACAAAGGACGTACGTGTACAGGATATCAGAACTGTTTGTGATTTTCCGGGTGTCTTTCCGGAAGAATTGCCGGTTTTTGCCGCCAAGCAGAGAAGTTGAGTTTGGTATCGAGTTGTATGAGAATACGACTCCGGTGTCTATTGCGCCTTATCGCATGGAACCTAAAGTGCTAAAAGAGTTGAAAACACAACTTCAGAAGTTGTTGGACCGAGGGTTCATCCGGCCAAGCGTGTCACCTTGGGGTGCACCGGTGTTATTTGTAAAGAAGAAAGATAGGACGATGCGGATGTGTATAGATTATCGGCAAGTGAACAAGTTGACGATTAAGAACAAGTATCCTTTGCCAAGGATTGATGATCTCTTTGATCAGTTTCGAGGAGCCTCGACGTTTTTTAAGATAGATCTAAGGTCAAGGTATTACCAGTTAAAGGTAAATGTTGTGGACGTACCTAAGAAGGTTTTCGGAAAAGGTACGCGCATTACGAGTTCTTAGTGATGTCGTTTGGTTTGACCAACGCACCTACTGCTTTCATGGACATGATCAATCGTGTGTTCCATGAGTTCTTAGATCAGTTTGTGGTGGTGTTCATCGATGATATCCTTGTGTATTCTCGTACCGAGGAGAACTTTTCGCTACTGTAAATCACCATATCGAAACAGGTCATTTGGGGTCTCGGAACGTACCCGCATATCGAAACGGTCAATATGGTTTTGAAACGACCATTCCAATACATGGACTTGTGTTCCGAAACATTTGACCGTTGGATGTTGATTTTGAATTGTTCTAGGTTTCTGTTTCTTACGTTTTGGTCCCTGATGGTTGTAAGTTTAATTGGTTGAGTTTGGATGAACCGTTTAAGTTGAAATTTGACATGCTAGAATGTTACATGATTAATTTTGGATTGGTAACTTTAAAATCTGGTTAGTCCTTGTAAATATGGAAATTTACAATTTGGTCCCTCAAAGACAAAAGCATGCAATTGAATCCATAATTGAACCCCGATCGTTGTGTCATTTTCACCTAATCGCTTTATTAATCACATAGGATAATAATGTGCATATAGTAAGGATAAAAATAAAAAAGGGGTTGCTAATCGAGGTCCACTTTCACGAGTTGACTTTGGTTTTCCCCGTGTAATCTTCTTAGTTCGAGTCAGGCGTCTAGGCCGGGCTAAGGGGGTTACATGATCACTTAATTTCATCCACAACATTCAGGAATTGGAACGTATAGAAATAGAACTTCAGAATATTCGATTAACTAACTTAACAGCCTACTGTTTCGATATAGGTTGCCCTATATTGAAACATGCGTATCGAAATAGGTTCAAGTGGCTAGAAATACGGGCCTGTACTGAAACACCCCTTGAGGTGTTTCGGAACAGAAGTTTCCAGTAGCAAATTGTACCGGGACAGACCTCCTTATTTCGAAACCCCTAAGCCATTTCAGGCTCCCCGTTTCGGTACAGGCTCGAGTGTACCGAAATAGTTGGACCTGTAATGACACTTTTTACTGGTTTTTCATACTTTAATCCATATAAAACCATTCCAGCATGCTTCCAACATATTTAAAGCATCCAACCACAATCATACATGGCAGAAACAACTTCATAGCATCTCCATATGCATCAAAGGAATCTATAGGCATACAACCTATGCAAAAAGACCATTCAAAAGTCATAACTCAAACCAAGGCATCGACCAACAATTAAAGGCCATTTACAAGTCATTTAGGGCATAAGAAACTTGCCACAAACCAAGGAGTTTCAAAACACATCTCCCAAACAAAAAGGTATCCTCCCATTGCCAACTATTATTACTAATAAGAAAATGTAAAACCATACTTGAGCTTAATTCCGCTCCTTGGAATCCTTATTCCCTCTTTGCTACACAAATATGCTAATTCTCATCCCATTTCAAAAGTATATACAATGCATAGCATTTTCTCAAATAGTTTTGTCTCATTGAAATAATAATTCTATCTCACGGGATCATTAAAATCATCATATCATTTCTCAAACCATGCATAAAACAGTAGGTATAATTTTATCTTCAAAACAAGAGCATGATCATAAAACCAATGGGATAATAAATTGAAAAAAGAGAGCAAAACATCTCAAACTTACTTCCAGATTTAGGTTAGTGTTTCAAACTCAACCTAAACCCCCAAACCTTGCTTTCAAGTCTTTGAAAGGCTTTTAAAACCAATTCCTCTCACCGACAACACCACGCTCGCTTTGCCGAAGTGTAATCAAGCTTTCGGAGTTCCTAGAACTTCACCAATATCTTTTGACACGTTCTCCCCTGTTTATAACACACAAGAACGGAGGATTAATGCATCTCAATGCATTAAAACCAGCAGCAAACAAAGCTACCTCGCTGCTTTGCCATAAAACACCAAAACGGCTATCTGAAACAACTGAAAACACCTTCGATTACTCTCCAAACTCAACCCAGCCAAAACCTTACACTTCCATCCCCTTTTAATCATCAAATAACATCTAAAATCATCTAATTTCATCCTTATACCTCCAGCAAATCCAGAACCACATTAACTTCACAAAAACCCCAAATCTAACCATCTAACAACTAGAGATCTAAACCAATTCAGGATTATTATGATAATATCTTTATTTCAACATCACTTAATATCCAAATCGTGATTAATATTAGCCTCAAATCAAGTAAAATGGTAACATTACAAAAATCACAATATCTCATTAAATAATCTTCAATTTAACCAAATTTCCATGAATAATTCTTCAAAAAAAACTTAGAAAACATATATAAAGGATTGATAACTTGGGAATTTTAGTAAAGATATGATCATTAGTGGAGAAGAACGAACCTTACCTCCAATGGGGAAATCTCTCTCAATTGGATGAGCTTTTCTTGGAAAATTAAAGGAAAAACAATAAGGTTTTCTAAATCAAGTTTAAAGAATCCTCTAGAAATTAAAAAATCAACAAACCAAGAGCATTACCTCAAGTTTCGTGAAAATGGAGAGTGTTTGGCTGAAGGAAAATTTTAAGAGAAAATGACGTAAAATGAGTTTTAATGAAATAACTAACTCTCCTTTTAGTAAACCCTTTTAATCCTTAATTAAAACCTTTTAAAATTGTAACTCCCTAGTTTTGGGCCTAGGTGTTTTGTGTGTCGGGTTGGACCGGTGGAACCGGTAATCGGTTGTTCGAATCATTAAAACGTGGTTTAGGGAAATCAAGGTTCGGGATGAGATAAAAATTACTAAAATCCTCTAAAATTATATTTAAGAGGTTGGTTAAATCAAATTTTCAGAACGGGTTTTTGAAAGTATACATATTGGGTAGTGACCAAAATGTTAAGTTTTAAAGTTGTGGAAAAAGTGTGTTTTTCAAAAAGAGTCAAGATCTTAGAATCTTTAGGGAGCTAATTGGCAATTAAGCCTTTTTCTCTAATTTGGCATGTGTTTTATGTAACCCCCTTAACCCGGCCTAGACGGTTGACCCGAATTAAGAAAGTCACACGGGGAAAACCAAAGTCAACCCGAAAGTCAACCTTGATTAACAACCCTTTTTTTTTCTTTTTAAACTTGTCTAGATGCATATTAATCCTTAGATATGATCATACAACAGCATACTCAAAGATCATAAACATCAGAGATCAAACAGGGACCCAAATGAACAAATTACAACTTTAGGGACCAAATTGTAATTTCTGATAATTATAAGGACTTCATCCAAATTAAAGTTACCAACTTGAAATTAATCAGGTTTCATGCTTCTCTGTGAAATTTCAGCTCAAAAGGACTTCCCAAACTCATACAAATGCACAAACAAGATTCAGGACCAAAACGCAAACAATTCAAAACATTTAACTGCCAATGTCAGCCCCTAACGGTCACCCGTTCCGAAACAGGCAGAGCCCGTTTCGAAACGCGGGGCCGTTCCGCAACGCGTACCGCAACACGGGCTGGCAGTAGCCAAACCGTTTCAGAACGGTCCCTCCCGTTTCGGACGCTTGGGCTTGTTTAAGGCACCCATTCCGAAACGGTAGGTGCTGTTCCGAAACACCCTGCACAGATTACTCCAAAATGCATACTTAAACATGCAATTAAACATCCAATCATGCTCCAAAAGCCACCAAACTTTACCAGCATGCTATTCAACATATATGAGACATACTTGCATCAACAATTCATCAAAGCATCCACATATATGGAAAGCCCCAAATCTATAGGCATGCTTCCTACTCAAGCAACCATTCAAGCATAAACTTTCAATTCAAGCATATATAGGCCAACCACAAAAACCAGCAACCTCAACAACATTCAAAATACCTAGGGAGTTCAAAACATCTCCCAAAACATACACATAGGTCCCCCATTGCCAAATTACCAAAAGCTAAATGTACATAAGAAAACTTTCCATACTTTGAGCTTTACTTCCACTTGAATGCTTGCCTTCCTTGCTGTCCTCAAAGTACTTTAATGTTCTGCATTATTGATTTGAGAAAACAAAGAGAGCGTAAGCAAAAGCTTAGTGAGGAATGCTCAATAAAACCATTCAATAATGCATTTATAAAACACTTTATAAATCATGCTTCAAATCATCATTTACACATGCACAAAAGCAATCTTTAACAAGCATCTCATGCTTCATATCATTACATGTCATATTGGCCACAAGTGATACATTTCATTTCTTTAAAAACAAGTTCATCAACTTTCACCCCAAGGACTTTTAAACACCTTGGCCCCAAGGACTTTTAAACACCTTGGCCCATGGACTTTTAAACACCATGGAAAGGACCACACAAGGACTTTTAACCACCTTTGTGTCCGTATCAAGTTTCACCCCAAGGACTTTTAAACACCTTGGCCCCAAGGACTTTTAAACACCTTAGCCCCAAGGACTTTTAAACACCTTGGTCATGGACTTTTAAACACCATGATATAAATCACCTCAAGGACTTTTAAACACCTTGACCCCAAGGACTTTTAAACACCTTGGAAAGGACCACACAAGGACTTTTAACCACCTTTGTGTCCGTAGCAAGAATCATCCAAGGACTTTTAACCACCTTGATGTTCTTAAGTAAACAAGGCTCACTCAAGGACTTTTAACCACCTTAGTGACCTTAACCTTTGCAAAACATCACTTGCCAATATACATCATTATCATCAATTTATCCACTGTTTTAAAGCATTAAACCAAGCCATATTCATCATGCATTTAAAAGCATCAAACCACATTTAATCAATGTTCAAAAACAAGGAACTCTTACCTAGAGCTTCCTTCAACATATGGCTTACAAAAACAGCATTAACCATGCTAAATCATGCTTTCAAAACAGAGTTTAAAACATGCAATAAACCACATTGCACAACAATCAAATCATGGCCACCAGTAGAGAGTATTTCCGAAAACTTACACTTGAGCTTAGCAAAGTTGTTTAGACTTAAACTAAGCTCCCAAGACATTGGTTTCAAAGCCGAAAACCCAATTTCACTCACCGATTCCACTTCGCCTCTTGCCGAAGCACCAAAACAAGCCTCCGGATCACCACCACTTGGATCCAAAGATGACTCCCCTGTTTTAACACATTAAAACAGTAGATTAATGCATCATCATGCATTAATAGCTTCAATGAAAGCACCTAAACTCGCTGCTCTCATCCACACTCCATTTTCGGCCACCAAACACAACCGAAAATGCATCCAAACCACTTCTCAACAAAGCCCAGCCATAAACCATCAAAACCTATCATCCTTTAACACCATCTAACATCTAAAAAGAACCTAACAACATCCTTATACCTCCAGCAACATCAGATCCACAAGATCACTCCAAAAACAACCAAGAATCACAAGCTAAACTTAGGAAATCCAACCTATCCGGGATTGCATTAATCAAAACTCAATTCCTTATCAAATTAACATTCATTAATCATCATTTTAACACCTTAAAACACTGCTTAAACAGATCCAACGAAATTTCATCAAAAACACACCAAATCTTGCATTATAAGCCAAGATCCATTTCACAACTTAAAAGCCTTTAATAAAACATCAATTAAGGATTGAAAACTTAGGAATTTCAGTAAAGAACTGATAGTTTAGAGGAGAAGGACGTTCTTACCTCCAAACTTGAGTTTCTCCTCTTTTTGGAATCAAAAACCTTGATGAATCAAGTAGCAAATGATGAGGTTTTGTAGATATGATGATTAGAAATCAAAAGAGAGTTGAAAGGAGAGATTTAGGTGAGAAAATCAGAAACAATTCTCTGGAAAGAAAGTGTTTGGGTTGAGAGAAAACGAGAGAAAAGAAAATAGGAAATTAGTTATCAAAATGGCCAAAATGGCTTTCCCTCCTCTTTTGATATGTTTTAAAATCAGAATATAGCTTAAAATATCTTAGAAAAATCTGGAGAAACTACTTTTGGAATAATAGCTCCTTAAAGATTCAAAGTTTCAACCCTTTCTAAAACAGTCACAAAACTTTCAAAAATTACATTTTGGTCACTAGCCAAAATGTTACCCTTCCAAAACTCATTTTCCAAAATTGATTTCACAGTTCACTTAATTATATTAAAAGATGATTTTAGAACATTTTTCCATAATTTTAATGCAACCCGAACTAGGCTTTCCTAAATTCACCCTTTTAGATTCGAACAACACTTTGACCAAACCGGTCAACGCCCAAAACTTCTAAGCCCAAAACCGGGGCGTTACAACTCTCCCCCCTTAAGAAATTTCGTCCCCGAAATTTACCTGAAGGAAAGAGATAAGGAAACTGCTTCAGCATGTCTTCCTTCCGCTCCCACGTGGCTTCCTCAACACCTCGATGCTTCCACAGCACCTTCACCAACTCAATGGTCTTGCCACGAAGAACCTTGCTATCCGAATCCAGAACCTTCACCGGTTCCTCATCATAGGTCAAATCCGGATTCAAAACCACTTCCTCCACAGGCATCACATGCGAAGGATCAGATCTATACTTCCGGAGCCTAGAGACATGGAACACATCATGAATCTTCTCCAACTCCTGAGGTAACCTCAACCGATACGCAACAGGACCCACACGCTCAACCACCTCATATGGTCCAATGTACCTAGGGCTCAACTTACCCTTCCGGCCAAACCTCATCACCTTTTTCCAAGGCGAAACCTTCAAGAACACACGGTCACCCACCGCATACTCTATCTCCTTACGCTTCAAATCCGCGTAAGACTTCTGCCGATCAGAGGCAGCCTTCAACCGCTCACAAATGAGCTTTACCTTCTCTGTGGTCCCTTTCAACAAAGCCGGCATCGAAACCAACTTTTGACCAGTTTCAGCCCAACAAAGAGGAGTCCTACACTTCCTCCCGTACAAAGCCTCATAAGGTGCCATCTGTATACTTGCCTGATAACTGTTGTTATAAGCAAACTCAACCAAAGGCAGATGCTTCTCCCAAGAACCTTGAAACTCAATCACGCAGCACCTCAACATATCCTCCAAAATCTAGATAACTCGCTCAGACTGACCATCCGACTGAGGATGATAGGATGTACTGAAATGCAACCTTGTACCCAGAGCTTGATGCAAATACTGCCAGAAACGCGATGTGAACCTCGGATCCCTATCCGACACAATCGACTTAGGCACACCATGCAGCCGCACAATCTCAGCAATGTACAACTCTGCCAACTTATCCAAAGAAAACGTGGTATGCACAGGCAAGAAATGCGCACACTTCGATAGGCGATCCACAATCACCCAAACAGAATTCTTCTTCGAGGGAGACAAAGGTAAACCAGATACAAAATCCATGGTAACCCTTTCCCACTTCCATTCAGGGATTTTCAATGGTTGCAACAACCCTGAAGGAACCTGATGCTCAGCCTTAACTCGCTGACACACCAAACACTTGCTCACAAACTCCGCAACATCCTTCTTCAAACCCACCCAATAGTACTCATCACGAAGATCACGATACATCTTGGTACTACCAGGGTGCATAGCAAAAGGACTACTATGACCTTCAGTCAGAATAGCACGCCTCAACTCAGCATCAGCAGGCACTACTATCCGACTCCGAAAACACAACACTCCATCATCATTAAAGCAGAAATCCGAAGGTCTACCCTCCGCGATATCCTGAACATGAGACACCAAGGAATCATCCAGCAACTGCTTATCCTTGATCAACTGAACCAAATATGGTTTCACTTGCAACTCAGCAACAAGACCACCATCTTGCGAAATGCTCAAGCTAGCAAACATAGCCCTCAGCTCAACAGCTACTTTCTTACTCAAGGCATCCGCAACAACATTAGCTTTTCCAGGATGATACTCAATCGTCAGATCATAATCCTTGAGCAACTCCAACCAACGCTGCTGCCTAAGATTCAACTCCTTCTGAGACATCAGATACCTCAAACTCTTGTGATCTGTGTACACAGTACACTTCTCACCATACAGATAATGTCTCCAGATCTTCAGAGCAAAAACCACTGCAGCCAGCTCAATATCATGCGTAGGGTAATTGCGCTCATGCACTTTCAACTGCCGCGATGCATAAGCCACCACCTTACCCTCCTGCATCAGCACACACCCCAAACCAACATAGGATGCATCACTGTAAACCACAAACTCTTTCCCTGATTCAGGCTGAATCAAGATAGGAGCTTGCGTCAAAGCCGCCTTAAGCTTCTCAAAAGCCTGCTGTCTCGCTTCCGTCCACTCATACTTAACATCCTTTTGCAACAGCTTCGTCAAAGGAGCAGCAATCTTGGAAAAACCATCCACAAACCTACGGTAGTAACCCGCCAACCCAAGGAAACTACGAACTTCATGAACAAACTTAGGAACCTAGCAATTCATCACCGCCTCAATCTTCTGAGGATCAACACGAATCCCCTCAGCAGAAACCACGTGCCCAAGAAACACCACCTCCTTAAGCCAGAACTCACACTTGCTCAGCTTAGCATAAAGCTGATTCTCCAACAAAGCTTGCAAAACAATCCTCAAATGCTCTTCATGCTCCTCCTCAGTACGTGAGTACACGAGGATATCATCAATGAATACCACAACGAACTTGTCCAGGTATTCATGAAACACACGATTCATCATGTCCATGAAAGCAGCAGGAGCATTTGTCAACCCAAACGGCATCACAAGGAACTCATAATGCCCATACCTTGTCCTGAAAGCTGTCTTAGGCACATCCACATCCTTCACCTTCAACTGATAATACCCTGATCTCAAGTCAATCTTAGAGAACACAGCAGCTCCCCGAAATTGATCAAAGAGATCATCAATCCTCGGCAAAGGATACCGATTCTTGATAGTCAACTTGTTCAGCTGACGGTAATCAATACACATTCTCATAGTGCCATCCTTCTTCTTCACAAACAAGACCGGTGCTCCCCAAGGTGACACACTCGGCCGGATGAAACCACGATCAAGCAACTCTTGCAACTGCGTCTTCAGCTCCTTAGGTGCCATTCTATAGGGAGTAATGGACACAGGAGTTGTATTCTCATACAGCTCAATTCCAAACTCCACCTCGCGGTTAGGAGGTAAACCAGGCAACTCCTCAGGAAAAACATCAGGAAACTCCTTCACAACTCTGATATCTTGCACCCTCAACTCTTTAGAGCTAGGATTCATCACAAAAGCTAGATAGGCTTCACAACCTTGCCTCAGCATCCTGCTCGCCTCCAAGGTAGACACCACATTGGCAAGAAACTTCACATTCTCACCAACCACAACAACTTCATAATCATCCGCAAGCTTAAGCGAAACTCGCTTGTTTTCACAATCCACAACAGCACGATGCTCAACAAGCCAATCCATACCAAGGATTACATCAAAACTATAAAAGGGCAACTCCATAAGATCAACATGAAAAACATGTTCTTGAACAACCAAGGGACACCTTCTATAAAGCTTTCGAGTCACAACAGTCTCACCAAAAGAACTAGTGACACGAACACCAACATCCAAAGACTCAACAGGCAAACCAAGCAATTCAGCATGCTCACGCAAAATGTATGAATGCGTAGATCCAGAATCTATCAAAGAAAGCAATGACAAGGACTGCAAAGTAAAGGTACCTGCAATCACATCCGCATCATTCCTTCCCTCACGCTGAGCATACACCCTCGCTTGGCCTCCACCTTCAGGCTGAATAGCCACAACATGGGCCACTCCACGACCACCTTCCTCTCTTCTCTGGAAATTACCACGGCCGCGCCCACGACCTCTCTGCGCTGCAGCAACAACAGGAGCACGCACCTGATCACCAGCCAACCTAGGACAATCTCGCCTCAAATGGTCTGCGGATCCACAATTCCAGCACCCATTACCAGATGCCGCAACAGGAGCTTGCACCTCTCTCACAGCACGAGGACAGTCACGCTTCATGTGACCACGTGAACCACAGATCCAACAAGCACTCGGATCAGCTCTAGCATTGCCTCCTCTAGCAGGTGCACCACCACCTCTCTTAGCTGAAGACTGATACTTCTGATCACGTCCCCTCTTGTTCCGTCCACCTTCGGAACTATACTCAGCAGCTCTCTTACCAGAACTTGCTCCAGCACCTTTCGCAGATAAACCTAAGTTCATCTCAATATCCTTGGCTCGGCCCACCAACACATCAAAATCATCATACTCGGTGGCCAGCACATACATTTTCACATCTGTCACTAAGCCATAACGGAACCTCTCGCACCTTGCCCGCTTATCAGGTAACAGCTCAGGTGCATACTGACTGAGTCGCACAAACTGCACTTCATACTCAGCCACACTCATGCTCCCTTGGGTAAGAGACATGAATTCACGCTTCTTCTCATCAAGATATCTAACACCAAGATATCTCCGCTTGAACACATTCTGAAAGAATGTCCAAGTCACATCAGCTTCAACCATCCCAGCTATAGTGGTCGTCCACCACGTATACGCATCGTCCTGCAGCAAGGACACAACACAACCCAGCTTTTGCACATCCGTGCAGCTCATCTGTCCCAAGATTCGCTTGGTACTCTCTAGCCAAGCTTCAGAACTCTCAGCAGACATACGCCTGAACTCAGTCCCACCAAGACTGCGCAGACGCTCCAAAGGTAGTCTAACACCAGCATCTCCCTGATGCCCAGCTCCTTGAGCCCCAGCTACTGCTGCTCGGAAAGCACCCGCAATAGCTTGTACCAACATAGACATATCAGGCATAGCTTGCCCCTGACCAACCTCTGGGCCAGCAGCTCCAGCACCAGCTGCAGCTTCAGCTCTTCCACCCTCAGCACCACCACCGGGTGGAGGAGGAGGTAACACCGCACTACCCGTGTTTTCCTCAATCTCATTCTCATTAGGAGCCGTAGCTCGCACATTACCTCGTAACTCTCTACGTGGTGCCATACTTTTACCATGCAATCACAATACAAATAAAACGAAGTCAGGCCCAGCAAGGTAAGCAATCCAAGTATTCAAGCTCAATTTCATTCAAAATCAACACCATTTCATTAGCTTTTATTTGGCAATGGGTACCCACAACATGCTACATCACAGCATACATCTCAATTACATCCAAATCACAAGCCACTAAACATGCTTTCGATCAACAAGCATACAAGGCATACATACTTCAATCATGCACACATTCATTCCCAATTACTCGAGAACTCAGCTCTGATACCACCAAATGTAACCCCCTTAACCCGGCCTAGACGGTTGACCCGAATTAAGAAAGTCACACAGGGAAAACCAAAGTCAACCCGAAAGTCAACCTTGATTAACAACCCTTTTTTTTAAACTTGTCTAGATGCATATTAATCCTTAGATATGATCATACAACAGCATACTCAAAGATCATAAACATCAGAGATCAAACAGGGACCCAAATGAACAAATTACAACTTTAGGGACCAAATTGTAATTTCTAATAATTATAAGGACTTCATCCAAATTAAAGTTACCAACTTGAAATTAATCAGGTTTCATGATTCTCTGTGAAATTTCAGCTCAAAAGGACTTCCCAAACTCATACAAATGCACAAACAAGATTCAGGACCAAAACGCACACAATTCAAAACATTTAACTGCCAATGTCAGCCCCTAACGGTCACCCGTTCCGAAACAGGCAGAGCCCGTTTCGAAACGTGGGGTCGTTCCGAAACGCGTACCGCAACACGGGCTGGCAGTAGCCAAACCGTTTCGGAACGGTCCCTCCCGTTTCGGACGCCTGGGCTTGTTTAAGGCACCCGTTCCGAAACGGTAGGTGCTGTTCCGAAACACCCTGCACAGATTACTCCAAAATGCATACTTAAACATGCAATTAAACATCCAATCATGCTCCAAAAGCCACCAAACTTTACCAACATGCTATTCAACATATATGAGACATACTTGCATCAACAATTCATCAAAACATCCACATATATGGAAAGCCCCAAATCTATAGGCATGCTTCCTACTCAAGCAACCATTCAAGCATAAACTTTCAATTCAAGCATATATAGGCCAACCACAAAAACCACCAACCTCAACAACATTCAAAATACCTAGGGAGTTCAAAACATCTCCCAAAACATACACATAGGTCCCCCATTGCCAAATTACCAAAAGCTAAATGTACATAAGAAAACTTTCCATACTTTGAGCTTTACTTCCACTTGAATGCTTGTCTTCCTTGCTGTCCTCAAAGTACTTTAATGTTCTGCATTATTGATTTGAGAAAACAAAGAGAGCGTAAGCAAAAGCTTAGTGAGGAATGCTCAATAAAACCATTCAATAATGCATTTATAAAACACTTTATAAATCATGCTTCAAATCATCATTTACACATGCACAAAAGCAATCTTTAACAAGCATCTCATGCTTCATATCATTACATGTCATATTGGCCACAAGTGATACATTTCATTTCTTTAAAAACAAGTTCATCAACTTTCACCCCAAGGACTTTTAAACACCTTGGCCCCAAGGACTTTTAAACACCTTGGCCCATGGACTTTTAAACACCATGGAAAGGACCACACAAGGACTTTTAACCACCTTTGTGTCCGTATCAAGTTTCACCCCAAGGACTTTTAAACACCTTGGCCATGGACTTTTAAACACCATGATATAAATCACCTCAAGGACTTTTAAACACCTTGACCCCAAGGACTTTTAAACACCTTGGAAAGGACCACACAAGGACTTTTAACCACCTTTGTGTCCGTAGCAAGAATCATCCAAGGACTTTTAACCACCTTGATGTTCTTAAGTAAACAAGGCTCACTCAAGGACTTTTAACCACCTTAGTGACCTTAACCTTTGCAAAACATCACTTGCCAATATACATCATTATCATCAATTTATCCACTGTTTTAAAGCATTAAACTAAGCCATATTCATCATGCATTTAAAAGCATCAAACCACATTTAATCAATGTTCAAAAACAAGGAACTCTTACCTAGAGCTTCCTTCAACATATGGCTTACAAAAATAGCATTAACCATGCTAAATCATGCTTTCAAAACAGAGTTTAAAACATGCAATAAACCACATTGCCCAACAATCAAATCATGGCCACCACTAGAGAGTATTTCCGAAAACTTACACTTGAGCTTAGCAAAGTTGTTTAGACTTAAACTAAGCTCCCAAGACATTGGTTTCAAAGCCGAAAACCCAATTTCACTCACCGATTCCACTTCGCCTCTTGCCGAAGCACCAAAACAAGCCTCCGGATCACCACCACTTGGATCCAAAGATGACTCCCCTGTTTTAACACATTAAAACAGTAGATTAATGCATCATCATGCATTAATAGCTTCAATGAAAGCACCTAAACTCGCTGCTCTCATCCACACTCCATTTTCGGCCACCAAACACAACCGAAAATGCATCCAAACCACTTCTCAACAAAGCCCAGCCATAAACCATCAAAACCTATCATCCTTTAACACCATCTAACATCTAAAAAGAACCTAACAACATCCTTATACCTCCAGCAACATCAGATCCACAAGATCACTCCAAAAACAACCAAGAATCACAAGCTAAACTTAGGAAATCCAACCTATCCGGGATTGCATTAATCAAAACTCAATTCCTTATCAAATTAACATTCATTAATCATCATTTTAATACCTTAAAACACTGCTTAAACAGATCCAACGAAATTTCATCAAAAAACACACCAAATCTTGCATTATAAGCCAAGATCCATTTCACAACTTAAAAGCCTTTAATAAAACATCAATTAAGGATTGAAAACTTAGGAATTTCAGTAAAGAACTGATAGTTTAGAGGAGAAGGACGTTCTTACCTCCAAACTTGAGTTTCTCCTCTTTTTGGAATCAAAAACCTTGATGAATCAAGTAGCAAATGATGAGGTTTTGTAGATATGATGATTAGAAATCAAAAGAGAGTTGAAAGGAGAGATTTAGGTGAGAAAATCAGAAACAATTCTCTGGAAAGAAAGTGTTTGGGTTGAGAGAAAAGAAAATAGGAAATTAGTTATCAAAATGGCCAAAATGGCTTTCCCTCCTCTTTTGATATGTTTTAAAATCATAATAAAGCTTAAAATATCTTATAAAAATCTGGAGAAACTACTTTTGGAATAATAGCTCCTTAAAGATTCAAAGTTTCAACCCTTTTCTAAAACAGTCACAAAACTTTCAAAAATTACATTTTGGTCACTAGCCAAAATGTCACCCTTCCAAAACTCATTTTCCAAAATTGATTTCACAGTTCACTTAATTATATTAAAAGATGATTTTAGAACATTTTTCCATAATTTTAATGCAACCCGAACTAGGTTTTCCTAAATTCACCCTTTTAGATTCGAACAGCACTTTGACCAAACCGGTCAACGCCCAAAACTTCTAAGCCCAAAACCGGGGCGTTACATTTTAAATGGTTTATTAAATATTATATTGGCTTTAATTAATTTAATTAAAGAGTTAGTTTTTTTGGTTAAAAGATTTTTGACAATATTTTTATTCTCTCCTTTTCACTTCAGCCAAACACTCTCCATTTTCTCTCAAATTCCATATTTTCATCGCTCTCAATTTCTCTCTTGATTTCTAACTTCATCTTTATAATTTCTCTCAAATTCTTTAAGATTCTTGAAAGCTAAACTTTCCAAATTAGAAGGGAAGCAAAGATTGGAGGTAAATTTCGTGCTAACCCTCTAATCAAGGTTCTTAAATGAAATTCCAAATATATTTGACTCTTTATTCATGTTTTTGATTGAGGTTTTGTTATTGTTTTGATTAAATGATGAAATCTTGTTGAAAAGATGATTTAAATGTGATTTTCGGAGTTGTGTTGATTTGGTTTGTTTGAGATGATTTCTAAATGGGTTTTTAAAGGTTTATGATGTTGAAAGGGAGTCTTAATCATAGTAATTCCGAAATCCTTGAGATCATTGGTTTCTAAGGTGTTTATGGTTGGATTTTTAGGGTGTAATGTGGAATTTGGGTTGCTGGAGGTATAAGGATGGTTTTAGGTTGTTTTTGGATGTTGATTTATGGTTAAAATGTGTTGGATGTGTTGGTTGATGGCTAGGCTGAGTTTAGAGATCAATCGATTGAGTTTTCGGTTGTTTCGATTGGGTAAATTTATGCTATAGAGCAGGGATGCCGATTTTCTTTTGAGTGCTGGTGTTTGAATGCATTATGATGCATTAAATCTCTGTTCTAATGTGTTGAAAATATGGGATAGTGTTTTGGAATCGAACAAAGTGGTTTTGGAGGCTTCGGACGATTGATTATTGCATCGGCAAGTTTGGTTTCGCAAGTCGGTGAGTGGAAACTGATTTTCCAGCGTGGAAACGTTTTAGAAAAGGTTTTGGGAACATAGTTAGAGCTTGAAACGCTTTACTAAGTTCGGAAGTAAGTAAAGTGAATTTCTCTCACGAATTGTGCTAGTTTGAGCCTTTGGTTGAACTTAATTTTAATTGCATTTATCTACTATTTTAAAAGCATGTTTTGAATATATGAAATGTGGTTAATGATGCCATATTGTTTAAGGATGCACTAGGTAAGTGATCCTTGTATGCATGAGTTGATACATTTGTTTTGAAGCATTGTTTAATGCTTGTGATATGGCTTATTATAAATGCTTTGTAAAAACAGTGAGGTGTGCATAAAATGTGGGTTATATTGGCAAGTGATGTTGTATAAAGTGTTTTATAAATGAAATCGGATATAGTTAGCCGGCTATAGAATTGAGTGCACTATAAACAAGTCGCCTTGGATGTTGAGGGGTTGTGATTGTATCGAAAACTCCATCCAACTACCCTAACGATTGAGGATTGTTTAAGGTTGCAACAGTTGAGGGTAGCTCCCGGGTGCGAACCTTGTGTGCGTGTCCCATCTCTCGTTAGTGGGCTATACATATACCGATGAGTGGTGTTGAGGGGTTGTAATCGTACCGAATACTCCACCAGGGGTGTCACAACGATGGAAGGTTACTCCTGTGTGTGAGCCTTGAGGTGTCGGTAGAGTGTATGAAGGTTTTGGGACAACTCTTGGTAATCTGTGTATCTGATATGCTTTTTGGGAATGTTGTTAATCACATGTAAGCCAATATAATGGGATGAAAAGTTATGGAAATGTTCATGATGCATATTATGAAAAATGTATGTTTTACCTTAAGCTTAGCATAATGGTGTTTATGCTTGGAAGGCTTGATGTTTGTGTAGGAATGGCATAATTGCTGGAAATTATATGAATCATGTTGCATGATGTTTAGCATGCTGATTTTGATGTTTAAGTGCATGGTTTATCAAAGAAGGCATGATGGTTTTGAAAAGAGCGAAAAATGATTTTGTGCATTGATGGTGATTTTGGTTATGAGCAATCCTCACTAATCTTGTATGCTTATGCTCTCTTTGTAACGCCCCGGTTTTGGGCTTAGGAGTTTTGGGCGTTGACCGGTTTGGTCAAAGTGCTGTTCGAATCTAAGAGAGTGAATTTAGGAAAGCTTAGTTCGGGTTGCATTAAAAATATGGAAAAATGTTCTAAAATCATCTTTTAATATATTTAAGTGAACTGTAAAATCAATTTTGGAAAATGAGTTTCGGAAGGGTGACATTTTGGCTAGTGACCAAAATGTAATTTTTGAAAGTTTTGTGACTGTTTTAGAAAGGATTGAAACTTTGAATCTTTAAGGAGCTATTTACCCAAAGGGAGTTTCTCCAGATTTTTCTAAGATATTTTAATGATTAATTCTGATTTTCAAGCAAAAGAAAAGTGGAGGGAAAATCATTTTGGTTATTTTGTAACTAATTTCTCATATTTTCCAATTTCTCTTTTCTCTCATTTTCTCTCAACCCAAACACTTTCTCTCCAGAGATTTCCTTCTGATTTTGTCACTCATTTCTCTCTTTTCAATCTTCTTTTGATTCCTAATCATCATATCTACAAAACCTCTCAATTTGCTACTTGATTCATCAAGCTTTTTGGTTCCAAAAGAGGAGAAACTCAAGTTTGGAGGTAAGAACGTCCTTCTCCTCTGAACTTCAAGCTCTTTAATGAAATTCCTAAGTTCTCAATCCTTAATTGATGTTCTATAAATGGCTTTTAAGATTGTTTAATGGATCTTGGCTTAAAATGCAAGATTTGGTGTGTTTTTGATGAAATTTCGTTGGATCTGTTTAAGCAGTGTTTTAAGGTGTTAAAATGATGATTAATGAATGTTAATTTGATAAGGAATTGAGTTTTGATTAATGCAATCCCGGATAGGTTGAATTTCCTAAGTTTAGCTTATGATTCTTGGTTGTTTTTGAGGTGATCTTGTGGATCTGGTGTTGCTGGAGGTATAAGGATGTTGTTAGGTTCTTTTTGGATGTTAAATGATGTTAAAGGATGTTAGGTTTTGATGGTTAATGGATGGGCTTAGTTGAGAAGTGGTTTGGATGCATTTTCGGTTGTGTTTGGTGGCCGAAAATGGAGTGTGGATGAGAGCAGCGAGTTTAGGTGCTTTCATTGAAGCTATTAATGCATGATGATGCATTAATCTACTGTTTTAATGTGTTAAAACAGGGGAGTCATCTTTGGATCCAAGTGGTGGTGATCCGGAGGCTTGATTTGGTGCTTCGGCAAGAGGCGAAGTGGAATCGGTGAGTGAAATTGGGTTTTCGGCTTTGAAACCAATGTCTTGGGAGCTTAGTTTAAGTCTAAACAACTTTGCTAAGCTCAAATGTAAGTTTTCGGAAATACTCTCTAGTGGTGGCCATGATTTGATTGTTGTGCAATGTGGTTTATTGCATGTTTTAAATTCTGTTTTGGAAAGCATGATTTAGCATGGTTAATGCTGTTTTTGTAAGCCATATGTTGAAGGAAGCTCAAGGTAAGAGCTCATTGCTTTTGAACATTGATTAAATGTGGTTTGATGCTTTTAAATGCATGATGAATATGGCTTGGTTTAATGCTTTAAAACAGTGGATAAATTGATGATAATGATGTATATTGGCAAGTGATGTTTTGAAAAGGTTAAGGTCACTAAGGTGGTTAAAAGTCCTTGAGTGAGCCTTGTTTACTTAAGAACATCAAGGTGGTTAAAAGTCCTTGGATGATTCTTGTTACGGACACAAAGGTGTTTAAAAGTCCTTGTGTGGTCCTTTCTATGGTGTTTAAAAGTCCATAGGCCAAGGTGTTTAAAAGTCCTTGGGGTCAAGGTGTTTAAAAGTCCTTGAGGTAATTTATATCATGGTGTTTAAAAGTCCATGGCCAAGGTGTTTAAAAGTCCTTGGGGTCAAGGTGTTTAAAAGTCCTTGAGGTAATTTATATCATGGTGTTTAAAAGTCCATGGCCAAGGTGTTTAAAAGTCCTTGGGGTCCAAGGTGTTTAAAAGTCCTTGGGGTGAAAGTTGATGAACTTGTTTTCAAAGAAATGAAATGTATCACTTGTGGCCAATATGACATGTAATGAAATAAAGCATGAGATGCTTGTTAGAGTATGCTTTTGAGCATGTGTAAATGATGATTTGAAGCATGATTTATAAAGTGTTTTATAAATGCATTATTGGATGGTTTTATTGAGCATTCCTCACTAAGCTTTTGCTTACGCTCTCTTTGTTTTCTCAAACCAAAATTGCAGAGCATTAAAGTACCTTGAGGGCAGCAAGGAAGGCAAGCATTCAAGTGGTAGTAAAGCTCAAAGTATGGAAGGTTTTCTTAAGTACATTTAGCTTTTGGTAATTTGGCAATGGGGGACCTATGTGTATGTTTTGGGAGATGTTTTGAACTCCCTAAGTATGTTGAATGTTGTTGAGAATGCTGGTTTTTGTGGTTGACCTTTATATGCTTGAATTGGAAGTTTATGCTTGAATGGTTGCTTGTGTAGGAAGCATGCCTATAGATTTGGTGCTTTTCATATATGTGGATGTTTTGATGAATTGTTGATGCAAGTATGTCTCATATATGTTGAATTGCATGTTGGCAAAGTTTGGTGGCATTTGGAGCATGATTGGTTGGTCAATTGCATGTTTAGGTATGCATTTTTGAGCATTCTGTGCAGGGTGTTTCGGAACAAAACCTACCGTTTCGGAACGGGTGCCTTAAACAAGCCCAGGCGTCCGAAACGGGAGGGACCGTTCCGAAACGGAAAGGCTACTGCCTGACCCCCGTTTCGGTACGCGTTGCGGAACGGCCCCGTGTTTCGAAACGGGCTGTCTCCCGTTTCGGAACGGGTGACCGTTGGGGGCTGACATTGGCAGTTAAATGTTTTGAAATGTTTGCATTTTGGTCCTGAATCTAGTTTGTGCAATTGTATGAGTTTGGGAAGTCCTTTTGAGCTGAAATTTCACAGAGAAGCATGAAACATGATTAATTTCAAGTTGGTAACTTCAATTTGGGTTAAGTCCTTATAATTATCAGAATTTACAATTTGGTCCCTAAAGTTGTAAATTGTTCAATTGGGTCCCTGTTTGATCTCTGATGTTTATGATCTTTGAGTATGCTGTTGTATGATCATATCTAAGGCTTAATATGCATCTAGACAAGTTTTTAAAGAAAAAAAAGGGTCGTTAATCAAGGTTGACTTTCGGGTTGACTTTGGTTTTCCCCGTGTGACTTTCTTAATTCGGGTCAACCGTCTAGGCCGGGTTAAGGGGGTTACATTTGGTGGTATCAGAGCTGAGTTCTCGAGTAATTGGGAATGAATGTGTGCATGATTGAAGTGTGTATGCTTTGTATGCTTGTTGAGTGGAAGCATGTTGAGTGAATTGCATGTATGTTGCATTTGAGATGTATGTTGTGATGTAGCATGTTGTGGGTACCCATTGCCAAATAAAAGCTAATGAAATGGTGTTGATTTTGAATGAAATTGAGCTTGAATACTTGGATTGCTTACCTTGCTGGGCCTGACTTCGTTTTATTTGTGTTGTGATTGCATGGTAAAAGTATGGCACCACGTAGAGAGTTACGAGGTAATGTGCGAGCTACGGCTCCTAATGAGAACGAGAATGAGGAAAACACGGGTAGTGCGGTGTTACCTCCTCCTCCACCTGGTGGTGGTGGTGCTGGGGCTGAGGAAGCTGGAGCTGCAGCTGGTGCTGGAGCTGCTGGACCTGGGGCTGGTCAGGGGCAAGCTATGCCTGATATGACGATGTTAGTGCAAGCTATTGCTGGTGCTTTTCAAGCAGCAGTAGCTGGGGCTCGTGGAGCGGGGCATCAGGAAGATGCTGGAGTCAGACTACCTTTGGAGCGTCTGCGCAGTCTTGGTGGGACTGAGTTCAGGGGTATGTCTGCTGAGAGTTCTGAAGCTTGGCTAGAGAGTACCAAGCGAATCTTGGGCCAGATGAGTTGCACTGATGTACAGAAGCTGGGTTGTGTTGTGTCCTTGCTGCAGAAGGATGCGTATACGTGGTGGACAACCACTATTGCTGGGATGGCAGAAGCTGATGTGACTTGGACATTCTTTCAGAATGTGTTCAAGCAGAGATATCTTGGTGTGAGATATCTTGATGAGAAGAAGCGTGAATTCATGTCTCTTACCCAAGGGAGCATGAGTGTGGCTGAGTATGAAGTGCAGTTTGTGCGACTCAGTCAGTATGCACCTGAGCTGGTACCTGATGAGCGGGCAAGGTGCGAGAGGTTCCGTTACGGCTTAGAGACAGATGTGAAAATGTATTTGCTGGCCGCTGAGTATGATGATTTTGATGTGTTGGTGGGCCGAGCCAAGGACGTTGAGATGAACTTGAGTTTATCTGCTAAGGGTGCTGGCAAGCGAGCTGCTGAGTATAGTTCTGGAGGTGGACGGAACAAGAGGGGACGTGATCAGAAGTATCAGTCTTCAGCTAAGAAAGGTGGTGGTGCACCTGCTAGAGGAGGCAATGCTAGAGCTGATCCGAGTGCTTGTTGGATCTGTGGTTCACGTGGTCACATGAAACGTGACTGTCCCCGTGCTGTGAGAGAGGTGCAAGCTCCTGTTGCGGCAGCTGGTAATGGGTGCTGGAATTGTGGATCCGCAGACCATTTGAGGCGTGATTGTCCTAGGTTGGCTGGTGATCAGGTGCGTGCTCCTGTTGTTGCTGCACCGCAGAGAGGTCGTGGGCACGGCCGTGGTAATTTCCAGAGGAGAGAGGAAGGTGGTCGTGGAGTGGCCCATGTTGTGGCTATTCAGCCTGAAGGTGGAGGCCAAGCGAGGGTGTATGCTCAGCGTGAGGGAAGGAATGATGCGGATGTGATTGCAGGTACCTTTACTTTGCAATCCTTGTCATTGCTTTCTCTGATAGATTCTGGATCTACGCATTCATACATTTTGCGTGAGCATGCTGAATTGCTTGATTTGCCTGTTGAGTCTTTGGATGTTGGTGTTCGTGTCACTAGTTCTTTTGGTGAGACTGTTGTGACTCGTAAGCTTTATAGAAGGTGTCCCTTGGTTGTTCAAGAACATGTTTTTCATGTTGATCTTATGGAGTTACCTTTTTATGGTTTTGATGTAATCCTTGGTATGGATTGGCTTGCTGAGCATCGCGCTGTTGTGGATTGTGAAAACAAGCGAGTTTCGCTTAAGCTTGCGGATGATTATGAAGTTGTTGTGGTTGGTGAGAATGTGAAGTTTCTTGCCAATGTGGTGTCTACCTTGGAGACGAGCAGGATGCTGAGGCAAGGTTGCGAAGCCTATCTAGCTTTTGTGATGAATCCTAGCTCTAAAGAGTTGAGGGTGCAAGATATCAGAGTTGTGAAGGAGTTTCCTGGTGTTTTTCCTGAGGAGTTGCCTGGTTTACCTCCTAACCGCGAGGTGGAGTTTGGAATTGAGCTGTATGAGAATACAACTCCTGTGTCCATTACTCCCTATAGAATGGCACCTAAGGAGCTGAAGGAGCTGAAGACGCAGTTGCAAGAGTTGCTTGATCGTGGTTTCATCCGGCCGAGTGTGTCACCTTGGGGAGCACCGGTCTTGTTTGTGAAGAAGAAGGATGGCACTATGAGAATGTGCATTGATTACCGTCAGCTGAACAAGTTGACTATCAAGAATCGGTATCCTTTGCCGAGGATTGATGATCTCTTTGATCAATTTCGGGGAGCTGCTGTGTTCTCTAAGATTGACTTGAGGTCAGGGTATTATCAGTTGAAGGTGAAGGATGTGGATGTGCCTAAGACAGCTTTCAGGACAAGGTATGGGCATTATGAGTTCCTTGTGATGCCGTTTGGGTTGACAAATGCTCCTGCTGCTTTCATGGACATGATGAATCGTGTGTTTCATGAATACCTGGACAAGTTTGTTGTGGTGTTCATTGATGATATCCTCGTGTACTCGCGTACTGAGGAGGAGCATGAAGAGCATTTGAGGATTGTTTTGCAAGCTTTGTTGGAGAATCAGCTTTATGCTAAGCTGAGCAAGTGTGAGTTCTGGTTAAGGGAGGTGGTGTTTCTTGGGCATGTGGTCTCAGCTGAGGGGATTCGTGTTGATCCTCAGAAGATTGAGGCGGTGATGAATTGGAAAGTTCCTAAGTCTGTTCATGAGGTCCGTAGTTTCCTTGGTTTGGCGGGATACTACCGAAGGTTTGTGGATGGTTTTTCCAAGATTGCTGCTCCTTTGACGAAGCTGTTGCAAAAGGATGTTAAGTATGAGTGGACGGAAGCGAGACAACATGCTTTTGAGAAGCTTAAGGCGGCTTTGACGCAAGCTCCTATCTTGATTCAGCCTCAATCAGGGAAAGAGTTTGTGGTTTACAGTGATGCATCCTATGTTGGTTTGGGGTGTGTGCTGATGCAGGAGGGTAAGGTGGTGGCTTATGCATCGCGGCAGTTGAAAGTGCATGAGCGCAATTACCCTACGCATGATATTGAGCTTGCTGTAGTGGTTTTTGCTCTGAAGATCTGGAGACATTATCTGTATGGTGAGAAGTGTACTGTGTACACAGATCACAAGAGTTTGAGGTATCTGATGTCTCAAAAGGAGTTGAATCTTAGGCAGCGGCGTTGGTTGGAGTTGCTCAAGGATTATGATCTGACGATTGAGTATCATCCTGGAAAAGCTAATGTTGTAGCGGATGCCTTGAGTAGGAAAGTAGCTGTTGAGCTGAGGGCTATGTTTGCTAGCTTGAGCATATCGCAAGATGGTGGTCTTGTTGCTGAGTTGCAAGTGAAACCCTCTTTGGTTCAGTTGATCAAGGATAAGCAGTTGCTGGATGATTCCTTGGTGCCGCATGTTCAGGATATCGCGGAGGGTAGACCTTCGGATTTCTGTTTTAATGATGATGGTGTGTTGTGTTTTGGGAGTCGGATAGTAGTGCCTGCTGATGCTGAGTTGAGGCGTGCTATTCTGACTGAAGGTCATAGTAGTCCTTTTGCTATGCACCCTGGTAGTACTAAGATGTACCGTGATCTTCGTGATGAGTACTATTGGGTGGGTTTGAAGAAAGATGTTGCGGAGTTTGTTAGCAAGTGTATGGTATGTCAGCGAGTTAAGGCTGAGCATCAGGTTCCTTCAGGGTTGTTGCAACCGTTGAAAATCCCTGAGTGGAAGTGGGAACGGGTTACCATGGATTTTGTATCTGGTTTACCTTTGTCTCCCTCGAAGAAGAATTCGGTGTGGGTGATTGTGGATCGCCTAACGAAGTGTGCGCATTTCTTGCCTGTGCATACCACGTTTTCTTTGGATAGGTTGGCAGAGCTGTACATTGCTGAGATTGTGCGGCTGCATGGTGTGCCTAAGTCGATTGTGTCGGATAGAGATCCGAGGTTCACATCGCGGTTCTGGCAGTGTTTGCATCAAGCTCTGGGTACAAGGTTGCATTTCAGTACATCCTATCATCCTCAGTCGGATGGTCAGTCTGAGCGAGTTATCCAGATTTTGGAGGATATGTTGAGGTGCTGCGTGATTGAGTTCCAAGGTTCTTGGGAGAAGCATCTGCCCTTGGTTGAGTTTGCTTATAACAATAGTTATCAGGCAAGTATATAGATGGCACCTTATGAGGCTTTGTACGGGAGGAAGTGTAGGACTCCTCTTTGTTGGGCTGAAACTGGTCAAAAGTTGGTTTCGATGCCGGCTTTGTTGAAAGGGACCACAGAGAAGGTAAAGCTCATTTGTGAGTGGTTGAAGGCTGCTTCTGATCGGCAGAAGTCTTACGCGGATTTGAAGCGTAAGGAGATAGAGTATGCGGTGGGTGACCGTGTGTTCTTGAAGGTTTCGCCTTGGAAAAAGGTGATGAGGTTTGGCCGAAAGGGTAAGTTGAGCCCTAGGTACATTGGACCATATGAGGTGGTTGAGCGTGTGGGTCCTGTTGCGTATCGGTTGAGGTTACCACAGGAGTTGGAGAAGATTCATGATGTGTTCCATGTCTCTATGCTCCGGAGGTATATATATGATCCTTCGCATGTGATGCCTGTGGAGGAAGTGGTTTTGAATCCGGATTTGACCTATGATGAGGAACCGGTGAAGGTTCTGGATTCGGATAGCAAGGTTTTTCGTGGCAAGACCATTGAGTTGGTGAAGGTGCTGTGGAAGCATCGAGGTGTTGAGGAAGCCACATGGGAGCGGAAGGAAGACATGCTGAAGCAGTTTCCTTATCTCTTTCCTTCAGGTAAATTTCGGGGACGAAATTTCTTAAGGGGGGGAGAGTTGTAACGCCCCGGTTTTGGGCTTAGGAGTTTTGGGCATTGACCGGTTTGGTCAAAGTGCTGTTCGAATCTAAGAGAGTGAATTTAGGAAAGCTTAGTTCGGGTTGCATTAAAAATATGGAAAAATGTTCTAAAATCATCTTTTAATATATTTAAGTGAACTGTAAAATCAATTTTGGAAAATGAGTTTCGGAAGGGTGACATTTTGGCTAGTGACCAAAATGTAATTTTTGAAAGTTTTGTGACTGTTTTAGAAAGGATTGAAACTTTGAATCTTTAAGGAGCTATTTACCCAAAGGGAGTTTCTCCAGATTTTTCTAAGATATTTTAATGATTAATTCTGATTTTCAAGCAAAAGAAAAGTGGAGGGAAAATCATTTTGGTTATTTTGTAACTAATTTCTCATATTTTCCAATTTCTCTTTTCTCTCATTTTCTCTCAACCCAAACACTTTCTCTCCAGAGATTTCCTTCTGATTTTGTCACTCATTTCTCTCTTTTCAATCTTCTTTTGATTCCTAATCATCATATCTACAAAACCTCTCAATTTGCTACTTGATTCATCAAGCTTTTTGGTTCCAAAAGAGGAGAAACTCAAGTTTGGAGGTAAGAACGTCCTTCTCCTCTGAACTTCAAGTTCTTTAATGAAATTCATAAGTTCTCAATCCTTAATTGATGTTTTATAAATGGCTTTTAAGATTGTTTAATGGATCTTGGCTTAAAATGCAAGATTTGGTGTGTTTTTGATGAAATTTCGTTGGATCTGTTTAAGCAGTGTTTTAAGGTGTTAAAATGATGATTAATGAATGTTAATTTGATAAGGAATTGAGTTTTGATTAATGCAATCCCGGATAGGTTGAATTTCCTAAGTTTAGCTTATGATTCTTGGTTGTTTTTGAGGTGATCTTGTGGATCTGGTGTTGCTGGAAGTATAAGGATGTTGTTAGGTTCTTTTTGGATGTTAAATGATGTTAAAGGATGTTAGGTTTTGATGGTTAATGGATGGGCTTAGTTGAGAAGTGGTTTGGATGCATTTTCGGTTGTGTTTGGTGGCCGAAAATGGAGTGTGGATGAGAGCAGCGAGTTTAGGTGCTTTCATTGAAGCTATTAATGCATGATAATGCATTAATCTACTGTTTTAATGTGTTAAAATAGGGGAGTCATCTTTGGATCCAAGTGGTGGTGATCCGGAGGCTTGATTTGGTGCTTCGGCAAGAGGCGAAGTGGAATCGGTGAGTGAAATTGGGTTTTCGGCTTTGAAACCAATGTCTTGGGAGCTTAGTTTAAGTCTAAACAACTTTGCTAAGCTCAAGTGTAAGTTTTCGGAAATACTCTCTAGTGGTGGCCATGATTTGATTGTTGTGCAATATGGTTTATTGCATGTTTTAAATTCTGTTTTGGAAAGCATGATTTAGCATGGTTAATGCTGTTTTTGTAAGCCATATGTTGAAGGAAGCTCAAGGTAAGAACTCCTTGCTTTTGAACATTGATTAAATGTGGTTTGATGCTTTTAAATGCATGATGAATATGGCTTGGTTTAATGCTTTAAAACAGTGGATAAATTGATGATAATGATGTATATTGGCAAGTGATGTTTTGAAAAGGTTAAGGTCACTAAGGTGGTTAAAAGTCCTTGAGTGAGCCTTGTTTACTTAAGAACATCAAGGTGGTTAAAAGTCCTTGGATGATTCTTGTTACGGACACAAAGGTGTTTAAAAGTCCTTGTGTGGTCCTTTCTATGGTGTTTAAAAGTCCATAGGCCAAGGTGTTTAAAAGTCCTTGGGGTCAAGGTGTTTAAAAGTCCTTGAGGTGATTTATATCATGGTGTTTAAAAGTCCATGGCCAAGGTGTTTAAAAGTCCTTGGGGTCAAGGTGTTTAAAAGTCCTTGAGGTAATTTATATCATGGTGTTTAAAAGTCCATGGCCAAGGTGTTTAAAAGTCCTTGGGGTCCAAGGTGTTTAAAAGTCCTTGGGGTGAAAGTTGATGAACTTGTTTTCAAAGAAATGAAATGTATCACTTGTGGCCAATATGACATGTAATGAAATGAAGCATGAGATGCTTGTTAGAGTATGCTTTTGAGCATGTGTAAATGATGATTTGAAGCATGATTTATAAAGTGTTTTATAAATGCATTATTGGATGGTTTTATTGAGTATTCCTCACTAAGCTTTTGCTTACGCTCTCTTTGTTTTCTCAAACCAAAATTGCAGAGCATTAAAGTACCTTGAGGGCAGCAAGGAAGGCAAGCATTCAAGTGGCAGTAAAGCTCAAAGTATGGAAGGTTTTCTTAAGTACATTTAGCTTTTGGTAATTTGGCAATGGGGGACCTATGTGTATGTTTTGGGAGATGTTTTGAACTCCCTAAGTATGTTGAATGTTGTTGAGAATGCTGGTTTTTGTGGTTGACCTTTATATGCTTGAATTGAAAGTTTATGCTTGAATGGTTGCTTGTGTAGGAAGCATGCCTATAGATTTGGGGCTTTTCATATATGTGGATGTTTTGATGAATTGTTGATGCAAGTATGTCTCATATATGTTGAATTGCATGTTGGCAAAGTTTGGTGGCATTTGGAGCATGATTGGTTGGTCAATTGCATGTTTAGGTATGCATTTTTGAGCATTCTGTGCAGGGTGTTTCGGAACAAAACCTACCGTTTCGGAACGGGTGCCTTAAACAAGCCCAGGCGTCCGAAACGGGAGGGACCGTTCCGAAACAGAAAGGCTACTGCCTGACCCCCGTTTCGGTACGCGTTGCGGAACGGCCCCGTGTTTCGAAACGGGCTGTCTCCCGTTTCGGAACGGGTGACCGTTGGGGGCTGACATTGGCAGTTAAATGTTTTGAAATGTTTGCATTTTGGTCCTGAATCTTGTTTGTGCAATTGTATGAGTTTGGGAAATCCTTTTGAGCTGAAATTTCACAGAGAAGCATGAAACATGATTAATTTCAAGTTGGTAACTTCAATTTGGGTTAAGTCCTTATAATTATCAGAATTTACAATTTGGTCCCTAAAGTTGTAAATTGTTCAATTGGGTCCCTGTTTGATCTCTGATGTTTATGATCTTTGAGTATGCTGTTGTATGATCATATCTAAGGCTTAATATGCATCTAGACAAGTTTTTAAAGAAAAAAAACGGGTCGTTAATCAAGGTTGACTTTCGGGTTGACTTTGGTTTTCCCCGTGTGACTTTCTTAATTCGGGTCAACCGTCTAGGCCGGGTTAAGGGGGTTACACTCTTATTCATCAATGCAGATAATTAGGAGTTTGGAGGAAGCAACTACTAGGGATCTTTCCAAGAGACTTTTTTAAAAGTATGTTGAGGTTTGAACTAGTGTAATAAAGGCAATGGGGGTGTCCAATGCTATGAATGTTGGTTATTGGGTATTTTCTAGTTTGGTGCAAGTTTGATATGCATATTTGGTTATGTAAATGGCCTTTAAGTGTTGGTAATTGCTTGGATTAGAGATTTGACCTTTTGGTGCTTATTTCTCCTAGGAAACATGCCTTTAGTTTTCTTTGATATTGATAATGATGTTTTGATGATGTCCTTGCCATGTACTCTTGAGTGTTGAAGTGTATTTGAGTAGCAAACATGTTTAGACATATGTTGGGTTGGTTTCGGACGATTTGAATCGAGTTAAACCAGTAAAATTAAGCATTTTAGGCCCAGGTGTTTCGAAACACCCTTGCTTGTTTCGAAACGGGTGCTTGAAATGGCCTTGAAGTATCAAAACGGGGAGGTCCATTTTGGTAAATTTTGCTACTGTGAAACCCTGTTTTGAATCGAGTCAAGAGCAGTTTCGAAACGATCTCGCATTTCGAAACATGAGCCCCTGTTTTGATACACTCGTTCCGATACGGGGCTAGCTGTTCTGAAACGTCTAGTTGTTATTTCGATTATGCAATTAAATGAGTTCCAATGGCTATCTTGAGCCGATTTTTTACAGAGAAGCTTGTAATGAACCTAATTAAAGGTTGATAATCCAAATTTGGTAATAATCCTTAGAATTTGTCAAATTTAAAAATGGTCCCAAAACCCAAAATTGGTGTTAACCGATGAATGCTCGTATTTTCTTTCAATCCGCTGCTTGTGTATCACTTAGGAATGTAACTACCATCTAGATAAGATAAAAAGAAAAAAATAGGGTCGTTTATTGAGGTAAACCATCCCAGTTTACTTCAATATTCCTCGTGTGACTAGCTCAATTCGGTTTATCGGCTAAGCCGAGTCGAGGGGGTTACATTTGGTGGTATCAAAGCCAGGTTTGCGAAAGATTGGGATGATGGTAAGTTGTTGGTAAGTGATATTGATGTGAGTATGCATTTTTTGGTGATGTTTGTTTTGTCCGGTGAATGTCTTAAGCATGTTGATGATTAGCATGTGATGGTGATGCTATATATGATGATTATGATATGAATGTGAGTTGTTATATGATGTTAGAATGGGCTGAATCTTGATGTTGGAGTTGCATGATGGTTGTGATATGCATGTGGTATGCTTTATGCTATGCTGGGGGAAAATTGGAATGCCAATTGCCTTATTACCTAGTGAAATGTTTTTGAACTGGATTTGAAGTCTTGGATCCTTGTTAGAAGTTGGCCTAATCTTTTGTTTTGTTTTATGTTTATACCTTAATGTTATTAGAACAATGGGACCAAGGAGAGAATTACGTTCTGGGTCAGTTGCTCCTGCTAATGCGCAACGTAATCAGGAGAATGAGGTTCTGCCTGGTGCAAATTTACCTCCTCCACCGCCGCCACCGCCTGGGGGTGAGGAGCAAGGGCAACACGGACAGGCTGGTCCGGTGTAGGGAGACTTGACGCCTTTGGTACAGGCGATGATGGGAGCATTCCAGGCTGTTGTTGCTAGAGTGCATGTACAAAGAGCCTGCTGCTGGGCAATTGGGTTTGTCATTGGAGCACTTGAGGAGTTTGGGAGGAGTGGAATTTTGTGGGTTATCTCTTGAGGCATCCGAGGCTTGGATGGCCAGTACGATCCGAATATTGGATCAGATGGGTGGAATGATGCACAAAAGTTGGGTTGTGCAGTGTCTTTGTTGCATGGTGATGCATATACATGGTGGACAACTGTGACATCATCCTTGGAGCCGGAAGAGGTGGATTGGACTTTCTTTCAGTCTACTTTTAAGAGAAAGTATCTTGGAGTCAGATACTTGGACGATAAGAAGAGAGAGTTCATATCCCTGGTGCAAGGGAACATGACGGTGGCTGAGTACGAGGTTCAGTTCATACGATTGAGCCAATATACTCTGGAGTTTGTGTCAAGTGATAGGCATCATTGTGACCGCTTCCAGTATGGCCTGGTGCAGGATGTGAAGACGTTCATGCTCCTGTCTGATTATACAGATTTTGATGTGCTTGTGACACGGGTCAAGGACATAGAGCATAGTTTGGGTTTGTCATCACACATGGGTGGATCTAGCTCAGGCAAGAGAGCTGCAGATGTTGGCCCTAGTGGCGGGTAGAACAAGAGGAACCGTGACTATAGATATCAGCCTGTGGCGAGGTGAGGTAACTTTGGGCGAGGTGCACCAGCTCAAGGCAACCGGGTGAGGTTTGAGCAGAACACATGTTGGTCATGTGGTTCGCGTGAGCACTTGAGGCGAGATTGTCCTCGCGTGGCTCGTGAGGTGCAACCTCCTATGGCTGGAGCTAATTATTGCTGGAACTATAGATGTGTTGATCACATGAGACATGAGTGTCCCTTATTTGCGGGAGGTGGTTGGGGTTGTGCACCAGTTGCTGCACCGCAGAGAGGTCGTGGGCGCGGCCGTGGCAACTTCCAGAGAATAGAGGATGGGCAGAGAGGTGTGGCTCATGTCATTGCGGTTCATCCAGAGGGAGGTGGGCCTGTGAGAGTGTATGCACACCGCGAGGGACATAACATCACCGACATGATTGCATGTACCTTCACCTTGCAATCCTTGTCTTTGTTAGCATTGATTGATTATGGATCTACGCATTCATACATCTTGAGTGAGCATGCACATTTGCTTGAAATTCTTGTTGAGATGCTAGACGTAGGGATGCAAGTAACAAGTTCTTTTGGTGAGTGTAACCCCCTTAGCTCGGCCTAGACGGATACCCGAACTACGAAGATTACACGGGAAAAACCAAAGTCAATCCGAAAGTCAACCTTGATTAACGACCCTTTTTTTCTTTTTAATCTTGTCTAGATGCACATTAACCCTAAGTGAGCACTCATGAAACATATATGAGAAAGACACCGCGATCGAACAACAAAGAGGGACTCAATTGCACTTACTACAAGAATAGGGACCAAACTGTAAATTCTGAAAATTAGAAGGTCAAAACGGATTTTTAAGTTACCAAAATGAAATTAGTCACATTACATGCTACTCTGCCAAAAATCAACTTAAATGGACATCTCAAACACCAGCAATTGCAACATCAACATTCGGGACTAAAAAGTAAAGCCTGCAAACTTCGACACCATTCAAATCAGTGCCCAACGGTCACCTTTTTCGAAACATTCACCTGCCGTATCGGAACGAGGACCGAAACGACGTTGACCGTTCCGAAACGCGGGTTGGTTCCGAGACTAGTTCCGAAACAGGGCATTCCAGTAGCCAAATCGTTTCGGAACGCCCCTTAGCGTTTCGAAACACGAATGCCATTTCAGGCCCCCGTTTCGAAACACTAGAGAGTGTTTCGATACGGTTTGCCCAGAAGCTGCAGATTATGCTGGTTTTTCATGCACAAAACCATTCAAATTCATCCTATTAACTTCCCAAACATACCAACAGGTCATCAAACATATAAGGTACATGTTTAGAACTCCTAAACACATTCATAGCATCAAACATGAAATATGACATGTCTAGAGGCATGCTTCCTATTATTCAAAACCAAGTAAGCTAACAAACTTCAAATCAAGCACTTAAAGGCCATTTACAAGTTCAAACCAACAAAGGCAATATACCACAACTTAGGGAGTTCAACACATCTCTCAAAACAAAGTTTAGATTCCCATTGCCAAATTACCAAAACTAATAATGTATGAAAACATCACCATACATGAGCTTGGATTCCTTTGGACACACTTAGCTCCCTTGTTGCCCTTTAACACCTCAATTATCTGCATTATTGGTAAAAGAGAGCGTAAGCACAAATGCTTAGTGAGGCGTCCTCTAAATAAAACCAATACAACAATGCATTTTAGAAAACACTTTCACAAAGCTTTTACAAACACATGCTCATCTCTTTTCATGCAACCTTGCATACTTTACAAGCATCTCATGCTTCATTACATACAATACATTATATTGGCTTCCAAGTGATAGTTCATAACCATTTCAACACGAAACACAATCGGATGCGCGGATTACAAGCGTTGTCCCACACGCTTCATACACACTACCGGCTTACAAGGTGGAGTTTATCGGTAGAATCACAACCCCTCAACACCCGTGATGGAGTTTAACGGTATAATCACAACCCCTCAACATCACTCATCAGTAGTTGTATAACCCACTAACGAGAGTACGGGACACATAAAACAAGATCCACACACGGACTTTTAACCACCGTTCTGATCTTACCAAGATCCACACACGGACTTTTAACCACCGTTGTGATCTTACCTCTCTCGTTAGGATACTTGGATGAAGTTTACGGTACAATCACAACCCCCCAACGTCCAAGGAGACTTTACTTACGATGCACCCAATCCTATAGCCGGCTAACTATATCCGATTCAAATACTTTAAAACCAATTCATCACTTGCCAATATACATCAAAAACCATCATCAATTCACTGTATTAAAGCATTAATCAAAGGCATTAAATATCATGCATCACCATGCATCATTACCAAACTAATAACATGTCAAACCAAGGATCTCTTACATTGAGCATCCTTCAACACATGGCTTTCAAAACCAGCATTAATCATGCTAAAACATGCTTTCAAAACAGAAATTAAACATGCATTTCACAACCAATGCATCGAACCACAACATAGCACATCCGAGGGAGTTTTTCCGAAAACTTACTCTTGAGCTTATCTAAGTTGTTTAGACTTAAACTAAGCTCCCAAAACCTTCAAATAATCGTTACACAGCTGGAAACCCAACTCCACTCACCAATTACGTTTCACTTGCTTGCCGAAACGCCAATTAAGCTTCCAAAACTACTCCAAAGGTGTCCGAAGATGTCTCCCCTGTTTTAAACACATCAAAGCAGAGGATTAATGCATCACCATGCATAGAAATCTTCAGCCAACACACCTAAACTCACTGTTCAACCTAAAACCAACATTTCGGCTACCAAACACAACTAAAATCACCTCCAAACTCTTCCAAAACTTTACCCAGCCAAGATCCATCACTTCTAACCATTTCTAAACATCAATTAACATCCAAAATAAACCTAAACTCGTCCTTATACCTCCAGCTATAACAGAACACCAAAAACACCTCAAAAACCACCATTTTCATAAGCAAAAACTTAGGAAATACAACCTATTCGGGATTAGATTGATAAAACCTCATTTCAAACATCATTAGACATCAAAAATACATTAAAGAATCATCTCAAAACAGAGCCCAAGCAATCACAATGAAATTCTTCAAGATTTCTTCCAAAATCTTGAGTTTTAAGCCAAAATCATGTCTCCAACATTAACACCATTTATAAAACTCAAATTAAGGATTGACAACTTGGGAATTTCAGTAAAGAACTGAGTATTTAGAGGAGAAGAACAATCTTACCTCTAAATGGTGATTTCTCCTTGATTTGGGCCAAATTCCTTGAAAATTCAATGAGGAAATCAAAAGGATTTGATGCAAGATTGATTAGGAACTAATGGATGATAGAAATCTCATCAATTGAAATGAAGATCAATGCAAAAGTTGCTGGAGAAAAGTGTTTGGGATAATGGGATTTTGAGAGAAAAAGGAATGAGAGAAAATTAGGAAAAGTAGTTATGAAAATCCAAAAAGTAGTTACCCATCTTTATTTTATTTAAGGGTTAACTACTGGAATAGTCACTTATGTTTTCCCCCAGTACAGAGTTGGTCACCGATTTTGAAAAACGACCAATAAGGTCACTTACGTTTTCGGGGCGTAAACTTTTGGTCACTCAGCCGTTTGTTACCGTTAAAGACTGACGGATTGCTGACCTGGCAATGAAAAAATAAGGATAAATTACTGCAATGGCCATTAAAATTTATCTCATGTACATTTTTTCTCCTCAATTTAAAAAGTAAACATTATTGTCACTAATAAAAATGTTTCTTTATAATTTCACCCTTAAATTTTTAAAAATTCATTTTTCAACCCTAAAATTTTACAATCAATTAGTACAATAATATTATAAATGCTTAGATGAAAAATAGGTGCCCAAAGTATACCCTTTGAAACTTAGGTGCCCAAATTGCTCTTATTTAATAACTAAACTTTCAAATTGCTCCTATTTAAACGTTATTTGATAAAGTTTTAATTTATTTTACAAATATTTTTAAAAATATTAATTTTTCAATCAAATAAAATGTAACTAATAATTCAAATATAATATTTTTAAAATAAATTCATGATTCTTAATGTAAATTATTTATTTTTACTTTGTAGTTAATTATAAATTAAATAAAAATTAATTTTTATTCAATTTGAATAACAGTAATTTTTAATCTTATCAATCATAAACCGTCCAAACTTTACGATTCGACTGATTTTCAGTTTTTTTCTCAATATTAACTACTCTGCCCTCTGAAAGACGTTTGTAAAATTCTTGAAAATAAAATGTTCGCAGTCTTATTTTTCAACATTCCTAGTTTATTTCTTCTCAGACTGGTTCTGTGTTCTTCTCCGAACACAGATCACAACCTTAATTCCCCTTTGGGCACTAATTTTAGGTTTCACATTAAAAAATTTAAAAAATAAAATTAATGCCACGTGTCAAACACCGATTGGTTGACAATTTTTTTAACACCCATTTAACAACCGATTGGTAATATTATCTTGGGATAAAATTTGATTTAGTCTTCGAATTTGATTAGTTTTTCATATTAGCCTTAAGGATTTCCCCTGATTAAATTAGTATCTGAATGTATATTTTGTAACACAAATTAGTCCTTTTTAGTCTCATTAGTTTTTTTTTTTTGAATATATTAGTTTATAATTTTTTATTGGTCTTTTAATTAATTTATTTTTTAGTCTGCATTGGTCTTGAACCTTTTTATATAATTTTATTGATTAGCAATAAAAATTTACAATAAATATAAAAAATAATAAAACATAAATGATTTTTTATTAAAATTAAAATGAATTTAAATTTACCAAAACCTGTAAAACAATCTAAAAGTTTATTATAAAAAATATAAAACAAAAAAATCAACATATGTTGAATTGCAAACATATTAAAATAAATTCAAAAAGCAGAAAAAAGAAAACCCAGGATTTTTTCATATTTCCAATTAAAAATTTTATAAGTACAGAAAGGTAGAAGAAGAATCGAAGAGACAAAAATCAATTTTGATTCTTTGTCGGATCATGTCTGCTCCATCATAATAATAAAAATGAATAAACGAATTTCAATAGCTAATGAAGTAAAAGAAATATAATTTTTAATTTTAATCTGTGTTTGTATGTAGGGAAGTGCAACACTCGACTTGACTCGAAAAAAATTAAAATTTTTGGTTTGATGTGAAAATACTCGACTCATAATTTCATAAACTCGACTCAAAAATTAAAAATAAAGTTTGAATTATAAAATAGAAATTCCAATAACTCGAATTTTTTAGTAGTTAGTGGACTAAATTTTTAAGTTCAAGTTATTAAATAGGAGCAATTTGGGCACCTAAGTTTCAAAGGGTATACTTTGGGCACCTATTTTTCATCTAAGCATTTATAATATTATTTTACTAATTGATTGTAAAGTTTTAGGGTTGAAAAATGAATTTTTAAAAATTTAAGGGTGAAACTATAAAGAAACATTTTTATTAGTGACTATAATGTTTACTTTTTTAAATTGAGGAGAAAAAATGTACATGAGATAAATTTTAATGGCCATTGCAGTAATTTATCCTTATTTTTTCGTTGCCAGTTCAGCAATCCTTCAGTCTTTAACGACAACAAACGGCTGAGTGACCAAAAGTTTACGCCCCGAAAACGTAAGTGACCTTATTCGTCGTTTTTCAAAATCGGTGACCAACTCTGTACTGGGGGAAAACATAAGTGACTATTCTAGTAGTTAACCCTTTATTTAATTAAACATTAATTAAATCACCCAAATTAAGGAAAAATCTGGAGAAAACATTTTTGGGTAAATTAGCTCCTTAAAGATTCAAAATTTCAATCCTTACAAAACAACCACCACTAAACTTTTCAAAAATCACATTTTGGTCACTACACCGAAATGTAGTATTTCCGAACCTTATTTTGTAAAATTGATTTCACCACTCTCTTATATATATTAAAAGATGATTTTTAGATATTTTTCCATATTTTTAAAGCATCCCGAACTAGGCTTTCCCTAAAACCTTCTTTTATATTCGAACCGAAAATCAGACCGGTCTGGTTCAGACCCTAAACTTCCAAGCCCAAAATTGGGGTGTTACAACTCTCCACTCTTAAGAAATTTCGTCCTCGAAATTTACCTGGAGGAAAAAGGTAAGGAAACTGCTTCTTCATGTCATCTTTCCTTTCCCACGTGGCTTCCCCAACACCACGATGTCTCCACAACACCTTAACCAATTCAATGATCTTACCACGAAGAACTTTACTGTCCGTATCCAGAATTTCGACTGGCTCTTCATCATAAGTCAAATCTGGATTCAACTCCACTTTCTCTGCATGCATAACATGCGAAGGATCCGATCTATACCTTCGTAGCATAGAGACATGAAACACATCATGTATCTTTTCCAACTCTTGCGGTAACCTCAGCTTGTACGCGACAAGACCCACACGTTCAATCACCTCATATGGTCCAATATACCTAGGGCTCAACTTACCCTTCCGGCCAAACCTCATCACCTTCTTCCAAGGCGAAACCTTCAAGAACACACGGTCACCCACCGCAAACTCAATCTCCTTACGCTTCAAATCTGCGCAAGACTTCTGCCGATCAGAAGCTGCCTTCAACCGCTCACAAAGGAGCTTCACCTTCTCGGTGGTTCCTTTCAAAAAAGTCGGCATCGAGACCAACTTCTGACCTGTTTCAGCCCAGCAAAGAGGAGTTCTGCACTTCCTCCCATACAAGGCTTCATAAGGTGCCATTTGAATACTTGCCTGGTAGCTATTGTTATAAGCAAACTCCACCAAAGGCAAATGCTTCTCCTAAGAACCTTGAAACTCAATCACACAGCACCTCAACATATCCTCAAGCACTTAGATAACACGCTCAGACTGTCCATCCGATTGTGGATGATAAGAAGTACTGAAATTCAACCGTGTACCCAAAGCTTGATGCAAACATTCCCAAAAACGCGATGTAAACCTCGGATCTCTATCCGACACAATAGACTTTGGCACACCATGCAGTTGCACAATCTAAGCAATGTACAACTCTGCAAGCTTATCCAAGGTATACGTAGTATGCACAGGCAAGAAATGCGCACACTTCGTAAGGCGATCCACAATCACCCACACCGAATTCTTCTTCGATGGCGACAAAGGCAAACCAGACACAAAGTCCATGGTAATCCTTTCCCATTTCCACTCAGGAATCCTCAACTGTTGCAACAACCCTGAAGGAAACTAATGCTCAGCCTTAACCCTCTAACAAACCATGCACTTACTCACGTACTCCGCGACATCTTTCTTCAATCCCACCCAATAGTACTCATCCTTCAGATCACAATACATTTTTGTACTACCAGGGTGCATAACAAAAGGACTACTATGAGCTTCAGCCAGAATAGTACGCCTCAACTCCGCATCACTCGACACTACTATCCGACTTCCAAAACATAGAACTCCATCATAATTAAAATAGAAATCTGATGGTCTACCCTCAGCAATATCCTGAACATGTGGCACCAAAGAATCATCCAACAACTGCTTATCCTTTATCAACTGAACTAAAGATGGTTTCACTTGCAATTCAGCCACAAGACCTCCATCTTGCGAAATACTCAAGCTGGCAAACATAGCCCTTAACTCTACTGCCACCTTCCTACTCAAGGCATCCGCTACAACATTAGCTTTTCCCGGATGGTACTCGATCGTCAAATCATAATCCTTAAGCAACTCCACCCAACGTCGTTGCCTAAGATTCAATTCTTTCTGAGACATCAGATACTTCAAACTCTTGTGATCCGTGTACACAGTACACTTATCACAATACAAATAATGTCTCCAAATCATCAAAGCGAAAACCACCGCAGCTAGCTCAATATCATGTGTAGGATAATTGTGTTCATGCACCTTCAACTGTCGCGATGCATAAGCCACCACCTTACCCTCCTGCATTAGCACACACCCCAAACCAACATAGGATGCGTCGTTGTACACCACAAACTCTTTTCCTGATTAAGGTTGAACCAAGATAGGAGCTTGCGTCAATGTTGCCTTAAGCTTCTCAAAAGCTTGATGCCTTGCTTCTGTCCACTCATACTTAACATCCTTTTGCAACAACTTCGTCAAAGGGGCAGCAATCTTTGAAAATCCATCCACGAACCTCCGGTAGTATCCTGCCAACCCAAGGAAACTACGAACTTCATGAACAGACTTAGGAGGCTTCCAATTCATCACCGCCTCAACCTTCTGAGGATCAACACGAATTCCCTCAGCAGAAACCACATGACCAAGGAAAACAACTTCCTTAAGCTAGAATTCGCACTTGCTCATCTTAGCATAAAGCTGATTCTCCAACAGCGCCTGCAACACAATCCTCAAATGCACCTCATGCTCCTCCTCAGTACGAGAATACACAAGAATATCATCAATGAACACCACAACAAACTTGTCCAGGTATTCATGGAACACTCTATTCATCATGTCCATAAAAGATGCAGGAGCATTCGTCAAGCCAAACGACATTACAAGGAACTCATAATGCCCATACCTCGTCCTAAAGGTTGTTTTTGGCACATCCACATCTTTCACCTTAAGCTGGTAGTACCCTGACCTTAAGTCAATCTTAGAGAACACAGCCGCTCCCCGAAATTGATCAAAAAGATCATCAATCCTCGGCAAAGGATACCGATTCTTGATAGTCAACTTGTTCAGGTGACGATAATCGATGCACATTCTCGTAGTGACATCCTTCTTCTTCACAAACAAGACCGTCGCACCCCAATGTGACACACTCGGCCGAATGAAACCACGATCAAGCAACTCCTAAAGTTGCGTCTTCAACTCCTTAAACTCCTTAGGTGCCATTTGGTAAGGAGTAATGGACACTAGAGTGGTGTTTTCATACAGCTCAATTCCAAACTCCACCTCTCGACTAGGCGGCAATCCAGGTAACTCCTCCAGAAACACTCCAGGAAACTCTCGCACAATCCTGATATCTTGAACGCGCAACTCCTTAGAGCTAGGATTCATCACAAAGGCTAGATAAGCCTCACAACCTTGCCTCAGCATTCGGCTTGCTTCCAAAGTAGACACCATATTGGAAAGAAACTTCACATTCTCACCAACCACCACTACTTCGTAATCATCCGCAAGTTTCAACGAAACTCGCTTGTTCTCAAAATCCACTACAGCTCGATGTTCAACAAGCCAACCCATACCAAGGATTACATCAAAACCATAGAATGTCAGTTCCATGAGATCAACAAGAAAAACATAGTTTTGCACTTCCAAGGGACACCTTCTACACAACTTCTTTGTTACTACTGTCTCCCCAAAGGAACTAGTCACACGCATACCAACATCCAAAGACTCAACAGGTAAACCAAGCAATTGAGCATGTTCACGCAATATGAATGAGTGTGTAGATCCAGAATCAATCAAGGAAAGTAATGATAAGGATTGCAAAGTAAAGGTACCTGCGATCACATCCGTATCATTCCTCCCCTCACGCTAAGCATACACTCGAGCCTGGCCACTACCCTCAGGTTATACAGCCACAACATGCGCCACATTCCTCCCACCATCATCTCTGCGCTGAAAGTTACCACGGCCGCGCCCACGACCTCTCTGTGGTGCAACTACCCCAGGAGCACGCCCGTGACCACCACCGGCCAACAAAGGACACTCCCTCCTCATGTGGTCTGCCGAACCACAATTCCAGCATGAATTACCCGTCACTGCAACAGGAGCCTGAACCTTCCTCGCTGCTCGAGGACAATCTCGCCTCAAATGGCCACGAGATCCACACGTCCTGCACGTGTTCTGATCAGCCCTCATCCTATCACCCTGAACAGGCGCACCTTGTCCTCCAATACCACGCCTAGTAGAAGACTGATACCTCTTATCTCGTCCTCTCTTGTTCTGTCCACCACTAGAACTATGATCAGCAACTCTTTTGCCCGAGCTAGAACTAACGCCTCTGGAAGACAAACCCAAGTTCTGCTCGATGTCCTTCGCTCTACTCACAAGCACATCAAAATCTGAATACTCAGCCGCAAGCATAAAAGTCTTCACATCCGTTACCAATCCATAACGGAAACGTTCACACCTCTCCCGCTCATCAAGAATTAGCTCAGGTGCATACTGACTAAGGCGAACAAACTGGATCTCATACTCCGCTACCGTCATGCTCCCTTGCACAAACTGGATCTCATCAAGAATTAGCTCAGGTGCATACTAGGTATCTCACACCCAGATACTTTCACTTGAACGCGTTCAAGAAGAACGTTCAAGTCACATCATTGTCCTCCATTCCAGAGACAGTGGTCGTCCACCACGTATAAGCATCATCATGCAGTAGTGACACCACACAACCCAACTTTTGCACATTATTGCAATTCATTTGCCCCAAAATCCTCTTGGTGCTTTCCAACCAAGACTCAGATCCTTCAGGAGATAAACCTCTGAACTCAGTCCCTCCCAGACTGCGAAGACGTTCCAAAGGCAATCTCACATTAGCATCACCCTGATGCGCAGCTCCGTGAGCTCCAGCTACTGCTGTCTGAAAGGCTCCAGCAATAGCCTGGATCAACACAGTCATGTCAGGAGCAGCTTGCCCCTGCACACCTTCGGGTACAGCGACCCCAGCACCAACACCAGCATTATCACCTCCAGCACCACCACCGTCGGGTGGTCCACCACCAGGGGAGGAGGTAAATCCACAACATTCTCAGCGTTCTCATAATTCTCGTTCTCATTCTGAGCTATAGCTCTTGTGTTCATTCTCATCTCCCTACGCGGCCCCATTACAAGAAAAACAATGCACTAACCAAAATGCAATAAACATAATTAGGCTCAACAAGGTAAGTATTCCAAGTACTCAAGCTCTTTTTTCAAAAACAATTCCTTTCATTAGTTTTGATATGGCAATGGGATCCCCTAACACATTCCAACATAACATATCATCACAATTGAAACCATGCATCACAATTCAGACAACATTCTTTCACCCAAAAGGCATACCACGCAAATACACATACATCATCCTCATACAAATCCCAAGGATACGAGAACTAAGCTCTGATACCACCAAATGTAACCCCCTTAGCCCGGCCTAGACGGTTGACCCGAACTACGAAGATTACACGGGGAAAACCAAAGTCAACCCGAAAGTCAACCTTGATTAACGACCTTTTTTTTCTTTTTAATCTTGTCTAGATGCACATTAACCCTAAGTGAGCACTCATGAAACATAAAAGAGAAAGACACCGCGATCGAACAACAAAGAGGGACTCAATTGCACTTATTACAAGAATAGGGACCAAACTGTAAATTCTGAAAATAAGAAGGTCAAAACGGATTTTTAAGTTACCAAAATGAAATTAGTCACATTACATGCTACTCTGCCAAAAATTAACATAAATGGACATCTCAAACACCAGCAATTGCAACATCAACATTCGGGACTAAAAAGTAAAGCCCGCAAACTTCGACACCATTCAAATCAGTGCCCAACGGTCACCTGTTTCGAAACATTCACCTGTCGTATCGGAATGAGGACCGAAACGGCGTTGACCGTTCCGAAATGTGGGTTGGTTCCGAGACTAGTTCCGAAACAAGGCATTCCAGTAGCCAAATCGTTTCGGAACGCCCCATAGCGTTTCGAAACACAAAGGCCATTTCAGGCCCCCGTTTCGAAACACTAGAGGGTGTTTCGATATGGTTTGCCCAGAAGCTGCAGATTTTGCTGGTTTTTCATGCACAAAACCATTCAAACTCATCCTATTAACTTCCCAAACATACCAACAGGTCATCAAACATATAAGGTACATGTTTAGAACTCCTAAACACATTCATAGCATCAAACATGAAATATGACATGTCTAGAGGCATGCTTCCTATTATTCAAAACCAAGTAAGCTAACAAACTTCAAATCAAACACTTAAAGGCCATTTTCAAGTTCAAACCAACAAAGGCAATATACCACAACTTAGGGAGTTCAACACATCTCCCAAAACAAAGTTTAGATTCCCATTGCCAAATTACCAAAACTAATAATGTATGAAAACATCACCATACAAGAGCTTGGTTTCCTTTGGACACACTTAGCTCCCTTGTTGCCCTTTAACACCTCAATTATCTGCATTATTGGTAAAAGAGAGCGTAAGCACAAATGCTTAGTGAGGCATGCTCTAAATAAAACCAATACAACAATGCATTTTAGAAAACACTTTCACAAAGCTTTTACAAACACATGCTCATCTCTTTTCATGCAACCTTGCATACTTTACACGCATCTCATGCTTCATTACATACAATACATTATATTGGCTTCCAATTGATAGTTCATAACCATTTCAACATAAAACACAATCGGATACGCGGATTACAAGCGTTGTCCCACACGCTTCATACACACTACCGGCTTACAAGGTGGAGTTTATCGGTACAATCACAACCCCTCAACACCCGTGATAGAGTTTAACAGTACAATCACAACCCCTCAACATCACTCATCGGTAGTTGTATAACCCACTAACGAGAGTACGGAACACATAACACAAGATCCACACACGGACTTTTAACCACCGTTGTGATCTTACCAAGATCCACACACGGACTTTTAACCACCGTTGTGATCTTACCTCTCTCGTTAGGATACTTGGATGGAGTTTACGGTACAATCACAACCCCTCAACATCCAAGGTGACTTTACTTACGGTGCACCCAATCCTATAGCCGGCTAACTATATCCGATTCAAGTACTTTAAAACCAATTCATTACTTGCCAATATACATCAAAAACCATCATCATTTCACTGTTTTAAAGCATTAATCAAAGCCATTAAACATCACGCATCACCATGCATCATTACCAAACTAATAACATGTCAAACCAAGGATCTCTTACATTGAGCATCCTTCAACACATGGCTTTCAAAACCAGCATTAATAATGCTAAAACATGCTTTCAAAACAAAAATTAAACATGCATTTCATAACCAATGCATCGAACCACAACATAGCACATCTGAGGGAGTTTTTCCGAAAACTTACTCTTGAGCTTAGCTAAGTTGTTTAGACTTAAACTAAGCTCCCAAAACCTTCAAATAATCGTTACAAAGCTGGAAACCCAACTCCACTCACCAATTACGTTTCACTTGCTTACCGAAACGCCAATTAAGCTTCCAAAACAACTCCAAAGGTGTCCGAAGATGTCTCCCCTATTTTAAACACATCAAAGCAGAGGATTAATGCATCACCATGCATTGAAATCATCAGCCAACACACCTAAACTCGCTGCTCAACCTAAAACCAACATTTCGGCTACCAAACACAACCGAAATCACCTCCAACCTCTTCCAAAACTTTACCCAGCCAAGATCCATCACTTCTAACCATTTCTAAACATCAATTAACATCCAAAATAAACCTAAACTCATCCTTATACCTCCAGCTATAACAGAACACCAAAAACACCTCAAAAACCACCATTTTCATAAGCAAAAACTTAGGAAATACAACCTATTCGGGATTAGATTGATAAAACCTCATTTCAAACATCATTAGACATCCAAAATATATTAAAGAATCGTCTCAAAATAGACCCCAAGCAATCACAACGAAATTCTTCAAGATTTCTTCCAAAATCTTGAGTTTTAAGCCAAAATCATGTCTCCAACATTAACACCATTTATAAAACTCAAATTAAGGATTGACAACTTGGGAATTTCAGTAAAGAACTGAGTATTTAGAGGAGAAGAACAATCTTACCTCTAAATGTTGATTTCTCCTTGATTTGGGCCAAATTCCTTGAAAATTCAATGAGGAAATCAAAAGGATTTGATGCAAGATTGATTAGGAACTAATGGATGATAGAAATCTCATCAATTGAAATGAAGATCAATGCAAAAGTTGCTGGAGAAAAGTGTTTGGATGATGGGATTTCGAGAGAAAAAGGAATGAGAGAAAATTAGGAAAAGTAGTTATGAAAATCCAAAAAGTAGTTACCCATCTTTATTTTATTTAATTAAACATTAATTAAATCACCCAAATTAAGGAAAAATCTGGAGAAAACATTTTTGGGTAAATTAGCTCCTTAAAGATTCAATGTTTCAATCCTTACAAAACAGTCACCACTAAACTTTTCAAAAATCACATTTTGGTCACTACATCGAAATGTAGTATTTCCAAACCTTATTTTGTAAAATTGATTTCACCACTCTCTTATATATATTAAAAGAGGATTTTTAGATATTTTTCCATATTTTTAAAGCATCCCGAACTAGGCTTTCCCTAAAACCTTCTTTTATATTCGAACCGAAAATCAGATCGGTCTGGTTCAGACCCTAAACTTCCAAGCCCAAAATTGCGGTGTTACAGTGAGACTATTGTTATAATAAAATTGTATAGGAGATGTCTATTATCAGTTCAATGCCGTGTGTTTTTAGTTGATTTGATGGAATTATCTTTTATGGATTTGATGTGATTCTTGGAATGTACTGGTTGGTTGAGCATTGAGCTGTGGTAGATTTTGATGTTAAGCGAGTTACCTTGAAGCTTGCAGATGATTAGGAGGTAGTAATGGTAGGCTAGAACGTGAAGTTCCTGTCTAATGCAATTTTGGCTCTTGAAGCGAGTCGAATGATGGAGTTGGGTTGCGAAGCTTTCTTGGCGTATGTGATGAATCCCGGTATGAAGGAAGTGCGGGTGCGAGACATACAAACATTATGTGAGTTTCAGGGTGTTTTTCTGGAAGAGTTTCATGGGTTGCCACCAAAAAGAGAGGTTGAGTTTGGCATTGTGTTGTTCGAGAATACGACTTCGATGTCCATTGCTCCTTATCGCATGTTACCTAAGGAGTTGAAGGAGTTAAAGACGCAACTTCAGGATTTGTTTAACTGAGTGTTCATAAGGCTGAGTGTTTCACCTTGGGGTGCACCGGTTGTAACGCCCTGGTTTTGGGCCTAGATGTTTTAGAGGTTGAATCGGGCCGGTCGTGAACGGTTCGAATCCTTTAGGGGTGGTTTAGGGAACACCTAGTTCGGGATGCTTTAAAAATATGGAAAATATCTAAAAATCCTCATTTATTATATAAATGGTTATGGTAAAAACAATTTTACAAAATTTGATTTGGAAATACTACATTTCGGTGTAGTGACCGAATTTTAGTTTTTGCAAAAGTTGACTGGTGACTGTTTTGTAAAGAATTTGAGCTTTGAATCTTTAAGGAGCTAATTTTACCAAAGTGTTTTTCATCAGTTTTCTCTTTAATTTGGGAGTTTTAATAATGATTTAATTAAAGGAATTAAGAGAGAAATTCTATTTTGACTTTTCATAACTACCTTACGATACTTTTTCCCTCTTTTCATTTTCTCTCAACTTCCACTCAGCCAAACACATTTTCCGCACCAAATAATCTCAGGTTTTCATCTCTTTTGCTGAGATTTCATTCTCCTAAGGATTTCCAACCTTTGCTTCATTAAATCCTTTTGTTTTTACTTTGGATTTTCAAGAAATCTTGCCCAAATTGAGGAGAAATCAACCATTAGATGTAAGCTTCGTCCTTCTCCGCTAATGATCAGTTCTTTACTGAAATTCCCAAGTTATCAATCATTTGTTAATGATTTTTTAGTTGTTTTAATGTTAGAAGCATGAAATTGTTGTAAAATTGAATATTCATGGTGAGATCTTGATGATTTTCGTAACTCTTTGTTAAGCTCTATTTTGAGGTTGATTTCTAAGGTGTTTTGGATGATAATTGATGTTATTAATGAGGTTTTAACAAATGATTCCCAAATAGGTTTGGATTCCTATGTTTTAGATGTTAGATTTGTGGTTTTTTGGAGGGTTCTTGGTGTTCTGTTGTTGCTGGAGATATAAGGGCGTGTTTGTTGTGATTTTTGTTGTTTATTGATATTTAGAAGTGCTTAGAATTGATAGATCTTGGTTGGGCTTTGATTTGAGAAAGTTTGGAGGTGATTTCGGTTATTTCGGATAGCCGAAATGGTGGTTTTGAGTAGTGCAGCGTGTTTGAATGAGTGGTTGGTGATTTCAATGCATGATGATGCATTAATCCTCTGCTCTTATGTGTAATAAACATGGGAGACATCTTTGGATGCTTTTGGTGTTGATCCGGAAGTGCCGGAGGCCTAGTTATCATTTCGACAAGCAAGCAAAACGTAATCGGTGAGTGCAAATGGTTTTAGAAGTCCTTGAGGGACAAGAAAACAAGGTTTGGGGATTTAGGATTGGTTTGAAACACCATCCTAAGTCTGGAAGTAAGTATAACTAGAATTGCTCTCGATATGTGGTTGATGCCCCTAAATGCTTTTAACATGCTCTTATTTTGAGATAGAAAAATTCCTAATGTTCTATGCATGATTTATAACATGGAAAGATGTTATGTGTTGATCCCATGTGATTGCATGTCTATGAAAAGAGTCTTGAGATTTTGATTAAATGAAATGCATGAATTGTGGTTTTGAAATGGGATGAGAATGATTTGAGAAATGTTGCATCAAAACAGTAGGTGAGATGATGTTTTTGATATAATATATTGGCATAAATGATGAGATAATTACCGGATATAATTGGTCGACCAATAGGATGAAAGTGCACTATAAACTAAATATTCGTACGTGCTCTTTGGAGTCGGGCAATGGGGGTAGTGCCATCCCGATCAAAAGTGAGAATTCGATGATGAGAGATACCATCGGGGTAGGTCTTGGTGAAATACCCAAGCTTTGTGGCGAAGAGAGATACAACCATGAGAGTTCGGTGATGTGAGATTCCACCAGGGTAGGACTTGGCTTTAAGCTAAGCTAATCCGCATATCCGAGTAAAGATGTAATGTGAAATGCCAATATATGAGATTGTATTTGATTCACATGTACCAAATGTTGAGATATTTTATGCTATGAGAAATGCATATGAGATTTGTAGTTTATGAAATGCTTTTGTTTTCATTAAGCATGTGTATGGCTTTGCCATGAGATTTGCATTGGTTAAATGCATGAGTTAGATTGAAGGTACATGTGATTTTCAAATGGAGAATTGCATTGAAATGGTTTTCAAGCATGAGATAGAAAGAGCATGTTGTAGAAAATGGTTTTTGAGATAGAGTTTTAAATTTGTATTGTTGTGTTGGTTTTTCTTAGAGCTTGCCTCACTAAGCAAATGTGCTTACGCTCTCTTTTACCAACAATGCAGATAATTTAGACATTATTGGGCAGCAAGGAGGCTAAGGATATCCAAGGAAGTGAAAAGCTCAAGTATGGTGACATTTACATATACTTTAGTAATGATAATTGGCAATGGGGATCTATGGTTAGTTTTGAGAGATGTATTTTGAACTCCCTGTGGTTGTTGCAAGTTTATTACAGCATATATGGTTTGTAAATGTCCTTTATGGTTTGGTTTGTGGCTTAAGGCTTTCATATGGTTTCCATGACTAGGGAGCATGCCTATAGTTCCAATGTTTTCATGATTGGTACCATGCTTTGGTTTATGCTTCATAGTGATGATCTACGATGCTTAAATATGTTGCTAGTATGTTGATGTATGCTTTGGGACATTTCTGGACGTGTTTAAGTGTGAAAAACCAGCTAAGTTTGTAGTTGCAGGGCTGGGCGTATCGAAACGCCTTTATCTGTTTCGAAACGGGGGCCTGAAATGGCCTTAATGTTTCAGAACGGGTAAGAGTGTTTCGGAACGCTTTGGCTACTAGAAAGTCATGTTTCGATACAAGTCTCGGAACGCACCCAAGTACCAAAACGGTCAATCCAGTTTCGATACGGCCGTTTCGATACAAGGCTTAGCATTTCGAAACACCTGACCGTTGGTTTGGATTTTGAACTGTTTCAAGTTCTTGTTTCTTACATTTTAGTCATTGATGATTATGGATGCAATTGGTTGAGTTTAGAATGTCTGATTAAGTTGATATTTGACAGAGAATCATGAAATATGACTAATTAAATGTTGGTAAACTTAAAATCTACGAGGTCCTCGTAAATTGTAATATTTACATTTTGGTCCCCATATGTCTAATATGTGCAATAAAACCCCTAATTGCTTTTCAATCGATGTGCCTTCTTTTCCTATTATCTTGGGTGATCACATAGGATTAATATTGCATTTAGAAAAGATAAAAAGAAAAAAAGGGTCGTTAACCAATGTTGACTTTCGGGTTGGCTTTGGTTTTCCCCATGTATCTTCGTAGTTCGGGTCGAGCGTCTAGGCCGGGCTAAGGGGGTCACACCGGTCTTGTTTGTGAAGAAGGATGTTACGATGCGTATGTGCATAGATTATCGACAACTGAATAAGTTGACGATTAAGAACAAGTACCCTTTGTCGAGGATTGATGATTTGTTTGATCAGTTTCGTGGTGCTTCGGTGTTTTTGAATATTGATTTGAGGTCAGGGTATTGCCAGATAAAAGTTAATGGTGATGTCGTTCGGACTAGGTACGATGAATAGGGTGTTTCATGAGTTTCTAGATCAGTTCGTGGTAGTGTTTATTGATGATATTCTTGTGTACTCGCATACCGATGAGGATTATGATAAGCATTTGAGGATTGTGTTACAAGTGTTGTTGGAGAATCATCTTTTTGCTAAGCTTAGCAAGTGTGAGTTTTGGCTCAGAGAAGTGGTTTTTTTTACATGTGGTGTCAGCCGAAGGTATTCGAGTTTATCCACACAAAGTCGAGGTGGTGATGAGTTGGAGAACGCCTAAATTAGTGACAGGGGTGCATAGTTTCCTTGGGTTGGTTGGATATTATCGAAGGTTTGTCGAGTGTTTTTCTAAGATTGTTGCACCTTTGACCAAGTTGTTGTAAAAGAATGTTCGCTTTGAGTGGACGAATGTTAGGCAACAAGCTTTCGAGAAGTTGAAGGAAGATTTGACGCAAGCTCATGTCTTGATTCAACCAGAATCGGGTAAGGAGTTTGTAGTTTATAGTGATGCCTCATATGTTAGTTTGGGTTGTGTGTTTATGCAAGGTGGGAAGGTTGTAGCTTATGCGTCTAGACAGTTGAAGGTGGATGAGCGCAACTATCCTACTCATGATCTAGAGCTAGCTGCGGTGGTGTTTGCTTTGAAGATTTGGAGACACAACCTTTATGGTGAAAAGTGTGTGGTTTACACCGACCATAAGATTTTGAAGTATCTTATGTCTTAGAAGGAGATGAATATTAGGCAACAAAGGTGGTTGGAGTTTCTTAAAGATTATGATATGACAATTGAGTATCATCCTGAAAAAGGCCAATGTTGTGGCTGATGCTTTGAGTAGAAAGGTAGTTGTTGAGCTGAGAGCGATGTTTGCTCGGTTGAGTTTATCACGTGACGGTGGCTTGATAGCCGAGTTGCAGGTGAAAGCTTCCTTGATTTAGTTAATCAAGGAGAAGCAATTGCTTGATGATTTGTTGGTGCCTCATGTTTCGGATATACTTATGGTAATGCAACAGACTTCTGTTTCAATGATGATGGAGTTCTATGTTTCAAAAGTCGAATAGTTGTGCCAGAAAATGTTGAGTTGAGGCGCACCATTTTGACTGAAGCTCATAGTAGTCCTTTTTCTATGCATACTAGTAGTACTAAGATGTATCGTGGCTTGAAGGATGAGTACTACTAGGTGGGGTTGAAAAAGGATGTTGCTGACTTTGTAAGCAAGTGTATGGTTTGCCAGCGTGTGAAGGTAGAGCATCCGTTTCCTTTTGGTTTGTTACAGCCTTTGAGGATACATGAGTGGAAATGGGAAAGGATTACGGTGGATTTTGTGTCCGGTCTGCCTTTGACACCTTCTAAGAAGAACTCCATATGGGTGGTTGTGGATCGTCTTACGAAGTGTGCACATTTCTTGATTGTGCATACTACATATACGTTGGATAAGTTGGCAGAGTTGTATATTGCTAAGATTGCGCATCTGCTTGGTGTGCCTAAATCCATAGTGTCAGAGAGGGATCCGATGTTTACATTAAGGTTCTGGGAATGTGTAAAGTGTTCACAAGTTCTATATTTCATGCACATTTCATCTCATATTATTGTTGTTTTTTAGTACATCTTAGGCATAATTAGGATCATGCATTGCATTTTACAGTATTTCTTTATTTTGCCATACTTTTATAGATTATCTTTTATTTGGTAAAGAAAATGTACTGTTTTAGTTTAGTTTTAGTTTCAGGTACTAGAGGCTGACAGAGGGAAAGAGGAGCTGAGGACATGATGTTGAGGCAGCCAACCACGGAGCTTTACTGATGTAGTTCAAGACAGAGACAGCAGCTGCTGAGTAACTTCCGCCGCCCTACCTACCGCTCAAGACAACAAACTATGGAGATGGAGAACTGGAGTGTGATCTGTAGAGCAGAAAATCCTAAGTCTATCGATGTTGTCCACTAAATTTTTCGACGTCTGTAGCAGCAGACGGAGCCGCCAATGGAGGATCTCGAGATTACTTGCAGAGCAAGGTAACGTGATAAAGTCCACATTCAACTCAAAGAAGTTAGAGTTTAAAGTCACACTTAATGCAAAAAGCTACTTTGAAGACTTCAAGAAGGACTAGACCTAGCTAATGCCTATACATACCCATTGTAATTTCGAAAGAAGTTAGGTTTTCCTTAGGCATAGTTTAGGTTTTCTTTTCCGCCATTATGTTCTAAATTTCTTCTTGGATTTGGGTTATGTTGTAATTAGTGTGAGAACAGTTTCTTAGGATTTTAATTTTATTTTTGCAAATAAATCTGCAAGGTTGACTTATTCCATGTTCTTCATAGGTTTCAATTAAGGCGAAATATTAGTTGAATTCTATCCATTTGTTTAGTATCGAGAGAGTCGAACTCGCGAAAGGAGTAAGTACAATTTCATCTATAGACGGTGCGATCAATCCAGCCTAGACATAGGTTAGGGTTTAAGGCGGCTAAAAGAGGACGAGTTAACATTGTTGCCTTTGCACGATTTATGTCGTGACTGGTATTATATGCAGTGGGCACCAACAACATTCTAACTTAGACATAAGCGGAGTCACTTTCGAAGCGTTCTGCCGAGCCTTGTAGTTCTGCTGAGTTTGCCACCGAGACACAGTTCCATTCCCATGCCGAGGCAGTGAGAGGGTCTGAGTAGTCTAGCTGCCATCCCCCGCCGAGGTTGTAGAGTCTGGCAGCGCAAAACGACTTGTCCTATACAACACGGTTTCACACTAAACAATAGTATAACCCGACCCATTCTATTAACATGATTTCTTCTCTTTTAATTATTTGTGTTTTTATTTTAATTTTCTCTCAAACAACCAACTTAATTGTGCATTTAATCTTCTTCTGCAAGACTTACAATTCGAATCAAGTAGTCCAATCCCTGTGGGAGATGATATCTTTTATACTATAACTTGACAGGAGTGTGCACTTCCCCTCATAAATAGAGAACACCGGAATGCTCTACATGTTTTTGGCGTCGTTGCCGGGGATTGGTAACAGCGAAATTCGTTTTCAATTTCTGCACTTTTATTTCTTTGCATTTAATTTTATTTTAGTTTTTATTTTTAATCGGAAAAATATAAGAATTTTACGGCTTCTTTTACTAGTGTATGACCAGGGCAAATCCAAAATGAGAAATCCTTTATTACGACGATATAGAACGAAGAGAAAAAGAGCTCAAGAAGGAAATCAAAATATCCCTAGGGAAAACTAAAGAAGAAAGAAAAGCAGAGGTAAACATGGAGAACGACAACCCTGCCAACAATCCCCTGCACGACAGGGATGGGCAGCAAGACCCGCCGCCTAGAGAACAACAAGTTCCACCAAGGTAGTCGCCCTATATTCTACCTAGACAGCCACAGTATGTTCGAACCACCAGGGATTACTTGGAACATGACTTCAGAGGGTTCGATCCGACAGTGACAGAACCTGAGATTGAGGCGGATCACTTTGATCTGAATCATGTAATGTTCAACATGATCAACACGTTAGGGCAATTTGGAGGATCTGCCACAAAAGATGCTCGACAACACTTAAGAGGATTCCTGGACATATACAGGGCATTCAAAATACACGGAGTCCACCAAGACGTGCTTAGGCTGGGGATATTCCCTTATTCATTGAGGTATAGGGCAAAGCAGTGGTTAAACAACCAGCCGGCAGGGTCGTTCAACACTTGGACAGACATGTGCAAAGATTTTCTGGATCATTTTAGCCCATCAAATGTCACAGACAGATTTCGAAATGAGATTAAAGTCTTCCGACAAGGGTATGATGAGCCGATGTATGAAGCATGGGAGCGGTACCAACATATGCTTAATAACTGCCCGCTCCATGGTTTCCCAGCTTGGACATAGGTGTCAATGTTCTACAACGGGGTGAACTACCCAACACGGATGGTGATTGATGCCTCAACCAACGGAATCATCCTCGACAGACCACCAGAAGAGGCACTGCGGATTCTGAACCAGGCCGCCAAGAACGATTACAAGTACCCAACAGCTCGCCGAGGCGGCCAGCTACTGTGAACGAAGTGCAAGCCTCAAAATCTGTCAATGCCCGCCTTCACAAGCTGACTGAGCTGGTTATGAGCATAATGAAACTCATTGTGTAACCCCCTTAACCCGGCCTAGACGGTTGACCCGAATTAAGAAAGTCACACGGGGAAAACCAAAGTCAACCCGAAAGTCAACCTTGATTAACGACCCTTTTTTTTCTTTTTAAACTTGTCTAGATGCATATTAATCCTTAGATATGATCATACAACAGCATACTCAAAGATCATAAACATCAGAAATCAAACAGGGACCCAATTGAACAAATTACAACTTTAGGGACCAAAATGTAATTTCTAATAATTATAAGGACTTCATCCAAATTAAAGTTACCAACTTGAAATTAATCAGGTTTCATGCTTCTCTGTGAAATTTCAGCTCAAAAGGACTTCCCAAACTCATACAATTGCACAAACAAGATTCAGGACCAAAATGCAAACAATTCAAAACATTTAACTGCCAATGTCAGCCCCTAACGGTCACCCGTTCCGAAACAGGCAGAGCCCGTTTCGAAACGCGGGGCCGTTCCGCAACGCGTACCGCAACTCGGGCTGGCAGTAGCCAAACCGTTTCAGAACGGTCCCTCCCGTTTCGGACGCCTGGGCTTGTTTAAGGCACCCGTTCCGAAACGGTAGGTGCTGTTCCGAAACACCCTGCACAGATTACCCCAAAATGCATACTTTAACATGCAATTAAACATCCAATCATGCTCCAAATGCCACCAAACTTTACCATCATGCTATTCAACATATAAGAGACATACTTGCATCAACAATTCATCAAAACATCCACATATATGGAAAGCCCCAAATCTATAGGCATGCTTCCTACTCAAGCAACCATTCAAGCATAAACTTTCAATTCAAGTATATAAAGGCCAATTACAAAAACCAGCATTCTCAACAACCTAAAACATACTTGGGGAGTTCAAAACATCTCCCAAAACATACACATAGGTCCCCCATTGCCAAATTACCAAAAGCTAAATGTACTTAAGAAAACCTTCCATACTTTGAGCTTTACTTCCACTTGAATGCTTGCCTTCCTTGCTGCCCTCAAAGTACTCTAATGTTCTGCATTATTGATTTGAGAAAACAAAGAGAGAGCGTAAGCAAAAGCTTAGTGAGGAATGCTCAACAAAACCATTCAATAATGCATTTATAAAACACTTTATAAATCATGCTTCAAATCATCATTTACACATGCTCAAAAGCATACTTAAACAAGCATCTCATGCTTCATATCATTACATGTCATATTGGCCACAAGTGATACATTTCATTTCTTTAAAAACAAGTTCATCAACTTACACCCAAGGACTTTTAAACACCTTGGCCCCAAGGACTTTTAAACACCTTGGCCCATGGACTTTTAAACACCATGGAAAGGACCACACAAGGACTTTTAACCACCTTTGTGTCCGTATCAAGTTTCACCCCAAGGACTTTTAAACACCTTGGCCCCAAGGACTTTTAAACACCTTGGCCATGGACTTTTAAACACCGTGATATAAATCACCTCAAGGACTTTTAAACACCTTGACCCCAAGGACTTTTAAACACCTTGGAAAGGATCACACAAGGACTTTTAAACACCTTTGTGTCCGTAACAAGAACCATCCAAGAACTTTTAACCACCTTGATGTTCTTAAGTAAACAAGGCTCACTCAAGGACTTTTAACCACCTTAGTGACCTTAACCTTTGCAAAACATCACTTGCCAATATACATCATTATCATCAATTTATCCACTGTTTTAAAGCATTAAACCAAGCCATATTCATCATGCATTTAAAAGCATCAAACCACATTTAATCAATGTTCAAAAACAAGGAACTCTTACCTAGAGCTTCCTTCAACATATGGCTTACAAAAACAGCATTAACCATGCTAAATCATGCTTTCAAAACAGAGTTTAAAACATGCAATAAACCACATTGCACAACAATCAAATCATGGCCACCACTAGAGAGTATTTCCGAAAACTTACACTTGAGCTTAGCAAAGTTGTTTAGACTTAAACTAAGCTCCCAAGACATTGGTTTCAAAGCCGAAAACCCAATTTCACTCACCGATTCCACTTCGCCTCTTGCCGAAGCACCAAATCAAGCCTCCGGATCACCATCACTTGGATCCAAAGATGACTCCCCTGTTTTAACACATTAAAACAGTAGATTAATGCATCATCATGCATTAATAGCTTCAATGAAAGCACCTAAACTCGCTGCTCTCATCCATACTCCATTTTCGGCCACCAAACACAACCGAAAATGCATCCAAACCACTTCTCAACAAAGCCCATCCATAAACCATCAAAATCTAACATCCTTTAACATCATTTAACATCTAAAAAGAACCTAACAACATCCTTATACTTCCAGCAACACCAGATCCACAAGATCACCTCAAAAACAATCAAGAATCATAAGCTAAACTTAGGAAATCCAACCTATCCGGGATTGCATTAATCAAAACTCAATTCCTTATCAAATTAACATTCATTAATCATCATTTTAACACCTTAAAACACTGCTTAAACAGATCCAACGAAATTTCATCAAAAACACACCAAATCTTGCATTATAAGCCAAGATCCATTTCACAACTTAAAAGCCTTTAATAAAACATCAATTAAGGATTGAAAACTTAGGAATTTCAGTAAAGAACTGATAGTTTAGAGGAGAAGGACGTTCTTACCTCCAAACTTGAGTTTCTCCTCTTTTTGGAATCAAAAACCTTGATGAATCAAGTAGCAAATGATGAGGTTTTGTAGATATGATGATTAGAAATCAAAAGAGAGTTGAAAGGAGAGATTTAGGTGAGAAAATCAGAAACAATTCTCTGGAAAGAAAGTGTTTGGGTTGAGAGAAAATGAGAGAAAAGAAAATAGGAAATTAGTTATCAAAATGGCCAAAATGGCTTTCCCTCTTCTTTTGATATGTTTTAAAATCAGAATATAGCTTAAAATATCTTAGAAAAATCTGGAGAAACTACTTTTGGAATAATAGCTCCTTAAAGATTCAAAGTTTCAACCCTTTCTAAAACAGTCACAAAACTTTCAAAAATTACATTTTGGTCACTAGCCAAAATGTCACCCTTCCAAAACTCATTTTCCAAAATTGATTTCACAGTTCACTTAATTATATTAAAAGATGATTTTAGAACATTTTTCCATAATTTTAATGCAATCCGAACTAGGCTTTCCTAAATTCACCCTTTTAGATTCGAACAGCACTTTGACCAAACCGGTCAACGCCCAAAACTTCTAAGCCCAAAACCGGGGCGTTACACATTGTGAAAGTCTATGAGGCCAAGGCTGTGGAGCCATTTTGTGATGAGTGTGGGGGAAACCATGATTCCTCCGAATGCACCGCATCTACCAACTTTATGGGAGGACACGAGAGGAACAGTAGGCCTGCCCAAAACACGTACAACCCTGGATGGAAAAACCATCCCAACTTCTCCTGAAGAAATCCCAAGACTGCTTCAAATCCAAAACAGCAACATGGAGGCTACCAGCAAAACATGTCCAGACAACAGGCTCAGCAGCTGCAAAACAATAATGCACTAGAAGCAACTCTTCATACTTTTATGACTAGAACTAGTGATTTTATTGTTCACACTAATAAATTTATTGATAAAACTGAGTCTTTCATGGACAGGACAGAGATGAGGATGAACAACCAAGAGGCTACAATAAAGAACTTGGAGACCGAATTTGTGCAACTCATAGAGATCTTTAGTAGCAGAACAATGGGAGCAACATCCAGTAGTACGGAGGCAGCAGCCAAGCCCATATATGAGCAGTGCAAAGCCATATCAACTGGAAGTGGGAAATAGTTGAATGAACCCATGGTAGAAAAGCAAGCAGAAAAACAGCCAGCACAGAAAGAAGTACCTGCCATGACAACATCGACACCAGTTGCTCGACAGTTGAACATCACAACAGTCCTAAAGCAGATATCCTCCAGAGATAAAGTTCCTGTACAAAGAACATATAGAGGACATCCGCCTGCCAACACTTTTCCTCTAGAGGCTTAAACAATAGAAACATGAGCACCAGTTCAGAAAGTTCTTGGATATTCTGAAGCAGGTGCAGATAAATATCCCTCTCATAGAAGCCATTTAGAACATGCCTAACTATGCCAAATACCTCAGGGACATGGTTTCTAAAAGGGAGATAATTGGGGAGTTCGAAACAGTTGCTGTAATAGAGGAGTGCATGGCTATATTGCACAACAAACTGCCGCCCGAGCAAACAGACCCGAGCAGCTTTGTTATTCCATGCAGAATAGGCAGCTAACATGAAACAATAGCCCTATGTGACTTAGGGGCAAGCATCAACTTAATGCCCAAATCCGTCTTCCAGAAACCTGGAATACGAGACGCCCGCCCAACAACAGTAATGCTACAGCTGGACGACAGAACATATGTACAACCAAAAGGAAAAATTGAGGACATCCTAGTGAAGGTGGAAAAATTCGTTTTCACTGCCGATTTCCTGGTACTAGACTGTGAAGCAGATGAAAAGGCACCGATAATCCTAGGACAACCATTCCTTGATACGGGCAGAACACTGATTGATGTGGAAAAATGTGAACTCGCGATGAGGGTCAACGATCAGCAAGTAAAGTAGAATGTCTTCCAAACAATGAGGCAGGCTGATGATCCAGAAGAGTGCCAACTAATGGAATCCATATCAGAGTTCAATTTTGTAGCCAACACACCCTGCCTACAGCAAGACTGCTCGGGCAGCGACCTCGACAACTGTTTCAGTAGCCATTTATAAGCTTTCTGACAGAACATGCACTGGAGGAACAAGAAGAAGCATACTGGATAGCAAACAGGCCAGGTAAATACTTCGAACCATTAAATTACACATGAAAGGAGGGCAAAATGTTCAAATCATCTATCGAACAACCTTCCACTCTTGAATTAAAAGCCTTACCTGCACAACTGAAGTATGTTTACCTGGGACCTAATGATACACTACTAGTAATAATTTCCTCCAAGTTGCAGCCTAAACAGGAACAAAAACTGATAGCATCGATGCGGCAGCACAAGAGGGAAATTTGATGGACCATTGCAAATATAAAAGGAATAAGCCCAGCCATTTGCATGCACAAAATCCAGCTCGAGCAGGACCAAAAGCCAACTGTGGATGCCCAGAGGAGATTAAACGATGCCATGAGAGAAGTTGTCAAATAGGAGATCATCAAATGGTTGGACGCGAGTATCATATATCCTATATTTGACAACGAATGGGTAAGCCCGGTACAATGTGTACCAAAGAAAGGTGGCATAACTGTGGTAAGCAATGACACTAACGAGTTAATTCCAACTAGAACAGTAACCAGTTGGAGAATATGCATGGATTACCGCAAGTTAAATAAAGTAACAAAAATGATCATTTTCTGTTACCTTTTATTGATCAAATGCTTGACCGCCTTGCTGGCAAACCTTTCTACTATTTTTTGGATTGATATTTAGGTTATAACCAGATTTCCATCACAACGGGGGACCAGGCCAAAATAACATTCACATGTCCATACGACATTTATGCCATTCAGGTTATGCAATGCCCCTACCACATTCCAGCACTTCATGATGGTTATTTTCTCTGACATGATAGAAGACTTCATGGACAACTTATCTGTCTTCAGCAACAGCTTTTGCAGTTGCCTTGGCAACTGTAGGGCGTGTAGGTGTTCCCTTTTTGTAAGAGCGCAAGTGCACACTCATGTCAAGTTATAGTATATAAGATGTCGAATCCCACGAGGATTGGACAGCTTGTCTCGTTCTTTAGTTCCTGCACAATGTAAAGTAAAAGCACAAGTGAATGATTGGTTGAGATTGGAAAATAAATAAAACACAAGAAAAAGAGAAGAGGTGAATCAGGTTGATAGAGTAGACAGGGTTTTGCTGCCACTAAGTGTGAAAATTGCTTTGATTTAGGTATGAGTTATCCTTTGCTGCCACGATATGCTCTTAAGGGGAATCGAACCTAGGAAGTTTTGGAGCAAAAGCAGCGGCTTAGCCACTGCACTAAAGGCAATTTGTGTTATGAAACACCAACTTAAATATATGTCTTATTATTTTCTATATTTGCTTTTTTAATTTCACATATAAAATCATTTCTATTTCACAGAAACATGCATAAAGATTGAAGGCCCTAAACACCAACATTCTGATGCGAGCACTCAGCAACATGCCATAAAGAATGTAAAACAAAAAGATTAAAAGCAAGCCTTAGTTTATAAAAAACACATTTCCATTTCACAGAAGAACAAACAGAGTCCAAACTGAAAGCCTTACAGATCATGTAGAATGAACTCTTTTTGCATTTATACTAAAAACATGCATGTTGTTATAATAAATATTTTGAGAAGGCAAAAACAACAACATGTAATTAGGTACAAGTTTAAGAAACGGTGTGCGGTATTGGGATTCTAATAGAGCTCTATATTAGATCTAACATGGTTATCCATCTGTTGAGTATTGGGCAACTGTTACTACAACAACTAAGTGAAGTTTGCAACCCCAAAATGCTAGCATTCCATTTTTTTCAAATTAATTAGAAAACCAAATTATTCAACACTTTCCACATAATAACCTGACAAGCATTGTATAGAAAAACCTAGTACTCATGGAAGAATTCTTAACAATTCCCAGCAAGATGCTAGATAGATTTATTCTATAGCTGCTAATAAGTGCATAAGTAGCTTTACCTAAGCACCTAGTAGTTGGCATATGAGGCATATTGATACTACTCACCAGGGGGAAAATGTCATTTACGTTGAACTAATGTACCAAACTAAGGATTCAAATCAATAACTATCCCCAAAGCTTCTAATACATCAGCACTGCCACAGGGAAAGAACTTGATCGGTTCCCTTGTTGCAGGCTGCAGCACAGAGAATCAAACATATAAGTATGTGGCAGTGAAAGCAGGCCAATATATGTTGCATCCATGTGCAAACAATTATACAGAAAGAGAAAAAAATTTAAATTGAGGGATTGTGAGTGACCTTGGCAACTTTTGCACCACCAAAAACAACCAATATTGAGGCACATGTTGAAATATTCACAGTGTTAGCTCCTTCACCACCCGTTCCAACAATGTCAACCGCATCATTTAACCCTTCTATCTTCAATGCATGTTTTAACAATGCCCTCGCCAACCCCACAACCTATACAAGAAAAAAACAATATCAGAGGCCACTGTCGGTGTTTTTACTCAAATCAACACCCCCATTCAAATAGAAAGGGGAGGAACCGTTTGCATGTAAATCGCTTAATTTTCTTTAGAAGGCCAAGGAATGTGTTAAAAGCGAACTTACTTCTTCAAAAGTCTCGCCTTTGGCTCTCAACAAAACAAGGAAAGCACTAATCAGAGCCTCATTATCTTTGGTTAACAAAAATTCCAGAGACGACTCCGCCTCGGACTTCGATAAAACACCTCGATTTATCAAACACTCAATCAACTGAAACCAAAAAGAAGAATGTGTTAACATCTGATCATTTTTTAAGACCCCAAACAATTTTTTTCTTACCTCCTTAATTGAAGCTATTGATGAGCTTGCATCTCCACGTACAGTGGGCAGAGCAGAGACATAAAGAAGTTTGGAACGAGTGTGGTTTGAGAAAGGGAGAATTGTTGGGGTAGAATCGAGGAGTTTAATTAAAGGGCAGGTCTGAGTAAATGAAGAGGCGGAAATAAGTTGTTTAATTTAGTCTTGGTGTTTTATAACACAATGTTGTGTTTGGTGTAGTGGTTAAGCCATAGCCTTTGTTCCAAAACCTCCCAGAATCAATTCCCCTTAAGAGCAGGTATGCTTGAATTTATTTTTCTCCTCTAAATAGGTTTTGACACGTGTCACCACCTGATTGGAGGGGGAATAAATTTATTAAATTAAATATAAATAATTAAAGTACTCCAATAAGGTGTTGACACGTGTCACCGCCTAATTAATTTATTTTATTTATTTTAAATTATGACTAAATTGAAAGAATGTGTAAATAACAAGGACTAAATATGTAATTATACCTCTATTTTTTAAACTGACACATCACCATGCCGTTAACCTTTAACAGTTGATGGTCACATTGCACCCAATTTAATAGTATAGTGGTTTAATTGCTTCAAAAAAAAGTAATGTGGTCAAATCACGACTTTACCAATAATATAGTGGTCATTTATGTAGTTTACCTTAAAATAAAATAATAAAAATAATTAAATAAAATCTGAAAAAATAAATACTGAAAATTAATCTAGTCCTAGAATAAACTTTATTCCTAATGCATAAAAATAAATAAAGAAATAAAAATTAAGTTAAGTTAGGAGTGCATTTAGGTGCGTCCCCTAGACATAACCACTTCCTGAGGTGGTTTAGCTTTTTCTCCCCTCCTGGGGGGTACTCTTGTTCCTTCAGTTTCTGTTTAATGGGATCCTTCAATCTACCCCGAGGTCTGTTATAGTAGCAGTTGCCCTGGCCTGTTTCTACACTTATCTTAGCCGCTCTTGCATCCAGACATTCCTTTCCTTTCTCTGAGGGTTGTAGAACGTTCATCCTTATGTTTTAATCCTCTACCCTCATTGTAAGTTCCCCAAGTTCCACGTCTACGAGCGTTAAGCTCGTGGAAAAGAAGGTTCGCCCGAGAATTATAGGGGCTTTCTCATCGGCCTCACAATCTAAGATGAAGAAATCGGCAGGAAGAATTAGGTTGCCCACTTTGACCTGTATGTCATCAATCTTTCCCTCCGGTTGCACGAAAGAGTGATCGACAAGTTTAAGCATTACGAAGGTTGATTTTGCAAGTCTAATACCTAATTTGTCTTTCAAAGTGTAAATAACGAGGACTAAATGTGTAATTATACCCCTATTTTTTTAACTGACACATCACCATTCCGTTAACCTTTAACGGTTGGTGGTCACATTGCACCCAATTTAATAGTATGATGGTTTAATTGCTTCGAAAAAAGTAATGTGGTCAAATCGCGACTTTACCAATAATATAGTGGTCATTTATGTAGTTTACCCTAAAATAAAAATAATTAAAATAATTAAATAAAATCTAAAAAATAAATACTGAAAATTAATCTAGTCCTAGAATAAACTTTATTCCTAATGCATAAAAATAAATAAATAAAAATTAAGTTATGTTAGGAGTGCATTTAGGTACGTCTCCTAGACATAACCACATCCTGAGGTGGTTTAGCTTTTTCTCCCCTCCTGGGGGGTCCTCTTGTTCCTTCAGTTTCTGTTTAATGGGGTCCTTCAATCAGCCCCGAGGTCTGTCATAGTAGTAGTTGCCCTAGCTTGTTTCCACACTTATCTTAGCTGCTCTTACACCCAGGCATTCTTTTCCTTCCTCTGAGGGTTGTAGAACGTTCATCCTTATGCTTTGATCCTCTACCCTCATTGTAAGTTCCCCAAGTTCCACGTCTATCAACGTTATGCCCGTGGCAAAGAAGGGTCGCCCGAGAATTATGGGGGCTTTCTCATCGGCCTCACAATCCAAGATGAGGAAATCGGCAGGAATAATTAGGCTGCCCACTTTGACCAATATGTCCTCAATCTTTCCCTCCGGTTGCACGAAAGAGTGACCGACAAGTTTAAGCATTACAGAGGTTGGTTTTGCAGGTCTAATACCTAGTTTGTCGAAGACGGCCTTAGGCATAATGTTTATATTGGCTCCCAAATCACACAGGGCCCTGGTCTCGTGCTTGCTGCCCAGCCTGTATGGTATAACAAAGCTGCCCGGATCTGTCTGCTTGGGTGGCAGCTTGTTATATAGCATAGCCATGCACTCTTCACTGACGGCCACCATCTCAAATTCCCTTATTTGTCTCTTCTTAGAAACTATATCTTTGATATACTTGGCGTAGTTGGGCATGCTTTGTATAGCTTCTATCAGACGTGTGTTAATGTGCACATGTTTCTGAATGTCTAATAATTTTCTAAATTGGTGCTCATGCTGCTGTTGTTTGAGTTTTTTGGGGGAATGGATCTGGCGGGGGGATGTCCTCTATTTGCTCCTTGCTTGGGGGCTTAGTTCGGGGAGGATCATCCTTGTCGGGGTTGGTTTCATGTTTTGCTGCCAGGGCGGCTGGAGTCGGTGTTGCTGCTGGGGCGGCTAATATGGGTGCTGCTGGGGCAGGCTTACTTATATGTTCTGGCTGAGTTCCTAACTGCTCTACCATCATAGGTTCATCCAGCTGCTTCCCACTTCCTGTAGTTATGGCCTTGCAATGTTCAAAAGTGGGCTTGGCTGCCTCTGGCGGGCTGCTGGTTGATGCTCCTATGGTCCGACTGTGGTAGGTTTCAGTGAACTTCCCAAACCGAGTCTCCAGGTTCTTAATAGCAGCCTCTTGGTTGTTCATTTTCATCTCCGTCCTGTCCATGAAAGATTCAGTTTTCTCAATAAATTTATTAGTATAAACAATAAATTCACCAATTTGTTTCATAAAGTTGTTTAGAGTTGCTTCTAGTGAATTATTGTGATGTGGCTGCTGGGACTGATTCTGCTGGTAGCCTCCCTGTAGTTGTTGTGGATTTGCTGCTGTCTTTTGGTTGCTCCAGGAGAAGTTGGGATGGTTTCTCCAGTTAGGATTGTATGTATTCTAGGCTGGCCTGTTATTCCTCTCATATCCTCCCATGTAGTTTGCAGATGATGTGCATTCAGAGGAATCGTGGTTGGCCCCACATTCGCCACATAAGTGCTCAACAGCTTTTACTTCATGGACCTTCCCTGGGGATTGCACCATCTTCATCACCAGCTCTGTCAGAGTGTCGAGGCGGGCATTAACAGATTCAGAGGCATCCACCTCATTTACAGTAGCTGGCCGCCTTGTGCCACCTCGACGGGCTGTCGGGTATTTATAATCGTTTTTAGCTACTATGTTGAGCAGCCGTAGTGCTTCCTCTGGAGGTCTGTGTAGGGTGATCTCATTGACCGAGGCATCTATCAACATTCGAGTTGGGTAGTTAACCCCAATGTAGAATATAGATACATGAGTCCAAGCCGGTAAACCATGAAGCAGACAGTTGTTCAACATTTGTTGGTACCGCTCCAATGCCTCATACATCGGCTCGTCATCCCCTTGTCTAAAAGCTGTGATCTCATTCCGCAGCCTATCGGTGACGTTGGATGGGCTGAATCGGTCTAGAAAGTCCTTGTAGAGCTCCGCCCATGAAGTGAAAGATCCAGCTGGCTGGTTATTCAACCATTGTTTCGTCCTATCCCTCAGTGAATAGGAAAATAACCTCAGCCGCAATACGTCCTGGTGTACCCCATGAATCTTGAATGCTCGGAAAATATCCAGGAATCCTCGTAGATGCTGCTGAGCATCTTCTGTGGCAGTCCCTCCGAAGTGCCCTAGTGTGTTTAGCACGTTAAACATGACATGCTTCAGTTCAAAATGATCTGTCTCTATCTCTGGTTCCGTCACTATTGGCTTGAACCTTTGGAAGTCATGTTCAAGGTAGTCTATAGTTGTTCGCACTTGGGGTGGATCAGGGGGATCTTGCTTCTACTGTACTTGTGGTCCTCTGGGAGGCAAATCTTGCTGCCCGCCCCTGCCATTGATGGCATCAACTGGGGGTCCTCGTTTACCATGGTCTCATCCTTTACTTTACCCTTGTCTTTGTTCTTAAAGGCTTCCCTAAGTTCCCTCTTGATTCGTCTAGTTTCACGCTCAAGATCGTCGTAAATAATGAAGTTTTCGTTAGGTTTAGCCCTGGTCATACACTTATAAAGGACACGGTAAAAAAATTTGATTAAAAATAAAAATAAAAGAAAAAATAAAAAGGTGCATAAATTGAAAAACGAAATTCGTTATTACCAATCCCCAGCAACGGCGCTAAAAACGAAATTCGTTGTTACCAATCCCCTGGCAACGGCGCCAAAAACATGTAGGGCGTGTAGGTGTTCCATTTTTGTAAGAGCGCAAGTGCACACTCCTGTTAAGTTAAAGTATATAAGATGTCGAATCCCCATAGGATTGGACAACTTGTCCCGTTCTTTAGTTCCTACACAAAGTAAAGTAAAAGCACAAGTGAATGATTGGTTGAGATTGGAAAGTAAATAAAACACAAGTAAAAGAGAAGAGGTGAATCATGTTGATAGAGTAGGCAGGGTTATGCTGCCACTTAGTGTGAAAACTACGTTGAATTAGGTATGAGTTATCCTTTGCTGCCACGATATATTGCCTCAGCGGGAAGCAAACTACGACCATGTCATGCGGCTACAGCAGGTCACCGCCACTGCAGGGGTGTGTACTGTCTCGGCAGGTGGAATGGAAAGGCGTCCTGGCGGCAAGTCTGGCAGATACAACAAGTTCGGCAGGATAGTCGACAGTTATCCCTCCTATTTCTAGGTTAGGATGCTCGAGATTGATAACTTGAGGACTAGTGTGGAAACAAATCAATCAAATCAGTTACAGATTCTCTCAAACGCCTCCCGTTGTGACCGTACTTAACCCTTTATTGACCATACTTAACCCTTTATTGAGGACTAGTGTGCAACCAAATCAATCAACTCCTTTTAGCCGCTGAAACTTGTGGACTAGTGTGGAACCAAGTTAGTCACGCCTCCCGTTGTGACTGTACTTAACTCTTTATTGAGCCTTGCACTTTCGTGCCCGACAAATAGATTCTCTCAAACGACTGGTGTAGAAAGATTGAAAGAATGAAGAACAATGGATTAAGTAAACTTGGAATATTGTATTGAGGAAATAACTCAAAAACCTAAAACAATCGTTTCACTCTAGTTACAACATAACCCTAACCGAATAGAGATTTAGAACATGGCGGTAGAGAAGAGCACAAGAAATTCTATAGAAAACCTAGGATGATTTAAACTAGAAGTACAATGGGTATTTATAGACTCAAAACTAGGTCAAGTCCTTCTTGAAGTAGAAATCATCTAAAGTAGCTTTTCTTCTTTAATGTAGCTTTAAATTTTGACTTCTTTGCTTGGAATATGGACTCTTCCTCGTTTTCCTTAGCCCGCAAGTAAGCTTGGGAATTTCACTTCGGTAGCCTTAGCCGCTGCTACAGACGTCAGAAAATCACATGAACACCGGCGATAGAATCGGGAGTTTTAGCTCTAAAAATCGCGTTCCGGTTCTCAGCGTTGTGCCCTCTGTTCCTCGGCTCCCTTGTTCAACTGTTAGTACCTACAAGAAAGAATACACTAGAACAATGCCTCTTGTTCACCAAATGAATGATAAGTTATAAAAGTAAGGCAGAACAATGAAATACTATAAAATGCTATGCATGAACCTAATTATTCCTAAATTGTGCTTATAAATAGTAATAATAAGAGTTGGACAGTGCATGAAATATAGGACTTTTGGACACTTTACAGCAACCTCGAAAAGGTACTCACTAGATGCGAGGAAATAGACCTGGTACTTAACTGGGAAAAGTTCCACTTTATGGTCGATGAAGGCATAGTCTTGGGGCATAAAATTTGCACGGGGAATAGAAGTAGACAAAGCCAAGATCAAAGTGATTGCCAACTTGTCTCCGCCGACCGCTGACAAGGGCATCTGGAGCTTCCTAGGACATGCAAGCTTTTATCGCCGATTCATTGAAAACTTTTCTAAAATCTCTAAACTGCTGGGTACCTTGCTGGAATAGGACAAACCATTCAACTTCGATGAGGCATGCCTGGAAGCATTCAAAACCTTAAAGGAGAAACTAGTGACAGCACCTATGGTAGTTCCCCCTGATTGGAGCCAACCCTTTGAGCTAATGTGTCAGGCTAGCGATACTGTCGTTGACGCTGCCCTAGGACAGCGCAGAGACAAAATTTTCCATGTAATCTACTACGCCAGCAAAACACTAAATCCTTCCCAAACCAACTACACCACTATAGAGAAAGTTATTGGCAGTAGTGTTCGCCTTCGATAAGTTCCGGCCATACCTAATTGGAACAAAGGTGATAGTCCACACAGATCATTCTACCTTGAGGTACCTATTCACAAAGAAGGATGAAAAGCCTCGCCTGATCCGTTGGATCCTGCTCCTCCAAGAGCTTGATGTGGAAATGCGAGACAGGAAGGGCACAGAAAATCAAGTGGCAGACCATCTCTCTCAGCTTGAAAATGGACAAGAAAAGACTTCCAACAGCGAAATCCAAGATGCACTCCCTAATGAACAATTGCTACTAGCCTCTACTCTGGTAGCTGCTCTGGAAGCTGAAGACATCTCACTAGCCGCCCACAAAGAGGCCGCGACAGCAACATCAACAGCCACACCTTGGTACGCAGACTTTGTGAATTATTTGGTATCCGGTGTTTTACCTTATGAACTTAACTTCAAGGAAAGAAACGATTCAAACATGATGTGAAGCATTATTTTTGGGACGAGTCTTTCTTGTTTAAAAACTGTGTAGTTCAGGTTATTAGACGGTGTGTCTCAGAAGATGAACAACATGCCATATTGTCACAGTGCCACATAGCACCATATGAAGGCCATTTTAGAGGGTAGCGCACGACAGCAAAAGTACTCCAATTAGGCTTCTTTTGGCCAACACTGCATAAAGACGCCCAAGCCTTCTACAAACAGTGCGACAGCTGCCAAAGAATAGGAAACATACCAAGAATGAACGAAATTCCCCTACAAACCATCTTGAAGGTCGAATTATTCGATGTTTGGGGGATAGATTTTATGGGACCATTCCCATCTTCTTGTGGCAATATGTACATCCTCCTAGCGGTCGATTATGTTTCCATGTGGGTAGAAGCTATTACCACTCCGCACAATGATGCAAAGATCGTCCATAGATTCCTAAGAAAGAACATATTCAATAGTTTTGGGATTCGAAGATCCATCATTAGCGATGAGGGCACCAATTTTGATAACAAGCTCATTGCCAAGGCACTCCAAAAAGTTGGTGTCAAGCACAAGATTGTTGCAACATATCATCCACAAACAAATGTGATGGCAAAGATTTCAAACAGGGAAGTCAATACCATCTAGGAAAAAGTGGTAAATCCAAGTAGAAAAGATTGGTCGCTAAAATTAGACGATGCTCTTTGGGCATACTAGACAGCATACAATACACCTCTCGGAATGTCCCCATATCGTCTAGTATACAGAAAGGCCTGCCACCTCCATATCGAAATAGAACATAGGGCATATTGGACAGTTAAGGTAGTGAATATGGACTGGAAACAGGCTAGCGAAAAGAGATTACTAAATCTGACAGAAATGGAGGAATTACGGTGGGAGGCTTACGAGAACGCCAAATTGTACAAGGAAAAAGTAAAAAAAAATGGCATGACAACAAGAACCAACAAAGGAAATTCCTACACGGGAAGCAAGTGTTGTTGTTCAACTACCACCTCAAGTTGTTTCTTGGGAAGTTAAAATCCAGATGGTCAGGACCGTTCGAAGTAGTCCAAGCCTTCCCACATGGTGTCGTGATAGTAAAACCAATGAATGAAGGGTCAGAAGTCAAAGTTAACGGACAACGATTAAAGCATTATACAAGAGATTATGTCCCAAAGGAACAAGAAGTATTCACATTGAGGGATGCCCACCCCTCTGTGACATGATTTTATTTTTCCACATCTTTACCACTTTATTAGGAGTAGATTTTTAAGAATAGATTTTATCTTTTTCATCTTTCTTTACCATTTATTCTAGTCTCATAATTAATTATACAGATCCAAACCCTTAAGAATCGAGCTGCCGAGCACAGCAAAGGACAACATTACAAAGCCTGCTGCCGCAACCCGCAGTAGACGGTAGAACAAATAACTCCTCCAAGTCCTCTACACCGTCTAACTAAGCCTAAGTCTCCTTCCCTTTTTTTCATCTATATGTTTTTCCAGTTATTTTATTATTTTTCTATTTCCTTGTGCATTGAGGGCAATGCTCATCTCGAGTTTGGGGGATAGCTCTCACATTTTTGTTTAGGCATACTTAGCAGCATATATGTTGCATTGTACTTACCTTAATCTTAATCGGAACAGAAAAATTTGTTATAACTTGTGCCTATGATAGTTAGTCGATTAATTAGTTCGCACCAATAAATAAATTGAACTTAATTTGGGAAAAGCATGAAAAATGACTTAGAATTTTTTAATTGTCAAAACTGTCAAATATTGCTGTTACTTTCTGAATTTGTTAGAATATCTTATGAACATTGCCTGCTTTGTTTTTAGAATTCTTTGCTAAGTTCTAACAATGATTGCAGGAAGCCGCCAAGGTAGAAAATAGAAATAGAAAAATAAAGCACTGCCAAGGCATGCAAAAGGAAATTTTATGTTGCCTATCCGTAGAGGTGCCCGAAACAGGCTCTAGGAAGAATCATGTGCGAGGACTACACTGCTATCGAAGTCCATGAATCTAAAAATTTTGAAGTGACGGACAAATTAGCATGAGTGAATGAAAGTCTTCATGGGATGACTCTACTCCATGGTTTCGGGGTTTTGTAGGTTGCTCCTATCTTAATTTCAGACCTAGAAGAGTAGTTGTGATAAGATGAAGCCCTCATTGCCATGATTAATTAAATTGTGCTTAATTGTGCTGCCTCGGCAGCAATCTTAAATATCATAATAGCATCTTTGTTTATTTAGTTATTCTGCAAATTCAGCCTGTACACAGTTTTGCACACACAACACTGGCATTAGCGATTAATTCTGAGTTATTTTCTTGCTATTTTCTCTTCACTAATCTAATACAGGTGCCACGGCCTTGAGGTGCGAAATCAAGTTGAAACCAGGTTTTTCTTTCTGGTTAATATAAGGGCAAGTATATTTAGGTTGCATTGCTTGAGGCCAAGCAATAGTTCGAGTTTGGGAGTGTGTAAAGTGTCCACAAGTTCTACATTTCATGCACTTTCCATCTCATATTATCGTTGTTTTTTAGTACATCTTAGGCATAGTTAGGACCATGCATTGTATTTTACAGTATTTCTTTACTTTGTCATACTTTTATAGATTATCTTTTATTTGGTAAAGAAAAGGTAATGCTTTAGTTTAGTTTTAGTTTCGGGTACTAGAGGCTGACAGAGGGAAAGAGGAGCTAAGGACACAATGCTGAGGCAGCCAACCACGGAGCTGTACTGATGCAGTTCCAGACAGAGGCAGCAGCTGTCGAGTAACTGTCGCCACCCTATCTGCCACCCAAGACAGCAAACTATGGAGATGGAGAATCAGAGTGCGATCTGTAGAGCAGAAAATCCTGATTCTATCGATGATTTCCACTCAATTTTCTGACGTCTGTAGTAGCAGACAGAGCCGCCAAAAGAGAATCTCGAGATTACTTGCGGAGCAAGGGAACGTGATAAAGTCCACATTCAACTCAAAGAAGTCAGAGTTTAAAGTCACATTTAATGCAAAAACCTACTTTGAAGACTTCTACTTCAAGAAGGACTAGACCTAGCTAATGCCTATATATACCCATTGTAATTCTATTCCAAAAGAAGTTAGGTTTTCCTTAGGCATAGCTTTGGTTTTCTTTGCCGCCATTATGTTCTAAATTTCTTCCTGGGTTTGGGTTATGTTGTAATTAGTCTGAGAATGGTTGCTTAGGATTTTAAGTTTGTTTTTGCAAATAAAACTTCAAGGTTTACTTATTCTATGTTCTTCATAGTTTTCAATTAAGGCGAAAGATTAGTTGAATTCTATCCATTTGTTCGGTATCGAGAGAGTCAAACTCACGAAAGGAGTAAGTACGATTTTATATATATACGGTGCGATCAATCCGGCCTAGACATAGGTTAGGGTTTAAGGCGGCTAAAAGAGGACGAGTTAACATTGTTGTCTTTGCACGATTCATGTCGTGACTTGTATTATCTGCAGTGGGCATCAACAACATTCTGACTTAGACATAAGCGGAGTCACTTTCGAAGCGTTCTGTCGAGCCTTGTAGTTCTTCTGAGTTTGTTGCCGAAACACAGTTCCATTCCCCTGCCGAGGCAGCGAGAGGGTCTCAGTAGTCTACCTGCCATCCCCCGCCGAGGCAACAAAGTCTGGTAGCGCAGAACGACTTGTCCTATTCAACGCAGTTTTACACTAAACATCAGCATAATCCGGCCCATTATATCAACCTAATTTCTTCTCTTTTAATTATTTGTGTTTTTATTTTATTTTTCTCTCAAACAATCAACTTAATTGTGCATTTAATCTTCTTGTGCAGGACTTACAATTCGAATCAAGCTATCCAATTATTGTGGGAGACAATATCTTTTATACTATAACTTGACAGGAGTGTGCACTTGTGCTCATAAATAGAGAACATCGGAACGCTCTGCAGAATGTTTACATCAGGCGTTGGGTACGCGTTTGAATTTCATCACTTCATATCATCCTCAGATGGATGGACAGTCAGAACGAGTTAGCTAGGTGCTGGAGGATATGTTTCGATGTTGTGTGATTGATTTCCAAGGTTCTTGGGAAAAGCATCTTCCTTTGGTTGAGTTTGCCTATAATAACAGTTTTCTGGCAAGTATACAAATGGCTCTGTATGAGGCTTTGTGTGGGAGAAAGTGTAGAACGCCTCTTTGTTGGGCTTAGGCGGGGCAAAAGTTGATTTCCTTGCTGGATATGCTCAAGGGAACAACTGAGAAAGTGAAACTCATATGTGATTTGTTGAAGGCTGCATGGGATCGTCAGAAGTCTTACGCGGATTTAAAGCGTAGGGAAATTTAGTTTGCGGTTGGAGATCGCGTGCTCCTAAAGGCATCGGTTGAAGGCTGCATCGGACGATTGATTGTTGCGTCGGCAAGTGTGGTTTTGCAAGTCGGTGAGTAGAAACTGCTTTTCTAGCGTAGAAATGTTTTAGAAAAGGTTTTGGGAACTTAGTAAGAGCTTGAAACGCTTTACTAAGTTTAGAAGTAAGTAAAGTGAATTTCTATCGCAGATTGTGCTAGTTGGGCCTTTGGTTGCAATTGATTTTAATTTTATTTATCTACTATTTTAAAGCATGTTTTGCATGTATGAAATGTGGTTAATGATGCCATATGGTTTAAGGATGCACTAGGTAAGTGATCCTTATATGCATGAGTTTTGAAGCATGGTTTAATGCTTGTGATATGGCTTATTATAAATGCTTTGTATAAACAGTGAGGTGTGCATGAAATGTCGGTTATATTGGCAAGTGATGTTGTATAAAGTGTTTTATAAATGAAGTCGGATATAGTTAGCCGGCTATAGGATTGAGGGGTTGTGATTGTACCGAAAACTCCATCCAAGTACCCTAACGATTGAGAATTGTTTAAGTTTGCAACGGTTGAGGGTAGCTCCTGGGTGCGAAACTTGTGTATGTGTCCCATCTCTCGTTAGTGGGCTATACATCTACCGATGAGTGGTGTTGAGGGGTTGTAATTGTACCGAATACTCCACCACAGTTGTCATAACGGTGGAGGGTTGCTCCCCTGTGTGAGCCTTGAGGCGTCAGTAGAGTGTATGAAAGGTTTAGGACAACCCTTGGTAAATCGTGTATCTGATGTGCTTTTTGGGAATGTTGTTAATCAATTGTAAGCCAATATAATGGGATGAAATGTTATGGAAATGTTCATGATGCATGTTATGAAAAATGCATGGTTTACCTTAAGCTTAGCATAATGATGTTTATGCTTGGAAGGCTTGATGTTTGTGTGGCAATGGTGTGATTGCTGAAAATTATATGAATCATGTTGTATGATGTTTAGCATGCTGATTTCAATGTCAAAGTGCATGGTTTATCAAAGAAGGCATGTTAGTTTTGAAAAGAGCAACAAATGGTTTTGTGCATTGATGATGATTTTGGTTTTGAGCAATCCTCACTAAGATTGTATGCTTATGCTCTCTTATTCATCAATGCAGATAATTAGGAGTTTGGAGGCAACAACTACAAGGGATCTTACCAAGATACTTCTTTAAAAGTATGTTGAGGTTTGAACTAGTGTAATAAAGGCAATGGGGGTGCCCAATGCTATGAGTGTTGGCTGTTAGGTATTTTCTGGTTTGGTGCAAGTTTGATATGCATATTTGGTTATGTAAATGGCCTTTAAGTGTTGGTAATTGCTTGAATTCGAGATTTGACCTTTTGGTGCTTATTTCTCCTAGGATGCATGCCTTTAGTTTTCTTTGATATTGATAATGATGTTTTGATGATGTCTTTGCCATGTAATCTTGAGTGTTGAAGTGTATTTGAGTTGCAAGCATGTTTAGACATATGTTGGGTTGCTTTCAGACGATTTAAACTGAGTTAAACCAGCAATTTTAAGCACTGCAGGCCCAGGTGTTTCGAAACACCCTTGCTTATTTCGAAATGGGTGCTTGAAATGGCCTTGAAGTATCGAAATGGGGAGGTCCGTTTCGGCACATTTTGCTACTATAAAACCCTGTTTTGAAATGGGTCAAGAGCGGTTTTAGAACGATCCCGCGTTTCGAAACATGAGCCCCTATTTTGATACACTCGTTCCGATACAGAGCTGACTATTCCGAAATGTCTTGTTGTTATTTCAGTTATGGGCACTTTTGTGGTTCTGATTCTTTGCATTTTGGTCCTTGTTTGTCATGCATGCAATTAAATGAGTTCCAATGGTTATCTTGAGCTGAGTTTTTACAGAGATGCATGTAGTGAACCTAATTAAAGGTTGGTAATCCGAATTTGGTAATAATCCTTACAAATTGTCAAATTTACAAAATGGTTCCTAAACCTGAAATTGGTATTAACCGATGAATGCTCGCATTGTCTTTCAATCCGCTACTAATTGATCACTTAGGAATGTAACTAGCATCTAGATAAGATAAAAAGAAAAAAAGGTTGTTTATTGAGGTAAACCATCCCGATTTACTTCAATATTCCTCGTGTGACCAGCTCGATTCGGTCTATCGGCTAAGCCGAGTCGAGGGGTTACAAAAATGCTCCTAATTAAGAGAGAAATCTGATAAAAACAAATAGGTAAAATAGCTCCTTAAATATTCAAAGTTCCAATCCCTTTACAAAACAGTCACTAAAACAACTTTGTAAAAATCGTGTTTTGGTCACTAACTCAAAATGTCACACTTCTAAAATCCTTTTCTTAAAATTGATTTTACCAAAATCATTTATATAATTAATAATGATTTTTAAACATTTTCTTATATTTTTATAATAACCCGAACCTTGTTTTCCCTGAACTGCTCCCGAAAACTCGAATCTCTAGTCTACGCCCTACGAACCTTGAATTAACCTCAAATTCTTCTAGGCCCAAAATCAGGGCCTTAAAGGGAAAACTTAACCCTCAATTTATTGGATCTTTTGAGATCATTGAAAAGATTGATCATGTTACTTATCGTTTGGCCCTTTCTAGTAAATTTGTAAAATTCACAACATGTTCCATGTATTCATGCTTCGCAAATATCAATATGGTATTTCTCATGTATTAGAACCGGAAGAAGTAGAACTCAATCCAAATTTGACCTATGAAGAATAACCAATCCAAATTCTTGATCGATGAGTTAGAAGGCTTTGTAGCAAGTTTGTTCATCTTGTTAAAGTCTTGAGGAGAAATCACAATGTTAATGAAACAACTTGGGAACCTGAACAACCATGAAGGAACAATACCCTCACCTTTTTACTTCAGGTAAATTCAAGGACGGATTTTCTTTTATGGAATGAGAATTGTAATACCCAAAAATATAGCCTGGGAGTATGATACTAATTTAATTATGACTTAGGTGCATTCGAGATACCTTTAGAATTGAATATAATAAGCTATGGACCAAATAATGAAGTTTTTATAATATCTTAGTTAAATTAGAAAGGACCAAATCGGAAGTTTTGCTTGATTGAAGATTTGCATGTAAACATTCAAACAAGATAAGGACACATACTTGTCTCATTTGGGGATAGAACAAGTGAAGGGAGGGGGAGAGGATCACAGCTTAGGTGGATGATAACCAAACTTTTGGTTATCATCTTTCTCTTCCTTTCCATTTTGTCGAAACCATGAGAAAGAGAGTGAGAAAGTGAATTGTGATTGAAAGCTTGAGGATTTAAGCTTGATTGTTGAAGACTACTTGAATTCTGTATTGAGCAACATAGATCAGATGTAAGCATCCTTTTTATCTATCAATTTAGAGTTGCCTCAAGATTTAATTTTGAAATTTTCCATGGATTAGGATGTTGATCGAATCATGTGTTACTAGGGTTGTTGTAGGCCAATTCATGTTAGGAAAATTTTTAGAATTTTGTAAATATGATGTTTGATGGATTGATTGTCACATATATGTGTGTACTTGAACTTGATGGGCAGTTTCGAGTGTGTATGTGTGTGTAAGAGAGAGAGAGAGAGAGAGTATATGTGTATATATATAAAAGTTTGGACTATCTTGATATGTTAGAGAAGCATGCTGGGCAATTTTGAAAATATGTATGTAAACATTTGTAAATTAGACTGCTTTGTAAGTGATGTAAATGTTAATGGACTATTTGAATGTATATAAATTTATGAGGGACAGATTTTTTTGTATAAGGAGGTGTATAATCACTAATGCCCTATTTTGTATATGTAAGACACTTTGTGGAATGTTAAGTATGTACAAATAAGAATATATATGTGAATTAGGGATGTTTTGTGCATGTAGTATATGGTAGGGATTGTTTTGATCTTGTAGAAAATTTGGGGGACTGTTTGGATAGATGCAAAATAGGGGATGGGCTGTTAATGATCTATAGGGGCTGCTTGAATGTGAATAAATGTGTTAGTGATTGTTTTGGTGTATGTAAGTAGGTATAGATTGTTCTATTGATATGTAAAGATATTAGAGGTTGTTTGTAATAATTTCGGACTATTTGGAATGCATTTAAAAATGTTAATGGATGTTTTATGATAATCTAGGACTGTTTTGAAATTATAAGAGCAGATTTAATGATCTAAAAGCAAGGGAAATTGCTTTGCTAGCTAGGTGGATTGTTTTGTGATTAAACAAGTGGATATATGCATGTTAGGACTGTTTTACATCCATATGAATAATAGTGGAATGTTTTGTGAATGTATAAGTGAATAAATATAGGATAAGTACTATTTCGTATCAAAATTGGTGTTGTGGGCTGTTATGAATAAATTTATATGAATAAATGAGTAATTAAATTGTTCTAGTACATGAATCTACTTCTTTTTGTAATTAGACCAAGAAGGATTTGAAGGAGGGAAGACTAAAGTAGATCCAATCATAGATAAGAAAAAGGGAATTATGATTCGGGAGCAAATTAGCTCGGAATAAAATTGTGAGTGTAGTTTAAAGTCTTGAGATAGATTGAAACTATCCCGAGCATTCTATTTGCTTTATTTTACATTGCTATCCATCGAGTTAAATTTATGCTTGTGCTTCTAAGCTTGGATTTCAAGGTATGTCCTAATTTACAAGTACTATGTGTTTGAATATGTTTGAGATGTTATGATTTGCTTGCTAGTTTTGAAAGCTATATGTAATTAATTATGTTCGAGAAATCACGAAATGCATACTATATTCAAAGGTTACATGTATTTGAACTTGTGAATGTGCTATAAAATAAGCCTTGATGGCAGGATTACAATAATATGGAGCAATGCTCATATTTGACAAGAATATGACATGTTACATGACTATATGAACATGGAGCTAAGCTCAACATTGATTCTATTAAGATAAGAGTACGTGAAAAGCCTTGGTTTCGAGTCAGTCATAAGTATAGTTGGCATGCCATAGAGTCCATAGAGCTCATGTTTAGGGTGGTGTAACCCCCTTAACCCGGCCTAGATGGTTGACCCGAATTAAGAGAGTCACACGGGGAAAACCAAAGTCAACCCGAAAGTCAACCTTGATTAACGACCCTTTTTTTTCTTTTTAAACTTGTCTAGATGCATATTAATCCTTAGATATGATCATACAACAGCATACTCAAAGATCATAAACATCAGAGATCAAACAGGGATCCAATTGAACAAATTACAACTTTAGGGACCAAATTGTAATTTCTGATATATATAAGGACTTAACCCAAATTAAAGTTACCAACTTGAAATTAATCAGGTTTCATGCTTCTCTGTGAAATTTCAGCTCAAAAGGACTTCCCAAACTCATACAATTGCACAAACAAGATTCAGGACCAAAATGCAAACAATTCAAAACATTTAACTGCCAATGTCAGCCCCTAACGGTCACCCGTTCCGAAACAGGCAGAGCCCGTTTCGAAACGCGGGGCCGTTCCGCAACGCGTACCGCAACACGGGCTGACAGTAGCCAACCGTTTCGGAATGGTCCCTCCCGTTTCGGACGCCTGGGCTTGTTTAAGGCACCCGTTCCGAAACGGTAGGTACTGTTCCGGAACACACTGCACAGATAACCCCAAAATGCATACTTAAACATGCAATTAAACATCCAATCATGCTCCAAATGCCACCAAACTTTACCAACATGCAATTCAACATATATGAGACATACTTGCATTAACAATTCATCAAAACATCAACATATGTGAAAAACCCCAAATCTATAGGCATGCTTCCTACACAAGCAACCATTCAAGCATAAACTTCCAATTCAAGCATATAGTGGCCAACCACAAAAACCAGCATTCTCAACAACATTCAAAATACTTAGGGAGTTCAAAACATCTCCCAAAACATACACATAGGTCCCCCATTGCCAAATTACCAAAAGCTAAATGTACTTAAGAAAACCTTCCATACTTTGAGCTTTACTTCCACTTGAATGCTTGCCTTCCTTGCTGCCCTCAAAGTACTTTAATGTTCTGCATTATTGATTTGAGAAAACAAAGAGAGAGCGTAAGCAAAAGCTTAGTGAGGAATGCTCAATAAAACCATTCAATAATGCATTTATAAAACACTTTATAAATCATGCCTCAAATCATCATTTACACATGCTCAAAAGCATACTTAAACATGCATCTCAAACTTCATATCATAACATGTCATATTGGCCACAAGTGATAAGTTCCATTTCTTTAAAAACAAGTTCATCAACTTTCACCCCAAGGACTTTTAAACACCTTGGCCCATGGACTTTTAACCACCATGGAAAGGACCACACAAGGACTTTTAACCACCTTTGTGTCCGTATCAAGTTTCACCCCAAGGACTTTTAAACACCTTGGCCCCAAGGACTTTTAAACACCTTGGCCCCATGGACTTTTAAACACCATGGAAAGGACCACACAAGGACTTTTAACCAGCTTTGTGTCCATAGCAAGAATCATCCAAGGACTTTTAACCACCTTGATGTTCTTAAGTAAACAAGGCTCACTCAAGGACTTTTAACCACCTTAGTGACCTTAACCTTTGCAAAACATCACTTGCCAATATACATCATTATCATCAATTTATCCACTGTTTTAAAGCATTAAACCAAGCCATATTCATCATGCATTTAAAAGCATCAAACCACATTTAATCAATGCTCAAAAACAAGGAACTCTTACCTTGAGCTTCCTTCAACATATGACTTACAAAAACAGCATTAACCATGCTAAATCATGCTTTCAAAACAGAGTTTAAAACATGCAATAAACCACATTGCACAACAATCAAATCATGGCCACCACTAGAGAGTATTTTCGAAAACTTACACTTGAGCTTAGCAAAGTTGTTTAGACTTAAACTAAGCTCCCAAGACATTGGTTTCAAAGCCGAAAACCCAATTTCACTCACCGATTCCACTTCGCCTCTTGCCGAAGCACCAAATCAAGCCTCCGGATCACCACCACTTGGATCCAAAGATGACTCCCCTGTTTTAACACATCAAAACAGTAGATTAATGCATCATCATGCATTAATATCCTCAATGAAAGCACCTAAACTCGCTGCTCTCATCCCCACTCCATTTTCGGCCACCAAACACAACCGAAAATGCATCCAAACCACTTCTCAACAAAGCCCAGCCATTAACCATCAAAACCTAACATCCTTTAACATCATTTAACATCTAAAAAGAACCTAATAACATCCTTATACCTCCAGCAACACCAGATCCACAAGATCACCTAAAAAACAATCAAGAATCACAAGCTAAACTTAGGAAACCCAACCTATCCGGGATTGCATCAATCAAAACTCAATTCCTTATCAATTTAGAGTTCAAATAACATCAAAAACACATCTCAAATCACAGATTTAGCAGATCAAACGAAAATCATCAAAAATCACCAAATCTTGCATTGTAAGCCAAGATCCATTTCACAACTTAAAAGCCTTTAATAAAACATCAATTAAGGATTGAAAACTTAGGAATTTCCGTAAAGAACTGATAGTTTAGAGGAGAAGGACGTTCTTACCTCCAAACTTGAGTTTCTCCTCTTTTTGGAATCAAAAACCTTAATGAATCAAGTAGAAAATGATGAGGTTTTGTAGATATGATGATTAGGAATCAAAAGAGAGTTGAAAGGAGAGATTTAGGTGAGAAAATCAGAAACAATTCTCTGGAAAGAAAGTGTTTGGGTTGAGAGAAAATGAGAGAAAAGAAAATAGGAAGTTAGTTATCAAAATGGCCAAAATGGCTTTCCCTCCTCTTTTGATATGTTTTAAAATCAGAATATAGCTTAAAATATCTTAGAAAAATCTGGAGAAACTACTTTTGGAATAATAGCTCCTTAAAGATTCAAAGTTTCAACCCTTTCTAAAACAGTCACAAAACTTTCAAAAATTACATTTTGGTCACTAGCCAAAATGTCACCCTTCCAAAACTCATTTTCCAAAATTGATTTCACAGTTCACTTAATTATATTAAAAGATGATTTTAGAACATTTTTCCATAATTTTAATGCAACCCGAACTAGGCTTTCCTAAATTCACCCTTTTAGATTCGAACAACACTTTGACCAAACCGGTCAACGCCCAAAACTTCTAAGCCCAAAACCGGGGCGTTACAACTCTCCCCCCCTTAAGAAATTTTGTCCCCGAAATTTACCTGAAGGAATGAGATAAGGAAACTGCTTCAGCATGTCTTCCTTCCGCTCCCACGTGGCTTCCTCAACACCTCGATGCTTCCACAGCACCTTCACCAACTCAATGGTCTTGCCACGAAGAACCTTGCTATCCGAATCCAGAACCTTCACCGGTTCCTCATCATAGGTCAAATCCGGATTCAAAACCACTTCCTCCACAAGCATCACATGCGAAGGATCAGATCTATACTTCCGGAGCATAGAAACATGGAACACATCATGAATCTTCTCCAACTCCTGAGGTAACCTCAACCGATACGCAACAGGACCCACACGCTCAACCACCTCATATGGTCCAATATACCTAGGGCTCAACTTACCCTTCCGGCCAAACCTCATCACCTTCTTCCAAGGCGAAACCTTCAAGAACACACGGTCACCCACCGCATACTCAATCACGCAGCACCTCAACATATCCTCCAAAATCTGGATAACTCGCTCAGACTGACCATCCGACTGAGGATGATAGGATGTACTGAAATGCAACCTTGTACCCAGAGCTTGATGCAAACACTACCAGAAACGCGATGTGAACCTCGGATCCCTATCCGACACAATCGACTTAGGCACACCATGCAGCCGCACAATCTCAGCAATGTACAGCTCTGCCAACTTATCCAAAGAAAACGTGGTATGCACAGGCAGGAAATGCGCACACTTCGTTAGGCGATCCACAATCACCCAACAGAATTCTTCTTCGAGGGAGACAAAGGTAAACCAGACACAAAATCCATGGTAACCCTTTCCCACTTCCATTCAGGGATTTTCAACGGTTGCAACAACCCTGAAGGAACCTGATGCTCAGCCTTAACTCGCTGACACACCAAATACTTGCTCACAAACTCCGCAACATCCTTCTTCAAACCCACCTAATAGTACTCATCACGAAGATCACGATACATCTTGGTACTACCATGGTGCATAGCAAAAGGACTACTATGACCTTTAGTCAGAATAGCACGCCTCAACTCAGCATCAGCAGGCACTACTATCCGACTCCCAAAACACAACACACCATCATGTTTACGCAATTGATTGAGTTTGTGATGTCTGTTTGAGCTGAAATTTGACAGACAAGCATGAAATATGACTAATTCCATATTGGTAACTTAAAAGTGGGTTAAGTCCTTGTATTTTCCAAAATTTACATTTTGGTCCCTAAAATCTTAATTTGTTCAAATTAAGTCCCTGAACGTTTTCCGTCTGCGATGATCTTTGAGTATGATGTTTGTATGAACATAACTAGGGTTAACGTGCATCTAGATAAGATTAAAAAGAAAAAAAAGGGTCGTTAATCAAGGTTGACTTTCGAGTTGACTTTGGTTTTCCCCGTGTAAACTTCTTAATTCGGTTCAACCGTCTGGGCCGGGTTAAGGGGGTTACACTAGGAAAGAGAAAGCCTTGTACGAGGGTCACGTGAAAAGATATGAAAATTAAAGGCGAAGATAACATAAAACTATACTAAAGGAAAAGCATTATTTATGGACATGCTATAGCATAAAAGATAGGGTTAAAGATGCAAACTTTCAAGGATCGTGAAGATCTAGGTATGACTTGTCTAAGAGGATAGGGGCTCTATTGTACACCTTCATGCGTTGGCCATTGACTTTGAAGACTTCATCGTCGTCCAACCTTTGATATCCACTACGCCATGGGGGTACACCTTGTGTATGATGAATGGCCCTGACCACCTTGATTTCAGCTTTCCAGGAAAAAGCTTTAGCCTGGAATTGTAGAGAAGCACTTGTTGTCCTTCTGAGAATTGCCTTGGCAAAATGTGTTTGTCATGCCACTTCTTGATTTTCTCCTTGTAAATGCGAGCATTCTCATATGCTTGGGCTCTAAATTCTTCCAGCTCGTTAAGCTCTAGCAACCTCCTTTCACCAGCAAGTTGGGCATCCATGTTAAGTTTCTTGATTGCCCAATAAGCTTTGTGCTCAAGCTCTACGGGTAAATGGCACTCCTTGCCAAATACAAGCTTGAAGGGCAACATGCCTAAAGGCTTCTTGAAGGCTGTCCTATATGCCTAGAGTGCTTCATCAAACTTGGGGGACCAGTCTTTTCACTTAGGATTAACCATCTTCTCCAAGATTTGCTTGATTTCTCGGTTGGAAACTTCAGCCTGTCCGTTTTTCTGCGGATGATATGTAGTAGCAATCTTGTGCCTGACTCCATAGCGATGTAATGCTTTAGCAATAAGCTTGTTGTCAAAGTGAGTTCCTTCATCGCTGATGATGGCTCGGGGTGCTCCGAACCTAGTGAAGATGTTCTTGTGAAGAAACTTCATGACTTTCTTGGAGTCGTTCCTTGGGGTGGCAACAGCCTCCACCCATTTTGACACATAGTCGACTGCTAGCAAAATATATAGATCTCCATATGATGCAGGAAACGGACCCATGAAGTCAATTCCCCACACGTCAAAGATTTCAAGCTCCAGAATATTTTGCAACGGCATTTCATTCCGCCTGGAGATGTTCCCCGTCTTTGGCATCGATCACAAGTCTTGTAGAACACGTGTGCGTCCTTAAAAAGTGTAGGCCAATAGAATCCTGCTTGAAGAACTTTTGCAGCGGTTCTAGCACCACCAAAATGCCCTCCACATGGTGATGAATGACAGTGGTATAGAATGCTATGGTATTCTTCCTCTGGAACACATCTCCTTATGATATGATCAGGACATTGCTTGAATAAGTAGAGTTCATCCCAATAATAGAATCTTGCATCATGTCTGAATTTCTTGAGTATCTGGCTAGATAAATCAGGAGGCAAAATACCACTAACAAGATAATTAACAATATCAGCATACCACGAAATTGCTGTAGCGGCTAACAGTTTCTCATCAGGGAATTCCTCCTTAATTTCAGTTTCACTACCTTTTATGATAGCATTTTCTAGCCTAGATAAATGGTCAGCTACCTGGTTCTCACATCCTTTCTTATCTCTAACTTCTAAGTCAAATTCCTGAAGCAAGAGTATCCACCTAATAAGTCTAGGTTTAGCATCCTTTTTAGTCACGAAGTACTTAATGGCTGAATGATCAGTATGAACTATGACCTTAGTGCCTATCAAGTATGACCTAAACTTATCAAAGGAAAATACTACAGCAAGCAATTCTTTTTCAGTAGTGGTGTAATTGATTTGTGCATCATTCAAAGTGTGACTAGCATAATAAATAACATGAAAGAGTTTACCTCGGCGTTGTCCAAGTGCTGCTCCGACGGTGTAGTCACTTGCATCACACATCAGCTCAAATGGCTCGTTCCAATCAGGTGGAATGACAACTGGTGCTGAGATAAGCTTCTCTTTCAGTTCTTGAAATGCGCTATGGCAATCTTTGTTAAACACAAATGGTTGATTTTGATGTAGCAAACTGCATAGTGGCTTTGAGATCTTCAAAAAAATCCTTGATGAATCTCCGATAGAAGCCAGTATGCCCTAAGAAGATTCTTACTCCCTTGACAATAGTGGGGAGAGGTAGTTTTTCAATGACCTCGACTTTGCTTTTTCAACTTATATCCCTTACTTCGAAATCTTGTGGCCTAAAATCGTTCCTTCCGTTACCATGAAATGGCATTTTTCCCAATTGAGCACCAAGTCGGCTTCCTCACACCTCTTTAGGACCTTGACGAGATTGCCCAAGTATGCACCGAAGTTATCTCCGGAGACAGAGAAGTCATCCATGAAAATTTCTAAAAATATCCTCGACCATGTCTGAAAAGATAGCCAGCATACATCTTTGAAAAGTTGCTGGAGCATTGCAGAGACCAAAGGGCATTCTCCGGAAAGCATAAGTTCCATTAGGGAATGTGAAAGTCGTCTTTTCTTGGTCTTCGGGTGCTATAGCAATCTGATTGTACCCAGAATACCCATCGAGGAAGTAGTAGAATGCCTTGCACGCTAGTCGATCCAACATCTGATCAACGAATGGTAGGGAAAATGGTTCTTCTTGGTCGCCATGTTGAGCTTCCTGTATTCCATGCAAATCCTCTACCCCGTGACGGTTCTAGTAGGCAATAGCTCATTCTCCTCGTTGCTTACCACGGTCACACCTCCCTTCTTCAGTACACATTACACCAGGCTAACCCATGAGCTATCGGATATCGGGTAGATTACTCCATCATCCAGCCACTTGATTATCTATTTCATCTCTACTTTCTTCATGATTGAGTTTAGTCTCTTTTGGGGCTCAACTGAATTGCTTTGACAATCATCAAGCAAAGTTTTGTGCATACATATAGCATGGCTTATACCCTTCAAATCAGCCATAGTCCACCCTATTGCTTTTTTATGTTGTAACAACATATTTACTAAACTAGTTTCTTGCTTAGGTGTGAGACTAGATGAAATTATCATAGGCAAAGTTTCACTGCTCCCTAAGTAAACATATTTAAGATGTGATGGCAAAGGTTTCAGTTCTAAAGAAGGTGCATGCTCAAGGGAAGGTTTAGGAGGTATAAATTCTGAAAAATCAAGAGGTTCAAAGTGCGTACCTGATCTAGCCTCGAGTCGACTAGACTGCTCCAGTTCCCTTGAGAGCACTTCTTGGTCTGAATCCTCATCTTTGCAGAGTGCTTCAAACTCCTCCATTTGCATCTCATTTCTACAGCAAAAATTATCAATCATATTCTGTGTTGTAGCATCTACATATTGGCATACTCTTGGGTTGTCTGCATATTTGAGGGTGTCATGAATATTGATCATGATCGTCTGATCAGCCACTCGCATTGTAACCCCCGTAGCCCGGCCTAGACGGTTGACCCGAACTACGAAGATTACACGGGGAAAACCAAAGTCAACCCGAAAGTCAACCTTGATTAACGACCCTTTTTTTTCTTTTTAAACTTTTCTAGATGCACATTTAACCTAGGCATACTCTTGAGATAAGCATACTCAAAAATCACAGCAATCGGAAAACGATAAGGGACCCAATTGCACAAAATACGAAATTAGGGACCAAATTGTAAATTCTGAAAATTAAGAGGACTTTACCAATTTTTAAGTTACCATTATGAAATTAGTCATGTTTCATGCCTCTCTGCAAAATTTCATCTCAAACGGACATCTCAAACTCAAGCAATTGCACAAACAAGAAACGGGACTAAAACGTAAAGCTTGCAAACCATCAGGTGTTCAGAAACGGGTCTAGGCCGTTCAGGAACACCCCTTGGCAGTAGCCAAAGTGTTCAGAAACGGGCTAGGCCGTTCAGGAACACCCTAGCCAAAACAAGGGCCTGTTTCGAAACAGGCAAGGGTGTTTCGAAACACCCTGCCCAGAAACAGCAGTTTGGCATGTTTTAACACCTTTAAACCCCATCAAACATGCTCCAAACCATTCCACAATAAATCAACAACATGCCAAACATCAAACCTACCAATTTGCATCAAAATCTAGATACAAAACCACCCCTAGATGCACCAACTCATTCAACACATCCAACACTCAATCATGCTTTTCAAACAAGAAGCATAGCATAACAACTTAAGCATAAGAAGATTCAAACGTTGCAAGCTTACACCACATAGTTCAAAATCATAAACCAAACTTGTCCAACATACAAATCCTCTCTAAACAACAATATAAGAGATTCTTCCCCCATTGCCTTTATTATCTATAGCTATTAACCGAGACATACATCTCAAGTGGAGTTCCCCCTTGAATCCCTTGCTTCTCGCTGCTCCAACTTTAAATGTCTGCATTGATGGACAAAAAGGAGCGTAAGCACATAATGCTTAGTGAGGAATGCCCAAAACCAAAACACCATCAATGCAGCGAGTCATAAAACCACTTTTAAAAGCAAACTCGATTCAATAAACCAAAGCAAGTTTGAAAACCCTTTTCAACAACATGCATAACATCATGCATTGCTCAAACATGAAAAACAAACCCTTAGCTTAGAAGAGCTAAGAAAACCCTTTCAAAGCACAACTTACAAAATCAACAATTTAACCAATCCAAGCATAAACATCACATGCAAGGTTAAATTCAAAACTTTGGAAAACACTTCCACTTCACATCATACCTTGCTCATATTTGAATATCATTTTAAAGCAAGAAACCCTTAAAACCACTTACTCATTCAATTTACCATATGCATTAAACAAATGCAACATATGAACCACATCACCAACCTTTGCATCACATGCCTTAAAAACAAGTCTTCACAAGACTTCAATGCACTAAAGAGATTTCATGCACACATGCACCATTCTCAATAGATAACCAACACTTGTTCAAACTAACAAGTAAGCATGCATTCATAATACATTATACATGTCTCATGCAACCATGCATCATTTCAAGCATCTCATGCTTCATTATATTCAAGAACATATATTGGCTTCCAAGTGATAAACCAAATCCACTTTTCAACTCAACATCCAATCGGATACGCGGATCACAAGCGTTGTCCCCTACGCTTCATACACACTACCAACCCAAGGTCCCCAAATGGAATTTTAACCACCATTTGACCTTACCACACACAAGGTCCTCATATGGAATTTTAACCACCATATGACCTCAACATTCACAAGGTTCCCATATATGGAATTTTAACCACCATATAACCTTAACATTCACAAGGTTCCCATATATGGAATTTTAAACACCATATAACCTTATCATTCCCAAGGTTCCCATATATGGAATTTTAACCACCATATAACCTTGACATATTCCGTTGGTAGTTGTATAACATCACTAACGATATCCGGGACACCCTACACAAGATCCACACATGGACTTTACACCACCATTGTGATCTTAACAAGCACAAGGTCCTCAAATGGAATTTTAACCACCATTATTACCTTTGCTTACACAAGACCCACCCATGGAATTTCAACCACCATGGTGTTCTTGACCATCTCGTTAGGATACTTGGATGGAGTTACCGGTTCACTCATAACCACTCCACATCCAAGGCGACTTTATTCACGGTGCACCCAATCCTATAGCCGGCTAACTATATCCGATTAAAGTAACCAAGAACCACTTTCATCACTTGCCAATATAACCATCTTACCACATAAATCCATTGATTTACAAGCATAAACATAATGCAAAAACCATCATTTACCATCATCAATCCACTGTTTTTGAAGCATTAAACAAAACCATTAAACAACATGCAACACCATGCATCAATTCCACAATTTCAATGTACAAAACCAAGGATCTCTTACCTTGAGCATCCTTCTCTCACGGCTTTCAAAACCAGCATAAAACCATGCTAAAATATGCTTTCAAAACAGAATTTAAGACATGCAAACCACATGCATTGCATCCAACAATCACAAATACTTTAAAAGCCAATTCACAACACAAACCAAGAGAGAAATCCATTTACTTACTCTTGAGCTTAGCAAAGTTGTTTAGACTTAAACTAAGCTCCCAAAACCATCAAACCTCGGTTTAAAAGCTGAAAACCCAACTTCACTCACCGATACACAAAACAAGGCTAGCCAACTAGCCTTCCAAGCATCCGAAACCTTCCACACCACCTCTAATGCTCACGGATCTTCCTCCCCTGTTTCAAGCACATAACATCAGAGGATTAATGCATCATAATGCACTAAAAACACCAGCAACACAACTAAACTCGCTGATCATCACAAATCCAACATTTCGGCTACCAAACACAACCGAAATCACCACCAAACACTTCCAAAACTTAACCCAGCCAAGATCCATCACTTCTAACCATTTTTAATCATCAATTAACATCCAAAATGATCACAAACACGTCCTTATACCTCCAGCTATAACAGATCACCAAGATCACTCCAAAAACAACCAAAAACTCAAGCAAAACTTAGGAAATTCAACCTATTCGGGATTGCATTGATAAAACCTCAATTTCTCGTCAATTTAACATTCATTTAACATCAATTTGACACCTCAAAACACAGCCCAATCAGATCATACGAAATTTCAACAAAATCAAGCAAATCTTGCATTTAAAAGCCAAGATCAAGAACAAATCAATAAATCCTTTTATAAAACACAAATTAAGGATTGAGAACTTGGGAATTTCAATAAAGAACCTAAAGTTCAGAGGAGAAGGACGTTCTTACCTCCAAACTTGAGTTTTCTCCCTTTTTGGAACCAAAATCTTGAAAATCCAAATAGCAAATGGTGAGGTTTTGTTGAAGAGATGATTAGAGATCAAAAGAGAATTGAAATGTGATATTTAGGGGACAAAATCAGAGGAAAAGCTCTGGAGAAAAATGTGTTTGGTTTGAGAGAAAAGATGAGAGAAAAAGGAAAATGGAAAAGTTAGTTTGAAATGGCAAAATATCTTCCCTCCACTTTTCTTTTATTTAAAAACCTTTAATAAATCATTTAATATTTTAGAAAAATCTGGAGAAACTCCCATTGGGTAAATAGCTCCTTAAAGATTCAAAGTTTCAATCCTTTTTAAAACAGTCACACAGTTTTCAAAAATTACATTTTGGTCACTAACCCAAAATGTCACTCTTCCAAACCTCATTTTGCAAAATTGATTTCACCTTTCTCTTATATATAATAAAAGAGAATTTTAGAACATTTTTCCATATTTTTAATGCAACCCGAACTAGGCTTTCCTAAAAATCACCTTTTATATTCGAACCGCAACCCGACCGGTCCGGTCCAAAACCCAAAACTTCTAAGCCCAAAACCGGGGCATTACAACTCTCCCCCCCTTAGGAAATTTCGTCCTCGAAATTTCAACCGGCGGATAGAGCACAACCAAACTTCCCCAAAACAACCCACAAAGCAACACAGGAGACTTAACCACCACTGAACACTCTCACCACCACTTCACCCAAACTCAACACCACCACACACTGTTCACGAATTCCAGAACACTCAGATGTTAACCACATCTTAACTTTTCACACTTCCAGACTGCTCATAGCCCCAACAACAACCTGAAGAACCTCCAACTTTTACAGCATACAACACTTTAACTCATAACCAAGAACCAACCATGGACTTTTAAACACCATGTTGTTCTTAACAAGAATCATCCAAGGACTTTTAAACACCTTGATGTTCTTAAATCACAAGGCTCGCACAAGGACACCAACCAATCCAGTTCAGCCACCAAGTGATCCACAACCTTCACTACTTCTAAAACTCTTTGTAAAACTACTCAACCACTTCCAAAGATTACCACAACAAGCAAAAAAAATTCATAAGCATCAACTGCTTACCCAAACTTCTCCACGTAAAGCTGACATTCCCTCACATCTGTCGTTATCATTACCCTAACCATTCACCAGGACTACTCACCTAACATCCGAAAAAAACACATCACAAGACCCCAACCTTGACTCCGCCAGCCGTTCCTTACACCACCAGCTGACTTCAAAAGGAATTCACTTGATCATAACCAGCCAACCACTTCCCACAAGAACCCATCCAACCAACAACGGCCTTCGATCTTTCACTGCCTTTCCACTTCAAGCTTTGACCACAACACCTACCTTATTAGAACATCGCCCAACATACAACTCAGCTTCTCAACTCTTCGAAGGTTACTACGAACCCTCACCTACCTAAACAACCCTTCTACCACAACATCAATGCCAAGATGCCTCAGCACTTTGGGAACACAACCACTAACCTGCAACATCACTTAACACCAAGGAACCACCACTTCAACTAGCCATTCAAAACCACCTGATCGGTTCTGACTTCAACCAGCAATCTCCTCACCGCCACACCACTAAGCCCATTAAGCAGCAAACACTTTCCTTCTACCAACATGCTATACCGCACTCACTATTACTAACAGCTCGCTTAATACCCTCCACAACTTCTAACATTTCCTAGCACCAAAACAACCTCTAAAAACCCATCATCCAACCTAACTCTATCACAACACTAACAGACTCGATTAGTTATTAGCGAGTGTGAACGTTCGTATGCATGGTCACCAATATGCCCTACAATGCCTGATGTACATGTATGCAAAACCTCTAATGTCATGTCACATGTATGCATGGACCAGCACATATATAATATAGCATATAACAAATGATTTTAACTGTGCATGTATGTCAGTTCACACCCACCAATAACATCCTCAGAATCTGTCTAAAAACAACCTTCAATCTCACTTCCAACTTGACCAACTCCATCATTCATCAACCATTAACCACAAGATACTCGCTAAGGCCCTCTTCACACTAAATTTGTTTTCAAAACAACAACAACTACCTCAACATGCTAGCAACGAAACCATACCCTCTACGCAAGGAAAAACCAAACCAAAACCAAACTAGGACACTAGAGCAAAGGTTACTTAGCAAGGTTACCTGAAAACACTTTACTGCCCCGAAGCTTCAACAGACGAGCTCTCTTCCTCACAGAACCATCATTCTCCAGCCGCACCACTGTAGCATCAGCTAACATACTAAGGTCACCACCATCTCCTTGCGGCAAAGCTCTCTGGCTATTCCGGGCCAACTTCAAACAATTACGCCTCATATGTCCAACAGACCCACATTTCCAACAGATTTCATTTCCCAAACTCCTCACAACTTTTTGCTCTTCCTGCCACCTTCGAACTTTGCCTCGGCCGTGCCCACGACCATTCAGAGACCCTTTTGCTACCACTGAAGATGACTTTACCACAAGAGGACAATCTCGCTTCACATGCTCTTTAGAACCACAGTTCCAACAAGCACCTGCGCCCCAACACTCTCCAACATGTCACCTTCCACAACGGTCACACATCGGTAGCTGACCTTCCACTCCCTGATCAAGCAGCACTTTCCCCAGATTTGCACTACCTTCACATTGCTTAACCCTTGGGAATTTCCCTCCAAGATACCTTTCATAAAAGGCAGACACAAAGAAGTCCCAATCTATATCGTGGATATGCGATGCCACCGCCACAGATGTCCACCAGGCACATGCGTCCTCCAACATCAATGTGACAACACTTCCCAGCTTACAGGCATAATCACAACCTTCCTGATCCAAAATCAGAATTACACCGGCCAACCAGGCCCCAAACGTCTCAGGTGACGAACCATGATACTCCACAGCTCCCAAATCATGTAAACGCTATTTCGACAAACCCACACATCCCACCACCAGCACGTCTACTGACTTCACTTTTGCCACAGCCTGAGATGTTCCCAACACCTCCTGAACAACAGGTGATGAACTTTTCATCACAGAACCAACTTTTTCCTCCTGCCTTACTACCTCAACTCCAGGCACTGAAGACTGAGACGAAACACCTCCACTAAAAGGTGAATTCCACACCTTAACAACCTGCTCTAAAGCAGCAACCATCTCACCCAACTGCCATTCTCTCATTGATTTCGCCATACTATAAACAACAAGCAATCATAACAAAACAAACAAATTGATCAGACCAGCTTTAAGCAAGGATTCAAACTCCAACTCCAAAATAACACAATAGCTATAATAATAAGGCAATGGGTATCCCGAATTCTCCCCTTTTACATGACATAACAGTTAATAAAAACATGGATATCACAACATCGAGCATATCAATCCACATACCTTGATCATGCTCTCAACAAACAACATTCACTCGCAACAGCATAATATCAACATATCATACCCATCACACTTTCATCATACATAAAATCAGCTCACATCACCAGCATAACATCAGCACAAATCCACATTAACTCAGCAAAGATTCATAACCAAAAAGCATGCTAAAAGCATCAACAATTTGCTCAGAAACACGTGTTTCAACCAGCTTTCCACCACACATTAGGATATACATCAAACACAGATTACAACAATTTATCATTTTCCCCAATCATTCGCAACTCGGCTCTGATACCACCAAATGTAACCCCCGTAGCCCGGCCTAGACGGTTGACCCGAACTACGAAGATTACACGGGGAAAACCAAAGTAAACCCGAAAGTCAACCTTGATTAACGACCCTTTTTTTCTTTTTAAACTTGTCTAGATGCACATTTAACCTAGGCATACTCTTGAGATAAGCATACTCAAAAATCACAGCAATCGGAAAACGATAAGGGACCCAATTGCACAAAATACGAAATTAGGGACCAAATTGTAAATTCTGAAAATTAAGAGGACTTTACCAATCTTTAAGTTACCATTATGAAATTAGTCATGTTTCATGCCTCTCTGCAAAATTTCATCTCAAACGGACATCTCAAACTTAAGCAATTGCACAAACAAGAAACGGGACTAAAACGTAAAGCTTGCAAACCATCAGGTGTTCAGAAACGGGTCTAGGCCGTTCAGGAACACCCCTTGGCAGTAGCCAAAGTGTTCAGAAACGGGCTAGGCCGTTCAGGAACACCCTAGCCAAAACAAGGGCCTGTTTCGAAACAGGCAAGGGTGTTTCGAAACACCCTGCCCAGAAACAGCAGTTTGGCCTGTTTTAACACCTTTAAACCCCATCAAACATGCTCCAAACCATTCCACAATAAATCAACAACATGCCAAACATCAAACCTACCAATTTGCATCAAAATCTAGATACAAAACCACCCCTAGATGCACCAACTCATTCAACACATCCAACACTCAATCATGCTTTTCAAACAAGAAGCATAGCATAACAACTTAAGCATAAGAAGATTCAAACGTTGCAAGCTTACACCACATAGTTCAAAATCATAAACCAAACTTGTCCAACATACAAATCCTCTCTAAACAACAATATAAGAGATTTTTCCCCCATTGCCTTTATTATCTATAGCTATTAACCGAGACATACATCTCAAGTGGAGTTCCCCCTTGAATCCCTTGCTTCTCGCTGCTCCAACTTCAAATGTCTGCATTGATGGACAAAAAGGAGCGTAAGCACATAATGCTTAGTGAGGAATGCCCAAAACCAAAACACCATCAATGCAGCGAGTCATAAAACCACTTTTAAAAGCAAACTCGATTCAATAAACCAAAGCAAGTTTGAAAACCCTTTTCAACAACATGCATAACATCATGCATTGCTCAAACATGAAAAACAAACCCTTAGCTTAGAAGAGCTAAAAAAACCCTTTCAAAGCACAACTTACAAAATCAACAATTTAACCAATCCAAGCATAAACATCACATGCAAGGTTAAATTCAAAACTTTGGAAAACACTTCCACTTCACATCATACCTTGCTCATATTTGAATATCATTTTAAAGCAAGAAACCCTTAAAACCACTTACTCATTCAATTTACCATATGCATTAAACAAATGCAACATATGAACCACATCACCAACCTTTGCATCACATGCCTTAAAAACAAGTCTTCACAAGACTTCAATGCACTAAAGAGATTTCATGCACACATGCACCATTCTCAATAGATAACCAACACTTGTTCAAACTAACAAGTAAGCATGCATTCATAATACATTATACATGTCTCATGCAACCATGCATCATTTCAAGCATCTCATGCTTCATTATATTCAAGAACATATATTGGCTTCCAAGTGATAAACCAAATCCACTTTTCAACTCAACATCCAATCGGATACGCGGATCACAAGCGTTGTCCCCTACGCTTCATACACACTACCAACCCAAGGTCCCCAAATGGAATTTTAACCACCATTTGACCTTACCACACACAAGGTCCTCATATGGAATTTTAACCACCATATGACCTCAACATTCACAAGGTTCCCATATATGGAATTTTAACCACCATATAACCTTAACATTCACAAGGTTCCCATATATGGAATTTTAATCACCATATAACCTTATCATTCCCAAGGTTCCCATATATGGAATTTTAACCACCATATAACCTTGACATATTCCGTTGGTAGTTGTATAACATCACTAACGAGATCCGGGACACCCTACACAAGATCCACACATGGACTTTACACCACCATTGTGATCTTAACAAGCACAAGGTCCTCAAATGGAATTTTAACCACCATTATTACCTTTGCTTACACAAGACCCACCCATGGAATTTCAACCACCATGGTGTTCTTGAGCATCTCGTTAGGATACTTGGATGGAGTTACCGGTTCACTCATAACCACTCCACATCCAAGGCGACTTTATTCACGGTGCACCCAATCCTATAGCCGGCTAACTATATCCGATTAAAGTAACCAAGAACCACTTTCATCACTTGCCAATATAACCATCTTACCACATAAATCCATTGATTTACAAGCATAAACATAATGCAAAAACCATCATTTACCATCATCAATCCACTGTTTTTGAAGCATTAAACAAACCCATTAAACAACATGCATCAATTCCACAATTTCAATGTACAAAACCAAGGATCTCTTACCTTGAGCATCCTTCTCTCACGGCTTTCAAAACCAGCATAAAACCATGCTAAAATATGCTTTCAAAACAGAATTTAAGACATGCAAACCACATGCATTGCATCCAACAATCACAAATACTTTAAAAGCTAATTCACAACACAAACCAAGAGAGAAATCCATTTACTTAATCTTGAGCTTAGCAAAGTTGTTTAGACTTAAACTAAGCTCCCAAAACCATCAAACCTCGGTTTAAAAGCTGGAAACCCAACTTCACTCACCGATACACAAAACAAGGCTAGCCAACAAGCCTTCCAAGTATCCGAAACCTTCCACACCACCTCTAATGCTCACGGATCTTCCTCCCATGTTTCAAGCACATAACATCAGAGGATTAATGCATCATAATGCGCTAAAAACACCAGCAACACAACTAAACTCGCTGATCATCACAAATCCAACATTTCGGCTACCAAACACAACCGAAATCACCACCAAACACTTCCGAAACTTAACCCAGCCAAGATCCATCACTTCTAACCATTTTTAATCATCAATTAACATCCAAAATGATCACAAACACGTCCTTATACCTCCAGCTATAACAGATCACCAAGATCACTCCAAAAACAACAAAAAACTCAAGCAAAACTTAGGAAATTCAACCTATTCGGGATTGCATTGATAAAACCTCAATTTCTCGTCAATTTAACATTCATTTAACATCAATTTGACACCTCAAAACACAGCCCAATCAGATCATACGAAATTTCAACAAAATCAAGCAAATCTTGCATTTAAAAGCCAAGATCAAGAACAAATCAATAAATCCTTTTATAAAACACAAATTAAGGATTGAGAACTTGGGAATTTCAATAAAGAACCTAAAGTTCAGAGGAGAATGACGTTCTTACCTCCAAACTTGAGTTTTCTCCCTTTTTGGAACCAAAATCTTGAAAATCCAAATAGCAAATGGTGAGGTTTTGTTGAAGAGATGATTAGAGATCAAAAGAGAATTGAAATGTGATATTTAGGGGACAAAATCAGAGGAAAATCTCTGGAGAAAAATGTGTTTGGTTTGAGAGAAAAGATGAGAGAAAAAGGAAAATGGAAAATGGAAAAGTTAGTTGGAAATGGCAAAATATCTTCCCTCCACTTTTCTTTTATTTAAAAACCTTTAATAAATCATTTAATATTTTAGAAAAATCTGGAGAAACTCCCATTGGGTAAATAGCTCCTTAAAGATTCAAAGTTTCAATCCTTTTTAAAACAGTCACACAGTTTTCAAAAATTACATTTTGGTCACTAACCCAAAATGTCACTCTTCCAAACCTCATTTTGCAAAATTGATTTCACCTTTCTCTTATATATAATAAAAGAGAATTTTAGAACATTTTTCCATATTTTTAATGCAACCCGAACTAGGCTTTCCTAAAAATCACCTTTTATATTCGAACCGCAACCCGACCGGTCCGGTCCAAAACCCAAAACTTCTAAGCCCAAAACCGGGGCGTTACACGCATCGTGAATTCACCCTTCTCACAATCGATCAAAGCTCGCCCGGTGGCTAAAAATGGCCTACCCAAGATAATGGGTGTGTTGCTATCAGCATCATAGTCGAGGATTAAGAAGTCGACTGAAAAGATAAATCTGTCCACTTTTACCACATCTTCAACTCTCCCTTCTAGGCGAACATGAGAATGATCTGCTAGCTGTAGCAACACCTTGGTGGGTTGTGCCTCTTGAATTCCCAGTTTCAGAAAAATCGACTTGGGCATTAAGTTAACATTTGATCCCAAATCACAAAGTGCTCTTCCAACAAACTTGTCGCCAATAGAACATGGCATAGCAAAGCTACATTGGTCCTTCCTCTTAAGTGGCAGCTTGCTCCACATAGAATAACATTCTTCTGCTATAGCGACAGTCTCTTGCTTCTCGACCTTCCTTTTTTTCGTGACTATATCCTTGAGGAACTTGGCATATGTTGGCATCTGATCAATGGCCTCCAGAAATAGGACATTGATATATAGTTTGTCCAGGATATCCACAAATTTCTGGAACTGAAGGTCTTCTTTCTGCTTCTTGAATCGTTGAGGAAAAGAAGGTGGGGGTCTAACTTCATTTGTCTGAACTGGTGGAGTTATGTTTTTTGCTGTAGCAAAAGCAGGCTCCTCCTCCAGTGTTTCTTTTGCTATGACATCCTCACCCTTCTCTTCAACTGGAGGATTTTGTAAGTTATCTTCTTCCTGAGGCAAGTTGGGCTAGGAGTCCTCCTTCTCTTTTCCCCCAAACTTGTCTTCTTTGCTAATTTCCTTGCCACTCCTTAATGTGAGTGTGCTGCATTGTTCCTTACTGTGGTGCTTAGTGGCTTCAGTGTCACTAGGCAGACTTCCTTGTGGACGTGTATGCAAGGTTTGAGCTATCTGACCAACTTGTGTTTCTAAGGCTCGGAGAGAGGAACTATGGCTTTGCAATAAGGCTCCTTGATTTTTGATGTTTGCTACATGGTCCTGTAGCAAAACTTTCATGGTTCCCATGAAATCTTTTGTCATAGCCATAAATTCTTTGAATGTAGTCTCCAGCGAACTGTTCGATGAAGATGCTGCTCCCTTGTGACCTTGCCATGGCATCATCTGGTTAGAAGATGGTGCTTCGATCAGATTTTGTTGTGGCGTTGGCTGAGCAGAATTATTGTGCCCTTGATTACCCTAACTGAAATTTGGATGTTGACGTCATCCTGGGTTGTAGGTATTAGAGTATGAATTGTTTTTGCGGTTATAATTCCCCACATAGTTGGCTGACTCTCGATTGTCAGGGCATTCACTAAGATGGTGATTGCCATCGCATCTAAGACATGAGGTTGTGGACTTCACTTCCTTGATTTCGTTGGGACGTTGGAGGTTCTTTAGCATATTTGTGATAGCAGCTAACTGGGTGGCTACCGAGTCATCAACTTCACTGTCTCGAGCTACTTGGGTTCTCCTCCCCGTTCCAAGCCTTGTGGTCGGAAACTGGTAATCATTGTTGGCTACCCTATCAAGAATGTCAAATGCTTCCTCCGGTGATTTGTCTAACAAGGTCCTATTTGCTGAAGCATCTAGCATCATCCTTGTGGGAGCATTTACCCCATTATAGAACATAACCACTTGGGTCCAGTCATGAAAACCATGATTTGTGCACTTCCTCAATAATCCCTTGAATCGATCCCAACACTCATACATGGATTCTTCATCATCTTGACGAAAAGAAGCAATATCATTTCTCAACTGAGTGTTTCTATTTGGTGGATTATACCGTAGCAGAAAACTTTTGCATAGATTTGTCTAAGTCTCCATTGATCCAGCTGGCACTCCACTTAGCCATGCTCTAGCACGATCACGTAAAGAATATGGAAACAGTTTAAGCTTTAGCACATCCTCGTACCTCCTTGCTGTCTGAACGAGTCACAAACTTCCAAGAAAGCACGGATATGTTGTCTTGCATCTTCGTGAGGCATACCTCCAAACTGACCAATAGTGTTCAACATGTTGAACATAACATGTTTAAGCTCGAACTGGGCTGCCTGAATTTTTGGAGCTACTATTTCGGGATAGAGATTGTCCAAGACAGTTGTCAAATGATCTCTAATTGCTCGTGGTCGAGCTGCTACCCCCTGGCCATTTGCCATAGCATCTACATTAACAGGTGTTTTTTCCATGACCCTAGCTTCTGCTTGCTCGCGTCCTCTCAAACGAAATAAACGATCAGCTTCTGGAACAATGGGCTGAATAGGTCCTCTTGGTCTTCTTCTTCTGGTCATAAACTAGAAAAATACCTGAAAAGAAAAATAAAACAACCAAAAACAAAACTAGTGAATATTTACAATGTGGAAATAGAAAGCAAAATGAAAATAAAAACTGTGGACAACTAATTTCCAATCCCCGGCAACGGCACCAAAAACTTGTTGCGTTCGTGCAGTGACTATAAATGATACGCAAATGGTGCAAGTATACAGGTCGAACGAGTAATAAAGTGATGAGTGAGTATCGTCTCTAGAGGGATTGGAGGTATTCACGGTTGATGTAACAATAAAGCTTGAACTTTTTGCAAATGACAATGCTATAGTAAAACAAATGAGGTATAAAAATGCTGAAGCAAAACAGTGTAGAGAAAGATGAGATAACAATATGATAAACAGGTCCCCTTTCGTATGCAAAACTCACTACGGAATGACTGGCTGGGAATGATGGATAACCTAACTCAAGCTTCTTAACGATACTAAGGCTCTTTAGCTATCTTCTATGCTAGGCGGGACTTACTAAGAATGCTCCTAAACTATCTCTAGCCAGGAAACTAGGAGTCAGAAATGCTACAGCCATACCTCTCGGCGTAAACTCTTAACACTCCCCTACCCTTCACGTACTATCCTTTTTAGCCCTTGAAACCTATCACTTATCTCTAAGGTAGGTTAGAGTCTGCCTCTCAACAGTCACTCCATTTCTTATGAGGGTTCTAGGGCTAGCTCTCTCGATTACTAACCCCAACATACACTTAAAGAACGGCCAACTCTGTAAGGCGCTTAAGGTAGGGTCTATCTCTCGAAGCACTTACAACCCTAAGCTCTTACAACTTTAAGGAAATGAGAAATGCATAAGCAAAGCATAGAATCATGATAAACACTGAAAAAGCCATAGCATGCATTAAAAAGTACTCAAAATAAATTCATCCATCAAACCCAAGCCATCTAAAACAGTTCGTGGCTGGGCAATATCATCCAACGTATCATTGCGATAACATCACCAAATATAAAGATATGACAAGAAATTGCTATAGCGACAGAAAAAAAAGGTGAACTCCCTCTCCGCCATGGACTGCCCGACTGTCTTAGGCCCACTGCCTCTCTCGAGGCCGGTGAGGCCACTCCTTGGAGCTTCAACGATGGAGGACACCAAGCTGGAGAAGATGAAGGTAGAAACTTCCCTCTCCTTTTCTCTCTCTTTCGCCTCTCTTTTTGCATCACAGAAAATACCACACTTTGCTCCAAGCTTCTCTCCTCTTTATATAGTGGAGGCTTTTAGGGTTTGGTGCACTAAAGATGCCTTGATAATCCCAAGGAATATCCATCGACAAGGTCTGCCACGAGGGGACAAGGAGGACAGCCTGCAGGTGGGCATCGGCTGCTGCACATGTCAGATCATCCTTTTCTGCATGTTCACATGTTTCTGCAGCTCACGTGTATCTCACGTGCTGGCCAATATCCACTTCCATCATGCTATAGCAATTCCCGGCACCGGCTTTCTCTTGATTCCTTTCCTGCGCGCCAACAAAACCAAAACCAACCTTCCGAGCAGTACCCCTCGATATGGACCAATAACCAGTAGAGATAAATATGCACCCAGAAGAAGAAAATGCAACCTAAATGCAGTCTAAATGCTATGGTATGAACTCAAGAACAGGAAAATGCTATAGAAAAAAGGTATGAAAACAATGATATTTATGTAGTTATCATTATGCTTGAATGCTAATGCTTAGTCCGAAAAGTCTGATAATAAATGGTTAAGATTTTTGTTTTATAGATATGAATGTGATATACATGTAGTCATTACTAGGTTGATTGCTAGATGATCAATAAATTGGAATAGGAATATATATAAAAAGGGATTGTTTTAGGTATTCTGATATTCGAATAAGTTTGATTGGTCACTAGTATGTTATAAAAAAAACTAGTAGTCCTTATTATGCTTAATTAGCCATATTTCGGTTTGGGTCTACGTGTTAATAAGGTGTAATAGATCTGCTTGAGGTATAAGTTACTTGTGGGTTCATTTTCGAATAAGAATCAATTATTTTGATTAAACTTTTGCATAATAGAGAGTTAATCAAGTGTTAAAAGATAAGCTAAAACATTCTTTCGAGTCATATCGACCTTGTGTCTCAATTTATAAAAAGGAATTAAATCTTTCTAAGGAAACAAAGTTATACGTTTAAACCTTATTGTTAACTTGAGATAAGGCTTAAATTTGGTAGCTAAAGTTTAAAGTAAGTCAATATAGAATCTTAACTTTGTCTTGCTTTTATGTCTTATAATAAGGGCTTATTTATGATAATCCAAAGTTTGTTTGTTCGTAACACTATCTAGTACGGTTTATCTCTTAAACTGAGTTAGGGGTGTTACATTATGATGGTTGAATGGTGAAAGGAGACATTGTTTTTGGTAATGGTTGTTAGTTGTAAGGGTTATGTCAAGGTGGGAGCTTGAAGGGTGATTGGGTAGTGGTTTACTTGTTATTTGGGTGATGAAAGTGAAGGATGAATGTGATTGGCAGCAACGATGGGATGCTTTGGGTTGGTCTTGAAGTGTGGTGATTTTGGTTTTCAGGTGAGGAGGCAGTGGGGGTATGGCTGAATGTGGATATGGATGAAGGGTCAGTGAAAATGTGTGAGGGTGTGTATATGGATGGTAGGGTGAGTGGAGTAGGTAGAAGATGATGATGAAAGGCATAACATAGGGGCATGGTGTTGACAGGCATAGGGTATGGGGTGCCGTGAAAATCAAGATGAATTTAATGCATTGATTTAATTTTTTGTAATAATAATAATAATAGTTAAATAATAATAATAATAATAACTAATAATAATAATACAATATTAAAATATAGTAATAATATTAGAAATACTCGGACGAAAATTAGTACTTACAAGAAGGTCATAATAAAATTTCATATACTCATCCTAAAACAACAATATAATATGTATAATACACCTTGAACACTTTAATAGTTGGACATTGCTCTATGAAATAACCTTGTGTACATTAAATAGCTATTTATTTATGTATTTTATACATGGGAGCATTAGGACTGCCAATTCATAGAGAAAATCATCGAGTACTATTTTATCATAAAAATCATCGAGAACAGTTAGGCCAAATCCTACACACATTTCATATAAAGGGAAGAAGAAGGTTAATACTTATGTTGATAGACCAACAAAAACATAAAAAAACAAGGGATTAGCCTTAGTGATGTAAAAATAGGTAATCGGACGGGTTTCGGGTCGGGTAAAATCAGATACAGGTCATTTCAGTTCATTTTTTGTTTTGACTTGTCTCGGGTCAGGTGCGGGTCCATTTCAGGTCGAATAAAATCGGATACAGGTCATTTCAGTTCATTTTTCTGTTTTGACTCGACTCGGGTCGGATGCGGGTCCATTTCAGGTCGGGTCCATTTTAGGTCGGGTCAAAACGGGCCGGGTCCGAAGCAGATAATTGACAGGTTAATTCGAGTTCGGATACACTTCAGGTCGGGTCCATTTTATGTCGGGTCTATTTCAGGTCGGGTCCGTTTCAGGTTGGGTCCATTTCAGGTCGGATCCATTTCAGGTCGGGTTCATTTCAGGTCGGTTGCATTTCATGTCGGGTAATTTCAGGTCTGGTAGTTTCAGGTCGGGTAATTCAGGTCGGGGTATTTTCAGGATTGGAATTCGTATTGAGTTTGAGTTCGGTACAACCGTATAAGTAGTCTATAGACTTTAGGTTGGCCTTCGTCAATCGTCATTGATTTTGAGTTAATTATTTAAGGGTAAACTACTGCAGGGGTCACTTACATTTAGCGTCTGTACAGAGTTAGTCACCACTTTTGAAAAGTGCCAATTAGTAGTCCTCTACGTTTTCGATGTGTAAATACTTGGTCACTCCGACGTTATACTCCGTTAGTCCCCTAACGGATTGCTGATGTGGCGAAATTAAAATAAGGATAAATTACTGCAATAGCCATTAAAATTTATCTCATGTACATTTTTTCTCCTCAATTTAAAAAAGTAAACATTATAGTCACTAATAAAAATGTTTCTTTATAATTTCACCCTTAAATTTTTAAAAATTCATTTTTTCAATCCTAAAACTTTACAATCAATTAACACAATAATATTATAAATGCTTAGATGAAAAATAGGTGCCCAAAGTATACCCTTTGAAACTTAGGTGCCCAAATTGCTCCTATTTAATAACTCAAACTTAAAAATTTAGTCCACCAACTACTAAAAAATTCGAGTTATTGGAATTTCTATTTTATAATTCAAACTTTATTTTGAATTTTTGAGTCGAGTTTATAAAATTATGAGTCGAGTATTTTCACATCAAACAAAAAAATTTAATTTTTTCGAGCCAAGTCTAGTTATTGGAATTTCTATTTTATAATTCAAACTTTATTTTGAATTTTTTAGTCGAGTTTATGAAATTATGAGTCGAGTATTTTCACATCAAACCAAAAAAATTAATTTTTTCGAGTCAAGTCGAGTTATTGGAATTTCTATTTTATAATCCAAACTTTATTTTGAATTTTTTAGTCGAGTTTATGAAATTATGAGTCGAGTATTTTCACATCAAACCAAAAAAATTAATTTTTTCGAGTCAAGTCGAGTTATTGGAATTTCTATTTTATAATTCAAACTTTATTTTGAATTTTTGAGTCGAGTATTTTCACATCAAACCTAAAAATTAAATTTTTTCGAATCAAGTCGAGTGTTGCACTTCCCTACATATAATTTTTAATTTTAATCCGTGTTTGTCCCAAGAAAAACTTCGAATCAAGTCAAGTCTACTGTTGCTTGTTCACCTTCCCGATCGGCCGTCGTCGATCTCCGTCACCGTCGGGCGGTGGTGGTTACCGCCTACATCGCTAGAGGCGCCACGTCGTCGCGATCTCATCCATGGCCACCACGCGCGCCCTCGGGCCGCCTTCCGCCAACAAATCTCGATTGAAGCTATGGCAAGAAACCAATCGATGCCACTGTTTCTCGCATTTTTCGGCATCGGTTGTTGTCCATTCGTGAGACGGACACCAGATCCGGGCTCCTGACGTGGCGGCGAGCAAAACCCCTAACGTTCCGAGTCCAACCGACGTCGGCGGAGCCTCTATCGGAGCTACGTAAGTTCCGACGATGACGACGACGACCGAAGTTTTTCTTGGGACAAACACGGATTAAAATCAAAAATTATATGTAGGGAAGTGCAACACTCGACTTGATTCAAAAAATTAAATTTTTAGGTTTGATGTGAAAATACTCAACTCATAATTTCATAAACTCGACTCAAAAATTCAAAATAAAGTTTGAATTATAAAATAGAAATTCCAATAACTCGACTTGACTCGAAAAAATTAAATTTTTTGGTTTGATGTGAAAATACTCGACTCATAATTTCATAAACTCGACTCAAAAATTCAAAATAAAGTTTAAATTATAAAATAGAAATTCCAATAACTCGAATTTTTTAGTAGTTAGTGGACTAAATTTTTAAGTTTGAGTTATTAAATAGGAGCAATTTGGGCACCTAAGTTTCAAAGGGTATACTTTGGGCACCTATTTTTCATCTAAGCATTTATAATATTATTGTGTTAATTGATTGTAAAGTTTAGGATTGAAAAATGAATTTTCAAAAGTTTACTTTTTTAAATTGAGGAGAAAAAATGTACATGAGATAAATTTTAATGGCTATTGCAGTAATTTATCCTTATTTTAATTTCGCCACATCAGCAATCCGTTAGGGGACTAACGGAGTATAACGTCGGAGTGACCAAGTATTTACACATCGAAAACGTAGAGGACTACTAATTGACACTTTTCAAAAGTGGTGACTAACTCTGTACAGACGCTAAACGTAAGTGACCCCTGCAGTAGTTTACCCATTATTTAAAGACATATCAAATTAAAATTATAAAACATTAGAGTAATTAAAAAATAATGAAAATGGGTCAATTTGGATTAAAAAAAGTTTCACAGATTATAATGAACAAAAATATCAAATTAAAATTATAAAACATTAGACAATTTTAAAAGAAAACAAGGAAAATGAGTCAATTTGGAATAAAAATAAAGTTTTGGGGACTATAACGAACAAAAATATCAAATTAAAAGTATAAATATTAGAGTAATTAAAAAACAATAAGTAGATGTCAATTTAGAATAAAAATAAAGTTTTAGGGTCTAGAATGAACAAAATTTCAAATTAAAATTATAAAACATGATGAATTAAAATATATATAAGGGTCACTATGGAATTAAAATGTAACTCCCTGATTTTGGGCCTAGATGTTTTAGAGTTTGAATCGGGTCGGTCGAGAACGGTTCGAATCTTTAAGGGAGATTTTGGAAACACCTAGTTCAGGATGCTTTAAAAATATGAAAAAATATCTACAAATCCTCATTTATTATATAAAAGATTATGGTGAAAACAATTTTACAAAATATAATTTGGAAATGCTACATTTCAGTGTAGTGACCAAATCGCAGTTTCTGCAAAAGTTGACTAGTGATTGTTTTGTAAAGGATTGAAACTTTGAATCTTTAAGGAGCTAATTTTACCAAAATATTTTTATTAGATTTCTCTTTAATTTTGGGTGTTTTAATAATGATTTAATAAAAGGAATTAAAAGAGAAATCCTATTTTGACTTTCATAACTTCTTTACGATTTTTTTCTCTCTTTTCATTTTCTCTCAACTTCCACTCAGCCAAACACATTAACTTCATCAATTAACCTCTAATTTTCATTCCTTTTGCTAAGATTTCATTCTCATAAGGATTCCAAATCTTTACCTCATCAAAACCTCTTGTTTTCACTTTGGATTTTCAAGAAATCTTGCCCAAATTGAGGAGAAATCAGCCATTAGAGGTAAGCTTCATCCTTCTCCTCTAATGATCAGTTCTTTACTGAAATTCCCAAGTTATCAATCCTATGTTCGGAAGTAAGTATGGCTAGATTTGCTCTCAAATATGTGGTTGATGACCCTAAATACTTTTACATGCTCTTGTTTTGAGATAGACAAATTCCTACTGTTTTATGCATGATTTGTATCATGAGTTGATGCTTTGTAGAGATTTCATGAGATAGCATGTTGCATTGAAGAGTTTTGAGATTTTGACTTAATGCAAAGCTTGATATATGATTTTGAAATGAGATGAGAAAGATTTGAGAAATGTTGCATAAAAACAGTAGGTGAGATGATGTTTTTAACATAATATATTGGCATAGAAGATGAGATAATTACCGGATATAATTGATCGGTCAATAGGATGAGAGTGCACTATAAACTAAAAATTTGTACGTGCTCTTTGGAGTCGGGCAATGGGGGTAGTGCCATCTCGATCCAAAGTGAGAATCCGATGATGAGAGATACCATCAGGGTAGGACTTGGTGAAATACCCAAGCTTTGTGGCGATGAGAGATACCGCCATGAGAGTCCGGTGATGAGAGATTCCACCGGGGTAGGACTTGACCTTGAGTCAAGCTAATCTGCATATCCGAGTAAAGATGAAATGTGAAATGTCAATATAATATATAAAAATGTATTTGAATCACATGTACCAAATATTGAGATGATTTATGCTATGAGAAATTCATATGAGATTTGTATATGAAATGCTTTAGTTTTCATAAGCATGTGTATGGCTTTGTCATGAGATTTGCATTGGTTCAAATGCATGAGATAGAATAGAGGTACATGTGTTTTCAAATGGAGATTTGCTTTGAAATTGTTTTCAAGCATGAGATAGAAAGAGCATGTTGTTGAAAATGACTTTTGAGAAAGAGTTTTGAATAATGCATTGTTGGGTTGGTTTTCTTTAGAGCTTGCCTCACTAAGAAAATATGCTTACGCTCTCTTTTACCAACAATGCAGATAATTGAGATGAATTTGGGCAGCAAGAAGGTTAAGAACATCCAAGAAAGTGAAAAGCTCATGTATGGTGATGTTTTTACATACTTTAGTATTGATATTTGGCAATGGGGCTTCAAGGTTGTTTTTGGGAGATGTATTTTGAACTCCCTATGTTTGTGGCAAGTTTGAGATGGCTTTTAAAGTTTGTAAATGGCCTATATGGTTGGGTTTGAGGTTTGAGGTCCATATTTGGTTCATGTGACTAGGAAGCATGCCTATAGACTCAATGGTCACTTGATTGATGCCATGCTTTAGCTTAAGCTTTATAAATATGTTCTAGGATGCCTGAACTTGTTGTTCGTATGTTATGGGATGATTTGGGATATGTTTGAATGTGCAAAGATGTGAAAAACCAGAAAATTGTAAGGTTGCAGGGCAGGGTGTATCGAAACACCCTTGTCTGTTTCGAAACAGTGGCCTGAAATGGCCATAGTGTTTCGGAACGGGTGAAGGTGTTTCGAAACACTTTAGCTACTGGAGAGGCATGTTTCGATACTGGTCTCGGAACGCACCCGAGTACCGAAACTGTCAACTCCATTTTGATACGACTGTTTCGATCTCAGGGTTAGCGTTTCGAAACGGTTGACCGTTGGCCTGTATTTTTGAATTGTTTCAAGTTCTCATATCTTACATTTTAGTCCTTATTGTTGTGGATGCAATTGATTGAGCTTGGAATGTCTTTTGAGCTGATATTTAACAGAGATGCATGTAAAATGATTAATTACATATTGGTAAGCTTAAAATCTGCAAAGTCCTTATATTTTCCATAATTTACATTTTGGTCCCGAAAAGTGTAATTCTTACAATTGAATCCCTAATTGACTTCTGATCACTGTGCCTTTCTCTCCTATTATTCTTGAGTAATCACGTAGGCTTAATGTGCATTTAGAAAAGATAAAAGGGGAAAAAAGGGTTGTTAATCCGGGTTGACTTTGGTTTTCCCAGTGTAATCTTCGTAGTTCGGGTCAAGCGTCTAGGTCGGGATAAGGGGGTTACATTTGTTGGTATCAGAGCCAGGTTAACGAATATTTGGGGCTTGGTAAGTGGTTAATGTGTGTGATTATGAATGATTGTGACTTTTCGGTGAAAGTATGATGTATGATTGCTGATGTTTGGTTCTATTGAGATGAGTTTGTGATGCTATGCTATGTTTGGGGTATAGTTGGGGATCCCATTGCCATATCATTACTACTGAGAAGAATTGTTTTCAAAAATTAGCTTGGGTACTTGGATTACTTTCCTTAGTTTGCCTAATTGAATTTATTGTATTTTGTCAGTTGCATTGTTTTCTTATGGGGCCACGTAGAGAGCTTAGAATTAATACTCGTGCTACGGCTGAGAACGAGAATGTTGAGAATGTTGGGGATCTACCTCCTCCTCCCCCTGGTGGACCACCCGGTGGTGGTGGAGCTAGGGTTGGTGTTGCAGGAGCTGGTGCTGTGGTTGCTGGACCCTAGGGAGTTCAAGGACAAGCTGCTCCTGATATGTTTGTGTTGATACAAGCTATTGCTGGAGCTTTTTAGACAGCAGTGGCTGGAGCTCATGGAGCTGCACCACAGGATGGTGTTAATGTGAGGTTGTCGTTGGAGCGACTCTGCGGTCTGAGAGGGACTGAGTTCAGAGGGTTGACCCCGAAAGGTTCCGAGTCATGGCTAGAGAGTACCAAGAATATTCTCGGGCAGCTGAACTATAATAATGTTCAGAAGTTGGGATGTATTGTGTCCCTGTTGCATGGTGATGCATATACGTGGTGGACAACCACAATAGCGGGGATGGATGATGATGATGTGACTTGGACATTCTTCTTGAATGCATTCAAGCGAAAGTACTTGAGAGTTTGTTACCTTCATGAGAAAAGGAGGGAATTCATGTCCCTTGTGCAAGGGAGTATGACGGTGGCAGAATATGAGGTATAATTTGTACGCCTTAGCCAATATGCACCTGAGCTGATTCCTAGCGAGCGGGAAAGATGTTAACGATTCCATTATGGGCTGGTGGCTGACGTGAAAACCTATATGCTCGCAGCCGACTATACTGATTTAGATGTCTTGGTCACTAGAGCCAAGGATATTAAGCTGAATCTTGGTCTGGCAAGTCGAGCGGGAGGATCTAGCTCAGGGAAGCGAACTACGGAGCGTGATTTTGGTACAGATCGGTACAAGAGGTATAAGGATAGAAGGTCACATGGTGATGCTAGACGTGGGGGTGGTAACCCTGGGAGAGGTCAGCAAGGACCAAATTCTTTCATGTGGACTCCTAAGTGCAATCGGTGTGGTAGGAGGCACACTGGTGAGTGTTGGGGAAATCTTGGTACATGTTGGAACTTTGGTAATCGTGGGCACATGAAGAAAGATTCTCCACAGCCATTGAGAGAAGTCAGGCTTCGGCGAGAGCAGCTGAGCCACAGAGAGGTCGTGGACGTGACCATGGTAACTTCCAGCGCAGATATGAAGGTGGAAGGAATGTAGCACATGTGGTGGCTGTTCAGCCTGAGGGTGGTGGCCAGGCTCGAGTGTATGCCCATAGAGAAGGGAAGAATGACACGGACGTGATCGCAGGTACCTTTACTTTGCAATCCTTGTCATTACTTTCTTTGATTGATTCTGGATCTACACACTCGTACATATTGCGTGAACATGCTCAAATGCTTGGTTTGCATGTTGAGTCTTTGGATGTGGGTATGCGTGTGACTAGTTCCTTTGGTGAGACGGTTATAACAAGAAGATTGTATAGGAGATGCCCCTTAAAGGTGCAAGATCATGTGTTTCTTGTTGATCTTATGGAGTTACCATTCTATGGATTTGATGTAATTCTTGGTATGGATTGGCTTGTTGAGCATAGAGTCGTTGTGGATTTTGAAAGGAAGCGGGTGTCGCTGAAACTCGCGGATGATTATGAGGTTGTGGTGGTGGGAGAAAATGTGAAGTTTCTATCTAATGTGGTGTCGACGATTGACGCAAGCCGGATGTTGCGTCAAGGATGTGAGGCTTATCTAGCCTTTGTTATGAATCCTAATACGAAGGAGGTTCGTGTACAGGATATAAGGACCGTGTGTGAGTTCCCTGGAGTGTTTCCAGAGAAATTACCTAGTTTGCCGCCTAGTCGGGAGGTTGAATTTGGAATTAAGTTGTATGAAAACACAACTCCAGTGTCTATTGCTCCCTATCGCATGGCACCCAAGGAGTTGAAGGAGTTGAAAACGCAACTTCAAGAGTTGCTTGATCGAGGCTTTATTCGGCCTAGTGTGTCACCTTGGGGTGCACCGGTCTTGTTTGTTGAAAAGAAAGACGGCACGATGAGGAAAGTGCATTGATTATCGTCAGCTGAATAAGTTGACCGTCAAGAACAAGTATCCTTTGCCGAAGATTGATGACCTTTTTTATCAGTTTCGAGGAGTGGTTGTGTTTTCAAAGATAGATTTGAGGTCAGGATACTATCAGTTAAAGGTGAAGGATGTGGATGTGCCGAAAACAGCCTTTCGAACGAGATATGGGAATTATGAATTTCTGGTGATGCCGTTTGGACTGACGAATGCTCCTGCTGCTTTCATGGACATGATGAATAGGGTGTTCCATTAATTCTTAGATAAGTTCGTTGTGGTGTTCATCGATGATATCCTTGTGTACTCTCGTACTGAGGAGGAGCATAAGGGTCATTTGAAGATCATTTTGCAAGCGCTGTTAGAGAATCAGCTTTATCCTAAGCTGAGCAAATGTGAGTTTTGGCTTAAGGAAGTAGTTTTTCTTGGCCATGTGGTTTCGGCTGAAGGGATTCGAGTTGATCCTCAGAAGATTGAGGCGGTGGTGAATTGGAAGTCTCATAGGTCTGTTCATGAAGTTCGTAGTTTCCTTGGTTTGGCAGGTTACTACCGGAGGTTCGTGGAGGGATTTTCTAAGATTGTGGCCTCTTTGACGAAGTTGTTGCAGAAGGATGTTAAGTATGAATGGACGGAAGTGAGACAACAAGCTTTTGAGAAGCTAAAGGCAGCTTTGACGCAAGCTCCTATCTTGGTTCAACCTGAATCAGGAAAAGAGTTTGTAGTGTATAGTGACGCATCCTACGTTGGTTTGGGGTGTGTGTTGATGCAAAAGGGTAGAGTAGTGGCTAATGCATCGCGAAAGTTGAAAGTACATGAGCGCAATTACCCTACGCATGACATTGAGTTGGCTGTAGTGGTTTTTGCTCTAAAGATCTGGAGACATTATCTCTATGGCGAGAAGTGTACTGTGTACACGGATCATAAAAGTTTGAAGTACCTGATGTCTCAGAAGGAGTTAAATCTTAGGCAACGACGTTAGGTGGAGTTGCTTAAGGATTACGATCTAACGATCGAGTATCATCCAGGGAGGGCCAATGTTGTGGTCGATGCTTTGAGCAGGAAGGTGGCGGTGGAATTAAGGGCGATGTTTGCTAGCTTGAGCATATCGCAGGATGGTGGTCTTGTTGCTGAATTGCAAGTGAAACCATCTCTAGTTCAGTTGATTAAGGATAAACAATTGTTGGATGATTCTTTGGTGCCACATGTTCAGGATGTCGCAGAAGGTAGGCCTTCGAATTTCTGTTTCAATGATGATGGTGTTTTATGTTTTGGGAGTCGGATAGTGGTGCCGAATGATGTTGATTTGAGGTACACTACTCTGGCTGAAGCTCATAGTAGTCCTTTTGCTATGCACCCTGGTAGTACAAAGATGTACCGTGATCTGAAGGATGAGTACTATTGGGTGAGATTGAAGAAGGATGTCGCTGAGCATGTTAGCAAATGCATGGTTTGTCAATGGGTTAAGGCTGAACATCAACTTCTTTCAGGGTTGTTGCAGCCGCTAAGGATTCCTGAATAGAAGTAGGAGAGGATCACCATGGACTTTGTGTCTGGTTTTCCTTTATCGCCGTTAAAGAAGAATTATGTTTGGGTGATTGCGGATCGCCTTACGAAGTGTGTGCATTTCTTGCCTGTGCATACTACGTATACCTTGGATAAGCTTGCGGAGTTGTACATTGCTGAGATTGTTTGGTTGCATGGAGTGCCAAAATCTATAGTGTCGAATAGAGATCCGAGGTTCACCGCAAGGTTTTGGGAGTGTTTGCATCAAGCATTGGGTACGCGGCTGAATTTCAGTACTTATCATCCGCAGAAGGATGGACAGTCGGAGCGTGTTATCCAAGTGCTTGAGGATATGTTGAGGTGCTGTGTTATTGAATTTCAAGGCTCTTGGGAGAAGCACTTGCCTTTGGTGGAGTTTTCTTATAATAACAGTTACCAAGCAAGTATTCAAATGGCACCTTACAAAGCTTTATACATGAGGAAGTGCAGAACTTCTCTTTGTTGGGCTAAAACGGGACAAAAGTTGGTCTCGATGTCGGCTTTGTTAAAAGAAACCACCGAGAAGGTGAAGCTCATTTGTGAGTGGTTGAAGGCAGCATCGGATCGGTAAAAGTCTTACGCGGATTTGAAGCGTAAGGAAATAGAATTTGGTGTGGGTGAGCGTGTGTTTTTGAAAGTTTCACCCTGGAAGAAGGTGATGAGATTTGGTCGGAAGGGCAAGTTGAGCCCAAGGTTCATTGGACCATACGAGGTGATAGAACGTGTGGGTCTTGTTGCCTACAAGCTGAGACTACCTCAAGAGTTAGAAAAGATACATAATGTGTTTCATGTATTCATGCTTCGGAGGTATAGATCGGATCCGTTGCATGTTATGCATGTGGAAGAGGTTGAGTTGAATCCAGACTTGACATATGATGAGGAACCTGTTGAGATTCTGGATTCGGATAGTAAGGTTCTCTGAGGTAAGACCATCGAGCTAGTCAAAGTCTTATGGAGACATCGTGGTGTTGAGGAAGCCACGTGGGAAAGGAAGGAAGACATGAAGAAGCAATTTCCTTACATTTTTCCTCCAGGTAAATTTCGAGGATGAAATTTCTTAAGAGGGGGAGAGTTGTAACGCCCTGATTTTGGGCCTAGATGTTTTAGAGTTTGAATCGGGCCAGTCGAGAACCGGTCGAATCTTTAAGGGAGATTTAGGAAACACCTAGCTCGGGATGCTTTGAAAATATGGGAAAATATCTAAAAATCCCCATTTATTATATGAAAGATTATGGTGAAAACAATTTTACAAAATATGATTTGGAAATGCTACATTTCGGTGTAGTGACCAAATCGTAGTTTTTGCAAAAGTTGACTAGTGATTGTTTTGTAAAGGATTGAAACTTTGAATCTTTAAGGAGCTAATTTTACCAAAATGTTTTTATCATATTTCTCTTTAATTTTGGGTGTTTTAATAATGATTTAATAAAAGGAAATAAATGAGAAAATCATATTTTTGACTTTCATAACTACTTTACGATCTTTTTCTCTCTTTTCATTTTCTCTCAACTTCCACGCAGCCAAACACATTTCCTTCATCAATTAACCTCTGATTTTCAATCATTTTGCTAAGATTTCATTCTCCTAAGGATTCCTAATCTTTACCTCATCAAAACCTCTTGTTTTCACTTTGGATTTTCAAGAAATCTTGCCCAAATTGAGGAGAAATCAGCCATTAGAGATAAGATTCGTCCTTCTCCTCCAATGATCAGTTCTTTACTGAAATTCTCAAGTTATCAATCCTTTGTTAATGATTTTTTAGTTGCTTTAATGTTAGAAACATGAAATTGTGTTAAAACTCAAGATTCTTTGAGAGATCTTGATTATTTTCGTAACTATTCGTTTGGCTCTGTTTTGATGTTGATATCTAATGTATTTTGGATAGTAATTGATGTTATAAATGAGGTTTTATCAAACAAATCCTGAATAGGTTTGGATTCCTAAGTCTTTCATGCTAGATTGGTGGTTTTTGGGGTGGTTTTGGTGTTCTGTTGTAGCTAGAGGTATAAGGACGAGTTTATGGTGATTTTTGGTGTTGATTGAGGTTTAGAAATGATTAGAAGTGATAGATCTTGGCTGGGCTTTGTTTTGGAAGAGTTTGGAGATGATTTCGGTTGTTTTGGGTAGCCGAAATGGTGCTTTTAAGTAGAGCAGCGAGTTTGTTTAGTTGGCTGGTGATTTCAATGCATGATGATGCATTAATCATCTGCTCTTATGTGTAATGAACGGGGAGACATCTTTGGACGCTTTTGGTGTTGATCCGGAAGTGCCGGGAGCTTAGATATAGTTTCGGCGAGCAAGCGAAATGTAATCGGTGATTGTGAATGGTTTTAAAGTCCTTGAGGGACAAAGAAACAAGGTTTTGGGATTTAGGATTGGTTTGAAACACCCTCCTAAGTCCGGAAGTAAGTATGGCTAGATTTGCTCTCAAATATGTGGTTGATGCCCCTAAATACTTTTACATGCTCTTGTTTTGAGATAGACAAATTCCTACTGTTTTATGCATGATTTGTATCATGAGTTGATGCTTTGTAGAGATTTCATGAGATAGCATGTTGCATTGAAGAGTTTTGAGATTTTGACTTAATGCAAAGCTTGAGATATGATTTTGAAATGAGATGAGAAAGATTTGAGAAATGTTGCATAAAAACAGTAGGTGAGATGATGTTTTTAATATAATATATTGGCATAGAAGATGAGATAATTACCAGATATAATTGATCGATCAATAGGATGAGAGTGCACTATAAACAAAAAATTTGTACGTGCTCTTTGGAGTTGGGAAATGGGGGTAGTGCCATACCGATCCAAAGTGAGAATCTGATGATGAGAGATACCATCGGAGTAGGACTTGGTGAAATACCCAAGCTTTGTGGCGATGAGAGATATCGCCATGAGAGTCTGGTGATGAGAGATTCCACTGGGGTAGGACATGACCTTGAGTCAAGCTAATCCGCATATCCGAGTAAAGATGAAATGTGAAATGCCAATATAATATATGAAAATGTATTTGAATCACATGTACCAAATATTGAGATGATTTATGCTATGAGAAATGCATATGAGATTTGTATATGAAATGCTTCAGTTTTCATAAGCATGTGTATGGTTTTGTCATGAGATTTGCATTGGTTTAAATGCATGAGATAGAATAGAGGTACATGTGTTTTCAAATGGAGATTTGCTTTGAAATGGTTTTCAAGCATGAGATAGAAATAGCATGTTGTTGAAAATGACTTTTGAGAAAGAGTTTTGAATAATGCATTGTTGGGTTGGTTTTCTTTAGAGCTTGCCTCACTAAGCAAATATGCTTACGCTCTCTTTTACCAACAATGCAGATAATTGAGACGAATTTGGGCAGCGAGAAGGTTAAGAACATCCAAGGAAGTGAAAAGCTCATGTATGGGGATGTTTTTACATACTATAGTATTGATATTTGGCAATGGGGCTTCAAGGTTGTTTTTGGGAGATGTATTTTGAACTCCCTATGTTTGTGGCAAGTATGAGTTGGCTTTTAAATTTTGTAAATGGCCTATATGGTTTGGTTTGAGGTTTGAGGTCCATATTTGGTTCATGTGACTAGGAATCATGCCTATAGACTCAATGGTCACTTGATTGATGCCATGCTTTAGCTTAAGCTTCATAAATATGTTCTAGGATGCCTAAACTTGTTGCTGGTATGTTATGGGATGATTTGGGATATGTTTGAATGTGCAAAGATGTGAAAAACAAGAAAATTGTAAGGTTGCAGGGCAGGGTGTATCGAAACACCCTTGTCTGTTTCGAAACAGGGGTCTGAAATGGCCATAGTGTTTCGGAACAGGTGAAGGTGTTTCAGAACACTTTAACTACTAGAGATGCCTATTTTGATACTGGTCTCGGAACGCACCCGAGTACCGAAATGGTCAACTCCATTTCGATACGACCGTTTCGATACCAGGGTCAGCGTTTCGAAACGGTTGACCGTTGGCCTGTATTTTTGAATTGTTTCAAGTTCTCATATCTTACATTTTAGTCCTTGTTGTTGTGGATTCAATTGATTGAGCTTGGAATGTCCTTTTGAGCTGATATTTGACAGAGATGCATGTAAAATGACTAATTACATATTGGTAAGCTTAAAATCTGCAAAGTCTTTATATTTTCCATAATTTACATTTTGGTCCCTAAAAGTGTAATTCTTACAATTGAATCCCTAATTGAATTTTGATCGCTATTGCTTTTTCTCCTATAATTCTTGAGTAATCACATAGGCTTAATGTGCATTTAGAAAAGATAAAAAGGAAAAAAAGGGTTGTTAATCAAGGTTGACTTTCGGGTTGACTTTGGTTTTCCCCGTGTAATCTTCGTAGTTCGGGTCAAGCGTCTAGGCCGGGCTAAGGGGGTTACATAAAATAAATTTAAGGGAATAGAATGAAGAAAATATTAAATTAAAATAATAAAACATTGGACAAATTAAAAAAATAAATGTGGGTCAATTTGTAATAAAAATAAAGTTTTAGGGTCTAGAATGATGAAAATGTCAAATTAAAATTCTAAAACATTGGACGGGTTTAAAAAAATAATGAATATGAGTTTAGGGTTCATACATTTATAGGTACATTATACATACATGTATACTTACTTATATTAGGGTTTAAGGTTTAGGGTTTATTGAGAAATTCATTAAGGGTTTATGGCTCATACATTAATAGCTATATACATACATACTTACATACATTATGGTTTAGGGTTTAGGGTTTAGGGTTTATGGTGTTGCGAAAACTCACCAAGGGTTTAGGGTTCATACATTGATAGATACAAATATACTTACATACATTATGGTTTAGGGTTTAAAGTTTATGGTTTAGGGGTGTACGTTGTGGATTTAAGGGTTTATGGTATATGGTATAAGGTTTAGGGTTTAGTGTTTAGGGAAAACTTCATTAAGGGTTTAGGGTTCAAACATTGATAGGTACATACATACATACTTACATACATTAGGGTTTAGGGATTAGGGATTAGGGATTATGGTTTAGTAATAAATTCATTAAGGGTTTATGGCTCTTACATTTATAGCTACATATATACATACTTATATATATTAGGGTTTAGGGTTTAGGGAGAAATTGATTAATGGTTTAGGGCTCATACATTGATAGCTACATACATTAGGGTTTAGGGTTTAGGGTGTAGCGAAAACTCATCAAGGGTTTAGGGTTCATACATTGATAAATACAAACATACTTACATACATTAGTCAACACATTAGGGTTTAGGGTTCATCGAATTGCAGAGGCTCATTATGGTAGTGATCATCTCAATCCAATTTTTTATTAACAATGTAACACCCCGGTTTTGGGCTTAGAAGTTTGGGCGTTGACCGGTTCGGTCAAAGTGTTGTTCGAATATAAAAGGTGATTTTTTAGGAAAGCCTAGTTCGGGTTGCATTAAAAATATGGAAAAATGTCCTAAAATCCTCTTTTAATATATATAAGTGAACTGTGAAATCAATTTTGCAAAACGAGGTTTGGAAGGGTGACATTTTGGGTTAGTGACCAAAATGTAATTTTTGAAAACTACGTGACTGTTTTAAAAAGGATTGAAACTTTGAATCTTTAAGGAGCTATTTACCCAATGGGAGTTTCTCCAGATTTTCTAAATATATTAAATGATTAATTAAAAGGTTTTTAAATATAAACAAAGTGGAGGGAAGATATTTTAGTTTTAACTAACTTTTCTCTCAACTATTTTCTCTCATTTTCTCTCAAGCCAAACATCTTTCTCCAGAGCTTTTCTCTTTGATTTTGTCACCTAAATTCATCTTTTCAATTACCTATTGATTGCTAATCATCTCTACAACAAAACCTCACCATTTGCTAAGTGGATTTTCAAGATTTTGGTTCTAAAAAGGGAGAAATTCAAGTTTGGAGGTAAGAACGTCCTTCTCCTCTGAACTTTAAGTTCTTTACTGAAATTCCTAAGTTCTCAATCCTTGATTTATGATTTATTAAAGGTTTTACAATTGGAATCTTGATTTTGGCTTTAAAATGCAAGATTTGCTTGATTTTGGTGGAATTTTCGTATGATCTGTTTGGGCAGTGTGTTGAGGTGTTAAATTGATGTTAATTGAATGTTAAATTGATGAATAATTGAGGTTTAATCAATGCAATCCCGAATAGGTTGAATTTCCTAAGTTTTGCTTGAGTTTTTGGTTGTTTTTGGAGTGATCTTGGTGATCTGTTATAGCTGGAGGTTTAAGGACGTGGTTAGATCCTTTTTGAATGTTAATTGATGTTTAAAAATGGTTTGAAGTGATGGATCTTGGCTGGGTTAAGTTTTGGAAGTGTTTGGAGGTGATTTCGGTTGTGTTTGGTAGCCGAAATGATGGATTTGCAATGAGCAGCGAGTTGAGTTGTGTTGCTGGTGTTTTTAGTGCATTATGATGCATTAATCCTCTGATGTTGTGTGCTTGAAATAGGGGAAGTTGATCCGTGAGCATTAGAGGTGTTGTGGAAGGTTTCGGATGCTTGGAAGGCTTGTTGGCTAGCCTTGTTTTGTGTATCGGTGAGTGAAGTTGGGTTTTCAGCTTTTAAACCAAGGTTTGAAGGTTTTGGGAGCTTAGTTTAAGTCTAAACAACTTTGCTAAGCTCAAGAGTGAGTAAATGGATTTTCGCTCTTGGTTGTGTTGTGAATTGGCTTTTTAAGCAATTGTGATTGATGGTTGCAATGTATATGATTTGCATGTTTTAAATTCTGTTTTGAAAGCATATTTTAGCATGGTTTAATTCTGGTTTTGAAAGCCATATGTGAAGGATGCTCGAGGTAAGAGATCCTTGGTTTTGTACATTGAAATTGTGGAATTGATGCATAGTGTTGCATGTTGTTTAATGGCTTTGTGTGATGCTTTAAAACAGTGGAATATTGTTGTTAATAATGCATTTTGGTAAGTGATGGTTAAGGTTACAAAGGTGGTTGAAAGTCCTTGTGTAAGCCTTGTTTATTTAGGAACAACATGGTGTTTAAAAGTCCATGGTTGGTTCTTGGTTAAAGTTCGTGGTGGTTATTGCATTTTGATTATGCTTGTGAATTAATGGATTAATGTGGTAAGATGGTTATATTGGCAAGTGATGTAAGTGGTTCTTGGTTTCTTTGATCAGATATAGTTAGCCGGCTATAGGATTGGGTGCACCGTGAATTAAGTCGCCTTGGATGTGGAGTGGTTAAGAGTGAACCGGTAAACTCCATCCAAGTTTCCTAACGAGATGGTTAAGGTCATAATGGTGGATGAGATCCCATTCGAGGACCTTGGTTAAGCAAAGGTAATAATGGTGGTTAAAATTCCATTTGAGGACCTTGTGCTTGTTAAGATCACAATGGTGGTGTAAAGTCCATGTGTGGATCTTGTATAGGGTGTCCCGGATCTCGTTAGTGATGTTATACAACTACCAATCGGTGATGCAAAGGTTGTATGGTGTTTAAAAGTCCATACATGGGAACCTTGTGCATGTTAAGGTTGTATGGTGGTTAAAAGTCCATACATGGGAACCTTGTGAATGTTAAGGTTATATGGTGTTTAAAAGTCCATATATGGGAACCTTGTGCATGTTAAGGTTGTATGGTGTTTAAAAGTCCATACATGGGAACCTTGTGAATGTTAAGGTTGTATGGTGGTTAAAAGTCCATACATGGGAACCTTGTGAATGTTAAGGTTGTATGGTGGTTAAAAGTCCATACATGGGAACCTTGTGAATGGTAAGGTCAAATGGTGGTTAAAAGTCCATTTGGAGACCTTGGATTGGTAGTGTGTATGAAGCGTGGGGACAACGCTTGTGATCCGCGTATCCGATCGGGTGTTGAGTTGAAAAGTGGATTTGGTTATCACTTGGAGGCCAATATGATGTTCTTGAATATAATGAAGCATGAGATGCTTGAAATGATGCATGGTTGCATGAAAAGTGTAAAATGTATTATGAATGCATGTTGACTTGTTGGTTTGAACAAGTGTTGATTATCTATTGAGAATGGTGCATGTGTGCATGAGATCTCTTTAGTGCATTGAAGTCTTGTGGAGACTTGTTTTAAAAGGGCATGTGATGCAATTGTTAATGATGTGGTTCATATGTTGCATTTGTTTAATGCATGTGTTGGATTGTTTGAGTAAATGGTTTAAAAAGGGTTTCTTGCTTTGAAATGACATTCAAGTATGAGAATGGTAAGATGTAAAGTGGAAGTGTTTTCCAAGGTTTGAAATTAGCTTTGCATATGGTGTTTTTGCATGGAATGGCTAATTTGAAGGTTTTGCAAGTTTATGTTTTGAAAAGGTTTACTTAGCTTCCTAAGCTAAGGGTTGGTTTTCATGTTTGTGCAAGGCATGATTTTAAAGCATGTTGTTGAAAAAGGGTTTTCAAATATTGCTTTGGTTTGTCGAATCGAGTTTGCTTTTAAAAGTGGTTTTATGATTCGCTGCATTGATGGTGTTTTGGTTTTGAGCATTCCTCACTAAGCATTATGTGCTTACGCTCCTTTTTGTCCATCAATGCAGATAATTGAAGTTTGGACAGCGAGAAGCAAGGGATTCAAGGAGGACTCCATTAGAGATGTATGTCTCGGTTAATAGCTATAGTTAATAAAGGCAATGGGGGTAGAATCTCTTATGTTGTTGTTAAAGGAGATTGTGTATGTTGGACAAGTTTGGGTTATGGTTTTGAATCATGTGGATTAATGTTGCAACGTTTGAATCTCCCTATGCTTAAGTTGTATTGCTATGCTTCTTGTTTAAAAGCATGATTGAGCCTTGAATGAGTTTAATGTGTTGTTGCACCTAGGGGTGGTTATGTATCTGGTTTTGATGCATTTATGTTCCCTATATGTTGAATGACTTGCTGGTGTGATTTGGTGGCTTTTGGAGCATGTTTGGTGGGTCAAAAGTATGTTTAACCAGCAAAGTTGCTGCAGTCTGGGCAACCTGTTTCAGAACAGGTGCTACAGTATCGGAACGGGTGCCTGAAATGGCCTGGGCGTTCCGAAACGGGTGGCACTGTTTCGGAACAGTTTGGCTACTGCCAAGCCTCGTTTCGGTACGCGTTGCGGAACGGCCCCGCGTTTCGAAACATGTTCTCTCTGTTTCGGAACACCTGACCGTTGGGGGCTGACATTGGCGGTTATGTGTTTTGAAATGTTTGCGTTTTGGTCCTGAATCTTGTTTTTGCAATTGGATGAGTTTGAGATGTCCGTTTGAGCTGAAATTTGGCAGTGAAGTATGAAACATAACTAATTTTATATTGGTAACTTTTAATTGGGTGAAGTCCCTGTAATTTTCAGAATTTACAGTTTGGTCCCTAAAGTTGTGTTTTGTACAATTAGGTCCCTGAATGTTCTCTGATGGTTGTGATCTTTGAGTATGATGTTTGTGTGAACACATCTAAGGTTAATGAGCATCTAGACAAGATTAAAAAGGAAAAAAAAAAGTCGTTAATCAAGGTTGACTTTCGGGTTGACTTTGGTTTTCCCCGTGTGATCTTCTTAATTCGGGTCGAACGTCTAGGCCGGGTTAAGGGGGTTACAAACAACATCATGATTCAAAATCCTGACTTTGATTAAGGGATCTAACGCCACATCCCACTAGACCCACTAATTATTAGTAATTAAAAATCATTTTAATTAGATGAACCAACAATTTTCTATTCAATAATTTTTTACTTTATCTTATCAAATTATCGATTTTGAATTAAACTAATTGATTTAATTCAATGGATTCAGACAAATATTAATGTCAGAGTTTGAAAATGTAAAGAGATAAAAAGGACAAGACAGATTAATGGGGGAGCATAATGTTCAGCTGAGCCAAATTTAATATGCTCGAGAGAATAAGAAATGCAAGGCCACGTATCTTTTATCTGTTGGATGTTTCCCATCAATCATAGTTTTCAAATTTCCCACCCTGGAAATCGTTTCCCGGCACCTTATTTATACCTCCTCCATCAAACATACTTACAAACAAACTTCTTGTATTTTATAAGTTTCAGTTTGTAGAATTGTAAGTATATAAAATACTAACTTGTATTATTTTGACATTTTGTATTAATCTTTTTTTAAGTTATCAAGTATTCAAATATTTTGTTTGTTTATTTAAGTTATAACAGTTAATATTCTTGAATTCTAAATTTTTTTATGTTATAACAATTAATATTCGTTTACGTAGTTCAAATTACTAAAGGTTAGATAATAATAATCAATCTATTTTATAACTTAAGTAAAATCAATCTATTTTATAACTTAACTTAAGTTTAGAAATGAATCTTTTATAACTTATGTAAATTCAATGTAATTTATAACTTAAGTTAAAGACAACAATTCTTGAATCTGTTGCAACTTAAGTTAAGAAAAATCAATCTAGTTTATAACTTAAGTTAAGAAAACAATTCTTGAATCTGTTATAACTTAAGTAAAATCAATCTAATTTATAACTTAAGTTAAGACAACGATTTTTGAATATGTTATTACTTAAGTAAAATCAATCTAATTTTTAACTTAAGTTAAGAAAACATTTCTTGAATCTCTTATAACTTAAAAAAAAATTCTTGAATTTGTTACTTAAGGTTATGCAACTTGTAGAACTAATGTTTTGATATAATAATTGAAAAATGTTTTAGACTAATTTGAAAAGAATTCAAAACTTGTCTTTAAGTCCAAACAACTTGAATTTATGTTTGAAGGATCTTAAAAAGTTTTTGGCAAAGTTTTTCATGATTTAAATAGCCAAACTTGTATTTCTAAGCTGCCCGTACCAATACGGTCTTACCCGTATCGATACCTTTTTGCCCAGGTTTGGTCACTGCCAAAACCCGTATCGAAACAGGCTATGTCGTTTCGATACGGTAAGGGATCGTTTCGATACACCTGGTAAGTGTACCGATCCCCATTTTAACAACCCCAATGGCTACTTTCCCAACGGTCTTTTAAATGTCATATCGTACCGATACGCCCTCAAGCGTATCGATACGCCTAGGCTGGCAAGAGCCCAACTGCTAGTTTCTTATGAAGGTCGTACCGATACGGGTCCACGTGTATCGATACGGAAGACTGCAGAACAGCATTAATGGTGGGAAATTAAGTCTCCAACGGCTCCAATTCAACAGTAACGGCTACAAACTCATTAAGGAGTATAAAAGGGACCTCCAAGCATCAAGAAATGGTTAATGCTTCAATTGTCAAACAACAAATGATCAAGAAATTGTCTTAGTACTTAATTGTCATTTCTTTGTATAGACAAACACTAGTGAGCCAAAATTGTTAAATTTGCTCAAGTGTTTTGGGTTTTGGGTGAGAGCTAAATTGTGCAAAAAAACACCTATTAGAGGGATTTGTGTTTGCTTATCTTTTCTCTTGTAAAGAGGGTTTGATCAAGGCTTTGGGTAGAAAGCTACGGTAGTGGATGTAGACCTTGGTTAGAAGGTTAAACCACTATAAATATTTGTGTCATTAATCTTTTTAGCTTCCACACCACTATCACCAAAAATTCCACTTCTCCACCACTTGGCGAGCAAGAACGGTTGAAGGAATCGAGCCCCCTAAATCTCAAAAATTGGTATCAGATCTTGGCTCAAATTGAAGAGGATTAACATCCTTTTAAGAAGATCTGGCAAGCTCGATCATCATTTCAAACAACCGGCTCAATGGCGCTATACATCGACAAACCGCCCTTCTTCGACGGAACTCACTATGCCCATTGGAAGACAAAGATGAAGTTCTTCATTAAGTCAAGAGACTACAAGCTATGGGACATAGTTGGAGATGGTTCGTTCGTGCTTCAACGAAGCAAAGCGGAATGGAGTGTTGAAGATCGCAAGAAGATGGATCTTAATTGCAAGGCCTTGCACATCCTATTATGTGATTTTGGCCCAACCATCTATGAGAAGATGTCTTCTTGTGAGAGTGCCAAGGAAGTATGAGACAAGCTTGAAGTCACATTCGAAGGAACCGATGAAGTAAAGGAGACCAAGATAGGCCTCCTCAACCTAGCGTATGAGAACTTCAAGATGGATTCGGAAGAGAACATCGAGAAGATGTTTGATAGGTTCTCCACTATCACTAATGGTCTCAAAGGCTATGGAGAAGCCATCCCGGAAGAGAAGCTTGTCCGAAAGCTTATCTACTCACTTCTCGAGTCATGGGACTCAAAGAGGACCGCCATCATCGAAGCCACGAATTTGAAGACCTTGAAGCTTGATGAACTCATGGGGTCACTCCTTACTCATCAAATAATGAAGAAAAACAAGGAAAATGAGAAGAAGAGGGAAGAAATTAGAGCTATGGGGGATAAGAAGCTCAAAGGGCTTGGCATCAACACTAATGTCATTGATGTCAAATCCTCCACTTGCTATCATGTAGATTCAAGTGAAGAGGAGGATGATGAAGACAAGATAGTTCATCTCTTCAAGAAGTGTGCCCCGTTCATGAAGAAAGCCTTGAGAGAGCTTGAACAAGAATCCATGAAAAAGAAGAGGGCAAGCACTTCAAACCATAAGAAGAAGGCATATGTGGCTACTTGGAGTGATGAGGACTCCACCGACGATGAACAAGCCAACCTTTGCCTTATGGCCATCGAAGAAGATTCAATGGTAACTTCTAATTCATCTACTTCATGTTCATATTCTTTTGATGAATTATAAGATGCCTACGATGATTTGGTTTTAGAGTTTAAAAATCACATTTTGAAAAACAATAAAATGATTTCAAAGTTAAAAATTCAAAATGATTTGATTTATGTTGCGTATAAAAGAGTCATATCGCAAATAGTTCAAGTGTACACGACGCAAGTAGTAAAGTGATACTTTGAGCATCGGATATCGTCTCCACAGGGACTAGAAATAACTCTATCCTTTAATTGTTGCACAAGAGAAAGAAATAGTTTAATTGAATTTGTGAAGTAATCTTGGAAAACAAGTAAAATAAAAGATATAGAAATCAGGTTTAAAGAATAGGCCGGTATTGATTTGCTCAGTAGTGCAGGTGTTGCACTGTAAGAGGAACTTCTGTTTCTGTCGTCGTCCCTGTCGCGGCAGAAGTCTGTTTATGTCGCGGAAGCGATCACACAACTTTGTACTTCAAGCTTGACAAGAATCCCTGCTATGACTTGTCCTATCCCTAGGCCCAAGTTCTGTTGATGAACACTTCTTGGATGATACCTCCCGGCGTGAATCGAAGGGTGAACACCAAAGTTGTTAAATTCTTCCTTAGCCACTTAACCTCGTACTTATCCCTAAGCCGAGATGGTTTAACCATAAACTAGAAAACGCGTATTTATTTCGTTCGTATGTTTGACTCTCCCGATATCAAACAAATGGATAACCTCACAATGCTCTCCTGATACTCTTGTAAGATATGAAAACCAGAATAAATAAACTTGAAGCTTTTTATTACTTGACAGAAAATTCCTAAAACAGTACAATCCTTGCAACTACTTTACAGAATCAACCCTTAGCCCTAGGGGGAGTTTAGAACATGATGAAATGGGAAAAACGACAAGGGTTTGTGGGAAGATGGCTAGGAATGAGATATATTTTCCTAGGTCGAATTACATGCCTTTATATAGGCCTTGGGTTCAAGTTTTCTAATATGGCAAGAATACAAGTTTAAACTAAAGTACAACTCTATTAAAGATTAAATCTTCTGAGTGGATGTCTTTAATTCATCCTCTTTTCTTGCCTTGAGTTTCTTCCTTGGACTTTGGGCTTGGCCTTCATTCTGCCTTAGGGCTCAAAAAAATATAGGAGTGGTCCACGACAAACCGGCTTGAAATCCTCTATCTGTCGAGCTCCACTTCACTTTTCCGCTTCACCCTTCTGTCGTCATGGCTGCCACAGCAGCCTTTGCTCCTCGACTCAAGTTCTGTGATCCAACTCTGCTCATTTGCTGCCCTGAGTCTGCCGCAGTAGATACTTGCAAAAATGACCAAAATCAGTAGCAACTGTGCCATTTTATCTAATTGTGATGTATATGTAGAAATCTATCCTAAATGCAATGAATTATGCTTGAATGCAGCAGAAATATGGGTAAATGAGGGGTAAAATATAGAACTTTTATACACTCAACACACCCCCAAACTCAAGTTCTTGCTTGTCCTCAAGCAAATACGACCTAACTAAAAATAAAAACTTTTTGGTTTGGCTTAATTCAGTGAACTTTTTGCTACCTACCACACATTCTCTATCAAGAGCAATGCCTTGTCGGGCGTTTCTGGATTTATCCGAAACAATGCTATAGCTCTTGTGCAGTGTGTGCAGGTTTTGTGAACAAATATGTGCCTAGACTCCTTTAGCTTACCAAAATAGTCATGCTTACAAACTTAAGTTTTGTGCCAATTCATTTTTTCTGGAGGCAATTCTTAGGCTCCTTTAGTTTTTTTTTCTGACTCTCGACTCAACTGCATCTTTTATGGAGGCAATTCTTAGGCTCCTTTAGTTTTTTCTAACCTTGGACTTCATCTTTTTATGGAGGCAATTCTTAGGCTCCTTTAGTTTTTTCTAACTTAAGCTCAAAGAGAAATCTCCCTAAAATCAGCGTAAGGCAGTTTTGCTAGCAAATGAGTCTGAAGTGTTTCTTTCTTTTATTTCTTTCCTAGAGCCAGTGATAGGCACCTCTAGGGGCAACTCAAGTGGGTGAACATTCTTATTCCAGTGCACTACAGAAGTCTAGATAGCATAAGAGTTACATAGGGTGTTCAAAAAATTAGAACTATAGCAAGGCTCTAAACAGTTCCTAGAAACATCCTAAAGGCACTGTCACGACAAAGTATGTCGCAGCAGGTAAGTTCAGTTCAAAGACTTAAGCCAAATTTTTGTTTTTATTTTCATTTTTTGTCACAAAAATAAACTTAAAAATAAACTAATAATTAGACACAAAATTAAGACACAACTTAACACGTTCATTAATGGAGGGATGCCACCCCCAAACTTGAGGGTTGCATTGCCCTGAACGCATGACAGAATAAAATGAAAAAAAAAACAGAAAAGAAAATACATGACAAAATAGATAAAACAGCAAAGACAGCAAAATATAAGTAAAAGCACTTAGGTGGAGGAGCTGTCGTCGCTGCTGCTGCTGACTTGGAGCTGCCGGCGGGTAGTGACCTTAATGGTAGGGCTGGCAGGTTGCTAGGGACGTAGAGGCCATTTTCTTCTTTGCCTCTCGAGATTGCTGGACACGTGTCGGTGAGATGTGTGGGGGCTGGTCCAGGACCTCGAGATCATCATCGGAGCTGCTGCTACTGGCAGATTTGCCTTGGCAGGGTCCCTCGACAGTCTCATTTAGCTTCTTCCTTTTCATCGGAGGGTAGTCCTTTGAGATGTCTCGGGCTACGGATGGTTCGGAATCGGAGTCCTTCCCGACGGAGGAGGAGGAGAACCCTTCAAAGTATTTGGGGTCGATCTCCGGTAGGGGTTCCTTCCTCTTCTCTCCTCTGGGAGTGGCAGACTTTCTGCCGCCTTCGCCTGTCGTGGCAGGTGTGGATGTGGAGGCAGCAGAGGGAGTTCTGGGGCTCGCAGCAGGAGTGGGGGCAGCAAAGAAGTTTTTTGGGAAGGAGGGGAATTGCACATTGGTAAAATGTAAATCATTCTGAATAAAATTTACCGTTGCGGCAGTGAAGTCCCTCATGAAGTGCATCAGGCCGAGATGTCATTCCTCCATCCTTTTCAGCATTGTCAGAATCTGGTCGGAGGTGTCTGCCAGTGGTGCTACTGTCGTCTGCTCAGGATTTGCTACGACAGGTTCAGGGGAGCTAGGGTCTGTCGTCGGTTCTGTCGTAGGAGAGGGGTTGATGTACGAAAGAGGAGTAGTAGCTTTCAATTCCATCAGACTGTTAATATTCCGTTGCGTCCACCCTTTCCTTGGACCTTAACATCCTCTTCAATTTCTAGTATGTTGTTGCCCCGGCTGATTGTGGTGATGAGATAGGGGAAGAAGAGGGGCCTTGACGGTCGGAGAGTACACTCGAGGATTCCGTCCCGGATGTAGCGGCCGACATTAATTTGTCTCTCGTTTAGAATAGAATGGACAAGGGCTAACCTCGGTCTGTCGACAATGCTGTTGTGGGAGGTAGGCATGAGACGTTTCTTAAGAAAATGGTTCTACAGCTTGGCTTGTGGGGTCAGCTGGGTCCTCCTCACGGTCCATCGGTGTTTCGGGTCATCGTTCCACTCCGTTCCTTCCTTTGTAACCTCTGCCATGATAGCATCATAGTTTGCCAGCGACAGACTATTCACGAACCTTCGGTGGGCGTCATCCTTCCTGCTCACGTACAGCCCATATAGTGTATTGATGTACGCCAGCTCGAGAGAGATTTCTTTGCCCCGAACGGTCACTGTCGTGGCATCCTTGTTGTTGACGGCAGCGTAGAATTCACGAACGAGGGTTACGTTCATTTCCTCGGGCTGGGCAGCAAATTGTTGTCACTTGAGGGCTTGTATCTTCATAGCAATAAAACTTTCTAGCCCTAGATCTCCCGTTTGTTTGGTATAGATGAACCCTCGTTCCTCCCACATTTCCCTCTTCTGGAAAGAACGATAGTACCTTGATGCTGAATCTGAGGATGCGAACCGGTTGGGAATGGTGTTGTAGCTTGGGGTTGATATTGCCGCGGCAAAGGTGGAGGCAGTGCTGCGACGGGTGTTTTTGCTGGCCATTGCAAGGACTGTAGCAAAAATGAAAAGAAATTTTTGAGATCTAAAATAGAGGAAGCAAGTTGAGAGAATGAGAATGAGATGAAAAATGAAAAGGGAGTAGGGGTTTATATAGAACGGGGTTTTTCTGCCCGTTGGGACTGTAAGGGCGGGCGCGAATAACGGGACCAGCTGTTACGCGGTTTCTGACACGTCTGTCACGCGTTTTCGTGTCTGTTGCGCGTCGGTTACGCGTTTGCGTGTCTGTCGCGACAGCTCCATGACAGGTTGTCTTTTCCGCGTCTGTCGCTCCAGCTGGTGACAGGCTGTGACGACAGGCTTATCCGTTAGGCTTTTTGGGCTGTTTTGAATGCGGTGGGCTGGTTCATTCCTCCTCTTTGCTTTTCTTTCTTTATTTCCTAAAAATAATTAAATAAATAAACTGAATTAAAATCTCAGTTCCTAAAATAAATAAATAAAAATCTTAATTCCTAATAAATAAAATAAAATAAATTAAAAACTAAGTTCAGGAGGTAATAACCCACTTACAATGTAATTAACAATGCCAGCGTACCAAGGGGTTTCAGAAAGCTTACATGTCGCCATGGCTGTCGCAGCAGTGTCGGTGGCAGCAAACAACTGCTCGTCTGGGAAGGTCTCCAGTATGTTGGTCTTGTCTGTGGATTGACTCCTCCCCGTCTCCAGCCTTGACAAGTGGTCTGCTTCTTGGTTCTCTGTTCCCTTTTTAGCCTTGACAAGGTCTCCAGTAATTACCTGGTGTTGAACAACAACACATGCTGCCCTAGGCAGAACTGTTGTGGCAGCAACTTCCTGTCATGCCACTTCTTGGTTTTGTCCTTGTAGAACTTGGCATTGTCGTAGACCATTGCTCGAAGTTCTTCAATCTCATTCAATGCTAGTAGCCTTTTCTGTCCTGCCTTATCCCAGTCCATATTTACTGCCTTGATAGCCCAGTAAGCTCTGTGTTCTATCTCAACAGGTAAATGACAGGTTTTCCCGTAGATGAGTATATAGGGTGACATCCCCAATGGTGTTTTGAACGTTGTTCTATAAGCCCATAGTGCATCATTGAGATGTAGAGACCAATCCTTTCGAGTGGGTTTAACCATCTTCTCTAGTATGTTCTTTACTTCTCTGTTGGATATCTCAGCTTGCCCATTGGTTTGAGGGTGGTATGTTGTTGCAATCCGGTGCTTTACTCCGTATTTTCTTAAGGAAGCAGCAATTACCCTGTTATCGAAGTGTCTCCCCTCATCACTAATTATCTCCATTGGAATGCAAAATCTGGAGAAGATGTTCTTGTGAAGAAATCTTTGAACAGTTTTGGCTTCGTTCTTCTGAGTGGCGATCGCTTCTACCCACTTTGACACATAATCCACTGCCAGTAGGATATACAAGTTTCCGCAAGATGCTGGGAATGGTCCCATGAAGTTGATTCCCCATACATCAAAGATTTCGACCTCTAATATGTTCTGTAGTGGCACCTCATGCCTTCTTGATATGTTCCCAAACCTTTGGCACTTGTCACAGCCTTTGTAAAAAGCTTGTGCATCCTTGAACAGTGTAGGCCAATAGAGACTGGATTGCAGAACCTTGGCAGCGGTTTTGTTTCCACCTAGGTGTCCTCCATTAGGGGAAGCATGGCAGTGGTGAAGCACAGCTTCCTGTTCGTCCTGTGGTACGCATCTCCTTATAGTCTGATCTGCACAGTGTTTGAAAAGAAGAGGTTCGTCCCAATAATAATGTTTTCTATCATTTTGGAACCTCTTCCTTGCTTGGTAGTCAAGTTCAGGAGGTAATAACCCACTTACAATGTAATTAACAATGCCAGCGTACCAAGGGGTTTCAGAAAGCTTACATGCCGCCATGGCTGTCGCAGCAGTGCCGGTGGTAGCACACAACTGCTCATCTGGGAAGGTCTCCAGTATGTTTGTCTTGTCTGTGGATTGACTCCTCCCCGTCTCCAGCCTTGACAAGTGGTCTGCTTCTTGGTTCTCTGTTCCCTTTTTAGCCTTGACAAGGTCTCCAGTAATTACCTGGTGTTGAACAACAACACATGCTGCCCTAGGCAGAACTGTCGTGGCAGCAACTTCCTGTCATGCCACTTCTTGGTTTTGTCCTTGTAGATCTTGGCATTGTCGTAGACCATTGCTCGAAGTTCTTCAATCTCATTCAATGCTAGTAGCCTTTTCTGTCCTGCCTTATCCCAGTCCATATTTACTGCCTTGATAGCCCAGTAAGCTCTGTGTTCTATCTCAACAGGTAAATGACAGGTTTTCCCATAGATGAGTATATAGGGTGACATCCCCAATGGTGTTTTAAACGTTGTTCTATAAGCCCATAGTGCATCATTGAGATGTAGAGACCAATCCTTTCGAGTGGGTTTAACCATCTTCTCTAGTATGTTCTTTACTTCTCTGTTGGATATCTCAGCTTGCCCATTGGTTTGAGGGTGGTATGTTGTTGCAATTCGGTGCTTTACTCCGTATTTTCTTAAGGAAGTAGCAATTTCCCTGTTATCGAAGTGTCTCCCCTCATCACTAATTATCTCCATTGGAATGCAAAATCTGGAGAAGATGTTCTTGTGAAGAAATCTTTGAACAGTTTTGGCTTCGTTCTTCTGAGTGGCGATCGTTTCTACCCACTTTGACACATAATCCACTGCCAGTAGGATATACAAGTTTCCGCAAGATGCTGGGAATGGTCCCATGAAGTTGATTCCCCATACATCGAAGATTTCGACCTCTAATATGTTCTGTAGTGGCATCTCATGCCTTCTTGATATGTTCCCAATCCTTTGGCACTTGTCACAGCCTTTGTAAAAAGCTTGTGCATCCTTGAACAGTGTAGGCCAATAGAGACCGGATTGCAGAACCTTGGCAGCGGTTTTGTTTCCACCTAGGTGTCCTCCATTAGAGGAAGCATGGCAGTGGTGAAGCACAGCTTCCTGTTAGTCCTGTGGTACGCATCTCCTTATAGTCTGATCTGCACAGTGTTTGAAAAGAAGAGGTTCGTCCCAATAATAATGTTTTCTATCATTTTGGAACCTCTTCCTTGCTTGGTAGTCAAGTTCAGGAGGTAATAACCCACTTACAATGTAATTAACAATGCCAGCGTACCAAGGGGTTTCAGAAAGCTTACATGCCGCCATGGCTGTCGCAATAGTGCCGGTGGCAGCAAACAACTGCTCGTCTGGGAAGGTCTCCAATATGTTGGTCTTGTCTGTGGATTGACTCCTCCCCGTCTCCAGCCTTGACAAGTGGTCTGCTTCTTGGTTCTCTGTTCCCTTTTTAGCCTTGACAAGGTCTCTAGTAATTACCTGGTGTTGAACAACAACACATGCTGCCCTGGGCAGAACTGTCGTGGCAGCAACTTCCTGTCATGCCACTTCTTGGTTTTGTCCTTGTAGATCTTGGCATTGTCGTAGACCATTGCTCGAAGTTCTTCAATCTCATTCAATGCTAGTATCCTTTTCTGTCCTGCCTTATCCCAGTCCATATTTACTGCCTTGATAGCCCAGTAAGCTCTGTGTTCTATCTCAACAGGTAAATGACAGGTTTTCCCGTATATGAGTATATAGGGTGACATCCCCAATGGTGTTTTGAACGTTGTTCTATAAGCCCATAGTGCATCATTGAGATGTAGAGACCAATCCTTTCGAGTGGGTTTAACCATCTTCTCTAGTATGTTATTTACTTCTCTGTTGGATATCTCAGCTTGCTCATTGGTTTGAGGGTGGTATGTTGTTGCAATCCGGTGCTTTACTCCGTATTTTCTTAAGGAAGCAGCAATTACCCTGTTATCGAAGTGTCTCCCCTCATCACTAATTATCTCCATTGGAATGCAAAATCTAGAGAAGATGTTCTTGTGAAGAAATCTTTGAACAGTTTTGGCTTCGTTCTTCTGAGTGGCGATCGCTTCTACCCACTTTGACACATAATCCACTGCCAGTAGGATATACAAGTTTCCGCAAGATGCTGGGAATGGTCCCATGAAGTTGATTCCCCATACATCAAAGATTTCAACCTCTAATATGTTCTGCAGTGGCATCTCATGCCTTCTTGATATGTTCCCAATCCTTTGGCACTTGTCACAGCCTTTGTAAAAAACTTGTGCATCCTTGAACAGTGTAGGCCAATAGAGACCGGATTGCAGAACCTTGGCAGCGGTTTTGTTTCCACCTAGGTGTCCTCCATTAGGGGAAGCATGGAAGTGGTGAAGCACAGCTTCCTATTCGTCCTGTGGTACGCATCTCCTTATAGTCTGATCTGCACAGTGTTTGAAAAGAAGAGGTTCGTCCCAAAAATAATATTTTCTATCATTTTGGAATCTCTTCCTTGCTTGATAGTTAAGTTCAGGAGGTAATAACCCACTTACAATGTAATTAACAATGCCAGCGTACCAAGGGGTTTCAGAAAGCTTACATGCCGCCATGGCTGTCGCAGCAGTGCCGATGGCAGCAAACAACTGCTCGTCTGGGAAGGTCTCCAGTATGTTGGTCTTGTCTGTGGATTGACTCATCCCCGTCTCCACCCTTGACAAGTGGTCTGCTTCTTGGTTCTCTATTCCCTTTTTATCCTTGATGTCAATGTCAAATTCTTGCAGCAACGTATCAATCTAGGTTTTGCATCCTTTTTCGTGAACAGATACGTCAATGTTGAATGGTTTGTATGGACCACCACATTTGTTCCAAGTATGTACGGATGAAACTTGTCGATTCAGAATACCATTGCTAACAGCTTCTTTTCTGTCGTGGTGTAGTTGACTTGGGCATCATTCAATGTTTTATTGGCATAGTAAATCACATGGAAGAGCTTATCCTTCCTCTGCCCTAATGCTGCCCCGACAGCGTAGTCACTGGAATCACACATTATTTCAAATGGAAAACTTCAGTCTGGTGGTTGCACGATCGGGGCTGTTACCAGCTTCTCCTTCGGTATTCTGAATGCCTCAGTACATTCAGCATTAAAATCAAAGGGACGATTCTACTCCAATAGGTAGCATAAGGGTTTGGTAATCTTCGAAAAATTGGCTATAAATCGTCGATAAAATCTTGCATGCCCTAAGAAACTTCGGATCCCTTTGACTGTGGTGGGTCGCGGCAGCTTATTGATGACCTCTATTTTGGCTCTGTCCACCTCTATGCCGCGGCAGCTCACCTTGTGGCCCAATACTATTCCTTCATCCACCATAAAGTGGCACTTTTCCCAGTTCAAAACCAAGTTCGCCTCTTCGCATCTTTCAAGAACCTTCTGTAAGTTGCCTAAACAACTTTCAAAACTGTCTCCAAAGACGGAAAAGTCATCCATGAAAATCTCTAGGAAATCCTCCACCATGTCGGAGAATATTGCCATTATGCACCGTTGGAAGGTTGTTGGTGCATTGCAGAGCCCAAATGGCCTTCTCCGAAAGGCATAGGTGCCGTACGGGCATGTCAAGATGGTTTTCTCTTGGTCCTCCGGTGCGATTGCTATTTGGTTATAACCTGAGTAACCATCAAGAAAATAGTAGTAAGGTTTCCCCGCTAATCTATCAAGCATTTGATCAATAAAAGGTAAGGGGAAATGGTCTTTCTGGGTAGCTTTATTAAGCTTCCGGTAATCCATACAAACCCTCCAACCGGTCACAGTCCTGGTTGGGATTAGTTCATTTTCTTCGTTGATTACCACGGTTATTCCTCCTTTTTTGGGCACAAACTGCACTGGGCTCACCCACTTGCTATCCGGGATGGCGTATATGATTCTGGCGTCGAGCCATTTGATAATCTCTTTCCTCACCACCTCTCTCATAGCCTCATTCAATCGTCTTTGGGCATCAATGGTCGGCTTATGATCATCCTCCAAAAGGATTTTGTGCATGCATAATGCCGGACTGATGCATTGGATATCAGCTATAGTCCATCCAATGGCCTTCTTATGCTGCTGTAGCATCTTGATTAGCTGATGCTCTTGTTCCTGCATTAACTTGGAAGAGATGATTACGGGCAACGTATCATTTAAACCAAGAAAGACATATTTAAGCTGCCCTGGCAGGGGTTTAAGGTCTAGAACAGGTGGTTTTTCAATTGAAGGATTCTGGATTATATGTTCATTCGAGGTATAATTTAGAGGCTCGAAGAACTTACCTGGACGAGTGCCTATCCAATTTACTTCCTCATGACCTTCAGTGTTAGATTTTTCTGAGTCGGAGGAGTCGCTGTCGTCGTTGCTGCCATGACAGTCTTCCGGGTGACTGCTGTGGCAGTGACCAAACTGTTTGTCGTGGCAGCTCGACCGGATGCAGGGTTGGTCAAAGACTACTTTAGAGATTGCCTTGCACTCTTCTTCTGCATCAGCCTATCTTATTGCTTGGAGAACATTGAGTTTGATGTGCTGATCATTCACCCTCATGGTCAGTTCTTCTTTCTCAACATCGATCATAGTTCTGCTTGTGGCTAGGAAGGGTCGCCCCAGGATGATCAGTGCCTTTTCATCTACTTCACAGACTAAAACAAGAAAGTCAGCAGGAAAAATAAATTTATTCACTCTTACCAGAATATCTTCGATCTTCCCTTCTGGTTGTACGTAAGAGCGGTCTGCCAGCTGCAGCATGACTGTCGTGGGCCTTGCTTGTCCAATACCTAATTTCTGAAACATAGATTTGGGCATTAGATTTATGCTAGCACCAAGATCACATAGTGCCTTACCCACGAACTTATCGCCAATTATGCACGGTATGATGAAGCTCCCTGGATCTTTCTTCTTTTGGGGTGGATGCTTGTGCAAGATTGTCATGCAACCTTCTGTCATTTTCACTGTCTCAAATTCCCCAAGTCTGGATCTTTTAGACATTACGTCCTTGAGAAACTTCGTGTAACCGGGCATCTGCTTGATGGCCTCCAACAGTGGTATGTTAACGTGTACCTGTTTAAAAATGTCATAAATCTTTTTAAGTTGGTACTCATGTTTTTGTTTCTGTAACCGCTGTGGAAAAGAAGGTGGGGGACGGTAATCTTCAAGACGTCCTTCACATGGTATTCGGATCTGAGGAGGCTTAAGTTCTCCAGCATCTTCTGTCTACTCCTATGTTCCTTCTGCTGTTGCGGTAGGTGTGTCGACAGCAGGTTGTTCTTCCTCTGTCGGGGCAGTGTTCACGGCAAGTGTTTCTGGGGTCGGATCCTCACTCGGTATATTCTTCATCTACGGCCCTTGTAATTGTTTCCCACTCTTAGTTATAATTGCTTTACACTGCTCATGTGTGGGTTTTCTAGTGACCTCAGTATCACTAGGGAATCCTCTGTTCTGCCTTGGCTTGATATGCTGGGAAAATTGGCCCATATGTGTCTCCAAAGATTTCAGAGTAGCCTCATGGTTTGTCATCCTCATCTTTGTCTTGTCCATGAATGATTCAGTTTTCTTGACAAAGTGATCCATGTTCGCCATGTATGCTCCTGTCTATGACATAAATGTTGCCAATGTTTGTTCCAGTATACTAGGTGCGGCTGCCGGCTGCTGTTGTAGCTGCTATCGCGATAGAATTCTGGGTACCCCTTGGTTTTGGTTGTTCTGCATTGGAGGATTCAGTGCATTGTTCGGATTGCTCTAGAAAAATTTAGGATCTTTCCTCCAGTTGGGATTGTAATTGTTGGAATCATAGTTTCTCGGCTTGTTATAATTCCCAACATACATCCCTTCTTCCAACTGTAAAGGACAATCTTCTGAACTATGGTTCCCACTATAGGTCTCACATACCTCTTCTGCAGAATATACGGCTTTAGAATCTTTCCGCTGCAAATTTTCCACTATCTTTGTAAGGTATTCAACCTGTGATTTCATTGAATTATCATCTTCATAATCCTTTACAGATATCCCTCGTTTGCCCCCTCTCCTAGCTGTAGGAAATTGCTCATCGTTTTTCGCTAGCTTTTTCAACACTATCATTGCCTCGTCTGGCTCCTTATCCAGTAATAGCCCATTCGCTGCTGAATCTATTCTTAGTCGAGTGTGTGCATTGGCAGCGTTGTAGAATTTGACGACCTGATTCCACACGGGGAATCCATGCATCGGGCAGTTCCGAATAAGAGTTGTAAATCTGTCTCATGCCTTGTGCATTGGTTCACCATCTTCCTGTTGAAAAGTAGCAATCTCGTTACGCAATCTTTCAGATAAATGAGAAGGATTAAAACGAGATAAAAATTCACGAGAGAGATCTGCCCAAGTTCATATTGAACCCGGCGTTAATTTATTCCACCAAGTTTTAGCTCTATCTCTCAATGAATGAGGGAATAACCGGAGCCTCAGTACTTCCGGATTTATTTCTGGCAGTCTGAACGATCCACAGATTTCTTGGAACATTTTCAGATGTTCTCGGGCATCCTCAGTTGCAGAACCACTAAACTGGCCAGCGGAATTTATCATGCTGAACAAGACAGGTTTCAACTCGAAGTTTTCAGCTTCCACATCTGGCAAGGTGGTTTCCAGTTCAACATGGTCATTGAACATGTAGTCGCGGCAGGACTACCGTGCGGCAGCGGCAGCAGGCCGTTCATTACGGGCATCTTGGGGAGGATCATCAATAACCCTCTGGTTATTGTTGTGTGGGTCATCTACCCCATCGTTTTGCCTTCTGTTCACCATTACTTCTAGTTGCTCCACAAGATAGTTGTTTCTTGCTATCGAGTCGGGCTTGGTTCTTGAGTTGGTACGTGCGTTCGATTTTAGGGTCTAGTTCGTACTCAGGTTCTTTGCCTCGTCTAGATCTGCGCATAAGCAAACAGAAAACCTTGTGAAAAGCACAGGGTAAATAGCACCACTAAAAACAGAAAAAGAAAAAGTGTAGTAATAAAAAGGGTAAAGATATGTTGCCAGTCCCCGGCAACGGCGCCAAAAACTTGTTGCGTGTAAAAGAGTCCTATCGCAAATAGTGCAAGTGTACACGACGCAAGTATTAAAGTGATACTTGGAGTATCAGATATCGTCTCCACAGGGACTAGAAATAACTCTATCCTTTAATTGCTGCACAAGAGAAAGAAATAGTTTAATTGAATTTGTGAAGTAATCTTGGGAAACAAGTAAATAAAAGATATAGAAATCGGGTTTAAAGAATAGGCCGGTATTGATTTGCTCATTAGTGCAGGTGTTGCACTATAGGAGGAACTTTTGTTTCTGTCGTCGTCCCTGTCGCGACAGCACCTGTCGCGGCAGCGATCATACAACTCTGTACTTCAAGCTTGACAAGAATCCCTGCTATGACTTGTCCTATCCCTAGGCCCAAGTTCTGTTGATGAACACTTCTTGGATGATACCTCCCGGCGTGAATCGAAGGGTGAACACCAAAGTTGTTAAATTCTTCCTTAGCCACTTAACCTCGTACTTATCCCTAAGCCGAGATGGTTTAACCATAAACTAGAAAACGCGTATTTATTTCGTTCGTATGTTTGACTCTCCCGATATCAAACAAATGGATAACCTCACAATGCTCTCCTGATACTCTTGTAAGATATGAAAACCAGAATAAATAAACTTGAAGCTTTTTATTACTTGACAGAAAATTCCTAAAACAGTACAATCCTTGCAACTACTTTACAGAATCAACCCTTAGCCCTAGGGGGAGTTTAGAACATGATGAAATGGGAAAAACGACAAGGGTTTGTGGGAAAAACGACAACTATTTTATTTTAAATTATTTCTTAACTATAAATACTTTTGATTTTATTTTAAAGCTGAAAATGAATAAATAAAATCCCGTCAATATTGAATTCATCTTGAATTATATTAAAATATCTTATTAAACAACATCTTATTGTTTTAAATATTTTAAACATAAGAAAATATTTTTTATTATTATATTAATATTTTTTAGTTTAATAAATACTAAACTACATTTTACATTAATTTTGATTTACACATTCATTTTAAAATAAACTATTTAAATTTATAGAAAAATAATATATTAATATAAAACATTTTAGTATTATTTAAAGCATGATATTTTTTGAATATTTTAAAACATGATATACATATATATATAATTCAATAAATAAAATAATTAAAGGCACAAATTGTTGAGTTGATCGAACACTTGCAAATGGCCAAGAGGGGGGTGAATTGGCAATTAAAAATTTTGGTGAAGTGAAAGATAGAAAATAAAAGTGACACAAGGGGTTATAGTGGTTCAAGTTCTCCAATTGAACTCTACATCCACTACCTTAGCTACCACTAAGGATTTTCAAACAATTCACTACTAGAATTCGTCCCCTTTTCTTGGATGAGGAGGAAACCTTACAATTTCGATTAAGCTTTCTACCCAAAGCTTAATCCACTCAAATACAAGAGATATTTTGGTAAACTTAAATGTTTCCTCTCAAAGGATGATTGTCTACCCAAATACAATTTAAAGAATCCCAAACTCACAATACAAATTGACAATTTGAAATACACTAGAGTTGGGTACAAAGATTTGACTCTTAATAGCTCAAGGGTTTGGATTTTTGCTTTGATGATGCTTGAAGGTTCAATAGTTGTTGCTTGGTCAAATGAAGCTTGTTTTTATACCCTTGCATTGATTTCTAGCCGTTTGGGTAGTTAGGATCATCAATAGAGCCGTTGTGGACATTTTTCCCGCATTAAATGCAGCTCTGCAGCCTACCGTATCGGTACTCGGGAAAGGCGTATCGATACCTGCATCAAAGAGGAAAGAGCCGTTGTGCCTGAAAACAGGGCGTATCGATACCCATATAAGGCGTATCGGTACGGTTTCTAAGGGGCGTATCGATACGAAAAAAGTATCGATACGGTCCAAAGTTACTGGAATCCCAAGTTATGTTTGTATGAAAAGTGTATCGATACGCATATCAAGCGTATCGGTACGGTATAACTACCTTTTGAAAATTTGGAAACCAACCAACTGACAAGTAACGGTCAAATAATTAAATGCTCGGATTTTTCAAAGATATGCTTAGCGTATCGATACGGTTACCATGCGTATCGGTACGTGTTCATGAAAACAATTGCCCAGATGCATATCGTATCGATACGGTTTCAGGGCGTATCGGTACGGTATGTTCAATGAAATTCCAGTGACAAAATAGGGTATCGATACGCTAAGGGTATCGATACTCCTGGGCGTTTTTGCATACTTGTGCTTGGAAAACATAGAAAAGGACTTTGAAAAATATATAACATTTAAGAGCAGGTCTTTAATTATTATTTTGTTTTAAAAACACTTGTCAATTGAGAGACTTTAAAGAGTACTTAAAAATTTATTGTTTTGCAAATTGGTCCTTAAGATTATGTGTTATATCAAAATCAATTTCGGTTTTACAATCTCCCCCTTTTTGATATAACAAAACCATAAATAAATTATTAAGTTTTTGAAACTTTGAAAAGCTTTCTCCCCCTTACTTTAAGATAGATTTTCAAAACAAAAATATTTTAACTCTATGATCCTTCTCCCCCTTTTTGTTAGATCAAAATAGAATACAAGGATAATAAGAATATAAAGCAACAATAATTCATTAAACTAAAGGCAAGCAAAGAGTTTAAATTCATAAACTTCAAAATAAGCATAAAGGTTCAAATGCATAAATGTCAAAGCAACCATCATAATCCAAACTCTTAAAATCCTAAAAAAAAACATAGATAATAGGCATAAACTTCAAATCCTAAAAACAAAAAAAATGCAATAACAATAATGAAAGACTAAATGGCCTAAGATGAGATGCATGAACTACTCGTCCCCTTCGTCATCATGATCGTCCTCATCATCTTCTTCTTCATTTTCTTGAGAGGGTTGATTCCTTCGGGTTTGATTGATCCAAGCACCATGGAAGGCGGTAAGAGAGATATCCATGGAGTCTTGGCGAGCGACCATGGTATCGATCTTCTTGTCCATGCCTTGAATGCGATCCTCTAAGGATGTGAAACGAGCATCCATCGCGGTGAACTTATCATTGAGGAAGGTCGTGAGAGTATCCATGGAGGAGGAATCAAAGGAAGCACGATGAGAACTCGAAGAAGCACGAGAGGCATCGACCGGAGCAACGGGCGGAGGATCTTGAGGAGTGCGAACCCACTCATTATCAACATAAGTGAAACCGGAGCGAGCTAGGGAACGCTCATCAATAGGTAGGCCAAGGGTTTCGGGAAAATCATGTGAACAATCAATGCCAATGGAATGAAATAGAAAACTCAAGGACGTGGAGTAGTAAAAGGATGAGACTTGTTTGGTATGGGCGTATTGAACTAAAAAGGCAAGGTCGGCAAACATGATTTGACACAAATTTGGACGTTTACCTTCTCTAAAACACTTAAGCCAAAAATCATCCGTTTGACGAACAGTTGAATATTTCCCACCCGATGGACGAAGAAACCAAGAAACAAGAAGGTGAAGGATACGGTCATGAGCATCTAAAACTTTTGCGGGACCTAGATAACCCGTACCCAAGGAATGTTCATCATCAATACCAACATCTTCAAAACCAAAGACATTGCATAAAGCTTTTTGATCAATTTGAAAACGTTTGCCCATAATGGAAGATTCAATGGCAATAACATGCTCCCTAGATTCATCATGTATACATACGGCATTAGAAAAGAACACAATGACTAGGTTCCTATATAGGATAGGAGGAATATTCAAAAAGGTCAAGAATTTCCATTGCTTAATCAAAGGTAGGTATTTGAATTTGAAACGGGCAGAACTTAAAAAAGGAATGGACACAACTCGCTCTTCCCTAAGGTTTATTCCTAGAAAAAGTTTATATCGTTCCCTATCAAGTGGTTCGAGAAAACTTGATTGGATGATATAAGGAAGGTTAGGTGTAGGATTACCCTCGACATCCTCGGTAGGATTGGAAGTAGAGCGATGACGCTTAGTCCCCTTTTTCGGTGCCATAATCCTAAAAATACATCAAAAAGGATTCGAATATGTATGCAATTAACATCCTATTTGATCCAATAAAATCTGATAATTCAAGGTAATTTGTTAAAAAGAATTAAAAAATATATTCACAAAACAAAAACAAAAAAACAGTTTGAAAAATATATCGAATATAAAATATATTAAAAAAAATTTAACTTTTGAAAAAATTTTGTGAAAAAGGTGAAACCCACAACAATTAAACAAGGTTTGTACAAAAATTCAGTTGAAACAACAATTAAAAGCAAACGAAAATAATAAAAAAAGAAAAAGAAAAATTTTATACCTTGAATCTTAGAATGGATGAAAGAGGGGATGTGAATGCACAAGATTTGATGCCCAAGGTTTGCCTTGATGTGTAGAGTAAAAACCCTCAAGAAATTTTGAAGATTGATGGTAAAATTTGATGGATTGAGGGGGTTTATATAGGGTTTCGCAGCTAGGGTTTGTGGAGAGAAAAGAGGGGTTTTGACTTTTAAAGATTTCTAACAATAGCAGCCCTAAATAGCCTCTCCGTCGAGTCCGTATCGATACGCTATACACGCGTATCGATACCCATTAACCCTAATTTTATATACGTCAATACTACCGTATCGATACGCGGGGACGTATCGGTACGCTTGACTTTGACTATTTCCCTTGACTTGTTCCGTATCGATACGAGGGGTCGTATCGATACTTGTTCATCCTCAAGAATTCCCAGAAAGCATACCGTATCGATACGCGTTATCCGTATCGATACACCTTTGCCAGTTTGTGCAAATTTGACAGATTTAAGTGCAAAAAACCAATTTGAAACGTCCCTAAATGCATGTACATGTCATATGAACAAGTTTTAAAGGCCAAATTGAATATATACTCCCCCTAGCAACATGCATATAAGCAAGAAGGACAAAATTAACATAGGCATGAATCACAAACAATTTCAAGCAAATTTTGACATTTTGGGACCAAAAAGGTGTCAAGAAAGGCTAGTTAAACCTAACTCTCTCCTAAGGGTACAAAAGCGCTCTTTATCTAAAGGTTTTGTAAATATATCCGCTAATTGGTTCAAGGTGTCAACAAACTCTATAACAACATCATTTTTCAAAACATGATCTCTAATGAAATGATGTCTAATTTCTATGTGTTTAGTTCTAGAGTGTTGGATGGGATTCTTAGTGAGACAAATGGCACTAGTGTTGTCACACCTAAGGGGTATGGTTTCTATTTTAACACCATAATCTAAGAGTTGTTGCTTCATCCAAAGGACTTGAGCACAACAACTCCCTAAGGATATGTACTCCGCTTCGGTGGTAGATAAGGCTACACTATTTTGTTTCTTAGAGAACCAAGATACGAGCATACTACCTAAGAATTGACATGTCCCGGAAGTACTTTTCCTATCTATCTTACATCCCCCATAATCTGCATCCGAAAAAACATGAAGGCTAAAGGAAGAATCCTTAGGATACCAAAGGCCTAAAGTAGGTGTGTCTCTAAGGTATCTAAAAATTCTCTTAATGGCAACTAAGTGTGATTCTCTAGGACTAGCTTGAAACCTAGCACACAAGCAAACACTAAACATAATATTCGGTCTACTTGCGGTAAGGTAAAGCAAAGAACCTATCATGGATCTATAAAGCTTAGAATCAACACACTTACCTCCTTCATCTTTGTCAAGCTTTATGGAAGAACTCATAGGAGTGGCTTGAGGTTTTGCATTCTCCAAGCCAAACTTCTTGAGCATATCATTCACGTACTTAGCTTGATTTATGAAGGTGTCATCCTTCCTTTGCTTGATTTGGAGTCCCAAAAAGAATGAGAGCTCCCCCATCATGCTCATCTCGAACTCACCTTGCATTAGCTTAGAAAATTCCTTACAATAACACTCATTAGTAGAACCAAAAATAATATCATCAACATAAATTTGAACTACTAAGATGTCATTGTTATATCTTTTTATGAAGAGTGTTGTATCCACCTTTCCCTTTTCAAAACCCTTTTCAATTAAGAAATTTGAAAGTCTCTCATACCAAGCTCTAGGAGCTTGTTTTAAACTATAGAGAGCTTTTGTAAGTTTAAACACATGGTTTGGAAATTTTAAATCCTCAAAACCCGGTGGTTGTTCAACATACACCTCTTCATTTATGAAACCATTTAAAAAGGCACTTTTCACATCCATTTGAAAAAGCTTGAAATCATGATAACATGCAAATGCAAGTAACATCCTAATAGCTTCCATCCTAGCTACGGGTGCATAAGTCTCATCAAAATCAATTCCCTCTTCTTGTGTATAGCCTTGAGCAACAAGCCTAGCCTTGTTTCTCACTATATTACCACTTTCATCTAATTTATTCCTAAAAACCCATTTTGTTCCTATAGTAGATTGATCATTAGGTCTTTCAACTAATGTCCAAACTTTACTCCTCTCAAATTGATTTAATTCCTCTTGCATGGCCAAAATCCAAAAATCATCTTTTAAAGCTTCTTTAATATTTTTAGGCTCAATGCATGAAATAAATGCAACATGATTCATTAATTTGAGAGAGGATCTAGTAGTTACCCCCTTGGATGGATCACCCAAGATTTCACCACCTTTGACATAGTTTAACTCCCTTGGGTAAGACACCTCCCTTTCCTCAAGAGCCAAGTCCTTCAAGGCTTCAAGAGGTGGATCTTGTGAATCCTCTTCTTTGGTTGGAATCTCATCCACCTTTGACGTTTGTCCTCCATCAATGGCATCAATGATTCCTACATCATCATCATCACAAGATTCCTTCCTCGGAAGGAGGTTATCATCGAAAACAACATGTATAGACTCTTCAACAACTAGAGTTCTTTTATTAAATACACGATAGGCTTTAGAGTTTAAAGAATACCCTAAGAAAATAGCTTCATCACTTTTAGCATCAAATTTACCTAAGTTTTCTTTACCATTATTCAAAACAAAACACTTGCAACCAAAAGGGTGAAAATAACTAATGTTAGGCTTTTTGGATTTTAAAATCTCATAAGGTGTTTTCTTCAAAATTGGCCTAATCATTACTCGATTTATAATATAACAAGCGGTATTTGTGGCTTCCGCCCAAAAATATTTAGGTAAATTATTTTCACAAAGCATGGTTCTAGCCATTTCTTCTAAAGTTCGATTTTTCCTCTCAACTACCCTATTTTGTTGAGGAGTGCGAGGTGCGGAAAAATTGTGGCTAATCCCATTTTCATTTAGGAACTCATCGAAACCTAGATTTTTGAAATTCGGTTCCATGATCACTTCTAATGTGAGAAATTTTAAGTTCAAGATCATTTTGAGTTATTTTAGAAAATGTGATGAATTTTTCTAAAGCCTCATCCTTTGTACTTAAGAATAGAACCCAAGTATACCTAGAGAAGTCATCTACAAGTACAAAAGCATATGATTTTCCACCCAAGCTCATTGTTCTAATTGGCCCAAAGAGATCCATATGGATCAATTGTAAACATCTACTAGTAGAGACATCATTTATGGATTTAAAAGAATTTCTATGTTGTTTACCCTTTGAACATGCGTCACAAATTTTATCATTGGAAAATTTAAGTTTGGGTAAACCTCTAACTAGGTTAAGGGAAATTAATTTCTCTAAGACACTCATGCTAGCATGTCCTAATTTTCTATGCCAAAGCCATGAGTCATGTTCATCATGTGCAACTAAGCATGTATGGGATGATTGAATGTCATCTAAATGCACCATGTAAATATTGCCTATTCTATGTCCTATGAGCATTAGTTGGTTTGTTTTAATGTTAACAATTTTGCAACCACTTTTATCAAATAGAACATTAAAACCCTTGTCACACAATTGACTAATACTCAACAAATTATGCTTAAGACCGTTGACATACAAAACATTTTCAATGAAAATAGAAGAGTGATTACCAATGGAGCCTATTCCTTCAATATGGCCTTTGGAGTTGCCACCAAATGTTACCACTCCACCACTTTTAGGCTTTAGTTCCACAAATCGACTCTTGTCACCGGTCATGTGTCTTGAGCATCCACTATCAAGGTACCAAGAATTTTTGCTTGAAGCTTTAGCCTTGTAGCAATTCTCCCCCTACAAACAAAGAAATTAGGCCTTGGTTTTTGGTACCCAAATCATTTTGGGTCCATGAGTGTTAGCCTTCAACATTTTGGTTCCCTTAGGAATCCAAGAAGCAATAGCATTTATATCATTAGAAATAATGAGTTCCTTAGGAACCCAAACACTCCTAACTCTATGACCTCTAGTTTGCTTATTAAAATTTCTTTGTTTAGGTACAAAATGTTTTCTTTTTACATATTGGGATTTAGAGTGATTTCCTTTTTCAAACTTGTTTTTTCCCAATAGCAATAGATGTTTTAAGATTATCCACTTCCTTTGTGTGATAATCTTGAAATTCGGAAAGAAGTTTTTCAAGCTCAAGGTTTTTAGTTTTAAGATCATTTGAAAGATTAACTAAAAACAAAACCTTCTTTTCCAATTCGGAGTTAGATTTTGAAAACGTCTCATTTTGAATTTTTAAATCGGAAATTGTTTTCTTGTTTTTCAAAATGGACTCTTTATATTTTCCTACTAACTCATCATACACTTCTTGCAATTCATCGTAAGCATCTTGAAGTTCATCTATAGTAAAATCAAAATTGGATGAATTAGAGTTTACCTTAGGTTCATTATCGATGGCCATGAGACATAGGTTGGCCACTTCATCCTCTTCCTCGGAAGACTCATCGTCACTCCAAGTAGCTACTTGTGCTTTGAGGTTCTTCTTCTTCCCAAAGCTTTTCCTCTTCAATTGAGGACACTCGGAACGGATGTGACCCGGTTTCTTGCATTCATAGCAAGTAATTTGATCCTTCTCCTCTTCCTTGCTTTTACTCTTGAAGTCTCCTTTTCTAATGAACTTTCTTCCACGATTTGACTTCATGAACCGAGTAAAGCGTTTGGCCAACATAGCCATCTCCTCATCTTCATCCTCACTAGAATCGCTTTCTTGATATGAAGCTTTTAGTGCGATTCCCACTTTCTTCTTCTCAACTTCCTTCTTCTCCTCTATCTTCTTCTCTTCTTCTCTTCCCTTCCTCATGATCTCATGGGTTAGTAGAGATCCAACAAGAGCATCAAGCTTGAGAGTCTTCAAATCTCTAGCTTCAATAATGGCCGTTCTCTTGCCATCCCATGACTCTGGAAGAGAGTATAACAACTTTCTCACTAGTTTGTCTTCGGGAATGATTTCGCCGAAACCTTTCAAACCGTTGACAATGACCGAGAAACGATCAAACATCTTGGAGACGCTTTCTTCGGGATCCATCTTGAAGTTCTCATAGCTTAGATTGAGTAGCCCAATCTTTGTCTCCTTGACATCACTAGTTCCCTCATAAGTTGTCTCGAGGGTGTCCCAAACCTCCTTGGCACTTTCGATTGAAGACACCTTGGAGTAGATATCCGGACCAAGTGCACAAAATATTACATGTAGAGCTTTGTCATTCACTTGCATCCTTCTTCTATCATCATCTGTCATCTCGACTTTGACTTTAGGGACAAGTCTTTCTCCATCTCTCTTCATGGGAATGAATGGACCTTCTTCAACTACATCCCACACCATGTAGTCGGTAGACTTGATGAAAAGCCTTATCCTATTCTTCCAATAAGGATAGTTATCCCCATTGAAGAATGGTGGCTTGGTGGTGGATTGGGACTCATAGTTTGAGGTGGATGTCATTGCTTGACTTGTTGTTGATCAAACTCGCCTAGAATCGACTCAAGAGGGTTGTAATCCTTCCAATGAGTGTAGCTCTGATACCAATTGTTGAGTTGATCGAACACTTGCAAATGGCCAAGAGGGGGTGAATTGGCAATTAAAAATTTTGGTGAAGTGAAAGATAGAAAATAAAAGTGACACAAGGGGTTATAGTGGTTCAAGTTCTCCAATTGAACTCTACATCCACTACCTTAGCTACCACTAAGGATTTTCAAACAATTCACTACTAGAATTCGTCCCCTTTTCTTGGATGAGGAGGAAACCTTACAATTTCGATTAAGCTTTCTACCCAAAGCTTAATCCACTCAAATACAAGAGATATTTTGGTAAACTTAAATGTTTCCTCTCAAAGGATGATTGTCTACCCAAATACAATTTAAACAATCCCAAACTCACAATACAAATTGACAATTTGAAATACACTAGAGTTGGGTACAAAGATTTGACTCTTAATAGCTCAAGGGTTTGGATTTTTGCTTTGATGATGCTTGAAGGTTCAATAGTTGTTGCTTGGTCAAATAAAGCTTGTTTTTATACCCTTGCATTGATTTCTAGCCGTTTGGGTAGTTAGGATCATCAATAGAGCCGTTGTGGACATTTTTCCCGCATTAAATGCAGCTCTGCAGCCTACCGTATCGGTACTCGGGAAAGGCGTATCGATACCTGTATCAAAGAGGAAAGAGCCGTTGTGCCTGAAAACAGGGCGTATCGATACCCATATAAGGCGTATCGGTACGGTTTTTAAGGGGCGTATCGATACGAGGGAAGTATCGATACGGTCCAAAGTTACTGGAATCCCAAGTTATGTTTGTATGAAAAGTGTATCGATACGCATATCAAGCGTATCGGTACGGTATAACTACCTTTTGAAAATTTGGAAACCAACCAACTGACAAGTAACGGTCAAATAATTAAATGCTCGGATTTTTCAAAGATATGCTTAGCGTATCGATACGGTTACCATGTGTATCGGTACGTGTTCATGAAAACAATTGCCCAGATGCATATCGTATCGATACGGTTTCAGGGCGTATCGGTACGGTATGTTCAATGAAATTCCAGTGACAAAATAGGGTATCGATACGCTAAGGGTATCGATACTCCTGGGCGTTTTTGCATACTTGTGCTTGGAAAACATAGAAAAGGACTTTGAAAAATATATAACATTTAAGAGCAGGTCTTTAATTATTATTTTGTTTTAAAAACACTTGTCAATTGATAGACTTTAAAGAGTACTTAAAAATTTATTGTTTTGCAAATTGGTCCTTAAGATTATGTGTTATATCAAAATCAATTTCGGTTTTACACAAATACATGTACGTTGGAACTAGTTAATTTTAAAGATTTCACTATATATTGACGATGTAATTTCTTTTACATAATCATAAATATTTGATTTATGGGTTAATTACTGGGATGGTCACTTATGTTTCCTCCTAGTACAGAGTTGGTCACTGATTCTAAAAAACAATCAGTAAGGTTGTTTACGTTTTTAGGGCGTAAACTTTTGGTCACTCGGCCGTTTGTTGCCGTTAAATGTTAACGGGAGTTTGATCTGAGATAATAAAAAGGATAAATTACCTAGACAGTCCCTAAACTATTACTTCACTCTTATTTTGACCACTAAAATAAAAATAATTTGTATAATTACACATTTAATCCTCCACATTTACATTTTTTATTTCTTCTCTCCTCCACCATCTTCCATATTCTTCTTCAGCTAACTCAATCTTTAATTTTCTATTATATTAATCCTCAATTCACATCGTATATTATAATCCATCACCGTATATATCCATGTTTCAAATACATTTTGTAATTCTTAATATTGTTCAGTATAAAATAATGCCCAATTTACGTGCAACAATGTTTATATAGCATATTCGAAAGGCTTAAATGAAAATAGGTGCCTAAAGTATACCTTTTTTTAACTTTAGAGATTTGAGGACTGCTTTGTAAAATATCCAAAATTTATGGATTTTTTGAAAAATTAAAATTTCTTAGTTAAGGATTACAAACACTATTTGAAACATGGATATATACAGTGATGAATTATAATATATTGTGTGAATTGAGGATTAATATAATAGAAAATCAGAGATGGGGTTAGATGAAGAAGAAATAAAAAATGTAAATGTGGAGGATTAAATGTGTAATTATACAAATTATTTTTATTTCGGTGGTTTAAATAGGAATGAAGTCATAGTTTAGGGATTGTCTAGGTAATTTATCATTTTTTTTCTTGTTTCAGATCAACCCCCGTTAAAGGTTAACGACAACAAACGGCTAGGTGACCAAAAGTTTACGCCCTGAAAACATAAGTGATCATCCCAATAGTTAACCTTTGATTTATTAATCGATTAATTTGTATTAGGCATTACACATCTATTATTGGAGTAACTCTCTCAAACAAATTTGCTCCATTCACAACATTAAATTTTAAATTTATATACTTAAAAGATAAAATATAAAATTTTATCTCATTAAATCGGCTAATAATTGGTTACTTTCATTTATATTTGATATCAAATTTGAACTCAAATTTATGTAAAAAAAGATTTAATCTATTGATATTTATTTTAAAAAAGACGTACATGTTTAATTGATTAAAGTGTTGATAAATGTAAATTATCTTTATGTCTATGTTTTAAATAAACAAGTAAATTTATTTTGAATAAAAAATATCAAAAAAAAGAAAGGAAAAAAACAAACAAATAAACAAAAAATCATATTTATGTTTTTTTTAACCAAATCACACCGCTAAAATTACTTCTTAAACATAAGATTCAAAGCCCTAAATAGACAGACCCATTTTGTTGTTTGGTTAGCAAAAATTTTACAAGTTTACATTAAAAAATTTTGAAGTTTTAGATGCCAACAATTTCCCTCAGCCTCATCATAACAAAATATAATATTTGATAAAACATCATCATTATAGTTAAACTAGCGACGAAAGCAATGATAAAAGAACATAAAAAAAATGTACAAAAAGGAAAATAAAATAAAAAGAAACAGAGAAGAAGAGGAAGAACTCTCAGTCAAAGCAAAAAAAAATAAAATAAAGATCTTATTATTAAATAAATGTTTGATCATTTATAGGTAATATAAAGCGAATCAATGCAAAAAAGGTTGTTTGCTATGTTGTTTAGCCAAAGTTTATTAACGGACCGATAGCAACCTATACGACCAGGTTAAAATTTAATTCGACTTTATCTTCTTCCACTAGAATATTATCTTACGGATAGAAACTCATTTATCTTTTTTTCTTAATGTTATGGCCAAATTTTATTAGGAGGGTCTGAAACTATTTGTTGATTTGATAAAAATTAAATGTTAGAATGTTAACCTTTTACCTGATATAAACCTCACCTGAAATTAAACCGACCTAAAATGAACCTGACTTGAAATGAACTCGACTTGAAGTCCACACGAGCCCGAATTAACCCGTCAATTAACTGATTCGAACCTGAACCGTTTTGACCCGACTTGAAATGAACCCGACCTGAAATTGACCTGCACCCGACCCGAGTCGAGTCAAAATATCAAATCAACCTGAAATAACCTATATCTGATTTAACCCGACCTGAAGCCCATTCGATTACCTGGTTTTACATCTCCACTTGTATATAGTCCAGTAATGATCATATAAGCGACACTGGCGTCTACCGTGAATACCCATAATACTAATAAAATAGAAAAATAAGAACAAAAATCCTCTGCTCCTAAGTATGTCTATTCTATGCCCCATACTAAAAAAACACTAAAAATTAAATTCAAACCTTAACCCTAAATTTCACATCCTAAACTTTAAACCTTAAAAAGTATACCATACCCCTAATTTTTTAAACCCTGATTATAAATTCTAATTTTAAATCATAAACTCGCTATTTTAACGTGGAGAACCAAAAGAGTCATCCAAAAAATAGAGGCTAAAGGGTCAAAATATCAGTTTCACTTGTAACTATCACCAGCAAATAATTAAGAATCAAAAGGTTCTAGATTAGGAAATCTATGTGCCCCCATCACCCACCACCATCATTTTCATATAACTGTGGAGCTTGCTTTATTTCCATTCCACCACCATTGTTTTTGAGTTTTCAAAGAATGTACTAGTACAATCTCAAGTTTGACAAATGGATTCGTATAAATATTTTCTAAGTGATAACATCCAACAATCTTCTATTTCGATCAAGTTCGTGGAAGGCTATGTTGGAATGGTGGATATACTAGAAGAAAAATAAGAAAGAGCATAGGATCCTATATTACAAGGTTAGAATCCGGGGAAGGGAAGAAATCCGGTTGGTCTCTTCCCATGAGTCTTTCTTGAATTAGGTTTTGATCTAAGGCTAGAGTTAAAATATGTATGTAAATTATACAATGTTTGACAACATTCACAGTTGCTCACCCTTTGTGTCACTTTCAACGGTTTTCAGTCTCTTAGCTGCCCTGATGAATTCCGAAATCACTTGTACCTCATTCAGTGGTGGCTGCATATATTAAAGGATATTAGATTCAAAGCAAAATAGCATACACATGTATGTATGTGAGAGATTGGACCTGTGACACAAAATGCTGCTGCACAGTATCAAGCATTTGTTCCCTTGCTGAATAAGCATTGATGCCTCCCTACAATTCAAAATAAAATAACTCTTTCAATTTGATGAACATCTACATCGATGTTAGGGTTCGAAGGACCTACGAGTTTGAAGTGCTTGCAATATCTTCTCAACGAGTTGGTATCGAGTCTTGCCAAATTTACCTTTGAAAATTGGGAAACACATGATAAGATACAATCAGAAAGGGCATGAGGCTTTGGTCAAAAATCAATGATACTAACCGATTGTGGCGCATGTATAATGGATCCAACATCTCTGTAACCACTACAATTCGTTGGTTTCATGGATGCTGATGAAACCCAAGGCTTTGTATGTCTAACTTTGGGTTTCGCAGGCCTGTGAAGCTCAATGCCACTAGCTGTTCAAAGTGAAGGACAAAACAGAAGGGGATGGTCATAATGTTAAAAGTCACATAAGTTTTTTTTTCCTTGTATAACGATCGGTATTTAACTCATTGATTGACTAACTCGAATCGGGTAAGTCAGATGCCCTATGAAGTCACTCTTCCAACCCAATTTGATTTATTCACAACGTATTATAACCCATAACCTTACTTAAAGGATCTAGCACCTCATCATACTAGACGAACATGAGTAAGTTTTAGTTAAGAATGTTTGGACATCATTTGACTTACAGAAGTCATGGTCTTTGTCACCAATGTCCGAGCCACTGCTTGAGTTATCGAAATCATGATCATCATCTACTTCATTCCCCGTAGGATGTTCCAGCACACCCAATGCATTTCTTTGCAGCTTAACTTCAACCCCATTCTTCAAAACCTTGAAAATGTGGGGCACTAGTGTCACAAAATATGATTCTTCCACATAATAAAGGTAGCAAAGTAAGTGCTCTCTAGCTATACAGAAAAAGGTTTAGCCGCAAAGTTCTCACAAATCAATTTCAATTATAAAATAGACAAATAAATCTAATCATAAATAGTTTCATTAAGGTGATGTCTGATCCATCTTTTCCAACTAAAACCTGATTAAAAGCTAACCAGAAGTTAAAGCGTATGTTAATTTTACTAACATGAACATGCTCAACTGCTTAAAACTTTTTCTGTATATTTAATGAAACATAACTATACTCAGTGGCGGATCTAGAAATTTTTAAATGGGGTCTCAAAAATTTAATTCCCTACATACATTGGTATTATTTGTGTTGTACATGTCGATCACATGTCAATTTCTTGAATTTGAGACATTAAAATTCGAATTCAATTAACTTAAGAAGGGTAAGAAAATAAGTAAATAACCTAATCGGTTGATTTTCTGTATTAATATCACGACTGAAATCAGAATCAGAGATGAGCGAGGCTAACAAAAGAAAGAGCAAGAGATTATTTCTAATATATAAAATATAATTTGGTTTTTTCCAATTAAAAACAATTAAAATAAAGTAAAAAAAAAAAAACTCATCAATGCTAGTGATAAAGTAACATAGTTCATTATCACTGGCTGTAACTTTTTAAAATTAACAAAAGAAAGAGCAAGAGATTATTTCTAATATATAAAATATAATTTGGTTTTTTCCAATTAAAAACAATTAAAATAAAGTAAAAAAAAAACTCATCAATGCTATTGATAAAGTAACATAGTTCATTATCACTGGCTGTAACTTTTTAAAATTAACACTCTTTTTCTAAGTATGGGTATGCAGAATTTCTTAGCTTTCTTTTTTGTCCTTATGTAGGAAACTATATTTAGTACTAACTTTCCCCAAATAATGGGTGTGCAGCTCCTACTCAGAGGGCATACAGATCCGCCACTGCCTAGGCCAATATTCGAATATTGATCAAATATTGTGAAAAATAAAGAATAGGTGTAACATGATTTAATCTATAAATCAGCATTCAAAACCAGGATTATAAATGAAGAACTTGTAATTTGTTCCTATATTATTAGTTTATATGCGTTTGTTAGGTTAAATAAATGAGTATGAACAAAAACAATGTGTTTGTTTAAATAAAGGAATGAGTTTGAACAAAAGTGTATTAGGTTCGTTTATATTCACGAAGAAGCTTGTTTATATATTCATTTAGTAATTCGTTTATAATCTCGCTTATTTAAAGTTGGTATTTTTTTTATAAAAGATACCTTAAACCATTTATGTTTATTTGTTTATGAGTAAATTTTTGATGCATATGTTGTGTAAATTTTACACAAACCTACATATTTACGCAATAAAATTTAAATTCTAAATTTTTAACCTTGAATTCTAAACCTTGTACCTTAAATACTTACATAACATTCTTAAATTTAAAACCCTAAACTTTAAACCCTAAACCTCTAACCCCTAAAATTAAAAGGCTTGTGTAAATTAATTTACACAACACGTGTATCAAAAAAATTTCCTTTATTTTTTTCAATTAACACTATACATATTTTTTATTATAAAATTAAAAAATAAAAAATATATTATTTATGGATTCATAAACAACTTTTTAATTGCTAGCAAATTGTTCAATTATATTTTTTATGAACATGTTCGTTTAGTGTCAACAAACATGCTTTAAATGAACATATTCGTGAACATTAAACAAGTAAACTATTGAGATATTTATTTTGATATAATTCAATGAAAAATATTTTTAAACTTTAACAAATACTGCAAAATTATTTCAAAGTCAATTAATCTTGAAAAATATATTTAAATTTTTTTTGAAAAGTGTTCTTGACTCAAACAAATATTTTCAAGTATTTTAAAAGTTCACAACGTCTAGTTTTCTAACTACTAGTTTTTTCATTCCACACTATAAATACAAGCCAATAACACTTAAAGAATGGAGAGGATGGACATCCAAGTCTAAAGTTCAAGAGAGAAAAGTCTTAATGTGTTTATTTCTTTTTAATCTCTTACAAATTCTTTAGTACAATCCTAGTGAGCTAAATTATGTAAACACCTACCTAGAAAAGTATTTTATTTACAAATTTCAAGACCTCATTGTTGAGAGATAGGTTCTAGTTGATCCATATAAAAGCTAGTGAGAGGGTTTTATCTTAGCCTGTGAAAAGATAGGGATGTAAGATTATCTCTTAAACCCGTAAAAAGAGAAGAATTCATTGTTAGTAAATTGAGAAATCCTTAGTGTGGATGTTAAGGTAGTGGATGTAGATATTGATTAGAAGGTCGAACCATTTTAAAATCGAATGTGTCAAATATTCATTTCTTTTTTAGTTTTTATTTTTCCAATTTAAAAAAAAACCTTTACACTCTTCATTGGCGGGACTCAAATTGACGGTCTAACAATCATTAATAAAATTCTAAGAGTGTTCGATCTATTTTTACATTCAACCAACCTTGAAAAGCTAATTTGTTCGATATCAAGTGCAAGGAATCAAAATGAACCGTTTTTCCTCTCATTTGCAAGCGTAGCATGCACACACATCAAAGATGGGCAACCTCTAAGTTTAATCTCTTTGATTATTTGGTTACTTATTTTTAATAATTTCTTGAAAGCTCATGCATATTTTTAATTGTTAAATTTTTATAAATGCATGACATCAAAAGAGTTTTTATGTATAATTGTTTAACATACTCATTCTTATTTTTAAGTGTCAAAATATTTTGAGCTAAAATTTAAAGTGAAATGCACTTACTAAGGGGGACTTTTGTTTTCAAAAGAATTTAGTTACTCTCATTGTTATTTTCAACCTTAAATGATTTTTAAATTATTTTTTATATAAAAAAGAGAGAGAGAAGTTTTAAAATATTAAATTTCAAAAAAATTGGGAGCTTTAATATTTTCTCAAAATATTTTTTAAAATTATTTTTCTAAGGGGAAGAAAATTCAAAAACAATTTTTCAAGTAATTTCGTTAAATTAAAATGGGGAGATTGTTAAGATATTTATTTTTATATAACTCAATGAAAATGTTTTTGGTCATGAACAAATATTACAAAATTAATTCAAAGTTCATTAATCTTGAAAAAATATATTTGAAAGATTTTTGAAAAATGTTCTTGACTCAAACAAATATTTTAAAGTATTTTAAAAGTTTCCAATGGCTAATTTTCCAACGGTTAGTTTTTTCATTCCACATAATATATACAATCCAATGACACTTGAAAAATGAAGAGGATGGACATATTGTGTACACACTATTTTATTTACAAATGTCAAGATCTCATTGTTGAAAGATAGGTTCTAGTTGATCCTTATAAAAGCTAGGGAGAGTTCTATCTTAGCCCATGAAAAGATATGGATGTAAGATTACCCCTTGAACACGTAAAAAAGGAAAAATTCATTATTAGTGAAATGGGAAATCCTTAGTGTAGATGCTAAGGTAGTGGATGTAGACCTTGGTTAGAAGGTTGAACCCTCTAAAATTGAATGTGTCAAATGTCCATTTCTTTTTCGTTTTTCATCTTTTCAATTTAAATAAAAAATCTACACCCTTTATCGATGCTAATTTCAGTTGAAGACATCGAGCATAACATAAACACATAATTTTAGATAAACAAATAAAAACAAAATTTTGAAATTTTAAACAAACCTGAACAAGCTTAAAAATAAAGAAACAAACATAAACATATGCGTGTTTGTTTAAACTCAATTCATTTACAGTCATATTCAAAATAAATTGAATAACATGTAAATAATCTATTATACAAAAACAGGAAAAGCAACAAGAGAATCTATAAAGAAAACCAATGCCACATGGATTTATAAAGATTTTGCATGCAAGAAAATCTCACATAATAAAGTAAATAAAATCTATGTTATATTGTTATCAGAATTTTAATTTTCATATGAAAAATCTGCACGCGACAATGACGTGTATTAGTATACAAATATATTCTTCAAATATACAAGTGCAATAAAAATCTAACTATAAAAAAGTAAATAATATTTATTTCTAAATTCACAAGTTTTTTCTAAATGGTTATAAAGATACTGCACATTAACAGACTATATTGTTCAAATTCGGATCAATTTTACCTCTTATCACTAGGACCACTAAATCGAACCAATGGGTTCAAGTTTTCTCTAAATATTATTAACATGTATTAGTTACGAATATAGGGTATAATGCTTCAAACATAATATATTACATGCTAGACGCTACTATAATATTACATGCAAGACCAATCACAATGCCCCCATGAAAAAACAGAATAAAATGAATCAAGCCAATCAAAGAATAATCCAGAGCAATTAAGAACCATTTGGTAAGACAATGACTTAGAATCATAGTAGAATGGCAATCAAAGGTTTTTCTAAACATTGTCCGAACCTAATTATATATTGGGTGGCATCTTATGAGCATTGAGCACAATGTAACATCATTATCATTAAAAAAAGGAGAATTAGCACCAAACAAGGACATTAGAAAAAGAAAAAGGAAAAAAAGAAAAGAAGGCAATAATAATGAAAGTAGTAGAGGAAAAATACCAGCCAATGCCAACCACCGAGGCCCACAGCTTTCTTGACTACTCCTTGTAAACCGACCAATACTGACTTTGTTCGATTGTTTCCTGTCACGATAACTTTTGTGTGCCTCGGTAGAACTGAAAGCTCTTCATCGCCGCTTTCTTCCCTGAACGGCGACAGAACCCGAGATGAACATAATTCATGCTCCATCATTTTTTTACCCCAAATGTTTCAATTCTCAAAACCCAGATCCTCCAAACTGCAGTTTAGGCTTTGGTAATCGATAATTTATTAATCCCCAATTTCCTTCACATTTATTTGTAGAGGAAATTTCTTCAAAAAAGGAAAAAGATGAAGTACGAACAGGATGAACTCTCCCCCCAATTTCCTTCACATTTATTTGTAGAGAAACCAATCACTGATTCACGGAATTCGGGTTGATCTCAATTAATGAACTAAGTTTCTTCTTGATAATTTATGCTGATTCCACCTGAAACAAGCAAATTTTGAGTTAAAATCCTTTGTTTTAAGTACTAAGAAATTGAAACAATCAAAGTTGCCATGTTTTCTTTAATCATCGACCCGTGAAAAAAAGGTGAAGGTTTCTGTATAGCTGAATTGTACACATAATAGCCAACAAAAGTTGTCCAAGGAAGAAATACTTTTTGTTTGGTTGCTGAGAGAATTTAACTATATAAAGAAAGATAAAGAATCCCAACCATAAATTAAAAAAAATTAAAGATTTTAGGGAATGAAAAAGAAAAAGAAAACATTTACAAATGATTTAAGCATTAGAAATTAAGCTTCAGAACAAGAATTAAAATTGGGTACATTTGCAAACCCCATTAATCTTAAGAACAAAGCAAGAGGGGGAGAAAGAGCCAAAAAGAAGAGGTAAAATTCTCTTTGCTGCAGTTACTTCCAGGAAATTAGTAAGAGAAAAGTTGGAAAAAAATATCAGAATATTGGCATTAAACAGAGGAATGTTTGTAACTTTTAAATTCTGCTCACATTCAACATTATAAATAAGCAAAAGCCCAAAGTGAGAACAAAGAAGCTTTTTTTGGGTAATACAATCAATTCAAACATTGTATATGTTAAGAGAATCTCGCATTGAATAAAAAGAAAATTAAACCCAACAAATCTGATGTACCTGCAAGAACACGGGAAAAATAAGAAACGATTCAACTAAGGACGAAAACAGAGTATGAGGATTGCATTTTGAAAAGAAAAAAAAATAGAAGTTGGGGATTTGTAACGGATCTGACCTGAATGGTGAATTAAAAAAATAATGGATAGGAAGGGAAGAAAAACGGCTAGGAATTTAGCAGAGGAAAACTGAAAGATGCACAGCTTTTGAGAGAGAATGGGAAAATTCAGAGTAAAAAGAAAAAGGAAAGAAAAGTAGAAAAAGAATTGATGAGACAGAGAGAGAGAGAGAAAAAGGGGTTGGAAAGCACACTAAATGCTTACCAACTGCCATGGAAACGACCTGCCATGTGCCGTACGGTCACCCCTTTCTCATTCTTTCGTAACCGGCGATTCCCGGTTTTATCTCTATTTTATTTTCTTCTTTCGGGGTATTTTATTTTCTTTTCTTTTCTTTTCTATGTTAGGGAATGATAAGGCTAAGTTAAGTTATATTGTCAAAATATTTTTGAGCGAAAGTCATAAATATCATTTGTTAAATTATCAATAGAATAATGATTTGATTTATTATAAAAAAATGCCTTATGAGTTTTTTAAAGCAAAAAATCTAATATTAGTTATTTTTATTCTTTTTTATGTAAATATTTCGTTTTAAACAACCTAAAAGATAATTTGGGCAAATTTGATGCAAAAAGCGACGGAGCAAATTTTCTTGGTTACTCTTTAATCTCTAAATCCTATCGTGTATTTAATAAAAGAACTTTAGTAGTTGAAGAGTCTATACATGTGATTTTCGATGATAACCTCATTCAGATGAAGGATTCTTGTGATGGTGATGATGTAAAGATTTTTTATGCCAATGATGGTGGATAATCATCAAAAGTAGATGAAGTTCAATCTAAAGAAGAGCCACAAGATCCACCTCAAGAAACCTTGAAGGACATGACTCTAGAGGAAAAGGAGGTGAGACATTGGGTGATCCATCCAAATGGGTAACCACTAGATATTCTCTTAGAAATACATATAACTTTGTTGCATTTATCCCATGCATAAAGCCTAGAAATATCAAAGAAGCATTAAAAGATGATTATTAGATATTTGACTATGCAAGAAGAGTTAAATCAATTTGAGAGAAGTCAAGTATGTACATTATTTTATACGCCTAGTAATAAATCTACCATTGGAACTAAATATGTTTTTAGAAACAAACTAGATGAGAGTGGTAACATGGTGAGAAACAAGGCTAGATTTATTGCTCAAGGTTACACTCAATAAGAAGGAATCGATTTTGATGAAACCTATGCACCCGTAGCTAGAATAGAAGCTATTAGGATTCTTCTTGCATTTGCATGTTATCATAAATTCAAGTTTTTTTTAAATGGATGTGAAAAGTGATTTTCTAAATGGTTTTATAAATGAAGAAGTGTATGTAGAACAACCACTCGATTTTGAAGATCCAAAATATCCAAACCATGTTTTTAAACTTTCAAAAGCTTTATATGGTTTGAAACAAGCTCCTAGAGCTTGGTATGAAAGATTATCAAACTTTTAAATTGAAAAAAAGTTTTAATAAAGGAAAGGTGGACACTACACTCTTCATAAAAAGAAAAGGGAAAGACATCTTATGTAACCCCCTTAGCCCGGCCTAGACGCCCGACCCGGACTAAGAAGATTACACGGGGAAAACCGAAGTCAACTCGTTAAAGTCAACCTCGATTAACGACCCTTGTTTTTTCCTTTTTATCTTCTGTAAATGCACATTAAGATCCTATGTGATCCACTTAGAAGAAAATGACATATCGATCGGAGTTTGATTAGGGTTCAATTGCATACATTTGACTTTTAGGGACTAAATTGTAATTTCCACAAAATATGAGGACTTTCCAAATTTTTAGGTTACCAATCCATAATTAATCATATAACATGTCAACATGTCAAATTCTATCACAAACGGACCAACCAAACTCATCCAATTGAACATACAACATTCAGAGACCAAAATGCAACATTTCAGAACTTAAAAAGATTCTTTTAACTGAAATTAACGGTCCTGTATCGGTACACCTTAGCAAGTAATGATACGGGGAAGGTAATAGCGAGTTTTGGGAAAAAGGTATCGGTAAGCTTCCCCGCGTATCGGTACGACCTTCAATCTTTTGCCTAGGCGTATCGATACGCGGGCAATTCGTATCGGTACACCTAAGTCGAAAAGCCTGAATTTAGCCTTAGAGTATCGGTACTCTTCCCCGAGTATCGATACGCATACCAGAAAATCACTTCCAACAACCTTTAAATCACATTAAACAACATCTAAGCAAGTCCTAATCAATCATACATGTTATAATCAACTTACCAAACATATAAGCATCAACAAACAGCATAACACAAGCATCAAGCATAACAATTCAAGGTGAGGCATTAGCTACTCAAGCATGCTTTAAAACTCAAAACATAGCATAGCTATAATACCATAAGCAAGACCACAAACCAAAATAGAGACCATTTACAAGTCCAAAAAACATCAACCACACATGCTCAAGGTGTTTCCAACAAAACCATGAGTAGAAATCCCTCCCATCGCAAGTGATCAGTAACAAACCATCTCAATACCATACACAATTGACACAATCGGATACGTGGATTACAAGAGTTGTCCTATACGCTTCATACACACTACCGACCCTCAAGGCTCACACACGGGATTAGACCATCAACTGTTGTGACACCCGTGGTGGAGTTTAACGGTACAATCATAACCTCTCATTACCACTCATCGGTAGTTGTATAATTCCACTAACGAGAGCACGGGACACAAACCATAAGATCCACACACGGGATTAAACCATCCATCGTTGTGATCTTAGCCTCAATCGTTAGGGTACTTGGATGGAGTGTACGGTACAATCACAACCCCTCGACATCCAAGGTGACTTTATTCACGGTAAACCCAATCCTATAGCTGGCTAACTATATCCGATTAAAGTAACCAAAAACCATTTCCATCACTTGCCAATATAATCATTTAACATCATTATTTCACTGTTTTACAAGCATAAATCACAATGCCACTTTCACAAGCATAAACATGCTTAATCCATATGCATAAATCATATAAACCCAAGGATCACTTACCATGTGCATCCTTAACAAAATGACATTAAAACCAACATCATCAATGCTCAAAACATGCTTAAAAACAGTAATTAGACCACATTCAAAACAAGTGTATTTCAAATCAAAACATAGCACATTCCGAGAGAGACTTCCGATTTACTTACTCTTGAGCTTAGCTAAGTGTTTCAAACTTACACTAAGCTCCCAAAACCATGCTCAAAGCGTTTCAAAGTTGGAAAATCTTTTTCCACTCACCGATACGCGAAACCTTGCTCGCCAATGCGGAGATCACCCGTCTAAAAGCCTCCAAAAATGCTTCGCTTGCTTCCGGATCAAGATCCTCTGTTTTTAGAGCATCAAAACAGAGACCCAAATGCATTAAAATGCATTTCAACACCAGCAACTAAACACAACTCGTTGCTCAATCAAACTACACCAATTTACTCATCCGAAACAATTGAAAACTCAATCGATTGCTTCCTAAACCAAGCCCAGCCAACATACATCACTTCCAACCCTTATTAAACATCAAAACACATATAAAAACAACATAAACTCTTCCTTATACCTCCATCAAGCATAACACCATCAAACCACCTCAAAAACTCAAGTAAAACTATCAAGAAACTCAAGGATCTCAAGGATTTCGGGATCTATGTTATCAAAACTCTTTTTCAACATAATAATTAACTCAAAACTCAATTAAAATCAATCCAAAACAGAGCTCATCAACATCACTCCGAAAATCAAGATTTAAACCATGATTTTGCAAGATTTTGATCTCAAACCAAAACTATAATCAAAACTCAGCTAAAAACAAAATTTAGGAGCCAAATATCTTGGGAATTTCAATAAAGAACCTATATTGAAGGTTGAGAACGAGATTTACCTCCAATCCTTACCTTCCTTAGAGATTGACAAGTTTTTCCTTCACAAATCTTGAAAACCTTGAAGAGAATCCTTAGAAAATGATGAGAACTATATAGAGAGTGTTTGAGAGAAAAGAAATCTGGAGAAAAGTCTTTTAGAAAAATGTTTGGCTGAAATGAGGATTGAAAGTTAGTTACGTAAAATGAAATCTCTCAAATAACCATTTAATTAATTAATATAATTAAAAATCCATTTTAATCAATTAAAATAAACTCATTTAAAACACTTGTCAATTTAAATAAGGTGTAATTGCACCAAAGCTCCCTAAAGATTCTAAGATTTTTGACTCCTCTTTTGAAATTGCATTTTTCCACAGTTTTGAAACTTTACATTTTGGTCACTACCCAAAATGTACCCATCCCAAAACTTATTTTGTAAAATTGATTTGACCAACCCCTTAAACATGATTTTAGAATTTTTTTTCATAATTTTATCCTTTCTCGATCATTGATTTCCCTAAACCACCTAATACGATTCGAACCATTCCCGACCGACTCGATCCGATGTCTAAAACATCTAGGCCCAAAACCAGGGCGTTACATGTTAGTAGTTCAAATTTATGTTGATATCATTTTTGGTTCTACTAATGAATTGCTTTGCCAAGAATTTGCTAAGTTTATGGAAGGTGAATTTGAGATGAGCATGATGGTGGAACACTCATTCTTTTCGGGACTCCAAATCAAACAAAGGAAGGATGACATCTTAACCAATCAAGTTAAGTACATCAAGGACATGCTCAAGAAGTTTGGCTTGGAGAATGTGAAGCCTCTAGCCACACCAATAAGCTCTTCTACAAAGCTTGACGAAGATGAAAGAGGTAAGTGTGTTGATTTAAAGCTTTATAGATCAGTGATATGATCTTTGCTTTATCTTACCGTAAGTAGACCAGATATAATGTTTAGTGTTTGCTTGTGTGCTTGATTTCAAGCTAGTCCTAGAAAATCACACCTACAAGCCGTTAAGAGAATCTTTAGATACCTTAGAGGCACACCTTGTTTAGGCCTTTGGTATCCTAGAGATTCCTCCTTTAGTTTGCATGCTTATTCGGATGTGAGTTATGAAGGTTGTAAGATAGATAGAAAAAATACCTCCGGTACTTGTCATTTCCTAGGTAGTATGCTTATATCATGGTTTTCTAAGAAACAAAATAGTGTAGCATTATCTACCAGTGAGGCGGAATACATTTCAGCCAGAAGTTGTTGTGCTCAAGTATTTTGGATGAAACAACAACTCTTAGATTATAGAATTGATGTAGGTACCATCCCTCTAAAGTGTGACAATACCAGTGCTATTTGTCTCACTAAAAATCCTATCCAACATTCTAGAACCAAACACATAGAAATAAGACATCATTTCATTAGAGATCATGTCTTGAAAAATGACGTAGTTCTAGAATATGTAGACACATTAAACCAACTAGTGGATATCTTCACTAAACCTTTAGACAAAGAGCAATTGTGGACTCTTAGGAGAGAGTTGGGGCTTACTAGCTTTTCTTGAACCTTAGAGCCTTTTTGGTGTTTAAATCTTGCTTGAATTTGGTTGATTTCCATACTTATGTGTTTTTGCTCCTATATACATCTATCCATGTTGCTAGGGGAGTATGCATCTGTTTTTAGTCATTCTTGTTGATCTAATCTCAAATACATGCATATCAATTCGATTAAATTCGAATTTTTAAGCTTCTTGCTGTCAAAAATGACATTTTTGGCACATGGGTATCGATACATGTATTAGGGATAGCAAATCTGTTGAGTTGATCACACAATTGCAAATGGCCAAGAGGGGGTGAATTGGTGATAAAAAATTTGGTGGGTGAAAATATGAAAAATTAGAATGTGACACAAGGCAATTAGAGTGGTTCAAGTTCTCCAAACGAACTCTACATCCACTACCTTAGTTCCCACTAAGGATTTTCAACCAATTCACTACTTGAATTCTTCCCCTTTTCTTGGATGAGGAGGGAACCTTACAATTTGATTAAGCTCTCTACCCAAAGCTCTCTTCCCCTTTTCCCGTTAGAATGCAATTTCCCGCAATAAATGCAGCTCAGCTGCCTACCGTATCGGTATGGCTAGGGGGCGTATCGGTACCTGTATCAAAGAAAAAAGAGTCGTTGTGACTGAAAACATCGCGTATCGATACGCTTAAAGGGCGTATCGGTACGGTTTTTAAGGGGCGTATCGATACGGAATTTGCTCACTGGAATCCCAACTTTGGTTTTGATAAAAGCGTATTGATACGTATACTTAGCATATCAGTACAATATAATGGTCATTTAAATTTTAGGATACCAACTAACTGACAAGCCAACGGTCGAAAATTAAATGCAAAGATTTTGCAAAGATAAGCAAATCGTACCGATACGGTTGCAAAGCGTATCGGTACGGTATCGTTTAAAGTCTTGCCTAGGTGAATATCGTATCGATACAGGGTAATACCATATCGGTACGCTATGGTCTATTAAAATTCCAGTGACTAAAAATAGTAACGATACGCCTGGGCGTTTTGCTGAAGTTTGGCTTGAAAATACATAAAAAGACTTAGTAGATTTTGAACATTTTAGAGAGTTTTGTCTTGAAGTATAGTTTGGTTCAAAAAGACTTGTCAATAGTGAGACTTTGAAGAGTACTTAAAAATTTATTGTTTTGCAAATTAGTCCATAAGTCTAGGTGTTATATCAAAATCAATTTTGGTTTCACAATCTCCCCCTTTTTGATATAACAAAACCACATATAAATTTTTAAGTTTTGAAACTTTTGAAAAGCTTTCTCCCCCTTAATTTAAGATGGATTTTCAAAATCAATTTTAAGTTTTCAAAAAATTTACGCTATAATCCTTCTCCCCCTTTTTGTTAGATCAAACATAAGCACAAGGATAATAGCAACAATAATATGATAAACTTCAAAGCAAACTTCAAATTAAAAGCAACTTAATAGTTTAAAGCAAACTTCAAAATGAAAAGCAACATAATAGTCCAAACTTAGATCCTAAAAACATAAATAAAAGGCATAAAGTACTAAACATAGGTGCAAAAGTTAAAGAAACTAAATGACATGAGATGATATGCAAAAAGCTACTCCTCTGCATCATCATCATCTTCTTCGTCCTCTTCATCCTCATCGTCTCGAGTAGGTTGATTCCTCCTATTTTGGTTAAGCCAAGCACCATGGAAGGCGGTGAGAGAGACATCCATGGAGTTTTGTTGAAGAGCGATGGCTTTCATTTGATCCTCCAACGATGTGAAACGAGTGTCAAAGCCCTTGACTTGATCTTCCAAAGAAGTGAACCAAGTGTCAATACCTTTGACTCGATCTTCCAAGGATGTGAATCGAGTGTCAATGGCGGTAAACCCGGCTTCCATGTTTGTGAACTTCCCATTGAGGAATGTCATTAGGTTGTCCATGGAGGAAGACGCAATCGGAGCTCGTTGAGAGCTTGAAGGAGCATGTGGAGCATCAACTGGAGCATCTTGTTGAGGAGCATGAGGGACACGAACCCATTCATTGTTAACATAGGAGAAATGAGCACGAGATAGGGAACGTTCATCGATAGGTTGGCCAAGGGGTTCAGGAAAATCATGTGAACAATCAATTTCAAGGGAATGAAATAGGAAACTCAACGCCGTAGAATAGTAAAAGGATTTGACTTGGTCGGTGTGACGGTGTTGAACTAGATAGACAAGGCCGACAAATATAATTTGACAAAGGTTTGGACGTTGACTCTCCCTAAAGCACCTAAGCCAAAAATCATCGACTTGACGAATAGTGGAAAATTTCCCTCCTGATGGGCGCAAAAACCAAGTAATGATAAGATGAAGGACACGGTCCTGAGCATTTAAGACTTTGACGGAACCTAAGGGACCTTGACCTAAAGACTTTTCATCATCAATTCCTACGTTTTCAAAACCAAAAGCCTTGCAAAGAACATTTTGATCAGTTTTAAAGGTTTTGCCCATTACATGTGACTCGATTGCAATGACATGTTCTCTAGCCTCATCATGAATACATATAGCATTTAAAAAGAAGATGATGACCAAGTTCCTATAGAGAATGGGAGGAAGATTTAAAAAGTTGATAAATTTCCATTGCCTAATCAAAGGGAGGTATTGAAATTTAAAACGGGCAGAGTTTAAAAACAGTAGAGACACAATACGTTCTTCCCTAAGAGTGAAACCATGAAAGAGTTTGTAACGAGACATATCCACGGGGTTAGGAAAACTACATAGGAGAATATAAGGGAGATTTGGTTTAGGGTTACCCTCTTCGTCATCAATAGGATCGGAAGTGGCAAGGTGACGTCTAGCTCTCTTTTTCGGTGCCATAACCCTGAAAACACATCAAAACGATTCGAACATGTATGCAATTAACATCTTATCCAAACCAATAAATTCTAATAGTTCAAGGTAATTTTAAAAGACAATTTTATTGTTAAAAAATATATACACATAAGCTAGAAAAGATTTTAAAAAATTGAAAAAACAGATAAAAAAAATATAATGAGAAAATATATTTGAATAAAAAAAATTGATTTTGAAAAATTTTGGTAAAAAGATTGAAACCCATGTTATAAAAATATGTTTTGTACAAAAACTAAGTTGAAACAATTATAAAAATCAAACGAAAATTAAAAAAATAGAGAGAAAAAAGTCTATACCTTGAATTGTTAGATTGGATGAATGCGTTGATGTGAATGCACTTAGATTGTTGACAAAGCTTAGCTTTTATGTGGAGATAAAAAACCCTCAACGAATTTTTAAGTTTGATGGAAAAAATTGAAGGATTGAGGGGGGTTTTTTATAGAGAGGTGAAGCTAGGGTTTGTAGAGAAAAAGAGGGGTTTTTAATTTTTGAAGTGTTTTGTAAAAGCAGCCCTAAATAAGCTATCCGTCGAGACCGTATCGGTACGCTTGTAGAGCGTATCGATACGCGTTTTGCCCTAATTTTTAATTCGACATTATTACCGTATCGATATGCATTTTGCCCTAATTTTTAATTCGACGTTATTACCGTATCGATACGCGGGACCGTATCGGTACGTTTTGACTTGGATTACTTCCCTTGACTTATCTGTATCGATACACATTTAGCTTTTAAGATTTCCCTTTGATGAACTCGTATCGATACACCTTTACTAGATGAGGCATTTTTGACATTTTTAAGATAAAAAAATCCAAGTTTAAACGTTCCTAAATGCATGTATATGACATAAGAACAAGTTTCAATGGCTATAATTAATGCATTCTCCCCCTAGCAACATGCATAGAAGCTAAAAGAAACAATTTAACATAAGCATGAATATCAATCAATTTCAAGAAAAATTTTGACCATTTGGGACCTAAAAAGGGTCAAGAAAGGCTAGTTAAACCTAACTCTCTCCTAAGAGTCCAAAAACGCTCTTTATCTAAAGGTTTTGTGAATATATCCGCTAATTGGTTCAAGGTATCAACATATTCTAGAACAACATCATTTTTCAACACATGGTCTCTAATGAAGTGATGTCTAATTTCTATGTGTTTAGTTCTAGAGTGTTGGATGGGATTCTTAGTGAGACAAATGGCACTAGTGTTGTCACACTTAAGGGGTATAGTTTCTACTTCAACACCATAATCTAAGAGTTGTTGTTTCATCCAAAGGACTTGAGCACAACAACTCCCTAAGGATATGTACTCCGCTTCGGTGGTAGATAAGGCTACGCTATTTTGTTTCTTAGAGAACCAAGATACGAGCATACTACCTAAAAATTAGCATGTCCCGGAGGTACTTTTCCTATGTATCTTACACCCCCCATAATCCGCATCTGAATAAGCATGAAGGCTAAAGGAAGAATCCTTAGGATACCAAAGGCCTAAGTTAGGTGTGTCTCTTAATGGCAACTAAGTGTGATTCTCTAGGACTAGCTTGAAACCTAGCACACAAGCAAACACTAAACATGATATCCGATCTACTTGCGGTAAGGTAAAGCAAAGAACCTATCATGGATCTATAAAGCTTAGAATAAACACACTTACCTCCTTCATCTTTGTCAAGCTTTATAGAAGAGCTCATAGGTGTGGCTTGAGGCTTTACATTCTCCAAGCTGAACTTTTTGAGCATATCGTTCACGTACTTAGCTTGATTTATGAAGGTTCCATCTTTCCTTTGTTTGATTTGGAGTCCCAAAAAGAATGAGAGCTCCCCCATCATGCTCATCTCGAACTCACCTTGCATTAGCTTAGAAAATTCTTTGCAATAACATTTATTAGTAGAACCAAAAATGATATCATCAACATAGATTTGTACTACTAAGATGTCATTATTATATCTTTTTATGAAAAGTGTAGTGTCTACCTTACCTTTTCAAAACCCTTTTCAATTAAAAAGTTTGAAAGTCTTTCATACCAAGCTCTAGGATCTTGTTTTAAACCATAAAATGCTTTAGTTAGTTTGAACACATGATTTTGAAATTTTGAATCCTCAAAACCCGGCGGTTGTTCAACATACACTTCTTCATTTATAAAACCGTTTAGAAAAAGCACTTTTCACATCTATTTGAAAAAGCTTGAAATCATGGTAACATGCAAATGCCAAAAGCATCCTAAATGGCTTCCATCCTAGCTACAGGTGCATATGTTTCATCAAAATCAATTCCCTCTTCTTGAGTGTAGCCTTGAGCAACAAGCCTACCCTTGTTTCTCACTATATTACCATTTTCATCTAGTTTATTCCTAAATACCCATTTAGTTCCTATAGTAGATTGATTACTAGGCCTTTCAACTAATGTCCAAACTTTACTTCTCTCAAATTGATTTAATTCCTCTTGCATGGCTGTTGAGTCTGTAAAAGTTCTATATTTTACCCCTATTTAACCCATATTTCTGCTGCATTCAAGCATAATCCATTGCATTTAGGATATATTCCATTCATACATCACAATTATATTAAATGGCACAGTTGCTATTGAAATTGGTTACTTTTGCAGGTAGCTGCTGTAGCAGATGCAGGGCAGTGGAGAAGCAGAGCTGGAATACAGGACTGCAGACAAGAAAAAAGATGCTGCCATGGCTGCTGCCGTGGCAGCTAATGACGACAGCAATGGTGAAGGGAAGAAGTGATGTGGAGCTCGACAGAAAGAGGAAATTAAGCCGGTCTGTCGTGGAGCACTCATATATTTTTCCGAGCCCTAGATCAGAATGAAGGCCAAGCCCAAAGTTCAAGGAAGAAACTCCAAGCAAAAAGAGAGGACGAATTAAAGACATCCACTTTGAAGATTTAGTCTTTAATAGAGTTGTACCTTAATTTAAACTTGTATTCTTGCCATATTAGAAAACTTGAACCCAAGGCCTATATAAAGGCATGTAATTCGACCTAGGGAAGGATATCTCATTCTCTAGTCGTCTTCCCCTAAACCCTAGTCGTTTCCCCTATCACATCATGTTCTAAACTTCCCATAGGGCTAAGGGTTGATTCTGTAAAGTAGTTGCAAGGATTGTATTGTTTTAGGATTTTTTCTGTTCAATAAAATAAACTTCAAGTTTGCTTATTCTGGTTTTCAACATCTTGCAAGATTATCGGGAGAGCATTGAAAGATTATACATTTACTTAATATCGGGAGAGTTAAGTATACGAAAGGAATAAGTACGGGTTCTCCAGTTTATGGTTGAACTATCTCGGACCTTGGGATAGGACGAGGTTAAGTGGCTAAGGAAGAATTCAACAACATCAGTGTTCATCCTTCGATTCACGCCGGGAGGTATCATCAAAGACGTGTTCATCGACAGACTTGGACCTAGGGATAGGACAAGGCATAGCAGGGATTCTAGCCAAGCTTGAAGTACTGAGTTGTGTGTTCGCTGCCGCGACAACAACAGACCGCTGTCGCAGCAGGTGCTGCCGCGACAGGCGCTACGACAAAATAGAGAAGTCCTAGACAATGCAAACACTTGCACTACGGAGCAAATCTATACCGACCTACTCTTTAATCTGAATATTTTCATCTCTTATTTTCAGTCTTCTTTATTATTTCGTGACAAACAATTAAACTCTTTCTTTTCCCTCTTGTGCAGCAATCCAAGGTTAAAGCTATTAGCCCAGTCCCTGTAGAGACGATATCCGATACCTACACATCACTTTACTACTTGCGTCGTGTACACTTGCACTACATTGCGATAGACTCTTTTACACGCAACAAGTTTTTGGCGCCGTTGCCGGGGACTGGCAACATAACTTTACCCTAGTTTTACTGCACTTTTTAATTTTTCTGCTTTTTTTGGATTGTTCACCCTGTGCTTTTCACAAGGTTTCCCGTTTGCTTATGCGCAGATCGAGACGAGGAAAGGAACCTGAGTTTCAGATAGATTCTGAAATTGAACGCTCGTGCAACCTTAGGAACCGACTCCGACTCGTGTTAGCCAGAAACGAGTACCTTGAAGAACAGTTAGAGGCCATGAACAACCAAGGGAATCCCCGAGGACCTGAAGATCCTATCGGAGATGGAGGAAACGGACGACCTGTTGCCCCTGCTGGCGAGGCCGCACGCCGATCCTGCCGTGACTAAATGATCAACGATCATGTAGAACTGGAGACTACCCTGCCAGACGTGGAAGCTGAAATCTTTGAGCTGAAACCTGTGATGTTCATCATGATCAATTCCGCTGGCCAATTTAATGGTGCTGCTACAGAGGATGCTAGAGAACACTTAAAAACGTTCCAAGAGATCTGTGGTTCGTTTAGACTACCAGGAGTAAATCCGGAGATACTGAGGCTTCGGTTATTTCCTCATTCATTAAGAGACGGGGCGAAAACTCGGTGGAATAAACTAACGCCGGGTTCAATACGAACTTGGGCGGATCTTACTCGTGAATTTTTATCTCGTTTTAATCCTTCCCATTTATCTGAGCGATTACGTAACAAAATTGCTACTTTTGAACAGGAAGATGACGAGCCAATGCACGAGGCATGGGACAGAGTTACCACTCTTCTAAGAAACTACCCGATGCACGGATTTCCCGTTTGGAACCAGGTCATCAAATTTTACAATGCTGCCAACCTACAGACTCGTATGAGAATTGATTCAGCAGCGAATGGATTGCTGTTGGATAAAGATCCAGATGAAGCAATGGTGGTATTGAAAAATCTGGCTAAAAACGAGGAACAATTTCTTACAGCAAAGAGAGGGGGTAAACGAGTGCTAGCTGTGAAAGACTATGAGGCCTATAATTTCATAAAAACACAGGTCGCATATCTCACAAAGACAGTGGAAAAGCTATTAAAGAAAGATTCAAAACCTGTCTACTCTGCGGAAGAGGTATGTGAAACTTGCGATGGGAATCACAATTCGGAAGATTGTCTGTTACAACTGGAAGAAGGGATGTACGTTGGGAACTATAACAAGCAGAACTTCAATTCCAACAATTACAATCCCAACTGGAGAAAGGATCCTAAATTCTCTTGGAGCAACCCAAACAATGCCCTAAATCCTCAAGTGCAGAACACTCAAAACCAGGGGGCACCTAGATTACTGACACGACAGCAACCTTAACAGCAGCCGCAACAGCCACCAACTGCCACACCTAGTATATTGGAACAGACCTTGGCCATGTTTATGTCTCAGACAGGAACTTACATTGAGAACATGAATCACTTCGTCAAGAAGACTGAGTCATTCATGGATAAAACAGAGATGCGAATGACTAACCATGAAGCTACTCTGAAATCACTGGAGACACAAATGGGTCAAGTTTTCCAGCATATTAAGCCGAGGCAGAATGAAGGATTCCCTAGCGATACCGAGGTCGCTAGACAACCCACACATGAGCAGTGCAAAGCTATCACAACTAGGAGTGGGAAGCAATTACCAGGGCCAGAGAAGAAAGATGAACCAGTTAAGGAACCAGCCTTAGAATCGACTGCTGAGAACACTGCCCCGGCAGACGATAAATAGCCTGCTGCCGATACACCTGTCACGACAGTAGAAGGGACAGAGGAGAAGGATGAAGAACCTAAGCCTCCTTAGATCTGAATGAAATGGGAAGGACGCATTGAAGACTGTCGTCCTCCACCTTCTTTTCCACAGCGGCTACAGAAGTTGAAACATGAATCCCAGCTTAAGAAGATCTATGATATTTTTAAGCAGGTCCACATCAATATTTCGCTGTTAGATGCTATCAAGGAGATGCCTAGTTATGCCAAATTTCTCAAGGATGCTATGTCGAAGAAATCCAGACTTGGGGAATTTGAGACGGTTAAACTGACAGAAGGATGCATGACTATTCTGCACAAGCATTCACCCCAGAAAAAGAAGGATCCTAGGAGCTTCATAATATCGTGCATAATCGAAGATAAATTTGTGGGTAAGGCACTTTGTGATCTAGGTGCTAGTATTAATTTAATGCCAAAATCTATATTTCGAAAATTAGGTATTGGACGAGCACGACCCACAACAGTTATGCTGCAGCTGGCAGACCGCTCTTACGTGCAACCAGAAGGGAAAATTGAAGATATTCTGGTAAGAGTGGATAAATTTATTTTTCCTACTGACTTTCTTGTTTTAGATTGTGAAGCAGATGAGAATGCACCAATCATCCTGGGGCGACCCTTCTTAGCCACATGAAGATCACTGATTGATGTAGAAAAGGGAGAACTCACTATACGAGTGAATGATCAAGAGATCAAGCTGAATGTTCTCCAAGCAATAAAACACGCTGATGCAGAAGAAGAATGCAAGGCTATCACTGAAGTTATCCTTGACCAACCCTGCATCAGGTCGGACTGCCATGACATCAAATTTGGCCACTGCCCCAACAACCATTTAGAAGACTGTCACGGCAGCAACGACGACAGCAGCTCCCCAGAGTCTGATATATCTGATACTGAAGATCATGAGGAGGTAAACTGGATAGGCAATCGTCCAGGTAAGTTATTCGAGCCCTTAAACTATACCTCGAATGAACATATCATCCAAAAGCCATCAACTGTAGAACCACCTGTTCTAGATCTTAAGCCCCTGCCAGGGCAGCTCAAATATGTTTTTCTTGGATTAAATGATACGTTGCCCGTAATCATCTCTTCCAAGTTGATGAAGGAATAGGAACAACGGCTGACAGGGATGCTGCAGCAGCACAAAAAGGCTATTGGATGGACGATAGCTAATATCCAAGGCATCAGTCCGGCACTATGCATGCATAAAATTCTCTTAGAGGATGATCACAAGCCGACCATTGATGCCCAAAGACGTTTGAATGATGCTATACGAGAAGTGGTCCGAAAAGAAATTATCAAATGGCTAGATGCTGGGATAATTTATGCCATCTCGGATAGTAAGTGGGTGAGCCCGGTGCAGTGTGTTCCTAAGAAGGGAGGAATAACCGTGGTGACCAATGAAGAAAACGAGTTAATCCCAACCAGGACTGTGACCGGTTGGAGGGTTTGTATGGACTACCGGAAGCTTAACAAAGCTACCCGGAAGGACCACTTTCCCCTGCCTTTTATTGATCAAATGCTTGACAGATTAGCGGGAAAACCTTATTACTGTTTTCTTGATGGTTACTCAGGTTATAACCAAATAGCCATCGCACCGGAGGATCAAGAGAAAACAACTTTCACTTGCCCATACGGTACTTACGCTTTTCGAAGGATGCCATTTGGACTTTGCAACGCACCAGAAACTTTTCAGAGGTGTATGATGGCTATATTCTCCGATATGGTGGAGGATTTCCTGGAGATATTCACGAATGATTTCTCTGTCTTTGGAGACAATTTTGAAAGCTGCCTAGGCAACCTGCAGAAAGTGCTCGAAAGATGCGAGAAAACAAACTTGGTATTAAACTGGGAGAAATATCACTTCATGGTGGATGAAGGGATAGTCCTAGGCCATATGGTAAGCTGCCGCGGCAAAGAAGTTGACAGAGCCAAGATCGAGGTAATTGAAAAGCTGCCACCACCCACCACAGTCAAGAGAATTCGGAGTTTCTTAGGGCATGCTGGGTTCTATCGAAGGTTTATAGCCAATTTTTCGATGATCACCAAACCATTGTGCCACCTTTTAGAGCAGAATCGTCCCTCCGACTTCAACACTGAATGTACTGAGGCATTTAGAATTCTGAAAGAGAAGCTAGTAACAGCCCCAATTGTACAGCCACCGGACTGGAAGTTGCCATTCGAGATTATGTGTGATGCTAGTGACTATGCTGTTGGGGCAGCACTTGGGAAGAGGAAGGACAAGCTCTTCCATGTTATATATTATGCCAACAAAACACTGAACGATGCCCAAGTAAACTACACCACAACAGAGAAAGAAATGTTGGCTGTGGTGTTTTCAATTGACAAGTTCTGATCCTACATACTTGGAACAAAAGTGGTGGTCCACACAGACCACTCTGCACTGAAATATCTGTTTGCTAAGAAAGACGCAAAGCCTAGATTGATTCGTTGGATTCTGCTGCTACAAGAGTTCGACATAGAAATCAAGGATAAAAAGGGAACAGAGAACCAAGTTGCATATCACTTGTCAAGATTAGAGAAGGGAAAGAGTCTCCCAACAGACGAGACACACATACTGGAGACCTTCCCTGACGAGCAGCTGTTCGCTACCACAAGCACTGCCGCGACAGCCATTGCAGCATGTAAGTTTTCTGAACTCCCCTTGTATGCTAATTTCGTTAATTATTTAGTTAGCGGAGTATTTCCTCTTGACCTTAACTATCAAGCTAGGAAGAGGTTCCAAAATGATGTTAAGTATTATTATTGGGACGAACCTCTTTTTTTCAAAATGTGTGCAGATCAAATCATCAGGAGGTGTGTACCACAGGATGAACAGGAAGCTGTGCTTCACCACTGTCATGCTTCACCATATGGAGGACACTTGGGTGGTAACAAAACTGCTGCCAAGGTTTTGTAGTCTGGTTTTTATTGGCCTTCACTGTTCAAGGATGCCCAAGCATTCTACAAAAGCTGTGATAAATGTCAACAGACTGGAAATATCTCAAGAAGACATGAGATGCTGCTGCAAAACATTCTTGAAGTCGAAATCTTTGACGTTTGGGGAATTGATCTCATGGGACCTTTCCCAGCATCATGTGGGAATTTTTATATCCTCCTGGCAGTGGACTATTTGTCCAAATGGGTAGAAGCGATCACCACACAGAAAAACGATGCCAAGACTGTTCATAGATTTTTACACAATAACATTTTTTCCAGATTTGGCATCCCTAAGGCGATCATCAGTGATGAAGGGAGGCATTTTGATAATAGGGTAATAGCTGCTGCCTTAAAGAAATATGGTGTCAAACATCGGATCACAACAGCTTACCACCCTCAGACCAATGGACAGGCCGAAATATCCAACAGAGAGGTAAAGAACATTCTTGAAAAGATGGTTAAACCAACTCGAAAGGACTGGTCTCTACACCTCAATGATGCACTCTGGGCCTACATAACGACGTTTAAAACTCCATTGGAAATGTCACCCTACCGGCTGATTTATGGAAAAACATGCCATTTACCTGTTGAGATTGAGCACAGAGCATACTGGGCCATCAAGGCAGTGAATATGGAATTGGAAAAGGCAGGACAGAAAAGGCTACTTGACTTGAATGAGATTGAAGAAATTCGAGTAATGGCCTATGACAACGCAAGGATTTACAAGGACAAGACAAAGAAGTGGCATGACAAGAAATTGCTGCCTCGACAGTTCTACCCAGGGCAGCTTGTGTTGTTATTCAACTCTAGGTTGAAACTCTTCCCAGGAAAGTTGAAATCTAGATGGTCCGGCCCGTTTCAAGTGGTGCAAGTTTTTCCTCATGGTGTCATCACGATAAAATCCTGTAGAACTAATGTTTTGATATAATAACTGAAAAATGTTTTGGACTAATTTGAAAAGAATTTAAAACTTATTTTTAAGTCCAAACAAGTTGAATTTATGTTTGAGGTATTTTAAGAGGTTTTTGGCAAAGACTTTTCATGTTTTTAATAGCCAAACTTGTGTTTTCAGAGTACCATTATCGATACGGTAAACCCCCGTACCGATACCTTTTTGCCTCAGTTTGGCCACTGTCAAAACCCGTATCGATACAGGCCCTTGCCGTATCGATACGGAGTGGGGTCGTTTCGATACGCCAGGTAAGCGTACCGATCCCATTTCAACTACCCCAACGGCTATTTCCCAACGGCCATTTAAATGTTAAGCAGTACCGATACGCCCTCAAGCGTATCGATACGCCCAGGCTGGCAAGAGCCCAACGACTAGTTCCTATGAAGGCCGTATCGATACCGTTCCACGCGTATCGATACCGATAGCTGCAGAACAGCATTTATGAAGGGAAATAAAGTCCTCAACGGCTCCAATTCATCCCCAACGGCTAGTAACGGCTACAAACTCATTTGGGAGTATAAAAGGGACCTCCAAGCATCAAGAGAAGGCTAATGCTCATATTGTCAAACATCAAATGATCAAGAAATTGTCTTAGTGCTTAATTTGTCATTTCTTGTATAGACAAACACTAGTGAGCCAAAATTGTCAAATTTGCTCAAGTGTTTTAGGTTTTGGGTGAGTGCTTCATTGTACAAACAAACACCTATTAGAGGGTTTTAAGTTTGCTTTCTTTATCTCTTTGTAAAAGAGGGTTTTGATCAAGGCTTTGGGTAGAAGCTTGATCGTTTGTAAGGGTTACATCCTAAGCCTAGAAAAGGGGACGAATCAATAGTGGATTGATTGTGAAATCCTTAGTGGGGAGCTAAGGTAGTGGATGTAGACCTTGGTTAGAAGGTTGAACCAAATAAATCATTGTGTCCATTTCCATTCTAGCTTCCTAAACCCTAACACCCAAAAATCCACCTCTCCACCACTTGGTGAGCATAATCAGTTGAACGAATCGAGCCCCACACATCTCAACAATTGGTATCAGAGCTTGGCTCAATCGAAGAGGATTCACATCCTATTGAGAAGATCCGGCAAGCTCGATCACTTTTTCATCAACCGGCTCAAATGGCACATTCAATCGACAAACCGCCTTTCTTTGACGGAACTCACTATGCCCATTGGAAGACAAAGATAAAGTTCTTCATCAAATCAAGAGATTACAAGCTATCGGATATAGTTGAAGATGGTCCGTTCGTGCCTCAAAGAAGCAAAACGAAATGGAGTGCCGACGATCGCAAGAAGATGGAGCTTAATTGCAAAGCCTTGCACATCTTATTTTGTGCTTTTGGCCCAACCATCTATGAGAAGATGTCTTCTTGTGAAAGTGCCAAGGAGGTATGGGACAAGCTTGAAGTGAAATACGAGGGAACCAATGAAGTCAAGGAGACCAAGATTGGGCTCCTAACCTTAGAGTATGAGAACTTCAAGATGGATCCGGAAGAGAACATCGAGAAGATGTTTGATAGGTTCTCCACCATCACCAACGGTCTTAAAGGTTATGGAGAAGCCATCCCGGAGGAGAAGCTTGTCCGAAAGCTCATCTACTCACTTCCCGAGTCTTGGGACTCAAAGAGGACCGCCATCATCGAAGCCAAAAATTTGAAGACTTTGAAGCTTGATGAACTCATGGGGTCACTCCTTACTCATCAAATCATGAAGAAGAACAAAGAGGATGAGAAGAAGAGGGAAGAAATTAGAGCTATGGGAGAGAAGAAAATCAAAGGGCTTGGCATCAATGCAAGTGCCATGGCTCTCAAGTCCTCCACTTGCCATCATGTCTACTCAAGTGAAGAGAAGGATGAAGATGAAGAGATAGTTCATCTCTTCAAGAAGTGTGCCCCGTTCATGAAGAAAGCCTTGAGAGAGCTTGAACGAGAACCTAAAAGAAAGGAGAGGGCAAGCACTTCAAGCCATAAGAAGAAGGCACATGTGGCTACTTGGAGTGATGAGGACTCCACCGATGATGAACAAGCCAACCTTTGCCTTATGGCCATCGAAGAAGATTCAAGGGTAACTTCTAATTCATCTACTTCATGTTCCTATTCTTTTGATGAATTACAAGATGCCTATGATGATTTGGTTTTAGATTTTAAAAGCCACATTTTGAAAAACAACAAATTGATTTCAAAGTTAAAAATTCAAAATGATTTGCTTTCTAAAACCAAACTTGAACTTGAAGCAAAACTTGAAGAGTTTGAATTAAAATGTTTTGATTTACAAAAATTGCTTCAAAATGTTCAAGAAGAAAAAGATTTGATTTCCAAAGAGCTTGAAAAGAAAAACAATTTTGGAAAATCAAATTTTTATGTTAGACAATCTAGTGCCCCTAGATTTATTAAAGGAAAATGTTTTAGAAGTATTTGGGTCCCAAAAGGACTTAGTACTTCAATTAAAAAGGATGACATTGAAAAATGGATTCCAAAGGGGACTAAAATTTTTGCTACTAACGTTCATGGATACAAAGCAATTTGGATACCAAAAATTACTTGATTGTCTATTGATAGGTGTGATGGAGATGTTCAACAAGTCAAACATTGAGGGGGAGCTCCATGCACACAAGGAAGAACACTTGAAGAAGGAAGGCTTCACATCCTCCCTTGGGTTCAAGTGTTGGTAAAAATCTAGTTGCCTTTGATTTTATTTGTTTTATTTTCTTTTATGTCAACTAGATGATCATAAATGATAGACTAACATCTTTAATGATGCTTTGAGTAAGGGGGAGCCAATTTTAAACCAAAATTTTTAAGTATGTCATTTTTTTTGCCTCCTATGTTATTTTGAGCTAAATGTCATTTTAAATTCTTTTTGATATAACAAAAAGGGGGAGAAATGGTTTTGAAAAATTGAATTTTCAAATGAATAAGGGGGAGCTTTATTTGATTTCATATCCTTAATCTCTTATTCACATTTTTAAAGATAAAAGGGGGAGAATCCCAAACAATTTTTCAAGTTAGTTTTATTATATCAAAAAGGGGGAGATTGTAGAACTAATGTTTTGATATAATAATTGAAAAATGTTTTGGACTAATTTGAAAAGAATTTAAAACTTGTTTTTAAGTCCAAACAACTTGAATTTATGTTTGAGGTATTTTAAGAGGTTTTTGGCAAAGACTTTTCATGTTTTTAATAGCCATACTTGTGTTTTCAGAGTACCAGTATCGATACGGTAAACCCCCGTACCGATACCTTTTTGCCTCAGTTTGGCCACTGTCAAAACCCGTAACGATACAGGCCCTTGCCGTATCGATACGGAGTGGGGTCGTTTCGATACGCCAGGTAAGCGTACCGATCCCATTTCAACTACCCCAATGGTTATTTCCCAACGGCCATTTAAATGTTAAGCAGCACCGATACGCCCTCAAGCGTATCGATACGCCCAGGCTGGCAAGAGCCAAACGACTAGTTCCTATGAAGGCCGTATCGATACCGTTCCACGCGTATCGATACCGATAGCTGCAGAACATCATTTATGAAGGGAAATAAAGTCCTCAACGGCTCCAATTCATCCCCAACGACTAGTAACGACTACAAACTCATTTGGGAGTATAAAAGGGACCTCCAAGCATCAAGAGAAGGCTAATGCTCATATTGTCAAACATCAAATGATCAAGAAATTGTCTTAGTGCTTAATTTGTCATTTCTTGTATAGACAAACACTAGTGAGCCAAAATTGTCAAATTTGCTCAAGTGTTTTAGGTTTTGGGTGAGTGCTTCATTGTGCAAACAAACACCTATTAGAGGGTTTTAAGTTTGCTTTCTTTATCTCTTTGTAAAAGAGGGTTTTGATCAAGGCTTTGGGTAGAAGCTTGATCGTTTGTAAGGGTTACCTCCTAAGCCTAGAAAAGGGGACGAATCAATAGTGGATTGATTGTGAAATCCTTAGTGGGGAGCTAAGGTAGTGGATGTAGACCTTGGTTAGAAGGTTGAACAACTATAAATCATTGTGTCCATTTCCATTCTAGCTTCCTAAACCCTAACACCCAAAAATCCACCTCTCCACCACTTGGTGAGCATAATCGGTTGAACGAATCGAGCCCCGTTATTCGCGCCAGACACGCAAACGCGTAACAGACGCAGAAAATCCAGCCTGTCAACACACTGTCGCGACAGACACGCAAACGCGTAACAGGCGCGCAACAGACAGGTATCGCGTGACAGACGCGTCAAAAACCGCATAAAAGTTGTCCCCGTTATTCGCGCATGCCGTTACAGCTCCAACGGGCAGCAAAATCTTCATCTATATAAACCCCGTTTTACTATTCATTTTTCACTTCACTTTTACTCTCTCTACTTGCTCCCTCTCTAGATTTTCATTTGCTTTCATTTTTTCTACAGTCCCTTGCAACCACGAGTACTAGAAACACCAGACGTAGTGCGACCTCAAGCTTTGCCCCAACAGCAGCCACTCCCAGCTCCTTCCAGGGCAGAGATATGTGGGAGGAGAAAGGGTTCATCTACAGAAAACGAACGGAGAATCTCGGGCTCAAACCATTTATAGCCCGTAAGATTAGAGCTCTACATTGGCAGATGTTTGCTGAACTACCTGAAGAGATGAACGTCACCCTGGTCAGAGAATTTTATGTTGCCGTCGATAGCAGAGATGCGACAACAGTGACAGTTCGTGGGAAGGAAGTCCCCTTTGAGCCAGAGTACATTAACACCCTTTATGGACACTACGTCGGCAGAAGGGAAGATGGGCATCAGAGATTTATGGAGAGCCTGGAGGCAGTAGATTATGATGCTGTCATGGCAGAACTCACCGAGGAAGGAACCCAGTGGAATACCGATCCCAAACACCCAAGGACGGTGAAACGAGCCGAATTCACCCCCGAAGCCAAGCTGTGGAACGCATTCGTCAAAAAGAGGATTATGCCCTCCTCACACAACAACACGGTGGATCAACCAAGGTTAGCTCTCGTCCATTCAATTTTAAACGAGAGGCCTAGTAATGTTGGTCGATACATTCGAGAAGGGATTTTGGATTGTGTAATGCGGCCATCGGGACCCTTTGTCTTCCCCTACCTCATAACAACACTCTGCCGCTGCCACAATGTCCCTGAAATTGCTAAGGATCTGAAAATCCGGGGAAAAGGATGGACGGAAAGAAACATCCTCAGTTTGATGGAGCTGAAAGCCGCAACACCGATCTCTAGCTTCAACCCTTCTACCGTGGCAGGTGAGCAGACAGAGCCCACCCAAATAGAACCTGCCGCCACAGAACAGAGGCAGCCCACAACAGCAGCTCCCCCAACTGACTCCTCCACCAAAATCCTTGCCACCCTGCAGAAAATGGAGGAACGATAGCTGGGCCTGATGAGCTTTATTCGGGACTTCACAACAGCAACGGTACATTTCATTAAAAGCAATTTAAATTTTCTAGATGTATTGTTTCCTGCTTTCCCCGATCATTATTTTACTGCCCCCACCCCTGCACATACCCCTACCCCTGCTGCCACATCGAGAACACCGTCTGCCGCGTCCACTCCAACCCCGGCCACGACAGCTGCAGGTGGCAGCCACACCGCCACAGCATCCGCTAGGGGAGAAAAGAGAAAAGCACCCCTGTCAGACCTCGACGAGTTCATAGCTGGTTTCTCCTCTTCCTCAATTTGGGAGGAATCCGATGGAGAGCCCTCTGTCAAGAGGAACCTATCCAAAGAGTTCACCCAGATGAAACGGCAGAAACCCAACACCGGAGTCAGACCATCCGGCCAAGAGAAATCTGACAGCAGCAGCAGCAGCAGTGGTAGCAGCAGCAGCTCTTCCGAGGAGGTTCAGGTGCTGGAGAAACCACCCCATATTTCACCGACCCGCATCCAGCCTCCGATGGAAGCCAAGAAAAAGACCGCCTCTGCTTCTCCAAGCCATCTGCCGGCACCGACGAGGAAAGTCATTGCCCCCCGGCAGATACAGATCAACAGCAGCAGCAGCAACGATGACATCGTTTAAAATTTAAGTTTTTATCTTATCTTTGCTGTCTGCTATTTTGTTATAATTGTGATGTTGTTTTTATTTTCTTTTTATCATTTTGTCATCATGCATTGAGGGCAATGCAACCCTTGAGTTTGGGGGTGGCATCCCTCCATTAATGAAGTGTCTTTATGTTTAGAAATTGTGTCTAATGTTTAGTTTATTTTTTCTTAAAAAATGAAAATTTGGCTTAAGTCTTTGAACTTCACTTACTTGCCACGACATATGCTGTCGTGACAGTGCCTTTAGGAAATTTTAGGATCTGTTTAGAGCCTTGCTATGATTCTACCCTGTAATACACTCTTTGTGACTCTCATGCTTTTTAGATTACTTTAGTACACTGGAATAGGAATGTTTACCCGCTTGAAACTGCCCCTAGAGGTGCCTATTGTAATCACTAATTTTGTCCGGGGTGTTAGACCCGATTTCTTTTAATTTTAATAATGGACTTTAATATGATATTATTATTACTGCCTTATTAATCACCTATTAATCTTAATCTTATTACTATATTACTATCATATTTTATCATCATTTTATGCTTACTTATTAATATTTTTGTTATTTATCTTTATTACATTATTAATTATATTACTATTACTTATCCATTGTTATTATTTAGTATTATTATTATTATTATTATTATTCTCTTAATATTATTACCTACCATATTCTTATTATTACTATTATTACGAGTATGATCTATTATACTATTATCTTATTACTATTATTATTATATTTATTACCATATTTATTATTATTATTATTATTATTATTATTGATATCTCTATTATTATTATTATCATTATTATTATTATTGTTATTATTAAGTCTGGAAAAACCAAAAAACACTGATATATATAAGCCCAATATATATAAATAAAAGCCCATAGTTTATATTAAAGTCCATTACACATAATTAAAAACCCAAAAAGATTACAAGGCCTGTTTCGGCCCAAATAACCCAGCCCTAATCTACTGAAAAAGAAACCCTAATGCACCCTCCTCTTTGTTTTGCAGCCGCCCCCATTTCAACCGTTAGATCCAAACCAGCATTAACGGTCCAGATGACGCGAGACAAAGGAAAACCCTAGGGAAGCCCTCGGATGCCTTAGCGCCGTAGGAACACCGACCGTCAGATCCAGATCAAGATCGAGCGGCTAGGATCGTTTCTCTACGCGGGTATGATTCACGCGCGACTCATCGGTTCCAGAACACGCGCTTGCAAGCCACCGCTCACCCGTTCGACTCCTTCATGCGATCCGTGCAGCCACGTCAGCCCTAACGCCCCCTGGCCTTCGTCCTCTCCTCGAACGGCCACGCATGCAAAAAAACAAAGGCGTCAGAAAAAAGGACATTCGCACCAGAGAATTACACAAACGGATTGCAAGCGAATACAAACAACGAACATTGCAGAAAATTATCAAGGACAACAGAGCCCCCCCAATAGCAAATTTCTAGGTTTTTTTATTTTTCAAAAAACATGTAATTTCCCAGCTATAAAAGCCCAGAACGATTCACTGTAAGGAGGATTCGAGAGTTTTCAGAGAGCCTGTAACGCCCCGGTTTTGGGCTTAGAAGTTTTGGGCGTTGACCGGTTTGGTCAAAGTGCTGTTCGAAACTAAAAGGGTGAATTTAGGAAAGCCTAGTTCGGGTTGCATTAAAATTATGGAAAAATGTTCTAAAATCATCTTTTAATATAATTAAGTGAACTGTGAAATCAATTTTGGAAAATGAGTTTTGGAAGGGTGACATTTTGGCTAGTGACCAAAATGTAATTTTTGAAAGTTTTGTGACTGTTTTAGAAAGGGTTGAAACTTTGAATCTTTAAGGAGCTATTATTCCAAAAGTAGTTTCTCCAGATTTTTCTAAGATATTTTAAGCTATATTCTGATTTTAAAACATATCAAAAGAGGAGGGAAAGCCATTTTGGCCATTTTGATAACTAATTTCCTATTTTCTTTTCTCTCATTTTCTCTCAACCCAAACACTTTCTTTCCAGAGAATTGTTTCTGATTTTCTCACCTAAATCTCTCCTTTCAACTCTCTTTTGATTTCTAATCATCATATCTACAAAACCTCATCATTTGCTACTTGATTCATCAAGGTTTTTGATTCCAAAAAGAGGAGAAACTCAAGTTTGGAGGTAAGAACGTCCTTCTCCTCTAAACTATCAGTTCTTTACTGAAATTCCTAAGTTTTCAATCCTTAATTGATGTTTTATTAAAGGCTTTTAAGTTGTGAAATGGATCTTGGCTTATAATGCAAGATTTGGTGTGTTTTTGATGAAATTTCGTTGGATCTGTTTAAGTAGTGTTTTAAGGTGTTAAAATGATGATTAATGAATGTTAATTTGATAAGGAATTGAGTTTTGATTAATGCAATCCCGGATAGGTTGGATTTCCTAAGTTTAGCTTGTGATTCTTGGTTGTTTTTGGAGTGATCTTGTGGATCTGATGTTGCTGGAGGTATAAGGATGTTGTTAGGTTCTTTTTAGATGTTAGATGGTGTTAAAGGATGATAGGTTTTGATGGTTTATGTCTGGGCTTTGTTGAGAAGTGGTTTGGATGCATTTTCGGTTGTGTTTGGTGGCCGAAAATGGAGTGTGGATGAGAGCAGCGAGTTTAGGTGCTTTCATTGAAGCTATTAATGCATGATGATGCATTAATCTACTGTTTTAATGTGTTAAAACAGGGGAGTCATCTTTGGATCCAAGTGGTGGTGATCCGGAGGCTTGATTTGGTGCTTCGGCAAGAGGCGAAGTGGAATCGGTGAGTGAAATTGGGTTTTCGGCTTTGAAACCAATGTCTTGGGAGCTTAGTTTAAGTCTAAACAACTTTGCTAAGCTCAAGTGTAAGTTTTCGGAAATACTCTCTAGTGGTGGCCATGATTTGATTGTTGTGCAATGTGGTTTATTGCATGTTTTAAACTCTGTTTTGAAAGCATGATTTAGCATGGTTAATGCTGTTTTTGTAAGCCATATGTTGAAGGAAGCTCTAGGTAAGAGTTCCTTGTTTTTGAACATTGATTAAATGTGGTTTGATGCTTTTAAATGCATGATGAATATGGCTTGGTTTAATGCTTTAAAACAGTGGATAAATTGATGATAATGATGTATATTGGCAAGTGATGTTTTGCAAAGGTTAAGGTCACTAAGGTGGTTAAAAGTCCTTGAGTGAGCCTTGTTTACTTAAGAACATCAAGGTGGTTAAAAGTCCTTGGATGATTCTTGCTACGGACACAAAGGTGGTTAAAAGTCCTTGTGTGGTCCTTTCCAAGGTGTTTAAAAGTCCTTGAGGTCAAGGTGTTTAAAAGTCCTTGAGGTGATTTATATCATGGTGTTTAAAAGTCCATGGCCAAGGTGTTTAAAAGTCCTTGGGGCCAAGGTGTTTAAAAGTCCTTGGGGTGAAACTTGATACGGACACAAAGGTGGTTAAAAGTCCTTGTGTGGTCCTTTCCATGGTGTTTAAAAGTCCATGGGCCAAGGTGTTTAAAAGTCCTTGGGGCCAAGGTGTTTAAAAGTCCTTGGGGTGAAAGTTGATGAACTTGTTTTTAAAGAAATGAAATGTATCACTTGTGGCCAATATGACATGTAATGATATGAAGCATGAGATGCTTGTTTAAAGATTGCTTTTGAGCATGTGTAAATGATGATTTGAAGCATGATTTATAAAGTGTTTATAAATGCATTATTGAATGGTTTTATTGAGCATTTCTCACTAAGCTTTTGCTTACGCTCTCTTTGTTTTCTCAAATCAATAATGCAGAACATTAAAGTACTTTGAGGGCAGCAAGGAAGGCAAGCATTCAAGTGGAAGTAAAGCTCAAAGTATGGAAAGTTTTCTTAAGTACATTTAGCTTTTGGTAATTTGGCAATGGGGGACCTATGTGTATGTTTTGGGAGATGTTTTGAACTCCCTAGGTATTTTGATGTTGTTGAGGTTGCTGGTTTTTGTGGTTGGCCTTTATATGCTTGAATTGAAAGTTTATGCTTGAATGGTTGCTTGAGTAGGAAGCATGCCTATAGATTTGGGGCTTTCCATATATGTGGATGTTTTGATGAATTGTTGATGCAAGTATGTCTCATATATGTTGAATAGCATGCTGGTAAAGTTTGGTGGCATTTGGAGCATGATTGGATGTTTAATTGCATGTTTAAGTATGCATTTTGGAGTAATCTGTGCAGGGTGTTTCGGAACAGCACCTACCGTTTCGGAACGGGTGCCTTAAACAAGCCCAGGCGTCCGAAACGGGAGGGACCTTTCCGAAACGGTTTGGCTACTGCCAGCCCGTGTTGCGGTACGCGTTGCGGAACGGCCCCGCGTTTCGAAACGGGCTCTGCCTGTTTCGGAACGGGTGACCGTTAGGGGCTGACATTGGCAGTTAAATGTTTTGAATTGTTTGCGTTTTGGTCCTGAATCTTGTTTGTGCAATTGTATGAGTTTGGGAAGTCCTTTTGAGCTGAAATTTCACAGAGAAGCATGAAACCTGATTAATTTCAAGTTGGTAACTTTAATTTGGATGAAGTCCTTATAATTATCAGAAATTACAATTTGGTCCCTAAAGTTGTAATTTATTCAATTGGGTCCCTGTTTGATCTCTGATGTTTATGATCTTTGAGTATGCTGTTGTATGATCATATCTAAGGATTAATATGCATCTAGACAAGTTTAAAAAGGAAAAAAAAGGGTCGTTAATCAAGGTTGACTTTCGGGTTGACTTTGGTTTTCCCCGTGTGACTTTCTTAATTCGGGTCAACCGTCTAGGCCGGGTTAAGGGGGTTACATTTGGTGGTATCAGAGCTGAGTTCTCGAGTAATTGGGAATGAATGTGTGCATGATTGAAGTATGTATGCCTTGTATTCTTGTTGATCGAAAGCATGTTTAGTGGCTTGTGATTTGGATGCAATTGAGATGTATGCTGTGATGTAGCATGTTGTGGGTACCCATTGCCAAATAAAAGCTAATGAAATGGTGTTGATTTTGAATGAAATTGAGCTTGAATACTTGGATTGCTTACCTTGCTGGGCCTGACTTCGTTTTATTTGTATTGTGATTGCATGGTAAAAGTATGGCACCACGTAGAGAGTTACGAGGTAATGTGCGAGCTACGGCTCCTAATGAGAACGAGAATGAGGAAAACACGGGTAGTGCGGTGTTACCTCCTCCTCCACCCGGTGGTGGTGCTGAGGGTGAAAGAGCTGAAGCTGCAGCTGGTGCTGGAGCTGCTGGACCAGAGGTTGGTCAGGGGCAAGCTATGCCTGATATGTCTATGTTGGTACAAGCTATTGCGGGTGCTTTCCGAGCAGCAGTAGCTGGAGCTCAAGGAGCTGGGCATCAGGGAGATGCTGGTGTTAGACTACCTTTGGAGCGTCTGCACAGTCTTGGTGGGACTGAGTTCAGGGGTATGTCTGCTGAGAGTTCTGAAGCTTGGCTAGAGAGTACCAAGCGAATCTTGGGACAGATGAGCTGCACGGATGTGCAAAAGCTGGGTTGTGTTGTGTCCTTGCTGCAGGACGATGTGTATACGTGGTGGACGACCACTATAGCTGAGATGGTTGAAGCTGATGTGACTTGGACATTCTTTCAGAATGTGTTCAAGCGGAGATATCTCGGTGTTAGATATCTTGATGAGAAGAAGCGTGAATTCATGCCTCTTACCCAAGGGAGCATGAGTGTGGCTGAGTATGAAGTGCAGTTTGTGCGACTCAGTCAGTATGCACCTGAGCTGGTACCTGATGAGCGGGCAAGGTGCGAGAGGTTCCGTTATGGCTTAGTGACGGATGTGAAAATGTATGTGCTGGCCACCGAGTATGATGATTTTGATGTGTTGGTGGGCCGAGCCAAGGATATTGAGATGAACTTGGGTTTATCTGCGAAAGGTGCTGGAGCAAGTTCTGGTAAGAGAGCTGCTGAGTATAGTTCCGGAGGTGGACGGAACAAGAGGGGACGTGATCAGAAGTATCAGTCTTCAGCTAAGAGAGGTGGTGGTGCACCTGCTAGAGGAGGCAATGCTAGAGCTGATCCGAGTGCTTGTTGGATCTGTGGTTCACGTGGTCACATGAAGCGTGACTGTCCTCGTGCTGTGAGAGAAGTGCAAGCTCCTGTTGCGGCAGCTGGTAATGGGTGCTGGAATTGTGGATCCGCAGACCATTTGAGGCGAGATTGTCCTAGGTTGGCTGGTGATCAGGTGCGTGCTCCTGTTGTTGCTGCACCGCAGAGAGGTCGTGGGCGCGGCCGTGGTATTTTCCAGAGAAGAGAGGAAGGTGGTCGTGGAGTGGCCCATGTTGTGGCTATTCAGCCTGAAGGTGGAGGCTAAGCGAGGGTGTATGCTCAGCGTGACGGAAGGAATGATGCGAATGTGATTGCAGGTACCTTTACTTTGCAGTCCCTGTCATTGCTTTCTTTGATAGATTATGGATCTACGCATTCATACATTTTGCGTGAGCATGCTGAGTTGCTTGGTTTGCCTGTTGAGTCTTTGGATGTTGGTGTTCGTGTCACTAGTTCTTTTGGTGAGACTGTTGTGACTCGAAAGCTTTATAGAAGGTGTCCCTTGGTTGTTCTAGAACATGTTTTTCATGTTGATCTTATGGAGTTGCCCTTTTATGGTTTTGATGTAATCCTTGGTATGGATTGGCTTGCTGAGCATCGTGCTGTTGTGGATTGTGAAAACAAGCGAGTTTCGCTTAAGCTTGCGGATGATTATGAAGTTGTTGTGGTTGGTGAGAATGTGAAGTTTCTTGCCAATGTGGTGTCTACCTTGGAGGCGAGCAGGATGCTGAGGCAAGGTTGCGAAGCCTATCTAGCTTTTGTGATGAATCCTAGCTCTAAAGAGTTGAGGGTGCAAGATATCAGAGTTGTTAAGGAGTTTCCTGATGTTTTTCCTGAGGAGTTGCCTGGTTTACCTCCTAACCGCGAGGTGGAGTTTGGAATTGAGCTGTATGAGAATACAACTCCTGTGTCCATTACTCCCTATAGAATGGCACCTAAGGAGCTGAAGGAGCTGAAGACGCAGTTGCAAGAGTTGCTTGATCGTGGTTTCATCTGGCCGAGTGTGTCACCTTGGGGAGCACCGGTCTTGTTTGTGAAGAAGAAGGATGGCACTTTGAGAATGTGCATTGATTACCGTCAGCTGAACAAGTTGACTATCAAGAATCGGTATCCTTTGCCGAGGATTGATGATCTCTTTGATCAATTTCGGGGAGCTGCTGTGTTCTCTAAGATTGACTTGAGATCAGGGTATTATCAGTTGAAGGTGAAGGATGTGGATGTGCCTAAGACAACTTTCAGGACAAGGTATGGGCATTATGAGTTCCTTGTGATGCCGTTTGGGTTGACAAATGCTCCTGCTGCTTTCATGGACATGATGAATCATGTGTTTCATGAATACCTGGACAAGTTCGTTGTGGTATTCATTGATGATATCCTCGTGTACTCACGTACTGAGGAGGAGCATGAAGAGCATTTGAGGATTGTTTTGCAAGCTTTGTTGGAGAATCAGCTTTATGCTAAGCTGAGCAAGTGTGAGTTCTGGCTTAAGGAGGTGGTGTTTCTTGGGCACGTGGTTTCTGCTGAGGGGATTCGTGTTGATCCTCAGAAGATTGAGGCGGTGATGAATTGGAAGGTTCCTAAGTCTGTTCATGAGGTCCGTAGTTTCCTTGGTTTGGCGGGTTACTACCGTAGGTTTGTGGATGATTTTTCCAAGATTGCTGCTCCTTTGACGAAGCTGTTGCAAAAGGATGTTAAGTATGAGTGGACGGAAGCGAGACAGCAGGCTTTTGAGAAGCTTAAGGCGGCTTTGACGCAAGCTCCTATCTTGGTTCAGCCTGAATCAGGGAAAGAGTTTGTGGTGTACAGTGATGCGTCCTATGTTGGTTTGGGATGTGTGCTGATGCAGGAGGGTAAGGTTGTGGCTTATGCATCGCGGCAGTTGAAGGTGCATGAGCGCAATTATCCTACGCATGACATTGAGCTGGCTGCAGTGGTTTTTGCTCTGAAGATCTGGAGACATTATCTGTATGGTGAGAAGTGTACGGTGTACACGGATCACAAGAGTTTGAGGTATCTGATGTCTCAGAAGGAGTTGAATCTTAGGCAGCGGCGTTGGTTGGAGTTGCTCAAGGATTATGATCTGACGATTGAGTATCATCCTGGAAAAGCTAATGTTGTTGCGGATGCCTTGAGTAGGAAAGTAGCTATTGAGCTGAGGGCTATGTTTGCTAGCTTGAGCATTTCGCAAGATGGTGGTCTTGTTGCTGAGTTGCAAGTGAAACCATCTTTGGTTCAGTTGATCAAGGATAAGCAGTTGCTGGATGATTCCTTGGTGTCTCATGTTCAGGATATCGTGGAGGGTAGACCTTCGGATTTCTGCTTTAATGATGATGGAGTGTTGTGTTTTGGGAGTCGGATAGTAGTGCCTGCTGATGCTGAGTTGAGGCGTGCTATTCTGACTGAAGGTCATAGTAGTCCTTTTGCTATGCACCCTGGTAGTACCAAGATGTATCGTGATCTTCATGATGAGTACTATTGGGTGGGTTTGAAGAAGGATGTTGCGGAGTTTGTGAGCAAGTGTTTGGTGTGTCAGCGAGTTAAGGCTGAGCATCAGGTTCCTTCAGGGTTGTTGCAACCGTTGAAAATCCCTGGATGGAAGTGGGAAAGGGTTACCATGGATTTCGTATCTGGTTTACCTTTGTCTCCCTCGAAGAAGAATTCTGTTTGGGTGATTGTGGATCGCCTAACGAAGTGTGCGCATTTCTTGCCTGTGTATACCACGTTTTCTTTGGATAAGTTGGCAGAGCTGTACATTGCTGAGATTGTGCGGCTGCATGGTGTGCCTAAGTCGATTGTGTCGGATAGGGATCCGAGGTTCACATCGCGTTTCTGGCAGTGTTTGCATCAAGCTCTGGGTACAAGGTTGCATTTCAGTACATCCTATCATCCTCAGTCGGATGGTCAGTCTGAGCGAGTTATCCAGATTTTTGAGGATATGTTGAGGTGCTGCGTGATTGAGTTTCAAGGTTCTTGGGAGAAGCATCTGCCTTTGGTTGAGTTTGCTTATAACAACAGTTATCAGGAAAGTATACAGATGGCACCTTATGAGGCTTTGTACGGGAGGAAGTGTAGGACTCCTCTTTGTTGGGCTGAAACTGGTCAAAAGTTGGTTTCGATGCCGGCTTTGTTGAAAGGGACCACAGAGAAGGTGAAGCTCATTTGTGAGCGGTTGAAGGCTGCCTCTGATCGGCAAAAGTCTTACGCGGATTTGAAGCTGTGAAACATATGCTTTAATTTTGATATAACTAAAAACCTAAGGACTAAAATGGAAATATTAAAATAAATTTTAAAGTCCTTAAAAATCCTTATATCTTGTTAAAGACCACTTCATAGCTAAAACCAAAGACTTACAAAATAATTTTTTAAGTATTTCAAAGTCAAAACAGGGAATTTTCAAGCCCCGTTTCGAAACGGCCCAAGGCGTTTCGAAACACTTTCAGTTCGATGTGCACCTGTTCCGAAACGCGTATCGGAACGGGTCAAGGCGTTTCGAAACGGTATGACTCGTTTCGAAACTGTTCTTCATTTAAACGAACAAGGGCAACGGCTATAAACTGAAATTTGAAAATAAACAGGGCGTTCCGAAACGGGCTTAGGCCGTTTCGAAACACCCCTTTGACAGTGGCAAACCTGTTCCGAAACGGGCTAAGGCCGTTTCGAAACACCCCTTTGGCAGTGGCAAAACCGTTCCGAAACGGCCCCTAGGCGTTTCGAAACGGGCTCTCGTAGACGCTCCAACGGCTATATTATTTGAAATTCGTTCCGAAACAGGTGACCCCGTTCCGAAACGGTAGGCGTCTGGGAGCTGAAAAGTTGTGAGAAAAACACCCCAACGGCTCTAATCTTTAGCCCATCATCCACAACGGTTGGAAATCATCAAGAGGCTATAAATAGACCCCAAGAAGCTCCAGCAATCAACAATTGAGCTACAAGCATACATCCTTTCATCAAATACAAGCATTTGTGTTGAAATCCCATTTTTGTCTAGAAACCCCAATTGTATCCTTCATTTCTATTTTGTTCAATTGGGTTGAGTGCTTGATATTGGGCTATCATTTGTATTGAGAGATACCATATTAGCCAACAAATTTCTTTGTTCTTTTGTGTGAGGATTGGGTTAATTTTTGGGTAGAAAAATTAACCGAAATTGTAAAGGTTGCCTCCTTGTCCTGGAAAAAGGGGACGAACAATTTAGTGGAAATTGTTGCAAATCCTTGGTGAGACTAAGGTAGTGGATGTAGAGTTCGGTTGGTGAACTTGAACCACTCTAAATTCCCGTGTCAATATTTTTAAGTTGCAATTTCCGTTACAACATCGCTAAAATTCCAATTCACCCCCCCTCTTGGTTATTATTATTCGTGTGATCCACTCAACAATTGGTATCAGAGCTTAACTCTTTGAGGATTAACAACCACAAGAGGAGATCCTTGGAAGAAGTGTGATCATCATCAAAATATCAAGAGATGGCTTCAACCTCCGCTCCCGGCATGTACGACTCACAATCCACCACAAAGCCTCCTTTCTTCAATGGTGAGAACTACTCTTTTTGGAAAAATAAAATGCGTCTATTCATTAAATCAAGTGACTATCTTGTGTGGGATGTCATTGAGGATGGACCATATATTCCATTGAAGCAAGATGTTGATGGCAAGATGGTGCTTAAAAGAAGAACGGAAATGAGTGAAGAGGAAAGGAAAAAGATCCAAGTAAATGATAAAGCTCTTCACATGCTATTTTGTGCTTTCGGTCCGGACATCTACTCAAAGGTCTCATCAATTGAAAGTGCCAAAGAAGTGTGGGACACTCTTGAAACCACCTATGAAGGCACCAACGATGTCAAAGAAACTAAGATTGGAATTCTCAATCTTAGTTATGAAAATTTCAAAATGGAATTTGATGAGACGGTGTCAAAGATGTTTGATCGATTCTCCACAATTGTAAATGGTCTAAAGGGCTATGGAGAAGTTATACCGGAAGACAAGCTTGTCCGAAAGCTACTCTATTCACTTCCCGAATCTTGGGATGGGAAGAGAACCGCAATCATCGAAGCAAAGAATTTAAAAACTCTAAAGCTTGATGAACTTGTAGGCTCTCTCCTTACTCACGAGATCATGAAGCAAGGAAGAGAAGATGAAAGAAAGAAAGAAGAAAAAAGAATGGAGAAGCTTGAAGGGGAGAAAAAGAAGAAAATGGGAATAGCTCTCAAGGCTAAAACATCCCAACTTGATGAAAGTTCATCTAGTGATGAGGATGAGCTTGAAGAATTGGCTATGATAGCCAAACGATTCTCACGCCTTATGAGGTCCAACCGAGGAAGAAAAATCCAAAGGAAAATGGACTTTAAAAGCAAGAACAAAGAAGAAGGAAGGGATCCAATCACTTGCTTCGAGTGCGGACAACCCGGCAACATACGTTCAGAGTGCCCTCAACTCAAGAAGAAGGGCTTTGAGAAGAAGAAAAAGCTCAAAGCCAAGCTTGCTACTTGGAGTGATGAGGAGTCATCGGAGGATGACGAACAAGAAGTGGCGAACCTTTGCCTCATGGCACTTGAGGAAGATTCCTCCTTGGTAACCTCTAACTCATCTACTTTAGATTATTCATATGAAGAATTAAATGATGCTTATGATGAGTTACAAGAGGTATATGATGAATTAGTTGAGAAGTATAAGGAGTCGGTTATTAGGAATAGAAAAATCATTCTAGAATTAAAAGAGAAAAATGACTCACTTACTCAAACTAATTCTAAAATTGAGAAAAAGGTATTAGGATTAGAAGATGAACTCAAATTCTTTCAAAAAGAAAATATCGATCTTAATAATCTTTTATCTCAAAATAATTGTGAACACCAAAAGGTGTTAAGTGAGCTAAATGAGCTCAAAAAGTCTTTAAAAAATAATGGTAGTGTCAAACATGATATAGGAGAATCCTCTAGAACACACCAATATAAGAAAAAGACTAACTACTACAAACAAGGTAACTATCCTAGACATAGTAAAGTTAAAAGAATTAGAAATGTATGGGTTCCTAAGGAACTTGTTAAATCTAATAATATTATTGCTATGTCACCTTGGATTCCTAAGGGAACCAAAGTTTTAGGAACTAACACACATGGACCCAAAATGATTTGGGTACCAAAAACAAAAGTTTAAATATCTTTGTTTGTAGGGGGAGCATTGCTACAAGGCCAAAGCACAAAGTCAAAACTCATGGTACCTTGATAGTGGATGCTCGAGACACATGACCGGAGACAAGAGTCGACTGATGGATCTAAAGCCAAAAAGTGGAGGAGTAGTAACATTTGGTGACAACTCCAAAGGCCACATTGAAGGTATTGGCTCCATAGGTAATCACTCTACTACTCTCATTGAAAATGTTTTATATGTCAATGGTCTTAAACATAATTTATTGAGCATAAGTCAACTATGTGATAAAGGTTTTAATGTTATGTTTGATAAAACTGGTTGTAAAATTGTAGACATTAAAACTAATAATATTATGCTCATAGGTCATCGCATAGGGAATATATACATGGTGCATCTAGATGACATTCATACATCTCATGCATGCTTAGTTGCTCAAAACGAAAATGATGCATGGTTGTGGCATAGGAAGCTAGGACATGCTAGCACAAGTGTTTTAGAAAAATTAGTCTCTCTAAACCTAGTTAAAGGTTTACCCAAGATAAAATTTTCGAACGATAAAATTTGTGATGCATGCTCAAAGGGTAAACAACATAGATCTTCCTTTAAATCCATTAATGACATTTCTACTAGTAGATGTTTACAACTAATCCATATGGATTTATTTGGGCCAATTAGGACTATGAGCTTGGGTGGCAAATCATATGCTTTTGTATTAGTTGATGATTTTTCTAGATTCACTTGGGTTCTCTTTTTAAGTACTAAGGATGAGGCTTTGAAAAAATTCATCACATTTTCAAAATTAATTCAAAATGATCTTGAACTTAAAATTTCACATATTAGAAGTGATCATGGAACCGAATTTCAAAATTTAGGATTTGAAGATTTTTTAAATGAAAATGGTATTAGCCATAATTTTTCAGCTCCTCGAACTCCTCAACAAAATGGGGTAGTTGAAAGGAAAAATAGAACTTTACAAGAAATGGCTAGAACTATGCTTTGCGAAAATAATTTACCAAAATATTTTTGGGCGGAAGCAACAAACACAGCTTGTTATATTATAAATCGAGTAACCATTAGGCCGATTTTAAAGAAAACACCTTATGAGATTTTAAAATCTAAAAAGCCTAATATTAGCTACTTCCACCCTTTTGGATGTAAATGTTTTGTTTTAAATAATGGAAAAGATAATTTAGGTAAATTTGATGCAAAAAGTGATGAAGCTATTTTTATAGGTTACTCTTTAACCTCTAAAGCCTATCGAGTATTTAACAAAAGAACTTTAGTTGTAGAAGAATCTATTCATGTTGTATTCGATGATAATCCCCTTCCTAGGAAGGATTCTTGTGATGATGATAATGTAGGAATCACAAATACCTTTGATGGAGGTCAAACTTCAAAGAAGGATGAGATTCAACCAAAAGAAGAAGACACACAAGATCCACCTCTTGAAGCCTTGAGGGACTTGGCTATTGAGGAAAAGGAAGTTAGCTATCCAAGGGAGTTGAACTATGTCAAAGATGGTGAAATCTTGGGTGATCCATCCAAGGGGGTAACCACTCGTTCTTCTCTTAGATTAATGAATCATATTGCATTTATCTCATGCATAGAGCCTAAAAATATCAAAGAAGCATTGAAAGATGATTTTTGGATTATGGCTATGCAAGAAGAGTTAAATCAATTTGAGAGAAGTAATGTTTGGACATTAGTTGATAGGCCTAGTAATCAATCTACAATAGGAACTAAATGGGTCTTTAGGAACAAACTAGATGAGAGTGGTAACATTGTGAGAAATAAAGCTAGACTTGTAGCACAAGGTTACACTCAAGAGGAGGGAATAGATTTTGATGAAACCTATGCACCCGTAGCTAGAATGGAAGCCATTAGGATGTTGCTTGCATATGCATGTTATCATAATTTCAAGCTTTTTCAAATGGACGTTAAAAGCGCATTTTTAAATGGTTTTATAAATGAAGAAGTGTATGTAGAACAACCACCGGGTTTTGAAGACTCAAAATTTCCAAATCATGTTTTCAAACTTACAAAATCCCTTTATGGTTTAAAACAAGCTCCTAGAGCTTGGTATGAAAGGCTTTCAAATTTTTTGATAGAAAAAGGATTTGAAAAAGGTAAGGTGGACACTACACTCTTTATAAAAATGTATAAAAATGACATTTTAGTAGTTCAAATCTATGTTGATGATATTATTTTTGGTTCTACTAATGAATGTTATTGTCAAGAGTTTGCTAAGTTAATGCAAGGTGAATTTGAGATGAGCATGATGGGGGAGCTCTCATTCTTTTTGGGACTCCAAATCAAACAAATGAAGGATGGCACCTTCATAAATCAAGCAAAATACATAAAGGATATGCTCAACAAGTTTGGCTTGGAGAACACAAAGCCTCAAGCCACTCCTATGAGCTCATCTACAAAGCTTGACAAAGATGAAGGAGGTAAGTGTGTTGACTCTAAACTTTATCGTTCTATGATTGGATCTTTGCTTTACCTTACCGCAAGTAGACCGGATATACTGTTTAGTGTTTGCTTGTGTGCTAGGTTTCAAGCTAGTCCTAGAGAATCTCACCTTATAGCCGTTAAGAGAATCTTTAGATACCTTAGAGACACTCCTTGTTTAGGCCTTTGGTATCCTAGAGTCTCTACCTTCAACCTACATGCTTACTCGGATGCGGATTATGGGGGTTGCAAAATCGATAGGAAAAGTACTTCGGGAACTTGTCAATTCCTAGGTAGTATGCTCATATCTTGGTTCTCTAAGAAACAAAATAGTGTAGCCTTATCTACCACCGAAGCCGAGTACATATCCTTAGGGAGTTGTTGTGCTCAAGTCCTTTGGATGAAGCAACAACTCTTAGATTATGGTGTAAACATAGAAACCATACCCCTAAAATGTGATAATACTAGTGCAATATGTTTAACAAAAAATCCCATCCAACATTCTAGAACCAAACACATAGAAATAAGACATCATTTCATTAGAGATCATGTCTTTAAGAAAGATGTGGTTATAGAATATGTAGACACCTTAAATCAATTAGCAGATATTTTTACAAAACCATTAGATAAAGAGCGTTTTTGGTCCCTTAGAAGAGAGTTAGGTCTAACTAGCCTATCTTGACCTTATTGGGCCTCTTTTCAATCTTAAATATGCTTGAATTTGTGAAATATCATGTTTATATGTTTTAGACTCCCAATTTCTTCCATGCATATAGTTAGGGGGAGTATGCTTATGCCTAAACATGTTTTGTCTGCTCATTCATATCATTTATGCATGTTTGGCCTCTTAGAAAATCATTTTTTTTGCATTTTAGAGCCTCATCTGCACTTCCAGGCCCAGGTGTATCGAAACGGGTTAACCCGTTCCGATACGGATGCCTTAAAATTTGTCCTGAGAGAAGGGCGTTTCGAAACGGCCCCAGGCGTTTCGAAACGTTTTCGGTTCGATGTAAGGGTGTATCGGAACGCGTTCCGATACGGGTCAAACGTGTTTCGAAACGGTCATCCCCGTTTCGAAACGATCTGTCAAAGGTTTTAAGAAGGGTCAAACCCTAGCCGCCCCGTTCCGAAACGGTCGTGACCGTTCCGAAACGGACTCGCGGACAGCCCTATTTAGGGCTTCTAAAAGTTCAAAAACCTAATTTTTATCAAACTCTTAAAACCCTAAAAACCCTAACCGACCCCCTTCTATAAATACCCTCATAAACTCTTTGTTTTTTCACAAATTTGTGAGGGATTCTACTCTAAAACACAAAGTCTAAGCAAGCTTCATCAATTTTGTGCAAAGATATCACTCAAATCATCCAAAATCCCAAACTAAGGTAATTTTTCTTATTTTTCTTCTTTTTCAAATTATGTTCGAATCATAGGATAGAAAAATTTATTTTTGTATACATTATATGTTTTTAGTTGTGGGTTATTCGAATCTTGTAAAAAATTTTCAAAATCTCAAAATTTTTGATTCGAATATAAAATTTTTTAATCGTATTTTTTTTAATTTTGTTTTTCAAAAACCTAAGTGGGATTTCCTATTGGATTGATTTTAATTATCAATGCATACACTCAATTTTAAAACTCTTGCTTAATATTTTAGATGGCGGATCAAGCGAACAAAAAGCGCAAAGCCGTTCAAACCGGAGAATCAAGCATTCGTCCAAATATTACTCAACTCTTTCAGAAAACTCTAAAAACTCCGCAGCAGCGTGCTCGCTTCTCCTACGTCAAAAATCTCGCTGTTCGTAAAGAAAGAGTTATTGATGTCGAATTCCTTAATTCCGACCGATTTCTCTTTCGCTATCTTAATCGTTTGGATGAGTGGGATCTTCTTTTCTTCTTGAGCATTGAGGATGTTTGCTACAAAAACTTGGTACTTCTCTTCTACTCTAATGCTCGTTTCCTATACGATGAAACCAAAACAGAGATTGTAGGAATTGAGTCATCTTTACTAGGGCAAAAGTTTGTTATTAATATTGCTCTTTTGGAGTCGGCCCTTAAGCTCAAGAATGAGGGTATTGAAGAAGAATGCCACTTTGGCACCTTTACCGGAAAAGCTCTTCATTTAGATGTGCACGATCGTGTGCTTCATTTGATGGTTTCTTGGTTCATCCGACCATCCGGAGGAAAATACTCCCACATCCGGGAAAAAGATCACTTTTGGCTCGAATGTTTCCGAAGAGGTGAGCGCCCAAATGTGCCCAAAATCATCTTTGCCGAGATCGTCAATAATGTCAAACTTATTGACACCAATGAGTTGACTTCATTCACCTACGGCATTGTCTTGAGTTTTCTCTTCGATCATCTTGGTATTGATTGTACCTATGATTCCCCGGAACCTAGCAAAACCAAAATTGGTGAGTCCTCTCTTCGAAAATCCGGATTCACATATTTGGATGGTTATTGGCAAAGAATTGATCGAGAAGCGATTCCTCCTCCCGTTGCTCCTCCACCTCAAGTTCAAAATCAAGATGCTCTCACGGTTTTTCTTACCGAGCGTTTCAATGCCTTGAATTCTCGTTTTGACACTATGGATACTCGTATTTCTTCGGGCTTTGAAACTATGGGAAATCGATTGAAGAACGTCGAGGATCATCTTCAATCCCTTGAGACTTCCAATGCCAACCTTGATCTCTCATTTTCTACTCTTTATGGAGAATGGACAAAATATCACCGTTCTCAAGCCAAGAACGATGATGATGATGAGGATGATGATGACGAGGCCTAGGATACTCATATCATATCATATTATATTATCTATGCATTTAGGATTGAGTTTGCTTCTTTATGTTTTCTCATGTTTTAGGAACCTATGCTTATGATCTTTTATTTTGGGATTTGATTATGAACTTATTATTTATGCTTTGAATATTTTGATGATATTGATTATGATTGCTTATTATTGCTTATTGGTACTAATCTTCTTTATGAGCTTATTTCTTTTTGATCTAACAAAAAGGGGGAGAAGATATTTAAGAGAATTGCCATGCCATGCCACCAAAAATTTTCAAATTTTCAAATTTGTCTTAAGGTTTTGATCCTTGATTTCAAAAGTCACAAGTTTTAAATTTCAAAACCTATCTTAAATTAAGGGGGAGTTAGAATATCTTCAAAACTTTCAAAATGCTTAAAAATTCTAACTTTGGTTTTGTTATATCAAAAAGGGGGAGATTGTGAAACATATGCTTTAATTTTGATATAACTAAAAACCTAAGGACTAAAATGGAAATATTAAAATAAATTTTAAAGTCCTTAAAAATCCTTATATCTTGTTAAAGACCACTTCATAGCTAAAACCAAAGACTTACAAAATAATTTTTTAAGTATTTCAAAGTCAAAACAGGGATTTTTCAAGCCCCGTTTCGAAACGGCCCAAGGCGTTTCGAAACACTTTCAGTTCGATGTGCACCTGTTCCGAAACGCGTATCGGAACGGGTCAAGGCGTTTCGAAACGGTATGACTCGTTTCGAAACTGTTCTTCATTTAAACGAACAAGGGCAACGGCTATAAACTGAAATTTGAAAATAAACAGGGCGTTCCGAAACGGGCTTCGGCCGTTTCGAAACACCCCTTTGACAGTGGCAAACCTGTTCCGAAACGGGCTAAGGCCGTTTCGAAACACCCCTTTGGCAGTGGCAAAACCGTTCCGAAACGGCCCCTAGGCGTTTCGAAACGGGCTCTCGTAGACGCTCCAACGGCTATATTATTTGAAATTCGTTCCGAAACAGGTGACCCCGTTCCGAAACGGTAGGCGTCTAGGAGCTGAAAAGTTGTGAGAAAAACACCCCAACGGCTCTAATCTTTAGCCCATCATCCACAACGGTTGGAAATCATCAAGAGGCTATAAATAGACCCCAAGAAGCTCCAGCAATCAACAATTGAGCTACAAGCATACATCCTTTCATCAAATACAAGCATTTGTGTTGAAATCCCATTTTTGTCTAGAAACCCCAATTGTATCCTTCATTTCTATTTTGTTCAATTGGGTTGAGTGCTTGATATTGGGCTATCATTTGTATTGAGAGATACCATATTAGCCAACAAATTTCTTTGTTCTTTTGTGTGAGGATTGGGTTAATTTTTGGGTAGAAAAATTAACCGAAATTGTAAAGGTTGCCTCCTTGTCCTGGAAAAAGGGGACGAACAATTTAGTGGAAATTGTTGCAAATCCTTGGTGAGACTAAGGTAGTGGATGTAGAGTTCGGTTGGTGAACTTGAACCACTCTAAATTCCCGTGTCAATATTTTTAAGTTGCAATTTCCGTTACAACATCGCTAAAATTCCAATTCACCCCCCCTCTTGGTTATTATTATTCGTGTGATCCACTCAACAGAAGCGTAAGGAGATAGAGTATGCGGTGGGTGACCGTGTGTTCTTGAAGGTTTCGCCTTGGAAAAAGGTGATGAGGTTTGGCCGGAAGGGTAAGTTGAGCCCTAGGTACATTGGACCATATGAGGTGGTTGAGCGTGTGGGTCCTGTTGCGTATCGGTTGAGGTTACCTCAGGAGTTAAAGAAGATTCATGATGTGTTTCATGTTTCTATGCTCCGGAAGTATAGATCTGATCCTTCGCATGTGATGCCTGTGGAGGAAGTGGTTTTGAATCCGGATTTGACCTATGATGAGGAACCGGTGAAGGTTCTGGATTCGGATAGCAAGGTTCTTCGTGGCAAGACCATTGAGTTGGTGAAGGTGCTGTGGAAGCATCGAGGTGTTGAGGAAGCCACGTGGGAGCGGAAGGAAGACATGCTGAAGCAGTTTCCTTATCTCTTTCCTTCAGGTAAATTTCGGGGACGAAATTTCTTAAGGGGGGGGAGAGTTTTAACGCCCCGGTTTTGGGCTTAGAAGTTTTGGGCGTTGACCGGTTTGGTCAAAGTGCTGTTCGAAACTAAAAGGGTGAATTTAGGAAAGCCTAGTTCGGGTTGCATTAAAATTATGGAAAAATGTTCTAAAATCATCTTTTAATATAATTAAGTGAACTGTGAAATCAATTTTGGAAAATGAGTTTTGGAAGGGTGACATTTTGGCTAGTGACCAAAATGTAATTTTTGAAAGTTTTGTGACTGTTTTAGAAAGGGTTGAAACTTTGAATCTTTAAGGAGCTATTATTCCAAAAGTAGTTTCTCCAGATTTTTCTAAGATATTTTAAGCTATATTCTGATTTTAAAACATATCAAAAGAGGAGGGAAAGCCATTTTGGCCATTTTGATAACTAATTTCCTATTTTCTTTTCTCTCATTTTCTCTCAACCCAAACACTTTCTTTCCAGAGAATTGTTTCTGATTTTCTCACCTAAATCTCTCCTTTCAACTCTCTTTTGATTTCTAATCATCATATCTACAAAACCTCATCATTTGCTACTTGATTCATCAAGGTTTTTGATTCCAAAAAGAGGAGAAACTCAAGTTTGGAGGTAAGAACGTCCTTCTCCTCTAAACTATCAGTTCTTTACTGAAATTCCTAAGTTTTCAACCCTTAATTGATGTTTTATTAAAGGCTTTTAAGTTGTGAAATGGATCTTGGCTTATAATGCAAGATTTGGTGTGTTTTTGATGAAATTTCGTTGGATCTGTTTAAGTAGTGTTTTAAGGTGTTAAAATGATGATTAATGAATGTTAATTTGATAAGGAATTGAGTTTTGATTAATGCAATCCCGGATAGGTTGGATTTCCTAAGTTTAGCTTGTGATTCTTGGTTGTTTTTGGAGTGATCTTGTGGATCTGATGTTGCTGGAGGTATAAGGATGTTGTTAGGTTCTTTTTAGATGTTAGATGGTGTTAAAGGATGATAGGTTTTGATGGTTTATGGCTGGGCTTTGTTGAGAAGTGGTTTTGATGCATTTTCGGTTGTGTTTGGTGGCCGAAAATGGAGTGTGGATGAGAGCAGCGAGTTTAGGTGCTTTCATTGAAGCTATTAATGCATGATGATGCATTAATCTACTATTTTAATGTGTTAAAACAGGGGAGTCATCTTTGGATCCAAGTGGTGGTGATCCGGAGGCTTGATTTGGTGCTTCGGCAAGAGGCGAAGTGGAATCGGTGAGTGAAATTGGGTTTTCGGCTTTGAAACCAATGTCTTGGGAGCTTAGTTTAAGTCTAAACAACTTTGCTAAGCTCAAGTGTAAGTTTTCGGAAATACTCTCTAGTGGTGGCCATGATTTGATTGTTGTGCAATGTGGTTTATTGCATGTTTTAAACTCTGTTTTGAAAGCATGATTTAGCATGGTTAATGCTGTTTTTGTAAGCCATATGTTGAAGGAAGCTCTAGGTAAGAGTTCCTTGTTTTTGAACATTGATTAAATGTGGTTTGATGCTTTTAAATGCATGATGAATATGGCTTGGTTTAATGCTTTAAAACAGTGGATAAATTGATGATAATGATGTATATTGGCAAGTGATGTTTTGCAAAGGTTAAGGTCACTAAGGTGGTTAAAAGTCCTTGAGTGAGCCTTGTTTACTTAAGAACATCAAGGTGGTTAAAAGTCCTTGGATGATTCTTGCTACGGACACAAAGGTGGTTAAAAGTCCTTGTGTGGTCCTTTCCAAGGTGTTTAAAAGTCCTTGGGGTCAAGGTGTTTAAAAGTCCTTGAGGTGATTTATATCATGGTGTTTAAAAGTCCATGGCCAAGGTGTTTAAAAGTCCTTGGGGCCAAGGTGTTTAAAAGTCCTTGGGGTGAAACTTGATACGGACACAAAGGTGGTTAAAAGTCCTTGTGTGGTCCTTTCCATGGTGTTTAAAAGTCCTTGGGGCCAAGGTGTTTAAAAGTCCTTGGGGTGAAAGTTGATGAACTTGTTTTTAAAGAAATGAAATGTATCACTTGTGGCCAATATGACATGTAATGATATGAAGCATGAGATGCTTGTTTAAAGATTGCTTTTGAGCATGTGTAAATGATGATTTGAAGCATGATTTATAAAGTGTTTATAAATGCATTATTGAATGGTTTTATTGAGCATTTCTCACTAAGCTTTTGCTTACGCTCTCTTTGTTTTCTCAAATCAATAATGCAGAACATTAAAGTACTTTGAGGGCAGCAAGGAAGGCAAGCATTCAAGTGGAAGTAAAGCTCAAAGTATGGAAAGTTTTCTTAAGTACATTTAGCTTTTGGTAATTTGGCAATGGGGGACCTATGTGTATGTTTTGGGAGATGTTTTGAACTCCCTAGGTATTTTGATGTTGTTGAGGTTGATGGTTTTTGTGGTTGGCCTTTATATGCTTGAATTGAAAGTTTATGCTTGAATGGTTGCTTGAGTAGGAAGCATGCCTATAGATTTGGGGCTTTCCATATATGTGGATGTTTTGATGAATTGTTGATGCAAGTATGTCTCATATATGTTGAATAGCATGCTGGTAAAGTTTGGTGGCATTTGGAGCATGATTGGATGTTTAATTGCATGTTTACGTATGCATTTTGGAGTAATCTGTGCAGGGTGTTTCGGAACAGCACCTACCGTTTCGGAACGGGTGCCTTAAACAAGCCTAGGCGTCCGAAACGGGAGGGACCGTTCCGAAACGGTTTGGCTACTGCCAGCCCGTGTTGCGGTACGCGTTGCGGAACGGCCCCGCGTTTCGAAACGGGCTCTGCCTGTTTCGGAACGGGTGACCGTTAGGGGCTGACATTGGCAGTTAAATGTTTTGAATTGTTTGCGTTTTGGTCCTGAATCTTGTTTGTGCAATTGTATGAGTTTGGGAAGTCCTTTTGAGCTGAAATTTCACAGAGAAGCATGAAACCTGATTAATTTCAAGTTGGTAACTTTAATTTGGATGAAGTCCTTATAATTATCAGAAATTACAATTTGGTCCCTAAAGTTGTAATTTGTTCAATTGGGTCCCTGTTTGATCTCTGATGTTTATGATCTTTGAGTATGCTGTTGTATGATCATATCTAAGGATTAATATGCATCTAGACAAGTTTAAAAAGGAAAAAAAGGGTCGTTAATCAAGGTTGACTTTCGGGTTGACTTTGGTTTTCCCCGTGTGACTTTCTTAATTCGGGTCAACCGTCTAGGCCGGGTTAAGGGGGTTACAGAGCCAAATTTGTAACCAAAAAATTCAGTGAAATACAAGCACAAGAGCCAAAGTTTCAAAGGTATCACCATCGTTTCTTTTTACTTCGAATCAAAAATAAAAAAAACAGAAAGGGTTTTTTTACCATCACGACTTCTCCTTCTTCTTTTCCCCCCTCTACCGGCGATAAGCCTTGCGGACCCTTTTTGGGGCCGTGCACGGTGAGCCGATGAGGCCGGTGACACAAAAGGGTTTTGGGTCTTTTTTTCTAGTTTTTGAAAGAAAACAGTTTCGAAAAAGGCTTTTTTGGTTTTGGTTTTTCGAAGGGAAAAGGGGTTTCCTGGTTTTTGGTTCGAAAAAGGCTTTTTAGGGTTTCCGGCGACGGCAACGGCGACCGGAACCCCTTTGCGGCGCCAGAGAGGTGACAGAGGAGGGGAAGAGACTCTCTCGATTTTTAGGGTTAGTAAAATAAAAGAAAGGGGCCAAATTTTGTTTTTAAATTTGTATTTATAACATTTTCTTTGTTTAAATATGGTTTCGCGTTTTAAGCCCTCCCGTGTCACTCTAATTACACGGGGAGGGCTTCCACGTGTGGAAATCCCGTCCCAGGTCCCTCCATGTTTCCGAGTCCTTTTAATTTCGTCTCTGGGTCCGTTTTAATCAGTCTTCGGATGGTAAAATGCTGTTTTAGTCCCTGTTGGTTTCCGCACTTCTTTAATTTGGTCCCATTCCGTGTTTTAATTAGTTTTGTTAAATGGTTTATTTACATTTTCAGTCCCTTCCAGTTTGCATTTTATTTATTTACATTGCATTTCATTTTGCATATTATATTTTGTTATCCATGCTTTTTACTTAGTATTGAATATATATATATTGCCATGTTGTTATGTTTTTTTATATAAGTATGATATGTGGTTATATGTCTTTACGTTAGGTGTATTTAATTTTATGCATTTAATGTAGCTTTGCCATATAGTGTTTTGCATGCTTGTTTTTATGTGCGTTTTTAACTAGTTTTCATGCCATTCGAATATATTTGTTATATATGCTTTTTAACGTCGTTTGAGTTTGCATTTTGTGACATGCATTCTAAATATCATTCATGTGATTTTTAATGTCTTGATTTGCATGATAATTAATTTTAATTCTAAAACGGAAATACCTATTAATTCGCGTATTCGGGTCGACTAGCCTAGCTTATTGGATGTCCCGCGAATATTCGGATTAATTCGAATCGTCTAAAGGTAAATTCGATATTAAAACGAACAAGACCATATCATCATCCTTTAATTGCTTGCATCATGCATAAAGGTGACGTACGGGATCCAAACCCTAAACTAACACGGCAGTCAGTCTTATATGATGTCGGTTTAGTCTTTGGTCCAGTGTACCATCACCCTTTTTAATTAAACGAAGAATTATTTCGAAACCACTAATTTTAAGAAAGCTCGTACGATTAAAGTCCAGTTTTCAATTAAGAACCCCTAATTAAAGTCTTTTTAAATTTCGAATAATTTCCATCAATTAAAAGCAACAATTGTTTTGGTACCGATTTCCGGGCGTGATGGGGGTACTAACCCTTCCCCACACGTAACCAACTCCCGAACCCTTTCAAAAGAATCTCTGGTTTTGTTTTTACGGTGTCTGGCCTACCTTAGTGGCCGGTGGCGACTCCAACCCTATAAAAGAATTTTTTAAAAGGTTTTCCAAAACCTAAATTAATTTTTAAATTTCCTTTTTTTTCAAATTAAATGTTTATTTCAAAAATAACGGGGACTTGATTTGCGAAAAAAAACCCCGTTACAGTATGGCGACTCTGCTGGGGAGAAATTTTGTTTTTCAAAACAAAAAGAGAGTTAAGCCAAAGAAATAATTGTTGCTTTTAATGATGGAAATTTTTGAAATTTAATTTGACTTTAGCGAGATGGTTCTTCCTCGAAAATAGAACTTGAATTATACGAGCTTCGATAATTGGTGGTCTTGAATTAATTTTTCATTTAATTTCAAAGGAATCACCGACTTGTGTTGCATCACGCATTAGGCTCTATACCCGAGCTTCGTCCCTTAAGTGGGAGTGAAACACCCATACCCACGTGAGTCTCCCTCCACGGGTCGGTAATTCACTTTCGGAATCCACGCCTTTGACATGTGAGCAGCCCTCCACGTCATTAGGTCGTGCTTTCCCCCGAACCGAAACCAATTCGCAAGCTTGTAATGGGCCAGAATTTAGGCTTTTGTCACCTTAGTAGGTGATAAAATAGGTTCGGGTACCCTTGTTAGAACCGAACCACATGCGTGAGAATTTAAGAAGCCCACCCCGATTAGAGCCATGTGAATAACCGTAGAATTAGAATTCATGCTATTAGGTCTTGCATCGTTAATTTGATTTGATGTGTCTCCTTTTGCTTGTTTTATTCAGTATTCATTATTGGTGTACTTAACCAAGTTGACTTTTTTATCTTGTTTTGCTTATTTTTGCATACTCATCGCATTTTCATACGAAGTGTTGATTCGAGAACAGTCTAAAGTTGAAAACTTTCACAATGGGAGAAAGAGTCCATAGCAACGGAGTTTTCGGGACCCTAATTCGAAGGAAAGGGATGAAAAAAAAGAAAAAAATCGTAACCTGTGTATCTATTTTCTTACCTCGTTGTAACAAGATTTGATCTCCATTATGGAAAGTTGTTTAATGAGGATGTTCGTCGAATTAACATTTCCTTGCATTCGATTTTGTGTTTTTTTTAATTTGTTGCCTTCATTCATTTGTTTCAGTTATGCATACACATTTCATGCATTACATCATTAATTCACGAGATTAATTGTTTGGGGTAATAGCAGCATTCGTGACTACCGAAGATTCCGCACCAACACTTTACTCGCCACCAAAAGAAGCAAATGGAGGAGAGTTTTGCTAAGTTGGAAGCTGATTTGAGAGGTTAGTTGGAGCGAGCTCAGCAAGAATTGAGGGACACCATTATCAAGTCCCAACAAGATACGATGAACGAGATATCTCAGTTGTTGCAAGCTAATTTGAAAGGAAAGGGTGCTGTTGGAAACCCTAGTCAAGATAAAATAGACCCATCGTATTCCCCGGGTTTTGTCACTGATGCCCCTAAGCCCTTGCAAGGAGCGGCTACCCAAGGAGATGGGGCAACATCGCATTAGGCGGGCGCCTCTACCCATGTTCCATCGGGTCTGATTTTTAACGTGGAAAATGTCGGGGATAGTGTCCCAAATTTGGATGAGATTGAGAATTTGAACAAGGTCAAGGCCGAATTCTCAAAACAACTAGAAGAGACCCGGAAAGACCCCGAGGAGAAATTCCGTAAAAAGGAGGGAGAAGAGTGGGCATATGGGATGAATGCTAGAGATCTCAGTTTGGTTCCAGATATGATTATTCCGCCCAAGTTCAAGACACCGGAGTTTGAGAAATTTGATGGGACGACTTGCCCTACTGCTCACATAACCATGTTTTTTAGAAAGATGACGGGTTTAATTGACAATGAGAAGTTGCTAATTCACCGATTCCAAGACAGTTTAGTGGGGCCCGCGGTGAGGTGGTACAATCAGTTGCTCGTGCTCAGATTAGGTCGTGGAAGGATTTGGCCAAGGCTTTCACCGATCAGTATAGGCATATAACTGACATGGTTCCGAACCGACTCATGCTACAAGGTTTGGAACAAAGGCACAATGAAAGCCTCCGTAAATACCCCCGGCGTTTGCGTGATGTGGCGGCACAAGTTCAACCCCCGCTCCGTGAGAATGAGATCTCCCCTATGTTTGTCGATACCTTGAAAGGGACCCTCTATGACCGTATGATAAGCAACCCTATCGGTAACTTCTTAGATATGGTTATGACCGGTGAGCGGATCGAGGCAGCCATCAAGAGTGGTAGGATTGATGGAGGAGAGAACGCCCGAAAGTAGTTTAAGAAGAAAGATCATGAGGTGAACAGCGTTGGTACCTACGAGGCTTCTAAGCACCTCACCATCACACCGCCTCAAGACGCAAGCGGGAATGCGCAAGGCTCAAACCGAAGAGAGAATAGTGCTCCCAAGAAGGAACAAGAGAGAAGACCTTCACCCCTCTGCCTATACCGTACAAGGAGGTATACAAGCACTTATATGAGGCCGATCTGGTTCACCCGTATCATGTTACTCCCTTCCAGCCGCCTTACCCTACACGGTACGATGAGAATGCACACTGTGAGTACCACGGCGGAGTACCAGGACACACGATAGAAAATTGCGCACCATTCAAGAAGCTCGTGCAAAACATGATTAACACCGGGGTCCTAGAGTTAGAGGAGCCCAATGTGACGACCAACCCACTTACGAAACATGAAGGTCAGAGCGTGAATGTCCTCGAAGTGGTAGATAGAAAGAAGGTGAGGATGGAGGCATCAGGAATTAAGTCCCCTCTGAGTTGGGTGTACGAACAACTGTGCGCAGAGGGCTTAATTGAGAAGGGTCCGGGTGGGGGATATGATGGCCATGGATCATTTTGTGAGTACCATCAGACTGCGGGGCACGAGATTCAGAGTTGCCTAGAGTTTAAGCAATGGGTCCAGGAATTGATGGACAATCGGGAGGCTGAGTTCCTCGAAGAAGTTTGAGGGGTGGGATGGACGGCCAGCGTAGTTAAGAGTTCTATGCATCCAAGTTTGTTTGTTTGCTTTCATTTCATTGCATTCCATCTTTTTCCTTGAAATGATGTGTGGAATCCACTTTGCTACCCCTTTGCCTGAAGGTAGCGAAGATTTTTTTGTAAGGGCCTCAGACTGCATGTTTTTTAATTTTCAATGAAAGGATGCATTATGTTTCAATTGCCTTTCCATTTTGTGTGTATATATTTGCCTATTGAGTCCCTGTATATCGATTGCACAAGGGACATTGGCCTTGACCCCAAAGGTTGACTTCGAGCCGCTTTTGTCTAGTGGAAATCGAAAGCTTTGAAGATGATGAATATGTGGCTTACACTCCAAGTTAATTTGGTCACCTAATCAAACACACATGGAATTATGACTTTCGGGAGAATAACCGGAGATTTTCATGCTGAAAAAATCGAGAATACTAAGCCTAACAATGTTCGAAGCCTGGTAATAGGCATTTTCTGATACAAATGTGGAATTTTTGGGGCACTCCGCTGTAGCAAAAGACCAATAAGGTTTCTATGCACCATCCACTTTAGCTACATGAGTGATGGTAATATTCTCAAATCGTGACAATGCCGAGTAGCTCGGGGTTTTGTTGTTTGCTCCATCATTTATTTCGAGCCAAAGGAATGTGACGAGTTGAATTCCCCACAGTTATAAAGAATTGATAAAGGCGAAGCCTATTGAAGATAAATCTAATTGATTAAAAAGCTGAAATAACTTGGAGAGTATGTCATATTTTCAGACATCAGCTCAGCTTTCGAGGTCTCCTAGACACATGATGCTTGAGGCAATCATTGGTAAGTCATAACAGTGTCATTCGTGCACTTAATATTCGGGGTATTTAATCCAGCTTGATATACCCATGATTTGAAAGAGAAAATTTTGTTTTTTTAAAATGCATCTCATGTTGAAATTAGAAGATGCAATCTAAATCTTTTTTTAACACAAATTAATTTCCCTTTGCTTCAGGGATAAAGTTTAGAATGCAATGTCATGAATACAAATGACAACTTGTCAATGGCCATGGTAAGGACAGTAGTAGATTTCTACAAACTACAGTTCAAGGACTTGAAGCAAATTTTTTGTTAAAATAATTTGATTGCTTTAGAAGATGAAATTGGACCTTTATGAACTTAAGAGAGAAGTTTAGGGACTTGGGGGCATGTGCTTCCCCCGTTGTTGAGAGAAGAGAAAATTCGTCACGTTGAGTAAAGACGAAGAGAACGGTTGTGCACCCAGTTTAAATAGGGGCAATGCTTTGAGTATGTGCACTACGAGAAGCGTTACGTCCAGTCTGACCAGTGACAGTCAGTAGTCGTCTTTAAGAACAGACCAAGAGATCGAGATTTGGAAAAGATGAGAAAGCCAAAAAAAAAGGATTGAGAAGAAGAAGAGAGAAGAAGAAGGTTAAGATGGACCAACCCAAAGAGTGAAAGCGTCCGAGCAATTTTGATGTCATAATTCATGCATCACTTGTAGTTAGGCATCCCTAGGATTAGGGGCATGGTAACTCAGATCATCATATATTTTTTACCTACTTTCGACAGGTATTTGAAAGCTTTCCCCGTAAAAGGGAATCTGCCTATCTGTTCGGGCTTTCAGAGAATATAATCTGCCTATCCGTTCGGGCTTTCAGAGAATGGAATCCGCCTATCTGTTCGGGATTTCAGAGAATAGAATCTGCCTATCCGTTCGGGCTTTCAGAGAATGGAATCCGCTTATCTGTTCGGGCTTTCAGAGAATGGAATCCGCCTATCTGTTCGGGCTTTCAGAGAATAGAATCTGCCTATCCGTTCGGGCTTCCAGAGAATGGAATCTGCCTATCTATTCGGGCTTTAAGAGAATAGAATCTGCCTATCCGTTTAGGCTTTCAGAGAATGGAATCCGCCTATCCGTTCGGGCTTTCAGAGAATGTAATTCGCCTATCTGTTCGGGCTTTCAGAGAATAGAATCTGCCTATCCGTTCGGGCTTTCAGAGAATGGAATCCGCCTATCTGTTCGGGCTTTCAGAGAATAGAACCTGCCTATCTGTTCGGGCTTTCAGAGAATAGAATCTGCCTATCTGGTCGGGCTTTCAGAGAATAGAATCTGCCTATCCGTTCGGGCTTTCAGATAATGGAATCCGCCTATCTGTTCGGGCTTCCGGAGAATAGAACCTGCCTATCTGTTCAGGCTTTCAGAGAATGGAACCTGCCTATCTGTTCGGGCTTTCAGAGAATAGAATCTGCCTATCTGTTCGGGCTTTTGGAGAATGGAACTCGCATATCTGTTCGGGCTTTCGGAGAATGGAACTCGCCTATCTGTTCGGGTTTTCAGAGAATGGAACTCGCCTATCTATTCGGGCTTTCGGAGAATGGAACTCGCCTATCTGTTCGGGCTTTCGGAGAATAGAACTAGTCTATCCGTTCGGGCACTTGGAGAATGGAGCTTCTGCTAATTATCTATTTGATCGGACCTCGAAGGGTTGAAGAGTGTTGAAATGAGAAAAACAGCTTCAGGCCTCCGCGACCGTTGCATTTTCCCGTACCGACTTCCAAACCGCCAGTAGTTCAAGTGCATGGTGACTCGGAATCCAAACAGGGAAGTCGGACAAAATTGGTGCTTATGGCCTTTGCTTTATCCTTGTGCTACAAGTATAAGCAAAGGGGGGCAACTGTAATCACTAATTTTGTCTGGGGTGTTAGACCCGATTTCTTTTATTTTTAATAATGGACTTTAATATGATATTATTATTACTACCTTATTAATCACCTATTAATCTTAATCTTATTACTATATTACTATCATATTTTATCATCATTTTCTGCTTACTTATCAATATTTTTGTTATTTATCTTTATTACATTATTAATTATATTACTATTACTTATCCATTGTTATTATTTAGTATTATTATTATTATTATTATTAGTATTCTCTTAATATTATTACCTACCATATTCTTATTATTACTATTATTACGAGTATGATCTATTATACTATTATCTTACTACTATTATTATTATATTTATTACCATATTTATTATTATTATTATTATTATTATTATTATTATTATTGATATCTCTATTATTATTATTATCATTATTATTATTATTGTTATTATTAAGTCTGGAAAAACCAAAAAACATTGATATATATAAGCCCAATATATATAAATAAAAGCCCATAGTTTATATTAAAGTCCATTACACATAATTAAAAACCCAAAAAGATTACAAGACCTGTTTCGGCCCAAATAACCCAGCCCTAATCTGCTGAAAAAGAAACCCTAATGCACCCTCCTCTTTGTTTTGCAGCCGCCCCCATTTCAACCGTTAGATCCAGACCAGCATCAACGGTCCAGATGACGCGAGACAAAGGAAAACCCTAGGGAAGCCCTCGGATGCCTTAGCGCCGCAAGAACACCGACCGTCAGATCCAGATCAAGATCGAGCGGCTAGGATCGTTTCTCTACGCGGGTATGATTCACGCGCGACTCATCAGTTCCAGAACACGCGCGTACAAGCCACCGCTCACCCGTTCGACTCCTTCACGCGATCCATGCAGCCACGTCGGCCGTAACGCCCCTGGCCTTCGTCCTCTCTTCCAACGGCCACGCATGCAAAAAAACAAAGGCGTCAGAAAAAAGGACATTCGCACCAGAGAATTACACAAACGGATTGCAAGCGAATACAAACAACGAACATTGCAGAAAATTATCAAGGACAACAGAGGCCCCCCAATAGCAAATTTCTAGGTTTTTTTATTTTTCAAAAAACATGTAATTTCCCGGCTATAAAAGCCCAGAACGATTCACTATAAGGAGGATTCGAGAGTTTTCAGAGAGCCAAATTTGTAACAAAAAAATTCAGTGAAATACAAGCACAAGAGCCAAAGTTTCAAAGGTATCACCGTCGTTTCTTTTTACTTCGAATCAAAAATAAAAAATAGAAAGGGTTTTTTTTTACATTCACGACTTCTCCTTCTTCTTTCCCCCTTTACCGGCGATAAGCCTTGCGGACCCTTTTCGGGGCCGTGCAAGGTGAGCCGTTGAGGCCGTTGACACAAAAGGGTTTTGGGTCTTTTTTTTTTCTGGTTTTTGAAAGGAAACAGTTTCGAAAAAGGCTTTTTTGGTTTCGGTTTCTCGAAGGGAAAAAGGGGTTTCCTGGTTTTTGGTTCGAAAAAGGCTTTTGAGGGTTTCTGGTGCCGACAACGGCGACCGAAACCCCTTTGCGGCGCCGGAGAGGTGACAGAGGAGGGGAAGAGACTCTCTCGGTTTTTAGGGTTAGTAAAATAAAAGAAAGGGGCCAAATTTTGTTTTTAAATTTGTATTTATAACATTTTCTTTGTTTAAATATGGTTTAATCGCGTTTTAAGCCCTCCCGTGTCACTCTAATTACGCGGGGAGGGCTTCCGCGTGTGGAAATCCCATCCCAGGTCCCTCCAAGTTTTCGAGTCCTTTTAATTTATCCCTGGGTCCGTTTTAATCAGTCTCCGGATGGTAAAATGCTGTTTTAGTCCCTGTTGGTTTCTGCACTTCTTTAATTTGGTCCCATTCCGTGTTTTAATTAGTTTTGTTAAATGGTTTATTTACATTTTCAGTCCCTTCCAGTTTGCATTTTATTTATTTACATTGAATTTCATTTTGCATATTATATTTTGTTATCCATGCTTTTTACTTAGTATTGAATATGTATATATTGCCATGTTGTTATGTTTTTTTATATAAGTATGATATGTGGTTATATGTCTTTACGTTAGGTGTATTTAATTTTATGCATTTAATGTAGCTTTGGCATATAGTATTTTGCATGCTTGTTTTTTATGTGCGTTTTTAACTAGTTTTCATGCCATTCGAATATATTTGTTATATATGCTTTTTAACGTCGTTTGAGTTTTCATTTTGTGACATGCATTCTAAATGTCATTCATGTGATTTTTAATGTCTTGATTTGCATGATAATTAATTTTAATTCTAAAACGGAGATACCTATTAATTCGCATATTTGGGTCGACTAGCCTAGCTTATTGGATGTCTCGCGAATATTCGGATTAATTCGAATCGTCTAAAGGTAAATTCGATATTAAAACGAACAAGACCATATCATCATCCTTTAATTGCTTGCATCATGCATAAAGGTGACGTACGGGATCCGAACCCTAAACTAACACAGCAGCCAGTCTTATATGATGTCGGTTTAGTCTTTGGTCCGGTGTACCATCATCCTTTTTAATTAAACGAAGAATTAATTCGAAACCACTAATTTGAAGAAAGCTCGTACGATTAAAGTCCAGTTTTCAATTAAGAACCCCTAATTAAAGTCTTTTTAAATTTCGAATAATTTCCATCAATTAAAAGCAACAATTGTTTTGGTACTGATTTCCGGGCGTGATGGGGGTGCTAACCCTTCCCCACACGTAACCAACTCCCGAACCCTTCCAAAAGAATCTCTGGTTTTGTTTTTACGATGTCTGGCCTACCTTAGTGGCCGGTGGTGACTCCAAAAGAAAAAAAAAAGATTTTTTTAAAAGGTTTTTACCCGAATCGAATTGTTTTTTAAAACCCCCATTTCAAATTAAATGTTTTCTTTCAGAAAGCGGGGAACCCCTTTTGTGCGACAAGGACTTCGAGAAAAAAAACTTTGTTACACCTATCACTAGCTCTAGGAAAACAAGAAAGAAAGAAAAAATTCAGACTCAATAGCTTGCAAAACTTCCTTGCACTTATTTTAGGAGATTTCTTTTTGAGCTAAGTTAGAAAAAACTAAAAGAGCCTAAGAATTGCCTCCAGAAAAATTGAAATGGCATAACCTCAAGTTTGTAGACATAACTATTCTGGTATACTAAGGTAGTCTAGATGCATAAGTGTTCACAAAACCTACACACACTTCACAAGAATTATAGCATGGTTTTGAATGAATCCAGAAATGCCCGACAAGGTACTACTCTTGATAGAATACAAGTGGTAGGTAATGTAGAGTTCACTAATTTAAGCCAAAGAAAAAATTATTATTTTTAAGTTAGGTAATATTTGCTTGAGGGCAAGCAAAAACTTCAGTTTGGGGGTGTGTTGAGTGTGTAAAAGTTCTATATTTTACCCCCTATTTAACCCATATTTCTGCTGCATTCAAGCATAATCCATTGCATTTAGGATAGATTCCATTCATACATCACAATTATATTAAATGGCACAGTTGCTACTGAAATTGGTTACTTTTGCAGGTAGCTGCTGTAGCAGATGCAGGGCTGTGGAGAAGCAGAGCTGGAACACAGGACTGCAGACGAGAAAAAGGATGCTGCCATGGCTGCTGCCGTGGCAGCTAATGACGACAGCAATGGTGAAGGGAAGAAGTGATGTGGAGCTCGACAGAAAGAGGAAATTAAGCCGGTCTGTCGTGGAGCACTCATATATTTTTCCGAGCCCTAGATCAGAATGAAGGCCAAGCCCAAAGTTCAAGGAAGAAACTCCAAGCAAAAAGAGAGGACGAATTAAAGACATCTACTCTGAAGATTTAGTCTTTAATAGAGTTGTACCTTAATTTAAACTTGTATTCTTGCCATATTAGAAAACTTGAACCCAAGGCCTATATAAAGGCATATAATTTGACCTAGGGAAGGATATCTCATTCTCTAGTCGTCTTCCTCTAAACCCTAGTCGTTTTCCCCCATCACATCATGTTCTAAACTTCCCCTAGGGCTAAGGGTTGATTCTATAAAGTAGTTGCAAGGATTGTATTGTTTTAGGATTTTTTCTGTTCAATAAAATAGACTTCAAGTTTGCTTATTCTGGTTTTCAACATCTTGCAAGAGTATCGGGAGAGCATTGTGAGATTATACATTTACTTAATATTGGGAGAGTTAAGTATACGAAAGGAATAAGTACGGGTTCTCCAGTTTATGGTTGAACTATCTCGGACCTAGGGATAGGACGAGGTTAAGTGGCTAAGGAAGAATTCAACAACATCGGTGTTCATCCTTTGATTCACGCCGGGAGGTATCATCAAAGACGTATTCATCGACAGACTTGGACCTAGGGATAGGACAAGGCAGAGCAGGGATTCTTGCCAAGCTTGAAGTACTAAGTTGTGTGTTCGTTGCCGCGACAACAACAGACCGCTACCGCAGCAGGTGCTGCTGCGACAGGCGCTACGACAGAACAGAGAAGTCCTAGACAGTGCAAACACCTGCACTACGGAGCAAGTCAATACCGGCCTACTCTTTACTCTGAATATTTTCATCTCTTATTTTCAGTCTTCTTTATTATTTCGTGACAAACAATTAAACTCTTTCTTTTCCCTCTTGTGCAGCAATCCAAGGTTAAAACTATTAGCCCAGTCCCTGTGGAGACGATATCCGATACCTACGTATCACTTTACTACTTGCGTCGTGTACACTTGCACTACATTGCGATAGACTCTTTTACACGCAACAATGGCCAAAATCCAAAAATCATCTTTTAATGCTTCTTTGATATTTTTAGGCTCAATGCATGAAAGAAATGCAACATGGTTCATTAATTTGAGAGAGGGTCTAGTAGTTACCCCCTTGGATGGATCACCCAAGATTTCACCACCTTTGACATAGTTGAACTCCCTTGGGTAAGATACCTCCTTTTCCTCAAGAGCCAAATCTTTCAAGGCTTCAAGAGGTGGATCTTGTGCATCTTCATCTTTAGTTGGAATCTCATCCACCTTTGACGTTTGTCCTCCATCAATGGCATTAAGAATCCCTATATCATCATCATCACAAGATTCCATCCTTGGAAGGAGGTTATCATCGAAAACAACATGTATAGACTCTTCAACTACTAAAGTTCTTTTATTAAATACACGATAGGCTTTAGAGTTTAAAGAATACCCCATGAAAATAGCTTCATCACTTTTAGCATCAAATTTACCTAAGTTGTCTTTTCCATTATTTAAAACAAAACACTTGCAACCAAATGGATGAAAATAGCCAATGTTAGGCTTTTTAGATTTTAAGATCTCATATGGTGTTTTCTTCAAAATTGGCCTAATCGTTACTTAATTTATAATGTAGCAAGCGGTATTTGTGGCTTCCGCCTAAAAATATTTAGGTAAATTATTTTCACAAAGCATAGTTCTAGTCATTTCTTCTAAAGTTCGATTTCTCCTCTCAACTACCCCATTTTGTTGAGGAGTGCGAGGTGCGGAAAAATTATGGCTAATCCCATTTTCATTTAAAAACTCTTCAAAACCTAGATTTTGAAACTCGATTCCATGATCACTTCTAATGTGAGAAATTTTAAGTTCAAGATCATTATGAGTTATTTTAGAAAATGTGATGAATTTTTCTAAAGCCTCATCTTTTGTACTTAAGAATAGAACCCAAGTAAACCTAGAATAGTCATCAACAAGTACAAAAGCATACGATTTACCACCCAAGCTCATAGTTCTAATAGGCCCAAAAAGATCTATATGAATCAATTGTAAACATCTACTAGTAGAGACATCATTAATGGATTTAAATGAGGTTCTATGTTGTTTACCCTTAGAGCATGCATCACAAATTTTATCATTAGAGAACTTAAGTTTGGGTAAACCTCTAACTAGATTAAGGGAAATCAATTTTTCTAAAACACTCATGCTAGCATGTCCTAATTTTCTATGCCAAAGCCATGAGTTATGTTCATCATGTGCAACTAAACATGTATGAGATGTATGGATGTCATCTAAATGCACCATGTAAATATTGCCCATTCTTTACCCTATGAGCATCAATTGATTTGTTTTAATGTTCACAATTTTGCAACCACTTTTATCAAATAACACATTAAAACCCTTATCACACAATTGACTAATGCTCAATAAATTGTGTTGAAGACCGTTGACATACAAAACATTTTCAATGAAAATAGAAGAGTGGTTACCAATGTAGCCTATTCCTTCAATGTGGCCTTTGGAGTTGTCACCGAAAGTTACCACTCCCCACTCTTTGGCTTTAGTTCCACGAATCTACTCTTGTCACCGGTCATATCTCTTGAGCATCCACTATCAAGGTACCATGAGTTTTGGCTTGAAGCTTTGGCCTTGTAGCAATGCTCCCCCTACAAACAAAGAAATTAGGCTTTGATTTTTGGTACCCAAATCATTTTGGGTCCATGTGTGTTAGCCCTCAAAACCTTGGTTCCCTTAGGAATCCAAGAAGCAATAGCATTCATGTTATTAGAAATAATGAGTTCCTTAGAAACCCAAACACTCCTAATCCTTTGACCTCTAGATTTCTTAGGAAAATTTCTTTGTTTAGGAACAAAAGTTTTTCTTTTTACATATTGGGATTTAGAAGACTTTTCCTTTTCAAAATGGTTTTTCCCAATAACAATAGATGTTTTAAGATTATCCACTTCCTTTGTGTGATAATCTTGAAAATCAGAAAGAAGTTTTTTGTAACCCCCTCATCCCGGCCTGGGCGGCCGACCGGTCCGAGTGGGCTACACGGGGAAAACCGAGGCGAAACTCGTTAAGGCTCCACTTTGGTTAACGACCCTAGAAAACTTTCTTTTACATTATTATCTTGTCTAAAGGCTTTAATACATCCTATGTGAAACAACAACAACAGAAGCAACAAGCGAAGCGGACAACCAAACAACAATTTAAAAATAGCCCATTTTTGCTTATATTGCAGGTCGTATCGATACGCTCAAAGAGGGTATCGATACGCCTTGACTAGGTCAACTGACCAAAGTTAACTCGAGGAGACCGTATCGGTAAACTGGTTGACCGTACCGATACGCCCTCAACAGTCAACTTCTCGTGGTCAACGATACGAAGACCGTTTCGATACACCTAAGCCCGTTCCGATACCCTCAAATTCTCGTCAAAATCTCGGATTTCCAATAGCAAAAATGGTATCGGTACGCCTTCCCGAGTATCAAAACGCTTGGCCTGAAGCAAGAAGGCCGTATCGATATGGGTCCAACTGTATCGATACCCCTGACTCAATCACACGGATTTTAGCTGGTTAAGGCACAAGGGCTGCCTCAAAGACACCAACTAGGACCTCTAAACATACATGCATAAACTCTAGAGGCATACACCCTATTGCAAGCATGATCAACACACATCATACATAAAAAGGGAATACATTTAAGGAATCAAGCATTCACCAAAAGAGACATACATTGCATAATAAGGTTTCATGCCTTAGAACAAAACATACACAAAAGCATAAAGATAAGGGCACAAGGCCAACGTACGTGGCATGAACAAACCACAACCAAACATCAACATACTAGAGGAGTCTAAACAAGCTCCTTAACACAAGCAACATACACAAAATCCCCATTGCTTATCTATTACATCTTTTAACTTAAAAGTTCATACTTGAAGGTTAAGATAGCACATATAGCACACTTGGTGGCCCTTCTCCTCGCACAAGCAACCCACGAACTAAGGATCTGCATTGCCGAACAAAAGAGAGCGTAAGCGTAAAGCTTAGTGAGGGTAAGCTCATAAAACAAACCTCGACAATGCAGGGTCCAAGCACGAGCAACATAACCAAGGAAGAATACATGTTTTCTTACCTTCGAAGCCACATGAGTCAAATATAAAATGCATGAATATAACATCAAATATCATGCCATGCTCAACATGTCCATAAATACAACCATATGAAACACATTCAACAAAACGTATTGGCACCTAGCTATGACCCGAATACGCGGATAACAACCGTTGGAACTCACATCCAACAACTCAACCATTACATTACCTCACGGTGAGATTACACTCATCACCGTTTCACGCGAAGGGGATTCCACTCATCCTCATGCCCCGTCGATGGGATTCCACTCATCACCGACTAAAATATAATGAAGATTTTCCGGGCGTACCTGTACTCCATCTTGGTGACTACCATCACCAAGACCACGCGCGCATTTCGACACTCGTGTGCACACTAAACATCCTAATGATCGATCATTTGTACCCAAGCATACTAGTGTGTAGAACCAATGTTTTGATATAGAAATTGAAAAATGTTTTGGACTAATTTGAAAAGAATTTAAAACTTGTTTTTAAGTCCAAACAACTTGAAATTATGTTTGAGGTATTTTAAGAGGTTTTTGACAAAGATTTTTCATGTTTTAATAAGCCAAACTTAACTTTTCACGTCACCAGTATCGATACGGTTGTACCCGTACCGATACCATTTTGCCCTGGTTTGGCCACTGTCAAAACCCGTATCGATACGAGGGTTTAGTGTATCGATACGGAGGGGGTCATTTCGATACGCCACGTCAGCGTACCGGTCCCAGTTTAACTACCCCAACGGCTATTTCCCAACGGCCATTTAAATGTCAAAGGGTACCGATACGCCCTCAAGCGTATCGATACGCCTATGCAGGCAAAAGCCCAACGGCTAGTTCCTATGAAGGCCGTATCGATACCGTTCCACGTGTATCGATACCGTTAGCTGCAGAACATCATTTATGAAGGGAAATAAAGTCCTCAACGGCTCCAATTCATCCCCAACGGCTAGTAACGGCTACAAACTCATTTGGGAGTATAAAAGGGACCTCCAAGCATCAAGAGAAGGCTAATGCTTCAATTGTCAATCAACAAATGATCAAGAATTGTCTTAGAGACTAAAGTGTCAATTATTGTATAGACAAACACTAGTGAGCCAAAATTGTCAAATTTGCTCAAGTGTTTTAGGTTTGGGTGAGTGCTTAACTGTGCAAACAAACTCCTATTAGAGGATTACAAGTTTGCTTTGTTTATCTCTTGTAAAGAGGGTTTCAATCAAGGCTTTGGGTAGAAAGCTTGATTGGTTGTAAGGGTTTCCTCCTAAGCCTAGAAAAGGGGACGAATCAATTAGTGGATTGATTGTGAAATCCTTAGTGGGGAGCTAAGGTAGTGGATGTAGGTGCTTGTTAGAAGACCGAACCACTCTAAAATCATTGTGTCTATTTCCTTTCTAGCTTCCTAAACCATTCCACCCAAATATCCACCTCTCTACCACTTGGTGAGCATAATCGGTTGAACGAATCAAGCCCCACACAACTCAACAATTGGTATCAGAGCTTGGCTCAATCGAAGAGGATTAACATCCTATTGAGAAGATCTGGCAAGCTCGATCACTAGTTCATCAACCGGCTCAACTGGCGCAATCCATAGACAAACCGCCATTCTTCGACGGAACATTCTATGCCCATTGGAAGATAAAGATGAAGTTCTTCATCAAGTCTAGAGATTACAAGCTATGGGACATAGTTGAAGATGGTCCGTTCGTGCCTCAAAGGAGCAAAGCGGAGTGGAGTGCCGACGATCGCAAGCAGATGGAGCTCAATTGCAAGGCCTTGCACATCTTGTTTTGTGCTTTTGGCCCATCCATCTATGAGAAGATGTCTTCTTGTGAGAGTGCCAAGGAGGTATGGGACAAGCTTGAAGTCACATACGAGGGGACCGATGAAGTCAAGGAGACCAAGATTGGGCTCCTAACATTAGAGTATGAGAACTTCAAGATGGATCCGGAAGAGAACATCGAGAAGATGTTTGATAGGTTCTCCACCATCACAAACGGTCTTAAAGGTTATGGAGAAGCCATCCCGGAAGAGAAGCTTGTCCGAAAGCTCATCTACTCACTTCCCGAGTCTTGGGACTCAAAGAGGACCGCCATCATCGAAGCCAAAAATTTGAAGACTTTGAAGCTTGATGAACTTATGGGGTCTCTTCTCACTCATCAAATTATGAAGAAGAACAAGGAAGAGGAGAAGAAAAGGGAAGAAATTAGAGCTATGGGAGAGAAGAAAATCAAAGGGCTTGGCATCAATGCTAGTGCCATGGCTCTCAAATCCTCCATTTGCCATCATGTCTACTCAAGTGAAGAGGAGGATGAAGAAGAAGAGATAGTTCATCTCTTCAAGAAGTGTGCCCCGTTCATGAAGAAAGCCTTGAGAGAGCTTGAACGAGAACCTAAGAGAAAGGAGAGGGCAAGCACTTCAAGCCATAAGAAGAAGGCACATTTGGCTACTTGGAGTGATGAAGACTCCACCGACGATGAACAAGCCAACCTTTGACTTATGGCCATCGAAGAAGATTCAAGGGTAACTTCTAATTCATCTACTTCATGTTCTTATTCCTTTGATGAATTACAAGATGCCTATGATGATTTGGTTTTAGATTTTAAAAGCCACATTTTGAAAAACAAAAAATTGGTTTCAAAGTTAAAAATTCAAAATGATTTGCTTTCTAAAACCAAACTTGAACTTGAAGCAAAACTTGAAGAGTTTGAATTAAAATGTTTTGATTTACAAAAATTGCTTCAAAATGTTCAAGAAGAAAAAGATTTGATTTCCAAAGAGCTTGAAAAGAAAAACAATTTTGGAAAATCAAATTTTTATGTTAGACAATCTAGTGCCCCTAGATTTAAAAATGGTAAATGTTTTAAAAGTGTTTGGGTCCCAAAAGGAATAACCACTTCAATTAAAAAGGATGACATTGAAAAATGGATTCCTAAGGGGTCAAAAATTTGTGCTACTAACGTTCATGGATCCAAAGCAATTTGGATACCAAAAGTTACTTGATTGTCTTTTGCTAGGTGTGATGGAGATGTTCAACAAGTCAAACATTGAGGGGGAGCTCCATGCACACAAGGAAGAACACTTGAAGAAGGAAGGCTTCACATCCTCCCTTTGGGTTCAAGTGTTGGTAAAAATCTAGTTGCTTTTGATTTTATTTGTTCTATTTTCTTTTATGTCAACTAGATGATCATATATGATGGACTAACACTTTTGATGATGCTTTGAGTAAGGGGGAGCCATTTTTAAACCAAAAATTTTCAAGTGTGTCGAAATTTTTTGCCTCCTATGTTATCTTGAGCTAAATGTCATTTTAAATTCTTTTTGATATAACAAAAAGGGGGAGAAATGGTTTTGAAAAATTGGATTTTCAAATGAATAAGGGGGAGCTTTAATTGACTTCATATCTTTAATCTCTTATTCACTTTTTTAAAGTTAAAAGGGGAGAACCCAAACAATTTTTCAAGTTAGTTTTATTATATCAAAAAGGGGGAGATTGTAGAACCAATGTTTTGATATAATAATTGAAAAATGTTTTGGACTAATTTGAAAAGAATTTAAAACTTGTTTTTAAGTCCAAACAACTTGAAATTATGTTTGAGGTATTTTAAGAGGTTTTTGACAAAGATTTTTCATGTTTTAATAAGCCAAACTTAACTTTTCACGTCACCAGTATCGATACGGTTGTACCCGTACCGATACCATTTTGCCCTGGTTTGGCCACTTTCAAAACCCGTATCGATACGAGGGTTTAGTGTATCGATACGGAGGGGGTCGTTTCGATACGCCACGTCAGCGTACCGATCCCAGTTTAACTACCCCAACGGCTATTTCCCAACGGCCATTTAAATGTCAAAGGGTACCGATACGCCCTCAAGCGTATCGATACGCCTATGCAGGCAAAAGCCCAACGGCTAGTTCCTATGAAGGCCGTATCGATACCGTTCCACGTGTATCGATACCGTTAGCTGCAGAACAGCATTTATGAAGGAAATAAAGTCCTCAACGGCTCCAATTCATCCCCAACGGCTAGTAACGGCTACAAACTCATTTGGGAGTATAAAAGGGACCTCCAAGCATCAAGAGAAGGCTAATGCTTCAATTGTCAATCAACAAATGATCAAGAATTGACTTAGAGCCTAAAGTGTCAATTATTGTATAGACAAACACTAGTGAGCCAAAATTGTCAAATTTGCTCAAGTGTTTTAGGTTTGGGTGAGTGCTTAACTGTGCAAACAAACTCCTATTAGAGGATTACAAGTTTGCTTTGTTTATCTCTTGTAAAGAGGGTTTCAATCAAGGCTTTGGGTAGAAAGCTTGATTGGTTGTAAGGGTTTCCTCCTAAGCCTAGAAAAGGGGACGAATCAATTAGTGGATTGATTGTGAAATCTTTAGTGGGGAGCTAAGGTAGTGGATGTAGGTGCTTGTTAGAAGACCGAACCACTCTAAAATCATTGTGTCTATTTCCTTTCTAGCTTCCTAAACCCTTCCACCCAAATATCCACCTCTCCACCACTTGGTGAGCATAATCGGTTGAACGAATCGAGCCTCACACAACTCAACATAGTGCCAATACTAACTCATCACGAGACCATCATAACACAATATTCTTACCATTTCCCGTGCCTAGCACGTAGCCACCATGATTTACCATCATGCTCCCACTTTTCATCAAACACATGTATATCACAATACATAAACATCATCATGCCTCATCACAACACATATGCACAAAATTCATAGCAACATCATTCACATTTAATACATGAGGCATAACACAACATTTAGAAGTTCAACCAAAATCTTCTAAACTAAAGCTTGAGATTAGACTACCAATCTAATCCCAACTCTAGGTGGGTTTACCAAGCCCGACCTAGGTCCACATGCTCGAACCAACATTTGAAAACCAATTTAAAATCGAAGAACCACTCACCGGACTTTAAAAACACAAGCAAACAATCGATCAAGCTCCCAACGGTTCCGGATTCGAACGTGAGGCTTCACCAACACAATTCCTTGCTTCTAAACAATCAAATACACTCTATTAATCACCAAAACAAACACAACCCACTGTTGTAACTCAGAACACCAATCAAGCTCAAATTCAAGCCAAGAACACTCTCAAAACCCACATTTTCGAGCAGCCCAAAAACCTTACAGAAAACTCCCATTTCCAACATCTAACTTGCCATCTAATACACCTAAAACAACCCTCAAACATCACTTAACCATCAGTCCTCAAGTTCCAACACTAAACAGCCCCAAAACTTGACATTTGAACCATCTAAAACTTCTCTAAAACCCATATCCGAAAATGTTGTTAAAACCTTGTAAAAATTAACTATGTTGGACCATTTGGGCTACCAATAACATATCTAATGATAAGAAATCATAAGCTTTAACAATAGACCATAAAGTTTGGATTTTTAACCTAAAACTTGAAAACTCTAATATGCAAAAAGATGGGTTTCATTGAAAACTAAGAACATGGAGAGAAAGAGAAGGTTGAGGACAACTCAAAAACATAATTACCTTTAAAAAATCTCCAAAGATGAAGCAAGGGGAAATGGAATAGTAACTTGAGATGAAGAAGGAAACTTGTCGTTGGTTTGAAAATGGGTGGGGAAGAAGATGAGTGAAAAGAAATCTTTTATTGTTTTGTTTTATTTTAAAAGCCAAAGACATTTTTCCCTTAATGAACATGGATTATACAATAGTGCAAAATCCATGGCCATTGGGTTTAATTCTAAACAAGCCCGACATATTCATTTTATTGTTTTGAAAATATGAGGCCCAAAATAATATTTTAATATTTTAATTTCACCCGACCCTCAAACCCGGGTGTTACATTTTTCAAGATCAAAGTTTTTCTTTTTAAGATCATTTGAAAGATTTACTAAGTACAAAACATTCTTTTCCAATTCCGAGTTAGTTTTTGAAATAGATTCATTTTGAGTTTTTAAATCGGAAATGTTTTTCTTGTTTCTCAAAATAGACTCCTTATATTTTCCAACTAACTCATCATAAACCTCTTGCAATTCATCATAAGCATCTTGAAGTTCATCATAGGTAAAATCAAAATTAGATGAGTTAAGGTTTACCTTTGGTTCATCATCAATGGCCATGAGACAAAGATTAGCCACTTCCTCCTCCTCCTTGGATGACTCCTCGTCACTCCAAGTTGCTACTTGAGCTTTGAGCTTGTTCTTCTTCCCAAAGCTCTTCCTCTTTAATTGAGGACACTCGGAACGGATATGGCCGAATTTTTTGCACTCATAGCAAATGATTTGGTCATTCTCTTCTTCTATACTCTTGCTCTTGAATTCTCATTTTCTAATGAACTTTCTTCCACGGTTGGACTTCATAAAGCGAGTGAATCGTTTGGCCAACATGGCCATCTCCTCATCTTCATCTTCACTAGAATCGCTTTCATGATATGAAGCTTTAAGAGCGATTCCAATCTTCTTCTTCTCAACATCCTTCTTCTCAACCTTCTTCTCCTCCATTTTCTTTTCTTCTTCTCTTCCTTCTTCATGATTTCATGGGTGAGTAGAGATCTAACAAGAGCATCTAAATTCAGAGTCTTCAAATCTCGAGCTTCAATAATAGCCGTTCTCTTTCTATCCCATGATTCCGGAAGAGAGTACAACAATTTCCTCACTAATTTGTCTTCGTAGCTTAGATTGAGTAGTCTGATTTTTGTTTCCTTGACGTCACTAGTTCCCTCATATGTTGTCTCGAGGGTGTCCCAAACTTCCTAGGCATTCTCGATCGAAGACACCTTGGAGTAGATATCCGGACCAAGCGCACAAAAGATGACATGAAGAGCTTTATCATTTACTTGCATCCTTCTTCGATCATCTTCGGTCATTTCGGCCTTGACCTCTGGAACAAGTCTTCCTTCACCTTCTCTCTTCATCGGTATGAATGGACCTTCTTCAACCACATCCCACACCATGTAGTCGATAGACATGATGAAGAGCCTCATCCTATTCTTCCAATATGGGTAGTTATCCCCATTGAAGAATGGTGGCTTGGTAGTAGATTGAGACTCGTAGAGGATGGAATTGGAGGTGGGTGTCATTGTTTGACTAGTTGTTGATCAAACTCTCCTAGAATCGACTCAAGAGGGTTGTAATCCTTCCAATGAGTGTAGCTCTAATACCAATTGTTGAGTTGATCACACAATTCAAAATGGCCAAGACGGGGTGAATTGGCGATAAAATATTTGGTGGGTGAAAATATGAAAATTAGAATGTGACAGAAGACAATTAGAGTGGTTCAAGTTCTCCAAACGAACTCTACATCCACTACCTTAGTTCCCACTAAGGATTTTCAACCAATTCACTACTTGAATTCTTCCCATTTTCTTGGATGAGGAGGGACCCTTACAATTTGATTAAGCTTTCTACCCAAAGCTTGATCCACTCACTTTTACAAAGAGAAGTATTCGGTAAACTCTAAAAGTTCCTCTCAAAGGATGATTATTTACCCAATTACAATTTCACACCCCTCAAACTCACAATAAAATATTACAATGAGAATACAAGAGTTGGGTAAAAGAATTTGACTCTAAAGGTACAAAGTTTGGATTTGAGTGCTTTGATGTTGCTTGTAGGTGCAATAGTTGTTGCTTGTTCAATTGAGACTTGTTTTTATACCCTTTCATTGAATTCTATCCGTTTGGGTAGTTAGGATCATCAATAGAGCCGTTGGGATGCAATTTCCCGTAATAAATGCAGCTCGGCTGCCTATCGTATCGGTACGGCTAGGGGGCGTATCGGTACCTATATCAAAGAAGAAAGAACCGTTGTGACTGAAAACATCGCGTATCGATACGCTTAGAGGGTGTATCGGTGGTTTTTAAGCGGGCGTATCGATACGGAAGGGCGTATCGATACGGAATTTGCTCATTGGAATCCCAACTTTGATTTTGATAAAAGTGTATCGATACGGATACTTAGCGTATCAGTACGATATAACGGTCATTTAAATTTTGGGATACCAACTAACTGACAAGCCAACGTTCGAAAATTAAATGCAGAGATTTTGTAAAGATAAGCAAATCGTATCGATATGGTTGCAAAGCGCATCGGTATGGTATCGTTTAAAGTCTTGCCCAGATGAATATCGTATCGATACGGGGTAATACCGTATCAGTATGCTATGGTCTATTAAAATTCCAGTGACTAAAAATTGTATCGATACGCCTAAGGGTATTGATACACCTAGGCGTTTTGCTAAAGTTTGGCTTAAAAATACATTAAAAGACTTAGTAGATTTTGAACATTTTAGAGAGTTTTGTCTTGAAGTATAGTTTGGTTCAAAAAGACTTGTCAATAGTGAGACTTTGAAGAGTACTTAAAAATTTATTGTTTTGCAAATTAGTCCATAAGTCTAGGTGTTATATCAAAATCAATTTTGGTTTCACAAGATCAGTATAGGATAACTTGTACTGGAACAATTTAAGGATTAGTACAGTTGAAAACCGTGCTTGTATGTGGTTTCGATACACACAGGTGGCGTATCGATACGCGTGGCCACTGCAGTCTTAAATGGGCATTAAAAAGGGAGTTTCCTAATTTAACTCAAAATCTACTTTCTCCTAAAAACCCTAGGTCAAAAATTTTCTATAAAAACCTCTCATAACCCTTTGTTTTTCTCACAAATCATCAAAATATTTTGAGGGCTTTTCTTTTCAACATCAAACCAAAGCAAAACCATCAAGCTTTGTGCACAATCATCTCCTCATTCATCCATAATCCTCATTCAAGGTATAAACTCTACTTTATTTTATTTTCAATTTTGTCCATTTTTGTATATCGTTTTTATCAAAATTTATATATCTAGTATACATATAACTTTGTTTTCAAAATTTTTACAAAAATTCTTTCAAAGTTGAAGATTTTTTTTCTAACATTAAATTATATTCGTATATTTTTCTACATTGTTTTTGAGTTTTTCTTTAACCAAAAATTCTTTTTATACTTGTATCTATTTTTCAACTATAAAATATAGATTTTCATATACCTTGATCGTTGTATTAATTTATTGTATAGAATGTGATGTTTATGCATACATTATTTTGTGGTTTGATTTCTTTCTCAGGTTTTTACCATGGGTCTTAAGAAAAGAGCGAGAAGAGAGATTGCATCTAGTGACATCATTCACCTATGGCACCGCCTTTAGTTACGTGTTCCACAAGATTGGAATTGACTACTCCTATATCTTGGAGTGCCTCTCACTGAGCCCTTTGATGACAAGTCTCTTCGGAATTCAAAGTTCACAGTTTACAATGGAGATTAGATTTGTATTGCGGACCTCCCTCATGATGCTAAACCCGATCCGGTGGCGGATCCTCTAGTTGCTCCGATAGCTCTAGAAGCTCAACCATCTCTTGAAGCTTTCACGACTTATCTTGATGAAAAGTTTTCTTCTTTGGATACGTCTATGACCTCCGGCTTCATAACTCTTGATACTCGCTTATCGTCTTTAGAGGCTAGAGTCACTTCTATTGAGACTCGTCAAGCTTCGATAGATATAACTCTCACCACTTTTCATGGAGAGTGGTGTGGAAATTCTCTTGGTAATAATACGATGGAAGATAATGAAGAGGATGAAGATGAGGATGAAGACGATTCTTACTCTTTTGCATAACATCCATATCATATCATATTAGGGTTTAAGTTTTATGCACCTATGTTATTTGTTTTTGAACTCCAATGCTTTATGTTTATTTTCTTTGGATTATGCTTTTAAGTTTAAGTTGGATTATATGTTGCTTTGAATTTATAATATCTTTGTTGTTTCCTTATGCTTGGAGCTATTTATTGTACTGATTTTGATGTAAAAAAAGGGGAGAAGAATTGAGATTAATTTTTTCAAAAGTTATTCAAAATAAAACTATCTTTTAGCCTTAAAGAAAGGGGAGTGTTTTTCAAAATACTTCAAAATTTTCTTTGGTTTTGTTATATCAAAAAGTAGGAGATTGTAAAAACCTATATTTGATTTTGATATAACATTGATTTTCAAGGACAAATTTGTAAAAGTGGATAAATTTTTAAGTACTAAAAAATGCTCACAAAATGATAAGGATTCAAACTTTAAATTGTTTCTAAGTCAAAAACAAAACCCCCAAATATTTTCTAAGTCATTTCAAACTCAAAAGCCTTTTTGGTCCAGGCATATCGATACGCTCACAACCGTATCGATACAAATTTTGGCTACTGGAAAAACGATTTATACTTAATGGCTTTTACGTACAGATACATGTATAGCCATATCGATACAGCATTCATACTTGGGAACCAAATAAGCTTTGAGTATCGGTACGGCTTTACTCGTACTGATACGGGGTGTTCAGATTTACAAAATCTTTGCATTTAATTTTATAGTTGTTACCTTGTCAGTTTATTAGAATCACAAACTTTGAAAATTGGTTATACCGTATTGATACGCCCTTAAGCGTACCGAAACCTTTTTACACTTACTTATTTCTCAAATTCCAATGAGCAAATCTGGTTCCGATACTGTACGGCCAGTACCAATACGCTTTTGTAAATACACTCTTCGTATTGATACGCTCTCTCGCGTATCGATACCCCTTTGTGAAATGGCTCTTTCTTCTTATGGCAGGTACCAATACACATGTTCGTGTACTGATACTCATGGTTAGCAAACAACATTTATTGTGGGAAAAATGCAGCACAACGGCTCTATTCAATATCCCAAACCACCGAAACGGTTAGAAATCAATGAGGGGTATAAATACAAGTGTACAAAGCTACAACAACAAGTATTGAACAAGTCTTAAGCATTCAAGCACAAATCCAACAATCTTGATCCTATTAGAGTCAAATCTTTGTAACCCACTTGAGTATTCTTTCTTTTAATCATTTTATTCAAGTTTTGGGTTTAGTGAACTTGTAATTGGGTAAACAAACTACCTTTGAGAGGATTTTCAGTTTGCTACTCATTTCTTGTAAAAGAGAGTGTTTGATCAAAGCTTTGGGTTAGAAAGCATTGATTGTGTAAAGGGTTTCCTCCTTAGCCTAGAAAAAGGGAAGAAATTCTTAATGAATTTGGAAAATCCTTAGTGGGAAGCTAAGGTAGTGGTTGTAGACCTTGTTAGAAGGTTGAACCACTATTTCATCATTTGATCATCTTAACAGAAGCAAAAGCCATATTCCTAGAGAGTAAACAAGAGCAGTTGAGTGACATCTATTTTTTTTTTCTTAGAGTGATCTTGTGAGGTTTTTTGTGAGAGCGTTGTGAGGTTTACTTTTTTTATTTTCACTAACCATGTCGCAGGATTCTTTCAACAATCCATCAACCTCAAGGGGAGGAGAAAATGAGATCCAATAAGTGCTAGATGATCAACAATGATCAAACATATTTTAGACACGTTGCATGTCTAAGACAATGTGTGCTTCGTTATCATAGACGGTGGAAGTTGTACCAATATTGCCAGCATTTTGATAGTCAAGAAACTTGGTTTGACAAAAACGAAGTATCCAAGTCCATACAAGATACAATGGCTAAATGATGATGAAGAGATCACTATTACCGAACAAGTTGTCATTTCCTTTTCCATTAGTGTTGTCGCTAAATTCTTACCTTAATTTTAAATAATCCAAAAAAAGAAAAAGAATAACAAGAGAAAAACAAGAAAAAAGAGAGAAATCCTTTTAAAAGGCCCACTTTTTAAATAAATAAAGACACATCTTCAAAAAAGAAGAACCCATTTTAAAAGCCCACTTTTAAACAAAGAAAAACAAGGCTCATTTTTTATTTTTGAAGTCCACTTTTAATAAAAAGAAAAAAAGAAAAGAAATGATAATTATGGTGCAAAATAATAATTATAAAGAAGAAAAGGAAATTAAAGTGAGGTGACAAAAAATAATAATAAATGTCGTATAATAAAAAACAGTAAAAAGAGAGAGCCAAAAATCAGCAAAAAAAGAGAAAAAAAGAAAGAAAAACAAAAAAAGTAAAAAAAAAGGGAACCAGCGCGCGCCATCACGTGGGCTGCACGCGCGCGCGGGCTGTTTCCCCAACCAAATCCCTGTCGCGAGTTCATGGTGGCCAACCGGCGCTTACAGGCCACAGTCACCGACGCTGTTGGTACCAGCCGGTCCGCCTCGCCGTCCCCGACCCAATGCCACCAACCCCGCTCGCCGCCGCTGCCTATGCTAGCGGGAATCTGCAAAAAAAAAACTGAGACAAGTGGTCGAACCCTAGGCTCGAATCAAGGAGAAAATTCAGCTCCGATATTGGACCAAATCGGATGTGGATTGAGGGGTTTTATCGAGAATCAAGTTCTTGGTCTGATTTGGCTCCAATTTGAGGATTTAAACATGGATTCTAGCTTGATTTTCAAGCTTAAGTTTAGTATAAATACCCCACCTTTTCACTTGTTCATGACACACCAAAATTAGAAGAAAAACCGCTTGAAAAAAAAGCTTAGAAAACTCCGAAAATTCTCTGAATTTTTCAAGAGTTTGCTGGAAATTTTTGGAGTGGAAGTTTGAGTTTGGAAGAAATTTTCCGGAGACGGTTTGAAACATTTCAAGAAGCCCAGATTCGAGTTCTTCGTTCGTTGTTTTCTCGGTAAAATTTCTATATTTATTTCGTTTATTTTCATGTTTGTTCTTGGATGAATTTTGGTGTTTGTGTTTGCCCTGTTTGTGAATTTTAGGTTGCTTTCTTGATGTCGGAAAATCGTTCACAATATCGGAAACTTTTTGTGTTTTTAAATTTCCGTTTTAATTTTAGTTTGATCTTTAAATTTTTTTGCATATTTTAAAAATGTTGTTAGGGTTGTTTAGATCTTTAGGAATGAAGAAATAATTTTGAAAAGTGTTTTGTAGAACTAATGTTTTGATATAATAATTGAAAAATGTTTTGGACTGATTTAAAAGAATTCAAAACTATTTCCAAAGTCCAAATAACTTGAAACTATGTTTAGGGGATGTTTTTAAAGGTTTGACAATGTTTTCAAAGCCAAACTTAACAAAACCGTCCAGGTGTATTGAAACACCCTTAGGCGTTTCGATACGGTGTATTCAAGTTGCAAAAACGTTTCGATACGCGTATCGAAACGGGCCATCCTTGGATGAGATTTTTGCCCAGCGTTTCGATACGGGCTATGCCGTTTCGATACGCCTACGTGGCATCGACCACAACAGTCATAAACCCCAACGGCTATTTTCCAGATAACATTTAAATGTAGAGCGTTTCGATACGGTGCCTAGCGTTTCGATACGGGTGTTTCGATACGGTGCCTAGCGTTTCGATACGGGTGTTTCGATACGGCCCATGGCGTTTCGATACAGATGCTCATCAGACTGCAACGGCTCTTTCTACTTAAAGAGCGTATCGAAATGGGTTCGAGCGTTTCGATACGGGCATCAGTAGAACTGCATTTATGGTGGGAAATAAAGTCATCAACGGCTCCAATTCAACCCAACGGCTAGTAACGGCTACAAACTCATCAAGGAGTATAAAAGGGACCTCCAAGCATCAAGATATGGTTAATGCTTCAATTGTCAATCAACAAATGATCAAATATAGTCTTTGTACTTAAATTGTCAATTCTTGTATAGACAAACACTAGTGAGCCAAAATTGTCAAATTAGCTCAAGTGTTTTAGGTTTTGGGTGAGTGCTTTAATTGTGCAAACAAACACCTATTAGAGGGATTTGTGTTTGCTTTTCTTATCTCTTGTAAAGAGGGTTTGAGCAAGGCTTTGGGTAGAAAGCTTGATCGGTGTATAAGGGTTTCCTCCTAAGCCTAGAAAAGGGGAAGAATCAATAGTGGATTGATTGGAAATCCTTAGCGGGATGCTAAGGTAGTGGATGTAGACCTTGGTTAGAAGATTGAACCACTCTAAAATTATTGTGTCATTTACATTTAAGCTTCCACACCTCATACACCCAAAAATCTACCTCTCCACCACTTGGTGAGCAATATCGGTTGAACGAATCGAGCACCTCACAACTCAACATGTTTTGATTAGAAATGCAAGATTTAAAAAAGAATATATGTGGTTAAATTGAAAAACTTAAAGTTAGGGATTTTTTTTAGGAAAAATAAATGGGTAATAAAGTTTGTTTTTAGAAGAGAAAATAAAAAGGGTTTTAAAGTAAAATTTAGGGTTTAGAATAAAAATAAATTATTTGAAAGAAAAAACTTAAAAGTAGTTCTTTAGGAAAGGAAAATAAGGTTTATTTTTTAAAAAAAGGGAACGCTTTAAAAGAAAAAAATTTTAAAAAATAAAAATGTGTTTTTTAAAAAAAAGAGAAATTCTTTTTGAAAACGAAAAAAATATAGAAATGGTGAAAGTTGTAAAAATGAGAAAAGGTAAAAAAAATGTAAAAAGGGGTATTGGCCTTTTTTAAAATAAAAGTAAAAAAAATATTTTTTTACAAGGAATAATAAAGGGTAAAAACTCAAAAAGAATAAAAAAATGGCTTGCTTGTTTCAGAAATAGGTGAAAACTTAGAATTATGGACTAAAAGCTTAGATAGAGACATGTTTTGTTGAAAATGTTCTTCACAAAAAAAAAATACACTTAAGCATACTTAAACTTTAAGTTAGGAATAAAAGACTTAGACATTTATTTTAGGGTTTTTAAATAATTGAACTTAGAAATAAATATAAAATCTCAACGCACATAAATCTCTTTGTTGTTTGAAAAAAGTGAAATTAATTTAATGCGGTGTCTTATCAAACGGTAATGACGGGTTAGCGCCATAAATATTGGCGGTGATTAAAGTTCATCTCCCGGGCGATAAGGCCGTTAAAATAGACTAATATTCATTAAACGGACAATTAAAGTTGAACTTTTTTTTAGCAAATTTCAGTTTTGAAAACGATTTTAAAACTAATTAGGTACCAATTTTGGGAGTCGTGGGGGTGCTAACCCTTCCCCACGCATAACCGACCCCCGAACTTGTCTTTCCAATGAGTGTAGCTCTAATACCAATTGTTGAGTTGATCACACAATTGAAAATGGCCAAGAGGGGGTGAATTGGCGATAAAATATTTGGTGGGAGAAAATATGAAAATTAGAATGTGACAGAAGACAATTAGAGTGGTTCAAGTTCTCCAAACGAACTCTACATCCACTACCTTAGTTCCCACTAAGGATTTTCAACCAATTCACTACTTGAATTCTTCCCATTTTCTTGGATGAGGAGGGACCCTTACAATTTGATTAAGCTTTCTACCCAAAGCTTAATCCACTCACTTTTATAAAGAGAAGTATTTGGTAAACTCTAAAAGTTCCTCTCAAAGGATGATTATTTACCCAATTACAATTTCACACCCCTAAAACTCACAATAAAATATTACAATGAGAATACAAGAGTTGGGTAAAAGAATTTGACTCTAAAGGTACAAAGTTTGGATTTGAGTGCTTTGATGTTGCTTGTAGGTTCAATAGTTGTTGCTTGTTCAATTGAGACTTGTTTTTATACCCTTTCATTGAATTCTATCCGTTTGGGTAGTTAGGATCATCAATAGAGCCGTTGGGATGCAATTTCCTGTAATAAATGCAGCTCAGCTGCCTATCGTATCGGTACGGCTAGGGGGCGTATCGGTACCTGTATCAAAGAAGAAAGAGCCGTTGTGACTGAAAACATCGCGTATCGATACGCTTAGAGGGTGTATCGGTGGTTTTTAAGCGGGCGTATCGATACGGAAGGGCGTATCGATACGAAATTTGCTCATTGGAATCCCAACTTTGGTTTTGATAAAAGTGTATCGATACGGATACTTAGCGTATCAGTACGATATAACGGTCATTTAAATTTTGGGATACCAACTAACTGACAAGCCAACGTTCGAAAATTAAATGCAGAGATTTTGTAAAGATAAGCAAATCGTATCGATACGGTTGCAAAGCGCATCGGTATGGTATCGTTTAAAGTCTTGCCCAGATGAATATCGTATCGATACGGGGTAATACCGTATCAGTATGCTATGGTCTATTAAAATTCCAGTGACTAAAAATTGTATCGATACGCCTAAGGGTATTGATACACCTGGGCGTTCTGCTGAAGTTTGGCTTAAAAATACATTAAAAGACTTAGTAGATTTTGAACATTTTAGAGAGTTTTGTCTTGAAGTATAGTTTGGTTCAAAAAGACTTGTCAATAGTGAGACTTTGAAGAGTACTTAAAAATTTATTGTTTTGCAAATTAGTCCATAAGTCTAGGTGTTATATCAAAATCAATTTTGGTTTCACAAGATCAGTATAGGATAACTTGTACTGGAACAATTTAAGGATTAGTACAGTTGAAAACCGTGCTTGTATGTGGTTTCGATACACACAGGTGGCGTATCGATACGCGTGGCCACTGCAGTCTTAAATGGGCATTAAAAAGGGAGTTTCCTAATTTAACTCAAAATCTACTTTCTCCTAAAAACCCTAGGTCAAAAATTTTCTATAAAAACCTCTCATAACCCTTTGTTTTTCTCACAAATCATCAAAATATTTTGAGGGCTTTTCTTTTCAACATCAAACCAAAGCAAAACCATCAAGCTTTGTGCACAATCATCTCCTCATTCATCCATAATCCTCATTCAAGGTATAAACTCTACTTTATTTTATTTTCAATTTTGTCCATTTTTGTATATCGTTTTTATCAAAATTTATATATCTAGTATACATATAACTTTGTTTTCAAAATTTTTACAAAAATTCTTTCAAAGTTGAAGATTTTTTTTCTAACATTAAATTATATTTGTATATTTTTCTACATTGTTTTTGAGTTTTTCTTTAACCAAAAATTCTTTTTATACTTGTATCTATTTTTCAACTATAAAATATAGATTTTCATATACCTTGATCGTTGTATTAATTTATTGTATAGAATGTGATGTTTATGCATACATTATTTTGTGGTTTGATTTCTTTCTCAGGTTTTTACCATGGGTCTTAAGAAAAGAGCGAGAAGAGAGATTGCATCTAGTGACATCATTCACCTATGGCACCGCCTTTAGTTACGTGTTCCACAAGATTGGAATTGACTACTCCTATATCTTGGAGTGCCTCTCACTGAGCCCTTTGATGACAAGTCTCTTCGGAATTCAAAGTTCACAGTTTACAATGGAGATTAGATTTGTATTGCGGACCTCCCTCATGATGCTAAACCCGATCCGGTGGCGGATCCTCTAGTTGCTCCGATAGCTCTAGAAGCTCAACCATCTCTTGATGCTCTCACGACTTATCTTGATGGAAAGTTTTCTTCTTTGGATACGTCTATGACCTCCGGCTTCATAACTCTTGATACTCGCTTATCGTCTTTAGAGGCTAGAGTCACTTCTATTGAGACTCGTCAAGCTTCGATAGATATAACTCTCACCACTTTTCATGGAGAGTGGTGTGGAAATTCTCTTGGTAATAATACGATGGAAGATAATGAAGAGGATGAAGATGAGGATGAAGACGATTCTTAGTCTTTTGCATAACATCCATATCATATCATATTATGGTTTAAGTTTTATGCACCTATGTTATTTGTTTTTGAACTCCAATGCTTTATGTTTATTTTCTTTGGATTATGCTTTTAAGTTTAAGTTGGATTATATGTTGCTTTGAATTTATAATATCTTTGTTGTTTCCTTATGCTTGGAGCCATTTATTGTATTGATTTTGATGTAAAAAAAGGGGAGAAGAATTGAGATTAATTTTTTCAAAAGTTATTCAAAATAAAACTATCTTTTAGCCTTAAAGAAAGGGGAGTGTTTTTCAAAATACTTCAAAATTTTCTTTGGTTTTGTTATATCAAAAAGGGGGAGATTGTAAAAGCCTATATTTGATTTTGATATAACATTGATTTTCAAGGACAAATTTGTAAAAGTGGATAAATTTTTAAGTACTAAAAAATGCTCACAAAATAATAAGGATTCAAACTTTAAATTGTTTCTAAGTCAAAAACAAAACCCCCAAATATTTTCTAAGTCATTTCATACTCAAAAGCCTTTTTGGTCCAGGCGTATCGATACGCTCACATCCGTATCGATACAAATTTTGGCTACTGGAAAAACGATTTATACTTAAAGGCTTTTGGGTACAGATACATGTATAGCCATATTGATACACCATTCATACCTGGGAACCAAATAAGCTTTGAGTATCGGTACGGCTTTACTCGTACCGATACGGGGTGTTCAGATTTATAAAATCTTTGCATTTAATTTTATAGTTGTTACCTTGTCAGTTTATTAGAATCACAAACTTTGAAAATTGGTTATACCGTATTGATACGCCCTTAAGCGTACCGAAACCTTTTTACACTTACTTATTTCTCAAATTCCAATCAGCAAATCTGGTTCCGATACTGTAGGGCCAGTACCAATACGCTTTTGTAAATACACTCTTCATACTGATACGCTCTCTCGTGTATCGATACCCCTTTGTGAAATGGCTCTTTCTTCTTATGGCATGTACCAATACACATGTTCCTGTATTGATACTCATGGTTAGCAAACAACATTTATTGTGGGAAAAATGCAGCACAACGGCTCTATTCAATATCCCAAACCACCGAAACGGTTAGAAATCAATGAGGGGTATAAATACAAGTGTACAAAGCTACAACAACAAGTATTGAACAAGTCTTAAGCATTCAAGCACAAATCCAACAATCTTGATCCTATTAGAGTCAAATCTTTGTAACCCACTTGAGTATTCTTTCTTTTAATCATTTTATTCAAGTTTTGGGTTTAGTGAACTTGTAATTGGGCAAACAAACTACCTTTGAGAGGATTTTCAGTTTGCTAATCATTTCTTGTTAAAGAGAGTGTTTGATCAAAGCTTTGGGTTAGAAAGCATTGATTGTGTAAAGGGTTTCCTCCTTAGCCTAGAAAAAGGGAAGAAATTCTTAATGAATTTGGAAAATCCTTAGTGGGAAGCTAAGGTAGTGGTTGTAGACCTTGTTAGAAGGTTGAACCACTATTTCATCATTTGATCATCTTAACAGAAGCAAAAGCTATATTCCTAGAGAGTAAACAAGAGCAGTTGAGTGACATCTATTTTTTCCTTAGAGTGATCTTGTGAGGTTTTTTGTGAGAGCGTTGTGAGGTTTATTTTTTTTTCACTAACCATGTCGCAGGATTCTTTCAACAATCCATCAACCTCAAGGGGAGGAGAAAATGAGATCTAATAAGTGCTAGATGATCAACAATGATCAAACATATTTTAGACACGTTGCATGTCTAAGACAATGTGTGCTTCGTTATCATAGACGGTGGAAGTTGTACCAATATTTCCAGCATTTTGATAGTCAAGAAACTTGGTTTGACAAAAACGAAGTATCCAAGTCCATACAAGATACAATGGCTTAATGATGATGAAGAGATCACTATTACCGAACAAGTTTTCATTTCCTTTTCCATTAGTGTTGTCACTAAATTCTTACCTTAATTTTAAATAATCCAAAAAAAGAAAAAGAAAAACAAGAGAAAAACAAGAAAAAAGAGAGAAATCCTTTTAAAAGGCCCACTTTTTAAATAAATAAAGACCCATCATCAAAAAAGAAGAACCTATTTTAAAAGCCCACTTTTAAATAAAGAAAAACAAGGCTCATTTTTTATTTTTGAAGTCCACTTTTAATAAAAAGAAAAAAAGAATAGAAATGATAATTATGGTGCAAAATAATAATTATAAAGAAGAGAGAGCCAAAAATCAGTAAAAAAAGAGAAAAAAAGAAAGAAAAACAAAAAAAGTAAAAAAAAAAAGGGAACCAGCGCGCGCCAGCACGTGGGCTGCACGCGCGCAGGCTGTTTCCCCAACCAAATCCCTGTCGCGAGTTCATGGTGGCCAACCGGCGCTTACAGGCCACAGTCACCGACGCTGTTGGTACCAGCCGGTCCGCCTCGCCGTCCCCGACCCAATGCCACCAACCCCGCTCGCCGCCGCTGCCTATGCTAGCAGGAATCTGCAAAAAAAACTGAGACAAGTGATCGAACCCTAGGCTCGAATCAAGGAGAAAATTCAGCTCCGATATTGGACCAAATCAGATGAGGATTGAGGGGTTTATCGAGAATCAAGTTCTTGGTCTGATTTGGCTCCAATTTGAGGATTTAAACATGGATTCTAGCTTGATTTTCCAGCTTAAGTTTAGTATAAATACCCCACCTTTTCACTTGTTCATGACACACCAAAATTAGAAGAAAAACCGCTTGAAAAAAAGCTTAGAAAACTCCGAAAATTCTCTGAATTTTTCAAGAGTTTGCTGAAAATTTTTGGAGTGGAAGTTTGAGTTTGGAAGAAATTTTCCGGAGACGGTTTGAAACATTTCAAGAAGCCCAGATTCGAGTTCTTCGTTCGTTGTTTTCTCGGTAAAATTTCTATATTTATTTCGTTTGTTTTCATGTTTGTTCTTGGATGAAATTTGGTGTTTGTGTTTGCCCTGTTTGTGAATTTTAGGTTGCTTTCTTGATGCCGGAAAATCGTTCACAATATCGGTAACTTTTTGTGTTTTTAAATTTCCGTTTTAATTTTAGTTTGATCTTTAAATTTTTTTGCATATTTTAAAAATGTTGTTAGGGTTGTTTAGATCTTTAGGAATGAAGAAATAATTTTGAAAAGTGTTTTGTAGAACTAATGTTTTGATATAATAATTGAAAAATGTTTTGGACTGATTTAAAAGAATTCAAAACTATTTCCAAAGTCCAAATAACTTGAAACTATGTTTAGGGGATGTTTTTAAAGGTTTGACAATGTTTTCAAAGCCAAACTTAACAAAACCGTCCAGGTGTATCGAAACACCCTTAGGCGTTTCGATACGGTGTACTCAAGTAGCAAAAACGTTTCGATACGCGTATCGAAACGGGCCATCCTTGGATGAGATTTTTGCCCAGCGTTTCGATACGGGCTATGCCGTTTCGATACGCTTACGTGGCATCGACCACAACGGCCATAAACCCCAACGGCTATTTTCCAGCTAACATTTAAATGTAGAGCGTTTCGATACGGGTGTTTCGATACGGCCCATGGCGTTTCGATACAGATGCTCATCAGACTGCAACGACTCTTTCTACTTAAAGAGCGTATCGAAATGGGTTCGAGCGTTTCGATACGGGCATCAGCAGAACTGCATTTATGGTGGGAAATAAAGTCATCAATGGCTCCAATTCAACCCAACAGCTAGTAACGGCTACAAACTCATCAAGGAGTGTAAAAGGGACCTCCAAGTATCAAGATATGGTTAATGCTTCAATTGTCAATCAACAAATGATCAAATATAGTCTTTGTACTTAAATTGTCAATTCTTGTATAGACAAACACTAGTGAGCCAAAATTGTCAAATTAGCTCAAGTGTTTTAGGTTTTGGGTGAGTGCTTTAATTGTGCAAACAAACATCTATTAGAGGGATTTGTGTTTGCTTTTCTTATCTCTTGTAAAGAGGGTTTGATCAAGGCTTTGGGTAGAAAGCTTGATCGGTGTATAAGGGTTTCCTCCTAAGCCTAGAAAAGGGGAAGAATCAATAGTGGATTGATTGGAAATCCTTAGCGGGATGCTAAGGTAGTGGATGTAGACCTTGGTTAGAAGATTGAACCACTCTAAAATTATTGTGTCATTTACATTTAAGCTTCCACACCTCATCCACCCAAAAATCTACCTCTCCACCACTTGGTGAGCAATATCGGTTGAACGAATCGAGCACCTCACAACTCAACATGTTTTGATTAGAAATGCAAGATTTAAAAAAGAATATATATGGTTAAATTGAAAAACTTAAAGTTAGGGATTTTTTTAGGAAAAATAAATGGGAAATAAAGTTTATTTTTAGAAAAGAAAATAAAAAAGGTTTTAAAGTAAAATTTAGGGTTTAGAATAAAAATAAATTATTTGAAAGGAAAAACTTAAAAGTAGTTCTTTAGGAAAGGAAAATAAGGTTTATTTTTTTTAAAAAAGGGAACGCTTTAAAAGAAAAAAAATTTAAAAAATAAAAATGTGTTTTTAAAAAATGAGAAATTCTTTTTGAAAACGAAAAAAAATATAAAAATGATGAAAGTTGTAAAAATGAGAAAAGGTAAAAAAAATGTAAAACGGGGTCTTGGCCTTTTTTAAAATAAAAGTAAAAAAAATATATTTTTTAAAAAGAATAATAAAGGGTAAAAACTCAAAAAGAATAAAAAAATGGCTTGCTTGTTTCAGAAATAGGTGAAAACTTAGAATTATGGACTAAAAGCTTAGATAGATACATGTTTTGTTGAAAATGTTCTTCACAAAAAAATAAAATACACTTAAGCATACTTAAACTTTAAGTTAGGAATAAAAGACTTAGACATTTATTTTAGGGTTTTTAAATAATTGAACTTAAAAATAAATATAAAATCTCAACGCATCTAAATCTCTTTGTTGTTTGAAAAAGTGAAATTAATTTAATGCGGTGTCTTATCAAACGGTAATGACGGGTTAGCGCCATAAATATTGGCGGTGATTAAAGTTCATCTCCCGGGCGATAAGGCCGTTAAAATAGACTAATATTCATTAAACGGACAATTAAAGTTGAACTTTTTTTTAGCAAATTTCAGTTTTCAAAACAATTTTAAAACCAATTAGGTACCAATTTTGGGAGTCGTTGGGGTGCTAACCCTTCCCCACGCATAACCGACCCCCGAACTTGTTTTTCTAATTTTTCGCAAACCAAAACTGTTGTTTTATTAAAATAAAAACATTTTTATTAACATAACCCTATTTTAAAAAGTGATCCAATCATATTTTTTTCAAAAAAGATTAGTGGCGACTCCGTGTGTGTTTTTTTTTAAAGTGTTTTCTAAAAAGTTGAAGCTCCTAAAAGGGGTTGCGACAATTAGAAAATAAAAGGATGAAGCAATTTGTGATGTGGCACCTATACATACTAGCCATCTATTATTGGGAAGGCCGTGGCAATACGATAAATGAGCAATCCATGATAGTTTCACCAACCGCTACTCCTTTGCATATGAAAGAAAGAAAGTCACTTTGGCGCCCTTACTCCAAAACAAGTTCATGAAGACCAAATCTTGTTAAAAAGAGCATTGAAGCCATCAAAGAGAATACAATGGATGAAGGACGTTTTGAAGGAGAACAAACAAATAGAGTTGAAGATGAAAGAATTGAGACCAAGGTTGTGGATGAAAAACAAGTCAGAGTTAGAAAATGCACAAATTGAAAAGAATGAAGTTGAAAAAGAAGAGGAGGAAGAAAAATAGATTTTACCTAACCCTATTTTCTTTCCTATTCTCTCTTTTGTTTTACAGGATATTTCAAGAGACGTATCTCTTCAAGATGACGATTCAAGAAACATGTCCTTTGAAGAACTAATGGACGTGACTTTTGGTGATTCACAAGATATGTCACTTGAAGTTCCAAGAGATGTAATTGTTGACATTCTAAGTGCTTTGCCAATCTTGAAGAGAATTCAACAACCAACTGTAACACCCCTTTTCCAACCTGGTAGAGAACTGGGTCAGACAATGTTACCGAAAAGTAAAACGGAGATCGGAGACATAAACCTTAAACTTTTAATCAATATTTTAGTGCCAAATATGCCATTTTTATTACTTTTAAGTCAAACTAACATACCATTTTAAGCCCTTAAGCTTTATAAAACATAGTCTTTACAAACATAAGAAAAGTATCATAATCAACTAGTTTAATTACTTTGCCACCATTCTAGGAGTTTATAAAGACAAGACACATTACACTAATCTTGTAGTGGCTTGCCGATATGTCGACTTCTCCAATCTCGAACCGGACACCTTGCTAGCTTGAAATATTATGAAGATGAATGCATTAGACTTACGCAGTCTAAGTGAGATAGTCATAACCAATGAATATACATGGTATGTAACAATACATATTTTAACTATACATAACTAATATGGCACCAATAAAGCATGTTATTCAAAAATCAATATCGAAGCACCATAACAAAAGTAATATTAATAATTAACATTTTTTTTGGATCAATTCAACCATATTTGGATACACAAATTCCACCACTACACCAACAATGAACAAATATGGTCCAATGTCCTCCACTACACCGTTTTTGACCATTACACATCATATCCCTCCACTACACCGTATAAATTTTGTACCACTGAGCTCATGAATTCTATGGCATAGCAACTGTATCCAATACTTCGATCCCAAAGTTCAAATATCAATAGCTCAATAAGCACATATCATATCGTATCAAATGTCATATCATATTCATATCATAACATAACATGTTCACAGGTCATTCATACTGAATCACATATTTTAATTGTTTCATAAATACTTATAACCATATTAAAGCAATGCAAGATACTTACAAAATTTGTCATTCAAACATAGTTGTTCTACGTGAGCCCTTAACAAATGCAAACATAACCATAAAGTAATGCAATAGGACGACGCAAGGCCTATCCCTTGATACAACTACACTCACCTCGATATTAGAGCTATTGGATAACAATTCCTTTGTTCCTAGCATTCGTTGGAGATGTCGAATTAATCTTTTTCAATTCTTGAGCTAAGCTAATTATTAGGAATTGGTTAGAGTATCTAAAACGATATCGAATTAATACGAAAATATTAATCATATTCAATACTAAATCTTAGACTAACCAAGGATCTGAACTTACTCCAACGATAACAAAAATTCGATATCGCTAAACCACAAGAAATTAGCTACCAATCTAACATTAAACCGACTTATTTTCTCACCTAATTTTCTCTTATGCTTCTTGCGCTCATTCCCCTATTTATACTAATTCTTGCCGGCCCTTTAGTATCATTATTAAACTCCACGTAATTTAGAGTTGGCATGACTCAAATTCATGCTTATTTTCCATGTGGTGGTATGTTGCCACCTTAATTTGGCATTTGCCAAATGTTTCTTGAGGTGGGAAAATCCCATGAAATTCCTTCGGTTCGAAGAAGTTGTCGTGGGTCCCATCTTTTTAATAATAATAATAATAATAATAATAATAATAATAATAATAATAATAATAATAATAACCTATTATGGTTAATCCGAATAACAGATTTTCAAACCTAATTTCAATTAAGCTGGTTTTCGGAGTGTGACACCAACGTCCATTAAACATCCACCATGGTTTGCAATTTCCATTCACTTTGTTATAAGTTTCTCATTTTCTAAACATGGTTTGTTTTGCAGCAACGTGATTCACTTACGGAGACAAGTTCCTTTACCATTTTGAGATTATTTGATGCATCAAAATTAAGGCCAAACTACAAGCATCCATCATGCCCATGATTGATCAGTTCTAGATTAAGGCGTACTATGTCAGCTCTTGCTTGACAGAGTGTATAGGAAAATTAGAGTATGTCAAATAGAAAAATTTTACCAAAATAGAATTATTAAAAAGGAACTAAGGCATAAAGCTAATATTCAATCCAAAACACCCCCACCAACTATGAAAATTAATTCATGGTGAGGGGATTAACTAACACAAACATAACCGTTTTCAAAAACATCATAAAAAAATTAAAGATAAACAACTTGTGCTAAGGGAATAGGTAGAGGGGTCTCTCGATGCAGCCCTCCATGCCAGATACTCAGCCAAGAGGTTGAACCACCCATTCCTCGGTGCATCCGGCCGTCACTCGCTGGTCACTCCAACGCTATACTCTGATCTGTTGAGTTGTGTGGAGCTCGATTCGATCAACCAATTTAGCTCACCAAGTGGTGGAGAGGTGAATTTTTGGGTGGAAAGGTTGTGGAAGCTAGAATGTAAATAGACACAATGATTTATAGTGGTTCAACCTTCTAACCAATGTCTACATCCACTACCTTAGCTCCCCACTAAGGATTTCTCAATCAATCCACTATTGATTCGTCCCCTTTTCTAGGCTTAGGAGGTAACCCTTACACACAATCAAGCTTTCTACCCAAAGCCTTGATTGAAACCCTCTCTTACAAAGAGATAAACAAAGCAAACTTAAAACCCTCTAATAGGTGTTTGTTTGCACAATTAAGCACTCACCCAAAACCTAAAACACTTGAGCAAATTTGACAATTTTGGCTCACTAGTGTTTGTCTATACAAGAATTGACAATTTAGGCACTAAGACAATATTTGATCATTTGATGTTTGACAATATGAGCATTAGCCTTCTCTTGATGCTTAGAGGTCCCTTTTATACTCCCAAATGAGTTTGTAGCCGTTGGGATCAAATTGGAGCCGTTGAGGACTTTAATTCCCACCATAAATGCAGTTATGCAGCTCCCCGTTTCGAAACGCTCCAACCCGTTTCGAAACACCCTTTAAGTAGAAAGAGTCGTTGCAGTCTGACGTGGACCCGTATCGAAACGCTTTTGTCCGTTTCGAAACACCCGTTTCGAAACGCCTAGTCCCGTATCGAAACGACCTGTATTTGAATGTTAGTTGGGAAAATAGCCGTTGGGGTTTATAGCCGTTGTGGTCAGTGCCACGTGGGCGTATCGAAACGACAGAGCCCGTTTCGAAACGCTGGGCAAAAATCTTATCCAGAGAGTGCCCGTTTCGAAACAAGTTTCGAAACGATTTTGCTACTGGAGCCCCCTGTTTCGAAACGCCCTAAGGTGTTTCGAAACACCTGGACAGGTTTGAGAAGTTTGGCTCTGAAACACATTAAAAACCCTTTTTAAAAACTTCCCTAAACATAATATCAAGTTGTTTGGACTTTGGAAATGTTTTAAATACTTTTTAAATTAGTCCAAAACATTTTTCAATTATTATATCAAAACATTAGTTCTACATGATCACTCTAGGTCTTCACTCTCGACTTCTCACATCGTCTCCCTCTTCATCTATGCTTGATCGATTGGTCTTTATATAGGCGCGAGTGGGAAAGGATGAGATAAGCCTTTGCATTTGAATTTGAAATGATCAAGGGATAAGAGATAGAGCTCTATTCAATCATTTCGACATCTTATCAGCTCGGCGTGATAGCTTATCAGGCTAGGTCTAACGTCATCATGTCGATGTCGCCTTGGCATCTAAGCTTGGCACAACGTTGCCAACTTCACTTGGCACCACCTTATCTGCTATTTTTTCGGAAGTTGATGCAATTGCGATCTTTTAGGAGCCCGATCCTTTCCTACTTTTTGGGGGTTCATCATCTCTTGGCATGACATAATTGCATCTCTCTCCCAACAGGTTCTTGGTACACCACCGGTCCCTCTGTGCCCACAGCTCTTGCCATTCACCTTGGAATTCCTAAATGTGTTGCTTTCCTATGTCCATTCCTCTTCCAAATTCTATGCCAAATCTGCAAAATAGCCACAAAACAACTCTTCACTTTGGCATAGGCAACCTACTAACTCCTTGATGAAAATGCATGATCGTAACAAATTAATGCAACTAAATGTACCTAAAAACAAGCAAAAGCATTTCAATATAGGCATGAAAAACAATACTTTTGAGGAGGTAACAACAAGTCTCTCTAACAAGGGACATGATGATTCCAAAGGGCGCAAAGGGAGAAATCAAAAGACGTGTGCCTATTCAGAAAAGAAAATGACTAGGAAGTGTCTTTTGACACGCCCTATGATCAAATCTGGTTTTTCTAACAAAACACCAGAATTGTAGAACTAATGTTTTGATATAATAATTGAAAAATGTTTTGGACTAGTTTAAAAAGAATTCAAAACTATTTCCAAAGTCCAAATAACTTGAAACTATGTTTATGGATGTTTTAAAAGGGTTTAACATGTTTTTCAAAGCCAAATTTCACAAAACCTTCCAGGCGTTTCGAAATACCTTAGGGCGTTTCGATACGGTGTATTCTAGTAGCAAAAACGTTTCGATACTGGTATCGAAACGGGCCTTCCCTTGATGTGAATTTTGCCCAGCGTTTCGAAACGGGCTATGTCGTTTCAATACGCCTACGTGGCATCGACCACAACGGTCATAAACCTCAACGACTATTTTCCAACTAACTTTTAAATGCAGAGCATTTCGATACGGTGCCTAGCATTTCGATACGGGCGTTTCGATACGGCCCATGCGTTTCGATACGGATGCTCAACGGCTCTTTCTACTTAAAGAGTGTATCGAAACGGGTTCGAGCGTTTCGATACGGGTAGCAGCAGAACTGCATTTATGGTGGGAAATAAAGTCCTCAACGGCTCCAATTCGTCCTCAACGGCTCCAATTCATCCCCAACGGATAGTAACGGCTATAAACTCATCAAGGAGTATAAAAGGGACCTCCAAGCATCAAGATATGGTTAATGCTCATATTGTCAATCAACAAATGATCAAATATTGTCTTAGTGCTTAAATTGTCAATTCTTGTATAGACAAACACTAGTGAGCCAAATTTGTCAAATTTGCTCAGTGTTTTAGGTTTTGGGTGAGTGCTTTAATTGTGCAAACAAACACCTATTAGAGGGATATGTGTTTTCTTTTATTATCTCTTTGTAAAAGAGGGTTTGATCAGTGTATAAGGGTTTCCTCCTAAGCCTAGAAAAAGGGTCGAATCAATAGTGGATTGATTGGAAATCCTTAGTGGGGAGCTAAGGTAGTGGATGTAGACCTTGGTTAGAAGGTTGAACCACTATAAAATCATTGTGTCATTTACTTTTTAGCTTCCACACCAAATCCACCTAAAAATCCACCTCTCCACCACTTGGTGAGCCATATCGGTTGAACGAATCGAGCTCCTCACAACTCAACAATTGGTATCAGAGCATGGCTCAATTGAAGAGGATTCACATCCTATTGAGAAGATCCGACAAGCTCGATCATCATTTCACCAACCGGCTCAAATGGCGCAATCCATAGACAAACCGCCTTTCTTCGACAGAACCCACTATGCCCATTGGAAAATAAAGATGAAGTTTTTCATTAAGTCAAGAGACTACAAGCTTTGGGACATAGTTGAAGATGATCCGTTCGTGCCTCAACGAAGTAAAGCGAAGTGGAGTGCCGATGATCGCAAGAAGATGGAGCTAAATTGCAAAGCCTCGCACATTCTCTTTTGTGCATGTGGCCCATCCATCTATGAGAAGATATCTTCTTGTGAGAGTGCCAAGGAGGTATGAAACAAGCTTGAAGTCACATACGAGGGAACCGATGAAGTCAAGGAGACCAAGATTGGGCTCCTCACTTTAGAGTATGAGAACTTCAAGATGGATCCGGAAGAAAACATTGAGAAGATGTTTGATAGGTTCTCCACTATCACCAATGGTCTCAAGGGCTATGGAGAAGCCATTCCGGCGGAAAAACTTGTCTGAAAGTTCATCTACTCACGTCTCGAGTCTTGGGACTCAAAGAGGACCGCCATCATCGAAGCAAAGAATTTGAAGACCTTGAAGCTTGATAAACTCAAGGGGTCACTCCTTACTCATCAAATCACGAAGAATAACAAAGAGGATGAGAAGAAGAGGGAAGAAATTAGAGCTATGGGAGAGAAGAAGCTCAAGGGGCTTGGCATCAACACCAATGCCATGGCTCTCAAGTCCTCCACTTGCCATCGTGTTTATTCAAGTGAAGAGGAGGATGAAGAAGAAGAGATAGTTCATCTCTTCAAGAAGTGTGCCCCGTTCATGAAGAAAGCTTTGAGAGGGCTTGAACGAGAATCCAAGAAAAAGGAGAGGGCAAGCCCTTCAAGCCATAAGAAGAAGGCACATGTGGCTACTTGGAGTGATGAGGACTCCACCGACGATGAACAAGCCAACCTTTGCCTTATGGCCATCGAAGAAGATTCAAGGGTAACTTCTAATTCATCTACTTCATGTTCTTACTCTTTTGATGAATTACAAGATGCCTATGATGATTTGGTTTTAGAGTTTAAAAATCACATTTTGAAAAACAATAAATTGATTTAAAAGTTAAAAATTCAAAATGATTTGATTTCTAAAACCAAACTTGAACTTGAAGCAAAACCCGAAGAGTTTGAATTAAAATGTTTTGATTTACAAATTTTGCTTTAAAAAGTTCAAGAAAGAAAAGATTTGATTTCCAAAGAGCTTGAAAAGAAAAACAATTTTGGAAAATCAAATTTTTATGTAAGAGAATCTAGTGCCCCTAGATTTGTAAAAGGAAAATGTTTTAGAAGTGTTTGGGTCCCAAAAGGACTAACCACTTCAACTAAAAAGGATGACATTGAAAAATGGATTCCAAAGGGGACTAAAATTTGCGCTACTAACATCTATGGATCCAAAGCAATTTGGATACCAAAAATTACTTGATTGACTTTTGCTAGGTGTGATGGAGATTGATCAACAAGTCCAATTAATGAGGGGGAGCTCCATGCACACTAAGGAAGAACACTTGAAGAAGGAAGGCTTCACATCCTCCCTTGAGTTCAGGTGTGGTAAAATCTAGTTGCTTTTGCTTTATTTTATTTATTTTCATTTATGTCAACTAGATGATCATATATGTTGGAATAACATTTTTAATGATGCTTTGGGTAAGGGGGAGCCATTTTAAAACCAGATTCTTATCTTCGTCAAATTTTTCCTCTATAGTTATTTTGAACTTAATGTTTTAAATTCTTTTTGATATAACAAAAAGGGGGAGAAATGGTTTGAAAAATTGAATTTTCAAATGAATAAGGGGGGGCTTTATTTGATTCCATATCTTCAATCTCTTATTCACATTTTTAAAGTTAAAGGGGGAGAATCCCAAACAATTTTTCAAGAGAGTTTTATTATATCAAAAAGGGGGAGATTGTAGAACTAATGTTTTGATATAATAATTGAAAAATGTTTTGGACTAATTTAAAAAGAATTCAAAACTATTTCCAAAGTCCAAATAACTTGAAACTATGTTTAGGGATGTTTTAAAAGGGTTTAACATGTATTTCAAAGCCAAATTTCACAAAACCTTCCAAGCGTTTCGAAACACCTTATGGCGTTTTGATACAGTGTATTCTAGTAGCAAAAACGTTTCGATACTGGTATCGAAACGAGCCTTCCCCTGATGTGAATTTTGCCCAGCGTTTCAAAACGGGCTATGCCGTTTCGATACGCCTACGTGGCATCGACCACAACGGTCATAAACCCCAACGGCTATTTTCCAACTAACTTTTAAATGCCTAGCGTTTTGATACGGGCGTTTCGATACGGCCCATGGCGTTTCGATACGGATGCTCAACGTCTCTTTCTACTTAAAGAGCGTATCGAAACGGGTTCGAGCGTTTCGGTACGGGTACCAGCAGAACTGCATTTATGGTGGGAAATAAAGTCCTCAACGGCTCCAATTCATCCCCAACGGCTAGTGACGGCTATAAACTCATCAAGGAGTATAAAAGGGACCTCCAAGCATCAAGATATGGTTAATGCTCATATTGCCAATCAACAAATGATCAAATATTGTCTTAGTGCTTAAATTGTCAATTCTTGAATAGACAAACACTAGTGAGCCAAAATTGTCAAATTTGCTCAAGTGTTTTAGGTTTTGGGTGAGTTCTTTAATTGTGCAAACAAACACCTATTAGAGGGATTTGTGTTTGCTTTTATTATCTCTTTGTAAAAGAGGGTTTGATCAATGCTTTGGGTAGAAAGCTTGATCGGTGTATAAGGGTTTCCTCTTAAGCCTAGAAAGGGGACGAATCAATAGTGGATTGATTGGAAATCCTTAGTGGGGAGCTAAGGTAGTGGATGTAGACCTTGGTTAGAAGGTTGAACCACTCTAAAATCATTGTGTCATTTACTTTTTAGCTTCCACACCAAATCCACCCAAAAATCCGCCTCTCCACCACTTGGTGAGCCATATCGGTTGAACGAATCGAGCCCCTCACAACTCAACAAGAATTTTTGTCTTTCGTTGTTGTACATGCTGAAAATGCAAAGAAGAGCATTCCATTGAATAAAGGATTCAATGATTCAATTGTCCCAACAGTAAAAGAATGCCCAAAAATGAGAAGCTTCGATTTGACGATAAATAACCTTAAAGAAGGGGTGATGATGTGATCCTATTCCACCAGTTACTCTTGATCACTATACTTTCATCTTTATTCATAAGGATTAAAGTTGAGGGAGTTTTTATTGTTTTTACACATGCTTGCGTTAATTATTCATTGTTGCTTCTCTTAAGTATGCATGCTCATATCACCTTAGTTTATCATGTTATTCATATCATTCATATATATGACATGATTGCATATCATTTTTAGGTTATTATTATTATTATATGTTTCCATTCATCATATATTATACTTTGCATATTAAGTGATGGTCATGCATCCATAGTTATCTAACCGCATCTTTACTTAGTTATTTCTTATTTCCTATTATATGCATTACTTATGTTTATTTGCATTGTTTGTAGTACATACTAGCCACATACACAAAGGGAGGATTAAAGGACATCTCACCTCAGCTTGTTTAGCTCAATTCAAGCTCACCATAGCTCAATCAATTCAAACAAGTCTATGCAAGCTCCTAATAGCTCCATTCAGCTCCAACAGCTCGAGATAAGCTCAAGGACACTAAAGGAAAAGCTCACCTAGCTAAAGGCAGCTCGTGGAAGCTCAAGAAGCTCAAAGAAGGAGTGCAAGATTCGGTCAGCTCAAACTAGCTCAATTCAGCTCAAGGTTAGCTCGGTCAGCTCAACTCATCTTAAGCTCACTATGACAGCTCAAACCAAAGGGACATGTCCCCTCCCAAGAGACACACCCCTTAGTATTGAAGGGAAATCAAATGGCGCCAAAAACCAGCCTTGGAGGGAAAAGAAAAGGCGGCAATTAATCCTTGGAGGGAGGCACCATAACCATTCGGCCTAGAGTGAATGAACACGAATTTGTGAAGGGATTTTTTCCCTTAGCCGAATAGACACATTCCGATATGCCCCTTAGAAAACTATAAATAGGGGTTCATTTGGCATTTGTAAACACAAAACTAATACATTTCAATATATTTTACTTTGTGAGATTTTCTCTCAAAATTTTGTTCTTTTCAAGAACTATCTCGACTTATCAAGCTTTTCCTGTGGCGTCTTCCTTTTCCATCTTTGGTACTTTGTTTTGTTGGTCTCTTAACCATCGGTCTAAGTCTTAAGCACCACTCAAACACCAAACTCCTAAGACCAGGAGCTTTGCTTTCTATAGCATTGTTTCTATCTTTGTTTCTTGTTCATACTATCATTATCACCATTATCATATCATCTCATTCCTTCACCCATCCGAACCACCACTTTCAATTTCCTTAACAATTTCATCCTTTTTACCCATTCCAACATTCACCACGCAATCATACTTCTGCACCCTTCATTTTCATCAGCTTTCTATACTCAAATCATCATCAAAGCATTCGGGCACAAGGCTTACTTGCATTCACGGTCGGGAACAATCAAAGCTTCTTTCAACAACACCAATTGGAGAGTTGAAGCGTATTAGGGGTCCATCTTATTTTCAAAAAATTTAATTAAGGCAATACAAGCATCTTATGGTTCTAGACTCCCTAGAAGCAACCTTTTCCTTTCCTTAGAGTCCCTCTTCTCCTCCCCTCTAGCTAGGATTAGAATTAAAACTAGAATTTGTCAAAAAATTAAGATTTAAATAATTTATACATTATATAAAAATATTATAAATGTAATTAAAAATAAATACTATTAGGTATATTGATTTTGATTTTTTTTATATTTCATAAGTGCAATTAAAATTTTATCACATACAAAACGCGGGGTATCGATGGAAGCTCTAGGAAACCCTAACCCTAGATCTGGTGAGGTGTCAAATATTGGAGAGCATGGGAGGCCATCGGACATTACCATGCAAGTCTAGACTCGTGGACCATTGGAAAGACCAGTATCGCCATTAAAGGACGACAAAAACTTGAAGAAATTGTGCAACGAGAGAGATTTGTCTAACTCAAAACTTCTTGAAGAAGTTAATGATATGGAGGCGGAAGGTTTTCAAGAACAATATGGCATGGGTAATTTAGAGGCAAACCTCAATGGAGGAGTTGTTGCTGATGTAGCTTCTGAGGATGTAACTAGTATGGAGGGCATATTGAAACCATCCTATGCAAACATGGTAACAAAAACCAAAAGTATTGAGAAAGACAAGTTAAATAAGGAAGATGAGGTGTAAGTAATTGATGAGGATTTTCAAGTTGAAGAGTTTGGTTCATTTCCTACAATCAGGTTCTCCGATCGAGTCCATGCGGAGATTGATCAATGTATGCGCCATATTTTAATTGTCCAGCTACTAGGCCAATCAATAGGATATAAAACCTTGTTATCGCAGATTACCTTGCTTTGGAAACTTGTTGGTGAATTATCATTTAGTAGATTTGGAGAATAATTATTTCTTGGTTCAATTTGCGAATGAATAAGATTATGTGAAGGCTCTGACATAGGGACCATGGACAATATATGGCAACTACTTAACGATTCAACCTTGGAGTCGGTCTTTCTCAACTGATGAAAACCATCCTTCTCAAGTTTTGGTATGGGTTCGGCTCCTGGGACTACCATATCGTTACTACTTCAAGAATTTTTTCCGTAAAATTGCAGCTATCATTGGGAAAGTAATAAAAATCGATTACAATACCCCGGTGTTCATATTAGGGCCACGACCCATTCGGTGTCTGACTCATTGTGATGTTGATGCTCTGCATCTGAATGTTCATGCATCGCACTCACTTGTTTCGATGTTGATTAAACCTATTCGGATAGAACTACTTGGTTTGTATCTTAGGGTTCACATACGGCTGTTACCATTCTTGAAAAAGGTCATGGCCCTAAGATGAACACTGGGGTAAAGGTGAGTAAAGTTCTTGGAGTGATCAACCTATCTCTTAAGGATAATGTCCGTCGCAATAAAAGGGTTGCAAAGTTAGTGGTAACCAAGATACAAACCAAGTAGTTCTATCCGAATGGGTTCAATCAACATCGAAACAAGTGAGTGTGATGCATGAACATTCAGATGCAGAGCATCGACATCACAATGAGTCAGACATCGAAATTTTAGATGGCGAATACATAGAAGGCTATGATGGTTACGGTTTCTTTGAGGATGATGGACCAGATATGGTTCAGTAAGTTGATTTTAACTTTTCAAATAATGTTTATTATGACGAGTTTTATGTTATGAAATTGCGAGGGCACAACTGGCACTAACTTCTACAGCTATTTCAAGGATTATGTTCGGGATTTTTGGCCACAAATTGTAGCAATCTTTGAACCTCGTATTAGTGGAAAACAGGCAGATTGGGTTATTCAAAAGCTATCATTTTCTTGCTCTTTTCGGGTTGAAGCTCAAGGTTTCAGTGGAGGTGTTTGGATACTGTGGGATGATTTAATGATAGTTGATATTTTACATGTTGCTAACCAATTCATAAATGGTCGCTTCAGAAAAGAGGATAGTTCGGTGTGGGCACAATTTACTACAGTGTATGCTAGTCCGAAGAATGGTATTGGAGATAACTTGTGGGGAGCCTTATCAGCGTTAAGCCCAAATGATAATTCTCCTTGGATTTTTAGGAGTTGATTTCAACTCTATTACAATCCATGATGAGCATAGAGGTGGGTTAAATGGAGTTTTAGGGGTGAGTAGCGTTTGTAGATTTCATATTCACAACTAGATTGATTGATGTGGAATTCCATGGCCCTATTTTTACATGGTCACGCGATGATCTTTATCAGTGACTTGATCGGTTCTTGGTTAATTAAGAGTGGATTTCTATGTTTTCGGATTCACATGTGTATCATCTTAACAAACTGGGGTCGGACCATAGACCAATTCTTTTTCGTACCAACACATTTGAGGAGCGGGAGCCTGTATCGAGACCTTTTCGGTTTCTTGCTGCATGGAATGATCATCTTCCATTCCAGGAATTTTTGAAATCAATCTGGGGTATGAATAGTAATTTTGCTACTAATCTGAGTAAGTTTAGAGAGGAGGTGATCACATGGAACAATGAGGTATTAGGTCATACCGGGAGGAAAAATAAAAGAATCATTGCTTGATTGAAGGGCATTGACAATGTTGTACAAATGCACCATTCGGATTTTTTGATTAATTTAGAGAACGAGCTATGAATATAATTAGAGGATATGTTGCATTATGAGGGAAGCCTATGGCGACAAAAGGCGAATGATCAATGGCTATCTCAAGGGGGCAGAAACACAAAATTCTTTCATGCGTCGATTATGATTCAGAGATGGAGAAATAAAATAATGGCGCTTAAATCCGAAAGTGGAAATTGGTGCACCAATCCAGACGAGCTAGCAGCTATGGCGGTTAATTTTTTTAGCTCACTGTTCACTAAATCTAATGTGAAAATTCCACCTTATGAAATCAAAGGATGATTCCCACATATCCCAATTCAATGTAGTGACAGTTCGACAATACATATTGAGGATGATGAGATACGTCGAGCTTTCTTTGGGATGGCTCCATTAAAAGCTCCGGGTTTGGACGGGATTCATGTATTATTTTATCAAAAAAATTGGTCAGTAGTAGGGGAATCGGTTTGCAAATTTATTCGCGGTATTTTTAATGACAACCTTTGGCATGAAGACTTGAATAATAAAATTCTTGTCTTAATTCTAAAGGTGACTAACCCGGAACATATTAACCAATTTCGCCTAATAAGTCTGTGCAATGTTGTATATAAAGCCATCACAAAAATTATCGTCAACCGACTAAAACCTTATTTCAAGAGTGGGTCTCGAAAAACCAAATGAGCTTTGTACCAGGAAGATCGATCATAGATAACATCGTGATGACCCAAGAAGTTATACATTCGATGAATAGTAAAAAGGGAAGAAAATAATGGATGATGATTAAAATAGACTTAGAAAAGGCTTATGATCGCCTTTGTAGAACAAATGTTTTGATATAATAATTGAAAAATGTTTTGGACTAATTTGAAAAGAATTTAAAACTTGGTTTTAAGTCCAAACAACTTGAAATTATGTTTGAGGTATTTTAAGAGGTTTTTGACAAATAATTTTCATGTTTTTAATAGCCAAACTCGTGATTTGAAAGTACCAGTATCGATACAGTTGAACCAGTATCGATACCATTTTGCCCCAGTTTGGCCACTATCAAAACCTGTATCGATACGAGGGTTTAGTGTATCGATACGGAGTGGGGTCGTTTCGATACGCCACGTCAGCGTACCGATCCCATTTTAACTACCCCAACGGCTATTTCCCAACGGCTATTTAAATGTCAAAGGGTACCGATACGCCCTCAAGCGTATCGATACGCCTATGCAGGCAAGAGCCCAACGGCTAGTTCCTATGAAGGCAATATCGATACCGTTCCACGTGTATCGATACCGTTAGCTGCAGAACAACATTTATGAAGGGAAATTAAGTCCTCAACGGCTCCAATTTATCCCCAACGGCTAGTAACGGCTACAAACTCATTTGGGAGTATAAAAGGGACCTCCAAGCATCAAGAGAAGACTAATGCTCATATTGTCAAACATCAAATGATCAAGAAATTGTCTTAGTGCTTTATTTGTCAATTCTTGTATAGACAAACACTAGTGAGCCAAAATTGTTAAATTTGCTCAAGTGTTTTAGGATTTGGGTGAGAGCTTAATTGTGCAAACAAACACCTATTAGAGGGTTTAAGTTTGCTTTGTTTATCTCTTTGTTAAAGAGGGTTTTGATCAAGGCTTTGGGTAGAAGCTTGATCGTTTGTAAGGGTTTCCTCCTAAGCCTAGAAAAGGGGACGAATCAATAGTGGATTGATTGTGAAATCCTTAGTGGGAAGCTAAGGTAGTGGATGTAGACCTTGGTTAGAAGGTTGAACCACTATAAATCATTGTGTCTTTATTCCTTCTAGCTTCCTAAACCCTTCCACCTAAAAATCCACCTCTCCACCACTTGGTGAGCATAATCGGTTGAACGAATCGAGCTCCTCACAACCCAACAATTGGTATCAGAGCTTGGCTCAATCGAAGAGGGTTCACATCCTATTGAGAAGATCCGGCAAGCTCGATCATTTTTTCTTCAACCGGCTCAAATGGCGCAATCCATCGACAAACCGCCTTTCTTCAACGGAGATCACTATGCCCATTGGAAGACAAAGATGAAATTCTTCTTGAAGTCAAGATATTACAAGCTATGGGATATAGTTGAAGACGGTCCGTTCGTGCCACAAGGGAGCAAAGCGGAATGGAGTGCCGACGATCGCAAGAAGATGGAGCTTAATTGCAAATCCTTGCACATTTTATTTTGTTCATTTGGTCCATCCATCTATGAGAAGATGTCTTCTTGTGAGAGTGCCAAGGAGGTATGGGACAAGCTTGAAGTCACATACGAGGGAACAAATGAAGTCAAGGAGACCAAGATTGGGCTCCTAACTCTTGAGTATGAAAACTTCAAAATGGATCCGGAAGAGAACATCGAGAAGATGTTTGATAGGTTCTCCACAATCACGAATGGTCTTAAAGGCTATGGAGAAGCCATCCCGGAGGAGAAGCTTGTTCGAAAGCTCATCTACTCACTTCCCGAGTCTTGGGACTCAAAGAGGACCGCCATCATCGAAGCCAAAAATTTGAAGACTTTGAAGCTTGATGAACTCATGGGGTCACTCCTTACTCATCAAATCATGAAGAATAATAAATAGGATGAGAAGAAGAGGGAAGAAATTAGAGCTATGGGAGAGAAGAAAATCAAAGGGCTTGGCATCAATGCAAGTGCCATGGCTCTCAAGTCCTCCACATGTCATCATGAAGATTCAAGTGAGGAGGATAGTGAAGATGAAGAGATGGCCTATCTCTTCAACAAATTCACCCGGTTCATGAAGAGCAAAATAGAAAAATCCAAGCATGAATCGATGAAGAAGATGAAGGACTCCCACAAATCCAAAAATAAGGGATCATCTTCTAAACAAGCATATGTGGCCACATGGAGTGATGAAGACTCCACCGATGATGAAGTAGCCCACCTATGCTTGATGGCCCTCAATGAGGGGGAGGTAGCTTCTAACTCATCTATTTCAAATTCTTATACATTTGATGAGTTACAAGATGCCTATGATGATTTGCTTTTGGAATTCAAGGCATCATTTTCTAAAAACAAAAAGTTGATTTCAAAAATAAAAATTGAAAATGATTTGCTTTCCAAAACAAATCTTGAACTTGAAGCAAGATTAAAAGATTTTGAACAAAAATGTTTTGATTTACAAAATTTGCTTCTAAAAGTTCAAAAAGAAAAAGATTTGATTTGAAATGAACTTGAAAAGAAAAATAATTTTCAAAAATCAAATTTTTATGTTAGACAATCTAGTGCCCCTAGATTTAAAAATGGTAAATGTTTTAGAAGTGTTTGGGTCCCAAAAGGACTAACCACTTCAATTAAAAAGGATGACATTGAAAAATGGATTCCTAAGGGGTCAAAAATTTGTGCTTCTAACGTTCATGGATCCAAAGCAATTTGGATACCAAAAATTACTTGATTGTCTTTTGCTAGGTGTGATGGAGATGTTCAACAAGTCAAACATTGAGGGGGAGCTCCATGCACACAAGAAGGAACACTTGAAGAAGGAAGGCTTTACATCCTCCCTTGGGTTCAAGTGTTGGTAAGATCTAGTTGTTTTGCATTTATTTGTTTTATTTTTATTTCATTCAACTAGATGATCATATATGATGGACTAACAATTTCAGTGATGCTTTGAGTTAGGGGGAGCCAATTTTAAACCAAAATTTCTAAGTGTGTCAAAATTTTTTGCCTCCTATGTTATCTTGAACTTAAATGTCTCTTTAAATTCTTTTTGATATAACAAAAAGGGGGAGAATGGTTTGAAAAATTGAATTTTCAAATGAATAAGGGGGAGCTTTATTTGATTTCATATATTTAGTCTCTTATTCACATTTTTAAAGTTAAAGGGGGAGAATCCCAAACAATTTTTCAAGAGAGTTTTATTATATCAAAAAGGGGGAGATTGTAGAACAAATGTTTTGATATAATAATTGAAAAATGTTTTGGACTAATTTGAAAAGAATTTAAAACTTGGTTTTAAGTCCAAACAACTTGAAATTATGTTTGAGGTATTTTAAGAGGTTTTTGACAAAGAATTTTCATGTTTTTAATAGCCAAACTCGTGATTTGAAAGTACCAGTATCGATACAGTTGAACCAGTATCGATACCATTTTGCCCCAGTTTGGCCACTGTCAAAACCCGTATCGATACGAGGGTTTAGTGTATCGATACAGAGTGGGGTCGTTTCGATACGCCACGTCAGCGTATCGATCCCATTTTAACTACCCCAACGGCTATTTCCCAACGGCCATTTAAATGTCAAAGGGTACCGATACGCCCTCAAGCGTATCGATACGCCTATGCAGGCAAGAGCCCAACGGCTAGTTCCTATGAAGGCCGTATCGATACCGTTCCACGTGTATCGATACCGTTAGCTGCAGAACATCATTTATGAAGGGAAATTAAGTCCTCAACGGCTCCAATTCATCCCCAACGGCTAGTAACGGCTACAAACTCATTTGGGAGTATAAAAGGGACCTCCAAGCATCAAGAGAAGACTAATGCTCATATTGTCAAACATCAAATGATCAAGAAATTGTCTTAGTGCTTTATTTGTCAATTCTTGTATAGACAAACACTAGTGAGCCAAAATTGTTAAATTTGCTCAAGTGTTTTAGGATTTGGGTGAGAGCTTAATTGTGCAAACAAACACCTATTAGAGGGTTTAAGTTTGCTTTGTTTATCTCTTTGTTAAAGAGGGTTTTGATCAAGGCTTTGGGTAGAAGCTTGATCGTTTGTAAGGGTTTCCTCCTAAGCCTAGAAAAGGGGACAAATCAATAGTGGATTGATTGTGAAATCCTTAGTGGGAAGCTAAGGTAGTGGATGTAGACCTTGGTTAGAAGGTTGAACCACTATAAATCATTGTGTCTTTATTCCTTCTAGCTTCCTAAACCCTTCCACCTAAAAATCCACCTCTCCACCACTTGGTGAGCATAATCGGTTGAACGAATCGAGCTCCTCACAACCCAACAGCCTTGAATGGAGCTTCATTGAAGACACATTATGATTTGAGCATACTAGACAGCTTGAGAATCCTTATTATGCGGTGTGCTTCTTCTGTTTAAACTCATATTCTTTGGAATATCACCTTAACGGAATCATTTTCGCCCTCTCGAGGTATTCGCCAATGGAATCTATTATCGCCGTATCTATTTGTTTTATGTATGGAACACCTAGCGCGTGCGACTCAAAAGTCTGTTGACGAGGGAAATTGGAAACCTTTCCATACATCTAGTTCTGGGCCTGGAATCTCCCACTTATTTTTTTGCAGATGATATGATTCTTTTTGCTGAGCCATCCGAGGAACAAGCAGTAGTGATTCAATCCATTCTCCAAAGATTTTGTGAGGTCTCGGGACATAAGGTTAGTAATGTTAAAACTACGATATTTTTCTACAAAAATATTCAAAATAACCTTAAGGAACTTATTGGGTCCATGCTTGGGTATTCGGAAGTTAATTATTTGGGAAAATATTTGGGAGCGTCTTTGCTACACTCTAGAGTTGACTCGACTACTTATCAGTATTTAATCACAATGATCCATGAAAGATTATCAGTATGGAAGGCTAAAACTCTATCATTCGCAGGACGCGTTACTCTTGCTAAGACGGTAATCGCGACCATTCCAATCTACACTATGTAGTCAACTATGATTCCTAAAAAAATATGTGTAGAGAACGAGAGACTCATTGGGAGATTCATTTGGGGAATTACATCAAACAATGGAGGGGTACACAAAGTCAAATGGGCAAAAGTTAGACAACCAATAGATGTGGGTGGTCTTGACTTTAGAAATATAGAAAAGCAAAATCACGCGTTCTTGATGAAGATTGCTTTTTTTGCTAGCTAAAAAAAGACCATTTGTGGGTTAAATTCATCCGAGCAAAATATAGATGCGGGAAAGGCATTCCAAAAAATATTTACCGCACAAATTGCTCTCACTTATGGAAAGGTATAGCTAATATTTGGTCTCATGTGCGAAACAATGTCATAAAGTGTATTGGGAATGGCTCTAACATTGATTTTTGGTTCGATGATTGGTTGGCGAATACCGTACCTCTTATAAACCATGTAATAGTTGTCGGGGCAATAAATATGACACGGGTAATATTTTCGGACATGGTCGACCAAGATGGAGAGTGGCGATGGAACATATTCGATCAACTTCTTTCAGCGGATATTTTACTCTGTATAGCAGCTGTCAAAGGACCATTGGACCCGCAGATTGAGGATTCTGTGGGATGAAAATTGAATCACGATTTGAGATTCACTATTCATTCAGCATACAAGGAGATCTCTAATCCAGAAGATAATGACCAGATTGATTCCCCTTTATGAAAAAAAATCCATAAATTCAAAGGCCCTCAAAGGATTAAACTATTTTTATGGTTCTTGTGTCATAATCGCGTGATGACCAACGCGGAGAGAATACGGCGACATTTTATGATTGATAGCATTTGTCCGTGCTGCGCATGACTAGTAGAAGATATAAATCATTTAATCCGTATATGCCCAACGGCCTTGACAACATGGTCAAGATTGGTTAAGGTAAATCAGCTAACTGAATTTCTCAACATGAATTTTAAAGCTTGGATGTTAATGAACCTCACAGATCCAAAAAAAACTTTGTTAACTCAATAGAGAATTAAGATCTCTTATTTGGAGCAGTGGTGTGGAATATTTGGCTAGATAGGAATGTGATCGCGTTCAATTTACCGTTAGAGGACACACGTTCTCCACTGGATCGGTGCAGGTCTCTCCAGACTAACACAATACGAGCATTGGCTTCACAACGGGGGCATAACTTTACAGAAGAAAACTGATTTCTTTCGCCTATTGTTGCGAATATTTGGACGTGTCCACTGTCGTGGTATGTAAAGCTAAACTTGGATGGAGCCAAGCATATGGAGAATGGCCATACAACTTGCGGAGGGATAATACGTGACACCAATGGTATGTGGATTATGGGATATGCCAAATATATATGAGTATGCACTGTTATCGAATAAAAAATGTGGGGTGTTTACTTGGGATTACTCGAAGCATGGAGATTGGGATATCAAAAGATTGAGGTGGAAGTAGATTGTGCGGATGTGGTTAACCAGATCAAACTCAAACATGACGTTCATCCTCGTTTGTCTATCCTAACACATATATTAGCTATGCTGGAACGAAATTAGATAATATACTTTAAGCGAATACCTCGTCAAATTAATAAAGTCGCAAATAGTTTGGCAAAGCTAGTGAACCATGGCAGCTTAGGGGTGAGTCGATTTGAAGCACCTCCAGATTCTACTGTTGTTTTACTCGTGCAAGAAGAATGTGAGAATAGTATAGAGATTGACGTTGGTCATGTAGTTTATTTTTTGTTTTTCTCTTTTTAATTATGTTAGTTAATTTTATGGTTTGCAAAAGATATTATTTGAGTACTTTTTTCCTCCACATAAAGTAAGGGAGATTTTTAACGAGACATATATAATATTGTTAACTTATCTTCCCCTTTTCACCGATTTTTTTATCACATACATAATACATATGATTTTTATTTAACGGAATTCTTTTTGTACATAACATATATACACTATTATAATGCGGTTGATTGAGTAAGTTGGTGTAATAATAATTTTTAAATTACTATTAGACATATTGACAGTGAAAAATTAATTTCATAGGCAATGTGAAAATGATGTCAAATGTCCTTTAAAATATATTTAAAATTTTAAAAAATAAATAACAAAATACTTAATATTATATAAATGTTGTCCGTGAAATTAGTTTTATTTCCACTGGTTATATTTCAAATAATAATAAAAATTTTTATGTTAAAATATCCTTAAATATTAGTGTCAAAATTTGTATTTTTATATATTTTGTTTTAATTGTTTTTTATTCAATTTTGGTCGTATTAATACTATTTACTAGGGTGGGAACCCGATGTTATATGGGTTGGGCTGATAATGATATCGTGGGACCCCGGCTCCCATGTTTGTTGCGAAAATTGTTTTGCATGGCTAATACGGCCACGCACATAAGTTACGCCACGCGAATTGTTCGTGACTCTGTTCAATGCTCATTATTTTCCGCCCTTTTTTTTATAATTTTATCCTCGTTCCATCAATCATATATCCTTGCAATCTAATATTTTACTACTATATTTGTTCAAACAAAACAAATGTCAATATACGATAAGTGGATATATCATTTTCGCGTGTTTTTTATAATTGTTAGTAATCTAATATATGATTGATTAATTTGAAGAAAGTAATGTAGTTATAAAAACTATCATTTGAACTTAATTTATTTCATCCACAATGTTAGTATTTGAGCGTTTGACTTCTTTAAAGAATTTAGTGTCTCATTTCAATAAACCAACTAATAGTTGATTCATTTTAGCATGTTCAATACTATGTTAAAAGTATTAAGTTTTTTTTTTATAATCATTAGTAATATATTCATTGGATGATTAACTCGTGTTGAATATTACATGGTCTCATTATGAAGGTGATTCTCCTAACCCAATTTACTTCATTCACATTGTTAGAATTCAATTCAAGTTCAAATTTAGAGAAAAATAAATTTTATATTCATAAGTGTAAAATCCAATGATTTATAAATTTTAGTTATAGTGAAATTATAATTTAGTTTTAGCTATATACTTTTGAATAAAAAAAATCAAGGATTAATATTTATTTTGGTTTTATATTATATTGAAATTTTCACTTTGGTTATTTTATTATTATTTAGTCGATTTGATTTTTGTACTTTCATTTCGTCTATTGCTTTAGTTCGTTCTTCTCAACCATTTTATAAAGGAGATACGATCAAATGAAATTATCAAAATAATTAAAAATAGTTTTTTTAAACTTTTAAAATCATTAAAGTGTCAAAAAAATCATTAAAAATTAAAATATTGTTATGAATAAAATAACGAAGAACTATAACAAGAATAAAAGAACAAAGAGATGAGAGAAAGAGGGAGATTTGTATTATTCACAATATTGACATGAGTGTAGAATGCCTTAATCAAATCATCTATTTATAGGCATAAGAAGTACATAATACATTGAACTCTAATTAATGGAGATAATATTCCTAATGATAAAGTAAATCAAATCTCCTAGATAAACTTCTTATCATGATAGACATCCACATAGATAAATATTCATAACACTCCCTTGGATGTCTATGAAGATAATGTGCCTCGTTAAAACCTTACTAAGATAAAACTCAGTGGGAGAAAAAATTCTTTAGTGAAGGAAAAAGAGTACAAACATCTTTGATACGCATAACATGTTGCCCCATTAAAAATCTTACTAGGAAAACCCATTGGGACAAAACCTCGGTTAAGGGAAAATAGTGCAACACGTATTTACTCTTCCTCATGAAATCATCACTTAAGATATTTGAATCATCATAGTTCAATCTTGTATACTTTTCTAAAGATCGCGAGGGATGGAACTTTGGAGTAATATATTCCATGATTTATCCATCTTTCGATTGAGATATACATCTTACATTATCTCTACACAAGATAGCTTTGTATCATATCTTGAGCTTTGCATCATATCTTGTGAAGGTAAATCACATCTTCTGGTTTTGTTGGGTCAATGGTCTTAGCCAAATACATTTTTGGCTTGTCTCGTGCATAACAATTATTTCTACAAGATTTAAGGAGGCATCGACAAATGTTTGAAGATGTAATGATCTTTGTATATCCATGGATATTTCTGGACCAACTAATATATGATGCTTCAAGACCAAGAAAATATATAATTATCTTTATTCACATCCAACAATCTTACAATTATTGGGATACTCAATAGATATGCTTTATTCATACTGAATCTTCTTTAAGATTCTTTCAGCTTATGTCCATTCATAGATAAAAGCGCATATTTAAGTGCTCAATCTTTAGGTCGAGACAAAATCACATCTCAAGATTCTTTTTCTCAAATACTTTCATTAAATACATTGAGAGCTCTTCATGAGTTTTTATGATATAATGAATCTTTATTCAAACTCCTTTATAAAATATATAAGGAAATCTGATCATACTTGTAGTATTTTCTCAAAAGGTACTCACTAAGGCGATTCCACCAAATGCTCCAAAATATAAATATTCAAAGATACATGTCTAAATAAATTTCCTCGGAAATTTTCAAATGCTTCTAGAATTTTAAATCCTTCAAGGATAAATAGGGATTCATAAAATAATTAGACGCATATAAAATATTTCATAACTGTCAAAGTAATTGCATCCACCATGAAGTAATTAAAACTCTTCATAAATCATAATTAAAGTTGTATTTATGACTACTTATTTGTGCCTCACTTGCATTACACCTTTAGATGTTTGGACTGCTGATCCAAATACTTATCTTTTAGAAGTTCAAAGTGTCTTTCTATATTGGCCAATCATTTTAATATCTATAGATTTCCATACAAGATCCTTGTTTTCTTTCTTTACTTCTATAGAAGTATTTTATGTAAAATTGTTTGTAAATTCGTTGTCGACAATTTTTCAATTTTCTTGTTCAATTCTCGTAGTGACATAACTCATCGAGATCTCTTTAATATTTCAATCTTTATTTCAAGTACCTGGAACTCTTCAAGAGTTTTATTATTAGTTATGTCTTGGGTCTTTTCAAGAGAACCCACCTCCAATATATGACCATCTCATACTATTTTATATTTACGAGAATTTTGATCATTGGAACCAATTTTCATGCTTCATGTATGATTTACATTCATTCACTCTAACATGTAATTCAAATTTAGAGCATTTCAGGTGGTATATGAGACTTAGTTGCTCTCATTGGGTCAATAAATATTTCTGACAGTTGACATGTAATAACATGAATTATCTTATGTACTTTTGGTTCATATGCGAGGATCTAGATAATGATAATTCATTTTCCTTTATCCATCTGATTATTATCTCCCCCTAATGTTGAGAAAATCACATCATAAATGATTCACTAATTAATGTTTAAGAATTTAATCATAAAAGGAGACTCGTGCTCAATATATATTTTCAACCCCTTTTATATACTTATTTTGTGCGTTGTGGTGGAGCAATTCAACTATATATCGCACATTCAAAATTATAAAATAGAAAATGTATGGCTTCTGACAAAAAACCAATCACAACGGGGAGTTTATTATAACTCGTTGGCTTGATGCATATAAATGTTGCTATATCAAAATACCATATAAAAAATAATTGTTTTGTTCTCATAGTTTAGCTTTTAAAGAAGAGGCATCCAATCAAAATTTTGATAAATTGTATTTTTCATAATCAATAGGCTTTGTAACAACTGATATAGCCTAACATATAAACCCACTAGCTTTTGCAAGACGAATAGTCTAACTGCATAATCTGAATCCTTTTATAATCAATCTCACAAACTTCTCACAATCTTCTAGTTGTAAGTTGATAAAACAATGTAGATGCATATACTAAAATCATATAAAACTCTCCACATTTGTAGATAAATGAGCCCATATTTTATTTAAATATGCAAGACATGCAGTCTCAACTTTAGTACAAGAACTTCAAGTTCTTTTGGTAAGTAAGATCTTAATCATTTCCTTTGAGAATAAGCAACACAAGAACTTTGTGTTCTTTCATCAAGTAGAATTTAATCAATTCCTTTGAGAACAAGCAACACAAGAACTTCAGGTTTTTTTTAATAAATGTGCATATAAATCTCAACAGCTTTTGCATCATTATTGATCAAGATGGTCTAACCGATCATGCCAATTATATACATGTGTGTATATACATTTCTGAATTTGGTAAACTTTTGGTTTACCATAATATGTGATTTAATCTCACTTGTACATGTGTGGTACAAATTTTAAAATACAAGTTTCTTTGAAACTTGATAATACATTGTCCACCAAAAAGTTGTTCCTTTGAATAGGAATATATTTAGCTCTTTCAGAGCTTTCAATGGAAATTATCTTTAGTAGCACTATATAGCTATTCTAGAGCTTACAACTGACTTTTTGGCTACCAGAACTTATATCCACATTGACTTATTTTAAATGCCAATTGATAACATATGTTATCTATAATTCCTGAAGGATTATTTTGCGAACTCATTTTGCTTTTCTTAAAATTTTCACTTCTAGTGGTGGCGATATTATTACCATCGGTGGTAATTATCATAATATTCGTAATTCTGCACTTTTCATAATGTGCTTTCTCTCAAGTACTTATTGCTCTTCTTGAGCATCAATATTTTCAGTACTTTGAGATATATTACTCAAATTATCCCTTGTATTTAAATGAAAAAATATATCTTATGCTTCTGCTAAGCATAAATCGTCACCATAGATTGTATTTGATAAATAATCATGTGAAATAAAATAAAAATGTCATAATATATATATATATGCAAACCAACAAAGAACAAAGATTTAATCCTCGTACGCGACATTGTTAAACCATTTCACAAGGTCCTTTAAAAATCTTTTTTGAGACCAATAGCCTTGTAGAACGGGACGTTCATCAAATATATTTGGATTAAACCAACAGAACAAAGAACATATTAACTAATTAAAGAATATATTTTAGGCGTTAAATTAATATATAGAGCGTAAATAATTAATGCATAAGGTAAATAAACATAAAACAAAGTAAATTAAAAGAAAGAAGTAATTCTATTCAAGGTTACGAGAATCATTAGAAGATGATTTATTCCATTCGTGGTTTATAAGGAAATCAACAATGTTCAAATGAGTTGGACCAATATCATCTTCGTCATTTTTTGCAAACAAAATTTGCTTCTATTTTCTTTCTTTTATCATTCAATGATTGTTGATGTTTTCAACGTACGTTAAGCATGAGACTAATGATTTATAACATCACATTAGTAATAAAAATGATTTCACTTCTTTAGAATGATCTTTATCACTCTTGTCATCATTATAACCTCACTACCGGTAGGTAAAAGTGTTCTTAAAAGGACCATATTTTCCATGTCTATATTCATGGTTTCAATCGCGACCACAACTACTAATGTGATCTTTATTTTTTTTCATTATATAATCTCACATTCACTTCAGGGAATGGAGTAGAGCATAGTGGGCTTTTAAAACCTTTTTCACGATATTGTGTCTGAGGACAATATTATTTGCGTGAAAAATGGAGTATATTTTTATTAACATATCCTCATCATTGATAATCACGTGGAATAAACATCATGCTTGCATTCACTTCATGAAACGCCTCCCACAAAATTTTTTGTCAAGATAAATTTTTGTAATCTGACATTAGGAGAAGTCTACAGTCGAGTTTTTCGACGTAGAAGAAATATTGCTTTCGAGAAAAATCACCATGATTTATCACACTTTAAAATAATAATTTAAAGAATAAAAATAAAATCAAAATTTACCGATATTGATTTTCCTCCCGACGACAATGGAAACATAACAAATGACCAAGACAACTTTAAATAATAATCTCATCTTGTTGAATGGATCAATGGATTGATCAAAGCCAATAGGGGGTGAATTGGGTTTTTAAAAATTGTTGGAGTAAATAGAATGGCTAAAAATGAAGAACAAGGAATTTTAGAGTGGTTCAAGTTCCAAATGAACTCTACATCCACTACCTTACCTACCACTAAGGATTTTCCAACAATCCACTAATTGTTCTTCCCTTTTTAAGGCTTAGGAGGTAACCTTTACAATACTGGTCAAATTTTCTACCCAAAATTTGACCAAACCCTCACAAGAGTACAAAGAAGAATTAAAGGCAAGAAAGATATCTCTCAATACAAGATTTCCCCTTTTAAGTACAAACACTAAACCCAAATTTGATTACAAGATCAGAATTGAACACAATTTGGGGTTTTGCAAGAGATAGGAAAATAAGCACTTTGAGCTTGGATTTTTGTAAGGATGTTTGTCTTTGATGCAATAGTTGTTGCTGGTCTTCCATTGGCTTCAATTTATACCTTCTCTATTAATTCTAGCCGTTTGGGTGGTTAGGGTATTAATTACAGCCGTTGGTGCCCTCTCTTTCCACCATAAATGCACTTCTGCAGCTTATCGTATCGGTACACGAAGACTTGTATCGATACCTGTCTCAAAACAGAAAGAGTCGTTGCACAATAACAAGAGGGCGTATTGATATGCGTGTAAGCGTATCGGTATGGGACAGGAACCGTTTCGATACGAGGAACATTCGTATCGATGCAATTAATTCAACAGAGCTCACTGGAAGTTTCCGTATCGATACGGCAAAGGGCGTATCGGTACGGGACATCCACCACTTTAAATTTCAGTTACCTAACAACTGACACCAACGGTCGAAATTATTAAAAGCTTTCGAATTTTAAAATTCCATTAAATCTGTATCGATACGGGTGGAACCGTATCGGTACGCCATTCAAACTTCTTTAGTTTTACAGAGAGAGCGTATCGATACAGATGCAATCAGATTAAATCCTTAATGATTTAAAAATCATTTGAGGGACTTAAAAATTTATTTCAAGTTTTCAATTTAATCATTAACATACATTGTTATATCAAAATCAAACATAGGTTTTACAATCTCCCCCTTTTTGATATAACAAAACCAAAACTTAAATTTTTTTACACTTTTGAAAAACTTTGCAAAATAGCTCCCCCTTAATATTAGCTAGGTAAAATTTAAGTTGAAAATCAAAATTTTAAGTGTGAGCTTGTTCCCTCTCCCCCTTTTTGTTAGATCAAAAATAGAGACATTGATAAACATAGTCAAAAAGCATAAATAGTAACCAAGCAACATAATATAGATAACCATTAAGTTCAAAATAAAGATAACATCAACATAAAATCCAAATAACAGAAAATCAAAGCATAGGTTTTAGAATGCAAACTTAGTCCTAAAAACATAATCTAAAGTGCATAAATAAATATCCTAAATGACATGAGTAATATGCAAAGATGAACTACTACGCATCTCCATCGCCATCTTCATCATCCTCATCATGTGCGTCATCATTCCTTCGAGATTGACGCCACTCGTCATGAAAAGCGATAAGAGAAATGATCATCGAGTTGTGACCGCCTTCAAGGGAAGTGAGACGCGTCTCCACATTCTTCACACAATCTTCAAGACTTGTAAATCGTGTGTCTATAGCAGCAAATCCTGAACTCATCGCTTGATCCATAGAAGCAATTCTCGTGCGTAAGCCTGTGAATTGCTCGTTGAGAAAGGTCATGAGGGAATCCATGGAAGGTGGAGGAGGAGCTTGAGGAGCTTGAGCGGCTTGATGATTAGCAATTTCTTTCGGAATAGCATCACTAGGGATTTCGAAGAGACAAAGCCAACTACCATTAAAGTACATGAACTTACCCCTTGAAAGAGATCTTTCATCGATAGGATCAATGAAGGGAGTCGGGTAGTCATATGAATAATCTATCTTGTTTTGTGTGAAGAAATAACTCAAGGTCGTTCCATAAGTGAATGAAGTGACAAGAGTAGTGTGGCGATATTGCACGAGATAGACAATCTCCGCAAACATAATCCGAGCAAGGTTTGGTTGTTGTCTTTGACGGAAGCATCAAATCCAAAAATTATCAACTTGGCGGATAGTGGAATACTTGCCTCCCGAGGGCCTAAATCACCAAGAAACCATCAAATGTAGGATCCAATCTTGAGCATTAAGAGCGGTGATGGAACCTCTCAAGACATGGCCAAGAGCATTCTCATCATCAAGACCCTCATCCTCTAACTTGAACACATCACAAATAGATTGAACATTGATGGTGATCTTTTTACCCATTAGATTGGAATTAACGGCCGTAACAACACCCGATGGATTGGCGACACACTTGGCATTAGTATAGAAGATCAAAACCAAATTGCGGTAGTAAAAGTCGAGAATTTGAATGAAATCCATAAATTTCCATTCTTGGAGCAAAGGTAAGTAAACAAATTTGCAGTGCTCCGAGTTGAGAAAATGAACGGAAATTACCCTTTCCGGACTGATTTTGTGGTTTTGAAATTGTTGGAAATAGTTGAGATCTCCGGAGGTCTTGAAGCACTATTGATAGATAAGAGTGAGGTTCGAGCGAGTACTATCTCCGGCATTAGAACCTTCACCAACTTCACTAGTACGTACTATCTTTTTAGGTGCCATTGACTAGAGAAAAAGATCAAAAACAGTGTATGCATTAACTTTCTCATTCAACCCATTGAAAATCAATAATCAAGATTTTTGAAAAAAATTGGAGAAACAAAACAAGAATAAAAAGTTTGAATAGAAATTTGTTTTTGAGAAAAACAAAACAAAACAGAATTTAGAACGAAAATCAAATGAAATAAAAAAAGGATTTTTACCTTGATACTTGATAGAGAGGAATGGGAGAAGAACTTTACACCAAATTGATGAAAAGCTTGAAGAGCTTTGCTTGATGTTGAAAACCCTCAAGAGATTTTGAGTTGTGGTGTGAAAATATGAGGGATTGAGAGGCTTTTTATAGAGTGAAAAACGTCTAGGGTTTTGGAAAAGCAATTTTGGTAAAAGTAGAACTCTTTAAATACCTTAAAGAAGCTGTCCGTGCAATCGCATATCGATACACCCTCAGGTGTATCGATACGGGGGTAAAACCGCAATTCCCTTGAAACGCTCGTCGATGGTCCGTATCGAAACGGATGCAATCCGTATCGAAACGCTTTTAGCTCGTATCGAAACGGGTTTAACCGTATTGATACCCGTTTTAGGCAAAATGTAGTTTGGAAAGCTAATACAATACTCACATCGATATACTTAAGGCTGTATCGATACCCTATGCCCGGAAATGCATTTTAGGCTTTAAGAACAACCAAAGGCTCGATTTTAGCACATCCTAAATGAATGTAATTGATGAATGAGCAGTTCTAAGCAAATTCTAATAGAAGCATACCCCCTAGCTACAAGCATGGATATTTTCAAGAGCAACAACACATAAGCATGCAATTTCACAAATTCAAGAAATTTTAACCTCAAAAAGAGTCCTAAAGGGTCAAGGAAGGCTAGTTAGACCTAACTCTCTCCTAAGGAACCAAAAACGCTCTTTGTCTAGAGGTTTAGTAAAAATGTCCACTAGTTGGTTCAAGGTGTCAACGTACTCTATAACAACATCTTCCTTAAGGACATGATCTCTAATGAAATGATGCCTTATCTCTATATGTTTGGTTCTAGAGTGTTGGATGAGATTTTTAGTTAAACATATGGCACTACTGTTGTTACACTTAAGGGGTATAGTTTCAACTTTAATATCATAATCTAAGAGTTGTTGCTTCATCCAAAGGACTTGAGCACAACAGCTCCCTAAGGATATGTACTCGACTTCGGTGGTCGATAGAGTTACACTATTTTGTTTCTTAGAGAACCAAGATATGAGCATACTACCTAAGAATTGACATGTTCCCGAAGTTCTCTTCCTATCAATTTTACACCCCCTATAATTCGCATCCAAATAAGCATGAAGGTTGAAGGTTGAGTCTCTAGGGTACCAAAGACCTAGACAATGAGTATCTCTAAGGTACCTAAAGATTCTCTTAACATCTATAAGGTGAGACTCTCTAAGACTAGCTTGAAACCTAACACACAAGCAAACACTAAACAATATATTCGGTCTACTTGCGGTAAGGTAACACAAAGATCCAATCATAGAGCGATAAAGCTTAGAGTCAACACACTTACCTCCTTCATCTTTTTCAAGCTTTGTAGATGAGCCATTGGTGTGACTTGAGGCTTTGCATTCTCCAAGCCAAACTTCTTGAGCATATCCTTGATGTACTTTGCTTGATTGATGAAGGTGTCATCCTTCCTTTGCTTGATTTGGAGTCCCAAAAAGAATGAGAGCTCCCCCATCATGCTCATCTCGAATTCACCTTGCATTAACTTAGCAAACTCCTTGCAATGACACTCGTTAGTAGATCCAAAAATAATATCATCAAAATATATTTGTACTACTAAGATGTCATTTTTATACCTTTTTATGAAAAGTGTAATGTCCACCTTACCTTTTTCAAAACCTTTTTCAATCAAAAAGTTTGAAAGTCTTTCATACCAAGCTCTAGGAGCTTGTTTTAAACCATAAAGTGCTTTGGTTAGTTTGAAAACATGATTTGGAAATTTTGAATCTTCAAAACCCGGTGGTTGTTCCACATACACTTCCTCATTTATAAAACCATTTAAAAATGCGCTTTTAACATCCATTTGAAAAAGCTTGAAATCATGATAACATGTATATGCAAGCAACATCCTAATAGCTTCCATTCTAGCTACGGGTGCATAGGTTTCATCAAAATCAATTCCCTCTTCTTGAGTGTAACCTTGAGCAACTAATCTAGCTTTGTTTCTCACAATGTTACCACTCTCATCTAGTTTATTCCTAAATACCCATTTAGTTCCTATAGTAGATTGATTACTTGGCCTTTCAACTAGTGTCCATACATTACTTCTCTCAAATTGATTTAACTCTTCTTGCATAGCCATAATCCAAAAATCATCTTTTAACGCTTATTTAATGTTCTTAGGCTCTATGCATGAGATAAAAGCAACATGGTTCATGAGTTTAAGAGAAGATCTAGTAGTTACCCCCTTGGATTGATCACCCAAGATTTCACCACCTTTGACATAGTTGTACTCCATTGGGTAGCTCACTTCCTTTTCCTCAAGAGCCAAGTCCTTCAAGGCTTCAAGAGGTGGATCTTGTGTATCCTCTTCTTTCGTTGGAATCTCATCCTCCTTTGAAGTTTGTCCTCCATCAAAGGCATTAAGGATTCCTACAACATCATCATCACAAGAATCATTCCTCGGAAGGAGGTTCTCATCAAATACAACATGAATAGACTCTTCTACTACTAAAGTTCTCTTATTAAATACACGATAGGCTTTAGACTTTAAAGAGTAACCAAAGAAAATAGCTTCATCACTTTTAGCATCAAATTTACCTAAGTTATCTTTTCCATTGTTTAAAACGAAACACTTGCAACCAAATGGAATAAAATAGCTAATGTTAGGCTTTTTAGATTTTAAAATCTCATATGGTGTTTTCTTTAAAAGTGGCCTAATCATTACTCGGTTTACAATGTAGCAAGCGGTGTTTGTGGCTTCCGCCCAAAAACATTTAGGTAAATTGTTTTCACAAAGCATGGTTCTAGCCATTTCTTGTAAAGTCCTATTTTCCTCTCAACTACCCCATTTTGTTGAGGAGTTCGAGGAGCCGAAAAATTGTGGCTAATACCATTTTCATTTAAAAACTCTTTAAAACCTAGATTTTGAAATTCGGTTCCATGATCACTTCTAATATGAGAAATCTTTAGTTCAAGATCATTTTGAGTTAATTTTGAAAACGTGATGAATTTTTCTAAAGCCTCATCTTTAGTACTTAAAAATAGAACCCAAGTAAATCTAGAATAGTCATCAACAAGTACAAATGCATATGATTTACCACCCAAGCTCATAGTTCTAATAGGCCCAAATAAATCCATATGAATTAGTTGTAAACACATACTTGTAGAAACATCATTAATGGATTTAAAGGATGATCTATGTTGTTTACCCTTAGAGCATGCATCACAAATTTTGTCATTTGAGAACTTAATTTTGGGCAAACCTCTAACTAGATTTAGGGAAACTAATTTTTCTAAAACACTAATGCTAGCATGCCCTTGTTTCCTATGCGATAGACATGCATCATTTTCATTTTGTGCAACAAAACATGCATGGGATGTATGAATGTCATCTAAATGCACCATGTATATATTGCCTATGCGATGACCAATGAGCATTATATTATTTGATTTAATGTCAATAATTTCGCACCCATTTTTATCAAATAAGACATTAAACCCTTTATCACATAATTGACTAATGCTAAAAAAATGTGTTTAAGACCACCGACATACAAAACATTTTCAATAAGAATATTAGAGTGATTACCTATGGATCCAATACCTTTAATGTGGCCTTTGGAGTTGTCACCAAATGTCACTACTCCTCCACTTTTTGGCTTTAAGTTCATCAATCGACTCTTGTCTTCGGTCATGTGCCTCGAGCATCCACTATTAAGGTACCATGAGTTTTGACTTTGTGCTTTTGCCTTGTAGCAATGCTCCCCCTACAAACAAAGATATTAAGCTTTGATTTTTGGTACCCAAATCATTTTGGGTCCACGAGTGTTAGCTCCCAAAAGCTTGGTTCCCTTAGGAATCCAAGGTGACATAGCAACAACATTATTAGACTTGACGAGTTCCTTAGGAACCCATATGTTGCGTGTAAAAGAGTCTATCGCAATTATAGTGCAAGTGTACACGACGCAAGTAGTAAAGTGATACGAAGTATCGGATATCGTCTCCACAGGGATTGGGTTAATAGCTTTACCTTAATTCACTGCACGAAGTAAAGAAAATTGTTTAGAAAGTTGTCACGAAAATATTGAAGAAAACGTAAATAAAAGAGTAGGAATATCAAGATAGAGAGAATGGGCTGGTATTGAATTGCTCAGTAGTGCAGGTATTGTATTGCTTAGGAACTCCAGTTCTGTCGCGCGCCTGTCGCTGGCAGCACCTGTCGCGGCAGCTGTCCGTTGGTCGTCGCGGCAGCAAACACACCAACTCAGTACGTTCAAGTTTGGCAAGAATCCCAGATCTGCCTTGGCCTATCCCTAGGTCCAAGTCTGTCGATGATCACGTCTTGATGATACCTCCCGGCGTGAATCGAAGGATGAACACCGATGTGTTTGAATTCTTCCTTAGCCACTTAACCTTGCCCTATCCCTAGGCACAAGATAGTTCAACTATAAACTAGAGAACTTGCTCTTATTTCTTTCGTATACTTAACTCTCCCGATGCTAAGTAAATGGATAACCTCACAATGCTCTCCCGATACTCTTGCAAGATATTAATAACCAAAATAAGAGAACTTGAAGTTTATTTTATTGAACTTGGAAAATCCTAAAACAAAACAACCCTTGCAACTACTTTACAAATCAACCCGTGGCCCTAGGGGGTTTTTAGAACATAACGACGGCGGGTAAACGGCGGAGGGGTTTGGTTGTCGGTTATGGGGTATGATCTATATTAGGTTAAAATCTATGCCCTTATATAAGCTTTGGGATCAAGAATTCTAAGTTAACAAGGATTACAACTTTAATTAAAAGTAAGATTCTAATAAAGACTTAATCTCCAAGGATCCTACTTTTCAGCCGCCCTCCTTGTTTCTTGGGATTTCCTCTCCTTGAGCTTTGGCTTGACATATCTTTTGATCCGGGGCTTGGAAAAATATATGGTTTTCACACGACAGACGAGCATAATTTTCTCTATCTATCGAGGTCCACTTTACTTTTCCTCCACTGACTTGATGTCGTCCTCTGCTGTCACGGCAGATCCATGGCAGTATCGTCCTCATCGTCTGCTTGTCCAGTTCAGCTCTTCTGCTTCTCTGCCCTGTGCCCGCCTTCTCCGTCTATTATGGCAGCAACCTGCAAAATCAACCCTTTTTAGTAGAATCCGTGCCTTTAATATATTTGTGATGTTTTGCTGTAAACTAACCTAAATGCAATACAATGATGCTTGAATGCAGCAGAAATATGGGTTAAAAAAGGTGTGAATAATAGAACTTTTACACACTCAAGACACCCCCAAACTCAAGTTTTTACTTGCCCTCAAGCAACTAAGACCTAAAAGAAAAAAGAAATTTTTTTTTTGTGTTGGCCTTCAAACAGTGAACTGTCCCTTACCCGTCGCTTATTCTCTGTAACGGCAGCAACCTGTCGGAAAGATTAGGATCTGTCCGGAATCTCCCTATAGTCCTCATGCAGTGTGTGCATTCTTGTGAACAGTTATATGCCAAGATTCTCTTAGTTTCACTAGAATATTCAACTCTTAACTCGAATTTTTATGCCAAAGTTTATCTTTTTGAAGGCACATTTTCATGCTTCTTTGATTTTCTGTTTTGACTTGATTTTTTTTATTTTTTTAAGCTAAAGTTTCACTAGAGCCGGTTTCGGGCACCTCTAGCTAACTTCCTAGAGCCGGTTTCGGGCACCTCTAGGGCTATTGAGTCTATTTTGCTAAACTTCTTTCCTAGAGCCAGTGTTAGGCACCTCTAGGGGCTATTCAAGTGCTAAGCTTCCTATTCTAGTTTGGCTAAAAGAAATCTAAGCAGTATAACAGTCACAATGGTGTTTAAGTTTTCAGAACTATAGAAAGGCTCTAAACTTCTCCTTAATCTGTCCTAAAGATGCTGCCACGGCAGAGCTGTCATGACAGGTAAGCTTACTTCACAGTTTTCAGCCAACAGTTTTTTTTTGAACTTAAAGACACAACAATTAATTAAAGATGTACTAAGACTCCATTAAAATGGAGGGTTGCCACCCCCAAACTCGAGGGTTGCATTACCCTCAATGCAAATGACAGATAAAATGAAGGCAGGTACATCACAAAATATAGATAAGCAGGCAGCAAGAAAAAGAAAATAAAAGACTTAGATTTTAATCGATGTCTTCACTGCTGCTGCTGACACGAATTTGGCGGCGGCTTCTGGGTTGTGGGGCAGGCTGGGCAGGTTGCTCCACGATCTGGATGTCTGAGCTGCTGCCGCTATCCCAAGTGCTACTGCTGGTGGTGGTGGTGCTGGCCTTGGGCATTAGCTTTCTGTCGGCCATTCGTTTCTGCCTCTTGACAGGCGTGAATTCTTTCTCCAAATTCCTCCGAATAGGAGGTTCTGCCTCGATGTCAGCTGAGGGTGGTCGTTTCGTCCCTCGGGCGGAGGTGTCTGCCGGAGGGCTGCCAGCTGCCGGCTGGGTAGGTGATGGGGTGGAAGCAGCAGAATGTGTGTGTGGGGAGGTAGGTGGTGTAGGTGTGTGGACAGGGGTGGGGATGGTGAAATAGTGGGCAGGGAAGGTGGGGAAAATAACATCGGGATAATTCAAAGTATTGGTAATGAAATTTACCGTCGAGTTGGCGAAATCCCGGATGAATGTCATCAGCCCCATTTGTCTGTCTTCCACCCACTGTATGACGACAAGGATCTGAGCAGATTAGTTTGTCGGAGTGGCTGCTGCGGCAGGTTCATGGGCAGGGTCATGAGTAGGTTACTCGGATGATTCTGCTGGGGAGGCAGCCGGGTTGAAGGAGGAGAGGGGGGTTGCGACTATCAGCTCCATGAGGCTGGTAATATTGTTATCGGTCCAGCCCCGTCCTTGGACCAGTTTATCGGTGGATACCTCTGGGACAGCAGCGCAGCGGCAGAGTGATGTGATCATGAATGGTAGGCAGAGGCGGGAGGTTGATCGATATGTGCAGTCCAAGACGCTCTCCCTCATATAACGGCCCACGTTGATAGCCCGATTATTCATGATCGAATGGATGAGGGCTAGCCTCTACTGATCCACTGTCGTGTGATGGGAGGACGGCATGATGCGCTTCTTGATGAAAGCGTTCCATAGCTTGGCTTCTGGGAGCAGCTGTCCCCTTTTGACAGAGTTGGGGTTCTTTTTGCTCGTATTCCACTCTGTTCCTTCTTCTGTCACCTCTGCCATGACAGCACCGTAGGCGGCATAGTCGAGGGTGTCTAAAAACTGCTGATGGGCATCGTCGTTGGGACCAAAATAGAGGCCATACATATGGTTGATGCTATCGGCTGTGAATGGTACCTCTGTCCCTCGGACAGTGACAGATGTCACCGTCCTGCTGTCGATGGCAGCATAGAACTCCCTCACCAATGTGTCATTTAATTCTGCTGGTTGTTCTGCGAACTGCTCCCATAGTTGAGCTCTTATTGCCCTCGCGATGAATGGTCGGAGCCCCATGTTCGGTGCCTTTCGGATGTAGATGAAACCTCTTTCTTCCCATAAGTCCTTGGTTGCGAAGGCCGACGGTGTGGGTGCTGCTGATGAAGAGGCTGAAGCAGCACTGCGGCGGGTCTGTCTGGAAGACATGTTAGTTGCAAGGGTTTTGAAAGTAAAGAAAACAAAGAAAAACGAGAGGGGAGATCAAGTAAGAATAAGCAGAAGTGAGGAAAATGAAAATGAAAATGGGGTTTTATAGAGGTAGGGTTGCTGCCCGTTTAATGCTGTAACGGCAGGCGTGAATAACGGGGCGACTGTTGAGTTTTGGCGTGTCTGACGTGTCTTGACACGCATTTATGCGTCTGTTACGCGTCTGTCACACGCTTCTGCGTCTGCCGTGTTAGTCTGTTGACAGCCTGTCTTATCCGTGTCTGCGGCGGGAGCTGGAACGACAGGCTTCAATAAATGGGCTCTGTTGGGCTGGTGGATGGATGGTGGGCTTGGGACACTTCTCCTTTTTCTTCTTGACTCCTTTATTTCCTAAAAACAGAAATTATAAAAATATTATTCGAATAAAATAAATCTTATTTCCTAATAAATAATAAATAATAAAAATAAATAAATAATAAAATTTAGGTTAAATTAGGGATGCCTTGTGGGGCATCTCCCAAAGTAACCACTTCATGTATTCCTGGGGCTTCAGTTCCTTGATAATGCTTGAGGCGCTGTCCATTGACTTTGAATTGGTGCCCGTCTTTTAATGATCGGATTGTGATGGCACCATGGGGAAAAACTTGTACAACTTGGAACGGGCCAGACCATCTAGATTTCAGTTTCCCTGGGAAAAGTTTCAACCTAGAATTGAACAACAATACAAGCTGCCCTGGGCAGAACTGTCGTGGCAGCAACTTCTTGTCATGCCACTTCTTAGTTTTCTCCTTGTAAATTCTTGCATTGTCGTAGGCCATTGTTCGTATTTCTTCAAGCTCGTTCAGATCTAACAGCCTTTTCTGGCCTGCCTTGTCCAAGTCCAAATTTACTGCCTTGATTGCCCAATATGCTTTGTGCTCTATCTCGATAGGTAGATGACAGGTTTTCCCATAGATCAATCGGTATGGAGACATGCCCAATGGAGTCTTATAGGTTGTCCTATATGCCCATAATGCATCATTAAGGAGTAAAGACCAATCTTTCCTAGTTGGTTTAACCATCTTCTCAAGAATGTTCTTAACTTCCCTATTAGATATCTCAGCTTGTCCATTGGTCTGTGGGTGGTATGCTGTCGCGATCCTGTGCTTGACACCATATTTCTTCAAGGCGGCAGCAATAACCCTATTGTCAAAATGTCTCTCTTCATCACTGATAATCGCCTTAGGGATGCCAAACCTTGAAAAAATGTTTTTGTGTAGAAATTTTTGGACTGTCTTGGCATCATTCTTTTGAGTGGCGATAGCTTCAACCCACTTAGAGACATAATCCACTGCTAGGAGGATGTATAAATTTCCACATGAAGATGGCAAAGGTCCCATAAAATCAATCCCCCAAACGTCGAAGATCTCGACCTCTAGAATGTTCTGCAGTGGCATCTCGTTTCTCCTCAAGATGTTACCTGTCCGCTGGCACCTGTCACAGTTCTTGTAGAAGTCCTATGCATCTTTATACAGTGTCGGCCAGTAGAACCCTGACTGCAGCACCTTGGCAGCAGTTTTGTTGCATCCTAAGTGACCTCCATATTGTGAAGCATGGCAGTGATGGAGAATGTCTTCTTGCTCTTCTTGTGGTACACACCTCCTTATAACTTGATCTGCACACATTTTGAAAAGAAGAGGTTCGTCCCAATAATAATGCTTAACATCATTTTGGAACCTCTTCCTGGCTTGATAATTAAGATCAGAAGGTAGTATTCCGCTAACTATAAAATTAACGAAATTAGCATACTAGGGGAGTTCAGAAGACTTACCTGCCGCCATGGCTGTCGCGGCAGCGATTGCGGCAGCAAAGAGCTGCTCATCTGGGAAGGTCTCCAGTATGTTTGTCTCATCAATTGGTAGACTTTGTCCCTTCTCTAACCTTGACAAGTGATCTGCCACCTGATTTTCTGTCCCTTTTTTGTCCTTGATCTCAAGGTCGAACTCTTGCAATAGTAGGATCCACCGTATCAATCGAGGCTTTGCATCCTTTTTCGCGAACAGATATTTGAGGGCAGAATGGTCTGTGTGCACTATTACCTTCGTCCCAAGTATGTAAGAACGAAACTTGTCAATGGAGAACACCACAGCTAATAGCTCCTTTTCTGTGGTGGTGTAATTCACTTGGGCGTCATTCAATGTCTTGCTGGCATAATATATGACATGAAATAGCTTATCTCTGCGCTGCCCAAGTGCTGCCCCGACAGCATAGTCACTAGCATCACACATAATCTCAAATGGCTGTGTCCAGTCTGGTGGTTGTACTATGGGGGCTGTTACCAGTTTTTCCTTCAGAACCTTGAATGCTTCAGTACATTCTTTATTAAAGTCAAAGGGTCGGTTCTGCTCTAAGAGATGACATAGGGGCTTGGTGATTTTTGAGAAATTTGCAATAAACCTTCGATAAAAACCAACATGCCCTAAAAAACTCCTAATGCCCTTGACTGTGGTCGGCGGCGACAGCTTCTCAATTACTTCTATTTTAGCCCTGTCGACTTCTATCCCACGGCAGCTAATCTTATGGCCAAGGACTATCCCCTCATCCACCATAAAGTGGCATTTTCCCAATTCAAAACAAGATTTGCTTTTTCACATCTTTCATAAATATCTCAAGGAAGTCCTCTACCATATCGGAGAATATGGCCATCATGCACGTTTGGAAGGTGGCAGGTGCATTACATAGTCCAAACGGCATCCTCCTAAAAGCATATGTTCCGTAAGGGCATGTGAAAGTCGTCTTTTCTTGATCTTCTGGTGCAATAGCAATTTGATTATAACCTGAATAACCATCAAGAAAACAATAGTAAGATTTACCCGCTAATCTATCGAGCATTTGATCAATAAAGGGTAAAGGAAAATGGTCCTTTCGGGTAGCTTTGTTGAGCTTCCGATAGTCCATACAAACCCTCCAACCGGTCACAGTCCTGGTTGGGATTAATTCATTGTTCTCATTGGTTATCACGGTCATTCCTCCTTTCTTTGGAACGCATTGCACCGGGCTCACCCATTTGCTGTCGGAGATGGCGTAAATAATACCAGCATCTAACCATTTGATTATCTCTTTACGCACCACCTCTTTCATTGCATGGTTTAGCCGCCTTTGGGCATCAATAGTCGGCTTATGATCTTCCTCTAGAAGGATTTTGTGCATGCATAACGCCGAACTAATGCCTTGAATGTCAGCGATCGTCCATCCAATTGCCTTTTTGTGCTGCCGTAGCATGCCGATTAGCTGTCATTCCTGTTCCCGCGGCAGCTTAGAAGAGATGATTACGGGCAACGTATCATTTGAACCAAGAAAAGCATATTTTAACTGCCCTGGCAGGGGCTTCAGTTCTAAGGCAGGTGGTTCAACAGTGGATGGCTTTTGGATTAAATGGTTATCCGAAGTATAATTCAAAGGTTCGAATAACTTACCTGGACGATTGCCTAACCAGTTTACCTCCTCATGATCTTCAGTATCAGATGTATCGTATTCAGAGGAGTTGCTGTCGTCGGTGCTATCGTCAGTGCTGTCATGCTAGCCCTGTAGGTGGCTGCAGCGGCAGTGCCCGATTTTTATGTCGTGACAGCCTGACCAGATGCAGGGTTGATCAAGGATAACTTCAGTGATAGCCTTGCATTCCTCGTCTGCATCAGCATGCTTCATTGCTTGGAGAACATTCAACTTAATCTCTTGGTCGTTCACTCTCATGGTAAGTTCTCCTTTTTCCACATTAATCAGTGATCTTCCCGTGGCTAAAAAGGGTCACCCAAGGATGATTGGTGCGTTTTCGTCTGCTTCACAATCTAAAACAAGAAAGTCAGCAGGAAAGATAAATTTATCCACTCTTACCAGAATATCTTCGATTTTTCCTTCTGGATGAACGTAAGAGCAGTCTGCAAGCTGCAGGATTACTGTCGTGGGCCGCGCCTTTCCAATACCTAACTTCTGAAAAACAGATTTTGGCATTAAATTGATACTAGCACCAAGATCACAAAGTGCCTTACCCACATATTTGTCTCCGGTTACACAAGGTATGATGAAGCTCCCCGGATCCTTCTTTTTCTGGGGTGGCTGCCGATGAAGAATACTCATGCAACCATCTGCCATCCTTACCGTTTCAAATTCCCCCAGTTTATATTTTTTTGACATGACATCCTTGAGAAATTTGGCGTAACCGGGCATCTCCCTAACGGCATCTAACAGCGGAATATTAATATGAACCTGCTTAAAAATATCATAAATCTTTTTAAGTTGAGATTCTTGCTTAGCTTGCTGTATCCGTTGAGGAAAAGGAGGTGGGGGACGGTAATCAGCAATACGTCCTTCCCACTACATACGAATCTGAGGAGGTTTAGGTTCATCAATTTTCTCCTCTTTCGCTTCTGCTGTCGTGACAGGCTCATCGGCAGCAGTCTGTTTATCACCTGTCGGGGCAGCTTCCTCGGCAGGTTGGTCCAAGGCTGGTTCCTTTGCTGTTTCAGTTTCTTTTTCCGACCCTGGTAGTTTCTTCCCACTCCTAGTAGTAATTGCCTTACACTGCTCATGTGTGGGTGGCCTAGCATTTTCAGTATTACTAGGGAATCCTCCAGTCTGCCTCGGCTTAATATGTTGGGAAACCTGACCCATTTGTGTCTCCAGAGATTTCAAAGTAGCCTCATGATTTGTCATCCTCATCTCTGTTTTATCCATGAAATTTTCTGTCTTCTTGACAAACTAATTCATATTCTCAATATAAGTACCCGTCTGAGACATAAAGGTGGCCAGATTCTGTTCCAGTATACTGCTCGTGGCAGCAGGTGGCTGCTGTTGCTGCTGCGGCGGCAGGTGCGTCGGCAGTTCCTGCGGCAGTTGCTGTCGCGTCAGCAATCTAGGTCCTCCCTGATTCTGATTATGTGCTTGAGGATTCAGGGCATTATTGGGGTTACTCCAGGAAAACGTGGGATCTTTCCTCCAATTGGGATTATAATTGTTGGAGTTGTAATTCGGCTTGTTGTAATTTCCTACATACTTTCCCTCTTCTAACTGTATTGGGCACTCATCCCGACCATGATTTCCCTCACAAATGTCACATACCTCCTCGACAGCAAATTCCTGTTGTGCATCATCATTCAAGAGTTTTTTCATTGCCTTAGTAAGGTATGCCACCTGTGATTTCAACGTGCTGTCGGCCTCATAGTCCTTGACAGCAAGTACCCGTTTACCCCCTCTTCTTGCAGTCAGAAACTGCTCTTCATTCTTAGCTAGATTTTTCAATACTTGCATTGCCTCGTCCGGATCTTTATCCAATAATAGTCTGTTTGCTGCAGAATCAATTCAAATACGAGTTTGTAAGTTGGCAGCATTATAAAACTTAGTTACCTGATTCCAGACGGGGAATCCATGCATTGGGCAGTTCCGTAGAAGAGTAGTAAATCTGTCCCAGGCCTCGTGCATCGGCTCGTCATCTTCCTGTTGAAAAGTAGCAATTTCATTACGTAATCGCTCAGATAAATGTGAAGGATTAAAACGAGATAAAAATTCACGAGATAAATCTGCCCAAGTCATAATTGAACCCGGCGTAAGTTTATTCCACCAAGTTTTTGCTCTGTCCCTTAATGAATGGGGGAATAACGGAAGCCTCAGTATCTCCGGATTAACTCCTGGTAGTCTAAACGAACCACAGATTTCCTGGAACGTTTTGAGATGCTCCCTAGCATCTTCTGTCACAGCACCACTAAACTATCCGGCATTGTTGATCATACTAAACATGACAGGTTTAAGCTCGAAGTTGTCAACTTCAATATCCGGCAGTGTGGTCTCCAGCTCTACATGATCGTTCAACATGTAGTCAAGGCATGACCGTCGTCCGGCTGCTGCAGGCGGGTCGCCGACAGGCGGTATACCATCACCAGCGGGTGGGTTACGGGCCATCTTCTCTAGCTGTTCCTCAAGGTACTCGTTCCTGGCTAAAAGGTGACGAAGTTGTTTCTTGAGATTAAAGGAACGTTCAACTTCCGGATCTAATGGATATTCAGGATCTTCACCTCTTTTAGATCTGCGCATAAACAAGAAAACCTCGTGAAAAGCAAGAGTTGAAAGCACCAAAGAAAAAAAAGAAAAATAAAAGTAAAAGAAAAATAAAAACAAAAAGTGCAATAAAAGAAAGGTAGAGTTATGTTGCCAATCCCCGACAATGGCGCCAAAAACTTGTTGCGTGTAAAAGAGTCTATCGCAATTATAGTGCAAGTGTACACGACGCATGTAGTAAAGTGATACGAAGTATCGGATATCGTCTCCACAGGGATTGGGCTAATAGCTTTACCTTAATTCACTGCACGAAGTAAAGAAAATTGTTTAGAAAGTTGTCACGAAAATATTGAAGAAAACGTAAATAAAAGAGTAGGAATATCAAGATAGAGAGAATGGGCTGGTATTGAATTGCTCAGTAGTGCAGGTATTGTATTGCTTAGGAACTCCAGTTCTGTAGCGCCTGTCGCTGGCAGCACCTGTCGCGGCAGCTGTCCGTTGGTCGTCGCGGCAGCAAACACACCAACTCAGTACGTTCAAGTTTGGCAAGAATCCCAGATCTGCCTTGGCCTATCCCTAGGTCCAAGTCTGTCGATGATCACGTCTTGATGATACCTCCCGGCGTGAATCGAAGGATGAACACCGATGTGTATGAATTCTTCCTTAGCCACTTAACCTTGCCCTATCCCTAGGCACAAGATAGTTCAACTATAAACTAGAGAACTTGCTCTTATTTCTTTCGTATACTTAACTCTCCCGATGCTAAGTAAATGGATAACCTCACAATGCTCTCCCGATACTCTTGCAAGATATTAATAACCAAAATAAGAGAACTTGAAGTTTATTTTATTGAACTTGGAAAATCCTAAAACAAAACAACCCTTGCAACTACTTTACAAATCAACCCGTGGCCCTAGGGGGTTTTTAGAACATAACGACGATGGGTAAACGGCGGAGGGGTTTGGTTATCGGTTATGGGGTATGATCTATATTAGGTTAAAATCTATGCCCTTATATAAGCTTTGGGCTCAAGAATTCTAAGTTAACAAGGATTACAACTTTAATTAAAAGTAAGATTCTAATAAAGAATTAATCTCCAAGGATCCTACTTTTCAGCCGCCCTCCTTGTTTCTTGGGATTTCCTCTCCTTGAGCTTTGGCTTGACATATCTTTTGATCTGGGGCTTGGAAAAATATATGGTTTTCACACGACAGACGAGCATAATTTTCTTTATCTATCGAGGTCCACTTTGCTTTTCCTCCACTGACTTGCTGTCGTCCTCTGCTGTCACGGCAGATCCATGGCAGCATCATCCTCATCGTCTGCTTGTCCAGTTCAGCTCTTCTGCTTCTCTGCCCTGTGCCCGCCTTCTCCGTCTATTATGGCAGCAACCTGCAAAATCAACCCCTTTTTAGTAGAATCCGTGCCTTTAATATATTTGTGATGTTTTGCTGTAAACTAACCTAAATGCAATGCAATGATGCTTGAATGCAGCAGAAATATGGGTTAAAAAAGGTGTGAATAATAGAACTTTTACACACTCAACACCATACACTTCTAATTTTCTTAGTTCTATTATGCCTATGGAAGCTATTTTGTTTGTAGTTGTATGTCTTTCTTTTAGGTTGGTTAGTTCTAGAGGATTCACCTATCTCATTTTTCACATTACCAACATTTTTGAAAGACTCATTGATCTTGTTAAGCTCATCTAACACCTTTTGGTGTTCACTATTGCATTGAGAAATAAGATTGTTTAAGTCTACATTTTTATCTTGAAAGAATTTAAGTTCATCTTGTAAACCTAAGATCTTTTTCTCAAATTTTAAGTTAGCTTGAGAAAGTGAGTCATTTTTAGCATTTAATTCCGAAATAATCTTTTTATTTCTTATGACCGACTCTTTATACTTCTCAACTAACTCATCATATACCTCTTGTAACTCATCATAAGCATCATGCAATTCATCAAATGTAAAATCAAAAGATGATGAGTTAGAGGTTACCATGGAGGAATCCTCCTCAAGAGCCATGAGGCAAAGGTTGGCCACTTCGTGTTCCTCATCCTTGGATGACTCCTCGTCACTCCAAGTAGCAAGCTTGGCTTTGAGCTTCTTCTTCTTCTTCTTCTCAAATCTCTTCTTCTTGAGTTGAGGGCATTCCGAACGAATATGACCCGATTTTTTGCACTCAAAGCAAATGATTTGATCCCTCTCTTCTTCTTTGTTTTTGGTTTTGAAGTCCATTTTTCTTTGAATCTTCCTTCCTCGGTTGGACCTCATAAACTGTGAGAACCTTTTGGCTATCATAGCCAATTCTTCTAGGTCTTCCTCCTCACTAGAAGTGCTCTCCTCATGTAGAGAAGCTTTGAGAGCTACTCATATCTTCTTCTTCTTATCTACCTCAAGCTTCTCCACTCTTCTTTTTTCCTTCTTACTTTCATCTTCCCTTCCTTGCTTCATTATCTCATGAGTTAGAAGAGAACCCACTAGCTCATCAAGCTTGAGTGTCTTTAAATTTTTTGCCTCAATGATGGCGGTTCTCTTCCCATCCCAAGACTCGGGAAGTGAGTAGAGTAGCTTCTAGACTAGTTTGTCTTCCGAGATTATCTCTCCAAAACCGTTTAGCCCGTTGACGATTGTTGAGAAACGATCGGACATGTTTGACACGGTTTCGTCCGGCTCCATTTTGAAATTCTCATAGCTAAGATTGAGAATTCCAATCTTTGTCTCCTTCACATCACTTGTTCCTTCATAAGTGGCCTCAAGTGTATCCCACACTTCCTTAGCACTTTCGATGGAGGAAACCTTGGAGTAGATGTCGGGACCGAAAGAGCAAAACAACATGTGAAGAGCTTTATCATTGATTTGAATCTTCTTTCTCTTCTTCACTCATCTCATTCTTCTTCTTTGGCACCAATCTTCATTCGTTGTCTCTCTTCATCGGAATAGAGGGACCATCTTCAATGGCATCCCAAACTAGATAATCATTGGATTTAATAAAGAGACGCATTCGGTTCTTCCAAAAAGGGTAGTTATCACCGTTGAAGAAAGGCGGTTTGGTGGTTGATTGAGACTCGTACATGTTTGACCCGGAGGTAGATGTCATGGCTTACTTTTTGGTTGATCACACTCTTCCTAGGAACTCCTCTTGTGGTTGTTAATCCTTCAAAGAGGTAGGCTCTGATACCAATTATTGAGTGGATTAATGGATTGATCAAAGCCAAGAGGGGGTGAATTGAGTTTTTAAAAATTGTTGGAGTAAATAGAATAGCTAAAAATGAAGAACAAGGAATTTTAGAGTGGTTCAAGTTCCAAATGAACTCTACATCCACTACCTTAGCTACCACTAAAGGTTTTCCAACAATCCACTAATTGTTCTTCCCCTTTTTAAGGCTTATGAGGTAACCTTTACAATACCGGTCAAATTTTCTACCCAAAATTTGACCAAACCCTCACAAGAGTACAAAGAAGAATTAAAGGCAAGAAAGGTATCTCTCAATACAAGATTTCCCCTTTAAGTACAAACACTCAAACCAAATTTGATTATAAGATCGGAATTGAACATAATTTGGGATTTTACAAGAGATAGGAAAATAAGCACTTTGAGCTTGGATTTTTGTAAGGATGTTTGTCTTTGATGCAATAGTTGTTGTTGGTCATTGTTGAGTTGATCGAACACTTGCAAATGGCCAAGAGGGGGTGAATTGGCAATTAAAATTTTGGTGAAGAGAAAGATTGAAAATAAAAATGACACAAGGGGTTATAGTGGTTCAAGTTCTCCAAATGAACTCAACATCCACTACCTTAGTTCCCACTAAGGATTTTCAAACAATTCACTACTTGAATTTGTCCCCTTTTCTTGGATGAGGAGGAAACCTTACAATTTCGATTAAGCTTTCTACCCAAAGCTTAATCCACTCAAACACAAAGAAAGATTTTGGTAAACTCAAATGTTTCCTCTCAAAGGATAATTGTCTACCTAATTACAATTTCAACAACCCCAAACTCACAATACAAATTAACAATTTGAAACACACTAGAGTTGGGTACAAAAATTTGACTTTGAATAGCTCAAGGGTTTGGATTTTTGCTTTGATGATGCTTGAATGTTGAATAGTTGTTGTCTGGTCAATTGAAGCTTGTTTTTATACCCTTGCATTGATTTCTAGCCGTTTGGGTAGTTGGGATCATCAATAGAGTCGTTGGGAGCAATTTTCCCGCATCAAAGAGGAAAGAGCCGTTGTGCCTGAAAACAGGGCATATCGATACGCATAGAAGGCGTACCGGTACGGTTTTAAGGGGCGTATCGATACAGAAGGCCGTATCGATACGGTTTTTGCTCACTGGAATCCCAAGCCAAGTTTACATAAAAAGTGTATCAATACGCATACCAGGCGTATCGGTACGGTGTAACGATCTTTTGAAAATGGGAAACCAACCAACTGACAAGTAACGGTCAAAAAATTAAATGCTCAGATTTTTTAAAGATGAGCTTATCCTATCGATACGGTTGAGAGGCGTATCGGTACGGTTTCATGAAAACAGTTGCCCAGATGAATATCGTATCGATACGGTTGCAAGGCGTATCAGTACGGTTTCATGAAAACAGTTGCCCAGATAAATATCGTATCGATACGGTTGCAAGGCGTATCGGTACGGTAACTCCGTTAAAATTCCAATGGCAAAATAGGGTATCGATACGCATAAGGGTATCGATACGCCTGGGCGTTTTTGCATACTTAGGCTTGAAAAACATAGGAAAAGACTTAGGGAATTATATATGTTTGAGAGCCAGTCTTTAAATATAATTTTGTTAAAAAATACTTGTCAATTGTGAGACTTTAAAGAGTACTTAAAAATTTATTGTTTTGCAAATTGGTCCTTAAGTTTATGTGTTATATCAAAATCAATTTCGGTTTTACAATCTCCCCCTTTTTGATAAGGCTACGCTATTTTGTTTCTTAGAGAACCAAGATACGAGCATACTACCTAAGAATTGGCATGTCCCGGAAGTACTTTTCCTATCTATCTTACACCCCCCATAATCCGCATCCGAAAAAGCATGAAGGCTAAAGGAAGAGTCTTTAGGATACCAAAGGCCTATAGTAGGTGTGTCTCTAAGGTATCTAAAAATTCTCTTAAAGGCAACTAAGTGTGATTCTCTAGGACTAGCTTGAAACCTAGCACACAAGCAAACACTAAACATAATATCCAGTCTACTTGCGGTAAGGTAAAGCAAAGAACCTATCATGGATCTATAAAGCTTAGAATCAACACACTTACCTCCTTCATCTTTGTCAAGCTTTATGGAAGAACTCATAGGTGTGGCTTGAGGTTTTGCATTCTCCAAGCCGAACTTTTTGAGCATATCATTCACGTACTTAGCTTGATTTATGAAGGTGTCATCTTTCCTTTGCTTGATTTGGAGTCCCAAAAAGAATGAGAGCTCCCCCATCATGCTCATCTCGAACTCACCTTGCATTAGCTTAGAAAATTCTTTGCAATAACACTCATTAGTAGAACCAAAAAGGATATCATCAACATAGATTTGTACTACTAAGATGTCATTGTTATATCTTTTTATGAAGAGTGTGGTATCCACCTTTCCCTTTTCAAAACCCTTTTCAATTAAGAAATTTGAGAGTCTCTCATACCAAGCTCTAGGAGCTTGTTTTAAACCATAGAGAGCTTTTGTAAGTTTAAATACACGATTTGGAAATTTTAAATCCTCAAAACCCGGTGGTTGTTCAACATACACTTCTTCATTTATAAAACCATTTAAAAAGACACTTTTCACATCCATTTGAAAAAGCTTGAAATTATGATAACATGCAAATGCAAGCAACATCCTAATAGCTTCCATTCTAGCTACGGGTGCATATGTCTCATCAAAATCAATTCCCTCTTCTTGGGTATAGCCTTGAGCAACAAGCCTAGCCTTGTTTCTCACTATATTACCACTTTCATCTAGTTTATTCCTAAAAACCCATTTAGTTCCTATAGTAGTTTGATTACTAGGCCTTTCAACTAATGTCCAAACTTTACTTCTCTCAAATTGGTTTAATTCCTCTTGCATAGCCAAAATCCAAAAATCATCTTTTAAAGCTTCTTTAATATTTTTAGGCTCAATGCATGAAAGAAATGCAACATGATTCATTAATTTGAGAGAGGATCTAGTAGTTACCCCCTTGGATGGATCACCCAAGATTTTACCACCATTGACATAGTTTACCTCCCTTGGGTAAGACACATCCTTTTCCTCAAGAGCCAAGTCCTTCAAGGCTTCAAGAGGTGGATCTTGTGTATCCTCATCTTTAGTTGGAACCTCATCTACCTTTGACGTTTGTCCTCCATGAATGGCATCAAGAGTTCCTACATCATCATCATCACAAGATTCCTTCTTCGGAAGGAGGTTATCATCGAAAACAACATGTATTGACTCTTCAACTACTAGAGTTCTTTTGTTAAACACACGATAGGCTTTAGAGTTTAAAGAGTACCCTAAAAAAATAGCTTCATCACTTTTAGCATCAAATTTACCTAAGTTTTCTTTACCATTATTCAAAACAAAACACTTGCAACCAAAAGGATGAAAATAGCTAATGTTAGGCTTCTTAGATTTCAAAATCTCATAAGGTGTTTTCTTCAAAATTGGCCTAATCATTACTCGATTTATAATATAGCAAGCGGTATTTGTGGCTTCCGCCCAAAAATATTTAGGTAAATTATTTTCGTAAAGCATGGTTCTAGCCATTTCTTCTAAAGTTCGATTTTTCCTCTCAACTACCCTATTTTGTTGAGGAGTGCGAGGTGCGGAAAAATTGTGGCTAATCCCATTTTCATTTAAAAACTCATCGAAACCTAGATTTTGAAATTCGGTTCCATGATCACTTCTAATGTGAGAAATTTTAAGTTCAAGATCATTTTGAGTTATTTTAGAAAATGTGATGGATTTTTCTAAAGACTCATCTTTTGTACTTAAGAATAGAACCCAAGTAAACCTAGAATAGTCATCTACAAGCACAAAAGCATATGATTTACCACCCAAGCTCATTGTTCTAATAGGCCCAAAAAGATCCATATGAACCAATTGTAAACATCTACTAGTGGAAACATCATTAATGGATTTAAATGAAGTTCTATGTTGTTTACCCTTTGAACATGCATCACAAATTTTATCATTAGAAAATTTAAGTTTGGGTAAACCTCTAACTAGATTAAGGGAAATTAATTTCTCTAAGACACTCATGCTAGCATGTCCTAATTTTCTATGTCAAAGCCATGAGTCATGTTCATCATGTGCAACTAAGCATGTATGAGATGAATTGATGTCATCTAAATGCACCATGTAAATGTTGCCTATTCTATGTCCTATGAGCATTAGTTGATTTGTTTTAATGTTTACAATTTTGCAACCACTTTTATCAAATAGAACATTAAAACCCTTATCACATAATTGACTAATGCTCAACAAATTATGTTTAAGACCGTTGACATACAAGACATTTTCAATGAAGATAGAAGAGTGATTACCAATGGAGCCTATTCCTTCAATTTGGCCTTTGGAGTTGTCACCGAAAGTTACCACTCCGCCACTCTTTGGCTTTAGTTCCACAAATCTACTCTTGTCACCGGTCATGTGTCTTGAGCATCCACTATCAAGGTACCAAGAATTTTTGCTTGAAGCTTTAGCCTTGTAGCAATGCTCCCCCTACAAACAAAGAAATTAGGCCTTGATTTTTGGTACCCAAATCATTTTGGGTCCATGAGTGTTAGCCTTCAACATTTTGGTTCCCTTAGGAATCGAAGAAGCAATAGCATTCATATCATTAGAAATAATGAGTTCCTTAGGAACCCAAACACTCATAACCCTTTGACCTCTAGATTGCTTATTAAAATTTCTTTGTTTAGGTAAAAAATATTTTCTTTTTACATATTGGGATTTAGAATGATTTTCTTTTTCAAAATTATTTTTCCCAATAGCAATAGATGTTTTAAGATTACCCACTTCCTTTGTGTGATAATCTTGAAAATCGGAAAGAAGTTTTTCAAGTTCAAGATTTTTGTTTTAAGATCATTTGAAAGATTTACTAAAAACAAAACTTTCTTTTCCAATTCGGAGTTAGCTTTAGAAAATGTCTCATTTTGATTTTTCAAATCGGAAATGATTTTCTTGTTTTTCAAAATGGATTCTTTGTATTTTCCTACTAACTCATCATACACTTCTTGCAATTCATCATAAGCATCTTGAAGTTCATCAATAGTAAAATCGAAATTGGATAAGTTAGAGTTTACCTTAGGTTCATCATCAATGGCCATGAGACATAGATTGGCCACTTCCTCCTCTTCCTCGGATGACTCATCGTCACTCCAGGTAGCTATTTGTGCTTTGAGCTGGTTCTTCTTCCTAAAGCTTTTCTTTTTCAATTGAGGACACTCGGAACGGATGTGACCCGGTTTCTTGCATTCATAACAAGTAATTTGGTCCTTCTCCTCTTCCTTGCTTTTACTTTTGAAGTCTCTCTTTCTAATGAATTTTCTTCCACGATTTGACTTCATGAACCGAGTAAAACGTTTGGCCAACATAGCCATCTCCTCATCTTCATCCTCACTAGAATCACTTTCTTGATATGAAGCTTTTAGTGCGATTCCCACTTTCTTCTTCTCAACTTCCTTCTTCTCCACTATCTTCTTCTCTTGTTCTATTCCCTTCCTCATAATTTCATGTGTGAGTAGAGATCCAAAAAGAGCATCAAGCTTGAGAGTCTTCAAATCTCTAGCTTCAATAATGGCCGTTCTCTTGCCATCCCATGACTCCGGAAAAGAGTACAACAACTTTCTCACTAGCTTTTCTTCGGGAATGATCTCGCCGAAACCCTTCAAACCGTTGACAATGACCGAGAACCGATCAAACATCTTGGAGACACTTTCTTCGGGATCCATCTTGAAGTTCTCATAGCTTAGATTGAGTAGCCCAATCTTTGTCTCCTTGACATCACTAGTTCCCTCATATGTTGTCTCGAGGGTGTCCCAAACCTCCTTGGCATTTTCGATTGAAGACACCTTGGAGTAGATATCCGGACCAAGTGCACAAAATATCACATGTAGAGCTTTGTCATTTACTTGCATCCTTCTTCTTTCATCATCGGTCATTTCGGCTTTGACCTTTGGGACGAGCCTTTCTCCATCTCTTCTCATGGGAATGTATGGACCTTCTTCAACTACATCTCACACCATATAGTCGGTAGACTTGATGAAGAGCCTCATCCTATTCTTCCAATAAGGATAGTTATCCCCATTGAAGAATGGTGGCTTGGTGGTGGATTGGGATTCATAGTTGGAGGTGGATGCCATTGCTTGACTTGTTGTTGATCAAACTCTCCTAGAATCGACTCAAGAGGGTTGTAATCCTTCCAATGAGTGTAGCTCTGATACCAATTGTTGAGTGGATCGAACACTTGCAAATGGCCAAGAGGGAGGTGAATTGGCAATTAAAATTTTGGTGAAGAGAAAGATTGAAAATAAAAATGACACAAGGGGTTATAGTAGTTCAAGTTCTCCAAATGAACTCTACATCCACTACCTTAGTTCCCACTAAGGATTTTCAAACAATTCACTACTTGAATTCGTCCCTTTTTCTTGGATGAGGAGGAAACCTTACAATTTCGATTAAGCTTTCTACCCAAAGCTTAATCCACTCAAATACAAAGAAAGATTTTGGTAAACTCAAATGTTTCCTCTCAAAGGATAATTGTCTACCCAATTACAATTTCAACAACCCCAAACTCACAATACAAATTAACAATTTGAAACACACTAGAGTTGGGTACAAAAATTTGACTTTGAATAGCTCAATGGTTTGGATTTTTGCTTTGACGATGCTTGAATGTTGAATAGTTGTTGCCTGGTCAATTGAAGCTTATTTTTATACCATTGCATTGATTTCTAGCCGTTTGGGTAGTTGGGATCATCAATAGAGCCGTTGGGAGCAATTTTCCCGCATTAAATGCAGCTCTGCAGCCTACCGTATTGGTACTCAGGAAGGGCGTATCGATACATGCATCAAAGAGAAAAGAGTCGTTGTGCCTGAAAACAGGGCGTATCGATACGCATAGAAGGCGTACCGGTACGGTTTTAAGGGGCGTATCGATACGAAAGGCCGTATCGATACGGTTTTTGCTCACTGGAATCCCAAGCCAAGTTTACATAAAAAGTGTATCGATACGCATACCAGGCGTATCGGTACGGTGTAACGATCTTTTGAAAATGGGAAACCAACCAGTTGACAAGTAACGGTCAAATAATTAAATGCTCAGATTTTTCAAAGATGAGTTTATCGTATCGATACGGTTGAGAGGCGTATCGGTACGGTTTCATGAAAACAGTTGCCCAGATGAATATCGTATCGATACGGTTGCAAGGCGTATCGGTACGGTTTCATGAAAATAGTTGCCCAGATGAATATCGTATCGATACGGTTGCAAGGCGTATCGGTACGGTAACTCCATTAAAATTCCAGTGGCAAAATAGGGTATCGATACGCATAAGGGTATTGATACGCCTGGGCGTTTTTCCATACTTAGGCTTGAAAAACATAGGAAAAGACTTAGGGAATTATATATGTTTGAGAGCCAGTCTTTAAATATAATTTTGTTCAAAAATACTTGTCAATTGTGAGACTTTAAAGAGTACTTAAAAATTTATTGTTTTGCAAATTGGTCCTTAAGTTTATGTGTTATATCAAAATCAATTTCGGTTTTACAGTCTTCAGTTGGGTTCAATTTATACCTTCTCTATTAATTCTAGCCGTTTGGGTGGTTAGGGTATTGATTATAGCCGTCGGGACCCTATATTTCCACCATAAATGCACTTTTGCAGCTTACCTTATCGGTACACGAAGACCCGTATCGATACCTGTCTCAAAACAGAAAGAGTCGTTGCAAAATAACAAGAGGGCGTATCAATACGCGTGTAAGCGTATCGGTACGGGACAGGGACCGTTTCGATACGGGGAACATCCGTATCAATGCAATTTATTCAACAGAGCTCACTGGAAGTTTTCGTATCGACGCGGAAAAGGGTGTATCGGTACGGGACAACCACCACTTTAAATTTCTGTAACGCCCCGGTTTTGGGCTTGGAAGTTCTGGGCATTGACCGGTTCGGTCAAAGTGCTGTTCGAATCTATAAGGGTGAAATTAGGAAAGCCTAGTTCGGGTTGCATTAAAAATATGGAAAAATGTTCTAAAATCATATTTTAATATATATAAGTGAACTGTGAAATCAATTTTGAAAAATGAGGTTTGGAAGGGTGACATTTTGGCTAGTGACCAAAATGTAATTTTTGAAAGTTGCGTGACTGTTTTATAAAGGATTGAAACTTTGAATCTTTAAGGAGCTATTATTCCAAAAGGAGTTTCTCCAGATTTTTCTAAGATATTTTAATGTTTAATTCTGATTTTAAAGTTAAAGAAAAGTGGAGGGAAAGCATTTTGGCTATTTTGTAACTAATTTTCCTATTTTCCCAATTTTCCTTTTTCTCTCATTTTCTCTCAATCCAAACACTTTCTCTCCAGAGATTTCTTTCTGATTTTGTCACTCAAATCTATCTTTTCAATTCTCTTTGGATTCCTAATCATCTCTACAACAAAACCTTGCAATTTGCTATTTGGATTTTCAAGCTTTTTGGTTCTAAAAGGGAGAAAACTCAAGTTTGGAGGTAAGAACGTCCTTCTCCTCTAAACTCTCAGTTCTTTACTGAAATTCCCAAGTTCTCAATCCTTAATTGATGTTTTATTAAAGGCTTTTAAAGTTGTGAAATGGATCTTGGCTTTAAATGCAAGATTTGGTGATTTTTGATAGATTTTCGTTAGATCTGTTAAAGCTGTGATTTGAGATGTGTTTTTGATGATAAATGAACATTAATTTGTTAAGGAATTGAGTTTTGATTAATGCAATCCCGGATAGGTTGAATTTCCTAAGTTTAGCTTGTGATTCTTGGTTGTTTTTGGGTGATCTTGTGGATCTGTTGTTGCTGGAGGTATAAGGATGTTGTTAGGTCCTTTTTAGATGTTGAATGATGTTTAAGGATGCTTAGTTTTGATGGTTTATGGCTGGGCTTTGTTGAGGAGTTGTTTAGATGCATTTTCGGTTGTGTTTGGTGGACGAAAATGGAGTGTGGATGAGAGCAGCGGGTTTAGGTGCTTTCTTTGAAGCTATTAATGCATGATGATGCATTAATCTACTGTTTTAATGTGTTAAAACAGGGGAGTCATCTTTGGATCCAAGTGGTGGTGATCCGGAAGCTTGATTTGGTGTTTCGGCAAGAGGCGAAACGGAATCGGTGAGTGGATTTTGGTTTTCGGCTTTGAAACCAATGTTTTGGAGGTTTGGGAGCTTAGTCTAAGTCTAAACAACTTTGCTAAGCTCAAGAGTAAGTTTTCGGAAACACTCTCTTGTTGAGGAACCATGTGATGGTTGGGTGCAATGTGTTTGTTGCATGTTTAAATTCTGTTTTTAAAGCATATCTAGCATGTGTGTTTGCTGAGATTATAAGCCATGTGTTTAAGGAAGCTCAAGGTTAGAGTTCCTTGTTTTTGAACATTGTATAAATGTTGTTTGATGCTTAAAGATGCATGATGTTTATGGCTTGGTTAAATGCTTTAAAACAGTGGATTATTGATGATATATGATGTATATTGGCAAGTGATGTTTTTGAAAAGGTTAAGGTCACTAAGGTGGTTAAAAGTCCTTGAGTGAGCCTTGTTTACTTAAGAACATCAAGGTGGTTAAAAGTCATTGGATGGTTCTTGTTACGGACACAAAGGTGTTTAAAAGTCCTTGTGTGGTCCTTTCCAAGGTGTTTAAAAGTCCTTGGGGTGATTCATATCATGGTGTTTAAAAGTCCATGGCCAAGGTGTTTAAAAGTCCTTGGGGTCAAGGTGTTTAAAAGTCCTTGAGGTGAAACTTGTTAAGGACACAAAGGTGTTTAAAAGTCCTTGTGTGGTCCTTGCCATGGTGTTTAAAAGTCCATGGGCCAAGGTGTTTAAAAGTCCTTGGGGATAAGATCACAATGGTGTTTAAAAGTCCATGTGTGAGTCTTATGTTGATCTTGTTTTAAAGATGGTAATTATCACTTGTGGCCAATATGACATGTTATGATGTGAAGCATGAGATGCTTGTTTAAGATTGCTTGTGAGCATGTCTAAATGTATTTTGAAGTATGATTTATAAATGAGTTTTATAAATGCATTATTGTGTGGTTCTAAGGAGCTTTCCTCACTAAGCTTTTGCTTACGCTCTCTCTCTTTTCTTAAACCAATAATGCAGAGCATTAAAGTGCATTGAGGGCAGCAAGGAGGGCAAGCAATCAAGTGGAAGTTAAGCTCATGTATGAGAAGGTTTTCTTAAACACTTTTAGCTTTTGGCATTTGGCAATGGGGGACCTATGTTGATGTTTTGGGAGATGTTTGGAACTCCCTATGTTGGATTTATGTTGTTGTTAATGTTGGTTTTTGTAATTGGCCATTATGTGTTGGTTTGAAGGCTTTTGTGCATGGATGGTTGCTTGTGTAGGAAGCATGCCTTTAGATTTGGGGCTTTTCATATATGTTGATCTATTGATGATTGGTTGATGCAAATATGTCTCTTGGATGTTGTATGAGTTGCTGGTAAAGTTTGATAGCATTTGGAGCATGATTGGTTGGTCAATTGCATGTTTAAGCAAGCATTTTTCTGCATTTTGTGCAGGCCGTATCGGAACAGTGCCTACCGTTTCGGAACGGGTGCCTCGAAGCAGCCCAGGCGTCCGAAACGGGTGACACCGTTCCGAAACGGAAAGGCTACTGTCAGCCCTCGTTTCGGTACGCGTTGCGGAACGGCCCCGCGTTTCGAAACGGGCTGTCTCCCGTTTCGGAACGCATGACCGTTGGGGGCTGACATGGGCAGTTATGTGTTTCAAAATGTTTGCATTTTGGTCCTGAAACTTGTATGTGCAATTGTGTGAGTTCGGGATGTCCGTTTGAGCTGAAATTTGGCCGAGATGCATGAAACATGATTAATTTTAAGTTGGTAACTTTAATTTGGTTGAAGTCCTTATAATTATCAGAATTTACAGTTTGGTCCCTAAAGTTGTAATTTGTTCAATTAGGTCCCTGTTTGATCTCTGATGTTATGATCTTTGAGAATGTTGTTTGTTTGATCACAACTAGGGTTAATGTGCATCTAGACAAGTTTAAAAAGGAAAAAAAAAGGTCGTTAATCAAGGTTGACTTTCGGGTTGACTTTGGTTTTCCCCGTGTGACTTTCTTAATTCGGGTCAACCGTCTATGCCGGGTTAAGGGGGTTACAATTTCGGTTACCTAACAACTGACACCAACGGTCGAAATTATTAAAAGCTTCCGAATTTTAAAATTCCATTAAATCTGTATCGATACGAGTGGAACCGTATCGGTACGCCATTCAAACTTCTTTAGTTTTACAAAGAGAGCGTATCGATACAGATGCAATTTGTTTTGATACGCTGTTTCGATACGGTTAAGGGCGTATCGAAACGCGTTTCTTGTAACCCCCTCGTCCCGGTCTGGTCGGATGACCGGTCCGAGTGGGCCACACGGGGAAAACCGAGTGAAAACCCCTAAGGATTCCCCCTCGGTTAACAACCCTATTTTTTTTCATTCATTTTATAATCTTGTCTAAATAGATATTAAACCCTAAGTGATCATACAGCGGAACAACATATACAAATCGATCGAACGAACTCAAACAATCATGTTACAACCCAATTTTAAGCCTATACTGCAGGTGGTATCGATACACCTAAGGGGTGTATCGATACCCCTTGACTAGGTCAACTGGTCAGAGTCAACCAGTGGAAACCGTATCGATACGCCCAAGGAGTGTATCGATACCCTCCCCAACGGTTGACTATCCACGGTCAACGCTAAGATGACGGTATCGATACACCAGAGGCCCGTATCGATACCGAAATGGACAGTAGCTCCAGTGACCAAAATGGTATCGATACGCCCCCTCGCGTATCGATACACGAGGCCTGAAACAAGAAGGAGGTATCGATACTGGACCAACCGTATCGATACCCCTGCACAGCAAGAACTCCCAAACTCAGCTAAAACGAACAAGACATTGACCTAGATGCAATTTAGGACTTTCCTAACCCCAACCAAACATACATACAACATTCGTATACCACCAAGCAGCCATACAAACCCTCAATAAGCATAAACATCAAGGAGATCATGCAATAGGCCCAAGATGGCATCCAAGCATTCAAGTTCATACATCAACATTCAAACATGAAGGCAACCTCTTAGGCATAAGGCTAACATTCAACAAGAGTAAGCAATTAGGCATGAGTTAACATTCATCAAGGCAATACCAACCACACAAAAGCAAGGCATCAAGGAGTCTAAACATGCTCCTAACAACCTACAACTATCCAACAAAACATTACACATCCCATTGCTTAAACTATTACATGTCTTAGCATTAAAATCCATACTTGGTGAACTCAAGTCCAAAAACCACACTTGGAGGCCCTCCACTTGCCCGAGCAACCCACGAACTAAGGATCTGCAATGTTGAACAAAGAGAGCGTAAGCAATGATGCTTAGTGAGGGTAAGCTCTAAAAACAAACCTCAACATCGCAGGGTCCGAGCACGATCTAGCCAAGGCAATTTACATTTACCAAAAGTCCACAAGATAAAGATGCATGAGCAGTATATATCACATATATGCCTTAATCATGAGCTCAACACTACCATACATGTAATCACATTTAAACATCCAAACAGCTCATATATCTCAACCCATTGATACACATATCAATCAACATTGGCACCTAGTTAAGACTCAAATACACGGATAACTGTTGGGACTCACATCCAACAACACAACCATTACCTGACGGTGGGATTACACTCATCACCGGTCTCACGGAGGGGATTCCACTCATCCTCACGCCCCGTCGATGGGATTCCACTCATCACCGACTATATTTAAATACCATTTCCGGGCGTACCCGTACTCCTCCTTGGTGACTCAACGCCGCCAAGGCCACGCGCGACTTTTGACTCATGTGTACACACTAACATCCTAATGATCGATCATTTGTATTTAAGTTTACTAGTGCCAATATTTACTCACTTCACATTACTCATTTCAATAACCTTGTGCTTAGCACGTACTCACCAACAATTATCATCATGTATGTCTCAAGCATCATAAGTCCAAATCTCATTTCACATGTATAAAGCAATATACATAGACATTCATACCACAGTTCATACGAGACATACACAACCATATAATGAGTTCAACCAAAGGCTCTAGATCAAGTTTAGGATTAGGCTACCACCCTAATCCTAACTCTAGGTGGGTCTACCAAGCCCAACCTAGTCCACATACTCGAACCAACCAATTTAAAACCGTTTAAAACAATTAACCACTCACCTAAACTCCCGAGCTCAAGACCAAGCAAGCAATTGTCTTCGATTTCCCGGATTCACTTCCGATGCTTCACCGGTGCCCAAACTTGATTCTAATCAATCCCAAACACAAACAAAACATCCACAATCAATATCTTGTCATCGAAACTAACCCGGATTATCATTACCAAGCATTCAACACTCAAAACTAGACCAAAAACAGGATTTTCGAGCAGCCCACTTGACCCACTGAAAACTCTCATTTCAAGCACCCAAACCATCATCAATCGCACCCAAAATGATCCTCAAACATCATACTAACAACAGCCCTCGAAAACCAACATCAAACCTCCCCCAAAACCACTTTAAAATCCTCCTAAAACCCCTTGGAAACCCAAATCCGCAAATTGCTCAAAACTATTTGAAATTCATATATGATATACCATTTGACCTCCTTATATCATAACTAAACATGTTGAGTCAAAACATTTACTTTAACTACATAAAGCTTTCATTTTTATTCCAAACTTCCCAAAATTCCATTTTCTAGAACCTACATGAAAATGAATATATAAGGTACTTTTAAAGAGAGGGGAGTAAGGGGAAGTCAAAAATACCATTACCTTTCGATTTGGGGCTGAAAAGTGTGAGAAATAGGATGGAACAGTAGATAGGGGTGAGGGGTTCTTCTTCACGTTGGTGGAGAAGAAGATGAATAGGGGGAGTTGGGTTTTTTCTTCTTTTTAATATGTTTGTTTAAATTCAAGGCTAAAAGACTCTCTTGCCCTTAATGAAATGGGGTATTCACAAGGGCACACCAACTATGGCTATTTGAGATTAAATTTTAAAACATGGTTAACTTAAATTAATAAATTGAAATCGAGAACCCGGAATGATATTTAAATTATAAAACCGAGCCCAAAATAATATTAAAATATTATTTTTCACCTAACCCCTAAACCCGGGTGTTACATTTCTCCAGTAGCCAAACTTGTAAAAAAGGTATCGATACGACTGGAAACGTATCGATACGCTTGTACGTTTTTCAATAGTTTGGCCTTGAACACTTAGAAAATATTTGGAGTTTGAGTTTTTCAAATCAGATTAAAGCCTTGATGATTTAAAAATCATTTGAGGGACTTAAAAATTTATTTCAAGTTTTCAATTTAATCATTAGCATACATTGTTATATCAAAATCAAACATAGATTTTACACATCTCTTTCTAAGCTATTATATCATGTAAAACTCAAAACATGGTTAAAAATATTCATATCATCAAATAAAATATCATAAACAAATATTTATCTCTAATAAAGAGTTTAACCATTATGAAAAACATAAACATATATGAAACTACAATAATAAGATCAGTATGGTAATAATTAATATACAAACATAAATAAATGTTACAATATCGAACAATAACAACGATAGCACTTTGTATGTGTGGCCGAATGGCTGGTTCAAAGAGTAGGGGTTAACGCTGGACCAAGCAAAGAGAAAGGGCAGTAGTGCGTCACTAGGCTGGAGTGATTTTCTTTCCAAAATCTCATGGCTTGATTTGAATGACTAAATCTCATCGCCTTTGCGATTCGAACGACAAAAACTTCAGTTGGTTAGAGTCTCGTGCTGATAACGTATTGTTAATAAAATAACGAAGAACTATAACAAGAATAAAGAACAAGAATAAAAGAACAGAGAGATTTGTATTATTCACAATATTGACATTAGTGTAGAATGCCTTAATCAAATAATCTATTTATAAACATAAAAAGTATAATACATTGAACTCTAATTAATGAAGATAATATTCTTAATAATAAAGTAAATCAAATCTCCTAGATAAACTTTTTATCATGATAGACATCAACATAGATAAATATTTATAACAAATACTAAAATATGAGTTTCTTTAAATCTCATGTTTTCATAATTATTTTTTCAAATTATTTATTTTTCTAAAAAATCAATTATGCTTAATTACATAAAAAATAATTAACAATTCATAAAACTGAAAAAATACTTTTTAATTCTAAAAATAAGAATATGATATTTTTCAAAAATATATATCTTAAGCTTTTGTTCATTTTGAATGATTTTATGAACTTTTATTTTAAAAAAGAAATTAAATATTAATATAATGTTTAAATACACTGTAATTTCCAAAAATAAATTCTTAACTTTTTTAATTTTTTTAGATTGTTTTGATATTTTTAGGATTTTATTTTTATTTTTGTGAATTTTATGTAAATTGTTTTTATAATTTTAATATTTAATTATTTTGACATGTGATAGCCTCTCGTTGAGTTACGTCACTTTTTGAATGATTAACTGCAAGAGATTAAGAAGCAATAGACATTATAAAAGTACATGGGCCAAATTGATTAAAGAAAAGAGAGATTAAAATGAAAATTTAATTACAGTGTAAGGGCCAAAATAGGTATTAAGTCTAAAATCAAAGTTAAATTTACACTTTACACCGTTATACTAATTTTATGGCTTTTGAATTTTTCTTAAACCTACGAAGTTGGAGCAGAAGCGATGACAGTTCTTTTCCTATTGTTGAAGTAATTTTTTCGGTGTTTTTATTTATGTTTTTACACTAAAAAGTTAGATTTAAAGTTATAGTTTAATATTAGAATTAGAGTTAGGATTTAAAGAATTAGAAGTATGATGTATTTTTAGGGTTTATAATTTAAAATTTAAAGTCAAAACTTAAAATTTATTTTTTTAACGTTGGAGCATAAAAAGGAGCACCGATCCCAATTTTTTTATAGTAACTATTTTGTTTAATTTGCCTTTTTTTCTTATTTGTGTAATTAAATTATTTAAGAAGTAATCTAATGTTTCTATTTGTTTTTCCTCCATGAAAAGTCTAATATCCGACCCTCTCATTATTGATTACTTCGTGAATATCACACTAGACATTGGTTTCACATCTCTAACTTAATAATTAAGAATTAACTAAGGTTATATATTCATCTCAAAAAAGAAAATTTGGCTTGACTTAAATTCAAATTTATCAAAAATTAATTTAAATATGAAATTACTAAATTCGAAATAGCTTAAATCCAGTAGAAAAACTTGAGTCTCGTCAACTGATTTGGATCCACATCAATCCTGAATAGGGATCTCAATAGATTGTGGACATGATTCGAATTAGTAGATCCAAATTCGTTTTATATGATTTGGATCTTAAAATTTTGAACCCGACAGATCCAGATTGGATCTGAATCCTCTGATTAAAGTACGAATTTGTGTCCGGATATGACACTAAAATTCAGACTAGAACCCATTTACCCGTTTATAAAAAAACCCACATTTAGTTTTAAAAAATATATAAATGACATAATAAAATTTTAAAAAATATATAAATATTTTATAAAGGGAGACAACACAAACAGTGAGTTCTTATAGGATTGATGATTTAAGTGATGATGAAGACTAGCACTCTAAGGAGGTAGAAGTGTGGTACTCGGCTTGCGACAATAGAATGTTTTATGATTTTTATTGTTTGTATTATTTAAAAGACATTTGTGTAGTGTTGGGTTTTTTTTAGACTTTAATTTATCGTTTTTTATTCTGCTACTGGTTGTATTGAAATTAATCTTTCCTTCATTGGAGATGTGATTTGAAATTAGTCAATGACATTTTTATTATGTTAAAAAAATAAGTCGAATGGTCGTTTTTTAACAGACCCGTTTTGGACCTAGATCCGTTGAATTTAGATCTGTGTCCCAATTTTCTAGACTCGCAAATCCAGAGCAGGTCTAAATTCAACATGTAAAAAAGAGTGGATTGGGGTCCATCTAGATTCAGTCCAGATCCGACTCGTTGCCATCCCTAATCCTAACTCAAACTATTAACCTAATTTAGACTGATCTAACTCGAAGTCTGGGTAGTCTGCCCAATTAAGTAATTGATTGGTCTAATTACAACGATGAAAATTGCATATTTTTAAAAAATATATTAAGAATTGGATAGGTATGAAAATTTTCAACAATAATAAGAAAAATACTTTGATACAGAAGCTTATATAAATTTTAGTTTAAACAAGCTTTTTAATTTTAGAGTTTAAGGTTTAGAATTTTAGGATAAAGTTTAGGGGTTTAGTGTGTAAGGCATAGAATTGAAGGTTTATGGTTAAAATTTAGAGTTTAGTGTTTAGGGTATAAAGTTTAGGTTTTAGGGTGCTAGGGTTTGGGATTTAGATTTTAATTTTTATAGAAGAGTTGTGTAATTTTTTTATACAACTTGTGTATCAAAATATAACCATAATAATAAATACAATATATAAATATCGTTTTAGTAAAACTTTTTAAATTTGTAATAAGATATGAATAGGACGAAAAAGTTAAAAAAATATATTGTTTTATTTTTTTAGTGTAATACATGTTTATTTTATGATTTATGTTTAAAATTCGTACTTGTCAATCATATCATCTTCAAAATTTATTTAAAAATGTAATATGCCTTAATATTGTACCATCAACCATTTTAATTTTTAAATGAAGGCAGCAGAATTGGGAATTGGGAGTGATTGTTGTTCCCCAAAATTCTGTTTTTAAGGTATATTGTCCTGGATAGCACTAGATTATTAAATTGGTTTTATTTTGATCGTTAATTTAAAAAATTGTCAATTAAATCATTAAATTTCCAATTTAACTATGGATTAACTACTTGAATAGTCACTTTTGTTTCTCCTCAGAACAGAGTTGGTCACCGATTTTGAAAAACGACTAGTAAAGTCACTTACGTTTTCAGGGAGTAAACTTTTGGTCACTCAGCCGTTTGTTACCGTTAAATATTGACGACTTGCTGACCTGGCAGCGAAAAAATAAGGGTAAATTACTGCAATGGCCACTAAAATTTATCCCATTTACATTTCTACTCCCCAATTTTAAAAAAATAAACATTATGGTCACTACTAAAAATGTTTCTCTATAATTCCACCCTTAAATTTTTAAAATTCATTTTTCAACCCTAAAACTTTACAATCAATTAGTACAATAATATTATAAAGGCTTAAATGAAAAATAGGTTCTTAAAGTATACATTTTCTTAATTTAACAATAATAAAAATAACATGTCATGTTATAATAATAATAATAAAATAATTTAGAATGAAAAAATATGAGCAATTTGAAAGTTTAGTTATTAAATAGGAGCAATTTGAGCACCTAAAATTTAAAAAGAGTATACTTTAGGCACTTATTTTTCATTTAAGCCTTTATAATATTATTGTACTAATTGATTGTAAGGTTTTAGGGTTGAAAATGTGTTTTTAAAAATTCAAGGGTGAAATTATAAAGAAACATTTTTAGTAGTTATCACAATGTTTATTTTGTAAAATTGGGGAGCAAAAATGTACATGGGATAAAATTTAGTGGCCATTGCAGTAGTTTACCCTTATTTTTTCGCTGTCATGTCAGCAAGCCGTCAATGTTTAACCGCAACAAACGGCTGAGTGACCAAAAGTTTACGTCTCAAAAATGTAAGTGACCTTACTGGTCGTTTTTTTTTAAAATCGGTAACCAACTCTGTATTGAGTGAAAACATAAGTGACTATTCCAGTAGTTAACCCTTTAATTATCAATTGTTTTTCTTAAAAAAATCCTTTTCACCGTAACTTTAATCTACTGTTTGTTTATTAGAAATTTTGTTTATAAAATATTAATTCTGGATATATTCTCCTCTTGTGCTGTTTTGAGGGCTGCCGCCGTCACACCATCGAAGCCTGAGGAAACCACCGCCAAATAAAATGCCACTTTCAGGTACACCAAGGCAATGTATTACTTATTATTAAACTTTCGAAAAATGGGGTAAACAGTTTTTTAGAGAATGGGCGGTGGTTTTGAGGGCCGACAACCATATGTTACTCTATTTGTGACAAATTTATCGGCCAAACTTCATTGGTAATGGTTGTGGAATGTGTTTGGGTATTATGGTGATGTGGATGTATTTATTCATACTAAAAAGACGAGTAATGGTACCAGATTTGGTTTTGTAAGAATGCGTTATAAGGATAATGCCGCAGAAGGTTTTGTCTGATGTTCAATTGGATAGAAATCAATTTGCATTGGATCTTATTAAGGCGAATGATTCTGATTGGATGATGCAAGGATTTCCGTGTTACGTCACTGTGTGGTTGGGTGATGTGGGCAGTTCTGGTCGGTTGGGGAATTGGCTTTTGCGATGAACTCGACAAGGATACAAGGTGTTTCTCTGATGCGTATTTCAGGTGCGCTTATATGTTGATGTTTGATAGTTTCGAAGAAAGACGACAATTTTTTCGTCGCCAAATAAGGTGTTGGACCAATGGTTTGAGAAGGTCGAAGAGTGGTCTAATTCGTGGGGCTTCGTGAGTCGACGAGTGTGGTTGGTGGTATATGGTGTTCGGTTTCACGCGTGGTAGAAGGATACGTTTATGAATGTGGTGTCAAGATGGGGTGAGTTCGTGGAAATGGATAACAATACAATAGAGCCTATGACATCTTAGAGAAGTTGTATTCAAGTTGTTACCTCTCGCTTACCCGTATTGATGCTTCAATGTCTCTGGTTGGTGATCAACAATATCCTATACATGTGCAAGAGATCGATAGTGTTTCCACTGATGGAGGAGGTGAGTTTATAAGTTGGGATATTATAAGAGAGTGCTAATACAAAGGCTGGCGATGCTAGAAAACATGTTGTTAACGTTGGTATTAAGGGCGGTAAAGGAGGGTATGAGGGTGAACATATGTCAAAAGGTGTTGAGCGTGACGATCATGAAGATAGTACGAGGGAGTTGATAAAGTGGCACCATAATAGTTTGTGGGAGGATGTATATGTAGGTGATGAATAGGGATGGATCCAATGCTCGAGTTTGGTGAGTGTGTAAGAGTGAAGAAGGATATTGTGCCAACGGTTGTGAGGAGGGACAAAGGGGAGCAGTGCATTGAGATTGCTGGACTTGCCTCGGATGCAATTGTTGGTTGTATGGATCGAGTTACAGAGTTTGCTGGTGTTGGTGGTTCTTTGGCGGATGCTGCTCATTGTGAGGAAGTGTTAAGTGTTGTTTTAGATTCGATGCCCGTTTTGGATATGGATCCGATCATTGTTGAGGCGAATGTAGGAAATGTGGTTTCAAAACTATCTCGGATAGAGCTTACTCTAGCCACGAGGGTGGTGAAAAGTAAAAGAATGAGAGGCCGACCTAGAAAGAGTTTTGTGTTAGCAGATCATGACAATGATTCTCTTTCAAATTTCCAGCGTCAACGGTTACATTTTCGTGAGGATAACATAATGCTGGAGTTGGATAAGCTTGTAGAGATTGGGAGAGATGAGGAGATCGTGAAAAAAATTGCAAAGTTTCTTGGTGGAAATCATTGAGAGAATTGAGAAATCTTTAGATTTTCAAGATTATGGGTGAGATTGGTGGTTTAGAGTTTTATGTAGGCTTTTTTTGTTTTTGTTTTGGGAGTTGTTTCTTGTGTTTTATTTGAGTGGAGAGTGGTGTGGTGGTTGTTTTGATGCAGGTTTACTGCATTGCAATTCGGGGTACGTATAGAGTTTATGTGGTTTATGAGTATTGGGATTGATCTTGCCAAATTTTATCGCGTGTATTTTTTAGTGTTGATTGCTTGGCATGGTGTTTGTCGTGTTTAGGTGATGCTGCCTTGTTTTGGTGCTTGTTGTTTTTGTATTTATGGTGGTGATATAGTGACAATGATGGGTATTTTAGGTATTTAGTCAGTTCTTGCAGTGATGGATTGGAGGGGGTTTTGTCTCGTATGAGAGGGTGTAAGGTTTGGTGCACTTGATTTGGTGTCTTAGTCCTTGTCTTTTGCATTGGTGTTTTGTCTGCCTAATATTATCAAGTAGTACTCCATTCCTCCTCATAGGCTTAGAGAAGTTTTTAACAATACACATGATAATATTTTCTAGGTTAAATTACATATATGACTACCATACTATTAGAAAAGTCGCGATTTGACTACCTTATTTTTTTTCGAAGCAATTAAGCCACCATACTATTAAATTAGATGCAATGTGACCACCAGCCGTTAGAGGTTAACGGCAGGGTGACGTGACAGTTAAAAAAATAGGGGTATAATTATACATTTGGTTTTCGTTACTTATACACTCTATCAATTTGGTCCTAATTTTAATTTAATTTAATAAAAAAAATTAATTATTTAATTAGGCGGTGACACGTGTCACCAGATTAGAGGAAGAAAATAAAAACAAATAGCATCTTGCTCCTGGTAGGATTCAAACCAGGGTTACCTTGGATAAATGCATGTAAGCTTACCACTAGGCCAAGTGAATCTTTATGATGTAGGGTACAAAACCTAAACTTTAACAGATAAAAGACTCCAATGGAAGAGATATGCAATTTTTCCTCTCCCCAAACACCATTCTCTCTCCCACGTTCTTGCGCTTCCATTTTATTTCCAAGTTTTACAGGGTTGTCTAAATCCTCAAAACATCTAGTCTTTTCATTGTAGGAAACTAAGCAGCTTGCTATTCTACATCAACATCTTCTATTTGCTCTCTATGTAATGTATTGCATGTTGAGAGCAGGTTGGCTTCACTGCTACCTTTCCTGCTTTTCTTACATGAATGAAACAGCAGCAGCGACAGTAACAATAACAGAAAGACTAGCATAAATTGCTTGACACGCTAAATTTTCGGCCAAATTGTGAACTCCTTACTTGGTGCATGAATTTAGTGAAATACTAATGGTAATGAAACTATTTAGTCGAGCAAATGTAAAATGAAACAGATTTGCTGGGGATTTAACATTTGCTCGACTAAATAGTTTCATTACCATTAGTATTTCACTAAATTCATGCACCAAGTAACCCGTTCACAATTTGGTCGAAAACTTAGTGTGTCAAGCAATTTATATTAGTCTCTCTGTTATTATTACTGCCGCTGCTGCTGTTTCATTCAAGTAAGAAAAGTAGGAAAGGTAGCAGTGAAGCCAACCTGCTCTCAATATGCAATACATTACAGATAGAGGAGATAGAAGATGTTGATGCATAATATAAAGTTGCTTAGTTTCCTACAATGAAAAGACCAGATGTTTTGAGGATTTAGACAACCTTGTAAAACTTGGAAATAAAATGGAAGCACAAGAACGTGGGAGAGAGAATGGTGTTTGTGGAGAGGGAAAATTGCATATATCTTCCATTGGAGTCTTTTGTATGTTAATGTTTAGGTTTTGCACCATACATTACAAAGATTCACTTGGCCTAGTGGTAAGCTTACATGCCTTCATCCAAGGCAACCCTTGTTCGAATCTTACCAAGAGCAAGATGTTCTTTACTTTTATTTTCTTCCTCCAATAAGGTGGTGACACGTGTCACTAAATAATTAATTTATTTTATTAAATTAAAATTAGGTTCAAATTAATAGAGTGTATAAGTAACGAGGACCAAATGTTTAATTATACCCTTTTTTAACTGCCACGTCACCCTTCTGTTAACCTCTAACGATTGGTGGTCAAATTGCATCCAATTTAATAGTAAGGTGGTCAAATCGTGACTTTTCTAATAGTATAGTGGTCATTTATGTAGTTACCCATTAATTTATATAATAATACAATTGGTTCTCATTAATTATATATCTATTAATGTAGTCTTAATTTTAATTAAAAACAATTTAATAATCATCCTAAAAGACATAATCTACGGATCAACACCACCTTACTATTTAAAACCCTACTTTTCTCTGTAAATTTCAGAGCAGCGCTGCAACCCTTCTTTACTTTTACATTCTTAGCCAGTGGTCGAATATTAATCTTAATATTGATTGTCGACCATCGAGTTTATTATTTTTCTTGTTTTATATTTTAATAAGAATCTCTGTCTTTGTGGCACACGTTTTCTCTGTCCTTGTGACACGATTTTCTTTGTTTTTGTAGTTCGTTTCATCTGTCCTTGTGGCATGATATCAGTAGACCTTGGCGGTCGGTTGGTACTCGTACAAAAATCTTCACGGCGCTAATCTCTGATTATGATTCTATCGGTGGTCTTAGAAAGATGGATCCCCGCTCGGTTGATGGTTGGTTGCTGATGCAATTAGACCTCAGTACCGGAGCAATATGCCTGGTAGCTTGGTTCCCTCACTACTCATTTTCATCCCTTAAAGCGCCTCGTTTGAATAAAGACAAGGAGATTCAGAAAGATTTCTGAATTTTGGCATTCTAATCTCGATAGACGTGCCTGCTTTTATTTGCACCATTGTAAGAAACTTTTAGTGAATTTGATCATTTTTTCTCTTTTTGATATAATGTATTGTATTATCTTTCATGGTGATTAATAAAATTCATGTCTTTGTTAAAAAAAAAGAAAAAAAAAATCAGAGACTTCAAACCAAAGTCATAGTGCATAGGACTAACCAGAGATGCAAGTTCAACACTTGATTTATGGATTGGTTGACTATATTTTGTAAGGATTTATTTTACTGGTGAAAATGGAAGGAAATAAAACCAGGATTGGAGAACATGAACATGGGTCATGGGATATAGGCACACCTAACGACTAAGAAAGATATTTTTTAAAATAAAAATAAGTTTAAGGGGATTTATATTGAGTTGTAAACGAACCAAACATTTAGCGAACTGTTTGTGAATTGTTCGGTGGGAAGTTCATTTGTGTTTGTTTATTTATTAAACGAACGAACATGAACAATATTTTATGTTTGTTTAATTAAATGAACGAACACGAACAGAAGACTCATTTGTTCATTTACGTTTGTGAACGTTCGATAATCCGTTCATTTATGTTCGTTTAAATTTATTCACATATCCATTTATATTTATTATTTTTCATAACAAAAATATTATATTTAAAAAAATAAATCTATTCGCATATGCTCGTTCGTTTAAATTTATTCACATATGTTCTTTTATATCCGTTCGATTGTGTTCATTTACGTTCGTTTATCATTTAAACGAACGAACATGAACGAACACGAACAAACTACATTGTAACCCCCTCGACTCGGCCTAGCCACCAGACCGTATCGAGTGGATCACACGGGACTAGCTGAAGAAATATCTGAAGATTTCCCTCCAATTAGCAACCCTAAAAGCGTTGATTATTATCTTTTCTAGATGCTCGAGTTAAACCCTATATTTGAGATCACGCAGCGGAATAAAACACGTCAAAACGAGCACCGATCGATCAACCAGACAATCTAGGGACCAAAACGCAAAACTAGCATAAAGTAGGGTCCTAAAATGAAATTAAGGTGTTCACTTTGAAATTAGTTTCATTTCATGCTTCCATGTTGAAATGCAACATAAAACAAGCCCACGATCAATCACAATTGAAAATACAACAAACTAGGACCAAAATGCAAGAAAAATAACTTCAAAGATGCTCTTAACTAACTTCCAACGACCCCCGTTTTGGAACACTCACGACCGTATCGAAACAGGTCTTCACAGTGAGCTTCCATTTCGAAATGGCTTGACCCCGTTCCGACCCTGGATAGCCCGTTTCGATACTTGTTCCAAAACGCCAAGACAAAAACAAGGGTTGTTCCGAAACGTTCGAGCCCGTTTCGAAACACCTTGCTGCAGTAACAACAAAACTGCAGACCTAGCATCTCCAAGGTCATTTCCCTTGGTTCTAATCAACACAAACAACAAATTAATAGCAATTGGAGCATACGATCATCAAGATCAAGCATTCAAACATACATACGAGCAAAAGAACTAATCCATGTTTAACATACAATTAAAACAAGATACCTCAAGGTCCATACATTAAGCAAACAAAGTAAAAAGCCATAACCATAATGCTCAAGGTATAAACAAGCCGACAAGGTATAAACAACATGCTCTCAACACAAGGAGTTTGCAAGGCACTCCCAAAACATAAACAAAGTTCATCCTCATTGCCACACACAATATTATCTAAACAAGGTCATACTTGAGCTGGATGCGGACACTTGGATCACCTCCCTTGCACCGTTGCCTTCCAAAAAGATCTACAGATCTGCATTGTTGGAAAAAGAGAACGTAAGCTATGAAGCTTAGTGAGCGGGGCTCAAACCAACTACAACAATGCAGTTTTGAAAACAACATTATTTTGGAAACCAAAGCACTTTTTTAAAACACTTTTTGCAAATCATTTCCTTTCAACAAACCATACTCAAATCAAGCATAAGCAATTCTAAGAGCACGTGCCATAGGCACAAAACATGCATCAACATTGCATAAACCGTATGTAAACCACATATGCAAACCAAGCCTATCGACTCCATTCTAAACCACATGCTCCAAGCATATACAGTAACCATATGAGTTTTACCAAGCTCATATTAAAAACCATAAGCGAATGAGTATACCAGTATCATTGACACGTTGCTCGGATAAGCAGACACCTTAATGGCACTACCCCCATCAAGTCACATGGTGAAACTACCCTCACCACAATCTCACTTTGGCTGGGATGCTACTACCCGCATTGCCCATCTTCGGCCGGGATGCTACTACTCGCATTGCCCGTTGGTGATAGCACTACCCCTACCACTGCATCACAATAGCACTACCCCTATTGTGAAACTGAAGAATTTCTCACGCGCGAATTTTATGATTATAGTGCACTTCACATCCTATTGATCGATCAATCTATCCGATATCAAGATCTACACGTGTCAATATACTCATTGCAACATCACATTCCACTGTTTTACACTGGGGTTAAACACCTCCCCAAACACATCCCAATTACCACAACCACAAGCCCATGCATAGCATGAACTCAAGCAACATTTTCATAAATCACATGGGACAAAGACAACATGCAATTAATGCACAACAACAGTGGAATAACATCATTTAAAAATAACATGCTCATGATCAACACATGATCAAAATGCAAAATGGCGAAAATACCAAAACATCACGAAACTTACTCTTGAGCTCGGATCGGCCTATCGGCACAACCCAAACTCTCAAAACACTTCTTTAACCTTTCTAAAGCATTCAAATCATTTCCACTCACCAGCGATTACCAAAACCAAGCTAAAACTCTTTTCTAGCTTTCCGGTTCGCCCACAAATGTATTCAACAATTTCGGGTCTTCAATCCCTACTTCTAACCAACCCAAAACAGAGAATTAGAGATACTTTCAACACTCTAACTTGCTGGAAAATAGAGATTCAACAACCCATTCAAAACACCTATCGAAACATTTCTGAAACAAACCGAAAACATCGGAAAACTCTGTAACCCCCTTAACCCGGCCTAGACGGTTGACCCGAATTAAGAAAGTCACACGGGGAAAACCAAAGTCAACCCGAAAGTCAACCTTGATTAACGACCCTTTTTTTTTCTTTTTAACCTTGTCTAGACGCACTTTAGACCTAATTGTGATCACGCAAACATCATACCAAAAGATCACAAACATCAGAGATCAAACAGGGACTCAATTGAACAATTTACAACTTTAGGGACCAAATTGTAAATTCTGATAAATATGAGGACTTAATACAAATTGAAGTTACCAACTTGAAATTAATCAGGTTTCATGCTTCTCTGTAAAATTTCAGCTCAAAAGGACTTCCCAAACTCATACAATTGCACAAACAAGTTTCAGGACCAAAACACAAACATTCCAAAACATATAACTGCCAATGTCAGCCCCCAACGGTCACCCGTTCCGAAACAGGCATAGCCCGTTTCGAAACTCGGGGCCGTTCCGCAACGCGTACCGAAACGGGGGTCTGGCAGTAGCCTTTCCGTTTCGGAACGGCCCCTCCCGTTTCGGACGCCTGGGCACAATTAAGGCACCCGTTCCGAAACGGTAGGTGCTGTTCCGAAACACCCTGCACAAATTGCCTCAAAAAGCATTATTAAACATGCAATTAAACATCCAATCATGCACCAAACGCCACCAAACTTTACCAGCATGCAATTAAACATAGAAGGGACATATAAGCATCTTCAATTCAACAAAATAACATCATAAGCAAAAAGCCCCAAATCTATAGGCATGCTTCCTACACAAGCTAACCATTCAAGCATAAACTTCCTAAACAAGCATGTAAAGATCCAACACCAAAACCAACCTTCTCAACATCAAACAACATACTTAGGGAGTACTAAACATCTCCCAAAACATATACATTGGTCCCCCATTGCCAAATTACCAAAAGCTAAAATGTACTTAGAAAACCTTCCATACTTAGAGCTTTGTTTCCACTTGGATGCTTGCCCTCCTTGCTGCCCCCAAGTACTCTAATGTTCTGCATTATTGAATTAAGAAAACGGAAGAGAGCGTAAGCAAAAGCTTAGTGAGGAATGCTCAATAAAACCATCCAATAATGCATTTATAAAACACTTATAAATCATGCTTCAAATCATCATTTACACATGCTCAAAAGCACACTTTAACAAGCATCTCATGCTTCATTTCATTTCATGTCATATTGGCCACAAGTGATACAATTCATTTCTTTGAAAACAAGTTCATCAACTTTCAGCCCAAGGACTTTTAAACACCTTGGACCCCAAGGACTTTTAAACACCTTGGCCATGGACTTTTAAACACCATGATATAAATTGCCTCAAGGACTTTTAAACACCTTGAACCCCAAGGAATTTTAAACACCTTGGCCTATGGACTTTTAAACACCATAGAATGGACCACACAAGGACTTTTAACCACCTTTGTGTCCGTATCAAGTTTCACCTCAAGGACTTTTAAACACCTTGAACCCCAAGGACTTTTAAACACCTTGGCCTATGGACTTTTAAACACCATAGAATGGACCACACAAGGACTTTTAACCACCTTTGATGTTCTTAAGTAAACAAGGCTCACTCAAGGACTTTTAACCACCTTAGTGACCTTAACCTTTTCAAAACATCACTTGCCAATATACATCATTATCATCAATTTATCCACTGTTTTAAAGCATTAAACCAAGCCATATTCATCATGCATTTAAAAGCATCAAACCACATTTAATCAATGTTCAAAAACAAGGAACTCTTACCATGAGCTTCCTTCAACATATGGCTTACAAAAACAGCATTAACCATGCTAAATCATGATTTCAAAACAGAATTTAAAACATGCAATAAACCACATTGCACATCAATCAAATCATGGCCACCACTAGAGAGAATTTCCGAAAACTTACACTCGAGCTTAGCAAAGTTGTTTAGACTTAAACTAAGCTCCCAAGACATTGGTTTCAAAGCCGAAAACCCAATTTCACTCACCGATTCCACTTCGCCTCAAGCCAAAGCACCAACTCAAGCTTCCGGATCAACAACTCTTGGATCCAAAGATGCCTCCCCTGATTAAACACATTAAAGCAGATATTTAATGCATCATCATGCATCAAAAGCTTCAATGAAAGCACTCAAACTCGCTGCTCTCATTCACATTCCAATTTCGGCCACCAAACACAACCGAAATTGCATCAAAACCACTTCTCAACAAAGCCCAGCCATAAACCAGCAAAACCTAACATCCATTAACACCATTTAACATCTAAAAACAACCTATAAACATCCTTATACCTCCAGCAACATCAGATCCACAAGATCACCACAAAAACATCCAAGAATCACAAGCTAAACTTAGGAAACACAACCTATCCGGGATTGCATTAATCAAAACTCATTTCCTTATCAATTTAGAGTTCATTTAACATCAAAAACACACCTCAAATCACAGATTAATCACATCTAACGAAAATCATCAAAAATCACCAAATCTTGCATTATAAGCCAAGATCCATTTCACCACTTAAAATCCTTTAATAAAACTTCAATTAAGAGTTGAGAACTTGGGAATTTCAGTAAAGAACTGATAGTTTAGAGGAGAAGGACGTTCTTACCTCCAAACTTGTGTTTCTCCACTTTTTGGAATCAAAAACCTTGTTGAATCAACTAACAAATGATGAGGTTTTGAAGATATGTTGATTAGGAATCAAAAGAATGTTGAAAGGAGGATTTTAGGTGAGAAAATCAGAAACAACTCTCTGGAAAACAAGTGTTTGGATTGAGAGAAAATGAGAGAAAGAAAATAGAAAAGTTAGTTAAGAAAATAGCCAAATGGCCTTTCCCTCCACTTTTGATATGTTTTAAAATCAGAATAAATCTCAAAATATCTTAGAAAAATCTGGAGAAACTACTTTTGGAACAATAGCTCCTTAAAGATTCAAAGTTTCAACTCTTTATAAAACAGTCACAAAACTTTCAAAAATTACATTTTGGTCACTAGCCAAAATGTCACTCTTCCAAAACCCATTTTTCAAAATTGATTTCACAGTTCACTTAATTATATTAAAAGATGATTTTAGAACATTTTTCCATATTTTTAATGCAACCCGAACTAGGCTTTCCTAATTTCACCTCTTTAGATTCGAACAACACTTTGACCAAACCGGTCAACGCCCAAAACTTCTAAGCCCAAAACCGGGGCGTTACAAACTCAATTCAGGCAACCTCCAGCAAAACCCAGCATTAGACATCATCAAAATACATGAATACATGTCTAAAACCATCAACCCAACATCAGAATACCATCCGCTATCGATTTACCCCAAAACTCACCCAAAAACTCACTCTTTCACACTTCAAACCTCAACACAAAACCCAATTTCGGGATTCTTATCATTCACCCATCATCTCAACATTATTCCGCATCAAAAACAAAGCCCAAAACAACATTAAATCCAACTTTAACAGATCTCAACGAAAATCACACTAAATAGCTCATTTTACCCATTTTCATTAAGAAACTTTTAGGAAACCTTAACCTTAATTAATAAAAGAATCAAAGACATGGGAATTTCAATAAAGAACCTTACATCAGAGGAGAATTTCGTTACTCACCTCCAATGATAGTATTTCCCCCTTGTTTAGCAAAATTCCTTAAGAACACTAGAAATAAAACATGGGTTTTAGAGAACTAAAGTAGAAAACTCATTTAAAAACATTTGATTAGTAAGAAACACCATTTACCTTGATAAAATTAAGCTTCAAAGGCTGTTTGGATGAAGAGAGAAGATGAGGAAGATAAAATGAAGTTTTAACGTAAAATGAAGAAATAAGAGAAACCTTTTTAATCTTAATTATAAAACTCTTTTTAAAATATTTGAATTGTCAAAATAAAAGGGGTAAATAATTATATTGGCTCAGCCAATTTAGCTCCTTAAAGATTCTATGTTTTGACACTTTTACATAATGGTCACTAAAAACAGAATTTGCAAACTTTACATTTTGGTCACTAAACCAAAATGTCACGGTTCGGAAAACGTTTTTCCAAAATTGTTTTCTCTAAAGCCTTAAACATATTTATTAAGGATTTTAGAAATTTATTTCATATTTTTCCAACCATCCGAAGACCTCTTTCCCTGAACTCACTCATAACTCCCAACACCGATCTTTCGGACCTCAAAATCTTACCGGATCTTCTAGACCCTAAATTGGGGTGTTACATACATTCTTTAACAAATGAACACAAACAACAAATTATGTTTGTTTAGTTGTTCGTGTTCATTATGTTAAAATTAAATGAACGAACATAAACATATTCATTCGTATTTGTTCAATTCGTTTACAGTCCTAGATCTAAACCTAGGTGTAAACACAACACTTGGTCACTAAACATAACTAAATATTTGTTTTATAATTGATAAAACTATATTTATGTTAAATTGTTTTTTATGCACGTTTTTTATATTTTTAAACTATATTTAATATTTTCCTATATCACCTTTTGGTTTTACAACAGGGTGAGCAAAACTCGGCTCAAATTGTAATTTTATAAGTTTATCTCGAAAAATTTTAAAATAAAGTTTGAGTTATAAAATGAGACTCGAATAACTCGAAACTTTTAGTAATTAGTAAATTGATTTTCAAGTTCGAGTCGAGTCCCTCAATCCTACCTGAGTCGCGGTGCATAAATTTTGGTCGTTCTTTTTATTTTATTCTTCTTAGGGTTCAATTTGACACCACATCAAATGATCAAGATGACGTTTATTTGATTATCATTCTGATCTTCCATGCTTTGGACCCTCATATTGGATATGGATACACGATTTGCGTTTATGGATGTTTTTCTAATGACGCTCGACTCTGATTCGCGGTTGGTCTTTCAATATTTTGATCCTCTTTTGTGGTTCATTTTCCGATGCAATCAAATCTTTTCGTATCTATATTTTGTTTGAGTCTTTTGGTTGGGTTTTTAACATTTTCATTGTATGGTCCTTGTATGATCTAAAGTGACTAGTTTCTTTTGGCAATGGTTATTGGAAAAATGTCCAAATTATGTATTTAGTTTACGTTTATGATTGTAAATGCTCATTGTAACTTGAATATTTTTTTCTTTTTAATAAAACTAGCGGCTTCTATAAAAAATATGAAAAACACGAAGAAAGATGCATGTATTGTATATGGTTATAGAAAATCATTAAATTATAATTAATTAATATCATAACATTATAAAATTTTCAATTAAGTTTGAATAAAAACTCGAACAACTTGACTTGAATTTCATAAACTGAACTTGAATTTTTTTAAAATAATGTTTGAGTTATAAAATAGGACTCGCCAACTTGACTAGCTCGAAATATTTTAACTTGAATACTCACCCCTATTTTCAATTACATATATATAACCATTTAATTAAGTTTTTTTTAACTTATTTAATAATTTAAAATATTATATTTGTATACAAGCATACTTCTATACATATAATTGAAGTATATTTTATTTAAAAAATTAAAATTATGACCAAATTGATATGATCTGTAAGTAATGAGTACCCAATTTGTTATTATACAAATTAAAAGATTAATAATCTAATTATCCTAGTTTTTTTTGTCCAATTAATGCTTATTTGAAGAACCCTAATGAGCTCTGATGTAAACCCTAATGATGTTTCTATTGTTCTGAACGACGCTAGTAGTGGCCAGCTGCCAAACGCTAGTGATCATGTTGGATCACCGCTGGTGCTTGAGAGGACAGGATATTCGATGGCTTTGGAGGACCAGCGTGAGGCGAAGAAAGTGAGAAGTAGGGACAGTGAGGATAATACGATCAATGATCTCATAGAGGCAGTGGATATGGAGGCTAATGGTACTCCGGGATTGGGTTTGAATGGAGACGGTGATGCTGCGAGGAAGGCGAAAACAACATATGCTAATGTAGTGTCGGGGGATGCTACCACGGATGGCCAGCCGCGCGATGAGGAGGATCTACATCCAGACCGTGTGGTCGTCTTGGATGATGATTGTATGGTTGATGAGTCTGGAGATTTCCTTCGTATGAAGTTTTCTAAACGTGTTCATGAATAAATATATCGAAGCATGCAAAACGTGATTATCTTGAGATTGCTTGGCTGAAATATTGGATATGGCACTTTGCTTAACCGCTTACATGCGTTGTGGCATCCTTTGGGGAGATACAATTAATTGATTTAGACAACAACTACTTCCTTGGTTCGGGGATTTTCGTGACAATGCAACAATGCTCACAGATGGACCTTGGACGATATTCGATAGATATCTCACAGTAAAACCTTGAAATATGAATTTCTATACTTCTGAAAAGCATCCCTCACATGAGGTTGTGTGGGTTCAGTTACCAGGACTGTCGTATAAGTACTATTGCAAGACACTTTTTCGAAAAAATGCTTAGGTTGTTAGTTGGGTGGTGAGAGTCGACTTGTAACGCCCTGGTTTTGGGCCTAGATGTTTTAGACATCTAATCGGACCGGTCGGTAACGGTTCGAATCATGTTAGGAGATTTAAGGAAATCAAGGATCGAGAAAGGATAAAAATATGGTAAAAATTGCTAAAATCCTATACAATCATGTTTAAGGGGTTGGTTAAATCAATTTTACAAAAAGAGTTTCGGAAGTGGTACATTTTGGGTGGTGACCAAAATGTAAAGTTTCAAAACTGTGCAAAATTACAAAGATGTATCGTGATTTGAAAGATGAGTACTACTGGGTGTGTAGCCCCCTTGGTCCGACCTAGACGATTGACCCAAATTATGAATATTACACGGGGAAAACCAAAGTCAACCCGAAAGTCAACCTTGATTAACGACCCTTTTTTATTTTTAATCTTGTCTAGATACATGTTAACCCTAAGTGAGTACTCATGAGACACGATTGATAAAGGCACAACGATCGAACTACATTTAGCGACTCAATTGCACTTAACACAAGATTAGGGACCAAATTGTAATTTTTGTAAAAATAGAGGGAATTCATTGATTTTAGGTTTACCATTATGAAATTAATCATGTTACATGCTTCTCTGCCAAATTTCATCTTAAAAAGACATCTCAAGCTCCAGCAATTACAATCACAACATTTAGGACTAGAATGTAAAGCATGCAAACTCAAAACAATTCAAATCTGGGTCCAACGGTAACCCGTTTCGAAACGCCTACTCACCGTACCGAAACGCCGTATCAGAACGGTGTTGACCGTTTCGGTACACGGGTATGTTCCGAGACCAGTTCCGAAACATGTCATTCCAGTAGCTAAAATGTATCAAAACAGCCCCTTTCGTTTCGAAACGCCAAGGCCATTTCAGGCCCCCGTTCCGAAACACCATAGGGTGTTTCGATACACCCTGCCCAGAAACAGCAACAAATGCTGGTTTTTCACTCAACAACATACTTAAACATGCCCCAAAGACTCCCAAATCATACCATCAGGTCTTCACACATATAAGGAACATATTTGAGACATCCTAACACAAACATAGCATCAAACACAAATTCTCATTAGTCTAGAGGCATGCTTCCTAATCTTAAACCAAAATAATCAATCCAAACCTCAAATCAAGCAATTAAGGCCATTTACAACCCAAACAAGCTAAAACAAACATGCCACAACCTTAGGGAGTTCAACACATCTCCCAAATACAATTCTTGGTTTCCCATTGCCATTATATCAAAACTAAAGTGTATGAAAACTTCACCATACATGAGCTTGGACTTCCTTGGTTGAACTTAGCTTCCTTGATGCCTGAAAACACCTCAATTATCTGCATTATTGGTAAAAGAGAGAGCGTAAGCACAAATGCTTAGTGAGGCATGCTCTAAAGAAAACCAACACAATAATGCATATCTTGAAAACACTTCCTCAAAAGCTTTTAAACCACAAGCTCATTCTATCTCATGCTTGGAAACCTTTCAAAGCAATTTCTCATTGAAAACACATGTACCTTCATTCTATCTCATGCATTTAAACCAATGCAAAACTCATAGCAAAGCCAAACTCATGCTTGTACTCTAAAGCATTTTATAAACATATCACATATGCATTTCTCATAGCATAAACCATTTCATCAAAGGTACATGTGAATCAAAAACCATAACATATTTTATATTGGCATTTCACATCTCTTTATTACTCGGATATGCGGACATCTCACTAGACACTTCCGGTGGCTTCTCTCATCACCGTACTCACTCGTCTAGCAACATAGTTTCCGGTGGAATCTCACATCACCGTACTCACATGGCGGAATCTCTCATTGCCACAAAGCTTGAGTATTTCACCAAGTCCTACCCGATGGAATGCCTATCATCGGTTCTCTTCCTTTGGCTTAACCAAAGAGCACGTACGAATTTTTAGTTTATAGTGCACTCTCATCCTATTGATCAATCAATTATATCCGGTAAGTATCTCAACATCTATGCCAATATATTATGTCAAATCATCATCACACTTACTGTTTTTCATGCATTAAATCTCAACATTCTCATCTCATTTCAAAATCATAACATTTGCTATGCTTTAACATAAAAGCTCAAATATCAACTATGCAACATGTTACTTTATGAAATCATTTCAAGCATCATCCCATGCTATAATTCATGCATAAAAACAGTAGGAATTTATCAATCTAAAACTATGAGCATGTAAAAGCATTTTAGGGTCAATCACCACATTCAAGAGAGCAATCTAGCCAATACTTACTTCCAGACTTAGGAAGGTGTTTCAAACCTTTCCTAAATCCCCAAACCTTGTTTCTTTGTCCCTCAAGGACTTCTAAAACCATACGCACTCACCGATTACATTTCGCTTGCTCGCCGAAACGCTAGCTAAGCTTCCAGATCAACTCCAAAGGTGTCCGAAGATGTCTCCCCTGTTTTAAACACATAAAAGCAGAGGATTAATGCATCATCATGCATTGAAATCATCAGCCACACACCTAAACTCGATGCTCTACACAAAAACCACATTTCGGCTACCAAACACTACCGAAATCACCTCCAAACTCTTCCAAAACAAAACCCAGCAAAAATTCATCACTTCTAATCATTTCTAAACATCAATTAACATAAAAAACTAACACAACCACGTCCTTATACCTCCAGCTATAGCAGAACACCAAAATCACCCCAAAACCATCATTTTAACAAGCAAAACTTAGGAAAAAAAAACCTATTCGGGATTAGATTGATAAAACCTCATTTATAACATCAATTAACATCAAAAATACATTAGAAAACCATCTCAAAATAGAGCCCAATCAATCACCACGAAAATCATCAAGATCTCTTCCAAAATCTTGAGTTTTAAGCCAATTTCTTGTTTCTAACATTAAAACCTCTTAAAAATCATTAATAAAGGATTGATAACTTGAGAATTTCAGTAAAGAACTGATCATTAGAGGAGAAGGACGAAGCTTACCTCTAATGAATGATTTATCCTTGATTTGGGCAAGTTTTCTTGGAAATTCAATGTAGAAATCAAGTGGTTTTGATGAGGAATTGATTAGGAATCAAAGAGTGATTGAAATCTCATCAAATGAAGTAAAAATCAAAGTAAATTTGTTGGAGAGAAAGTGTTTGGTTGAAAGGAATTTGAGAGAAAACAAAGTGAGGGAAAATTTGTGAAAAGTGGTTAGGAAAGTCAAATGTGGTTTTCTATTTTAATCACCTTTATTTTCTTTAATTAAATCATTAATTAAATCACCCAAATTAAGGAAAAAATCTGATGAAAACATTTTTGCTAAAATTAGCTCCTTAAAGATTCAAAGTTTCAATCCTTTACAAAACAATCACTACTAAACTTTGCAAAAACTGCGATTTGGTCACTACACCGAAATGTAGTATTTCCGAACCTTATTTTGTAAAATTGATTTCACCATTCTCTTTTATATATTAAATGAGGATTTTTAGATATTTTTCTATACTTTTAAAGCATCCCGAACTAGGTGTTCCCTAAAACTCTCTTTTAGATTCGAACCATTTCCCAGACCAATCCGGTTTAGACTCTAAACATCTAGGCCCAAATTTGGGGTGTTACAGGGTGGGGTTGAAAAAGAATGTTGTCGAGTTCGTTAGTAAGTGCATGGTGTGTCAGTGAGTGAAGGCTGAACATTAGGTACCTTTTGGGTTGTTGCAACCTTTGAGAATCCCGGAATGGAAATGGGAAAACATTACCATAGATTTTGTGTCTGGTTTGCCTTTATCACACTCGAAGAAGAATTCAGTTTGGGTGATTGTTTATCGCCTTACGAAGTGTGCACATTTCCTACTTGTTCAAACTACGTATACCCGGGATAAGCTGGCAGAGCTGTACATTGTTGAGATTGTGCGGTTGCATGGTGTGCCAAAGTCCATAGTGTCAGATAGGGATCTGAGGTTTACATCGTGGTTTTGGGAATGTTTGCATCAAGCCTTGGGTACACGGTTAAATTTCAGTACTTCGTATCATCCTCAAACGAATGGGCAGTCAGAATATGTGATCCAGGTGTTTGAGGATATGTTGAGATGCTTCATCATAAATTTTCAGGGTTCTTGGGAGAAGCACTTGCCGTTGGTTGAGTTTGCTTACAACAATAGTTATCAGGCAAGTATTCAAATGGCTCCATATGAGGCTTTGTATGGGAGAAAGTGTAGAACTCCTCTTTGTTGGGTAGAAGCTGGGCAAAAGTTGATTTCGATGCCGGCTATGTCGAAAGGAACCACCGAGAAGGTGGAGCTCATTTGTGAGCGTTTGAAGGCAGCATCAGATCGGCAAAAGTCTTACGCGGATCTGAAGCGTAAGGAGATTGAGTACGCGGTTGGCGAACGTGTGTTTTTGAAGGTATCACCTTGGAAGAAGGTGATGAGGTTTGGGCGTAAGGGTAAGCTTAGCCCAAGGTTTATTGGACCATATGAGGTTGTGGAGCGTATTGGTCCCGTGGCATATCGGTTGAGGTATAGATCGAATCCTTCGCATGTGATGCCTGTTGAGGAGATAGAGTTGAATCCGAATCTGTCTTAGGATGAGGAAACGATGAGGATCCTGTATGTGAGCAGCAAAGTTCTTCGTGGTAAGACGATAGAGCTTGTGAATGTGTTGTGGCGACACCGAGGAGTTGAGGAGGCCACTTGGGAAAGCAAGATAGACATGTTGAAGCAATTTCCGCACCTTTTTCCTTCAGGTAAAATTTCGAGGACAAAATTTCCTAAGTGGGGGAGAGTTGTAATGCCCTGGTTTTGGGCCTAGATGTTTTAGACATCGAATCAGACCGGTCGGTAACGGTTCGAATTGTGTTAGGTGATTTAAGGAAATCAAGGATCAGGAAAGGTTAAAAATATTGTAAAAATTGCTAAAATCCTCTAAAATCATGTTTAAGTGGTTGGTCAAATCAATGTTACAAAAAGAGTTTCGGAAGTGGTACATTTTGGGTGGTGACCAAAATATAAAGTTTCAAAATTGTGGAAAATTGAGAAATTTCAAAAGGAGTCAAAATCTTAGAATCTTTAGGGAGCCATGGTGCAATTACCCCTTCCTTAAATTGACACGTGTTTTAAAATAATTTTTGATGATTATAATTAAAATGGATTTTTATTTAATTAAAATTGATAAAATAGGAAATTTAGATTCATTTCACGTAACTACCTCTCATTTTGTGAAACCGATAATTTGATTTTGATATAACTAAAGAACTTAAGGACTAAATTGAAAATGTGAAAACGAATTTTTAAGTCCTCAAACCTCTCTATATGTTTTAAACAAATTGCCTAAGTTAAAAACTTACATTATCAAAAGTTTTCTAAGTGTTCTTGAAGCCAAACCAGTGTTTTTCGAGTCAGCGTTTCGAAACGGCCGAAGGCGTTTTGAAACACTTTTGAAACTGTGAGCTCCTGTTTCGGAACGGGTATCGAAACAGTTTCAACACTGTCAACACCTGTTTCGAAACGAGGTTCTAAACGGCTTAAGAACATCTAGACACCGTATCGAAACGATATCCAATGTTTCGAAACCGCTTTAAAACTGATTTGAAAAATATTACCGTTGAATATTTTTAACTGATTTTAAACATGTCGTTAAGGCGTATCGAAACGATCTCAAGCCGTTTCGATACGATCCTTGACAGTGGCAAAATGTCTCGAAACGTGTTTCGAAACGGCTCTTAGCGTATCGAAACAAGTCCAACCGTTTCGATACGGGCTCTTTAATGCACCCCAACGGCTCTTTCTATTTTGGTCTGTTTCGAAACAGGGTCGGGCGTTTCGAAACGGTTGGTTGCAGACTGCATTTATGGATGCAAGATAACACCCCCAACGGCTCTATTGATGTGTGCAACAACCACAACGGCTAGAATTCAATGAGAAGGTATAAAAGGGACCTCTAAAAGCTTCAGTAACAACTATTGATCCTAAAGCAAACATCCAAACATCAAATCCAAGCATTTGTGCCTAAATCCCATTATTGTCTTGTAACCCCAATTGTATTTTTCATTCTTATCATTTCAATTGGGTTGAGTGCTTGTAATTGGGCTATATTGTGTATTGAGAGATACTTGTTTTAGCCAACAACTTCTTTGTTTCAATAGTGCGAGGATTGAGTCAAATTTTGGGTAGAAAATTTGACCAAAAATTGTAATGGTTACCTCCTTAGCCTAGAAAAGAGGAAAAGCAATTAGTGGAATTGTTGCAAATCCTTAGTGAAGCTAAGGTAGTGGATGTAGAGTTCAATTGGAACTTGAACCACTATAAAATTCCTTGTCTACCATTTTTATTTGCAAATTCCACCACCAAGAACTTTAAAAATCCAATTCACCCCTCTTGGTTTATTTCGATCTTTCGATCCACTCAACACCTTGATAGTGGATGCTCGAGGCATATAACCGGAGACAAGAGTAGATTCATGGATCTAAAGCCAAAAAGTGGAGGAGTGGTGACATTTGGTGACAACTCCAAAGGCCACATTAAAGGTATTGGCACAATAGGTAATCACTCTACTATTCTTATTGAAAATGTCTTGTATGTCGATGGTCTTAAACATAACTTGTTGAGCATAAGTCAATTGTGTGATAAATGATTTAATGTTTTATTTGATGAAAAATGGTGCAAAATTGTTGACATTAAATCTAACAATGTTATGCTCATAGGTCATCGCATAGGTAACATTTACATGGTGCATCTAGATGACATACATACATCTCATGCATGTTTAGTAGCTCAAAATGAAAACGATGCATGGTTGTGGCATAGGAAACTAGGACATGCTAGCATTAGTGTTTTAGAAAAATTAGTTTCCCTTGATCTAGTTAGAGGTTTACCCAAGATTAAGTTCTCAAACGATAAATTTTGTGATGCATGCTCCAAGGGTAAACAACATAAGTCATCCTTTAAATCCATTAATGATGTTTCTACAAGTAGGTGTTTACAACTTATCCATATGGATTTATTTGGGCCAATTAGGACTATGAGCTTGGGTGGTAAATCTTATGCATTTGTTCTTGTTGATGATTTTTCTAGATTTACTTGGGTTCTATTTTTAAGTACTAAAGATGAGGCTTTAGAAAAATTCATCACATTTTCAAAACTAACCCAAAATGATCTTGAACTTAGAATTTCTCATATTAGAAGTGATCATGGAACCGAGTTTCAAAATTTAGGGTTTGAAGAATTTTTGAATGAAAATGGTATTAGCCACAATTTTTCGGCTCCTCGAACTCCTCAACAAAATAGGGTAGTTGAGATTAAAAATAGAACTTTACAAGAAATGGCTAGAACCATGCTTTGTGAAAATAATTTACCTAAATATTTTTGGGCGGAAGCCACAAACACCACTTGCTATATAGTTAACCGAGTAATGATTAGGCCAATTTTAAAGAAAACACCTTATGATATTTTAAAATCTAAAAAGCCTAGCATTAGCTACTTTCATCCTTTTGGTTGCAAGTGTTTTGTTTTAAATAATGGAAAAGACAACTTAGGTAAATTTGATGCAAAAAGTGATGAAGCTATTTTCATAGGATACTCTTTAACCTCTAAAGCCTATCGAGTATTTTACAAGAGAACTTTAGTAGTAGAAGAATCTATACATGTTGTATTCGATGATAACCTCCTTCCAAGGAAGGATTCTTGTGATGATGATGATGTAGGAATCATAAATGCCTTTGATGGAGGACAAACTTCAAAGGAGGATGAGATTCCAACAAAAGAAGAGGACACACAAGATCCACCTCTTGAAGCCTTGAAGGACTTGGCTCTTGAGGAAAAGGAAGTGAGCTACCCAAGGGAGTTCAACTATGTCAAAGATGGTGAAATCTTGGGTGATCCATCCAAGGGGGTAACCACTCGATCTTCTCTTAGACTAATGAATCATGTTTCATTTATCTCATGCATAGAGCCTAAGAATATAAAAGAAGCATTGAAAGATGATTTTTGGATTATGGCTATGCAAGAAGAGTTAAATCAATTTGAGAGAAGTAATGTTTGGACATTAGTTGATAGGCCTAGTAATCAATCTACTATAGGAACTAAATGGGTCTTTAGGAACAAACTAGATGAGATTGGTAACATTGTGAGAAATAAAGCAAGACTAGTAGCACAAGGTTACACTCAAGAAGAGGAAATAGATTTTGATGAAACCTATGCACTTGTAGCTAGAATGGAAGCCATTAGGATGTTGCTTGCATATGCATGTTATCATGATTTCAAGCCTTTTCAAATGGATGTTAAAAGCGCGTTTTAAATGGTTTTATAAATGAGAAAGTTTATGTGGAACAACCACTGGGTTTTGAAGACTCAAAATTTCCAAATCAAGGTTTCAAACTCACTAAAGCTCTTTATGTTTTAAAACAAGCTCCTAGAGCTTGGTATGAAAGACTTTCAAACATTTTAATTGAAAAAGGTTTTGAAAAAGGCAAGGTGGACACTGCACTTTTTATAAAAAGGTATAAAAATGACATCTTAGTAGTACAAATTTATGTTGATGATATTATTTTTGGTTCTACTAACGAATGTCATTGCAAAGAGTTTGCTAAGCTAATGCAAGGTGAATTCGAGATGAGCATGATGGGGGAGCTCTCATTCTTTTTGGGACTCCAAATCAAGCAAAGGAAGGATGACACCTTCATCAATCAAGCAAAGTACATAAAGGATATGCTCAAGAAGTTTGGCTTGGAGAATGCAAAGCCTCAAGCCACACCTATGAGCTTATCTACAAAGCTTGACAAAGATGAAGGAGGTAAGTGTGTTGACTCTAAGCTTTACCGTTCTATGATTGGATCATTACTTTACCTTACCGCAAGTAGACCGGATATCTTGTTTAGTGTTTGCTTGTGTGCTAGGTTTCAAGCTAGTTCTGGAGAGTCTCACCTTATAGCCGTTAAAAGAATCTTTAGGTACCTTAGAGATACTCCTTGTTTAGGTCTTTGGTACCCTAGAAACTCCACCTTCAACCTTCATGCTTATTCAGATGCGGATTATGGGGGGTGTAAAATCGATAGGAAGAGTACTTCGGGAACTTGTCAATTCCTAGGTAGTATGCTCATATCTTGGTTCTCTAAGAAACAAAATAGTGTAGCCTTATCTACCACCGAAGTCGAGTACATATCTTTAGGGAGTTGTTGTGCTCAAGTCCTTTGGATGAAGCAACAACTCTTAGATTATGGTATTAAAGTTGAAACCATACCCCTTAAGTGTGATAACACTAGTACCATATGTTCGACAAAAAATCCCATCCAACACTCTAGAACCAAACACATAGAAATAAGGCATCATTTCATTAGAGATCAAGTCCTTAAAGAAGATGTTGTTATAGAGTATGTTGACACCTTAAATCAATTAGCAGACATATTTAAAAAACCTTTAGACAAAGAGCGTTTTTGGTCTCTTAGGAGAGAGTTAGGTCTTACTAGCCTATCTTGACCTTTTAGGACCTCTTTTGTGCTTAAATTTGCTAGATCTTGTGAAATGCCATGTTTATGTGTTTTTACTCCTAATTTCATCCATGCCAATAGCTAGGGGGAGTATGTTTATGTTTGCACATGTTATTCATGCTCATTCATGTCATTCATGCAAGTTAGGCCTTCAAAAATTTCATTTTTCTGCACTTCCAGGCCCAGGTGTATCGAAACGGGTCCACCTGTTTTGATACAGATGCTTTAAAATTCTATCTGAGAGAAGGGTGTTTCGAAATGCCTTCCAAGGGTTTCGAAACGTTTTTGCTACTGCCAAGGGGTGTATCGAAACATGTTTCGATACGAGTCAACGGGGATTCGATACGGTCAAAGCCGTATCGAAACGGTCAGTTGAATTTGAAAAGACAGTCAACCCTCCATGCCCGCGTTTCGAAACGGTCGACACCGTTCCGAAACGGGTTAGCGAACAGCTTTAAAGAGTGCTTTTAATGTTAAAGTTCTACTTTAATTAAAACTCCTCTCAAACCCTAAAAACCCTAAAACGATTTTTCCCTACAAAACCCTCTAAACCTCATTGTTTTTCACCAAATCTTGAGGGCTTTTTCTCTTAAACACAAGTCTAAGCAAGCATCAACAACTTTGTGCAAGGATTTTCATCTATTCATCCACAATCCCAATTTAATGTATATTTTCATCCTTTTCTTTTTCCTTAAATTTGTATTCGAATCTTAGGTTAGAAAATTTTATTTTTGTATCGTTTTTGTGTTTTGATACTTGGGTTTGTCAAAACTTGTAATTTTTTTCAAAATCTTCAAATTTTTTATTCGAATATATAATTTTTGATTCGTATTTTCTTTATTGTTTTTTTTAAATTGCCTTTCTCTTAATTTTTTTGTTTTGTTTTGTATCTTTGTTTTTAAATTTTTTTTAAACCTAAGTGGGATTTACCATTAAATTGAATTAAGAAATTTCATGCATACACTTAGATTTGTTTTTAAATGGCTTGCTTTTATGTTTTTAGGATTATTTCAATGGATCCCGTTAACAAGAAACGTTAGGCACCTCAATCGGATGAAGGATCAAACCAAGCCACTCTTCGTCCTAACCTTACTCAATTGTTTCTCAAGAGTCTCAAAAATCCCGAGTTGAAGGCACATTTCCAATATATCAAGACATTTGGCATTCATCGTGAGCGTGTTGTTGACATGCCGTTTCTTGACTCCGAGCGCTTCCTCTTCCATTATCTCCACCGTTTACAAGAATGGAGCTTTATCGGTTTCTTGAGTATCCCGGATATTTGCTACAAGCACATGGTCCTTCTATTCTACTCGAATGCCCGACTCATCAACAATGAAGACAATTCCGAAGTTGTTCACATTGAGTCTCAGATCTTAGGAAAGAAGATTGCTATTGACATACTTTACTTAGAGGATACCTTTGGTTTTAAGGAAGAAGGACTCGAGAATGAGAATCACTTTGGTTCTCACACCAGTTCCGTGCTTGCCTTGGATGCTCACGATAAGTTCCTCCACTTGATGGTCTCGTGGTTTTTTCGCCCCTCTGGAGGTAAATTTTCTCACGTTCGTCAAGTAGATTATTTTTGGCTTGAATGTTTTCGTCGTGGAGAGCAACCTAACCTTGTTAAGATCATGTTTGCCGAGACGGTGAACAATGTTAAGCTCCATGAAACCGATGCGCTTAAGTCCTTCACTTATGGGACTGTTTTGAGTTTTATCTTTGAGAAGCATGAGATTGATTGCACCTATGACTCTCTGGAACCCCGCAAGTCAAAACTTGGCGAGTCTTCTCTCCGCAAGTCCGGATTTCACTACATCAATGGGCAATGGGAACGTGTTGATAGGGAAGCACCTCCTCCTCAAGTCGAACCTCAACCACAAGCTCCGGTTGCTAACAATGAAGCTCTCACGGCTTTTCTTACCAAGCGGTTCAACACATTGGACACTAACATGTCTAGGGATTTTGGTGCTATCAATACTCGATTGCAATCTGTGGAGGATCGTCTCCTTGCCAATAAGAATCGACTCACATCCCTTGAGAATCAACATACATCTATGGACATGTCCTTCTCCACCTTTTATGGACAATGGATAGATTTTCGTCGCGCTCAAGCTAAGAATGATGATGATTCTATGGATGATGATAGTGGCGACGAGGCTTAGGATTCTCATGTCATCTTATATTAGCTATGCATATTAGGATTAAGTTTGCATTTTTATTTCCATTATGCTTTATGAACCTATGCTTTGATTTCTTTTATTTGGGATTATGCTTTGAACTTATTATTTAAGATTTATGTTTTGGATATTTGAAGTTTATGAATTAATATTATGTTGCTTAATGCTTATTGATTATTGCTCTTAACCTTTTCTCTTCTCTTTGAGCCTTGTTTATTATTTTTGATCTAACAAAAAGGGGGAGAAGTAATCTAAGAGTCAAAATTCGTTTTAAATGTTTTAAGTGTTTTTAAGTTTTAAACCTTGAATTTAAATCCTTAAATCCTTTTTAAAACTATAAAAACCTATCCTAAATTGAGGGGAAGTTAGAATGTATTCAAAATTTTCAAAACTCTTAAAGATTCTAACTTTGGTTTTGTTATATCAAAAAGGGGGAGATTGTGAAACCGATAATTTAATTTTGATATAACTAAAGAACTTAAGGACTAAATTGAAAATGTGAAAACAAATTTTTAAGTCCTCAAACCTCTCTATATGTTTTAAACAAATTGCCTAAGTTAAAAACTTACATTGTCAAAAGTTTTCTAAGTGTTCTTGAAGCCAAACCAGTGTTTTTCGAGTCAGTGTTTTGAAACGGCCTAAGGCGTTTCGAAACAGTTTTGAAACTGTGAGCTCCTATTTCGGAACGGGTATCGAAACAGTTTCAACACTGTCAACCCCTGTTTCGAAACGAGGTTCGAAACGGCTTAAGAACATCAAGACAACGTATCGAAAGGATATTCAATGTTTCGAAACTGCTTTAAAACTGATTTGAAAAATATGACCGTTGAATGTTTTTAACTAATTTTAAACAAGTCGTTAAGGCGTATCGAAACGATCTCAAGCCGTTTCGATACGACACTTGACAGTGGAAAAATGTTTCGAAACGTGTTTCGAAACGGCTCTTAGCGTATCGAAACAAGTCTAACCGTTTCGATACGGGCTCTTTAATGCACCCCAACGACTCTTTCTATTTTGGTCTATTTCGAAATAGGGTCAGGCGTTTCGAAACGGTTGGTTGCAGACTGCATTTATGAAGGCAAGATAACATCTCCAACGACTCTATTGATGTGTGCAACAACCACAATGGCTAGAATTCAATGAGAAGGTATAAAAAGGACCTCTAAAAGCTCCAGCAAAAACTATTGATCCTAAAGAAAACATCCAAACATCAAATCCAAGCATTTGTGCCTAAATCCCATTATTGTGTTGTAACCCCAATTATATTTTTCATTCTTATCTTTTCAATTGGGTTGAGTGCTTGTAATTGGGCTATATTGTGTATTGAGAGATACTTGTTTTAGCCAACAACTTCTTTGTTTCTATTATGTGAGGATTGGGTCAAATTTTGGGTAGAAAATTTGACCGAAACTTGTAAGGGTTACCTCCTTAGCCTAGAAAAGAGGAAGATCAATTAGTGGAATTGTTGCAAATCCTTAGTGAAGCTAAGGTAGTGGATGTAGAGTTCAATTGGAACTTGAACCACTCTAAAATTCCTTGTCTACCATTTTTATTTGCAAACTCCACCACCAAGAACTTTAAAAAATCCAATTCACCCCCTCTTGGTTTACTTCGATCATTTGATCCACTCAACACATTTCAGCAAAACCATTCTCTCAACTCCTTTTCTCCAGATTTCTTTTCTCCCAAACACTCTCTCTTTAATTTCTAAACCAATTTCAAGAGTTCTCTTCAAATACTTCAAGCTTTGTGAAGGAAAAACTTGTCAATCACTAAGGAAGGCAAGGATTGGAGGTAAATCCCGTTCTCAACCTTTAATCTAGGTTCTTTATTGAAATTCCCAAGATCTTTGACTTCTAAATGTTGTTTTTGGTTGAGATTTGATAATAGTTTTGATTTGAGATCAAAATCATGCAAAATTATGTTTTAAATCTTGATTTTCGGATAGGTATTGACGAGCTCTGTTTTGGATTGGTTTTAATTGAGTTTTGAGTTGGTTACTATGTTGAAAAAAGGGTTTTGGTTATATAGATCCCGAAATCCTTGAGATCCTTGAGTTTCTTGATGGTTTTAGTTGGGTTTTTGAGGTGAAAAGTTGGTGTTATGCTTGCTGGAGGTAAAAGGATGGGTTTAGGTTGTCTTTAGAAGTGTTTTGATGCTTATAAATGGTTGAAAGTGATGTATGTTGGCTGGGCATGATTTAGGAAGCAATCGATTGAGTGTTCAGTTGTTTCGGATGGGTAATTTGGTGTAGTTTTGGTGAGCAACGAGTTTGTATTTAGTTGCTGGTGTTGAGATGCATTTTGATGCATTTGGATATCTGTTTTGGTGATCTAAAACAAGGGATCTTGATCTGGAAACAAATGAAGCATTTGTGGAGGCTTTGGAGGGGTGATCTTTGCGTTGGCAAGCAAGGTTTCGTGTATTGGTGAGTGGAAATGGATTTTCCAGCTTTGTAACGCTTTGAGCGTGGTCTTGGGAGCTTAGAGTAAGTTTGAAACACTTAGCTAACCTAAAGAGTAAGTGATTCGAAAGTTTCTCTCGGAATGTGCTATGTTTAGTTTTAAAATGCACTTGATTTGAATGTGGTTTGATTACTGTTTTAAAGCATGTTTTGAGCAATAATGTTGCTGGTTTTAAATGCCATTATGTTAAGGATGCACATGGTAAGTGATCCTTGGGTTTATATGTTTTACGAGATTGGTTTAAGCATGGTATTGCTTGTGGAAATGGTATTGTGATTTATGCTTGTAAAATAGTGAAATAATAATGTTAAATGATTATATTGGCAAGTGATGGAAATGGTTTTAGTTACTTTAATCGGATATAGTTAGCCGGCTATAGGATTGGGTGCACTGTGAATAAAGTCGCCTTGGATGTCGAGGGCTTGTGATTGTACCGTATACTCCATCCAAGTACCCTAACGATTGAGGCTAAGATCACAACGGTGGATGAATAATCCCGTGTGTGGATCTTGTGGTTTGTGTCTCGTGCTGTCGTTAGTGGAAGTATACAACCACCGATGAGTGGTGTTGAGGGGTTGAGATTGTACCGTTAAACTCCACCATGGGTGTTACAACGGTTGATGGACTAATCCCGTGTGTGAGCCTTGTGTAGTTCGATAGTGTGTATGAAGCGTGTGGGACATCGCTTGTAATCCGCATATCTGATTGTGTCATTTGTGTTGGTTTTGTTATGGTTTGGAATTGATCACTTGCGAGCCAATATAATGTTAATGGTTAATGATTAAGCATGAGATGTTTGTGATTTATGCTAGAATGCATGAGATGCTTGGTTTAAGCATGAGCAAAGGGTTTTGCTGTTGTTTTAATGATGCTATGAGCATGTGGTTTAAAAAGTGCATTGATGCTTTGAAGAGCATGTTTTAAAGGAAGACATGAATTTGCGAATGATGATATATTGGTTTTATAAAACGCATTGATGAATGTTTTGGCTTTAGCGATCCTCACTAAGCTTTATGCTTACGCTCATTTGTTTCATCAATGCAGAGAATTAAGTAAACAAGACAGTCCAAGAGCAAGTGGAATCCAAGCATTTTGATCTAAGCAATGTATGTGGTTTACCTTAGTGTAATAAGACGCAATGGGTGGGATTTCAACTCTTGGTTTTGTTAGTGATGTTTAACACCTTAAGCATATTTTGGTTTCTGATCTTAGATCGAAATGGCCTCTAACAGGTTTACGTTATTGCTTTTAGTGTTTGGACTATGATATGGCTAGTTTTCTTAAGCATGCTTGAGTAGCTAATGATTCACCATGGTTTGATGTGCTTGATGAGTATGTTATACTGTTTGTTGATGCTTACAGGTTTAGTAGGTTCATTATAGCTTGTATGTATGATCTAAGCCTGTTTAGTTATGTTTAAATTTGTTAAAATGACTTTTGGAAATGCATCTTTGGTATGTGTATCGATACACGGGGTCGAGTATCGATACGCTAAGGCCAAAACCAAGCTTTTCAGCTTAGGTGTACCAATACGATTTGCCCGCATATCGATACGCCTAGGCAAATGTTTGAAGGCCATTTTGATACGGGCTTGGGCGTATCGATACCCTCTTCCCAAAGGTTGCCTCTGTCGATTTGCGTATCGATACGTGAAGAAGCATATCGATACGATGTGAATCGCATGCGAAATGAATGTGATTGTAAGATGATGATGATGTGATATTGATATGTGCTGGTTGTGGATGATGGAAAGCATGATGAGTTTGATATGCTATTGTATGCTATGTTATTCTTGAGGGAAATCGGGGTACCCATTACCTTATTACACTAGTTAAATGTTTTTGTAAACTTGGATCCTTGCTTGAGGCTGGCCTAAATGGTTTGATTTGTTTTTTGTTGTTATGCCTTGTTAAAAATAGCACTATGGGTCCGAGGAGAGAGCTAATGTCGAACACAATAGTGCCTGCGGCTGAGCAGGGTGACCAGGGTGTGCAAGGGGCTGATGTCCCTCCTGGTGGAAATTTACCTCCTCCGCCACCACCTGGAGGTGGGGAGCAGGAACAACAAGGAAATCCTGGTCCTGTTTTGGGTGATCTAACGTCGTTGGTTCAGGCGATCACCGGGGCGTTTCAGGCTGTAGTAGCCGAAGCGCATGTACATGCCCCTACAGCTGGGCAGGCGGGTTTACCCTTGGAGAGGTTGAGGAGTCTAGGAGCTATTGAGTTCTTTGGTATGTCTTCTGAGACGTTAGAAGCCTGGTTGGCTAGAACGATCCGTATCATGGATCAGATGGGCTGTAATGATGTGTGCAAGCTGGGGTGCACTGTTTAACTTCTCCAGGGTGATGCGTATAGTTGGTGGACAACTACCACCGCTGGAATGGAACCCAATGAGGTGGATTGGGAGTTTTTCAAGGGTGTCTTTAAGAGAAAGTATCTAGGTGTGAGATACTTGGATGAAAAGAAACGCGAGTTCATGTCGCTAGTTCATGGAACCCTTTCTGTGGCTGAGTACGAGGTCCAATTCGTACGTCTGAGCTAGTATGCCCATGAGCTGATACCTAGTGAGAGGCACCGTTGTGATCGCTTCCGATACGGGCTAGTACAAGAAGTCAAGACATACATGTTGGCTGCGGATTACACCGATTTCGATGTGCTGGTGTGTCGAGCCAAAGACATTAAACAGAACTTGGGTTTGTTGTCTCGAGGTGTTGGTTCTAGCTCTGGGAAGAGAGCAGCTGAGTATAGTTCTGGGGTGGATGGAACAAAAGAGGTCGGGATAGGAGACATCAGCCTGAGGCAAGGCGACGTGCTCCGGGTCGAGGCGGTCAGGTTCAGGGAGGCTGAGTGAGGTCTGAGTAGCACACGTGCTGAACATGTGGATCGAGGGACCATCTGAGGCGAGATTGTCCTCGAACAGTTAGAGAGGTTCAGGTTCCTGTTGTGGTGACATGGAATTCATGTTGGAATTGTGGTTCAGCGGATCACATGAGGCGAGAGTGTCCTTTGTTGGCTGGTGGAGGCCAGGGACGTGACTTGCTGTGGCTGCACCTCAGAGAGGCTGTGGGCGTGGCCGAGGGCCAAAGAGGCATTGCACATGTGGTAGCAGTTTGGCCTGAGCGAGGCGGTCCTACGAGGGTCTATGTTCAGCGCGAGGAACGCAATGATACCGATGTTATCGCAGGTACCTTTGTTCTTCAGTCTTTATCATTGCTGGCTTTGATTGATTCTGGATCCACGCATTCTTATATCTTGAGTGAGCATGCACATTTGCTTGATATACCTGTTGAGTTGCTCGAAGTAGGAATGCAAGTGACTAGTTCTTTTGGTGAGACAGTAGTCACTAAGAAGTTGTATAGGAGAAGTTCTTTATCTGTGCAAGGTCATGTTTTTCTTGTGGATTTGATGGAGTTACCCTTCTATGGTTTCGATGTAACCCTTGGTATGGATTGGTTGACTGAGCGTAGAGCGGTGGTTGATTTTGATGTCAAGCGGGTCACCTTAAAGCTTGCCAATGATTATGAAGTGGTGATAGTAGGCGAAAATGTGAAATTCTTGTCAAATGTGATTTTGGCTTTGGAAGCAAACCGTATGATGAGGTTGGGTTGTGAGGCTTACCTTGCCTATGTGATGAATCCTTGCACAAATGATGTACGTGTGCAGAACATCCGAACCATTCGCGATTTTCCGGGTGTCATTTCGGAAGAGTTGCCTGGGTTGCCACCAAACATAGAAGTTGAGTTTGGTATCGAGTTGTATGGGAATAGGACTCCGGTTTCTATTGCTCCTTATCGTATGGCACCCAAAGAGCTAAAAGAGTTGAAAACGCAACTGCAGGAGTTGTTGGATCGAGGGTTCATTCGACCGAGTGTGTCACCTTGTGGTGCACCAGTCTTGTTTGTAAAGAAGAAAGATGGGACGATGCGGATGTGCAAAGATTATCGGTAACTGAACAAGTTGACGATCAAGAACAAGTATCCCTTGCCTAGGATTGATGATCTCTTTGATCAGTTTCGAGGAGCCTCAGTATTTTCTAAGATAGACTTGATGTCAGGATATTACCAGCTGAAGGTGAAGGATGTGGACGTACCTAAAATAGCTTTTAGGACAAGGTACATGCATTATGAGTTCTTAGTGATGCCGTTTGGTTTGACCAATGCACATGCTGCTTTCATAGACATGATGAATCATGTATTCCATGAATTCTTGGATCAGTTTGTGGTGGTGTTATCGATGATATCCTTGTGTATTCGCGTACCGAGGAGGATCATGATAGACACTTGAGAATCATTTTGCAAGCATTGTTGGAGAATCAATTGTATGCCAAGCTAAGTAAGTGTGAGTTTTGGATTAAATAGGTGGTCTTCCTTGGGCATGTTGTGTCTGCTGAGGGTATTGCATTGATCCGCACAAAGTAGAGGTTGTGGTGAGTTGGAAGGTAACTAAGTCGGTGACAGAGGTACGAAGTTTCCTTGGATTAGTCGGGTATTACCGTAGGTTTGTCAAGGGTTTCTCGAAGATTGCTGCACCTTTGACCAAGTTGTTGCAGAAGAATGTTCGCTTTGAGTGGACAGATGTGATGCGTCCATTGTTGGTTTGGGCTGGGTGCTGATGTAGGAAGGTAAGGTGGTAGCCTATGCATCTAGACAGTTGAAGGTGCATGAGCGTAACTACCCTACTCACGATCTTGAGCTTGCGGTTGTTGTGTTTGCTTTGAAGATCTGGAGGCATTACCTATACGGTGAGAAGTGTGTTGTGTTCACGAATCATAAGAGCTTGAAGTATCTTATGTCTCAGAAGGAGTTGAATCTTAGGATACGTCGCTAGGTGGAGTTGCTTAAGGATTATGATCTGACGATCCAGTATCACCCGGGCAATGCTAATGTTGTGGCCGATGCTTTGAGCCGGAAAGTGGCTGTGGAGTTGAGGGCGATGTTTGCTCGCTTGAGCATATTGCGTGATGGTGGTCTTATCGCTGAATTGCAAGTGAAACCATCCTTGATTCAATTGATCAAAGATAAGCAGTTGTTAGATGATTCTCTTGTTCCTCATGTTCAGGACATTGCGGAGGGTAGACCTTCAGATTTCAGTTTTAATGATGACGATGTTCTATGCTTTGGAAGTCGAATAGTGGTGCCAGATGATGTTGAGTTGAGGCGCACTATTCTGACTGAAGCTCATAGTAGTCCTTTTGCTATGCATCCTGGTAGTACAAAGATGTATCGTGATTTGAAAGATGAGTACTACTGGGTGGGGTTGAAAAAGGATGTGGCTGAGTTCGTTAGTAAGTGCATGGTGTGTCAGTGAGTGAAAGCTGAACATCAGGTTCCTTCAGGGTTGTTGCAGCCCTTAAGAATTCCATAGTGGAACTGGGAAAGAATTACCATTGATTTTGTGTCTGGGTTGCCGTTGTCACCGTCAAAGAAGAATTCGGTTTGGGTGATTGTTGATCGGCTTACGAAGTGTGCACATTTCTTGCCTGTGCATACTACGTATACCCTGGATAAGTTGGCTGAGCTGTACATTGCTGAGATTGTGCGGTTGCACGGTGTGTCAAAGTCCATAGTGTCGGATAGGGATCCGAGGTTTACAACGCGATTTTGGTAATGTTTGCATCAAGCCTTGGGTACACGGTTGAATTTCAGTACTTCATATAATCCTCAGACGGCTGGACAGTCGGAACGTGTGATCCAAGTGCTTGAGGAAATGTTGAGATGCTGCGTAATATATTTTTAGGGTTCTTGGAAAAAGCACTTGCCGTTGGTTGAGTTTGCTTACAATAATAGTTACCAGGCAAGTATTCAAATGGCTCCAAACGAGGCTTTGTATGGGAGAAGATGTAGAACCCCTCTTTGTTGGGCTGAAGCTGGGCAAAAGTTGATTTCGACGCCAGCTATGTTAAAGGGAACCACCGAGAAGGTGAAGCTCATTTGTGAGCGTTTGAAGGCAGCATTAGATAGGCAAAAGTCTTACGCGGACTTGAAGCGTAAAGAGATTGAGTTCGCGGTTGGCGAACATGTGTTTTTGAAGGTATCGCCTTGGAAGAAGGTGATGAAAATTGGGTGTAAGGGTAAGCTTAGCCCAAGGTTCATTGGACCTTACGAGGTTGTGGAGCATATTGGTCCTGTGGCATATCGATTGAGATTTCCTTCGGAGCTGGAAAAGATACATGATGTGTTACATGTCTCGATGTTACGGAGGTATAGATCGGATCCTTCGCATGTGATGCCTGTTGAGGAGATAGAATTGAATCCGGAGCTGTCATATGATGAGGAACCAGTGAGTGTTCTGGATATGAGCAGTAAAGTTCTTCGTGGTAAGCCGATAGAGCTAGTGAAGGTGTTGTGGCGACACCGAGGAGTTGAGGAGGCCACGTGGTAAAGCAAGGCAGACATGCTGAAACAGTTTCTGCACCCTTTTCCTTCAGGTAAAATTTCGAGGACGAAATTTCCTAAGTGGGGGAGAGTTGTAACGCCATGGTTTTGGGCCTTGATGTTTTGGACATCGAATCGGACCGGTCGGAAATGGTTCGAATCGTGTAAGGTGATTTAAGGAAATCAAGGATCATGATAGGATAAAAATATGGTAAAAATTGCTAAAATCCTCTAAAATCATGTTTAAGAGGTTGGTCAAATCAATTTTACAAAAAGAGTTTCGGAAGATGTACATTTTGTGTAGTGACCAAAATGTAAAGTTTCAAAACTATGGAAAAATGTGATTTTAAAAGAGGAGCCAGAATCTTAGAATCTTTAGGGAGATTTATGGCAATTTAGCCTTTCCTTAACATGACATGTGTTTTAAAAGGGATTTTAAAGTGATTTAATAAAGGGTTTTTATTAAATTAAAATTAATAAATTAGAAAAATGAGATTTCACTTGACGTAACTACCTTTCTCTTCTCATTTTCAGCCAAACACAATTTTAACTCATTTTCTCCAGAAATCTTTTCTCCCAAACACTCTCTCAATATTTTCTAAACAAATTCAAGAGTTCTTTCAAGTTCTTCAAGATTTTTGCTAAGGAAAACTTGTCATTCAGCAAGGGAAGCAAGGATTGGAGTTAAATCCCATTCTCAACCTTCAATCTAGGTTCTTTATTGAAATTCCCAAGATCTTTGGCTTCTAATTAATGTTTTTAGTTGAGTTTTCATTATAGTATTGATTTGAGATTTAAATCTTGCAAAAATAAGATGAAATTCTTGATTTTTGGACTTGTTTTGTTAAGCTCTATTTTGGATTGATTTTAATTGAGTTTTGAGATGGTTAATATGTTGAAAAAAGGTTTTGTTGATATAGATCCCGAAATCCTTGAGATCCTTGAGTTTCTTGATAGTTCTAGTTGGGTTTTTGAGGTGAAATGTTGGAATAATGCTTGCTGGAGGTATAAGGAAGGGTTTAGGTTGATTTTAGATGTTTTTTGATGTTTATAATTGTTTGGAAGTGATGTATGTTGGCTGGGCTTGGCTTAGGAAGCAATCGATTGATTTTTCGGTTGTTTCGGATGGGTAAATTGGTGCAGTTTGGGTGAGCAACGAGTTTGTGATTGGTTGCTGGTGTTGAAATGCATTTTAATGCATTTGGATCTCTGTTTTGATGACGTGAAAACAGGGGATCTTGATCCGGGAGCAAACGAGACGTTGTTGGAGGCTCCAGAAGAGTAATTTTTGTGTCGGCGAGCAAGGCTTCATATATCGGTGAGTGGAAATGGATTTTCCAGCTTTGTAACGCTTTGAGCGTGGTCTTGGGAGCTTAGTGTAAGTTTGAAACAGTTAATTAAGCTCAAGAGTAAGTGATTCAAAAGTCTCTCTCGAAAATGTGCTATGTTTTGATGGAAATGCACTTAAGTTTAATGTGGTTTTGATTACTATTTTAAAGCAAGTTTTAAGCATGGTTAATGCTGGATTTTAATGCCATTATGTTAAAGATGCACTAGGTAAGTGATCATTGGTTTTATGTGATAAATGCATTTGATGTTAAGCATGTTTATGCTTGTGGAAACGACATCGTGTTTATGCTTGTAAAACAGTAGAATATTGATTTTAAATGATTATATTGGCAAGTGATGGAAATGGTTTTTGGTTACTTTAATCAGATATAGTTAGCTGGCTATAGGATTGGGTGCACCGTGAATAAAGTTGTTGAGTGTGCAAAAGTTCTACTTTTTACCCCTTATTTAACCATATTTCTGCTGCATTCAAGCATAATTCATTGCATTTAGGATAGATTTCACATATACATCACAATTATATAAAATGGCACAGTTGCTACTGATTTTTGCTGATTTTTTAGGTAGCTGCTGTAGCAGACTCAAGGCAGTGAAGAAGCAGAGCTGGAACATAGGACTGGAACCAAGAAGGAAGACGCTGTCGTGGCAGCCAATGACGACAGCAATGGTGAAGGGAAAAGTGAAGTGGAGCTCGACAGATAGAGGAAATTAAGCAGGTCTGTCGTGGGCCACTCCTATAATTTTCTGAGCCCTAAATCAGAATGAAGGCCAAGCCCAAAGTTCAAGGAAGAAACCCAAAGCAAGAAAAGATGACGAATTAAAGGCATCTTCTCTGGAGATTTAATCTTAATTAGAGTTGTACTTTAGTTTGAACTTTTATTCTTACCTTATTAGAAAACTTGAACCCAAGGCCTATATAAAGGCATGTAATTCGACCTAGGGAAGGACATCTCATTCTCTAGCCGTCTTCCCCAAAACCCTAGTCGTTTTCCCCTTCTCATCATGTTCTAAACTTCCCCTAGGGCTAAGGGTTGATTCTGTAAAGTAGTTGCAAGGATTGTACTATTTTTAGGATATTTCTGTTCAATAAAATAAACTTCAAGTTTGCTTATTCCGGTTTTCAACATCTTACAAGAGCATCGGGAGAGCATTGTGAGATTATTCATTTACTTAATATCGGGAGAGTTAAGTATATGAAAGGAATAAGTGCGGGTTCTCTGGTTTATTGTTGAACTATCTCGGACCTAGGGATAGGACGAGGTTTAGTGGCTAAGGAAGAATTCAACAACATCGGTGTTCATCCTTCGATTCATGCCGGGAGGTATCATCTAAGACGTGTTCATCGACAGACTTGGACCTAGGGATAGGCCAAGTCACAGCAGGGATTCTTGCCAAGCTTAAAGTACAGAGTTGTGTGATCGCTGCCGTGACAACAACAGACTGCTGCCGCCGCAGGTGCTGCCACGATAGGAACGACGACAGAACAGGAAGTTCTATACAGTGCAACACCTGCACTACCGAGCAAATCAATACCGACCTATTTCTTTACCCTAAATCTTTTAATCTTTTATTCTTCAGTATTCTTCATTATTCCTCTACAAACAATTAAACTCTCTTCTTTCTCTCTTGTGCAGCAATCCAAGGATAAAGCTATTTCCAGTCCCTGTGGATTCGGCATCCGATACTTCATGTATCACTTTACTACTTGCGTCGTGTACACTTGCACTCTTTTGCGATAGACTATTTTACACACAACAAAAGTCGCCTTGGATGTCGAGGGGTTGTGATTGTGTCGTAATCTCCATCCAAGTACCTTAACGATTGAGGCTAAGATCACAACGGTGAATGGTTTAATCTCGTGTGTCAATCTTGTGGTATGTGTCCCATACTCTTGTTAATGGAATTATACAGCTAGCGATGAGTGATATTGAGGGGTTGTGATTGTGCCATTAATCTCCATCACATGTGTTGAGGGGTTGTGATTGTGCCATTGATCTCCACCTTGTGTAGTCCGGTAGTATGTATGAAGCGTATGGGACAACGCTTGTAATCCGCGTATCCGATTGTGTCATTTGTTTGGTATGGTTTGAGAATTATCACTTGCGAGCCAATATAATGTTAATGATTAATGATTAAGCATGAGATGCTTGTGAGTAATGCAAGAATGCATGTGATGCTTGGTTTAAGCATGAGCAAAGGAATTTGTTGTTGTTTTACTGATGCAATATGCACATGGTTTTAAAAGTGCATTGAATGCTTAAATGAGCAAGTTTAAAAGAAAGGCATGAGTTTGCAAATGATGTTGCAATGGTAAAATGAAATGCATTGATGAATGTTGTTTTAGCGATCCTCACTAAGCTATATGCTTACGCTCATTTGTTTCATCAATGCAGAGAATTGAGCATTCAAGGCAGCCCAAAAGCAAGGGGATTCTAAGAGTTTTGACTAAGCGATGTATGCGGTTCACCTTTAGTGTAATAAGTGGCAATGGGTGGGATTTCTACATTCTAGATTTGTTGGTGATGTTTGACACCTTAAGCATGCTTGGTTTCTGATTTAGGATTTGTAATTGGCTCTAATTGGTTTTATGGTTTGCTAATAGTGTTTTGCCTATGCTTTAGCTTGTTTTCCTAAGCCTACTTGAATAGATATCGTATCATCATGGTTTGATGTGCTTGATGAGTATGATTTACTGTTTGGTGATGCTTTTATGTCTAGTAAGCTGTTTATAACTTGTATGCATGATTTAAGCTTGTTTGGATATGATTAAGCATGTTTAAATTCCTTTGGAATGTGTTTTTCTGGTATGTGTATCGATACACTTCCCCGTGTATCGATACACTAAGGCCAAATCCAAGCTTTTCGGTACAGGGGTATCGGTACGGATTGCCCGCGTATCGATACGCCCAAGCCAAGTTTAAAGGTTGTACCGATACGCGAGGAAGCGTATCGATACGCCCTTCCCATCTTTTGCTACTGCCTTCCCGCGTATCCATACAAGCTCAGTTGTATCGATACATGTAGTTAAAATCCAGTTAAAAGTATCTTCTAAAGTCTTGAAATGTTAAGTTTTGGTCATTGAATGTTATTTGATCAATTGGATGAGTTTGGATGATCGGTTTGAGCTGAAATTTGACGTGATGTCATGTTACATGACTAATTAAGGATCTGTAACTTTAAAATCTGAAAAGTCCCTGTATTTTCTGTACTTTGCAAAATGGTCCTAAAAATCTTAAGTGTGCAATTGAACCCCTTTTTGAACTCCGATCGCTGTGCCGTTTCTTTCTAATGGTCTTGCAGAACATATAGGTTAATATTGTGCATCTAGAGAAGATAAAAAGAAAAAAAGGATCGTTAATCAAGGTTTACTTTGGTTTTCCCCGTGTAATCTTCTTAGTTCGGGTCGGGCGTCTAGGCCGGGCTAAGGGGGTTACAGTTGATGAGGGGTTAGGGGTTGCATCCCCAACACTCAGTAGTGTTGCTGTTTTCATCCTTTGGATGATAAATACACTCTTTTAGAATTGTAGGGGAGCTGCAAGCCCCAGGTTTCATCGACATTTGAAGTCTGTGATTCGTCGCACTAATCCTTTGATCGTCACCTTGATGGGCACTAGAGTGAGTGGTCGGGTGGCGGATAATGTTATTCGAAGAGTTGGGTTCTCTAACTCATTCCATTTTGATGTAGTTGGTTTCAGTGGGGTATTTGGTTATTGTGGAGGGATGAGGTTGATTTAGAGATCATGTGTGTTTCGTCGCATTTTATTCACTATAGATATTGGTCGAGATTGGATGATAGATAGTGTTATCTTACTGTAGTTTTTGCTAGTTCGTCTGCTTCTATTAGGAAGTTTTTGTGGGCACCTTTATACAAGCTTGATCTGGGTGCATGTGTGCCGTGGTTACTCGGAGGAGATTTCAATTCCATTTTGCGAAGTGATGAGCGAATGGGTGGTTCTTCTCAAAATTTGGGGGTTAGTAACTTATTTTCAAATTTTGTTTTCATATTGGATTGATTGATGTGGATTTTGTAGGGGACCGATTTACTTCGAGGGGACGTTCTGTATTTCAACTTTGGTAGGGAGTCATGTATGTAATTTCATTCGCCGTATTTTTTACGATGGTTAGTTGCCTAAGGATTTAAACTGTACACTGATTGTACTCATCCCGAAGGTTTCGGTTCCAGTGTTTTTGACACAATTTCGCCCTATTAGTTTATTTTTAGTGCTATATGAGACGATGACCAAACTCCTTGTCAATCGCATTAGACCTTACTTGTCTGATTAGGTGACTTGCAACCAAAGCAGTTTCATTCTAGGAAGATCGATACCGGACAACATAATCATTGTATAGGAAGTTATACACTCCATGCGTTATAAGACGAGTAGACGTGGTTGGATGGATATCAAGATCGATCTTGAGAAATCATATGACCATCTGAAATGGTCGTTAATCAATAATACTTTGAGTGATGTTGGGATCCTGGATGATGTACGTAATCTGATCATGTCCTGTGTCACTTCCGTGTCCTCCCAGATAACATGGAATGGTTCTACGACTCATGAGTGTAGAAACTGATATCCTCGACCGATTTGCTTGCCAAGTGGTGGAGAAGAGTTAATTTGGGTGTTGGTGGTGGAAGCAATGAATGAAAAATAAGACATAATAATTTTAGAGTAGTTCGAGCTTCTAACCAAGCTCTACACCTACAACCTTAGCTTCCCCACCAAGGATTTCCAATTCACAAGGATTTCTTCTTATTTTCAAGGCTTAGGAGGAAACCCTTAGAACCTAGACTTAAACCACTAAGGCCACGTTTAGCATTGCTTATTAAAAGTGCTTTTGGAGCCAAAAAACATTTTTAGAAACAGAAGCAATGCTAAACATCTAGCTTTTGAAAAAAAAAGTTGCGTTTGAAAAGTGCTTTTCAACACAAACGCAAAAGCTAAAATTTCTAACTTTTGCGGTTGGAAAAGTGTATTTGGGAGCTAAATTACTATTTTAACCTTCATTTGCTATTGTGTTTATTTATAACTTATAAATTTATAATTGTTTTATGAATGCATAATTATATAATTAATAAATTATTTTTTAATTTAAAAATTATAAATATTTATTCATGTCAAGTTTTTTAAATAAAATATTTTAAATTTATTATATTTTCATGGAATACGTACAATTATTAGAAAAATATGTATTTATTAATAAAAATATTTTTTTATATTTTATGATAATTTAAACTGATATATTTCATATATTATAACATTAAAGAATTTGGATATATATAACTTACAATATCATGTCCAAAATGGTCATTTATCTTTTGAAAAGCACTTTTTGACAGCAATACTAAACACTTAAATCTCAAACTCAAAAATCCAAAAGCACTTTTCAAAAGTACTTTTCCACCGCACTTTTCAAAAGCATTGCTAAACTGGCCCTAAGTCTAGCATCCAAAGCTTTCTACCCAAAGCCTTGAGAAACTTTCTTTACTAGAGAAATTGAAAGCAAATTGAAATCCATCTCACAAGGTATGTGTTTGCACTCTAAAGCTCTCACCCAATCCTAATACACAAGAGCTTACATTGACAATTTAGCTCACAAGTGTTTGTCTATACAAAAATGTGAAAATTGAGCACTAAGACATTTTACAAATCAAAGAAATGTTGGCTTGAAGTTTCTTGGTCTTCCATGGATGTTTGGAGGTGTCTTTTAAACCCTCTAACAACTTCATAGCCGTTACTAGTTGTTGGGGGTTGTTTGGAGCTGTTGGGGACTTCTTTTCCAGCTATAAATGCACTTTTGCAACAAGGCGTATTGGTACACGGGTGCTGGTATCGGTACTCTACCTAAAGAAGAAAAAGTCATTGGGCATTTAAAGCACATGGTATCAATACGCTTTGAGGTGTATCGGTACGACTAATCTTGTACTGGTACGAGTTTTCACTACTGGAAAATCATTGTAGCTGAAACCCTAAAAGGTATCTATACGATGTGTACCGTATCGGTACGAGGCTCTGAAAATGTCTATTTTAGCTGTGTAAAATCGTTTTAAAATGTGCCAAAAACCTTAGAAACATTTTCAAACATATTTTGAAGTTGTTTGGACTTTAATATAAGTTTGAAAAATATTCAAACAAGTCCAAAAATAGTTTTCAAATTATTATATCAAAACAAATATCCTAACAATCTCCTCATTTTTTATATAATAAAATTAACTTAAAAAATTGTTTTTGTGAATCTTCCCCTTAGTAAAATAATTTTTGAAAAAATATTATTTGTATAAAATATTAAAAGCTCCCCCTTTTTCTTTTGAAATTTCAAAATTTCAAACTATTCTCCCCTTTTTGTTATATCAAAAAGAATTTTGTAACTTGGAATCCAATAACAACGGAGGTAAAAAAATGACAATAAAATGCATTTGATTAAAAAGTGACTCCCCCTTACTCAAACATCAAACAAATTGTTAGTCCAACAATTCATGATTAACTAGTTGATTTCAAAAGAAATAAATCAAGATAAACAATTCAACTAATTTTACCACTTGAATCAAAGGTAGGATGTGAAGCCTCCTTCTTAAAGTGACTTCCTTGTGTTCATAGAGCTTCCGTGGTTCACTACTTTGTTGATCAATACTCTATCACACCTATAGAAAGACAGTCAAGCAACTTTTGGTATCCAAATTGCTTTGGATCCAATGACATTAGTTGCACAAATTTTAGTCCCCTTAGGAATCCATTTTACAATTTCATCATTTTTATTTGAAGTAATTAGTCTTTTTGGGACCCAAATACTTCTAAAACATTTACCGTTCAAAAATCTAGGAGCACTAAATTGTCTTTGATAAAAGTTTAATTTTCCAAAATTATTTTTCTCTTCAAGTTCCTTGGAAACCAAAGACTTTTCTTTCTAAAGATCATCCACCTCTTCTTGATGTTCTTTTTCTAAACTTTGAAGTAAATTTTGTAAATTTAAGACTTTAAGTTCAAAATCCTTGATTTTTACTTTAAACTCCAAATTGGTTTTCAAAAGAAAATCATTTTCGATTTTCAATTTTGAAATCAACTTTTTATTTTTAAAAAATAAAGCCTTGAACTCAAAAAACCAATTTGTCATAGGTTTCTTGTAACTCATAAAATGTATAAGAATTAGAAATAAATGAGCTAGAAGTTACCTCACCCTCTTGGAGGATCATTAAGCATAACTGTGCTTCCTCATTTTCGGTGGAGTATTCTTCATCACTCATTGTAGCCACATATGCCTTTCTTTGAAGATGATCCCTTTTTGTTGAAGTGAGGGTAATCATATTTGGTGGGGCCCTGCTTCTTGCATTCATAGCTCTTTAGGGAATCTTTCATCTTCTTCTTCGATTCGTGTCTTAAAGGTTTTTCCATTTCTTTCTTCATGAAGCGAGTGAACTTCTTGAAGAGATAGATCATCTCTTCACTTTCACTTTCCTCCTCACTTGCACCTTCTTGATGACTAGTGGAGGGTTGAAGAGCAATAACATGTAAATCTTCTATTCCTTGCTCTTTGATCTTCTTCTAATTCTCATTTCTCATCCCTTTGGACATCATCTCATCGGTGAGCAAAGATCCAATAAGCTCATCAAGCTTGAGCTCCTTCAAGTTTTTTGCTTCGAAAATCGTCATCTTTTTGGACTCCCATGACACAGGAAGTGAATAAATTAACTTCTGAATGAGCTTGTCTTCCGAAATCTCCTCTCCAAATCCTTAATTTTATTGACAATTGTGGAGAACCGATCGAACATACTCTTGATGTCTTCTTCTAGGCTTATCTTAAAGATTTCATAGTTGAGGTTGAGTACCCCAATCTTTGTCCCCTTCACCTCATTTGTACCCTGATAAGTAACTTCAAACTTGTCCCATACTTCCTTGGCATCTTTACAAGAAGAAACTTTGGCATACTCTTCCGGGCAAAGTGCACAAAGGAGAATGTGCAATGCTTTCGCGTTGAGCTCCATCTTCTTATGATCATCTGCACTCCAATCCATCTTTCTTCTTTATGGCACGAATGAACCATTAAGATTAATATCCCAAAAACGACAATTTTTGGCTCTCATGAAGTACATCATCTTATTCTTCCAATAGGCGTAGTTGGTTTCGTCGAAGTAAGGTGGCTTGTCGATGGATTGCGCCATAAACACCAGTTGATAGAATGGTTGATTGAGCTTCCCGGGATCATATCAATAGGATGTTAAGCCTCTCGATTGAGTCTTTCTCTGATACCAGTTGTAGAACCCGATATCCTAAACCGATTTGCTTGCCAAGTGGTGGAGAAGAGTTGATTTGGGTGTTGGTGGTGGAAACAATGAAAGAAAAATAATACACAAGAATTTTAGAGTGGTTCGAGCATCCAAAGCTTTCTACCCAAAGCTTTGGGAACCTCTCTACTAGATAAATTGAAGCAAACTGATATCCCTCTCAAAAGGTATGTGTTTTCACTCTAAAGCTCTCACCCAATCCTAATACACTTGAGCTTACATTGACAATTTATCTCACAAGTGTTTGTCTATACAAAAATGTGAAAATTGAGCACTAAGACATTTTACAAATCAAAGAAATGTTGGCTTGTTGTTTGTTGGTCTTCTATGGATACTTGAAGGTGTCTTTTAAACCCTCTAACAATTTCATAGTCGTTGGGGGTTGTTTGGAGCCATTGGGGACTTCTTTTCCAGCCATTAATGCACTTCTGTAGCTGGGTGTATCGGTACACGGGTGCTGGTATCTATACGCTACCTAAAGAAGAAAGAGTTTTGGGCATTTAAAGCACAAGGTATCGATACGCTTTGAGGCGTATCGGTATGACCCCCTTAGCCGTACCGGTACGAGTTTTCACTACTAGAAAATCACTGTAGCTGAAACCTAAAAGGTATTGATACGGTGTGTACTGTATCGGTAAGGGTATTTAAAAATATCTATTTTGGATATGTAAAATCATTTTAAAAGTGTCAAAAACCTTAGAAACATTTTCAAACATATTTTCAAGTTGGTTGGACTTTAATATAAGTTTGTAAAATATTCAAACAAGTCCAATAACATTTTTCAAATTATTATATCAAAACAAATATCCTAACAATGAGTTTAAGCCGACTAGGGGAATACGATAGGGTGATCCGATCTCTCCATATCTCTTTGTTTTATGTATGGAGAGGTTGAGCGAAGCTAATCACGTTGCTCTTACTAATGGGGATTTGAAGCCATTTCGAGTTTCATCAGATGGTCCGCAAATCTCTCACATTTTTCGATGACAACATGATTCTTTTTGCTGAGGCATCTGTCGATTGACTAACGCTTGGCAAATAAGTGATAATTCAGCGTAATATGCCAGTAAAATGCCAAGTTAGGTCTTTTGCGTGCAAGTATTCACGGTCAGCAAGTAATACAACAGTGAGTTGAGTATCGTATCCACAGGGATTGTCTGGGAATTAAATACCACGATTTTTACTTGTTAAATGAAATAAATGTGTTTGATTTGTAATTCAGGTTTTAACTTAAGAAAAATGGTTAAGGAAAATGTAATGGAAATTCAGGCAGTTTCGCAAACAAATGTGTTCAGAATGGTGATTGACGTTGGCAAGGGATGTTCGAATTTCATGCTAGCTATGCCAGCATTTCATAACTTTCAACTTTGGTTTTATTCCGAGAAAATTTAAAGTAGTACTGCCTCTGTCGATAGCAATATCTGTAACCCCCTTAGCCCGGTCTAGACGATTAACCCGAACTACGAAGATTACACGGGGAAAACCAAAGTCAACCCGAAAGTCAACCTTGATTTACAATCCTTTTTTTCTTTTTACCTTCTCTAGATGCATATTATTAACCATTGAGTTCAGCAAGCGATTAGGAGGAAACGACACAACGATCGGAGTTCAGTTAGGGGTTCAATTGCATACATTTGACTTTTAGGGACTAAACTGTAAATTTCATAAATTACAGAGACTTTCATGATTTTAAAGTTACCAAAGCTCAATTAATCATATAACATGCCAACATGTCAAAAATCAGCTTAACCGGATCATTCAAACTCATTAATATAAGCAACCAACATTTAAGGACCAAAATGTAAGAAACAAAAACTCAGAACAGCTCAAAATTCAAATCCAACGGTCAGACATTTCGATATGGATGGCACTGTACCAAAACGGTCGCTTCGAAACAGGGTTGACCGTTTCGATACTCGGGTGCGTTCCGAGATCCGTATCGAAACACCCCCTTCTAGTAGCCAAAACGTTCCGATACGCCTTCACCCGTTCTGAAACCTTAAGGCCATTTCAGGCTCCTTTTCCAAAACAGGCAAGGGCGTTCCGATGCGCCCTGCCCTGTAACAACAGATTTTGCTGGTTTTTCATGCTTTAACACATTCAAATCATTCTCGAGACATGCCACAACATGCATACAACATGGATACATATCAACCAACATCATATCGAGGCAATAGCTTAAACATGGCAACCAACATGTAAGTAAAGGCACTATAGGCATGCTCCCTAGTTCACCAAAACCGCAACAAGCTATAACATCATACACACCAAAATCCAAACACCAAAGGCCATTTACAACTCAAGTATAAGCAATCTAACATGCTCAAATTAAAGGAAAACATCCACAAACATTCCAAAGTATAAACCCCACCCATCGCCACTTATTACACTAAGGGTGAACCACATACATCTCTTTATCAAAGCCTTGGATTCATCTTGCTTTTAGGCTGCCTTGAAATGTTCAATTCTCTGCATTGATGAAACAAAAGAGCGTAAGCATATATCTTAGTGAGGACCGCTAAAACAACATTCGTCAATGCATTTAACATGGCTTGCAAAGCCACCACTTTTATCATATGCCTTTTCATAAATCATGTCTTCTCAAGACATCAATGCATTTTGTAAACACATGCTCATATGCAACATCATAAGCATCAATTAAACCATTACCCATGCTTTACCAAGCATCTCATGCACTCTTGCATCATTCACAAGCATCTCATGATTCACATTATTCATTTACATTATATTGGCTCTCAAGTGATAATCCATAAACCATTTCAACACAAGACACAATCGGATATGCTGATTACAAGCGTTGTCCTCCACGCTTCATACAATCTACCGGACTACACAAGGTGGAGATTAATGGCACAATCACAACCCCTCAACACCCGTGATGGAGATTAATGGCACAATCACAACCCCTCAACATCACTCATCGATAGTTGTATAATTCCACTAATGAGAGTATGGGACACATACACAAGACTCACACACGGGACTAACCATTCACCGTTATGATCTTAACCTCAATCGTTAGGGTACTTGGATGGAGATTACGGCACAATCACAACCCCTCAACATCCAAGGCGACTTTATTCACGGTGCACCCAATCCTATAGCTGACTAACTATATCCGATTAAAGTAACCAAAAACCATTTTCATCACTTGCCAATATAATCATTTAACAACATTAATCCACTGTTTTAACAAGCATGTCCACAATGCCATTTCCACAAGCATCACATGCTTAATATCATATGCATTCAACACATGCATACCAATCATCACTTACCTAGTGCATCCTTAACATATGGAACTAAGAATCCAACATTAAACCATGCTTAAACATGCTTAAAAACAGTAAACAAATCCACACTCACTTCAAGTGAAATTTCATCAAATATAACACATTTCCAAGAGAGGGATTACCGAAACACTTACACTTGAGCTTAGCTAAGTGTATTAAACTTACACTAAGCTCCCAAGACCACGCTCAAGGCGTTACAAAGCAGGAAATTGCATTTCCACTCACCGATACGCGAAGCCTCCAAAATCACCTCGTTTGTTTCCGGATCAAGATCCCCTGTTTTCACATCATCAAAACAGAGATCTAAATGCATTAAAATGCATTCAAACACCAGTAACAATTCACAAACTAGTTTCCCACTCAAACTACACCAAAATACATTTCCAAAACAACCGAAAACTCAAATGATTGCTTCCTAAACCAATCCCAGCCATCATACATCACTTCCAAACAATTATCAACATCAAAACACATCTAATAAACATCCTAACCCAACCTTATACCTCCAGCAAGTAAGATTCCACCATTTCACCCCAAAATCTCACCTAAAACAACCAAGAAACTCAAGGATCTCAAGGATTTCGGGATCTATGTTATCAACACATAATTTTAACATATAAATCAACTTAGAACTCAATTAAGATCAATACAAAACAGAGCCCAACTCATCAAGTCCGAAAATTAAGATTTCATCCACAATTTCACAAGATTTTGATCTCAAATCAAAACTATATGGAAAACTCACTCAAAAATAGTATTTAGAAGCCAAATATCTTGAGAATTTCAATAAAGAACTTAGATTAGAGGTTGAGAACGGGATTTACCTCCAATCCTTGCTTCCTTTAATAGATGACAAGTTTTCCTTGCAAAAATCTTGAAGAATTAAGGAAGATCTCTTGAAAATGATTTAGGAAATGTTGAGAGAGTTTTTGGGAGGAAGAATTCTGGAAAAAGATGAGAGAAAATTGTGTTTTGCTGAAAATGAGAGGGAATTGGTAGTTACGTAAATGAAAATCCCATTAACAACCCTTTAATTAATTAATATAAATATCCAATTAAAATTATTTAATTAAAAACCCTTTTAAATCACATGTCATATAGAAGAAAGGTCAAATTGACTTAAAGCCCCCTAAAGATTCTAAGATTTTGGCTTCCACCTTATATATCACATTTTCCCAGTTTTGAAACTTTACAATTCGATCACTACTCAAAATGTCTATCTTCCAAAACCCTTTTTGTAAAATTGATTTGACCAACCTCTTAAATATATTTTTAGAGGATTTTAGATATTTTTATAACATTTTTATCCTATCCCGATCATTGATTTCCTAAAATCACCTTACGCGATTCGAACCGTTCTCGACCGGTCCGATCCGACGTCTAAAACATCTAGGCCCAAAACCAGGGCGTTACAATATCCTATGTTAATTATGATTAACACCTATATGTCTATAGTGATGTTTCTCATTCATTAACTTGGCAAAGTTTTAATCTTTACTCCTAAGGGGTAGACTCACTTCCGAAGTAAGCTCATCTACTTGAACATCTTCTGTCGAACTTTCCCGCCTTAGTATCTTGGAAATTAATCGTTATCCCCTAAGTCTGTTATGATATCATGGGATAGTATGCATGTAATGCCAATTGTCGTCTAGCAAACAATTGAGAAAAAAGAAATCACTAGCAAGATAAAAAAATGTTAAAGCATTCAATTAGTTCATGGTTGGGGGATCCATCAACATCAAATCGTTTTCAAATAACATCACCATAAAATCAGATCTAAAATAAAGAGAAATAGGAAAAGAAGGATATTTGTCGATGCAATCCTTCAATGGATCCAGGGCTCCCAATCATAGCCTGGTCGAACCACAGCCGCCTTCTACCACGGTGCAACCTCCTCGATCTCCCCCTTCCTTGGTTTATCATCGGGTTTTAAAGAGGCACGCATAGAAACCCTATATTGGGTTTAAATTCAAAAATTGGTTACGCCATTGAGATAAGTGCGTTATCCTCTTTATCCTCTTTTTGAATTTTTAGGTCTGACTCGATCAACAGCTAGTAGACCTAGCATCGTCATCCATCTTTTGCCAACCAAGCTTGACAATATTCGTCCTGAATTGCCAACTCGACTCGGCATTTCTCTCCTGTCCCTCTGGCTTTGCTCTACCAATTGTTTCTCTCTTAATCTTGTCATCCTGCTTCTACCATGCCAAAGCAAAGAAATGCCCCTCCAAACTAGCAAAAGACACATTCCTTAACTCCTATATGCAAATGCATGAATTTACTAACTAAATGCACAAATATGTACTCAAAGTCAAGCAATAACATGAATATATATATATATATATATGTGTGTGTGTGTGTGTGTGTGTGTGTGTGTGTGTGTGTGTGTGTGTGTGTATGTGTGTGTGAAATTAAGTACTTTTGAGGAGCTAATGTGGATTGGAAGCCGTTTTGAGTTTCATCAGATTGTCTGCAAATTTCTCACCTTTTTTTCGTTGACAACATGATTCTTTTTGCCGAGGCATCTTTCGAGCAATTGGGGGTTATCTGTAATGTGTTAGAGAAATTTTGTGCTGCATCCGACTTTAAAGTCAGCATTGCCAAAACAATAGTGTATTTCTCTTCTAATGTGGCGAGATCTTTGCCATCGTCTCTAATGTCATCCAAGAAATCATCCTTGTCATTTGCTTGATCATTGCAAAAACGCCTCCAATCACCATAGAAGTTGGAGAATGAGAGATCCATGGATGATTGTTGGGTTTCAAGGGTGGTAAGACGATTCCCGTTGCCAAGAACACGATCCTTCAAGGATTGTAAACGAGTGTTGATAGCAGCAAATCCTGAAGCCATGTTTGTATCCATCGTGTTGAACCTTTTGGTGAGGAAGGCCATGGGAGCATCATTGTTATGAGCCAAAACAGAAGCTTGAGCTTGAGCTTGAGGCTCTACTTGAAGTGCTTGAGCTCTACGATCGACTCGAATCCATTCACCAAGTGTGTAACGAAATTTGGATCTTACAAGAGAAGAATCACCAAGCTTTTGCTTTTGTGGTTCTGGAAAATCATATGAGACATCAAGACCAATGCGAACAAAGATGTAGCTCAAAACTGTCCCATAGGTGAAGGAGGTGAGAGAGTCGGATAAATGATTCCTTACTTGATAGACCATCTCGGCAAACATGATCTCCACCAAATTAGGTTGTTGTGCTTGGCAGAAACACTCGAGCCAAAAAGTATCAACTTGGCGGATGTGGGCAAATTTTCCTCCTGATGGGCAAAAGAACCATGAGATGATCAAGTGCAAGAAATTGTCACGGGCATCCAAAGTAAGAACCGATCCGATTTAAGATCCAAAGTGAGTTTTATCCTCAATTCCCTCATCAACAAGCCCAAGGAAGTTCACTAAGGTGGATGGATCAATATGAAACTTCTTGCCCAAGATGTAAGATTCAATCGCTATGACTTCGGAACGATCCTCATTGTTAATAAGAATATCATTGGAGTAGAAGAGCAAAACCATATTTTTGTAGACGATGTCGGGAATGTTCATGAAGCTTAGGAAACTCCATTACGTCAAAAGAGGTAGGTACTTGAAGTAGAAGCACTCGGAGTCGAGGAAAGCCATGTCTACAACTCGCTCTCGGCCAACAACGATATCTTGGAGAATTTTAAAATGATTCTTAGCATCTTGAGTTTTAAGACTCTTGGAATAGAGAAGGGTAAGCTTTGGACGAACATTGTCACTTGGGTTCGAACCTTCACCCCCTTCAATCTTTCTTTTCTTAAAATCCATTAAAAACACCTAAAAACAAAGCAAGCAAGAAAATTTAAGTGTATACATTAAATCCAAATTCGATCCAATAAGAATCCCATTAAGGTTTTAAAAACACTTTGAAAGGATATACATAATTTTTTAAACAATTTTGAAAAATGTTAAAAAATACGATTAAAATAAAATATATTCGAACGGAAATTTTGAGATTTTGAATTTTTTTTACAAGATTTTGAAAACTCATAATGTAAAACAAGTATACTATGAAAAACATTAATTTATTAACATAGTATTCGAACGAAATCAAAAGAAAAAGATAGAAAATACCTCAAATATGGGATTTTGGAAGAATTGGTGGATGAAATTGCACCAAATTGATGAAGCTTGCTTAGATTTATGTTTAGGAGTAAAGCCCTCAAGTTTTGACAAAAAAAAAGTGATTTGGAGGGTTTTTATAGAGGAAATCGATTCAGGGTTTTTGAGGGTTTGTGTTTTAATTAAAAGAGACTTTAAGCATTTAAACCCTTTAAATTTGGATTTTTCGGATACACGTTTCAAAACCGGAGAGATCATTTTGAAACAGACATACCGAAACGTCTACGAACGTTCAAAACTAGATTGACCTTTTTGATACAGGTTTGACTATATCGAAGCCCAAGAGTTTACCCGTATCGAAACACATAGGGGCCGTTTCGATACATGTTTTGACAGAACCAAAACGTTTCGAAACCCTTTGGGGAGTTTCGAAACAGCTTGGTCCATTTGCGTTCTTAAGAGGCAGCCCGTACTACAATCTATTCATAGGTTCTCTAAACGAGGGCGACACTGCATCCTTTACGGAACAACCCACCGAGGAAGCTCCAAACACGGATACAACTATGGGTGATGTCCCCAACTCTGCCAAAGATCCTTCCGCATCTGATTCGAAACATAAAGCACCTCTCGAGCCTCAGCCCCTGAATACAATCTATCTTATCCCTGAAGATGGTTCAGATGATGATTGGGATACCACGGATGATGGTGTTCCTAGCCCAACTGCCCAGCAAATAAAGAAGATTGAAGCTGAATTGCGTAAGCCCCCTGCTCCTACCGATACAATTTTCAATGATTTTAACCAATGGTTATTAAAAACTTACCCAAATGATGCAACCCCTGCACCTGTTCCAGCCCCACCGAACCGTGGCACAAAATGTCGTTCTCCTATCCAAGTGTCGCTCCCGCCAAAAAAATCCAAACCATCCGGATCCACTCCTAAGGATGGGATGAGCAGCTCAAAAAACTCTCCGGCGGCGGCTGACTCCTAGCCCTGCCGAGCAAAATGAGGATCCTTTGTTGGAACTGTCAGGCCTAGGACAAGCCCCGACGGTTTAACATTTTCGGACCTATATCCAACATACCAACCCGAATGTTATTTTCTTATGTGAAACCAAAATTAATAATGCGACATGTAGCCGCCTTTGTCTTTCTTTAGGTATGCTAGAAATTATTTCTATTCCCCCAACGGAAGAGTGTTCCGGTATTGCTCTATTCGCCTCGAACAATATTAATATAAATTTAATTTCTTACTCGGCGCGTTATATACATACACAAATTATATTGAACAGCTGCACTATGTTTTTTACTGGAATGCATGGCTACTCAGAAACCAGTCAAAAATACAAAACATGGGACATCATCGATTCACTACATATAAATAATAATAATACCCCTGGCTTCTAGGAGGGGATTTAAATGAAATCTTAACTGACTCTGAAAAACAAGGTGGTTGCCGAAGGGCTAGATCACAAATAAATAAATTTTGTCACTGTCTTTCACGCAACAATCTCTTTGACTGTAAACCAACATCTGGATGGTTTACCTGGACAAAAGTAAGGCCTTCAACTCCAATTATACATGAAAGACTAGACCGTTTCGTTGCTAATTCGGCTTGGCAAGATCTTTTCCCTTCATATCGTATAACAACGGACTATGTGGCCAAGTCCGACCATTGCTTCTTGCTTCTCAATTCATCCCCTGCGGCTGTTACTCCCCTTCAGCGACCATCCAACACGTTTCGTTTCGAAAACTGTTGGGCGCATAATGAGGATAATATACATGTAACGCCCCGGTTTTGGGCTTAGGAGTTTTGGGTGTTGACCGGTTTGGTCAAAGTCCTGTTCGAATCTTAAGAGGTTAAATTAGGAAAGCCTAGTTCGGGTTGCATTAAAAATATGGAAAAATGTTCTAAAATCATCTTTTAATATAATTAAGTGAACTGTGAAATCAATTTTGGAAAATGAGTTTTGGAAGGTTGATATTTTGGCTAGTGACCAAAATGTAATTTTCGCAAGTTTGGTGGCTGTTTTATAAAGAGTTGAAACTTTGAATCTTTAAGGAGCTATTAATCCAAAGATGATTTCTCCAGATTTTTCTAAGATATTTTAAGTCTAAATTCTGATTTTAAAGGTTATTAAAATTGGAGGGAAGTTATTTTGACTATTTTCTCAATTAACTTCCAATTTTCTTTTCTCTTTTTCTCTCAAACCAAACATTGCTTTTCCAGAGAATTTGATCTGATTTCTTCACCTAAATTCCTCCTTTCAACTCTCATTTGATAGCAAATCATTGTGTCTTCAAAACCTCTTCATTTGCTACAAGTTTCATCAAGGTTTTTCATTCCAAAAAGTGGAGAAACACAAGTTTGGAGGTAAGAACGCCCTTCTCCTCTAAACTATCAGTTCTTTACTGAAATTCCCAAGTTCTCAACTCTTAAATGATGCTTAATTAAAGGTTTTAAAGTGTTGAAATGAATCTTGGCTTATTATGCAAGATTTTGATGATTTTTGATGATTTTCGTTAGATCTGAGTAATCTGTGATTTAAGAGATGTTTTTGATGTTAAATGATCTCTAAATTGATAAGGAAATGAGTTTTGATCAATGCAATCCCGGATAGGTTGAGTTTCCTAAGTTTAGCTTGTGTTTTAAGGTAGTTTTTGTGGTGATCTTGTGGATCTGTTGTTGCTGGAGGTATAAGGATGTTTATAGGTTGTTTTTAGATGTTGTTTGGTGTTGATGGATGTTAGGTTTTGCTGGTTTATGGCTGGGCTTTGTTTAGAAGTGGTTTGGATGCAATTTCGGTGGTGTTTGGTGGCCGAAATTGGTGTTTGAATGAGAGCAGCGAGTTTGAGTGCTTTCATTGAAGCTTTTGATGCTTGATGATGCATTAAACCTCTGCTTTAATGTGTTTGATCAGGGGAGGCATCTTTGGATCCAAGAGTTGTTGATCCGGAGGCTTGAATTCGTACTTCGGCAAGTGGCGAAGTGGAATCGGTGAGTGAAAATGGGTTTTCGGCTTTGAAACCAATGTCTTGGGAGCTTAGTTTAAGTCTAAACAACTTTGCTAAGCTCGAGTGTAAGTTCTCGGAATTTCTCTTTAAGTGGTGGCCATGACTTTGTTGTGATGCGAAATGATAATTTGCATGTTTTACATACTGTTTTGAAAGCATGTTTTAGCATGGTTTTTGCTGTTGATGTAAGCCATATGTTGAAGGTAACTCTAGGTAGGAGTTCCTTGCTTTTGTACATTGAAATGATGTGGTTTAATGCTTTTAAATGCATGACGAATATGGCTTGGTTTGATACTTTAAAACAGTGATGTAAGTGATGAAAATGATGTATATTGGCAAGTGATGTTTTTGAAATGTTAAGGTCACTAAGGTGGTTAAAAGTCCTTGAATGAACATCAAGGTGGTTAAAAGTCCTTGGATGGTTCATGTTGCGGACACTAAGGTGGTTAAAAGTCCTTAGGTGATCCTTTCTATGGTGTTTAAAAGTCCATAGGCCAAGGTGTTTAAAAGTCCTTGGGATCAAGGTGTTTAAAAGTCCTTGATGTGATTCATTCATGGTGTTTAAAAGTCCATGGCCAAGGTGTTTAAAAGTCCTTGGGATCAAGGTGTTTAAAAGTCCTTGATGAGATACTCTCTATGGTGTTTAAAAGTCCATAGGCCAAGGTGTTTAAAAGTCCTTGGGGCCAAGGTGTTTAAAAGTCCTTGGGAAAGTTGTTGAACTTGTTTTAATAAATGGAATGTTTCACTTGAGCCAATATGACATGATAAGAATATTGAGAAGCATGAGATGCTTGTTTTAATGTTTATGTTGAAGCATGAGATTGCTTGTTAAGAATGCTTTTGAGCATGTGAAAAGGTTGATTTAAAGCATGTTTTGTAAATGTTTTGAATTGCATTATTGAATGGTTTTTAAGAGCTCTCCTCACTAAGCTTTTGCTTACGCTCTCTTCGTTTTCTGAATTCAATAATGCAGAGCATTAGAGTACCTTGAGGGCAGCAAGAAAGGGGCAAGCAATCAAGTTCAAGTGAAGCTCAATGTATGAAGGTTTTATAAGTTCATTTTAGCTTTTGTATGATTTGGCAATGGGGGACCAACGTGTATGTTTTGGGAGGTGTTGGAGACTCCCTAAGTATGTTAAATGTTGATGTATTTGCTGGTTTTGATTTGGAACCTTATATGCTTGTTTTGTAAGTTTGGTGTTTGAATGCCTAGCTTGTGTAGGAAGCATGCCTATAGAATTGGGGCTTTTTGCATATGATGATGATTGAATGATTTGATGATGCTAATTTGTTGTTTATATGTTGAATTGCATGTTGGCAAAGTTTGGTAGCGTTTGGAGCATGTTTGAATGATCAATTGCATGTTATTGTAAGCCTTTTTGCTGCATTTTGTGCAGGCGTTTCGGAACAGTGTGCACCGTTTCGGAACGGGTGCCCTGCATGAACCCAGGCGTCCGAAACGGTATGCACCGTTTCGAAACGGTTTAGCCTCTGCCAGACCCCCGTTTCGAAACGGGCTATGCCTGTTTCGGAACGGCCCCGCGTTTCGGAACGGGCTGTCTCCCGTTTCGGAACGGTTGACCGTTGGGGGCTGACATTGGCAGTTATGTGTTTTGAAAAGTTTGCGTTTTGGTCCTGAAACTTGTTTGTGCAATTGTATGAGTTTGGGAAGTCCTTTTGAGCTGAAATTTCACAGGGAAGCATGAAACCTGATTAATTTCAAGTTGGTAACTTTAATTTGGATTAAGTCCTTTAATTTATCAGAATTTACAATTTGGTCCCTAAAGTTGTAAATTGTTCAATTGAGTCCCTGTTTGGTCTCTGATGGTTGTGATCTTTTAGTATGATGTTTGTGTGATCACCATTAGGCTTAATGTGCATCTAGACAAGTTTAAAAAAGAAAAAAAAAGGGTCGTTAATCAAGGTTGACTTTCGGGTTGACTTTGGTTTTCCCCGTGTGACTTTCTTAATTCGGGTCAACCGTCTAGGCCGGGTTAAGGGGGTTACAGGTTCGATAGCAATAAGATGAAGAAAATCAAAACTTGAGATCTTCTACAATGGAGGTGCTTGCTTGCTTTAGGTAAGGAAGAAGATGGATATAGAGAGGTGCTTGCTTAAGTTTAGTTTCGGGTGAAACTTTACTTGGCTATTCACTTATTTTAATTTAGGAAAGCTTTCCTTTCAGTGAAGGAAGCTTTCCTGATCATCCCACGTATGAAATTATTAATTGAGGAGGGGCCCTCAATTCTCTACTCTCTATGGTTTTGACCCCGAAATTCCCAATTTCCACAATTTAGCCACTATAATATTTTCGCTACTATTCAATAGGATCAAATAATAAAGAATTTAACTCAATTAGAAACCAATATCAATGATTAGCTAGCCAATACTATCTTTTGACTATACCGATGCAAAATTTCTGATCACCGGTGTAACCCCCTTAGCCCGGCCTAGACGGTTGACCCGAACTACGAAGATTACACGGGGAAAACCAAAGTCAACCCGAAAGTCAACCTTGATTAACGACCCTTTTTTTCTTTTTTTATCTAGTCTAGATGCACATTAACCCTAAGCGAGCACTCATGAAACATATATGGGAAAGACACAGCGGTCGAACAACAAAGAGGGACTCAATTGCACTTAACACAAGTTTAGGGACCAAATTGCAATTTCTGTAAATTAGAAGGTCAAAACGGTTTTTAAGGTTACCAATATGAAATTAGTCACATTACATGCTACTCTGCCAAAAATCAACTTAAATGGACATCTCAAACACCAACAATTGCAACATCAACATTCGGGACTAAAATGCAAAGCTTGCAAACTTCAGCACCATTCAAATCAGTGCCCAACGGTCACCTGTTTCGAAGCGTTCACCTGCCGTATCGGAACGAGGACCGAAACGACATTGAGCGTTCTGAAACGCGGGTTGGTTCCGAAACAAGGCCTTCCAGTAGCCAAATCGTTTCGGAACAGCCTCCAGCCGTTTCGAAACACGAAGGCCATTACAGGCCCCCCGTTTCGAAACACCAGAGAGCGTTCCAATACGGTTTGCCCAGAAGCTGCAGATTTTGCTGGTTTTTCATACATAAATCCATTCAAACTCATCTAAATGACTTTCGAAACATACCAACAAGTCATCAAACCTATAAGGTGCATGTTTAGAACTCTTAAGCACATTCATAGCATCAAACATAAATTTCACATGTCTAGAGGTATGCTTCCTATTATTCAAAACCAAATAAGCAACCAAACTTCAAAACAAGCATTTAAAGGCCATTTACAAGTTCAAACCAACAAAGGCAACATGCCTTAACTTAAGGAGTTCAACACATCTCCCAAAACAAAGTTTAGATTCCCATTGCCAAGTTACCAAAACTAATAGTGTATGAAAACTTCACCATACATGAGCTTGGATTCCCTTGGACACACTTAGCTCCCTTGGTGCCCTTCAACACCTCATTATCTGCATTATTGGTAAAAGAGAGCGTAAGCACAAATGCTTAGTGAGGCATGCTCTAAATAAAACCAATACAACAATGCATTTTAGAAAACACTTTCACAAAGCTTTTAAAAACACATGCTCATCTCTTTTCGTGCAACCTTGCATACTTTACAAGCAACTCATGTTTCATTACATTCAATTCATTATATTGGCTTCCAAGTGATAGATCATAACTAATTCAACACAAAAACACAATCGGATACGCGGATTACAAGCGTTGTCTCACACGCTTCATACACACTACCGGCTTACAAGGTGGAGTTACCGGTACAATCACAACCCCTCAACACCCGTGATGGAGTTTAACGGTACAATCACAACCCCTCAACATCACTCATCGGTAGTTGTATAACCCACTAACGAGAGTACGGGACACATAACACAAGATCCACACACGGACTTTTAACCACCGTTGTGATCTTACCAAGATCCACACGCGGACTTTTAACCACCGTTGTGACCTTACCTCTCTCGTTAGGATTCTTGGATGGAGTTTTCGGTACAATCACAACCCCTCAACATCCAAGGCGACTTTACTTACGGTGCACCCAATCCTATAGCCGGCTAACTATATCTGATTCAAGTACTTTAAAACCAATTCATCACTTGCCAATATACATCAAATACCATCATCAATTCATTGTTTTAAAGCATTAATCAAAGCCATTAAACATCATGCATCTCCATGCAACATTACCAAACTAATAACATGACAAACCAAGGATCTCTTACCTTTAGCATCCTTCAACACATGGCTTTCAAAACCAGCATTAATCATGCTAAAACATGCATTCAAAACAGTAATTAAACATGCATTTCATTACCAATGCATCAAACCACAACATAGCACATCCGAGGGAGTTTTTCCGAAAACTTACTCTTGAGCTTAGCTAAGTTGTTTAGACTTAAACTAAGCTCCCAAAACCTTCAAATAATCATTTCAAAGCTGGAAACCCAACTCCACTCACCAATTACGTTTCGCTTGCTTTCCGAAAGGCCAATTAAGCTTCCAAAACAACTTCAAAGGTGTCCGAAGATGTCTCCCCTGTTTTAAGCACATCAAAGCAGAGGATTATTGCATCACCATGCATTGAAATCTTCAGCCAACACACCTAAACTCGCTGCTCTACCTAAAACTAACATTTCGGCTACCAAACACAACCGAAATCACCTCCAAACTCTTCCAAAACTTTACCCAGCCAAGATCCATCACTTCTTACCATTTTTAAACATCAATTAACATCCAAAATAAACCTAAACTCGTCCTTATACCTCCAGCTATAACAGAACATCAAAAACACCTCAAAAACCACCATTTTCATAAGCAAAAACTTAGGAAATACAACCTATTCGGGATTAGATTGATAAAACCTCATGTCAACATCATTAGACATCCAAAATACATTAAAGAATCATCTCAAAACAGAGCCCAAGCAATCACAACGAAATTCTTCAAGATTTCTTCCAAAATCCTGAGTTTTAAGCCAAAATCATGTCTCCAACATTAAAACCATTTATAAAACTTAAATTAAGGATTGACAACTTGGGAATTTCAGTAAAGAACTGAGTATTTAGAGGAGAAGAACAATTTTACCTCTAAATGGTGATTTGTCCTTGATTTGGGCCAAATTCCTTGAAAATTCAATGAGGAAATCAAAAGGATTTGATGCAAGATTGATTAGGAACTAATGGATGATAGAAATCTCATTATTTGAAGTGAAGATCAATGCAAAAGTTGCTGGAGAAAAGTGTTTGGATGATGGGATTTTGAGAGAAAAAGGAATGAGAGAAAATTAGGAAAAGGTAGTTATGAAAATCCAAAAAGTAGTTTCCCATCTTTATTTTATTTAATTAAACATTAATTAAATCACCCAAATTAAGGAAAAATCTGGAGAAAATATTTTTGGGTAAATTAGCTCCTTAAAGATTCAAAGTTTCAATCCTTACAAAACTGTCACCACTAAACTCTTCAAAAAATCGCATTTTGGTCACTACACCGAAATGTAGTATTTCCAAACCTTATTTTGTAAAATTGATTTCACCACTCTCTTATATATATTAAAAGAGAATTTTTAGATATTTTTCTATATTTTTAAAGCATCTCGAACTAGGCTTTCCCTAAAACCTCTTTTTATATTCGAACCGAAAATCAGATCGGTCCGGTTCAGACCCTAAATTCCAAGCCAAAAATTAGGGTGTTACAACTATCCCCCTCTTAAGAAATTTCGTCCTCGAAATTTACCTGGAGGAAAAAGGTAAGGAAACTGCTTCTTCATGTCATCCTTCCTTTCCCACGTGACTTCCTCGACACCACGATGTCTCTACAACACCTTAACCAATTCAATGATCTTACCACGAAGAACCTTACTGTCCGAATCCAGAATTTCGACTGGCTCTTCATCATAGGTCAAATCTGGATTCAACTCCACTTCCTCCACAAGCATAACATGTGAAGGATCCGATCTATACCTTCGTAGCATAAAGACATAAAACACATTATGTATCTTCTCCAACTCTTGCGGTAACCTCAGCTTGTACGCAACAGGACCCACACGTTCAATCACCTCGTATGGTCAAATATACCTAGGGCTCAACTTACTCTTCCGGCCAAACCTCATCACCTTCTTCCAAGGCGAGACCTTCAAGAACACACGGTCACCCACCGCAAACTCAATTTCTTTACGCTTCAAATCTGCGTAAGAAGTACAGAAATTCAACCGTGTACCCAAATCTTGATGCAAACATTCCCAAAAACGCGATGTAAACCTCGAATCTCTATCCGACTCTATAGACTTTGGCACACCATGCAGCCGCACAATCTCAGCAATGTACAACTCTGCAAGCTTATCCAGGGTATACGTAGTATGCACAGGCAAGAAATGCGCACACTTCGTAAGGCGATCCACAATCACCCACACCGAATTCTTCTTCGATGGCGACAACGGCAAACCAGACACAAAGTCCATGGTAATCCTTTCCCATTTCCACTTAGGAATTCTCAACGGTTGCAACAACCCTGAAGGAAACTGATGTCCAGCCTTAACCCGCTGACAAACCATGCACTTACCCACGTACTCCGCAACATCTTTCTTCAATCCAACCCAATAGTACCCATCCTTCAGATCACGATACATCCTTGTACTACCAGGGTGCATAGCAAAAGGACTACTATGAGCTTCAGTCAGAATAGTACGCCTCAACTCCGCATCATTCGGCACTACTATCCGACTTCCGAAACATAGAACTCTATCAACATTAAAACAGAAATCTGATGGTCTACCCTCAGCAATATCCTGAACATGTGGCACCAAAGAATCATCCAACAACTACTTATCCTTTATCAACTGAACTAAAGATAGTTTCATTCGCAATTCAGCCACAAGACCTCCATCTTGCGAAATACTCAAGCTGGCAAACATAGCCCTTAACTCCACTGCCACCTTCCTACTCAAGGCATCCGCTACAACATTAGCTTTTCCTGGATGGTACTCGATCGTCAAATCATAATCCTTAAGCAACTCCACCCAACGTCGTTGCCTAAGATTCAACTCTTTCTGAGACATCAGATACTTCAAACTCTTGTGATCCGTGTACACAGTACACTTCTCACCATACAGATAATGTCTCCAAATCTTCAAAGCGAAAACCACCGCAGCTAGCTCAATATCATGCGTAGGATAATTGCGCTCATGCACCTTTAATTAGCGCGATGCATAAGCCACCACCTTACCTTCCTGCATTAACACACACCCTAAACCAACATAGGATGTGTCGCTGTACACCACAAACTCTTTTCCTGATTCAGGTTGAACCAAGATAGGAGCTTGCGTCAATGCTGCCTTAAGCTTCTCAAAAGCTTGCTGCCTTGCTTCTGTCCACTCATACTTGACATCCTTTTGCAACAACTTCGTCAAAGGGGCAGCAATCTTTGAAAATCCATCCATAAACCTCCGGTAATATTCGGCCAACCCAAGGGAACTACGGACTTCATTAACAGACTTAGGAGGCTTCCAATTCATCACTGCCTCAATCTTCTGAGGACCAACACGAATCCCCTCAGCAGAAACCACATGACCAAGGAAAACAACTTCCTTAAGCCAGAATTCGCACTTGCTCAGCTTAGCATAAAGCAGATTCTCCAACAACGCCTGCAACACAATCCTCAAATGCCCCTCATGCTCCTCCTCAGTACGAGAATACACAAGAATATCATCAATGAACACCACAACAAACTTGTCAAGGTATTCATGGAACACTCTATTCATCATGTCCATAAAAAGCTGCAGGAGCATTCGTCAAGCCAAACGGCATTACAAGGAACTCATAATGCCTATACCTTGTCCTAAAGGCTGTTTTTGGCACATCCACATCTTTCACCTTAAGCTGGTAGTACCCTGACCTTAAGTCAATCTTAGAGAACACAGCCGCTCCCCGAAATTGAACAAAAAGATCATCAATCCTCGGCAAAGGATACCGATTCTTGATAGTCAACTTATACGCGGATTACAAGCGTTGTCTCACATGCTTCATACACATTACCGGCTTACAAGGTGGAGTTTATCGGTACAATCACAACCCCTCAACACCCGTGATGGAGTTTAACGGTCCAATCACAACCCCTCAACATCACTCATCGGTAGTTGTATAACCCACTAACGAGAGTACGAGACACATAACACAAGATCCACACACGGACTTTTAACCATCGTTGTGATCTTACCAAGATCCACACACGGACTTTTAACCACCGTTGTGACCTTACCTCTCTCGTTAGGATACTTGGATGGAGTTTTCGGTACAATCACAACCCCTTAACATCCAAGGCGACTTTACTTACGGTGCACCCAATCCTATAGCCGGCTAACTATATCCGATTCAAGTACTTTAAAACCAATTCATCACTTGCCAATATACATCAAATACCATCATCAATTCACTGTTTTAAAGCATTAATCAAAGCCATTAAACATCATGCATCTCCATGCAACATTACCAAACTAATAACATGACAAACCAAGGATCTCTTACCTTGAGCATCCTTCAACACATGGCTTTCAAAACCAGCATTAATCATGCTAAAACATGCTTTCAAAACAGTAATTAAACATGCATTTCATACTCAAATTGTTTCGACTTAAACTAAGCTCCCAAAACCTTCAAATAATCGTTTCAAAGCTGGAAACCCAACTCCACTCACCAATTACGTTTCGCTTGCTTGCCGAAACGCCAATTAAGCTTCCAAAACAACTTCAAAGGTGTCCGAAGATGTCTCCCCTATTTTAAACACATCATAGCAGAGAATTAATGCATCACCATGCATTGAAATCTTCAGCCAACACACCTAAACTCGCTGCTCTACCTAAAACCAAAATTTCGGCTACCAAACACAACTGAAATCACCTCCAAACTCTTCCAAAACTTTACCCAGCCAAGATCCATCACTTCTAACCATTTCTAAACATCAATTAACATCCAAAATAAACGTAAACTCGTCCTTATACCTCCAGCTATAACAGAACTCCAAAAACACCTCAAAACCACCATTTTCATAAGCAAAAACTTAGGAAATACAACCTATTCGGGATTAGATTGATAAAACCTCATTTCAACATCATTAGACATCCAAAATACATTAAAGAATCATCTCAAAACAGAGCCCAAGCAATCACAACGAAATTCTTCAAGATTTCTTCCAAAATCTTGAGTTTTAAGCCAAAATCATGTCTCCAACATTAAAACCATTTATAAAACTTAAATTAAGGATTGAAAACTTGGGAATTTCAGTAAAGAACTGAGTATTTAGAGGAGAAAAACAATCTTACCTCTAAATGGTGATTTGTCCTTGATTTGGGCCAAATTCCTTGAAAATTCAATGAGGAAATCAAAAGGATTTGATGCAAGATTGATTGGGAACTAATGGATGATAGAAATCTCATTATTTGAAGTGAAGATTAATGCAAAAGTTGCTAGAGAAAAGTGTTTGGATGTTGGGATTTTGAGAGAAAAAGGAATGAGAGAAAATTAGGAAAAGGTAGTTATGAAAATCCAAAAGGTAGTTTCCCATCTTTATTTTATTTAATTAAACATTAATTAAATCACCAAAATTAAGGAAAAAATCTGGAGAAAACATTTTTGGGTAAATTAGCTCCTTAAAGATTCAAAGTTTCAATCCTTACAAAACAGTCACCACTAAACTCTTCAAAAAATAGCATTTTGGTCATTACACCGAAATGTAGTATTTCCAAACCTTATTTTGTAAAATTGATTTCACCACTCTCTTATATATATTAAAAGAGGATTTTAGATATTTTTCTATATTTTTAAAGCATCCCGAACTAAACTTTCCCTAAAACCTCCTTTTATATTCGAACCGAAAATCAGACCGGTCCAGTTTAGACCCTAAACTTCCAAGCCCAAAATTGGGGTGTTACAACCGGGACCCAATTCTGACTAGACCGGTTTTTGGGTTGTTACAACTCTCCCCTTAGGAAAAATTCATACTCAAATTTTACCTGAACCGAAGAGATGTGAATATTGTTGTTTCATGGTCTCTTCAGGCTCCCAAGTGGCTTCTTCAATGGTGTAACTCCTCTAGAGCACTTTAACTAACGGTACAATTTTGTTGCGAAGCCTCTTGACTTTTCTTGCTAGAATTTGAACTGGTTCCTCTTCGTAGGATAGATTTGGTCGAAGTTCTACAAACACAGGTTCCACGATGAGCGAAGGATCAGAACGATATTTCCGAAGCATTTATACATGACTAAACGTCGTGGATTTTACTCAATTCAGAGGGCAACAATAATCGATATGCCACGAGACCAACTCTTTCAATAATTTCAAAGGTCCAATGAATCGGGGATTCAATTTTCCCTTCTTGTCAAATCTTAAAACCTTCTTCCACTGTGATACTTTGAGGAAAGCTTTTTACCAACTTCGTACTTGATATCTCTTCTCTTGAGATCAGCATAAGCCTTATGTCGATCAATGGCGACCTTTAAACGATCATGAATAATGGTGACATACTCTTCAGTCTCTCGAAGCAAGTCAGGGCCTAACATCTTGCCTTCGCCAAGCTCCGACCAACACAATGGAGTTCTACAACGCGTACCATACAATGCTTCGTACGGAGCCATTTGTATTGATGCTTGGTAACTATTATTGTAAGCAAATTCGACAAGAGATAGAGATTTCTCCCAAGTTCCACCAAAGTCAATAATGCATGCTCGAAGCATGTCTTCCAAGATCTGTATAGGAAGGTTCAATAACAATGCAAACTTCTAAGGTTTCAATGGACAAGTTTTTCAATGATCTACCTAGATTACCCTTTCTGACTGGTCGTCAGATTGAGGGTGAAAAGATGTACTAAGATTAAATATGGTGCCCAAAGCTCCTTGTAAGGTTTTCCAAAATCGAGATGCAAAACGGGGATCTCGATCAGAGATAATAGACTTAGGTACTCCGTGGAGTCGGATTACATCCTTGATATACAAGTTAGCTAATTTAGGAAGGCCGTAGTCTATTCTAACCGGTATAAAATGGGATGACTTCGAGAAACGATCTACAATGACCCATATGGCATCATGCTTCGCGCGAGTTAACGGTATACCACTAACAAAATCCATAGTGATATTTTCCCATTTCCATTTCGGTGGATCAATAGGCTGCAATAATTCGGTAGGAGCACAATGTTTTGCCTTAACACGTTGGCAAGTGAGGCATTTGGAAATGAAATCAACTATGGACTGCTTCATTCCTGGCCACCAATAGAGTTCACGTAGATCCTTATACATCTTCACAGACCCGGTGTGAACAGAAAAAGAACTCGAATAAGCTTCAGAGAGAATATTGGTGCGAAGAGATTCATCGTTAGGTACAAAGACCCGGTTATGAAAACACAAGAGTCCTTCAGAATTAATTCTGAAGTCAGGGTTTTCCGATAGCTTAGAGACAATGGATTGAAGCTCAAGATCTTGCTCTTGCAAGCCCTTAATTCGTGAAACGATGGTAGACTGAACTTGAAGTTCAGCTACAAGACAACGATGTTTCCGAAGTCAGAAGTGAGCATTAATTGCTCGAGGGGCTACAATATAACAATGATAAGATGAGTTAATGTACTACATAATACGTATAACTCCAAATTCATCGTCAATACTTACCAGGCAAAGGTTTGCAGCTGAGTGCATCAGCTACAACATTAACCTTGCCTAGATGGTAATCAATGACTAGATCGTAATCTTTAAGGAGTTCCATCCTCCTCTGTTGTCGAAGGTTCAACTCCTTTTGAGTCAATAGATACTTAAGGCTTTTATGGTCGGTGAAGAGATAACATTTTTCTCCGTAGAGGTATTGTCTCCAGATTTTTAATGCAAAGACAATTGCAGCCATTTCAAGGTTGTGAGTGGGGTAATTCAGTTCATGCGGCTTAAGTTGCCTCGAAGCATAAGCAATGACTTTGCCCTCTTGTATCAATACATATCCTAACCCGAGGTACGATGCATCACTGTATATTGTGTAGTCCTTTCCGGACTCGGGTTGGGTCAGGACCGGTGCATTGGTCAAAACTTGTTTCAATTGATCGAAACTTCATTGTTGAACCTCGGTCAAAACAAAAAGAGTTCATTTCCTCAGTAATTTGGTTAAAGGAGCGGCTATCATAGAAAATCCTTTTACAAATCTACGATAATAGCCAGCAAGCCCAAGGAAGCTTCAGACTTCACCAATGTTCGTCGGTGGGTGCTAATCTACAATAGCTTGAATTTTCTTCGGGTCCACTTGAATAACTGAATCCGACATGATATGTCCCAGAAAGGCAACTTCGATGTGTAACACCCCTCGCCCGGGAATGCGAGCGAGGAGCGTTACATTTGCAGCGTATTATTATTCGGATTCATATTATACATATTCATGACATACATAAGCAATTCCAATTATCATAACATACTTGACATACAAGTTTCTTTATGAAACATACTTTAGATTTATACTACATATACATGCGGAAGCTTACTCTAACATTCAACCAAAAATGTAAACATACATATATGTTGGCTAACAAAAACCTTAACTATTACATACAAACGATCATGTTACGATCATAACAATTACATACATGTACTAACACAACAAGATAATCATTTAATCATCCTTATACATTCAACAACCATTACATAATCATGTTACCAAACCAATTTCTTAATCTACCGTATTCGAATCTTACATATAAACAAGGCTCATTCCCTAGGTAATTTCTAACTAAGCATAGCAATACATTTTAATCTTAATTTTATATCATACATCTAGATGCATATTACAATCCTATAGTTCATGTCTCATTAACACAATCAATTTTCCAAGATCACATAATCATACAAGCACACTTTAAATCCCATAGCAACCACCATAACAAACTTAAAGTTAACAAACTTTACTTATATACATGCCAACATAAAGTTATTACAAAACAAGCTTATGCTTACATATATATACAAAACCAAACCAAGCCTTAAACATAGCAATTACATGACAAGCATCCAAAATACATGTATCATATGCATGTGACACTTATATACATCTATTCCACCAACTATAATAATCAAAAGAGTCATACTTGTGCTTGGACTTCAAGGTCAGCTCTCTAAGACAATCGACTAGCTTTCGGGACTAGTACCTGAAATTTTTGGAAGAAGGGAACATAAGAGTGATAAGAACAAGGTATGTACTTAGTGAGGCAGCCCTAAACTTTACTAATTTCTATCTTTTAGAGCATTATACAATCTTTAAGGTTACCTAACTAGGCTTTAATCAAAAGTTCACCTAGCTAGTCCATCATGCATAAGTAGACTTAGCTAATCTTGTAACCATTTCAAGTAACCATTGATGCAACATAAACAACATACTTTTATGTTCATTCATACAACAAGTATCAATCAAAACATTATCATATACAACAACAAGCATCATTTAAAAGCATTAGCATATACAAGGCAATTAGGCATATCAATTTCATTTCATTGGTACTTATCATTTAAGTACTTATCTTTCAAGTCATGTAACTTTTAAATATGTTGCCTTGGATGATTAATGAACAAGGTAATCGAGTCTACGTGTGACATATGACTTTGGATACCTAAAGGTATCAATGCTTTGTAACCAACTTGTAACATGTAATCAGAGGACGCCATAGCATCAAGGTGACTTACCACCTTAAGGAATATTGGTGACTAACCACCATTCTTTGACAATAATCAGAGGAGCTCAATGACTCTAAGGCATGCCCTTCTACCTATAGACACTAATCAAACCAAGGTCTTATCTTAACTTATATATTTAACAAAACCAATTGCTTGTTATTCAACAATTCACCAAACATGTAATAATATCGATCTTTATTTCAGAGCAATCATTCAATTCATGATAACATGAAAAATCAGCAAGCACATATTATCATTTTCATCATGTAAACATCAAAATACAGTAGCTAAACTCATCATATAAGTTCATGTCATATGGTTTATTCAATCATCAACCCAATCTAACATATCTAGGCCAAAGTAAGCTTATCTAACTAGCATAGTCAACATATCATAAGTCTTTCCTTTAATCCTTCTTCCTTAGCATTTTAATTTTTACCAACCATTATTAAGTTCATTTCATGCTTCCTTCATGTTATCTAATAATAAAAAATAACAAGGTTAGGATACTAATCCTAACACTTTAAACAAAACTGCACTCACAATACTCCAAGCTAGTTTGTCTCCTTAATGATGATGCCTCTCCCTTTCTTCTTGGTTTGATCACCTCTTGATTCCTCTAATATCTCTTCACCAATATGCTCTTGAATCATATTAAAACATATATAACATCCATTAGTATTAGCACAAAAATCCAACCAAATCAAGCAAACAACAATAAACACACAAGGTGTCCTTAACATGGCAGTTTTGAGCATTGTCCACTAATCTGTCATAACTTTTTATTCCCTAATCCAAATAAGGCATATCATACTATTCTGGAAAGCTTATAAACACACCTCTAAAACCATGTATGGCTCATATTTTTAGCATTTTCCAGTTAATACAGTTTTACATTTGAAAACAGGACAATTTCATGGCCTAATCTGTCCAAGCTTAATTTAGTGACTTTAGTGCATTTAAATCCTATATTTCAAAATTCATTTGATTCTAAGATATTAACCACATTAACCTACATGTATTAACATAACAATGAAGTTCTAACATCTTTAAAAACAGAGCATTCAAGTCCTCAATTTATCAATTTCCACAAAATAGTCCCCTTTAATCCTTTAATAATCCTACATGTGATCTAAATGCATTTAACCTACCAATTGAGACTTAATTCAAGCTTGGCCGTTTAATTTTTATTCATTCCAAGACTCCCCTGTTTCAAGCAAAAATTTCCATAATTTTATTGTCATTATTTAAACCCCTATATTTTTCGAATTTTGCAATTTAACCCAGCAGATTCCAGATTCATCCAGTTTCAATATAGTAACTTCTAATAGAAATTCAGAGACCTATACTTAACATTTTCGTGCAATTATTACCTCTATCTCATGTAAAATTTTGTCCTCTACAACTTTGTATAAGAACACTATTTCCAGAAATGACTCTAACATGCTCAATTTTCCAGATTTCCTAAAGGTTTCTATAATTAAAAATTCTGGGCAGATTCATTATTCAAGCTTCACGCATGTAAATTTTCTAGCATTTTAAGCAACCTAATGTAACATACAACCTATCAACACATCAATAATCATTCTCAAATCAAATTCACAGCACAAACAATTCAAGAAACACATCAATTCACCAAGAACATTCAAACAAAAACATGAGCAGAATTTTAGCTAGAACACTTACATGAGTCTAAGATGAACAGGCATGCTTCCCTTTCAATTTTTCCAGCATTAATCTCTATAAATTCACTCTCTCTCTCATTTTCTCTTAGTTTCAGTTGTGTGAGGAAATGTGAGAAAGATGATAGCATTTGGGGGTTGTTTCACCCTTGTAGCCGTGTGGCTTTGAGTGGATTTGGGTGGGACACATGGCTACATAGTAACCACGTATAATTCCACTAAAATATATATATATTATAATAATGTATTCAGCCCACTATTTTATAATTAGACATATGTTTTACTTATTTAATAAGTTTAATTTCCAATATACATATATTATAATATAATTCCTTTAAATTATTATTATAAAGTTTAATCTAATAAAATTCCACTATCTAATACATATGTGACATATACACATTTTTCATTTTAATTTCTATTACCACAAATGAACATACATGTTGTTTTTAATCCAATTATAATTTAATATAACATAACTTTTCTTGTTTCATTGCAATCTTAGTCAAAGTGTAAAATGCTTACACTTTTCTTGTTTCCCTATGATTTAAACTAGGGTGGTTTTAGGGTTTTACAACTCCTCCCCCCTTAAAGAAAATTCGTCCTCGAATTTTACCTGAATCGAATAGATGAGGATACTGCTTCTTCATCGTGTCCTCAGGTTCCCACGTCGCTTCTTCGACGTTGTGATTCCTCCAAAGAACTTTGACGAGAGGAACACTTTTATTTCGAAGTCTTTTGACTTCTCGATCAAGGATTTGAACAGGCTCTTCTTCGTATGAAAGATCAGGATTGAGTTCAACTTCTTCAGGTTTAAGAACGTGAGATGGATCAGATCGATATCTTCTGAGCATTGAGACGTGGAAGACATTGTGTATTTTATCGAACTCGGGAGGAAGAGCGAGTCGATAAGCTACATGACCAATTCATTCAATTACTTCAAATGGTCCGATAAATCGAGGACTTAGCTTGCCTCTTTTGCCGAATCGGAATACTTTCTTCCACGGGGAGACTTTAAGAAACACTTTATCTCCGACTTGATGTTGAATGTCTCTACGTTTCAGATCGGTGTTAGACTTTTGGCGATCGAAAGCTTGCTTCAATCGAGAATGAATGATTTGAAGTTGTTCTTCGGTTTCCCGAAGCAATTGTGGTCCCAAAACTTTATTATCACCGAGTTCAGACCAACATAGAGGTGTTCGACATCTTCTGCCATACAACGCTTCGAAAGGAGCCATTTGAATCGAAGATTGGAAGCTATTGTTGTAAGCGAATTCTACCAAAGGTAGCGCTTTCTCCCAGTTCTTTCCGAAGTCAATGATACAAGCTCTGAGCATCTCTTCGAGAATTTGAATTACTCGCTCGGATTGACCATCGCTTTGCGGATGGAAAGCTGTGCTAAGATTCAATTTGGTTCCGAGAGCTTTATGTAGAGTCTTCCAAAATCGAGCTGTGAATCGGGGATCTCGATCTGAGACTATTGAAATTGGAACTCCATGTAAACGAATTACTTCTCGGATGTATAATTCAGCCAAGGTTTCAAGACTGAGATTCATTCTCACTGGAATGAAATGTGCTGACTTGGTGAAACGATCAACGATCACCCAGATAGCATCGCACTTTCTTGGCGAACAAGGAAGACCGGTTACGAAATCCATTGTGATCTGTTCCCATTTCCATTGCGGAAATTTGAGAGGTTGGAGCAAACAAGTAGGGACTTGGTGCTCGGCTTTAACCCGTTGGCAGTTTAAACATTTCGCTACAGAGTCGTTGATAGCTGTTTTCATTCCTGGCCACCAATACAAGGGCTTGAGGTCCTTGTACATCTTAACTGATCCAGGGTGGATCGAAAAAGAACTTTGGTGCGCTTCTTGTAGGATTTCATCTTGTAATTCTTTGTTATTAGGGACACATATACGATCTTTGAAGTATAGAAGACCATTCGACTTAACAGAGAGGTCAGGATTAGACTCAAGCTTAGAATTGATTTTCTGAAGTTCTGGATCAATTTATTGAAGTTCTCTGATCCTGGTGATCAGAGTAGATTGAACTTGAAGTTCATTCAGATAATTCCGAGTTTTGCATAGCCGGAAATGAGCGTTGATAGCCAAGGTAGCTGCGAATAACAAAATTAGAGATGTTACTTACAATTCAAGGTATGATTCGAAACTTTACTTAATGATTAAGGAAGCTTTCGAATTGTTACTTAATGAGCAAGAAAGAGTTCGAATTTCTTCCTTGACTACCAATAAAGAATTCGAACAAATGCTTTAAGCTTAAGAATGAATTGTTCTCGAATTTGAATAACATACCGAGATTCGGTTTTTGACTCAAAGCGTCGGCAACGACGTTGGCTTTTCTAGGATGATAATCTATGATCAAGTCGTAATCTTTGAGTAACTCCAACCATCTTCTTTGCCTAAGGTTCAAATCCTTTTGAGTGAGCAAATACTTCAGGCTTTTGTGATCAGTGAACAACTTGCATCTTTCACCGTACAGATAGTGCCGCCAAATTTTGAGTGCAAACACAATGGCCGCAAGCTCGAGATCGTGAGTAGGATAATTCAATTCGTGCGGCTTCAATTGTTGAGGGGTGTATGCAATCACGTTGCCTTATTGCATCAGAACACAACCTAGGCCCGAGTGTGATGCATCGCTGTACACAACAAATTCTTTACCCGATTCGGGTTGAATAAGGACTGGGGCATGTGTCAGAGCTTGTTTGAGTTGGTCGAAGCTTCGTTGCTGCTTTTCCGACCACTCAAAGGTTACATACTTTCGGAGGAGTTTGGTTAACAGTGCGGCAATCACCGAGAATCCCTTCACAAATCTTCGGTAATAACCGGCTAAGCCAAGAAAACTTCGGATCTCACTCACATTTCTCGGAGGTCTCCAATCAAGAATAGCTTGTACTTTCTTAGAGTCTACTTTGATTCCATCGGCAGAAATGATGTGTCCGAGGAATGAAACTTCGGATAACCAAAATTTACACTTAGTAAACTTGGCGTATAATTGGCGATCTCGGAGCGTTTGAAGTACAATCTGAAGATGATCAGCATGTTCTTCCTTGTTCCGGGAGTAAACAAGGATGTCGTCGATAAATACGACAACGAACTTGTCGAGATAGGGCTTGAATACTCGATTCATCAGGTCCATGAACGCAGCAGGGGCATTCGTTAAACCGAATGGCATTACTAGGAACTCATAATGTCAATATCGAGTTCGGAAAGTTGTTTTGGGCACATCTTCTTCTTTCACCCTCATTTGATAGTAACCGGACCGAAGATCAATCTTAGAGAACAGGGCTGCGTGTTTGAGTTGATCAAACAGATCTTCGATTCTCGGTAGCGGATACTTGTTCTTGATAGTGACTTTTTTCAATTGGCGGTAATCGATACAGAGCCGCATCGAACCGTCTTTCTTTTTCACGAACAAAATAGGGGCACCCCAGGGAGAGATGCTCGGTCGAATGAATCCCTTGTCTTCGAGCTCTTGTATCTGCTTCTTCAATTCTTTCAGTTCAACCGGTGCCATACGATAGGGAGCAATGGACACAGGATTAGTTCCGGGTTGAACTTCAATCTTAAATTCGACTTCCCGAGTTGGAGGAAGACCAGGGAGTTCCTCAGGAAAAACATCAGCAAATTCAGATATAACAAGTATTTCTGGCAAACCGAAATCAAGCTCATCTTGTAATGCCATAGCAGCAAAAATAGTAGTCGGTTTCTTGTCTATCAACAGAATGGATTGTTTTCCTAAACCCCGTAAATACAACCTACGGTTTTGACAGTCTACCCAGGCTTCACATTTAGGCAACACATAAAGATTACAAGGAAAGGGTACATTTCGGATTGTTATCTGACAGTCTTTACAAATCAAATTTATAGGCATACTACCTCCTATATGGTTCGAAACAATTAGGCCGTTTGTACAGTTTCAGGTTTCAATTTAAGTTCATCTAACAAGTATGAGCATATAAATGAATGGCTTGATCCCGAATCTATCAAAGCGTAAACATGTTTAAGGTTAAGTTCAACCGTACCCGCAATGACATCGGGAGACTCTTCTTCTTCTTTGCCACGAATGTGATAGACACGAGCTGGAGCTCGAGATTCCTGATAGGTAGTGGCTTTTGAATAAGCAGTCTTGCCTGTCCCTTGATTACCCAATTGAGCTTGTCTCGGGTTCTTGTTTCGACCAGATGGTGTCGGGTTCGGATTAGAGTGACGAGTAGAAGTTTGGTCATCCTTCTTCGGACAGTCACGAATGTAATGATCATTGCCTCCACAGGCGAAGCAGAGATTAGACTGAAATCGGCATTGGCCGAAGTGCTGTTTTTGACAGAATTTGCAAGTAGGTGTCCTTTCAGATTTTCCGATGTTGTTAACAGAAACCACCGGAATTGCCATCTTGTTTGAAGACGGAGGTCGATAATCATTCTGAGTGACATGTGAATAAGTAGAGAAGGACTCATTCTGGTGCTTTGGCCTCTTCGACCACCGGGACTTATTGTCACCCTTTTTACCCTAGTCCGGACGATAACTACTCTTTCGCTTTTCTGCGACCCTCATCGTAGCTTCAGTAGAAATAGCTCGGTTCACAAGAGTTTGAAAGTTTGTGGGACCAAGAGCAGTAAACATCAGTTTTAGCTCGTCGTTCAGACCACCGACGAACTTACGACATTTCTCTTCTTCAGTCTTAATGTAAGCAGCTCCGTACTTGCAGTATTTGCAGAAATCAGCAACATATTGTTCAATCGGCCGATTGGCCTGCTTTATGTACAAGAATTTATTTCTGCAATCAGCCAGATATTGTTCGCTAATGAACTTCTTCTTAAACTCATCAACGAAGAAGTCCCAGGTCACTGACTCAGCAGGGGTAGTCAGAATCGTGGTTTCCCACCAGCTTAAAGAGTCTTCGGTTAATAAGGAGACTGCACACTCGAGTTTATGCTCATCGGAACATTTGAGTTGCTTAGTCAAGATCTGGATAGTTTTATCGAGCCACTGCTCACCTTTTTCCGATTTCTCGATATCAAGGCCACTAAAAGGAGTAGCTCGGTGTGAAGCAAGCTTGTCGATCGGGGCTTGAGATGGTGCAACAACAACCGGGGCTGCTCGTACACTCGTTGCAAAGTGATCGAATATTTCTTTGACACTGATAAAACATTCCCAACGAACAGTTTCGATGGTCGCATTGTCCAAAGGAGGAGGGACTTGTACTCGAGGTTGCTCTCGAGGTTGTTCAGGTTCAACTGGGGGTCGCATAGCAACGCTATCCCCGTTCTTAGTAGAAGATCCTTGGGGACTCTCATCGTCCCGAGCTATGTTGGTAGCAGACATTCTATAAGGAATTAAGAGGAAAGTTCGGAATTAGAGAGCGAAGTCACAAATAATTCAATATAAGACTCCTTGGTGGCATAGTGTAATCCTATATGATGCATGACATGTTCGGACAAATTTTAGGATCTATAACCTAAAGCTCTGATGCCAATTTATGTAACACCCCTCGCCCGGGAATGCGAGCGAGGAGTGTTACATTTGCAGCGTATTATTATTCGGATTCATATTATACATATTTATGACCTACATAAGCAATTCCAATTATCATAACATACTTGACATACAAGTTTCTTTATGAAACATACTTTAGATTTATACTACATATACATGCGGAAGCTTACTCTAACATTCAACCAAAAATGTAAACATACATATATGTGGGCTAACAAAAACCTTAACTATTACATACAAACGATCATGTTACAATCATAACAATTACATACATGTACTAACACAACAAGACAATCATTTAATCATACTTATACATTCAACAACCATTACATAATCATGTTACCAAACCAATTTCTTAATCTACCCTATTCGAATCTTACATATAAACAAGGCTCATTCCCTAGGTAATTTCTAACTAAGCATAGCAATACATTTTAATCTTCATTTTATATCATACATCTAGATGCATATTACAATCCTATAGTTCATGTCTCATTAACACAATCAATTTTCCAAGATCACATAATCATACAAGCACACTTTAAATCCCATAGCAACCACCATAAGAAACTTAAAGTTAACAAACTTTACTTATATACATGCCAACATAAAGTTATTACAAAGCAAGCTTATGCTTACATATATATACAAAACCAAACCAAGTCTTAAACATAGCAATTACATGACAATCATCCAAAATACATGTATCATATGCATGTGACACTTATATGCATCTATGCCACCAACTATAATAATCAAAAGAGTCATACTTGTGCTTGGACTTCAAGGTCAGCTCTCTAAGACAATCGACTAGCTTTCGGGACTAGTACCTGAAATTTTTGGAAGAAGGGAACAGAAGAGTGATAAGTACAAGGTATGTACTTAGTGAGGCAGCCCTAAACTTTACTAATTTCTATCTTTTAGAGCATTATTCAATCTTTAAGGTTACCTAACTAGGCTTTAATCAAAAGTTCACCTAGCTAGTCCATCATGCATAAGTAGACTTAGCTAATCTTGTAACCATTTCAAGTAACCATTGATGCAACATAAACAACATAATTTTATGTTCATTCATACAGCAAGTATCAATCAAAACATTATCATATACAACAACAAGCATCATTTAAAAGCATTAGCATATACAAGGCAATTAGGCATATCAATTTCATTTCATTGGTACTTATCATTTAAGTACTTATCTTTCAAGTCATGTATCTTTTAAATATGTTGCCTTGGATGATTAATGAACAAGGTAATCGAGTCTATGTGTGACATATGACTTTGGATACCTAAAGGTATCAATGCTTTGTAACCAACTTGTAACATGTAATCAGAGGATGCCATAGCATCAAGGTGACTTACCACCTTAATGAATATTGGTGACTAACCACCATCCTTTAACAATAATCAGAGGAGCTCAATGACTCTAAGGCATGCCCTTCTACCTATAGACACTAATCAAACCAAGGTCTTATCTTAACTTATATGTTTAACAAAACCAATTGCTTGTTATTCAACAATTCAACAAACATGTAATAATATCGATCTTTATTTCAGAGCAATCATTCAATTCATGATAACATGAAAAATCAGCAAGCACATATTATCATTTTCATCATGTAAACATCAAAATACAGTAGCTAAACTCATCATATAAGTTCATGTCATATGGTTTATTCAATCATCAACCCAATCTAACATATCTAGGCCAAAGTAAGCTTATCTAACTAGCGTAGTCAACATATCATAAGTCTTTCCTTTAATCCTTCTTCCTTAGCATTTTAATTTTTACCAACCATTATTAAGTTCATTTCATGCTTCCTTCATGTTATCTAATAATAAAAAATAACAAGGTTAGGATACTAATCCTAACACTTTAAACAAAACTGCACTCACAATACTCCAAGCTAGTTTGTCTCCTAAATGATGATGCCTCTCCCTTTATTCTTTGTTTGATCACCTCTTGATTCCTCTAATATCTCTTCTCCAATATGCTCTTGAATCATATTAAAACATATATAACATCCATTAGTATCAACCTTAGCACAAAAATCCAACCAAATCAAGCAAACAACAATAAACACACAAGCTGTCCTTAACATGGCAGTTTTGAGCATTGTCCACTAATCTGTCATAACTTTTTATTCCCTAATCCAAATAAGGCATATCATACTATTCTGGAAAGCTTATAAACACACCTTTAAAACCATGTATGTCTCATATTTTTAGCATTTCCCAGTTAATACAGTTTTACATTTGAAAACAGGACAATTTCAGGGCCTAATCTGTCCAAGCTTAACTTAGTGACTTTAGTGCATTTAAATCCTATATTTCACAATTCATTTGATTCTAAGCTATTAACCACATTAACCTACATGTATTAACATAACAATGAAGTTCTAACATCTTTAAAAACAGAGCATTCAAGTCCTCAATTTATCAATTTCCACAAAATAGTCCCCTTTAATCCTTTAATAATCCTACATGTGATCTAAATGCATTTAACCTACCAATTGAGACTTAATTCAAGCTTGGACATTTAATTTTTATTCATTCCATAACTCCCCTGTTTCAAGCAAAAATTTCCATAATTTTATTGGCATTATTTAAACCCGTATATTTTTCGAATTTTGCAATTTAACCCAGCAGATTCCAGATTCATCCAGTTTCAGTCTAGTAACTTCTAATAGCAATTCAGAGACCTATACTTAACATTTTCGTGCGATTCTTACTTCTATCATGCTCAATTTCCGAAAGGTGTCTATAATTAAAAATTCTGGGCAGATTCATTATTCAAGCTTCATGCATGTAAATTTTCTAGCATTTTAAGAACCCTAATGTAACATAAAACCTATCAACACATCAATAATCATTCTCAAATCAAATTCACAGCACAAACAATTCAAGAAACACATCAATTCACCAAGAACATTCAAACAAAAACATGAGCAGAATTTTAGCTAGAACACTTACATGAGTCTAAGATGAACATGCATGCTTCCCTTTCAATTTTTCCAGCATTAATCTCTATAAATTCACTCTCTCTCTCTTATTTTCTCTTAGTTTTAGTTGTGTGAGGAAATGTGAGAAAGATGATAGCATTTGGGGGTTGTTTCACCCTTGTAGCCGTGTGGCTTTGAGTGGATTTGGGTGGGACACATGGCTACATAGTAACCATGTATAATTCCACTAAAATATATATATTATAATAATGTATTCAGCCCACTATTTTATAATTAGACATATGTTTAACTTATTTAATAAGTTTAATTTCCATTATACATATATTATAATATAATTCCTTTAAATTATTATTATAAAGTTTAATCTAATAAAATTCCACTATCTAATACATATGTGACATATACACATTTTTCATTTTAATTTCTATTACCACAAATGAACATACATGTTGTTTTTAATCCAATTATAATTTAATATAACATAACTTTTCTTGTTTCATTGCAATCTTAGTCAAAGTGTAAAATGCTTACACTTTCCTTGTTTTCCTATGATTTAAACTAGGGTGGTTTTAGGGTGTTACACGATGAGCCAAAACTCACACTTAGAGAACTTCACGTACAACCGCTTCTCTTTTAAAGTCTGAAGCAAAATACGAAGATGATCTCGGTGTTCCACTTCATTCTTGGAATAGATCAATATGTCATCTATAAAAACCACTACGAACTTTTCAAGATAGGGTCAAAAGACCCGATTCATCAAATCCATAAAAGCTTCTGGTGCATTGGTTAACCCAAAGGGCATCACCAAGAATTCATAGTGTCCATATCTTGTACGGAAGGCAGTCTTTGGCACATCACACTCCTTAACTCTCATTTGATAATAGCCCGACCTTAAATCGATCTTCGAAAACACAGAGGCATCTTTTAATTGATTGAACATGCCGTCTATTCTAGGCAATGAATATTTATTCTTGATGGTTACTTTATTCAATTATCGGTAGTCAATACACAATCACATGGAACCATCTTTCTTTTTAACAAAGAGAACCGGAGCTCCCCAGTGCGAAAGGATCAGTTGAATGAAACCTTTATTTAATAACTCTTGAATATGAGCCTTTAATTCATTTAAGGCTTAAACGTCAGATAAGTGCCCAAACTATACCCTTTTTTCCAGTTAGGTGCCTAACGTTTGTTTTGGGCCACTTAGGTGCCTAACGTTTCATTCCGTAACCCATTTAAGGTTTTAGCTGTGACGGACGTTAAAATATTCCGTTAAGGGACACGTGGCAAATTTTTAGTGCTTCTGATATTAAAAATAATAAAATAAATTAATTAAATTAATTAAAAATAAAATTAACCCTTAACCCATCTTCTTCCCCATCACCATCTCCTTCTCCGCTTCTTCGGTCATTACATCTGTTGAAATAATCTGATGCAGGATCAATGAAAATGATATGTTCAAGCATGATTGGAGAAGCAGATCAAAGGTTCAAGTTTTGCAGTACGTTTTCTTGAAATGGTCCTTGGCTTTCCTTGTTGGATTGTTAACAGGATTAATTGCCACTCTTATCAATCTTGCAATTGAGAACATTGCTGGATACAAGCTTCTTGCTATTGTTGGTTTCATAGAGGAGGGAAGGTAAGCTTTACCTTCAATTCTCCAAGAGACTAAACTTTAGCTTATATCTCAATATGATCTGAATCCTGAATTCGATGCAGGTATATATCTGGGTTGATCTTTTTCACTGGGATCAATTTTTTTCTCACCTTGGTTGTTGCAGTTCTTTGTGTGTGTTTTGCCCCAACTGCAGCCGGTCCTGGTATTCCTGAAATCAAGGCTTATCTCAATGGAGTTGATACTCCTAACATGATTGGTGCCACAACATTGCTTGTCAAGGTTTGAATTTACTGCTGGAAGCTCAATTAATGCTTCAAGTTCATATTGTTAGGATTTTGGTTAACTGTACAAGAAATTTTTGATATGGTTATCTGAAAATGAATGTTTCATCTCGTATCTGCCTTGTGATTTTTAAGTTTCAATAAAATATTGATAAGCAGAGATTGATCAGATCTGGTATTTCGAGAGTTTGATCAATTCTAGTGTTGTCAATGGATCAAATTTAGATCTAATATGAGGTAGTTTTCACTTTATTTTGTATCAAATTTAGATCTAGTGTTGCCCCAATGCTGATAAATTTTTAGATAATTTTAGATTGTTGGCAGCATTGGGGCAGTTGCTGCTGGTCTAGATCTGGGAAGGGAAGGGCCTTTAGTGCATATTGGGAGTTGCATTTCTTCGTTACTTGGCCAAGGAGGGCCTGACAACTACCGTATCAAGTGGCCTTGGCTTCGCTACTTCAACAATGATCGGGATCGCAGAGATATTATCACCCACCTGCGGTTCATCCTCAGGTGTTTGTGTAGCTTTTCGTGCCCCAGTGGGACGTGTCGTATTCGCTCTCGAAGAAGTTGCAACGTGGTGGAGGAGTGCCCTTCTCTGGAGAACTTTCTTTAGTACTGCAGTTGTGGTGGTGGTTCTCGAAGAAGATGGGGGGATGGTCATGGGGAAGAAGATGGGTTAAGGGTTAATTTTATTTTTAATTAATTTAATTAATTAATTTTATTATTTTTAATATCAGAAGCACTAAAAATGTGCCACGTGTCCCTTAACATAATATTTTAACGTCCGTCACGGCTAAAACCTTAAATAGGTTATGGAATGAAACGTTAGGCACCTAATTGGCCCGAAACAAACGTTAGGCACCTAACTGGAAAAAAGGGTATAGTTTGGGCACCTATATGACGTTTAAGCCTTCATTTAATTCCATAGTTTCCATATGATATGGTGCAATGGAAACTGGAGCAGCCTCAGGTTGCACCTCGACGCCAAACACCAGTTCACGGGTTGGGGGCAACCCCGGAAGTTCATCATGGAAGACATTAGGAAATTCACACACAATGTCAATATCTTGTAGTCGTACTTTGCCTTTGGTTTCCAGTGTCAAAGCATACAATGATAGATTCTTCACGTTCATCAGTACAACATTTTCCTTACCCAGACCCCGAAGGTACAATTTGCTCTTACGACAATCTACCCAGGCTTGATGCTCACTAAGCCAATCTAAGCCTAATGTAATGCCCTATAACGTCCCGATTTTGGGCCTAGATGTTTTAGAGTTCGAATCGGACCGGTCGAGAACGGTTTGAATCTTAAAGGGAGGTTTAGGGAACACCTAGTTCGGGATGCTTTAAAAATATGGAAAAATATCTAAAAATCGTCATTTATTATATGAATGATTTTGGTGAAAACAATTTTACAAAATAAGGTTTGGAAATACTACATTTTGGTGTAGTGACCAAATTACAGTTTTTGCAAAAGTTAAATAGTGATTGTTTTGTAAAGGATTGAAACTTTGAATCTTTAAGTAGCTAATTTTACCAAAATGTTTTTAATCAGATTTCTCCTTATTTTGGGTGATTTTAATAATGTTTTATCTAAATGAAATAAAGATAATTAAAAGGAAAAACTATCTTTGACTTTTCATAACTACCTTACGTCAATTTTCTCTCATTTCATTTTCTCTCAATTTCTTTTCAGCCAGACACCTTTCCTCCATCAATTAGCCTCTGATTTTCATTCCTTTTGATGAGATTTCAATCCCCTTTTGATTCCTAATCTTTTCCTCACCAAATCTTACTGTTTTTACATTGGATTTTCAAGAAAACTTGCCCAAATCAAGGAGAAATCAGCCATTAGAGGTAGGCTTCGTCCTTCTCCTCTAATGATCAGTTCTTTACTGAAATTCCCAAGTTATCAATCATTTGTTAATGATTTTTGAGTTGCTTTAATGTTAGAAACAAGCAATTATTTTAAAACTCAAGGTTTTTGGAGAGATCTTGATGATTTTCGTAGTTGTTGGTTAGGCTCTGTTTTGAGGTTGTTTTCTAATGTATTTTGGATGGTAATTGATGTTATAAATGAGGTTTTATCAAAAAATCCCGAATAGGCTTGGATTCCTAAGTTTTGTATGCTAGAATGGCGGTTTTTGGGGTGGTTTTGGTGTTCTATTATAGCTGGAGGTATAAGGATGAGTTTGTGGTGGTTTTTGATGTTGATTGATGTTTAGAAATGATTAGAAGTGATAGATCTTGGCTGGGCTTTGTTTTGGGAGAGTTCGGAGATGATTTCGGTTGTTTTTGGTAGCCGAAATGAGATTCTTGAGTAGAGCAGCGAGTTTAGGTGTGTGTCTGATGATTTCAATGCATGATGATGCATTAATCCTCTACTCTTATGTGTTGTAAACAAGGGAGACATCTTCGGACGCCTTTGGTGTTGATCCAGGAGCTTAGATAGCGTTTCGGCGAGCAAGCAAAACGTAATCGGTGAGTGCGAATGGTTTTAGAAGTCTTTGAGGGACAAAGAATCAAGGTTTGGGGATTTAGGAAAGGTTTGAAACACCTTCCTAAGTCCGGAAGTAAGTATTGGTTAGATTGCTCTCATATATGTGATGGTTTCCCCTAAAATGCTTTTACATGCTCATGTTTTGAGATAGATAAATTCCTATTGTTTTTATGCATGAGTTGTAGCATGAGATGATGCTTGAAAAGATTTCATGAAATAACATGATGCATTGATGAGTTTTGAGCTTTTGATTTAAAGCATGGCAAATGTTATGATTTTGAATGAGATGAGAAAGCTTTGTGAAATGTTGCATTAAAAACAGTAGGTGAGATGATGTTTTGACATAATATATTGGCATGGAAGATGAGATACTTACTGGATATAATTGATCGATCAATAGGATAAGAGTGCACTACAAACTAAAAATTCGTACGTGCTCTTTGGATTCAATCCAAAAGGAGAGACCGATGATGGGCATTCCATCGGGTAGGACTTGGTGAAATACCCAAGCTTTGTGGCGATGAGAGATTCCGCCATGTGAGTACCGTGATGTGAGATTCCACCGGAAGTTATGTTACTAGACAATGAGTATGGTGATGTGAGATTCCACCGGAAGTTATGTTACTAGAAAATGAGTACGGTGATGTGAGATTCCACCGGAAGTTATATTACTAGACAAGTGAGTACGGTGATGTAAGATTCCACCGGAAGAGTCTAGTGGTTTGAGAATGTTGTCCGCATATCCGAGTAATAATGAGATGTGAAATGCCAATATAATTATGAAAATGCTTTTGATTCACATGTACCTATTGATGAGATGATTTATGCTATGAGAAATGCATATGAGATTTGTATATGAAATGCTTTGGTTTTCACAAGCATGTGTATGGCCTTGCTATGATATTTGCATTGGTTTAAATGCATGAGATAGAATAGAGGTACATGTGGTTTCAAATGAAGATTTGCTTTGAAATGGTTTTCAAGCATGAGATAGAATGAGCATGTTGTTGAAAGTGGTTTTTGAACATGTGTTTTGAATAATGCATTATTGTGTTGGTTTTCTTTAGAGCATGCCTCACTAAGCAAGTGTTCTTACGCTCTCTTCTACCAATAATGCAGATAATTAAGGTGTTTTGGGCCGCAATAAGGTTAAGAACATCCAAGGAAGTGCAAAGCTCATGTATGGTGAAGTTTTATACACTTTAGTTTTGATATTTGGCAATGGGACTCCAAGGTTGTATTTGGGAGATGTGTTTTGAACTCCCTAAGTTTGTGGAATGTTTGTGATGGCTTTTATGGATTGTAAATGGTTCTAATGGTTTGGTTGGAGGTTTGAATGCTTATATTTTGTTTTGAGGCTAGGAAGCATGCATATAGATTGAATGTTCATATGATTGATGCCATGCTCTAGTTTAAGGTTCTTAAATATGATTCTTAATGTCTTGACAAGTTGCTGGTATGTTATGGTATGATTTGAAGCATGTTTGAGTGGGTTAAGAGGTGAGAAACCAGCATTTTCTGCTGCTACAGAGCAGGGTGTATCGAAACACCCTTAACTGTTTCGAAACGGGGGCTTGTAATGGCCATAATGTTTCGGAACGGTTGAAGGTGTTTCGGAACATTTTGGCTACTAGAGAGGCCTGTTTCGATACCGGTCTCGGAACGCACCCGAGTACCGAAGCGGTCAACACCATTTCGATACGGGCGGTTCGGTACGAAGGATTGGTGTTCCGAAACGGATGACCGTTGGATGATGATTTGAATTGTTTTAAGTTTTCATGTTTTACATTTTAGTCCTGAATGTTGTGGATGCAATTGCTTGAGCTTGGAATGTCCTTTTAAGCTGAAATTTGCAGATAGGCATGTAATATGACTAATTACATATTGGTAACCTTAAATTCTGCAAAGTCCTTATATTTTCTGAAATTAACATTTTGGTCCCTAAAAGTGTAATTCATGCAATTGAGTCCATAAATGTTTTCCGATCGACATGCCCTTCTCTCATATGATTCTTTAGTATTCACATAGGCTTAATGTGCATCTAGAAAAGATAAAAAGAAAAAAAGGGTCATTAAATAAGGTTGACTTTCGAGTTAACTATGGTTCTCCCTGTGTAATCTTCGTAGTTCGGGTCAAGCATCTAGGCTGGGCTAAGGGGGTTACATTTGTTGGTATCAGAAGCATTTTAACGAATAATTGGGGCTTGGTAAGTGGTGAATGTATGTGGTTATGAATGTTTGTGACTTTTCGGTGAAAATGTGATATGTGGATATTGATGTATGATTCAATTGAGATGAATTTTTGATGCTATGATGTGTTTAGAGTATAGTTGGGGATCCCATTGCCAAATCATTAATAATAAGAAGAATTGTTTTCAAAAATGAGCTTGAGTACTTGGATTACTTACCTTATTATGCCTAATTGAGTTTGTTGTATTTTGTCAGTGCATTGTTTTATTATGGGGCCACGTAGAGAGCTTAGAATCAATACTCGAGCTATGGCTGAGAGTGAGAATGTAGAGAATGCTGAGGATCTACCTCCTCATCCCCCTGGTGGACCACCTAGTGGTGGTGGAGCTGGGTTGGTGCTGCTAGAGTTGGTGATGGGGTTGCTGGACCCGAGGGAGGTCAGAGCAAGCTGCTCCTGATATGACCGTGTTGATACAAGCTATTGCTGGAGCTTTCCAGGCAGCAGTAGCTGGAGCTCATGGAGCTGCACCACATGATAGTGCTAATGTAAGATTGTCGTTGGAGCGTCTTCGCAGTCTGGGAGGGACTGAGTTTAGAGGTTTGACCCCGGAAGTTTTTGAGTCTTGGTTGCAGAGCACTAAGAGGGTACTTGGACAGCTGAACTGCAATAATGTTCAGAAGCTGGGATGCATTGTGTCACTACTACATGGTGATGCATATACGTGGTGGACGACCACTATTGCGGGAATGGAGGATGATGAAGTGACTTGGACATTCTTTTTGAATGTGTTCAAGCGGAAATACTTGGGAGTTCGCTACCTCGACGTGAAAAATAGGGAGTTTATGTCCTGGTGCAAGGGAGCATGACGGTGGCAGAATATGAGATTCAGTTTGTTCGCCTTAGTCAATATGCACCTGAGCTGATTCCTAACGAGAGGGAAAGATGTGAACGGTTACGTTATGGGCTGGTGACGGACGTGAAAACCTATATGCTCGCAGCCGATTATATTGATTTCAATATCTTAGTCACTAGAGCCAAGGTCATTGAGTTTAATCTTGGCTTGGCGAGTCGAGCAGGAGGATCTAGCTCGGGGAAGCGAGCTGCAGAACGCGATTTTGGTAGAGATCGCAACAAGAGGCATATGGATAAAAAGCCGCATTTTGATACTAGACGCGGGGTGGTAACCCTGGAAGAGGTCAGCAAGGACCGAATGCTTTCTTGAAGACTCCTGAGTGTAACCGGTGTGGTAGGAGACATTCTGGTGAGCGTTGGGGTAACCTTGGTACTTGTTGGAACTGTGGAAACCGGGGGCATATGAAGAAAAATTGTCCTCAGCCGTTGAGAGAGGGACATGCTCCGGTGAGAGCAGCTGAGCCACAGAGAGGTCGTGGGTGCGGCCGTGGTAATTTCCAGCGCAGAGACGAGGGTGGAAGGAACGTGGCAAATGTGGTGGCTGTCCAACCTGAGGGTGGTGGTCAGGCTCGAGTTTATGCCCATCGAGAGGGAAGGAATGACACAGACGTGATCGCAGGTACCTTCACTTTGCAATCCTTGTCATTACTTTCTTTGATTGATTCTAGATCTACACACTCGTACATATTGCGTGAACATGCTCAAATGCTTGGTTTTCCTGTTGAGTCTTTGGATGTTGGTATGCGTGGGACTAGTTCCTTTGTCGAGACAGTTGTAACAAGAAAGTTGTATAAGAGGTGTCCCTTAAAGGTGCAAGATCATGTATTTCTTGTTGATCTTATGTAATTGCCATTTTATGGTTTTGATGTAATTCTTGGCATGGATTGGCTTGTTGAACACAGAGCCGTTGTGGATTTTGAAAGTAAGCGAGTTTCATTGAAACTTGCGGATGATTATGAGGTTGTGGTGGTGGCAGAAAATGTGAAGTTTCTAGCTAATGTGGTGTTGACACTAGATGCAAGTCGGATGTTGCGTCAAGGATGTGAGGCTTATCTAGCCTTTGTTATGAATCCCAGTTTAAAGGAGGTGCGCGTAAAGGATATAAGAACCGTGTGTGAGATCCCTAGAGTGTTTCTGGAGGAATTACCTGGTTTGCCGCCTAGTCGAGAGGTTGAATTAGGAATTGAGCTGTATATGAACACAACTCCGGTGTCCATTGCTCCCTATCACATGGCACTCAAAGAGTTGAAAGAGTTGAAGACGCAACTTCAGAAGTTGCTTGACCGTGGCTTTATTCGGCCTAGCGTGTCACCTTGGGGTGCACCGGTCTTGTTTGTGAAGAAGAAAGATGGCACGATGAGGATGTGCATTGATTATCGTCAGCTGAATAAGTTGACTGTCAAGAACAAGTATCCTTTGCCGAGGATTGATGATCTTTTTGATCAGTTTCGGGGAGAGGCTGTGTTTTCAAAGATTGATTTGAGGTCAGGGTACTATCAGTTAAAGGTGAAGGATGTGGATGTGCCGAAAACAACCTTTAGAACGAGGTATGGGCATTATGAGTTCCTTGTGATGCCGTTTAGGTTGACGAATGCTCCTGTTGCATTTATGGACATGATGAATAGGGTGTTCCATGAATTCTTGGACAAGTTTGTTGTGGTGTTCATTGATGATATCCTTGTGTACTCTCGTACTGAGGAGGAGCATGAAGGTCATTTGAGGATTGTTTTGCAAGTGCTGTTTGAAAATCAGCTTTATGCTAAGCTAAGCAAATGTGAGTTTGGGATAAAGGGAGTTGTTTTCCTTGGTCATGTGGTTTCGGCGTGAGGGATTCGAGTTGATCCCCAGAAGGTTGAGGCGGTGATGAATTGGAAGCCTCCCAAGTCCGTTCATGAAGTCCGTAGTTTCCTTAGGTTGGTAGGATACTACCGGAGGTTTGTGGATGGATTTTCTAAGATTGTTGCCCCTTTGACGAAGTTGTTGCAAAAGGATGTTAAGTATGAGTGGACGGAAGCTAGACAGCAAGCTTTTGAGAAGCTAAAAGCAGCTTTGACGCAAGCTCCTATCTTGGTTCAACCTGAATCAGGGAAAGAATTTGTGGTGTATAGTGATGCATTCTATGTTGGTTTGGGGTGTGTGTTAATGCAAGAGGGAAAGGTGGTGGCTTATGCATCGGGACAGTTCAAAGTGCATGAGTGCAATTATCCTACGCATGATATTGAGTTGGCTACAGTGGTTCTTGCTCTAAAGATCTGGAGACATTATCTCTATGGTGAGAAGTGTACCGTGTACACGGATCACAAAAAATTCAAGTATCTGATGTCTCAGAAAGAGTTGAATCTTAGGCAACGACGCTGGGTGAAGTTGCTTAAGAATTACGATCTAACGATCGAGTATCATCCAGGGAAGTCCAATGTTGTGGCCGATGCTTTGAGCGGGAAAATGGCGGTGGAGTTAAGAGCGATGTTTGCTAGCTTGAGCATATCGCGAGATGGTGGTCTTGTTGCTGAATTGCAAGTGAAACCATCTTTGGTTTAGTTGATAAAGGACAAACAACTGTTGGATGAGTACTATTGGGTGGGATTGAAGAAAGATGTCGCTGAGTATGTTAGCAAATGTATGGTTTGTCAGCGGGTTAAGGCTGAACATCAGTTTCCTTCAGGGTTGTTGCAGTCGTTAAGGATCCCTGAATGGAAATGGGAGAGGATCGCCATGGACTTTGTGTCTGGTTTGCCTTTATCGCCATCAAAGAAGAATTTTGTTTGGGTGATTGTGGATCGCCTTACGAAGTGTACACATTTCTTGCCTGTGCATACTACGTACACCTTGGATAAGCTTGCGGAGTTGTACATTGCTGAGATTGTACGTTTGCATGGCGTACCAAAATCTATAGTGTCAGATAGAGATACGAGGTTCACCGTGAGGTTTTGGGAGTGTTTACATCAAGCATGGGTACGCGGATGAATTTCAACACTTCTTATCATCCGCAACCGGATGGACAGTAGGAGCGTGTTACCCAAGTGCTTGAGGATATGTTGAGGTGCTATGTTATTGAATTCCAAGGCTCTTGGGAGAAGCACTTGCCTTTGGTGAAGTTTGCCTATAATAATAACATTTACCAGGCGAGTATTTAAATGGCACCTTATGCAGCTTTGTACGGGAGGAAGTGCAGGACTCCTCTTTGTTGGGCTGAATCGGGACAAAAGTTGGTCTCGATGCCAGCTTTGTTAAAAGGAACCACCGAGAAGGTGAAGCTCATTTGTGAGTGGTTGAAGGCAGCATCAGATCAGCAAAAGTCTTACGCGGATTTGAAGCGTAAGGAGATAGAATTTGCGGTCGGTGATCGTGTGTTTCTAAAAGTTTCACCTTGGAAGAAGGTGATGAGGTTTGGCCGGAAGGGCAAGTTGAGCCCAAGGTACATTGAACCATATGAGGTGATAGAACGTGTGGGTCCTGTTGCTTATAAGTTGAGATTACCTCAAGAGTTAGAAAAGATACATAATGTGTTTCATGTATCCATGCTTCAGAGGTATAGATCGGACCCTTCGCATGTTATGCCTGTGGAGGAATTTGAGTTGAATCCAGGTTCAGGATCATCTGTCTCAAGGCTTCTGTCATCTGCCTGGGCCTCAGTTTGTGGGGTTGTCGTGGCGGGTTGTTCTGGTTTCTGTTCATTTGGCTGCTCAACTCTGGGAGCATCCAATTGTTTCCCACTTCTTGTCGTTTTTGCTTTACATTGCTCATAAGTGGGTTTTGTTGTGGCCTGTGTGTTACTGGATGATGCACCCATTAACCTATTGTTTATGATCTGAGTGAACTGCCCAAACTGGGTCTCCAGGTTCTTGATTGATGCCTCATGATTTTGCAACCGCATCTTAATCCTGTCCATGAAGTACTCGGTCTTGTCAATAAATTTATTACTATGAACAATAAAATCACTAGTGCGAGATATACAAGTATGTAAAGTAGATTCGAGTTGTAACGCCCCGGTTTTGGGCTTAGAAGTTTTGGGCGTTGACCGGTTTGGTCAAAGTGATGTTCGAATCTAAAAGGGTGAATTTAGGAAAGCCTAGTTCAGGTTGCATTAAAATTATGGAAAAATGTTCTAAAATCATCTTTTAATATATATGAGTGAACTGTGAAATCAATTTTGGAAAATGAGTTTTGGAAGGGTGACATTTTGGCTAGTGACCAAAATGTAATTTTTGAAAGTTTTGTGACTGTTTTAGAAAGGGTTGAAACTTTGAATCTTTAAGGAGCTATTATTCCAAAAGTAGTTTCTCCAGATTTTTCTAAGATATTTTAAGCTATATTCTGATTTTAAAACATATCAAAAGAGGAGGGAAAGCCATTTTGGCCATTTTGATAACTAACTTCCTATTTTCTTTTCTCTCATTTTCTCTCAACCCAAACACTTTCTTTCCAGAGAATTGTTTCTGATTTTCTCACCTAAATCTCTCCTTTCAATTCTCTTTTGATTCCTAATCATCATATCTACAAAACCTCATCATTTGCTACTTGATTCATCAAGGTTTTTGATTCCAAAAAGAGGAGAAACTCAAGTTTGGAGGTAAGAACGTCCTTCTCCTCTAAACTATCAGTTCTTTACTGAAATTCCTAAGTTTTCAATCCTTAATTGATGTTTTATTAAAGGCTTTTAAGTTGTGAAATGGATCTTGGCTTATAATGCAAGATTTGGTGATTTTTGATGATTTTCGTTTGATCTGTTAAATCTGTGATTGGAGATGTGTTTTTGATGTTATTTGAACTCTAAATTGATAAGGAATTGAGTTTTGATTGATGTAATCCCGGATAGGTTGGGTTTCCTAAGTTTAGCTTGTGATTCTTGATTGTTTTTGAGGTGATCTTGTGGATCTGGTGTTGCTGGAGGTATAAGGATGTTATTAGGTTCTTTTTAGATGTTAAATGATGTTAAAGGATGTTAGGTTTTGATGGTTAATGGCTGGGCTTTGTTGAGAAGTGGTTTGGATGCATTTTCGGTTGTGTTTGGTGGCCGAAAATGGAGTGGGGATGAGAGCAGCGAGTTTAGGTGCTTTCATTGAGGATATTAATGCATGATGATGCATTAACCTACTGTTTTGATGTGTTAAAACAGGGGAGTCATCTTTGGATCCAAGTGGTGGTGATCCGGAGGCTTGATTGGTGCTTCGACAAGAGGCGAAGTGGAATCGGTGAGTGAAATTGGGTTTTCGGCTTTGAAACCAATGTCTTGGGAGCTTAGTTTAAGTCTAAACAACTTTGCTAAGCTCAAGTGTAAGTTTTCGGAAATACTCTCTAGTGGTGGCCATGGTTTGGTTGTTGTGCAATGTGGTTTATTGCATGTTTTAAATTCTGTTTTGAAAGCATGATTTACCATGGTTATTGCTGATTTTGTAAGCCATATGTTGAAGGAAGCTCAAGGTAAGAGTTCTTTGTTTTTGAATATTGATTAAATGTAGTTTGATGCTTTGAAATGCATGAAGAATATGGCTTGGTTTAATGCTTTAAAACAGTGGATTTAATGATGAAATGATGTATATTGGCAAGTGATGTTTTGAAAAAGGTTAAGGTCACCAAGGTGGTTAAAAGTCCTTGAGTGAGCCATGTTACTTAAGAACATCAAGGTGGTTAAAAGTCCTTGGATGATTCTTGCTAAGGTCACTAAGGTGGTTAAAAGTCCTTGAGTGAGCCTTGTTACTTAAGAACATCAAGGTGGTTAAAAGTCCTTGGATGGTTCTTGTTAAGGACACAAAGGTGGTTAAAAGTCCTTGTGTGGTCCTTGCCATGGTGTTTAAAAGTCCATGGGCCAAGGTGTTTAAAAGTCCTTGGGGCCAAGGTGTTTAAAAGTCCTTGGGAAGAACACAAAGGTGGTTAAAAGTCCTTGTGTGGTTCTTGGAAATTATAAGATCACAATGGTGTTTAAAAGTCCATGTGTGAGTCTTATGTTGATCTTGTTTTTTTTTAAAGATGAAATGTATCACTTGTGGACAATATGACATGTAATGATATGAAGCATGAGATGCTTGTTTAAAGTTTGCTTGTGAGCATGTTAAAGTGTATCTTGGAGCATGATTTATGAATGAGTTTTATAAATGCATTATTGTGTGGTTTTAAGGAGCTTTCCTCACTAAGCTTTTGCTTACGCTCTCTTTCGTTTTCTTAAACCAATAATGCAGAACATTAAGGTGATTTGAGGGCAGCAAGGAAGGCAAGCAACCAAGGGAAAACTAAGCTCAAGTATGGAAAGGTTTTATCGAACACATTTAGCTTTTGGTGTATGGCAATGGGGGACCTTTGTGAATGTTGTTTGGAGATGTTTTGAACTCCTTGAGTATGTTTAATGTCGCTGATAATGCTGGTTTTGTAATTGGCCTTTACATGTATGGATTAGAGGTTTTATGCTTGAATAGTTGCTTGTGTAGGAAGCATGCCATTAGATTTGGGGCTTTTCATATGTGATGCTAATATGTTGATTGGTTGATGCAAACATGTCTCTTGTATGATGAATTGCATGCTGGTAAAGTTTGGTGGCATTTGGAGCATGATTGGTTGGTCAATTGCATGTTAAAGTAGGTAAAATTCTGTATTTTGTGCAGGCCGTTTCGGAACAGTGCCTGCCGTTTCGGAACGGGTGCCTCGAAGCAGCCCAGGCGTTCGAAACGGGCAACACCGTTCCGGAACGGATATGCTACTGCCCGACCCCGTTCCGGTACGCGTTGCGGAACAGCCCCGAGTTTCGAAACGGGCTGTCCCCCGTTTCGGAACGGCTGACCGTTGGGGGCTGACAGTGGCAGTTATATGTTTCGGATTGTTTACATTTTGGTCCTGAATCTTGTATGTGCAATTGTATGAGTTTGGAATGTCCTTATGAGCTGAAATTTGGCTGAGATGCATGAGACACGATTAATTTCAAGATGGTAACTTTAATTTGGGCTAAGTCCTCATATTTATCAGAATTTACAATTTGGTCCCTAAAGTTGTAAATTGTTCAATTGGGTCCTTGTTTGATCTCTGATGTTTATGATCTTTTAGTATGTCGTTTGTATGATCATTTTTAGGGTTAATGTGCATCTAGATAAGTTTTTAAAAGGAAAAAAAAAGGGTCGATAATCAAGGTTGACTTTCGGGTTGACTTTGGTTTTCCCCGTGTGACTTTCTTAATTCGGGTCAACCGTCTAGGCCGGGTTAAGGGGGTTACACGAGTGAATTATTGTTTTTATTCTGTTGTTGCTGAGGCTGCTGCCGGGACAGGTTCTGCTGATATCCTCCTAGTTGCTAGGTTGGATTTACAGTCGTGTTAGGGTTACTCTAGGAGAAATTTAAATGTTTTCTCAAGCTCGGATTGTACGCGTTGGTGTTGGTCCTGTTGTTTCTCTCATATGTTCCCATGAAATTGGCAGATTCGTAGCATTCTAAGGAATCATGGTTGCCCCCACACTCATCACAAAAGGGCTACACAACTTTGACCTCATATGTTTTCCTCGTGGGTTTGGCCATATTCATCACCAGCTGTGTCAGTTTATCCAGGCAGGCAGTGACAGATTCAGTGGTTTCTACTTCGTTCGCAATAGCTAGCTCCCTCACGCCGCCTCGGCGGGCTATAGTAAACTTGTAGTCGTTTTATGCTATTTTGTTAAAAATCTGTAGTGCCTCATCGAGTGGTCTGTCTAGGATGATTCCATTGGCTGAAGCGTCAAGCATCATTCTCGTTGGTTGATTGACTCTATTGTAGAACGTCGACACTTGAGTCCAGGTGGGGAAACCATGAAGCGGGCAGTTATTTAGCATTTGTTCGTATCGTTCCCATGATTCATACATCGGTTCATCATCCCCTTGGCCGAAAGAAGTGATCTCGTTTCTTAACCTATTCGTTACGTTTGAAGGGCTAAAACGATCGAGGAAGTCCTTGCACAACTTTGTCCAAGTGTTAAACGATCATGCCGGTTGGTTATTCAGCCATTGTTTTGCCCTATCCCTCAGTGAATAAGGAAACAGTCTTAACTTAAGCACATCTTGATGGACTCCATGTATCTTAAAAGCTCTGCAAATGTCAAGGAACCCCCTCAAGTGCTGCCGAGCATCTTCCGTGGCAGTTCCTCCAAATTTCCCCAATGTGTTTATCATGTTGAACATCACTGGTTTCAGCTTGAAGTGATCTGCTTCAATTTCATGTTCTTCCACAGTTGGATCAAATTCTCTGAAGTCGCGCTCCAAGTAGTCCCGAGTGGCGCACACATACTGTTGCTACCTGGGCTGAATAGGGGGTTGCTGCCCATACGGTGGATCTTGTTGCCCATCCATGCCGTTACGGGCATTGTTGGTAGGGTTGTCGTCTTGGTCGTTATACATGGTTGCCTCTGCTTTTCCTTTTTCCTTAGCTTTTCAGAGAGCTTCTCTTGATTGTTTCTTTAGTTTTCTTGCTCTTCGTTTGATCTCGTCTATGTAAACGATTTCGGGCGACGAGTTGGCTATGATCATAAACTAGACAAGAAAACTGTAAAATTCTACTTTTTTGAATAAAAAGGAAAAATAAAAATTGAAATTAAATGCAATAAAATAAAAGTGCAGAAAAATAAAGATGGATTTTACTATTGCTAATCCCCGGCAACGGCGCCAAAAACATTTAGAGTGTTTGGGTGTTCTCCAATTATGAGCGTAAGTGCACACTCTTGTCAAGTTATAGTATAAAAGATATCATCTCCCACGCGGATTGGACAACCAGATTCGAATGTAAATCCCTGCACAGAGAATATTCAAATGCATAATTAAATTTCAGTTCGTTTAAAAGAAAAGTAAATAAACACAAGTAATTTAAGGAAAAGATGAGGTTGATAGAATGGGTCAGGTTATGCTACTTCGTAGTGTGAAACTGCGTTGAATAAATCAAGTTGTATTGCGCTGCTAGACTTTGCTGCCTCGGCGGAATATGGCAGATTGGTGATTCAACAACTATCGCTGCCTTAGCAGGTGGAACATATGATTGGCTCGGTGGTAAACTCGACAGACCTTAAGGCTCAACAGAACGCTTCGAGAATGATTCTACTTATGTCTAAGCTAGAATATTGTTGATGCCCGCTACAGATAATACCCGTCAACGTGAATCTTGCAATGAACAACAACCTTTGGTTCGTCCTCTTTTAGCCGCTTTAAACCTTAACCTATGTCTAGGCTGGATTGATCAACACCTGGTATGGATGAGATCGTGCTTCCTTCTTTCGTGAGTTTGACTCTCTCTATGCCAAACAAATGGATTGCTCACAATCGATCTTTCAAACTCAATTAAAAACAATGAAGAACATGAAATAAGAAAACCTTGAATTTAGAACATAAACAAATGGATTGCTCACAATCGATCTTTCAGGAGTTTGACTCTCTCTATGCCAAACAAACTTGAACCCAAACAACCATTCTCACAACTATTTTACAACATAACCCAAACCCTAGAGAATTTAGAACATAGTGGCGTCAAGGAATCACAAGAGAAACCAAAGCTATTGCCGACTAGGGACATTCTAAGATGTCTAAAATACAAAATATGATCAAGTATATATAGGTCATGTGTAACGCCCCGGTTTTGGGCTTAGAAGTTTAGAGGTTGAATCGGACCGGTCGAGAATGGTTCGAATCTTAAAGGGGGATTAGGGAACACCTAGTTCGAGATGCTTTAAAAATATGGAAAAATATCTAAAAATCCTTATTTAATATATGAATGATTATGGTGGAAACAATTTTACAAAATATGGTTTGGAAATACTACATTTCGGTGTAGTGACCAAATCGTCGTTTTTGCAAAGGTTGAATAGTGACTGTTTTGTAAAGGATTGAAACTTTAAATCTTTAAGGAGCTAATTTTACAAAATATTTTTAATCAGACTTCTCTTTAATTTGGGTGATTTTAATAATGTATTAATTAAGGGAAATAAAAATTAATTAAAAGAAAAATTATCTTTGACTTTTCATAACTACTTTACGTCAATTTCTCTCATTTCATTTTCTCTCAATTTCCTTTCAGCCAAACACCATTCCATCATCAATTAGCTTCTTATTTTCACTCCTTTTGATGAGATTTCAATCTCCTTTTGATTCCTAATCTTTTCCTCATCAAATCCTCTTCTTTTCACATTGGATTTTCAAGAAAACTTGCCCAATTCAAGGAGAAATCAGCTATTAGAGGTAAACTTCGTCCTTCTCCTCTAATGGTCAGTTCTTTACTGAAATTCCCAAGTTATCAATCCTTTGTTAATGATTTTTGAGTTGCTTTAATGTTAGAAACATGAAATTTTGTCAAAACTCAAGATTCTTGGAGGGATCTTGGTGATTTTCGTTGTTGATGGTTAGGCTCTGTTTTGAGATTGATTTCTAATGTATTTTGGATGTTAAATGATGTTAGAAATGAGGTTTTATCAAACAAATCCCGAATAGGTTTGAATTCCTAAGTTTTGCATGCCAGAATGGTGGTTTTTGGGGTGGTTTTGGTGTTTTGTTATAGCTGGAGGTATAAGGACGAGTTTATGGTGATTTTTGGTGTTGATTGATGTTTAGAAATGGTTAGAAGTGATAGATATCGGTTGGGCTTTGTTTTGGAAGAGTTTGGAGGTGATTTCAGTTTATTTTGGTTGCCGAAATGAGGCTATTGAGTAGAGCAGCGGGTTTAGATGTGTGGTTGATAATTTTAATGCATGGAGATGTATTAATCCTCTGCTCTTATGTGCTAATAACAGGGGAGAGTGATCCGGAAGCAATCGAGGTAGTGTTGGAGGTTTCAGACGCTTGGTTGGCTCGTCGGCTAGCGTAATGTTGCGTATCGGTGAGTGAGAACATGATTTTCAGTCTTGGAATGGGTTTGAAAAGAGGTTTGGGAACTTAAATCTAGGCTTGAAACGACGGTTTAAGTTCGGAAGTAAGTGAAGTAGATTTCTCTCTCGATTTTTGCTATTATTGCTTTGAAAAGTATCAAAATGGATTTTGATGTGTTTGGTTAGGCAATATGGTTTAATTTGTTGTTTAAACATGGTTTTTAAGCATGAGAGTTGGTTATTAAACTTGGTTTGGTGAAGGATGCATGAAATTAATGTTCCTTGAGAGTATGTGATGTTGATTTGTGTTTTAAAGACATGGTGTAGCATTTTGGCCTTAATGGTGTTGCATGCTTTGAAAAAAGTAGATATGTTAATGATTTTAACATGATATATTGGCATAGATGATGAAAAGATTACCGGATATAATTGATCGATCAATAGGATGTAGAGTGCACTATAAACTAAAATTTGTACGTGCTCTTGGGCATTCCATCGGAGTAGGACTTGGTGAAACACCCAAGCTTTATGGCATTGAATGGTACCGCCATGAGAAATCGATGAGGGGCATTCCATCGTAGAAGGACTTGGTGAAATATCCAAGCTTTTTGGCAACAAGAGTTATTGCCATGAGACCGATGATGGGCATTCCATCGGAGTAGGACTTGGTGAAATACCCAAGCTTTTGGCGAATGTAGAAATTGCCATGTGAGTACGGTGATGGTATATGCCACCGGAAATTATGTTCTAGACGAGTGAGTACGATGATGGTAGATGCCACCGGAAGTGTCTAATGAGTTGTCTGCATATCCGTGTAAAAATAGAATCTGAGAATGCCAATATATCATAATGAAATGTGTACCACATGTACCAATGCTTGAAATGGTTTTATGCTATGAGAAATGCATTTAAGGTTTTGAGTTTATGAAATGCTTTTGAGTAACAAGCATGTATGCTTTGCCATGAGTTTTGCATTGGTTGAATGCATGAGATAGCTAGACGGTATATGTGGTTTTCAAATGGTGTTTTGCTTTGAAATGATTTTCAAGCATGAAAAAAAGGAAGAGTGTGAAATGGAAGTGGTCTCCAAGGAAATTGGTTAAAACTTTGCAGGAATCGTTTATGCATGAAAAGGTTTAAATGGAAGAATTGCAAGAATGTTGTGTGGGGTTGAGTTGCTTAATGCATTTGAGTTTAATGTTGGTTTTGTTATGTTGAGCAATGCATGATTTAAGGCAATGATGTTTCAAATGAAGTTTTCAAACAATACATTGGTTTATAGAAGTGTGGTTGCAAGTAAAGAGTGCTTTACGGTTTTACTGCATTGATGGTGTTTTGGTTTTGAGCATCCCTCACTAAGCATTATGTGCTTACGCTCCTTTTTGTCCATCAATGCAGATAATTGAATTTGGGACAGCGAGAAGCAAGGGATTCAAGAAGAGCTCCACTTGAGAAGTATGTTTTGGTTTATAGCTATAGATAATAAAGGCAATGGGGGGATCCTTTATATTGTTGTGTGATGAGATTGTTTACCTTGATCAAGTTCAGTTTATGGTTTGATGTTTGTAGATGGTCAATATGTAATGGTTGGATTCTCTTTCTTGTAATTTGATATTGCTATGCTCCATGGTTAAAAGCAAGTTCTTGTTGCATGAGTTAAACGAGTTGATGTGCCTAATGCTTGTGATGCGTCTAGCTTTTGAATTATTATGATGGTTTTCATGCTTAGCATGTTGCTGGTATGTTTTGGAGCATGTTTGATGGTGTTTAGATGTGAAAAACCAGAAAATTCTGTTGTTTCTTGGCAGGGTGTATCGAAACACCTTAGTTGTTCCGAAACAGGGGCTTCTAATGGCCATAGTGTTTCGGAACGGCTGAAGGTGTTTCGGAACATTTTGGCTACTGGAGAGGCCTGTTCTGATACGGGTCTCGGAACGCACCCAAGTACCGAAACAGTCAACACCGTTTCGTTACGAGAATTTCGGTATGAAGGTCAGCGTTTCGGAATGGTTGACCGTTGGTCTGTGCATTTGAAATGTTTCAGGTTTCCAAGCTTTACATTTTAGTCCTGAATGTTGTGCTTGCAATTGCTTGAGTTTGGGGTGTCCTTATAAGCTGAAATTCGACAGAGAGGCATGTAATTCGACTAATTTCATATTGGTAAACTTAAAATCTGCAAATTCCTTATATTTTCCAAAATTTACATTTTGGTCCCTAAAAGTATTATCCTTGCAATTGAGACCTTAAATGTTTTCCGAACGCTGTGCTTTTCTCTCCCATGACTCTTGAGTATACACATAGGCTTAATGCGCATGTAGAAAAGATAAAACGAAAAAAGGGTCGTTAATCAAGGTTGACTTTCAGGTTGACCTTGGTTTTCCCCGTGTAATCTTCGTAGTTCGGGTCTAGCGTCTAGGCCAGGCTAAGGGGGTTACATTTGTTGGTGTCAGAGCTAGGTTTGCGAACACTTGGGGCAATAGTAGGTTTGTGGTAAGCTGTTATGGTAAGTGTTGAATGTCTTTTCAGGTGTGTGGTTGAAAAATATATGTTTGAGTGAATTGTTGATGTTTTTATCAAGCTTAATGGTTATGAAACAACGGAGAGTTAATGTGAACATGTTTTGATGATACAATGATGTTGTGAGTTGATTTTAAATAATGAAAATTTTGATGAGTGTGATATGTTGCTATTATGCTATTGAAGGTGAATGTTGTTGATGAGAGCATGATTGAAGTTTTGCTGATTGATATGCCGATGTTTGTGATATCAATGTTATTATTGATTGTGGTGATGTATAGAAAGGGAAAATTCGGGATACCCATTGCCTTATTATTATAGCAAATGTGTTAACTTAGAGTTGGACTCTTGAATCCTTGCTGGAAGCTGGCCTGATCGTTTTGTTTTTTTGTTGTCATTGCTTTCTTAATAATAGCACAATGGAATCGATGAGAGAATTGCAATTGGGTACGATTGTGGCTGCTTTAGAGCAGGTTGTTGGGAGGTGGAAGTTACCACCTTGTGAGAGTGTGTCATCTCAGTTGTCAGTGCCTGGGGTTGAGGCGATGAGGCAGCATGAGAGGGCTGGTACTGTGATGAAAGATATGTTGTCTGTGGTTCAGGGGATGTCGGGAACATCTCACGACATGGCAAGTGTAGGGTATGTGTGTGTACCGGTTGTGGGGCAAGCTGGTTTGCCGAAGCAGCGTCTGCATGAATTGGGAGCTGTGGAGTATCACGGTTTGACGCCTGAGGCGTTCGAGGCTTGGTTAGCTAGTATAATTCCGATTTTGGATCGGGAAGGGTGTGACAACGCCTATAAGTTGGGAAGTGTTGTCTCGTTAATGTTGGAGGATGCTTGTGTTTGGTGGGCATCTGTGTCGGTGGCAACAAATGTCCACGATATAGATTGGGAATTCTTTGTGTCTGCCTTTAATATGAGATAACTTGGAGATAAGTTTGCAGGGGTTAAACAATTAGAGAGTGTGGCTTCAGTTTATGTTGGTAAGAAATGTAACGCCCCGGTTTTGGGCTTAGAAGTTTTGGGTGTTGACCGGTTCGGTCAAAGTGCTGTTCGAATATAAAAGGTGTTTTTTAGGAAAGCCTAGTTCGGGTTGCATTAAAAATATGGAAAAATGTCCTAAAATCCTCTTTTAATATATATAAGTGAACTGTGAAATCAATTTTGCAAAATGAGGTTTGGAAGAGTGACATTTTGGGTTAGTGACCAAAATGTAATTTTTGAAAACTATGTGACTGTTTTAAAAAGGATTGAAACTTTGAATCTTTAAGGAGCCATTTACCCAATGGGAGTTTCTCCAGATTTTCTAGAATATTAAATGATTTAATTAAATGTTTTTAAACTAAAGAAAAGTGGAGGGAAGATATTTTCCTAATTCTAACTAACTTTTCTCTCAAATCTTTTATTTTCCCTTTCTCTCATTTTCTCTTAAACCAAACATCTTCTCCAGAGCTTTTTCCTCTGATTTTGTCACCTAAATACATCTCTTCAATTCTCTTTTGATTGCTAATCGTCTCTACAACAAAACCTCACCATTTGCTAATTGGATTTTCAAGCTTTTTGGTTCCAAAAAGGGAGAAACTCAAGTTTGGAGGTAAGAACGTCCTTATCCTCTAAACTCTCAGTTCTTTACTGAAATTCCCAAGTTCTCAATCCTTGATTTGTGATTTATTAAAGGTTTTGCAATTGTAATTTTGATTTTAGCTTTAAAATGCAAGATTTGATGATTTTTGATGGATTTTCGTATGATTTGATTGGGCTGTGTTTTAAGGTGTCAATTTGATGTTAAATGAGTGTTAAATTGATGAGTAATTGAGGTTTAATCAATGCAATCCCGAATAGGTTGAATTTCCTAAGTTTTGCTTGAGTTTTTGGTTGTTTTTGGAGTGATCTTGGTGATCTGTTATAGCTGGAGGTTTGAGGACGTGGTTAGATCCTTTTTGGATGTTAATTGATGTTTAAAAATGGTTTGAAGTGATGGATCTTGGCTGGGTTAAGTTTTGGAAGTGTTTGGAGGTGATCTCGGTTGTGTTTGGTAGCCGAAATGATGGATTTACAATGAGCAGCGAGTTTAGTTGTGTTGCTGGTGTTTTTAGTGCATTATGATGCATTAATCTTCTGATGTTGTGTGCTTGAAACATGGGAAGTTGATCCGTGGGCATTAGAGGTGTTGTGGAAGGTTTCGGATGCTTGGAAGGCTTGTTGGCTAGCCTTGTTTTGTGTGTCGGTGAGTGAAGTTGGGTTTTCAGCTTTTAAACCAAGGTTTGAAGGTTTTGGGAGCTTAGTTTAAGTCTAAACAACTTTGCTAAGCTCAAGAGTAAGTAAATGGATTTTCTCTCTTGGTTTGTGTTGTGAATTGGCTTTAAAAGCAATTGTGTTTGATGGATGCAATGCATGTGATTTGCATGTTTTAAATTCTGTTTTGAAAGCATGTTTTAGCATGGTTTAATGCTAGTTGTGAAAGCCATATGTGAAGGATGCTCAAGGTAAGAGATCCTTGGTTTTATACATTGAAATTGTGGAATTGATGCATAGTGTTGCATGTTGTTTATTGGCTTTGTGTGATGCTTTAAAACAGTGGAATATTGTTGTTAATAATGCATTTTGGCATGTAAAGGTTAAGGTCACAAAGGTGGTTGAAAGTCCTTGTGTGAGCCTTGTTTATTTAAGAACATCATGGTGTTTGAAAGTCCATGGTTGGTTCTTGGTTAAAGTAAATGGTGGGTTTTGCATTTTGGTTATGCATGTAAATCAATGGATTAATGTGGTAAGATGGTTATGTTGGCAAGTGATGGAAGTGGTTCTTGGTTATTTGAATCGGATATAGTTAGCCGGCTATAGGATTGGGTGCACCGGGAATAAGTCGCCTTGGATGTGGAGTGGTTAAGAGTGAACCGGTAAACTCCATCCAAGTTTCCTAACGAGATGGTTAAGGTCATAATGGTGGATGAGTTCCCATTCGAGGACCTTGGTTAAGCAAAGGTAATAATGGTGATTAAAATTCCATTTGAGGACCTTGTGCTTGTTAAGATCACAATGGTGGTGTAAAGTCCATGTGTGGATCTTGTATAGGGTGTCCTGGATCTCGTTAGTGATGTTATACAACTACCAATCGGTGATGCTAAGGTTATATGGTGTTTAAAAGTCCATATATGGGAACCTTGTGCATGTTAAGGTTGTATGGTGATTTAAAGTCCATACATGGGAACCTTGTGAATGTTAAGGTTGTATGGTGATTAAAAGTCCATACATGGGAACCTTGTGAATGTTAAGGTTATATGGTGTTTAAAAGTCCATATATGGGAACCTTGTGAATGTTAAGGTTGTATGGTGATTTAAAGTCCATACATGGGAACCTTGTGAATGTTAAGGTTGTATGGTGGTTAAAATTCCATACATGGGAACCTTGTGAATGGTAAGGTCAAATGGTGGTTAAAAGTCCATTTGGGAGACCTTGGATTGGTAGTGTGTATGAAGCGTGGGGACAACGCTTGTGATCCGCGTATCCGATTGGGTGTTGAGTTGGAAAGTGGTTTTGGTTATCACTTGGAGGCCAATATAATGTTCTTGAGTATAATGAAGCATGAGATGCTTGGAATGATGCTTGGTTGCATGAAAAGTGTAAAATGTATTATAATTGCATGTTGACTTGTTGGTTTGAACAAGTGTTGATTATCTATTGAGAATGGTGTATGTGTGCATGAAATCTCTTTAGTGCATTGAAGTCTTGTGGAGACTTGTTTTAAAAGGGCATATGTTGCAATTGTTAATGATGTGGTTCATATGTTGCATTTGTTTAATGCATGTGTTGGATTGATTGAGTAAATGGTTTAAAAAGGGTTTCTTGCTTTGAAATGACATTCAAGTATGAGAATGGTAAGATGTAAAGTGGAAGTGTTTTCCAAGGTTTGAAATTAGCTTTGCATATGGTGTTTATGCATGGAAAGGCTAAATTGATGGTTTTGCAAGTTTATGTTTTGAAAAGGTTTACTTAGCTTTTTAAGCTAAGGGTTGATTTTCATGTTTGTGCAAGGCATGATTTTAAAGCATGTTGTTGGAAAAAGGGTTTTTCAATTATTGCTTTGGTTGGTCAAATCGAGTCGCTTTTAAAAGTGGTTTTATGATTCGCTGCATTGATGGTGTTTTGGTTTTGAGCATTCCTCACTAAGCATTATGTGCTTACGCTCCTTTTTGTCCATCAATGCAGATATTTGAAGTTTGGACAGCGAGAAGCAAGGGATTCAAGGAGGACTCCATTAGAGATGTATGTCTCGGTTAATAGCTATAGTTAATAAAGGCAATGAGGGTAGAATCTCTTATGTTGTTGTTAAAAGGAGATTGTGTATGTTGGACAAGTTTGGTTTATGTTTTTGAATCATGTGGATTAATGTTACAACGTTTGAATCTCCTTTTGCTTAATTGTATTGCTATGCTTCTTGTTTAAAAGCATGTTTGAGTTTTGAATGTGTTTTAATGAGTTGGAGCACCTAGGGGTGGTCTTGTATCTAGTTTTGATGCATTTATGTTCCCTATATGTTGAATGACTTGCTAGTGTGATTTAGTGGCTTTTGGAGCATGTTTGGTGGGGTAAAAGTGTGTTTAACCAGCAAAGTGGCTGCAATCTGGGCAACCTGTTTCGGAACAGGTGCTACCGTATCGGAACGGGTGCCTGAAATGGCCTGGGCGTTCCGAAACGGGTGGCACTGTTTCGGAACAGTTTGGCTACTGCCAAGCCTCGTTTCGGTACGCGTTGTGGAACGGCCCCGCGTTTCGAAACAGGTTTACCCTGTTTCGGAACACCTGACCGTTGGAGGCTGGCATGGGCAGTTATATGTTTCGAAATGTTTGCGTTTTGGTCCCAAAACATGTTTATGCAATTGGATGAGTTTGAGATGTCCGTTTGAGCTAAATTTTGGCAGTAAAGCATGAAACACGACTAATTTCATTTTGGTAATTTTTAATTGGGTGAAGTCCCTGTAATTTTTCAGAATTTACAGTTTGGTCCCTAAAGTTGTAATTTGTACAATTGGGTCCCTGAATGATCTCTGATGGTTGTGATCTTTGTGTATGATGTTTGTATGAACACATCTAGGGTTAATGAGCATCTAGACAAGTTTAAAAAGAAAAAAAAGGGTCGTTAATCAAGGTTGACTTTCAGGTTGACTTTGGTTTTCCCTGTGTCGTCTTCTTAATTCGGGTCGACCGTCTAGGCCGGGTTAAGGGGGTTACATTTGGTGCTATCAGAGCTCAGTTGCGAATGTTTGGGGAAAACGGTAAATTGTTGTAAAATGTGGTTGGTGTTTATCCTAGTGTGTGGATGAAAGCCGGTTGAAACACGTGTTTCTGAGTGAATTGTTGATGTTTTTAAGCATGCTTTTTGGTTATGAACCTTCGTTGAGCTCATGTGGATTTGTGCTGATGATGTGCTAGTGTTATGAGCTGATGTTATGCATGATGGAAGTGTAATGTGTATGATATGTTGATGTTATGCTGTTGTGAGTGAATGTTGTTTGATGTAAGCATGATCGGATGTGTTGTTGTTATGCTTGATGTTGTGATATCCATGCTTTTGTTGACTGTTATGTCATGTAAAAGGGGAGGATTCGGGATACCCATTGCCTTATTAATATAGCTATTGTGTTATTTTGGGAGTTGGAGTTTGAATCCTTGCTTAAGCTGGTCTAATTGTTTTGTTTGTTTTGTTGTAATTGCTTGTTGTTAATAGCATGGTGAAATCGGTGAAAGAATGGCAGTTGGGTGAGATGGTTGCTGCCTTGGGGCAGGTTGTTAAGGCGTGGAATTCACCTTTTTATGGAGGTGTTTCGTCTCAGTTTTCTGTGCCTGGAGCTGAGGTGGTAAGGTAAGATGAAGAGGTTGGTTCTGTGATGAAGAGTTCATCACCTGTTGCTCAGGAGGTGTTGGGAACATCTCAGGCTGTGAGATGTGTGGGTTTGTCGAGGCAACGTTTGCATGATCTGGGTGCTGTGGAGTATCATGGTTCGACACCTGAGACGTTTGAGGCCTGGTTGGCCAGGGTAGTTCTGATTTTGGATCAGGAAGGTTGTGATTATGCATGTAAGCTGGGAAGTGTTGTCACATTGATGTTGGAGGACGCTTGTGCCTGGTGGACATCTGTGGCGGTGGCATCGCACATTGGTGATATTGATTGGGACTTCTTTGTGTCTGCCTTTTATGAAAGGTATCTTGGGGAGAAATTTCCAAGGGTTAAGCAAGTTGAAGGTATAGCAGACCTGGGGCAAGTGCTGCTTGATCAAGGAGTGAAGGCTCAGTTACCGGTGTGTAACCGTTGTGGAAGGCGCCATGTTGGAGGTTGTTGGGGCGCAGGTGCTTGTTGAAACTGTGGTTCTAAAGAGCATGTGAAGCGAGATTGTCCTGATATGGTGAAATCAGCTTCAGTGGTAGCAAAAGGGTCTCTGAAGGGTCGTGGGCACGGCCGAGACAAGGTTCGAAGGTGGCAGGAAGAGCAGAAGGTTATGAAGAGTTTGGGAAATGGAATCTGTTGGAAATGTGGGTCTGCTGGACACATGAGACGTGATTGTTTGAAGTTGGCTCGGAACAACCAAGGTTCTTTACCGCAAGGAGATGGTGGTGACCTTAGTGTGTTAGCTGATGATGCAGCGGTACGGCTGGAGGATGGTGGTTCTGTGAGGAAGAGAGCTCGTCTGTTGAAGCTCCAGGGTGGTGATGTGTTTTCAGGTAACCTTTTTAGGTAATCTTTGCGTTAGTACCCTAGTTTGGTTTTGGTTTGGGTTTCCTTGTGTTGTGAGTTTGGTCTTGTTGCTAGCATGATGGGGTAGTAGATGTTGTTGTTGTTTTGAAAACATCTTTAACGTGAAGAAGGTTTTAGTGGGTATCTTGTGGTTAATGGTTACTAGAATGATGGAGTTAGACAAGTTGAAGGTGAAATAGGAGGTTGTTCTTAGACGGACTCTGAGGATGTTATTGGTGGGTGTGAACTGACATACATGCACATTTAAAATCATTTGTTATATGTTATATTATATATGTACTGGTCCATGCATACATGTGGCATGACATTAGAGGTTTTGCATACATGTACATCAGGCATTGATAGGGCATGTTGGTGACCATGCATACGAACGTTCACACTTGCTAATAACTAATCGAGTCTGTTAGTGTTGTGGTTGGGTTAGGTTGGTGATGGGTTTTTAGAGGTTGTTTTGGTGCTGAGTGTAAGTTAGAGGTAGTGGAGAGTATTAAGCAAGTTGTTAGTAATAGTGAGTGCGGTATAGTATGTTGGTAGAAGGAAAGTGTTTGATGCTTAACGAGGTTAGTGGTGTGGTGGTAAGAAGTTTGCCGATGGAAGTTAGAATCGGTCAAGTTGTTATGAGTAGCTTGTGGAAGAGGTGGTTCCATGGAAGCTAGATGATGTTGCAGGTTAGTGGATGTGTTCTCGGAGTGCCGAGGTATCTTGGCATTGATGTGGTAGTAGAAAGGTTGTTTATTTGGGTGAGGGTTCGTATCAACCTTCGAGGAGTTGAGATGGTGATATGTATGTTTAAGTTGGGCGGTGTTCTAGTAAGGCAAGTGTTGTGGTCAAAGCTTGAAGTGGAAAGGTAATGAAAGATCGAAGGCCATTGTTGGTTGGACGGATTCTTGTGAGAAGTGTTGGCTGGTTGTGAGTAAGTGAATTCTTTTTGGAGATCAGCTGGTGTTGTATGCTGTAAAGGTGTGAGGTTCTTCAGATGGTTGTTGAGATTATGTGTGGTTCGGAAGTGTGAGAGGTTAAGTTGTGCTACTTTGAATGTTCTGGAATTCGGGAACAGTGTGTGGTGGTGTTGAGTTTGGGCGGAGTTTTGTGAAGAGGGTGTTCAGTGGTGGTTAAGTCTCCTGTGTTGCTTTGTGGTTACTTTGAGAGGGTTGGTTGTGCTCTTTTCGCCAGTTGAAATTTCGAGGACGAAATTTCCTAAGGGGGGGGGGGATAGTTGTAACGCCCCGGTTTTGGGCTTAGAAGTTTTGGGCGTTGACCGGTTCGGTCAAAGTGCTGTTCAAATATAAAAGGTGTTTTTTACGAAAGCCTAGTTCGGGTTGCATTAAAAATATGGAAAAATGTCCTAAAATCCTCTTTTAATATATATAAGTGAACTGTGAAATCAATTTTGCAAAATGAGGTTTGGAAGAGTGACATTTTGGGTTAGTGACCAAAATGTAATTTTTGAAAACTGCGTGACTGTTTTAAAAAGGATTGAAACTTTGAATCTTTAAGGAGCTATTTACCCAATGGGAGTTTCTCCAGATTTTCTAGAATATTAAATGATTTAATTAAATGTTTTTAAACTAAAGAAAAGTGGAGGGAAGATATTTTCCTAATTCTAACAAACTTTTCTCTCAAATCTTCTATTTTCCTTTTCTCTCATTTTCTCTCAAACCAAACATCTTCTCCAGAGCTTTTTCCTCTGATTTTGTCACCTAAATACATCTCTTCAATTCTCTTTTGATTGCTAATCGTCTCTACAACAAAACCTCACCATTTGCTAATTGGATTTTCAAGCTTTTTGGTTCCAAAAAGGGAGAAACTCAAGTTTGGAGGTAAGAACGTCCTTCTCCTCTAAACTCTCAGTTCTTTACTGAAATTCCCAAGTTCTCAATCCTTGATTTGTGATTTATTAAAGGTTTTGCAATTGTAATTTTGATTTTAGCTTTAAAATGCAAGATTTGATGATTTTTGATGGATTTTCGTATGATTTGATTGGGCTGTGTTTTAAGGTGTCAATTTGATGTTAAATGAGTGTTAAATTGATGAGTAATTGAGGTTTAATCAATGCAATCCCGAATAGGTTGAATTTCCTAAGTTTTGCTTGAGTTTTTGGTTGTTTTTGGAGTGATCTTGGTGATCTGTTATAGATGGAGGTTTGAGGACGTGGTTAGATCCTTTTTGGATGTTAATTGATGTTTAAAATGGTTTGAAGTGATGGATCTTGGCTGGGTTAAGTTTTGGAAGTGTTTGGAGGTGATCTCGGTTGTGTTTGGTAGCCGAAATGATGGATTTGCAATGAGCAGCGAGTTTAGTTGTGTTGCTGGTGTTTTTAGTGCATTATGATGCATTAATCCTCTGATGTTGTGTGTTTGAAACAGGGGAAGTTGATCCGTGGGCATTAGAGGTGTTGTGGAAGGTTTCGGATGCTTGGAAGGCTTGTTGGCTAGCCTTGTTTTGTGTGTCGGTGAGTGAAGTTGGGTTTTCAGCTTTTAAACCAAGGTTTGAAGGTTTTGGGAGCTTAGTTTAAGTCTAAACAACTTTGCTAAGCTCAAGAGTAAGTAAATGGATTTTCTCTCTTGGTTTGTGTTGTGAATTGGCTTTAAAAGCAATTGTGTTTGATGGATGCAATGCATGTGATTTGCATGTTTTAAATTCTGTTTTGAAAGCATGTTTTAGCATGGTTTAATGCTGGTTGTGAAAGCCATATGTGAAGGATGCTCAAGGTAAGAGATCCTTGGTTTTATACATTGAAATTGTGGAATTGATGCATAGTGTTGCATGTTGTTTATTAGCTTTGTGTGATGCTTTAAAACAGTGGAATATTGTTGTTAATAATGCATTTTGGCATGTAAAGGTTAAGGTCACAAAGGTGGTTGAAAGTCCTTGTGTGAGCCTTGTTTATTTAAGAACATCATGGTGTTTGAAAGTCCATGGTTGGTTCTTGGTTAAAGTAAATGGTGGGTTTTGCATTTTGGTTATGCATGTAAATCAATGGATTAATGTGGTAAGATGGTTATGTTGGCAAGTGATGGAAGTGGTTCTTGGTTATTTGAATCGGATATAGTTAGCCGGCTATAGGATTGGGTGCACCGGGAATAAGTCGCCTTGGATATGGAGTGGTTAAGAGTGAACCGGTAAACTCCATCCAAGTTTCCTAACGAGATGGTTAAGGTCATAATGGTGGATGAGTTCCCATTCGAGGACCTTGGTTAAGCAAAGGTAATAATGGTGATTAAAATTCCATTTGAGGACCTTGTGCTTGTTAAGATCACAATGGAGGTGTAAAGTCCATGTGTGGATCTTGTATAGGGTGTCCCGGATCTCGTTAGTGATGTTATACAACTACCAAACGGTGATGCTAAGGTTATATGGTGTTTAAAAGTCCATATATGGGAACCTTGTGCATGTTAAGGTTGTATGGTGATTAAAAGTCCATACATGGGAACCTTGTGAATGTTAAGGTTGTATGGTGATTAAAAGTCCATACATGGGAACCTTGTGAATGTTAAGGTTATATGGTGTTTAAAAGTCCATATATGGGAACCTTGTGAATGTTAAGGTTGTATGGTGATTTAAAGTCCATACATGGGAACCTTGTGAATGTTAAGGTTGTATGGTGGTTAAAATTCCATACATGGGAACCTTGTGAATGGTAAGGTCAAATGGTGGTTAAAAGTCCATTTGGGAGACCTTGGATTGGTAGTGTGTATGAAGCGTGTGGACAACGCTTGTGATCCGCGTATCCGATTGGGTGTTGAGTTGGAAAGTGGTTTTGGTTATCACTTGGAGGCCAATATAATGTTCTTGAGTATAATGAAGCATGAGATGCTTGGACTGATGCTTGGTTGCATGAAAAGTGTAAAATGTATTATAATTGCATGTTGACTTGTTGGTTTGAACAAGTGTTGATTATCTATTGAGAATGGTGTATGTGTGCATGAAATCTCTTTAGTGCATTGAAGTCTTGTGGAGACTTGTTTTAAAAGGGCATATGTTGCAATTGTTAATGATGTGGTTCATATGTTGCATTTGTTTAATGCATGTGTTGGATTGATTGAGTAAATGGTTTAAAAAGGGTTTCTTGCTTTGAAATGACATTCAAGTATGAGAATGGTAAGATGTAAAGTGGAAGTGTTTTCCAAGGTTTGAATTTAGCTTTGCATATGGTGTTTATGCATGGAAAGGCTAAATTGATGGTTTTGCAAGTTTATGTTTTGAAAAGGTTTACTTAGCTTTTTAAGCTAAGGGTTGATTTTCATGTTTGTGCAAGGCATGATTTTAAAGCATGTTGTTGGAAAAAGGGTTTTTCAATTATTGCTTTGGTTGGTCGAATCGAGTCGCTTTTAAAAGTGGTTTTATGATTCGCTGCATTGATGGTGTTTTGGTTTTGAGCATTCCTCACTAAGCGTTATGTGCTTACGCTCCTTTTTGTCCATCAATGCAGATATTTGAAGTTTGGACAGCGAGAAGCAAGGGATTCAAGGAGGACTCCATTAGAGATGTATGTCTCGGTTAATAGCTATAGTTAATAAAGGCAATGGGGGTAGAATCTCTTATGTTGTTGTTAAAAGGAGATTGTGTATGTTGGACAAGTTTGGTTTATGTTTTTGAATCATGTGGATTAATGTTACAACGTTTGAATCTCCTTTTGCTTAATTGTATTGCTATGCTTCTTGTTTAAAAGCATGTTTGAGTTTTGAATGTGTTTTAATGAGTTGGAGCACCTAGGGGTGGTCTTGTATCTAGTTTTGATGCATTTATGTTCCCTATATGTTGAATGACTTGCTGGTGTGATTTGGTGGCTTTTGGAGCATGTTTGGTGGGGTAAAAGTGTGTTTAACCAGCAAAGTGGCTGCAATCTGGGCAACCTGTTTCGGAACAGGTGCTATCGTATCGGAACGGGTGCCTGAAATGGCCTGGGCGTTCCGAAACGGGTGGCACTGTTTCGGAACAGTTTGGCTACTGCCAAGCCTCATTTCAGTACGCGTTGCGGAACGGCCCCGCGTTTCGAAACAGGTTTACCCTGTTTCGGAACACCTGACCGTTGGAGGCTGGCATGGGCAGTTATATGTTTCGAAATGTTTGCGTTTTGGTCCCAAAACATGTTTATGCAATTGGATGAGTTTGAGATGTCCGTTTGAGCTGAATTTTGGCAGTAAAGCATGAAACACGACTAATTTCATTTTGGTAATTTTTAATTGGGTGAAGTCCCTGTAATTTTTCAGAATTTACAGTTTGGTCCCTAAAGTTGTAATTTGTACAATTGGGTCCCTGAATGTTCTCTGATGGTTGTGATCTTTGAGTATGATGTTTGTATGAACACATCTAGGGTTAATGAGCATCTAGACAAGTTTAAAAAGAAAAAAATGGTCGTTAATCAAGGTTGACTTTCGGGTTGACTTTGGTTTTCCCCGTGTGATCTTCTTAATTCGGGTCGACCGTCTAGGCCGGGTTAAGGGGGTTACAAGAAAAATACAAGCAAAATAGTTATAAGTTCTGGCCTCGAGAGTGGGCAGCGTAAGAGGCTTTGTGACAGAAGGATTTGGTTGAATCAGAGTTTTGGTTGTAGTGTTGATGTGGCTCAAGTGCAACAAGACCAGGGAGTAGTAGTTCGGTTACCAGAGTGCTACCGTTGTGGAAGGCGTCACGTTGGGGTCTGCTGGGGTGTGGGAGCTTGTTGGAACTGTGGTTCTATGGAGCATGTGAAGCGAAGTTGTCCTCAAGTAGTGAGACCAACTTCAGTGTGTGGGAAAAGGTCTCGGAAGGGTCGTGAGCGCGGCCGAGACAGAGTTCAGAAGTGGCAAGAAGGGCAAAGAGGTGGGAGGTGTATGGAGGTTGAATCTTATTGGAATTGTGGGTCTGTTGGACATTTAAGGCGAGATTGTCCGGAGATAGATCGGGGTGGTCAAGGTGGAATGTTTGTCGAAGCTCTTCGCGAGCGTGAGTGTGGTCATGGTTCTTTACAGCAGGGGAACGGTGATGACCCTAAGGTGTTGGTTGGTGCCGCGACGATGCGGCCGGAGAATGGTGGTTTTGCGGGAGAGGGAGCTTGTCAGTTGAAGCTCTGGGTCAATGATGTGCTTGATGGTACCATTGCTAAGCAATCTTTGCCAATATTATCTTTGTTTGGTTCTGGTTTTTGGTTTTCTTGTGTAGTAGATAAGGTCCTATAGTTAGTGAGTTGGGTAGTAGCTAGTGTTGTTTTTTAGAACAACATTGGCAGCGAAGGGTGTAATAGTTGGAGTAGTTTGCTGTTAGCGAGTTGTTAGAATGGTGTGGCCAGAAAAGTTGGAAGTGGGGTGAGAGGTTGTTCTTAGGCGGATTCTGAGGACGTTATTGGTAAGGGTGAACCGACATACATGCACATTTAAAATCATTTGTTTATATATTATATATGTTGGTACATGCATACATATGACATGACATTAGAGGTTTGCATACATGTGCACAGGCATTGATAGGGCATGTAGGTGACCATTCATATGGACGTTCACACTTGCGAATAGCTAATTGGGTCCGATAGTGTTGTGGTAGGATTAGGGTAGTCTGTTGTTTAAAGTGTTGTTTTGGTGCTAGGTGGATGCTAGAGGTGATGGTAGGAAGTAAATAAGTTGCCAGTAGTAATGAGTGTGATTTAGCCTATTTGGCGAGAGGAAAGGTGTTTAGGGTTAGAATCGGTCGAGGTAATTGAGAATATCATATAGGTATTGTAGTTTCTCTGTGTTGGATGGTTGTTGTAGGCTAGCAAATGTGTTTCCGAAGTGTTGAAGCATCATTTCTTGATGGTTGCAATAAAATGGTTGTTCTATGTAGGAGACAGTTTGGTAGTAACCTTAGGGGAGTTGGAAGGAGGTTCTGACGAGAGCTTTAGATGGGGTTTGGTTTGGGATGAGTAGAGGTTTCATGGTCCTGGTATGTTTTGTATGTGGATTGATGGGTGGCCAGGTAAGTTGGAAAAGTTACAGTGTATGTGTTTGAACATTTTTAAGCGTTTGGGAATGAATTTTATGTGTGTGTGTGTTGCGGTTGTTCTTGGGTGAGGATTAAGAATTGTTATGAGTGGCATCCAGGTAAGATTAGTATCATGGTCAAAGCTTGAAGGGGAAAGGTAATGTAAGTTCAAAGGCCATTGTTGGATTGGTTGGGTTCTTGTGAGAAGGTGGTTTGTTAAGTATAAGTAAATCTTCCTTGAAACAGTTGGGGTAAGTGGGACGGTTGCTGGAGTTAAGGTTGGAGTCTCGTGACGAGGATTTTCGGATGTTGTGTGGGTAGTTTTTGATGAGATGTTAGGGCAGGTGGTGGTGACGGATGTGAAGGAATGTTGTCAATACGTTGGGGAACGTGAGTAAGCAGTTGTTGCGTAAGAGATTTTTGCTTATCGTGGTGATCTTCGAGGAGGAGTTGAGCGAATTGTAAAAGGTTTTTGATGAGCTGTTAGGGCAGGTGGTGGTGGCGGATGTGAAGGAATGTTGTCAATACGTTGGGGAACGTGAGTAAGCAGTTGTTGCGTAAGAGATTTTTGCTTATCGTGGTGATCTTCGAGCAGGAGTTGAGCGGATTGTAAGAGGTTTTTGAAAGTGGAGTAGGTTGAGGATCACACGGTGGCTGAAGAATGGATGGGTTGGTGTCACTGTGTGTGTGTTTGTTGAAGGGGTTATGAGGTAAGGCGGAGTATGTTGCAAAGGTTTAAGAATTCTTTGGGTTGTTGGAGGTTTTGCACAGTTTGGAAGTGTGGAAAGCTAAGATAAGGTTGATAACCGTGTGTTCTAAAAGTCCTGCACCGTGAAGGTATAGAGTGGGTTAAATCTGAGGGTTTTTGGATCGAGGAGCTTAAGGAGTGTGTTGGTTTCGTTGTGTTTTGATTGAGGATGTTTCCCGTGATGGTTATGCCTCTTGTGTTTATGTTGCATTTTGTTTTGGGAGGTTTGGTATCGCTCTCTCTTCGCAAGTTGAAATTTCGAGGACGAAATTTCCTCAGAGGGGGAGAGTTGTAATGCCCCGGTTTTGGGCTTAAGTTTAGAGGTTGAATCGGACCGGTCGAGAACGATTCAAATCTTAAAGGGGGATTAGGGAACACCTAGTTCGGGATGCTTTAAAAATATGGACAAATATCTAAAAATCCTTATTTAATATATGAATTATTATGGTGGAAACAATTTTACAAAATAAGGTTTGGAAATACTACATTTCGGTGTAGTGACCAAATCGCAGTTTTTGCAAAGGTTGAATTGTGACTGTTTTGTAAAGGATTGAAACTTTGAATCTTTAAGGAGCTAATTTTACCATAATGTTTTTAATTAGATTTCTCCTTAATTTGGGTGACTTTAATAATGTTTTAGTTAAGGGAAATAAAGATTAATTAAAAGAAAAACTATCTTTGACTTTTCATAACAACTTTACGTCAATTTCTCTCAATTTCCTTTCAGCCAAACACCATTCCTTCATCAATTAGCTTCTTATTTTCACCCCTTTTGATGAGATTTCAATCTCCTTTTGATTGCTAATCTTTTCCACATCAAATCCTCTTGTTTTCACATTGGATTTTCAAGAAAACTTGCCCAATTCAAGGAGAAATCAGCCATTAGAGGTAAGCTTCGTCCTTCTCCTCTAATGATCAGTTCTTTACTGAAATTCCCAAGTTATCAATCCTTTGTTAATGATTTTTGAGTTGCTTTAATGTTAGAAACAAGAAATTGTGTCAAAACTCAAGATTCTTGGAGGGATCTTGGTGATTTTCGTGGTTGATGGTTAGGCTCTGTTTTGAGATTGATTTCTAATGTATTTTTGATGTTAAATGATGTTAGAAATTAGGTTTTATCAAACAAATCCCGAATAGGTTTGAATTCCCAAGTTTTGCATGCTAGAATGGTGGTTTTTGGGGTGGTTTTGGTGTTCTGTTATAGCTGGAGGTATAAGGATGAGTTTATGGTGATTTTTGGTGTTAATTGTTGTTTAGAAATGATTAGAAGTGATATATCTTGGCTGGGCTTTGTTTTGGAAGAGTTTGGAGGTGATTTCGGTTGATTTTGGTGGCCGAAATGAGGTTCTTGAGTAGAGCAGCAGGTTTAGTTGTGTGGTTGATGATTTTAATGCATGGAGATGCATTAATCCTCTGCTCTTATGTGCTAATAACAGGGAGAGTGATCCGGAAGCAATCGAGGTAGCGTTGGAGGTTTCAGACGCTTGGTTGGCTCGTCGACTAGCGTAGTGTTGCGTATCGGTGAGTGAGAACATGTTTTTCAGTCTTGGAATGGGTTTGAAAAGAGGTTTGGGAACTTAAATCTAAGCTTGAAACGCCGGTTTAAGTTCGGAAGTAAGTGAAGTAGATTTCTCTCTCCATTTGTGCTATTATTACCTTGAAAAAGTATCATAATGGATTTTGATGTGTTTGGTTAGGCAATATGGTTTAATTTGCTATTTGAACATGGTTTTTAAGCATGAGAGTTGGTTATTAAACTTGGTTTGGTGAAGGATGCATGAAATTAATGTTCCTTGAGAGTATGTGATGTTGATTTGTGTTTTAAAGGAATGGTGTAGCATTTTGGCCTTAATGGTGTTGCATGCTTTGAAAACAGTAGATATGTTAATGATTTTAACATGATATATTGCCATAGATGATGAGAAGATTACCGGATATAATTGATCGATCAATAGGATCTAGAGTGCACTATAAACTAAAATTCATACGTCCTCTTGGGATTTGTTCCAAAGAGAGAGACCGATGAGGGGCATTCCATCGGAGTAGGACTTGGTGAAACACCCAAGCTTTATGGCATTGAATGGTACCGCCATGAGAAATCGATGAGGGGCATTCCATCGTAGTAGGTCTTTGTGAAATATCCAAGCTTTTTGGAAACAAGAGTTATTGCCATAAGACCGATGATGGGCATTCCATCAGAGTAGGACTTGGTGAAATACCCAAGCTTTTGGCGAAGGTAGAAACCGCCATGTGAGTACGGTGATGGTTGATGCAACCGAAAATTATGTTATAGACGAGTGAGTACGATGATGGTAGATGCCACCGGAAGTGTCTAGCGAGTTTTCCGCATATACGTAATATGCACAGGTAAGAAATGTGCACACTCTGTAATGCGATCCATAGTCACCCACATAGAATTCTTCTTTGACGACGATAATGGCAAACCATACACAAAGTCCATGGTTATCCTCTCCCATTTCCATTTAGGGATCCTCAACGGTTGCAACAACCCCGAAGGAAACTGATGCTCAGCCTTAACCCGCTGACAACTCATGCACCTGCTCACATACTCATCGACATCTTTCTTCAAACCCACCCAATAGTACTCATCCTTCAGATCACGGTACATCTTTGTACTACCAGGGTGCATAGCAAAAGGACTACTATGAGCTTCGGTCAGAATAGTACGCCTCAACTCCACATCATTCGGCACCACTATCCGACTTCCAAAATATAGAACACCATCACCATTAAAACAGAAATTCGATGCTCTATCCTCAACAATATCCTGAACATTTGGCACCAAAGAATCATCCAACAACTACTTAACCTTTATCAACTGAACTAGAGATGGTTTAACTTGCAATTCAGCAACAAGACCTCCATTTCGCGATATGCTCAAGCTAGCAAACATCGCCCTTAACTCCACCTCCACTTTTCTTCCCAAGGAGTCGGCCACAACAGTGGCCTTTCCCGAATGATACTCGATCGATAGATCGTAATCCTTAAGCAACTCCACCCATCGCCGTTGCCTAAGATTCAAATTTTTTTGAGACATCAAATACTTCAAACTCTTGTGATTCGTGTACACAGTACACTTCTCACCATAAAGATAATGTCTCCAAATCTTCAAAGCAAAAACCACCGCAGCTAACTCAATATCATGCGTGGGATAATTGCGCTCATGCACTTTCAACTGACGCGATGCATAAGCCACCACCTTATCCTCTTGCATTAGCACACACCCCAAACCCACGTAACATGCATCACTATACACCAAAAACTCTTTCCCTGATTCAGGTTGAACCAAGATAGGAGCTTGCGTTAAAGATGCTTTAAGCTTCTCAAAAGCTTGTTGTCTCGCTTCCGTCAACTCATACATAACATCTTTTTGCAACAACTTTGTTAAAGGGGAAGCAATCTTAGAAAACCCATCCACGAACCTCCGGTAGTATCCCGCCAACCCAAGGAAACTACGGACTTCATGAACAGACTTAAGAGGCTTCCAACTCATCACGGCCTCAACCTTCTGGGGATCAACTCGAATCCCTTCAGCCACAACCACATGGCCAAGGAAAACAACTTCCTTTAGCCAGAACTCACATTTGCTCAGCGTAGCATAAAGCTGATTTTCCAACAACGCTTGCAAAACAATTCTCAAATGGCCTTCATGCTCCTCCTCAGTACGAGAGTACACAAGGAAATCGTCAATGAACACCACAACGAACTTGTCCAAGTATTCATGGAACACCCTATTCATCATATCCATGAAAGCAGCAGGAGCATTCGTCAAGCCAAACGGCATTACAAGGAACTCATAATGCCCATACCTTGCTCTAAAGGTTGTTTTCGGCACATCCACATCTTCCACCTTTAGCTGATAGTACCCTAACCTCAAGTCAATCTTTGAAAACACTGCCGCTCCCCGAAACTGATAAAAAAGATCATCAATCCTCGGCAAAGGATACTTGTTCTTGATGGTCAATTTATTCAGCTGACGATAATCGATGCACATTCTCATCGTGCCATCCTTCTTTTTCACAAACAAGACCGGTGCACCCCAAGGTGACACACTAGGCTGGATGAAGCCACGGTCAAGCAACTCTTGAAGTTGCGTCTTCAACTCCTTCAACTCTTTGGGTGCCATGCGATAGGGAGCAATGGACACCGGAGTTGTGTTCTCATATAGCTCAATACCAAACTCAACCTCTCGACTCCACGGCAAACCAGGTAATTCCTCCGGAAACACCCTAGGGAACTCAGACACAGTCCTTATATCCTGAACGCGCACCTCCTTTGAACTAGGATTCATGACAAAGGCTAGGTAAGCCTCGCAACCTTGCCGCAACATCCGGCTTGCTTCCAATGTAGACACCACATTGGCAAGAAACTTCACATTCTTACCCACTACCACCACCTCATAATCATCCGCAAATTTCAACGAAACTCGCTTGCTTTCGAAATCCACAACGGCTCTATGCTCAACAAGCCAATCCATGCTAAGGATTACATCAAAACCATAGAATGGCAATTTCATGAGATCAACAAGCAAAACATGATTCTACACCTTCAAGGGACATCTACTATACAACTTTCTTGTTACAATCGTCTCACCAAAGGAACTAGTCACACGCATACCAACATCCAATGACTCAATAGGTAAACCAAGCATTTGAGCATGTTCACGCAATATGTACGAGTGTGTAGATCCAGAATCAACCAAAGAAAGTAATGACAAGGATTGCAAAGTAAAGGTACATGCGATCACATCCGTATCATTCCTTCCCTCACAATGGGCATACATTCGAGCTTGACCGCCACCCTCAGGCTGAACAGCCACAACATGTGCCACGTTCCTTCCACCATCATCCCTACGCTGAAAATTACCACGGCCGCGCCCACGACCTCTCTGTGGCTCAACTGCTCTCACAGAAGCCTGTCCCTCTCTCAGCGGCTAAGGACAATCTTTCTTCAAATGCCCTCGGTTTCCACAATTCCAGCATGTCCCAAGGTTACCCCAACACTCACCACCATGTCTTCTACCACAACGATTACACTCAGGAGTCCTTAGGAAAGAATTAGGTCCTTGCTGACCTCTACCAGGGTTACCACCCCCACGTCTAGCATCATAGTGCGGCTTCCTATCCTTTTGTCTCTTGTTACGATCTCTACCATAATCGCGTTCTGCAGCTCGTTTTCTCGAGCTAGAGCCACCAGCTCGACTTGCCAACCCAAGATTCGATTCAATGTCCTTGGCTCTTGTGACCAAGGTATCGAAATTAGTGTAATCAGCTGCAAGCATATAGGTCTTGACATCCACTACTAGCCCATAACGGAATCGTTCGCACCTCTCCCGCTCATTAGAGATTAGCTCAGGTGCATACTGGCTAAGGTGAACAAACTGAATCTCATATTCAGCTACAGACATGTTCCCTTGCATGAGAGACATAAACTCTCTCTTATTTTCATCAAGGTAACGCACTCCCAGATACTTCCGCTTGAACGCATTCAAGAAGAATGTCCACGTCACCTCATCATCCTCCATCCCAGAGATAGTGGTCGTCCACCACGTATAAGCATCACCATGCAGTAGTGACACAATACAACCCAACTTCTGCACATTGTTGCAGTTCAACTGGCCCAGAATCCTCTTGGTGCTCTCCAATCAAGACTCGGATCCTTCCGAAGACAAGCCTCTGAACTCAGTCCCACCTAGACTACAAAGAAGCTCCAAAGGCAATCTCACATTAGCGCCATCTTGAGGTGCAACTCCATGAGTTCCAGCTACTGCTGCCTGGAAAGCTCCAACAATAGCCTGTATCAACATGGTCATGTCAGGAGCAGCTTGCCCCTGCACACCCTCGGGTCCAGCAACCCCAGCACCAACACCAGTATTACTAGCCCCAGCTCCACCACCACCGGGTGGTCCACCAAGGGGAGGAGGAGGTAAATCCTCAACATTCTCCGCATTCTCATTATCAGCCATCGATCTAGTATTGATTCTCGGTTCTCTACGTGGCCCCATAATAAAAACAATGCACTGACAAAAATGCAATAAGCACAATTAGGCATAATAAGGTAAGTAATCCATGTACTCAAGCTCATTTTCGAAAACAATTCTTTTCATTAGTTTTGATATGGCAATGGGATCCCCAACCACACACCAAACATAGCATAACATCACAAAATCATCTCAACTTAATCACACATCATTGTTCATACATCAAACTTTAACCGAAATGACAAAATCATGCATAAACACATACAACAACCACATACCAAACCCCAATTATTCGATAACCTAGCTCTGATACCAACATATATAACCCCCTTAGCACGGCCTAGACGTTTGACCTGAACTACGAAGATTACACGGGGAAAACCAAAGTCAACCCGAAAGTCAACCTCGATTAACGACCCTTTTTTATTTTAATCTTGTCTAAATACATATTAAGCCTAAGTGAGCACTCACGTATCATGTAAGAGAAAGGCACAGCGATCGGATATCATTTAGGGACTCAATTGCTTAATTTCCGTGTTTAGGGACCAAATTGTAATTTTTGTAAATTAGAGGAACTTCATTGATTTCAAGATTACCAATATCTAATTAATCATGTTACATGTTTCTGTATCAAATTTCAGCTTAAAAAGACATTCCAAGCTCAAGCAATTGCATCCACAACATTTAGGACTAAAATATAAAGCATGAAAACTAAAAGCAATTCAAATCAGCATCCAACGGTCAACTGTATCGGAACGCCCACCCACCGTACCGAAACGCACGTATCGAAAGGGTGTTGACCGTTTCGGTACGCGGGTATGTTCCGAGACCAGTACCGAAACAGGATACTCCAGTAGCCAAACTTTTTCGAAACAGCCTCAATCGTTTCGAAACACTAAGACCATTACAGGCCCCCGTTTCGAAACACTTGAGGTTGTTTCGATACACCTTGCCCAAAAACAGCAGATATAGCTGATTTTCACCCTTTAACCCATTCAAACATGCCTCAAAGACTCCCAAATCATACCAGCCAACCATTTCACACTTAAGGAACATATTTAGGACTCTCTAGCACAAGTATGGCATCAAAAACAAAATCACGTAGTCTAAAGGCATGCTCCCTAATCTTAAAACCAATATAAGCAATCCAACCTCAAACCAAACATTTAAGGCCACTAACAACCCAAAAATTCCAACATAAACATGCCACAAACTTAGGGAGTTCAAACATATCTCCCAAATACAACCTTGGTTTCCCATTGCCATTATATCAAAACTAAAGTGTATGAAAACTTCACCATACATGAGCTTGTACTTCCTTGGATGTTCTTATCCTCCTTGATGCCCGGAAACACCTCAATTATCTGCATTATTGGTAAAAGAGAGCGTAAGCACAAATGCTTAGTGAGGCATGCTCTAAAGAAAACCAACTCAATAATGCATTTCTTGAAAACACTTTCTCAAAAGCTTTTAGACAACATGCTCATTCTATCTCATGCTTGAAAACCATTCAAAGCAACTTCTCATTGAAAACACATGTACCTTCATTCTATCTCATGCATTTAAACCAATGCAAAACTCATGGCAACGCCATACTCATGCTTGTAACACCAAAGCATTTCATATACAAATCTCATATGCATTTCTCATAGCATAAATCATTTCATCAAAGGTACATGTGAATCAAAACCATTTCATATTTTATATTGGCATTTGACATCTCATTATTACTCGGATATGCGGAAAACTCACTAGACACTTTCGGTGGCATCTACCATCACCGTACTCACTCGTCTAGTAACATAATTTCCGGTGGAATCTCACATCATCGTACTCACATGGCGGAATCTCTCATCGCCACAAAGCTTGGGTATTTCACCAAGTCCTAACCGATGGAATGCCCATCATCAGTTCTCTCCCTTTGGCTTAACCAAAGAGCACGTACGGATTTTTAGTTTATAGTGCATTCTCATCCTATTGATCGATCAATTATATCTGGTAAGCATCTCAACATCTATGCCAATATATTATGTCAAAACATCATCTCACCTACTGTTTTTCATGCAACAATTCTCAAAACATTCTCATCTCGTTTCAAAACCATAACATTTGCCATGCTTTAAACAAAAGCTCAAATCTCAACCATGCAACATGTTACTTCATGAAATCATTTCAAGCATCATCTCATGCTATAAAACATGCATAAAAACAGTAGGAATTTATCTATCTCAAACCATGAGCATGTAAAAGCATTTTAGGGGCAATCACCACATTCAAGAGAGCAATCTAGCCAATACTTACTTCTGGACTTAGGAAGGTGTTTCAAACCTTTCCTAAATCCCCAAACCTTGATTCTTTTTCCATCAAGGACTTCTAAAACCATACGCACTCACCGATTACGTTTCGCTTGCTCGCCGAAACGCTATCTAGGCTTCCGGATCAACACCAAAGGCATCCGAAGATGTCTCCCCTATTTTAAACACATAAGAGCAGAGGATTAATGCATCATCATGCATTGAAATCATCAGCCACACACCTAAACTCGCTGCTCTACTCAAAACCCACATTTCGGCTACCAAACACAACCGAAAACATCTCCAAACTCCTTCAAAACAAAGCCCAGCAAAGATCCATCACTTCTAATCATTTCTAAACATCAATTAACATAAAAAACCACTACAAACTCGTCCTTATACCTCCAGCCATTACATAACACCAAAATCACCCCAAAACCATCATTCTAGCAAGCAAAACTTAGGAAACCAAACCTATTCGGGATTTGATTGATAAAACCTCGTTTGTAACATCAATTAACATCCAAAATACATTAAAAACCCATCTCAAAATAGAGCCAATCATTCACCACGAAAATCTTCAAGATCTCTTCCAAAATCTTGAGTTTTAAGACAATTTCTTGTTTCTAACATTAAAACCACTCAAAATCATTAACAAAGGATTGATAACTTGGGAATTTCAGTAAAGAACTGATCATTAGAGGAGAAGGATGAAGCTTACCTCTAATGGATGATTTCTCCTTGATTTGGGCAAGTTTTCTTGAAAATTCAATGTAGAAATCAAGAGGATTTGATGAGGAATTGATTAAGAATCAAAGGAATATTGAAATCTCATCAAATGAAGTGAAAATCAAAGTATAATTGCTGGAGAGAATGTGTTTGGATGAAAAGAATTTGAGAGAAAATGAAATGAGGGAAAATTTGTGAAAAATAGTTATGACTAGTCAAAGGTAGTTTCTAAATTAATTAGCCTTCATTTCCTTTAATTAAAACATTAATAAAATCACCCAAATTAAGGAAAATATGATGAAAACATTTTGGTAAAATTAGCTCCTTAAAGATTCAAAGTTTCAATCCTTTACAAAACAATCACTATTTAACTTTTGCAAAAACTACGATTTGGTCACTACATCGAAATGTAGTATTTCCAAACCTTATTTTGTAAAATTGATTTCACCATAATCTTTCATATATTAAATGAGGATTTTTAGATATTTTTCTATATTTTTAAAGCATCCCGAACTAGGTGTTCCCTAAAGCTCCCTTTAAGACTCGAACCGTTTTCTAACCGGCTCGATTCGGACTCTAAAACATCTAGGCCCAAATTTGGGGTGTAACAAAAACCCTGAAATTCACATACTATACGAATGTCTTGAACACACACCTTCTTTGATCCCGAATTCATAACGTGGGCTAAGAATGCCTGACATCCAAAAGCCATCAAACGTCTTGCTTCCAGAGCCGAAACAACATTGGACAAGAACTTAGCATTTTCACTGACAACAATCATTTCGTAATCGTCACCAAGTTTCAAGGAAACTCGCTTGATTTCAAATTTGACCATATCCCTATGCTCGGTCAACCAACCCATGCCCAAGATTACATCAAATTTACATACACACATCTAACACTTCCACATGTATATTAAGCAAATGCGTATGCTCACACAAGATATATGAATGCGTAGAACTAGAATCAACAAAAGAAAACAACGTCAAAGATTGCAATGTAAATGTACCTGCAATCGCGTCGATATCATTCTGTCCCTCGCGATGTGCATACACCCTCGCAAGACCACCACCCTCTGGTTGAATAGCGTTGGTATGAGCCACCGTTCTTGGACCCTGGTCTCTATGCTGAAACTGCCCTCGGCCACGACCACAACCTCTTTGTGGTGCAACCCCAAGTGCCCTGGCCTTTCCACACGCCAACAACAGACAATCACGTCTCAGATGATTGCTCGATCCACAACTCTAACAAGAATTAGAAACAACAGTCACTTGAGCCTATCCCTTAGGAGCCAAAAATGGACGGTCTCACCTCATGTGATCATAAGATCCACAAACTCAATAGGTATTATGTGCTGCTCTAGCCTGGATACCCTGACTCTGTGACCCTCGTCCAGCATTACCTCCACTACGCCTCAAATTAAGACGATACCTTCTATCACGATGCTTCTTAAACTTACTCCCACCGGAACCAGAATCTATAACTCTATTGATAGAGCTAGAACCTTCCACAAAAGCTGATAAACCCAGGTTCTGCTCAATGTCCTTCGCTCGTGTAACCAATATGTCAAAATCCATGTAATCAGAAGCCAACATATATGTCTTAACATCTTGTATAAATCTATAACGGAATCGGTCACAGCGACGCCTCTCATCCAATACCAGTTCAGGAGCATACTTGCTCAACTGCACAAACTATACCTCAGACACTGTCACAGTCATATTGCCGTGAACCTAGACCATGAACTCATTTTTCTTCTCATCCAAGTATCTAATTCGTAGATACTTATACTTAAAGGTAGCTCGAAAGAACTCCAGTTCACATCACCGGGTTCCATGCCTGCAGTCACAGTAGTCCACCAAATAGAAGCATCTCCTTGCAACAAGGATACATCACATCCCAGCTTACGGGCATCATTACACCCTATTTGTTCCAAAATCTGATCGGTACTCACAAACTACTTCTTGGATGCCTTAGGTTCCAACCCTCTAAATTCAACTCCTCTGAGACTACGCAACAATTCAAACGACAACCCCGTTTGCCCAACAGCTGGTGCATGCATATGCACCCCAGCAACAATATCTTGAAAAGCTCCAGTCGTCACCTGAATCAAAGCAAACATGTCACCCAACACTGGCCCAGCTGGCGAAGGTGGTACTTGCTCCACTCCTATAGGTGGATTAGGCGAAAGGGGTGGCAAACCCCCAAGAGGTATAACATTCTCCTTATTTCCCTGCCCAACGACAGTAGCAATTGTGTTGGCCCTTAATTATCTCCTCGGTCCCATTGTGCTAATAAATCTAAGGCATGATGTTTACAACAAAACAAAAACAATCGGGCCAACTTCAAGCAAGGACCCAAGACTTCTATTTCAAATAAAACATTTTAGACTATAGTAATAAGGCAATGTGTCCCACAAGATATTCCCTTAACATGGCATATAACAACCAACGTACATAAAATAATCACTGTGCATAACAATCAACAATAATCAATCAATAAAAACATTCAAGGAATCATAACCTCATCCCAATTATCGCAAACATGGCTATGATACCACTAAAAATAACCCCCTCAACCCTGCGTAGATGCTAGACCGAACGAAGCGAGCTACATTGAGTTTGTCAAAACAAACCCGAAATGATTAACCGAACTTATATCCATTTTTTCCTTTTTATCTTGTCTAGATACAACGTTATAACCTATGGTGAGTATGCTGGCAGCGGGTGAAACCTCAACAGAATCGGGCGTTGAAATGACATCCAATTGTGAGCTTTTGCAATTTAAAGACCAAAATATAAATCAGGAAAATTACAAGGACTTAATTAGATTTAAGGTTGCCGATCCTCAATTAATCAGGTTACACGCTTTTCTATCAAATTTCAGCTCAAAATGATAATCCAAACTCATGCAATTGCATTCAATAACATTAGAGACCAAAACGAAAGAATCAAAAACTTCATAATTCACTTTAACATAAATAATCGCAGCTCCTACCGGTACACGAGCAAGTTTATTGGTAAACTTTTACAACCTCAATATCTCAGATTCCAATAGCTCAAAACCGTACCGATACAACTCCCTATGAATCGGTACTCCATGCCAAAATACACATGCATGTACTGATACAGGTACCCGCGTATCAAAACCCAACCTCAGATTTTACTTACTCATATCAGTACAGAGACACGCGTACCGATACGCCTAAGCCTGTAATGACCAAATATGTTGGTTTTTCATACAATCATGGATTCACACAAGCTTAAAGATGCCCCAAACATATACATCGTTGAACTAAAGATCAAACCATGTCAGGATATCAGAGAAACATGATCAAATCATAGTAATATGCTTCAATCAAAACTCAGTACAACAAATTTGCTTATTTGTGACATCTAAAATATTTTCATTAAAAGTTACATTTACGTCACAATTTTCATTTTGAGACGTAAAAGTTGATGTCACGACGTTCGTCACCCTAGGTGTGTCACTAAATGTATAGTGTGACGATGTATTTTTTATCGTCACGTATTATTGTACATATAGTGACGCTAATGTATAACGTTACCTTATAATTTATATTTAGTAACAACTAGTTACGTCACCAGAAGATATAATATTTTGTCATTAAACATTCATATCATCACCAATAATACCCTAATTTTATTGTACAAGTGACGGAAAAAATATCGTCACAATATTAATGAGATAGAATATCGTAGCCTAATAGTAGTAGTATGAATGACAATAATACGTAACACCACTATATTATTTATATTTTAATGACAATTAGTTATTTATAATTTTTATCGTCGCAAATAATACAGTTTCAATTTATAAGTGACAAAAATAATATCATCACCTTTTTAGTGACGTAATATATCGTCAAATTTTTATTTTTTGTCAATTTAAATTCGTCACGTATTACAAATTTTGCCACCTAATTAGAGATTATATTTTCATTAATTATATTAAGATTGTTACCAATAATAAAATGATATTATTAGTGATAGAAGTAAAATCATAAAATTAATAATGACCTAACTATTGTCGGTTAACGATAAAAAATAAAAAAATTCACATTATCACTCAAAAAGTATTCACATTATACTAATTACTATATAACTTATTTCTTACAAAATAATAAAAGTACAATAATCAAAAGTGTTAAACTTACAAGCAAACTGCAAAAACTCTTCCATTTATATGACTTTTTTGGCTTATCTTCCCTTGTCGTTACTTATTTGGCTTCTAGATCATCTGATCATGTTATAACAGTGTCGGGTTAGATTATGAAACACCTTAGACAGAGCTACATTTAGTCAGCAAACGCTTCTTGACCTCCTCGATTCTATGCAACGATTTTGGACCAATGTCACATTTAGTTGTTGCTACTATTCGGAACTCTTTCATCATTTCAACATGATTCTTTGTCGGGCGTACTACATCTGTTGTAACACCCTAATTTTGGGCTTGGAAGTTTAGGGTCTGAACCGGACCGGTCTGATTTTCGGTTCGAATATAAAAGGACGTTTTAGGAAAGCCTAGTTCGGGATGCTTTAAAAATATGGAAAAATATCTAAAAATTCTCTTTTAATATATATAAGAGAGTGGTGAAATAAATTTTGAAAAATAAGGTTTGGAAATGCAACATTTTGAAATAGTGACTAAAATGCGATTTTTGAAAAGTTCAGTGGTGACTGTTTTGTAAGGATTGAAACTTTGAATCTTTAAGGAGCTAATTTACACAAAAATGATTTCTCCAGATTTTTCTTTTATTTGAGTGAATTAATTAATATTTTAATTAATTAGAAGTGAAGAGAAACTACCTTTTGTTAAAATCATAACTACTTTTCCTAAAATTTTCTCATCTCTTTTTCTCTCAAAATTTGATCATCCAAACACTTTTCTCCAGCAACTTTTCTATTGATTTTTCACTCCAATTGATGAGATTTCAATCATCAATTAGTTCTAATCCATCTTACATCAAATCCTTTTGATTTCCTCATTGGATTTTCAAGCAAATTGGCTCAAATCAAGGAGAAATCACCATTTAGAGGTAAGGTTGTTCTTCTCCTCTAAATATTAAGTTCTTTACTGAAATTCCCAAGTTGTCAATCCTTAATCTAAGTTTTACAAATGGTTTTAATGATATGAACTTGATTTTGGCTTAAAACTCAAGATTTGGAGGAAATCTTGAAGAATTTCGTTATGATTGTTTGGGCTCTATTTTGAGATGATTCTTAAATGTGTTTTGGATGTTTAATGATGAGTAAATGAGGTTTTATCAATGCAATCCCGAATAGGTTGTGTTTCCTAAGTTTTTGCTTATGAAAATGGTGGTTTTTTGGGTGATCTTGTTGTTCTGTTATAGCTGGAGGTATAAGGGCGAGTTTAGGCTCATTTTGGATGTTGATTGATGTTTAGAAATGGTTAGAGGTGATGGATCTTGGCTGGGTTAAGTTTTGGAGGAGTTTGGAGGTGATTTTGGTTGTATTTGGTAGCCGAAATGTTGGCTCTAGGTAGAGCAGCGAGTTTAAGTCTGTTGGCTGAAGATTTCAATGCATGATGATGCATTAATCCTCTGCTTTGATGTGTTAAAATAGGGGAGACATCTTTGGACACCTTTGGAGTTGATCCGGAGGCTTGATCGGCGTTTCGGCAAGCTTGCGAAACGGAATTGGTGAGTGAAGTTGGGTTTCCAGCTTTGAAACAAATGTTTGAAGGTTTGGAAGCCTAGTTTAAGTCTAAGCAACTTAACTAAGCTCAATAGTAAGTTTTCGGGAAAACTCTCTTGGATGAGCCATGATGTGGTTGATGCATAGATTATATTTGCATGTTTAAATTCTATTTTGAAAGCATGTTTTAGCATGGTAAATGCTGGTTTTGGAAAGTCATATGTTGAAGGATGCTCAAGCTAAGAGATCCTTGGTTTGACATATTGTAAATGTGGTTTTGATGCATAGTGATGCATGATGTTAAATGGCTTTGTTTAATATTTTAAAACAGTGGATTGTTGATGTTATATGATGTATATTGGCAAGTGATGTTATGGTTTAAAAGTACTTGAATCGGATATAGTTAGCCGGCTATAGGATTGGGTGCACCGTGAATAAAGTCGCCTTGGATGTTGAGGGGTTGTGATTGTATCGAAAACTCCATCCAAGTATCCTAACGAGAGAGGTAAGATCACAACAGTGGTTAAAAGTCCGTGTGTGGATCTTGTTAAGGTCACAACGGTGGTTAAAAGTTCGTGTGTGCGGACCATGTGTTATATGTCCCGTACTCTCGTTAGGAAGTTATACAACTACCAATGAGTGATGTGGAGGGGTTTTGATTGTACTGTAAACTCCATCACGGGTGTTGAGGGGTTGTGATTGTACCGTAAACTCCACCTTATGTTGTCCGGTAGTGTGTATGAAGCGTGTGGGACAACGCTTGTAATCCGCGTATCCGATTGTGTTTTGTGTTGAAAATCGGTATGGATGATCACTTGAAAGCCAATATGACATGTTGATTTTAATGAAGCATGAGATGCTTGTTGTGTATGCAAGATTGCATGAATAATGATGATTATGTGATGAAAGGCTTGTTAAAAGTGTTTTATGAAAAGCATTATTGTGTTGTTTCTTTAGAGCATGTCTCACTAAGCAAATGTGCTTACGCTCTCTCTCTTGAACCAATAATGCAGATAATTGAAGTGGTTGAGGGCAACAAGGAGGCTAAGAGTCCAAGGGAAACTTAGCTCATGTATGGTGATGTTTTCATAACACTATTAGTTTTTGATATTTTGGCAATGGGAACCTAGGATGTGTTTTGGGAGATGTTTTGGACTCCCTAATTGTGGATTGATGCTTTTGATGATTTGGATTTGTAAATGGCCATTTTGATGCTTGATTTGGTGTTTTGTTGGTTGTTTGGTTTTGGATACTAGGATGCATGCCTATAGACTTGTGGAATTCCATGATTGATGCCATGAATGTGTTTTGAAGTTGCAAACATGTACCTTATGTGTATAATGACTTGTTGGCATGATTAGGAAGTCATTAGGATGTGTTAGAGTGGTCTTATTCATGATAAACCAGCAAAATCTGCAGCTTCTGGGCAACCCGTATCGATACACTTATAGGCGTTTCGAAACGGGGGCCCTATAATGGCTTTGGTGTTTCAAAACTGCTGGTGACTGTAACGAAACGGTTTGGCCACTGGAAGGCCCTGTTTCGAAACAAGTCTCGAAATGAACCCGCGTTTCGGAATGGTCAACACCGTTTCGAAATAGGAGACCGTTGGGTACTGATTTGAATGGTTTTGAGGTTTGCAAGCTTTACGTTTTAGTCCCGAAAATTGTTTGTGCAATTGCATGAGTTTGAGACGTCCGATTAAGGTGAAATTTGACAGGGAAGCATGTAATATGACTAATTTAATATTGGTAACTTAAGAATCAGTTAAAACCTTCTAATTTTTCAGAATTTACAATTTGGTCCCTAATATTTGTATTTTGTTCGTTTGAGTCCCTTATTGATATCTGATCGCTGCGCTTTTCCCATAAATGTTTCTCAAGAGTACGCTTAGGGTTAACGTGCATCTAGACAAGTTTAAAAAGAAAAAAAAGGTCGTTAATCAAGGTAGACTTTCGAGTTGACTTTGGTTTTCCCCGTGTAATCTTCGTAGTTCGGGTCAACCGTCTAGGTCGGGCTAAGGGGGTTACATTTGGTGGTATCAGAGCTGAGTTCTCATGTATTTGGGAATGGTTATGTGGGTGATGTATGTGTAATTGCATGATATGCCTTTTGGATTATAGAATGTTGTTTGAATTGTGACGTATGGTTGCAATTTGGATGCTATGCTATGTTGAAGCATGTTAGGGGAACCCATTGCCATATCAAAACTAATGAAAGGAATTGTTTTTGGAAAATGAGCTTGAGTTCTTGGATTACTTACCTTGTTGAGCCTAATTATGTTTATTGCATTTGTGTCAGTGCATTGTTTTTCTTGTAATGGGGCCTCGTAGAGAAACGAGGATGAATACGAGAGCTATGGCTCAGGATGGGAATGAGGAGAATGTCGATAATGTTGTGGATTTACCTCCTCCTCCTGGTGGTTGACCACCCGACGGTGGTGGTGCTGGAGGTGAAAATGCTGGTGTTGGTGCTGGGGTCGCTGGACCTGATGGTGTGCAGGGGCAAGCTGCTCCTGACATGACTGTTTTGATACAGGCTATTGCGGGAGCCTTTCAGGCAGTAGTAGCTGGAGCTCACGGAGCTGCGCATCAGGGTGATGCTAATTTGAGATTACCTTTGGAACGTCTTCGCAGTCTGGAAGGGACTCAGTTCAGAGGTTTATCTCCTGAAGGTTCTGAATCTTGGTTGGAAAGCACCAAGAGGATATTGGGACAGATGAACTGCAATGATGTGCAGAAATTAGGTTGTGTGGTATCGCTGTTACATGATGATGCGTATACGTGGTGGACGACCACTGTTTCCAGAATGGAAGAGAATGTTGTGACTTGGACGTTCTTTCTGAACGCGTTTAAGCGAAAGTATCTAGGTGTGCGATACCTATATGAGAAGAAAAGAGAATTCATGTCTCTTGTGCAAGGAAGCATGACGGTGGCTGAATATGAGATCCAGTTTGTCCGTCTTAGTCAGTACGCACCTGATCTTATCCCTGATGAGCGGGAGAGGTGTGAACGCTTCCGATATGGTTTGATGCCGGATGTGAAGACATTTATGTTTGCTGCTGAGTATATAGATTTTGATGTGCTGGTGAGTAGGGCAAAGGACATTGAGCAGAACCTGGGTTTGTCTTCCAGGGGTGTTAGTTCTGGCTCGGGCAAAAGAGCAGCTGAGTATAGTTCTGGTGGTGGACGGAACAAGAGAGGACGTGATAAGAGGTATCAGTCTTCTGCTAGGCGTGGTGGTGGAGGACATGGTGCGCCTGTTCAGGGAGACAGGATAAGAGCTGATCAGAACACGTGCTGGACGTGTGGATCGCGTGGCCATTTGAGGCGTGATTGTCCTCGAGCGGCGAGGGAGGTTCAGGCTCTTGTTGCAGGGACCGGTAATTCGTGCTGGAATTGTGGTTCGGCAGACCACATGATGAGAGAGTGTCCTTTGTTGGCCGGTGGTGGTCAGGGATGTGCTCCTGGGGTTGTTGCACCACAGAGAGGTCGTGGGCGCGGCCGTGGTAACTTCCAGCGCAGAGATGATAGTGGGAGGAATGTGGCACATGTGGTGGCGGTCCAACTTGAGGGTGGTGGCCAGGCTCGAGTGTATGCTCAGCGAGAGGGGAGAAATTATACGGATGTGATCGCAGGTACCTTTACTTTGCAATCATTGTCATTACTTTCCTTGATTGATTCTGGATCTACACACTCATACATATTGCGTGAACATGCTCAATTGCTTGGTTTACCTGTTGAGTCTTTGGATGTTGGTATGCATGTAACTAGTTCCTTTGGTGAGACCGTTGTGAGACGGAAATTGTATAGAAGATGTCCTTTGGAAGTGCAAAACCATGTTTTTCTTGTTGATCTCATGGAATTGCCATTCTATGGTTTTGATGTAATCCTTGGTATGGATTGGCTTGTTGAACATCGAGCTGTGGTGGATTTTGAGAACAAGCGGGTTTCGCTGAAACTTGCGGATGATTATGAGGTAGTGGTGGTTGGTGAGAATGTGAAGTTTCTTGTCAATGTGGTGTCTTCTTTGGAAGCAAGCCGAATGCTGAGGCAAGGGTGTGAGGCCTAACTAGCCTTTGTGATGAATCCTAGCTCTAAGGAGTTGCGAGTTCAAGATATCAGGACTGTGCGAGAGTTTCCTGGAGTGTTTCCGGAGGAGTTACCTGGGTTGCCTCCTAGTCGAGAGGTGGAGTTTGGAATTGAGTTGTATGAAAACACAACTCTAGTGTCCATTACTCCTTACCGAATGGCACCTAAGGAGTTGAAGGGGCTGAAGACGCAACTTCAGGAGTTGCTTGATCATGGTTTCATTCGGCCGAGTGTGTCACCTTGGGGTGCACCGGTCTTGTTTGTGAAGAAGAATGATGGCACTATGAGAATGTGCATCGACTATCGTCAGCTGAGCAAGTTGACTATCAAGAATCGGTATCCATTGCCGAGGATTGATGATCTTTTTGATCAGTTTCGGGGAGCGGCTGTGTGCTCTAAGATTGACTTAAGGTCAGGTTATTACCAGCTCAAGGTGAAGGATGTGGATGTACCAAAAACAGCCTTTAGAACGAGGTATGGGCATTACGAGTTTCTTGTGATGTCGTTTGGCTTGACGAATGCTCATGCAGATTTTATGGACATGATGAATAGAGTGTTCCATGAGTATTTGGACAAGTTTGTTGTGGTGTTCATTGATGATATCCTTGTGTACTCTCGTACTGAGGAGGAGCATGAAGGGCATTTGAGGATTGTGTTGTAGGCTTTGTTGGACAATCAGCTTTATGCTAAGCTGAGTAAGTGTGAATTCTGGCTTAGGGAAGTTGTTTTTCTTGGACATGTGGTTTCTGCTGAGGGGATTCGTGTTGATCCTCAGAAGATTGAGGCAGTGATGAATTGGAAGCCTCCTAAGTTTTTTCATGAAGTCCGTAGTTTCCTTGGGTTGGCAGGATACTACCGGAGGTTTGTGGATAGATTTTCAAAGATTGTTGCACCTTTGACGAAGTTGTTGCAGAAGGATGTCAAGTATGAGTGGACAGAGGCAAGACAACAAGCTTTTGAGAAGCTTAAGGCAGCTTTGACACAAGCTCCTATCTTGGTTCAACCCGAATCAGGGAAAGAGTTTGTGGTGTACAGTGACGCATCCTATGTTGGTTTGGGGTGTGTGTTGATGCAAGAGGGTAAGGTGGTGGCTTATGCATCGCGCCAGTTGAAGGTGCATGAGCGCAATTATCCTACGCATGATATTGAGTTAGATGTGGTGGTCTTTGCTTTGAAAATTTGGACACATTACCTGTATGGTGATAAGTGTACTGTGTACACGGATCACAAAAGTTTGAAGTATTTCATGTCTCAAAAAGAGTTGAATCTCAGGCAACGACGTTGGGTAGAGTTGCTTAAAGATTATGATCTGACGATCGAGTACCACCCAGGAAAAGCTAATGTTGTAGTGGATGCCTTGAGTAGAAAAGTGGCAGTGGAGTTGAGGGCTATGTTTGTCAGCTTAAGCATTTCGCGAGATGGAGGTCTTGTGGCTGAATTGCAAGTGAAACCATCTTTGGTTCAGTTGATAAAGGATAAACAGCTGTTGGATGATTACTTGGTGCCGAATGCTAAAGATAGACCATCGGATTTCTGTTTTAATGATGATGGGGTTCTATGTTTTGGGAGTCGGATAGTAGTGCCGAATGATGCTGAGTTGAGGCGTACTATTCTGACTGAGGCTCATAGCAGTCCTTTTGCTATGCACCCTGGTAGTACTAAGAAGTATCATGATCTTAAGGATGAGTACTATTGGGTGGGGTTAAAGAAAGATGTTGCGGAGTATGTGAGTAAGTGCATGGTTTGTCAGCGAGTCAAGGCTGAGCATTAGTTTCCTTCTGGGTTGTTGCAACCGTTGAGGATTACTGAGTGGAAGTGGGAAAGGATTACCATGGACTTTGTGTCTGGTTTGCCTTTATCGCCATCGAAGAAGAATTCGGTGTGGGTGATTGTGGATCGCCTTACGAAGTGTGCGCATTTCATACCTGTGCATACTACGTATACTTTGGACAAGCTTGCTGAGTTGTACATTGCTGAGATTGTGCGACTGCATGGTGTGCCAAAGTCTATAGTGTCGGATAGGGATCCGAGGTTTACATCGCGTTTATGGGAATGTTTGCATCAAGCTTTGGGTACATGGCTGAATTTCAGTACATCTTATCATCCACAGTCAGATGGACAGTCTGAGCGTGTTATCCAAGTGCTGGAAGATATGTTGAGGTGCTGTGTGATTGAGTTTCAGGGTTCTTGGGAGAAGCATTTTCCTTTGGTAGATTTTGCTTATAACAATAGCTACCAGGCAAGTATTCAAATGGCACCTTATGAAGCCTTGTATGGGAGGAAGTGCAGAACTCCTCTTTGTTGGGCTGAAACAGGTCAGAAGTTGGTTTCAATGCCAGCTTTGTTGAAAGGAACCAACGAGAAGGTGAAGCTCATTTGTGAGCGTTTGAAGGCAGCTTCTGATCGACATAAGTCTTACGCGGATTTGAAGCGTAAAGATATTGAGTTTGCGGTAGGTAACCGTGTGTTTTTGAAAGTTTCGCCTTGGAAGAAGGTGATGAGGTTTGGTCGAAAGGGTAAGTTGAGCCCTAGGTACATTGGACCATACGAGGTGATTGAACGTGTGGGTCCTGTTGCGTACAAGCTGAGGTTGCCGCAAGAGTTAAAAAAGATACATGATGTGTTTCATGTCTCTATGCTTCGGAGGTATAGATCTGATCCTTCGCATGTTATGCCTGTGGAGGAAGTGGAGTTGAATCCAGACTTGACCTATGATGAGGAGCCGGTTGACATTCTAGATTCGGACAATAAAGTTCTCCGAGGCAAGACCATTGAATTGGTTAAGGTGTTGTGGAAGCATCATGGTGTTGAGGAAGCCACGTGGAAAAGAAAGGATGATATGAAGAAGCAGTTTCCGTACCTCTTTCCTCCAGGTAAATTTCGAGGACGAAATTTCTTAAGGGGGGAGAGTTGTAACACCCTAATTTTGGGCTTGGAAGTTGAGGGTCTGAACTAGACCGGTCTAATTTTCGGTTCGAATATAAAAGGATGTTTTAGGAAAGCCTAGTTCGGGATGCTTTAAAAATATGGGAAAATATCTAAAAATTCTCTTTTATTATATATAAGAGAGTGGTGAAATCAATTTTGCAAAATAAGGTTTGGAAATGCAATATTTTGAAATAGTGACTAAAATTCAATTTTTGAAAAGTTTAGTGGTGACTGTTTTGTAAGGATTGAAACTATGAATCTTTAAGGAGCTAATTTACCCAAAAATGATTTCTCCAGATTTTTCTTTTATTTGAGTGAATTAATTAATGTTTTAATTAATTAGAAGTGAAGAGAAACTACCTTTTGTTAAAATCATAACTACTTTTCCTAAAATTTTCTCATCTCTTTTTCTCTCAAATTTCTATCATCCAAACACTTTTCTCCAGCAACTTTTCTATTGATTTTTCACTCCAATTGATGAGATTTCAATCATCAATTAGTTCTAATCCATCTTACATCAAATCCTTTTGATTTCCTCATTGGATTTTCAAGCAAATTGGCTCAAATCAAGGAGAAATCACCATTTAGAGGTAAGGTTGTTCTTCTCCTCTAAATATTAAGATCTTTACTGAAATTCCCAAGTTGTCAATCCTTAATCTAAGTTTTACAAATGGTTTTAATGATATGAACTTGATTTTGGCTTAAAACTCAAGATTTGGAGGAAATCTTGAAGAATTTCGTTATGATTGTTTGGGCTCTATTTTGAGATGATTCTTAAATGTGTTTTGGATGTTTAATGATGAGTAAATTAGGTTTTATCAATGCAATCCCGAATAGGTTGTGTTTCCTAAGTTTTTGCTTATGAAAATGGTGGTTTTTGGGGTGATCTTGGTGTTCTGTTATAGGTGGAGGTATAAGGACGAGTTTAGGCTCATTTTGGATGTTGATTGATGTTTAGAAATGGTTAGAGGTGATGGATCTTGGCTGGGTTAAGTTTTGGAGGAGTTTGGAGGTGATTTCGGTTGTGTTTGGTAGCCGAAATGTTGGCTCTAGGTAGAGCAGCGAGTTTAAGTGTGTGGGCAGAAGATTTCAATGCATGATGATGCATTAATCCTCTGCTTTGATCTGTTAAAACAGGGGAGACATCTTCGGACACCTTTGGAGTTGATCCGGAGGCTTGATCGGCGTTTCGGCAAGCTTTCAAAATGGAATTGGTGAGTGAAGTTGGGTTTCCAACTTTGAAACAAATGTTTGAAGGTTTGGGAGCTTAGTTTAAGTCTAAGCAACTTAACTAAGCTCAAGAGTAAGTTTTCGGGAAAACTCTCTTGGATGAGCCATGATGTGGTTGATGCATAGATTATATTTGCATGTTTAAATTCTGTTTTGAAAGCATGTTTTAGCATGGTAAATGCTGGTTTTGTAAAGTCATATGTTGAAGGATGCTCAAGGTAAGAGATCCTTGGTTTGACATATTGTAAATGTGGTTTTGATGCATAGTGATGCATGATGTTAAATGGCTTTGTTTAATGCTTTAAAACAGTGGATTGTTGATGTTATATGATGTATATTGGCAAGTGATGTTATGGTTTAAAAGTACTTGAATCGGATATAGTTAGCCGGCTATAGGATTGGGTGCACCGTGAATAAAGTCGCCTTGGATGTTGAGGGATTGTGATTGTACCGAAAACTCCATCCAAGTATCCTAACGAGAGAGGTAAGATCACAACGGTGGTTAAAAGTCCGTGTGTGGATCTTGTTAAGGTCAGAACGGTGGTTAAAAGTCCGTGTGTATGGACCTTGTGTTATGTGTCCCGTACTCTCGTTAGGAAGTAATACAACTACCGATGAGTGATGTGGAGGTGTTGTGATTGTACCGTAAACTACATCACGGGTGTTGAGGGGTTGTGATTGTACCGTAAACTCCACCTTATGTTGTTCGGTAGTGTGTATGAAGCGTGTGGGACAACGCTTGTAATCCGCGTATCCGATTGTGTTTTGTGTTGAAAATGGGTATTGATGATCACTTGAAAGCCAATATGACATGTTGATTTTAATGAAGCATGACATGCTTGTTGTGTATGCAAGATTGCATGAATAATAATGATTATGTGATGAAAGGCTTGTTAAAAGTGTTCAATGAAAAGCATTATTGTGTTGTTTCTTTAGAGCATGTCTCACTAAGCAAATGTGCTTACGCTCTCTCTCTTGAACCAATAATGCATATAATTGAAGTGGTTGAGGGCAATAAGGAGGCTAAGAGTCCAAGGGAAACTAAGCTCATGTATGGTGATGTTTTCATAACACTATTAGTTTTTGATATTTTGGCAATGGGAACCTAGGATGTGTTTTGGGAGATGTTTTGGACTCCCTAATTGTGGATTGATGCTTTTGATGTTTTGGATTTGTAAATGGCTATTTTGATGCTTGATTTGGTGTTTTGTTGGTTGTTTGGTTTTGGATACTAGGATGCATGCCTATAGACTTGTGGAATTCCATGATTGATGCCATGAATGTGTTTTAAAGTTGCAAACATGTACCTTATGTGTATAATGACTTGTTGGCATGATTAGGAAGTCATTAGGATGTGTTAGAGTGGTCTTATGCATGATAAACCAGCAAAATCTGCAGCTTCTGGGCAACCCGTATCGATACACTCATAGGCGTTTCGAAACAGGGGTCTGTAATGGCTTTGGTGTTTCGATACGGCTGGTGATCGTATCGAAACAGTTTGGCCACTGGAAGCCCCTGTTTCGAAACAAGTCTCGAAACGAACCCGCGTTTCGGAACGGTCAACACCGTTTCGAAACAGGAGACCATTGGGCACTGATTTGAATGGTTTTGAGGTTTGCAAGCTTTACGTTTTAGTCCCGAAAATTGTTTTTACAATTGCATGAGTTTGAGACGTCCGATTAAGGTGAAATTTGACAGGGAAGCATGTAATATGACTAATTTAATATTGGTAACTTAAGAATCAATTAAGACCTTCTAATTTTTCAGAATTTACAATTTGGTCCCTAATATTTGTATTTTGTTCGTTTGAGTCCCTTATTGATATCCGGTCACTGCGCTTTTCCCATAAATGTTTCTCAAGAGTACGCTTAGAGTTAACGTACATCTAGACAAGTTTAAAAAGAAAAAAAGGGTCGTTAATCAAGGTTGACTTTCGAGTTGACTTTGGTTTTCCCAGTGTAATCTTCGTAGTTCGGGTCAACCGTCTAGGCCGGGCTAAGGGGGTTACATCTGTCCTTTTATTTTGAAAGTGTAGAGCATTTGGTTGTTCTCTATTTATAAGTGCAAGTGCACACTCTTGTCAAGTTATAGTATAAAAGATATCGTCTCCCACAAGGATTGGAGCACCTCATATGAATGATTTCCTACACAAAGATTTAGTAAATGCGCAATTAAATCTCACGATGTGGAAATATAAAAACACAAGTAAAAAATAAAGATAGTGATGAGAGGAATGATAGAGAGAGTTTAGGTTGATAGATTGGGTAAGACAAATGCACTCAGTGGCCTGTGGACTGTATTGTAAAGTCTGAGCATGTTTTGCGCTGCCATGAATTGCTGCCTCGGTGGGATGGTGGGCGGCAAACTACGACCTTGTCACGCGGTCGCAGTAGGTCACTGCCACTGCAGGAGTGTATTGTCTCAGCAGGTTGAACGGAAAGAAGTATTGGCAGCAAGTCTGTCAGACATTCCAAAGTTCGGGGGGATAGTCGACAGTGATCCCTCCTATTTCTAGGTTAGGATGCTCGAACACTCACGTGATGTAGGCAATACCTAGCAATCTCAGCGTCAACCTAACACATGCAAGTTCATTCGATTGGTGATCCCTCTTAGCCGTTGAAACTTGTGGACTAGTGTGGAACCAAGTTAGTCACGCCTTCGCATGTGGTGACCGTGCTTAACCCACTCGTGAGCCTTGCACTTTCGTGCCCGAAAAATGGATTTTCTCTTCAACTGACTGGTGTAGACTAATTGAAAGAACAAAGAGCATAGATTAAGCAAACTTTGGAATTTTATTGAAAACGACTCAAAACCATTTCAATTGTTTCCCTCAAACTACTTTACATACACGCGCCTATACCCTAGGAGAGTTGGGCCGCGACCCCTAACAACTCCAACCTATCTAACTACATCTCGTTGTGCGGCTGCTCAGGCTCGCATCCCGTCACCCTCGTCACCATGCCCCTATACCCTTACATACATTAGGTATATATAGGGCTCATGGCTTAAGTTTGAGTCCTCCTTGAAGTAGGAGTTCTAAAAGTAAATTACATTAAATACATACTCCTTTATTACTTAAATATGGACTCTTTGGACGTTGCCTTCTTCCGCAAGTAAGAATAAGTGTTCCTACTTATCGCTCTTGGATCAGCTCTACCGGCCGCTACAGGCTTCAAAACATTGCAAGACTAGGCTCATTGGGCTTAGGAAATTGTCCTCTTTAAATCGCGACCCATCTTGGCTAAGTCGATGTAACTCCTGCCTGGGCGCCACATGGCGGCAATGCTACTTCGGCACCGTCCTTGGCGGCATCTGTAAGTGCTTCAGTACAGCTCCTTTGGTTCCAGCTTTCTGTCGTGTCCTGTTCTGTCCTCTCCTCTCCTAGTTATAGAACCTGAAAATATAAACTAAACTAAAACAATAACTTTTCTGAACCAAACATAAAATATTCAATAGAAGCATGGTAAAAGAGAAGATATTATTATAATGCATGCAATGCACCTAAATATGCTTAAATGAGCTTAAGAACAACAATAATACGAGCGGGAATGTGCACAAAATATAGAACTCATGGACACTCTACAGAAAGCAAAACCCCTTTTTGAAATAAATTTTATTAGGCATTCTGAGACTTGAAAACCTAAGAAGATACCTATAAGAATATTACATTTTAAGAATTAAGCTTAGCATATGTCAGCTAAAAGTCAAATGTAAATCAAGTCAAAGTCACATTTATGATAGAAATGGTCTCCTAATACAAATAACTATAAGTGAAAGTCCATGTCTAACATTAGATATTAAAACCCGTTCATTGCAATATGTTTATCTTTTTTTACCATAACCATTGTTCATGTAAACTACATGTTAATATGATAATCTTCTGAAAATCATGTAAACTATAAAAATATAATTAAAAACTAATGCAAAGAATATACATTTTAACTTTTATACCACAAAAATTGGTTAAACTAATAAGATAACCATATGTGTACGTCATAATTTAGAACATTTATTTTCAAGTATAACTGTTTGATTTTGCTTAGTTTAGCTTATGATAGACTTTAATTGACAGCTTATGAGGTTCTATTAACAAAATTCATAATTCTAAGTTCACATAGTATCAACACTGGGCTATGATGTTCAATCTGAAGAAGTCCTTCCAAAATTCTTAAACATCACCCGACTTCTAATTTCGACAATCATGGAATAATCATAAGTCCTTTTGGCTAGTGATCTAAATTTAGTATATGCATTATCTAAACTAATTTGTGTTGGAGTTACTCTCTCAGTAAAATTGAAATAAACTTGGGCCAGCATATTATTATTCAAGATAAATTCTTGAGGAAGTGTGACATGTTTTAGTTGCCGTAAAGCAACACAATGCGTTTTTTCCTACTATAAAATCAAGCACTAGCAAAAAAAGAAAGGAAAATGATGGACCAACAACTTACCTGAAATATAACATGACCAACAGTTGCACCATTGTTAACCAACAAGTTGAATGAATCTATACGTTAGAAATTCTAAGTTAAATTACATGTATAATGGAGCACTGCAGGAACATCATATGAAACCAAAATAATATACACATTTAATTTAGGGTAAATTACCCGAGTGACCATCCAACTATTAGACACGATCTATTTTGACCACCGAACTACAAAAACGTAAAATTTGACCACCTAATTATTTAATTGGTCATATTTTGACCACCGACCGTTAAAATCTAACAGAGAGGTAATATGGTTGTTAAAGTAAAATTTATATAATACACGTTTGGTCATTGTAAGTTCCTTATTATATCAATTTAGTCCTAATTTTAATTTAAATAAATAAAATTCTATAACCCGACTGGATGATTTTAATCTAATTTTTATTTAATTTAATTTAATATTTAATATATTTATTTCCCTACAATCAGATGATGCAGTAAATGCTAGGGAATAAAAATGGTTGCAAGGGGACTCGAACCTGAATCACTTGGGATGTGTAAAACCATACAAATCACTTAACCAATTCAAATAATTAATTTAAATATATTTAACGTATAGTTAAAACAAGATTTAAGATGAAACTAAATTAATCGAGTTCTTTAATTTAATTAATACTTTTATTTTTTTATTAAATGTCTTAATTCGTTATTAATATTATACATTAATTACATTACAAATAAAATCATTACAACAAATGTAAAAAATATTCAATTTAATTTAAAAATATATAAATTATAAATTTAATTTCATTTTAAATATTACTTTTTAACTATATGTTAAATATATTTAAAATATATTCATATTTAAATTAATTATTTGAATTGGTTAAGTGGTTTGTGTGGTTTAGCACATCTCATGCGATTTAGGTTCGAGTCCCTTTGTAACCATTTTTACTTCTTTATTCTCTAGCATTTACTACATTATAAGATATATATATATATATAATGATGCAATTTATTTCACAAAGAATGAGTTGGTGTAGTGGTAAAGTCATAATGTTCCCCCAAGAAGTTGTGGGTTCAAACCTCATGCTAAGCATTCTCCTTGTTCTTGAAATTTTCTTTCACCAGATGGTTATACGTGTTACTATTTGCTTGGAGAAAATAAATATATTAAATATTAAATTAAATAAATAAAAATAAATCTATTAGTTAGTTAATTGTATTTATTTAAATTAAAATTATAACTAAATTGGTATGATAATGAACTAACAAGGACAAAATATGTAATTATACAAATTTTACTTTAACGGCCATATCACTCCTCCCTTAAATTTTAACGGTCGGTGGTTAAAATAGGACCAATTAAATAGTTAAGTGGTCAAATTTTATATTTTTATTGTTCGGTGGTCAAAATAAATCGGCCCAATAGTTGAGTGCTCACCCAGGTTATTTACCCTTGATTTTTTTTTTAAAAAAGAGGGCATTGATTAATTGATTGTTTTGAAAGAAAAAATATATATTTGTTTCCTTCAAATGAAAAGTAAATTTTTCATAACTACTTGACATTGAAAGCATACTAAAATGTTGAAGTTTACATTAAAAATTATATCATATTGAGTGAAAACTTTAAAAACAACAAATAAATGATTAAAAATAATATTTAAGTGTAGCAACTTTTTTTTTTGAAAACAAAAAGAGGTTTCCCGCTTTTTTATAAAATATTTAATTTAAAAGTTGAATCTTGTAAAATTTGTTTTTCGTGAAAATTTAGAGTCGCCACCAATTATTTCAAAAGGGTAGATCGGATATCGAAAATTAAAACCAGAGAAAAAATTAGGGTTCGTGAGTTGGTTACGTTTGGGGAAGGATTAGCACCCTCAAAACGCTCAAAATTAGTACCTAAAGGTTCACATCGTACTCATTAAGGAAAATAAATATTCAAGTTAATTTAAATTTTAATTCCTAAAATGCATGTATGTGTGACAGTTTAAAACTTGCCTCGATATTCACGGCAGTCAAAGGAGATGAAACCCAAAGACCGAGATGTCACTCCCGATAGAATACCGTAACAATAAGATCTAATACTATATGTAACAATTATATGCATGATCAATTATTTCGATAAAATATATTTAATTACAATAATAATACTAACGAATCTATTAACAAAATTAAGATGTAAAAATAAATATAAACATTATTTAATATAATATATTATTATACAATATACTAATGTAATTATAAACATGCTATAATATAAAAATATGATAATACAATATAAAAATATATAACCTGATAACAATATAATAAGGACTGAAAAATAAAGAAACAAAATAAAGAACCAAATTCGAAAGCAAACAAATGACCAAATTGAATGATCTAAAAAATTTTGAAGGACTGTGAGGGTGAATATTTAAGGGTGGAGGTCCTTATTATGCTGTTTTTGCATTTTAGTTTGATTAATAGGACTAAATTAAAGTAAAAAGGGACCATAATAAAAATCTGAAGAAAAAAAACGAGAGGGACCGAGAAAGTTATTAGACCAAGAGGTAGGGCAGAAGTAAAAAATTACTTGGGGCGGAGGGGTTTAGTGTGTAGTTTACCCATTGTAACACCCCAATTTTGGGCTTAGAAGTTTATGGTCTGAACCGGACCGGTCTGATAAACGGTTCGAATATAAAAGGAGGTTTTATGGAAAGCCTAGTTCGGGATGCTTTAAAAATATAGAAAAATATATAAAAATCCTCATTTAATATATATATAATAGAGTGGTGAAATCAATTTTACAAAATAAGGTTTGAAAATACTACATTTCGGTGTAGTGACCAAAATGCGATTTTTGCAAAGTTTAGTAGTGACAGTTTTGTAAAGGATTGAAACTTTGAATCTTTAAGGAGCTAATTTACCCAAAATGTTTTTCTCCACATTTTTCCTTAATTTGGGTGATTTAATTAATATTTTAATTAAATAAAAGAAAGGTGAAAACTAAATTTTGACTTTCATAACTACATTTTCCTAATTTTCTCTCATTCCTTTTTCTCTCAAAATCCTATCATCCAAACACCTTTTCTCCAGCAACTTTCACATTAAATTTCACTTCAATTGATGAGATTTCCATCAACTATTGGTTTCTAATCAATCTTGCAACAAATCCTTTTGATTTCCACATTGCATTTTCATGGAATTTTGCCCAAATCAAGGAGAAATCATCATTTAGAGGTAAGATTGTTCTTCTCCTCTAAATACTCAGTTCTTTACTGAAATTCCCAAGTAGTCAATCCTTTATTAAAATTTTATAAATGGTTTTAATGTTAGAAACATGATTTTGGCTTAAAACTCAAGATTTTGGAAGAGATCTTGAAGAATTTCGTTGTAATTGATTGGGTTCTATTTTCAGAAGGTTCTTTAATGTATTTTGAATGTTAAATGATGTTAGAAATGAGGTTTTACCAATCTAATCCCGAATAGGTTGTGTTTCCTAAGTTTTTGCTTAAGAAAGTGGTGGTTTTTGAGATGTTCTTGGTGTTCTGTCATAGCTGGAGGTATAAGGTCGAGTTTAGGGTTGTTTTTTATGGTGATTGATGTTTAGAAATGATTAGAAGTGATGGATCTTGGCTGGGTTAAGTTTTGGAGGAGTTTGGAGGTGATTTCGGTTGTGTTTGGTAGCCGAAATGTTGTGTTTGCTTAGAGCAGCGAGTTTAGGAGTGTTGGCTGAAGATTTCAATGCATGATGATGAATTAATACTCTACTTTTATGTGTCTAAAACAGGGGAGACATCTTCGGACATTTTTGGAGTCGATTCGGAAGCTTAATTGGCGTTTCGGCAAGCAAGCGAAACGAAATCGGTGAGTGTGTTTGGTTTTGAAGTCCATGAGGACAAAAATACAAGGTTTGGGGATTTAGGGGAAGTTTGAAACACCTTCCTAAATCCGGAAGTAAGTATGGCTTGATTTGATCTCTCTAAAGTGATGTTTTCCCCTAAAATGCTATTACATGCTCAGGGTTTGTGATTGTTAAATTCCTACTATTTTTATGCATGATTTGGAGCATGAGATTATGCTTGTAGAGATGTCTCGAGATGACATGTTGCATATAATAGATTTGAGCTTTTGTTTTAAAGCAAAGTATGATTTATGTTTTGAAATGAGGTGAGAAAATCTTTGAGTTTTTATTTCATGAAAAATAGTAGGTGAGATGATATTATAACACATTATATTGGCATAGAGGTTGAGAAACTTACCGGATATAATTGATCGTTCAATAGGATGAGAGTGCACTATAAACTAAAAATTCGTACGTGCTCTTTGGTAAGCCAAAGGGAGATTTTCCGATGATGGGCATTCCAACGGGTAGGACTTGGTGAAATACCCAAGCTTTGTGGCGATGAGAGATTCCGCTATGTGAGTACGGTGATGAGAGATTCCACCGGAAGATGTTGCTAGACATGTGAGTACGGTGATGTGAGATTCCCCTGGAAGAGTCTAGTGTAGAAATGTGTCCGCATATCCGTGAGATGCTAAATGCCAATATAATTGATGAAATGATTTTGTTATATATGTACCTTTGATGAAATGATTTATGCTAAGAGATATGCATATGTACTTGTTTAGAAATGCTTTGACAATACAAGCATGTGAATGGCCTTGCCATGAGATTTGCATTGGTTTTAATGCATGTGATAGATTGAAGGTACATGTGATTTCAATGTGTTTGCTTTGAGGTTTTCCAAGCATGAGAAAGAGAAGAGCGTGTGGTTTAAAAGCTTTGATGGAAGTGTTTTCTAAAAATACATTATTGTGTTGGTTTTCTTTAGAGCATGCCTCACTAGGCATTTGTGCTTGCGCTCTCTTTTACCAATAATGCAGATAATTGAGGTTCTTTGGGCATCAAGGAAGCTATGTTCGTCCTAGGAAGACCAAGCTCACGTATGGTGAAGTTTTCATACACTATTTGTTTTGATAAATTGGAAATGGGAACTTAAGATTTGTTTTGGGAGATGTATTAAACTCCCTAAGGTTGTGGCAAGTTTGCCTTGGTTGGTTTGAATTGTAAATGGCCTTTAAATGCTTGATTTGAAGTTTGTTTGCCTATTTGGTTTTGATAATAGGAAGCATGCCTTTAGACTTGTGAGATTTCATGTTGATGATATGAATGTGTTAGAGCGTCCTAAATGTGTACCATATATGTATGTGGACTTGTTGACATGATTAGAGAGTCATTAGGATGTATTTGAATGGGTTTATGCATGAAAAATTAGCATTAATTGCTGTTTCTGGACAAACCGTATCGGAAAACACTCTAGTGTTTCGAAACGGGGGCCTGAAATGGCCTTCGTGTTTCGAAATGCTAAGGGCTATTTCGGAACGATTTGGCTACTGGAATGCCATGCTTCGGAACTGGTCTCGGAACCAACTCGCGTATCGAAACGGTTAACGCTGTTCTGATCCTGCGTTTCGATACAGCAAGGGGTGTTTCGAAACAGGTGACCTTTGGGCACTGATTTGAATGGTGTTGTAGTTTGTAAGCTTTACATTTTAGTCCCAAATGTTGATGTTGCAATTGCTTGAGTTTGAGATGTCCAATTAAGATGAAATTTGGTAGAGAAGCATGTAATATGACTAATTTCATATTGGTAACATTAAAATCAGTAAGGACCTTCTAAATTTTAGAAATTACATTTGGTCCCTAAACTTATGTTAAATGCAAATGAGTCCCTGTTCGTTATCCGATCGTTGTGCTTTCTCGAATAGGTTTTATGAGTACTCACTTAGGGTTAATGTGCATCGAGACAAGATTAAAAAGAAAAAAAGGGTTGTGAATCAAGGTTGACTTTCGGGTTGACTTTGTTTTTCCCCGTGTAATCTTTGTAGTTCGGGTCAACCGTCTAGGCCAGGCTAAGGGGGTTACATTTGGTGGTATCAAAGCTTAGTTCTCGTATCTTTGGGATTTGTTATGTGGATGATGTAAGTGTATTTGCATGATGTGTGCCTTTTGGGTGAAAGAGTGTTGTGTGAAAAGTGATGCATGGTTTGAATTGTGATGTGCTTGTGATGTTATGCTATGTTGGAATGTGTTAGAGGATCCCTTTTCCATATCAAAACTAATGAAAGGAATTTGTTTTCAAAAATGAGTCTGAGTACTTGTATTACTTACTTTATTGTGCCTAATTGTGTTTATTGCATTTTTGTCAGTGCATTGCTTTCTTTTTAAATGGGGCCACGTAGAGAGATGAGAGTAAATACAAGAGCCATGGCTCAGAATCAGAATGAGAACGATGAGAATGTTGAGAATGTTGTAGATCTACCTCATCCTCCTGGTGGTGGGCCACCTGGTGGTGATGGTGGTGCTGGGGTTGGAAATGCTGGTGCTGGTGCTGGGGTCGCTGGACCTGAAGGTCTGCAGGGGCAAGCTGCTCCTGACATGACTGTGTTGATTTAGGCTATTATCATATCCTTTCAGGCAGCAGTAGCTGGAGCTCATGGAGCTGCGCATCAGGATGATGCTAATGTGAGATTGCCTTTGGAACGTCTTCGCAGTCTGGAAGGGACTGAGTTCACAGGTTTATCTCTGGAGGGATCTGAGTCTTGGTTGGAGAGCACCAAGATGATTTTGGGGCAAATGAATTGTAATAATGTGCAGAAGCTGGGTTGTGTGGTGTCACTGATGCACGGTGATTCTTATACGTGGTGGACGACCACTATCTCTGGATTGGAGGACAATGATGTGAATTGGACGTTCTTCCTGAATGCGTTCAAGCTGATGTATATGGGTGTGCGATACCTAGATGAGAAAAAAAGAGAATTTATGTCTCTTGTGCAAGGAAGCATGACGGTGGCTGAGTATGATATCCAGTTTGACCGCCTTAGTCCGTATGCACCTTAGCTAATCCCTAATGAGCGGGAGAGGTGTGAACGTTTTCGTTATGGTTTGGTAACGGATGTGAAGACTTTTATGCTTGCGGCTGATTATTCAGATTTTGATGTTTTGGTCACTAGAGCCAAGGACATTGAGTCGAATCTTGGTTTGTCTGGTCGAGCGGGTGGATCTAGCTCTGGGAAGAGAGCGGCTGAGCGCGATTATGGTAGAGATCGCAATAAGAGGCATAAGGATAGGAGGCCACACTTTGATGCTAGGCGTGGAGGTGGTAACCCTGGTAGAGGTCAGCAAGGACATAATGTTGTTTTTAAGACTCCTGAGTGTAACCGTTGTGGTAGACGACATGATGGCGACTGTTGGGGTAACCTTGGCATATGCTGGAACTGTGGAAACCTTGGACATTTGAAGAAGGATTATCCTCAGCCTTTGAAGGAGGGACAAGCTACGGTGAGAGCAGCTGAGCTTCATAGAGGTCGTGGGCGCGGCTGTGGTAACTTTCAGCACGGGGATGATGTTGGCAGGAATGTAGCCCATGTTGTGGCCGTTAAACCCGAGGGCGGTGGTCAGGCCCGAGTGTATGCTCAGCGTGAGGGAAGGAATGATACGGATGTGATCGCAAGTACCTTTACTTTACAATCATTGTCATTACTTTCTTTGATTGATTTTGGATCTACGCACTCATACATATTGCGTGAACATGCTCAAATGCTTGGTTTACCTGTTGAGTCTTTGGATGTTGGTATGCGTGTGACTAGTTCTTTTGGTGAAACGGTTGTAACAAGAAAGTTGTATAGAAGATGTCCCTTGAAAGTGCAAAACCATGTTTTTCTTGTTGATCTTATGGAATTTCCATTCTATGGTTTTGATGTAATCCTTGGTATGGATTAGCTTGTTGAACATCGAGCTGTTGTGGATTTTGAGAGTAAGCGAATTTCACTGAAACTTGCGGATGATTATGAAGTGGTGGTGGTTGGTGAGAATGTGAAGTTTCTTGCCAATGCGGTGTCTACATTGGAAGCGAGTCGCATGTTGAGGTAGGGTTGTGAGGCTTACCTAGCCTTTGTGATGAATCCTAGTTCAAAGGAGTTGCGCGTTCAAGATATCAGAACTGTGCGTGAGTTCCCTAGAGTGTTTCCGGAGGAGTTACCTGGATAGCCGCCTAGTCGAGAGGTGGAGTTTGGAATTGAGCTGTATGAAAACACAACTCCAGTGTCCATTGCTCCCTACCGCATGGCACCTAAGGAGTTGAAGGAGTTGAAGATGCAGCTTCAGGTGTTGCTTGACCGTGGTTTCATTCGGCCTAGTGTGTCACTGTGGGGTGCACCTGTTTTGTTCGTGAAGAAGAAGGATGGCACTATGAGAATGTGCATTGATTATCCTCAGCTGAACATGTTGACTATCAAGAATCGGTATCATTTGCCGAGGATTGATGATATTTTTGAACAATTTTGGGGAGCGGCTGTGTTCTCCAAGATTGACTTAAGGTCAGGATACTATCAGCTTAAGGTGAAAGATGTGGATGTGCCAAAAACAGCCTTCAGAACGAGGTATGGGCATTATGAATTCCTTGTAATGTCGTTTGGCTTGACAAATGCTCCTACTGCTTTTATGGACATGATGAATAGAGTGTTCCATGAATACTTGGACAAGTTTGTTGTGGTGTTCATTGACGATATCCTTGTATACTCTCGTACTGAGTAGGAGCATAAAGGTCATCTGAGGGTTGTCTTGCAAGCGCTTCTGGAAAATCAGCTTTATGCTAAGCTGAGCAAGTGTGAATTTTGGCTAAAGGAGGTTGTGTTCTTTGGTCATGTGGTTTCGACTGAGGGGATTCGTGTTGATCCTCAGAAGATTGAGGCGGTGATGAATTGGAAGCCTCCTAAGTCCGTTCATGAAGTTCGTAGTTTCCTTGGTTTGGCAGGGTATTATCGGAGGTTTGTGGATGGATTTTCGAATATTGCTGCACCTTTGACGAAGTTGTTGCAAAAAGATGTCAAGTATGAGTGGACAAAAGCAAGACAACAAGCTTTTGAGAAGCTTAAGGCAGCTTTGACGCAAGCTCCTATCTTGGTTCAACCTGAATCAGGAAAAGAGTTTGTGGTGTACAGTGACGCATCCTATGTTGGTTTGGGGTGTGTGTTAATGCAAGAGGGTAAGGTGGTGGCTTATGCGTCGCGCCCGTTGAAGGTGCATGAGCGCAATTATCCTACACATGATATTGAGTTAGCTGCGGTGGTTTTTGCTTTGAAGATTTGGAGACATTATCTGTATGGTGAGAATTGTACTGTGTACACGAATCACAAGAGTTTAAAGTATCTGGTGTCTCAGAAGGAGTTGAATCTTAGGCAACGACGTTGGGTGGAGTTGCTTAAAGATTACGATATGACGATCGAGTATCATCCAGGTAAAGCTAATGTTGTGGCGGATGCCTTGAGCAGGAAGGTGGCAGTGGAGTTAAGGGCTATGTTTGCCAGCTTGAGTATTTCGCAAGATGGGGGTCTTGTGGCTGAATTGCAAGTGAAACCATATCTGGTTCAGTTGATAAAAGATAAGCAATTTTTGGATAATTCGTTGGTGCCACATGTTCAGGACATTGCTGAGGATAGATCATCGGATTTTTGTTTTAATGATGATGGAGTCCTATGTTTTAGAAGTCGGATAGTAGTGCCAAATGATGCGGAGTTGAGGCGTACTATTCTGACTGAAGCTCACAATAGTCCTTTTTCAATGCACTCTGGTAGTACAAAGATGTATCGTGATCTGGAGGATGAGTACTATTGGGTGGGTTTGAAGAAAGATGTCGCGGATTTTGTGAGTAAGTGTATGGTTTGTCAGCGAGTTAAAGCTGAGCATCAGTTTCCTTCAGGGTTGTTGCAACCGTTGAGGATTCCTGAATGGAAGTGGGAAAGAATTACCATGGACTTTGTGTCTGGTTTTCCTTTGTCGCCATCAAAGAAGAATTCGGTGTGGGTGATTGTGGATCGCCTTATGAAGTGTGCGCATTTCTTACCTGTGCATACCACGTATACTTTGGATAAGCTTGCAGAGCTGTACATTGCTGAGATTGTTCGATTGCATGGTGTACCAAAGTCTATAGTGTCAAATAGAGATCCGAGGTTTACATCGCGTTTTTGGGAATGTTTGCATCAAGCTTTGGGTACGCAGCTGAATTTCAGTACTTCTTATCATCCACAGTCGGATGGACAGTCTGAGCGTGTTATCCAAGTGCTTGAGGATATGTTGAGGTGCTGCATGGTTGAGTTTCAAAGCTCTTGGGAGAAGCATTTGCCTTTGGTGGAGTTTGCTTATAACAATAGCTACCAGGCAAGTATTCAAATGGCACCTTATGAAGCCTTGTATGGGAGGAAGTGCAGAACTCCTCTCTGCTGGGCTGAAACAGGGCAGAAGTTGGTCTCAATGCCAGCTTTGTTGAAAGGAACCACCGAGAAGGTGAAGCTCATTTGTGAGCGGTTGAAGGCAGCTTCTGATCGATAGAAGTCTTACGCGGATTTGAAACGTAAGGAGATTGAGTTTGCGGTGGGTGACCGTGTGTTCTTGAAGGTCTCACCTTGGAAGAAGGTGATGAGATTTGGCTGGAAGGGTATGTTGAGCCCTAGGTATATTGGACCATACGAGGTGATTGAACGTGTGGGTCCTATTGCTTATAAGTTGAGATTACCACAAGAGTTGGAAAAGATACATGATGTGTTTCATGTCTCTATGCTTCGGAGGTATAGATCGGATCCTTCGCCTGTTATGCCTGTGGAGGAAGTGGAGTTAAATCCAGATTTGACCTATGATGAGGAACCGGTTGAGATTTTGGATTCAGACAGTAAAGTTCTTCGAGTTAAGACCATTGAGTTGGTTAAGGTGTTGTGCAGGCATCGTGGTGTTGAGGAAGCCACTTGGGAAAGGAAAGATGACACGAAGAAGCAGTTTCCTCACCTTTTTCCTCCAGGTAAATTTCGAGGACGAAATTTCTTAAGAGGGGGAGAGTTGTAACACCCCAATTTTGGGCTTAGAAGTTTAGGGTCTGAACCGGACCGGTCTGATAAACGGTTCGAATATAAAAGGAGGTTTTAGGGCAAGCCTAGTTCGGGATGCTTTCAAAATATAGAAAAATATTAAAAAAATCCTCATTTAATATATATAAGAGAGTGGTGAAATCAATTTTACAAAATAAGGTTTGGAAATACTACATTTCGGTGTAGTGACCAAAATGCGATTTTTGCAAATTTTAGTAGTGACTGTTTTGTTAAGGATTGAAACTTTGAATCTTTAAGGAGCTAATTTACCTAAAATGTTTTTCTCCAAATTTTTCCTTAATTTGGGTGATTTAATTAATGTTTTAATTAAATAAAAGAAAGGTGAAAGCTAAATTTTGACTTTCACAACTACCTTTTCCTAATTTTCTCTCATTCCTTTTTCTCTCAAAATCCTACCATCCAAACACCTTTTCTCCAGCAACTTTCACATTGAATTTCACTTCAATTGATGAGATTTACATCAACTATTTGTTTCTAATCAATCTTGCAACAAATCCTTTTGATTTCCACATTGCATTTTCATGGAATTTTGCCCAAATCAAGGAGAAATCATCATTTAGAGGTAAGATTGTTCATCTCCTCTAAATACTCGGTTCTTTACTGAAATTCCCAAGTTTTCAATCCTTTATTAAAGTTTTATAAATGATTTTAATGTTAGAAACATGATTTTGGCTTAAAACTCAAGATTTTGGAAGAGATCTTGAAGAATTTCGTTGTGATTGATTGTGTTCTGTTTTGAGAAGGTTCTTTAATATATTTTGAATGTTAAATGATGTTAGAAATGAGGTTTTACCAATCTAATCCCGAATAGGTTGTGTTTCCTAAGTTTTTGCTTAAGAAAATGGTTGTTTTTGAGGTGTTCTTGGTGTTCTGTCATAGCTGGAGGTATAAGGTCGAGTTTAGGGTTGTTTTTGATGGTGATTGATGTTTAGAAATGATTAGAAGTGATGGATCTTGGCTGGGTTAAGTTTTGGAGGAGTTTGGAGGTGATTTCGGTTGTGTTTGGTAACCGAAATGTTGTGTTTGCTTGGAGCAACGAGTTTAGGAGTGCTGGCTGAAGATTTCAATGCATGATGATGCATTAATCCTCTGCTTTTATGTGTCTAAAACAGGGGAGACATCTTCGGACACTTTCGGAGTCGATCCGGAAGCTTAATTGGCGTTTCGGCAAGCAAGCGAAACGAAATCGGTTAGTGCGTTTGGTTTTGAAGTCCACGAGGACAAAAATACAAGGTTTGGGGATTTACGAGAGGTTTGAAACACCTTCCTAAATCCGGAAGTAAGTATGGCTTGATTTGATCTCTCTAAAGTGATGTTTGCCCCTAAAATGCTTTTACATGCTCATGGTTTGTGATTGTTAAATTCCTACTATTTTTATGCATGATTTGGAGCATGAGATTATGCTTGTAGAGATGTCATGAGATGTCATGTTGCATATAATAGATTTGAGCATTTGGTTTAAAGCAAAGTATGATTTATGTTTTGAAATGAGGTGAGAAAACCTTTGAGTTTTTATTTCACGAAAAACAGTAGGTGAGATGATATTATAACACATTATATTGTCATAGAGGTTGAGAAACTTACCAGATATAATTGATCGATCAATAGGATGAGAGTGCACTATAAACTAAAAATTCGTACGTGCTCTTTGGTAAGTGTTGCATGTAAAAGTGTCTATCGCAATTGTAGTGCAAGTGTACACAACGCAAGTAGTAAAGTGATACGGAAGTATCGAATATCGTCTCCACAGGGACTGGGCTAACCCTTTCCTTCGCTATCTGCACAAGTGGAAAAGAAGAGATTTAATAGTTTGTCACGAAATAATGAAGAATAATGGAAAATAAGAGTAGAGAAATCAAGATAGAGAGAATGGGCCGGTATTGAATTGCTCAGTAGTGCAGGTATTGCTAAGTCTAGGAATATCAGCTCTGTCGTCGTCCCCGTCACGGCAGCACCTGTCGCGGCGGCAGTCTGTTGCTTGCCGCGACAGTAAACACACAACTCCGCACTTCAAGTTTGGCAAGAATCCCTGTTGTGCCTTGGCATATCCCTAGGTCCAAGTCTATCGATGAACACGTCTTTGATGATACCTCTCGACGTGAATCGAAGGATGAACACCGATGTTGTTGAATTCTTCTTTAGCCACTTAACCTCGTCCTATCCCTAGGTCTGAGATAGTTCAACTATAAACTAGAGAACTCGCACTTATTCCTTTTGTATACTTAACTCTCCCGATATTAAGTAAATAGATAACCTCACAATGCTCTCCCGATGCTCTTGCAAGATGTTAATAACCGGAATAAGAGAACTTGAAGTTTATTTTATTGAACTGAAAATTCCTAAAACAAAAGCAACCCTTGCAACTACTTTACAAATCAACCCGCGGCCCTAAGGGGAATTTGGAACATGATGAGAGGATGAAAACAGTTAGGGTTTTGGGAAGAAGGCTAGAGATGGGTGATGTCCTCCTAGGTCGAATTACATGCCCTTATATAGGCTTTGGGTCCAAGTTTTCTAAAATAACAACAATACAAGTTTAAATTAAAGTACAACTCTAATAAAGACTAAATCTTCAGAGAATCTAGCTTTAACTCGTCCTCCTTCTTACTTGGGATTTTCTCTCCTTGAACTTTGGGCTTGGCATTCCTTCTTATCTAGGGCTTGGAAAAATATAGTGGTATTCCACTACAGACGGGCTTAATTTTCTCTTTCTGTCGAGGCCCACTTTGCTTCTTCTCCTCAAAACTGCTGTCGTTCTTTGCTGTCACGGCGGCGACCATGGCGTCATCGTTCTCCTTGACTGCTCATCCAGCTTTTCTGCATCACTGCCCAGCGCCTACAACGACTGCTGCCCTGGATGCTGTCACGACTGCTACCCTGGATGCTGTCACGATTGTTGCCCTGGGTGCTGTCACGACTGCTGCCTTAGATGCTGTCACGACAGCTGCCCTGGGTGCTGTCACGACTGTTGCCCTGGATGCTGTCACAGTAGATACCTGCAAAAGTAACCAAATTTAGCAGTATCTGTGCAGTTTTATCTAAATGTGATGTTGATGCAAAACTTAACCTAAAATGCAGTTAAACATGCTTGAGTGCAGCAAAAATAAGGATAAATGATGGGTAAAATATAGAACTTTTATGCACTGATCAGTAAGCCAAAGGGAGATTTTCCGATGATGGGCATTCCATCGGGTAGGACTTGGTGAAATACCCAAGCTTTGTGGCGATGAGAGATTCTGCCATGTGAGTACGGTGATGAGAGATTCCATCGGAAGCTGTTGCTTGACATGTAAGTACGGTGATGTGAGATTCCACTGGATAAGTCTAGTGTAGAAATGTGTCCGCATATCCGAGTATTGATGAGATGCTAAATGCCAATATAATTGATGAAATGATTTTGTTATACATGTACATTTGATGAAATGATTTATTCTAAGAGATATGCATATGTACTTGTTTAGAAATGCTTTGACAATACATGCATGTGAATGGCCTTGCCATGAGATTTGCATTGGTTTTAATGCATGTGATAGATTGATGGTACATGTGATTTCAATGTGTTTGCTTTGAGGTTTTCCAAGCATGAGAAAGAGAAGAGCATGTGGTTTAAAAGCTTTGATGAAAGTGTTTTCTAAAAATGCATTATTGTGTTGGTTTTCTTTAGAGCATGCCTCACTAAGCATTTGTGATTACGCTCTCTTTTACCAATAATGCAGATAATTGAGGTGCTTTGGGCATCAAGGAAGCTAAGTTCATCCAAGGAAGACCAAGCTCACGTATGGTGAAGTTTTCATACACTATTAGTTTTGATAAATTGGCAATGGGAACCTAAGATTTGTTTTGGCATGTTTGCCTTGGTTGGTTTGAATTGTAAATGGCCTTTAAATGCTTGATTTGAAGTTTGTTTGCCTATTTGGTTTTGATAATAGGAAGCATGCCTCTAGACTTGTGAGATTTCATGTTTGATGACATGAATGTGTTAGGGTGTCCTAAATGTGTACCATATATGTATGTGGACTTGTTGACATGATTAGAGAGTCATTAGGATGTATTTGAATGGGTTTATGCATGAAAAACCAGCATTAAATGCAGTTTCTGGACAAACCGTATCAGAACACCCTTTAGTGTTTTGAAACGGGGGCATGAAATGGCCTTCGTGTTTCGAAACGCTTAGGGCTGTTTCAGAACGATTTGGCTACTAGAATGCCATGTTTCGGAACTGGTCTCGGAACCAACCCGTGTATCGAAACGGTCAACGCTGTTCCGATCCTGCGTTTCGATACAGCAGGTGGGTTTTTCGAACCAGGTGACCATTGGGCACTGATTTGAATGGTGTTGTAGTTTGTAAGCTTTACATTTTAGTCTCAAATGTTGATGTTGCAATTGCTTGAGTTTGAGATGTCCAATTTAGATGAAATTTGGCAAAGAAGTATGTAATATGACTAATTTCATATTGGTAACATTAAAATCAGTAAGGACCTTCTAAATTTTAGAAATTACATTTTGGTCCCATAAACTTATGTTAAATGCAAATGAGTCCTTGTTTGTTATCCGATCATTGTGCTTTCTCAAATAGGTTTTATGAGTACTCACTTAGTGTTAATGTGCATCGAGACAAGATTAAAAAGGAAAAAAAGTTTGTGAATCAAGGTTGACTTTGGTTTTCCATGTGTAATCTTCGTAGTTCGGGTCAATCGTCTAGGCTGGGCTAAGGGGGTTACACCCATTCTTAAGGCTTATAACTAAAAAATCCTACCCATTTGTTTTATTTCCCACATTTTTTCACGTCGTTCACCTCCCTTCCCCCTTTTTCTATATATTTTTCATCTTTAGGTCCCAAGAATAAACAAAATCAAGCCTCCTTTTTTTACACTTAAGACTAAAAAACTTATACCCAGTTCAACAACTAAGGGGAAGACCATTATTCAAACCATTCTTCGGTGGTTCATCCTCAACCGTGGACGACGATAGCGTCGACTCAAACTCGAACCAAGGTAAGACTCCAATCCTCTTTTTTCTTATTTTTGTGTTTATATTCGAATAGAAAATTAGGATTATACCTTCTTTTTTAAACTTTGAATATGGGATTCCTTTTCTATTTTTCTTGTTCAAACCCCTTTACAGATTATATGCAAGGGTTTTTATACCAAAATTTGTTACATATAAAAAAGCACCCATTTAATGTTGATTTAGCTCGAATATGATGGTTGGCAGATCATAATTGCCTCTGTTTTTTGCTTTTCTAGGTCTGGTGACTTCTTTGAGCGATGTAGCAGGCTGACAGGCGGCGGCCAGGCTGGTGGTGGGCTAGGGTGACGCGCGTGCAGACCACAACATTCGAATAGCCGACGCGTGGCTTGCACGCGCCTATAGAAGATGGACGGTCAAAGGGTGCGGTGGCAAACACAAGGATAAGAGAGAGATAGGGTTAGGGTTAAGATTGTGCTATTTTAAGTTAATTAGGGTTAGGGGTGTTTTTGTAGTTTAGGTTATATCTGGGTCGGGTCAGGTTAAACAGTACTGGGTTATGAGTAATTAAATGGCTATTGGGCCAGACATTATAATGGGCTTGATTATTTATTTGTAAATGGGTTTGGTGATAATAATAAAAAACATTTTAATAATTATTATTATTTGTATTGAATTTGGATTTTGGTTTATTTTTGGACTTAGGACAAAAATGAGTTACTACAGCTGCCCTTCTTTACTCATTGTTGTGTAACAAGAATAGAGCAAAGACAAAAAATAATAATTTTTGTCCGATTAAGCTCGAGGTTTCTTTTCTCTGGCCGCTGCTCCTTCTTGTGCTTTAGTTGGTATACTCTGCCACCATTGGAGGCAAAATCGAATCATCTTTAAAATTGAGTTATCTGTTGGGGAGACAATGTCTTTAAACTGGAAATTCGGTGTCAGAAATTTTTCCTATATAGAACTATTCACTCTCCTATATTTTGTCTGCAGCCTTGAAGAAGCGAATTCTTCATGTATAGAAATCAGCTGGTCTTTGGCAAAATCTTCGAGCTGCAAGTCTTTCATGTATAGAACTTTTTGCCTTCAACTATCAATGCTTTAGGTTGTTCCTGTATAGAATCTTCTGCGTCATGGGTGGATTCTTCAAACTTAGAGTTCTTCCTATATAGAATTCCTTTTATCTTAGAATCCTGAAGCAGATTTTTCCCTATATAAAACTCCTTACTTCAAAATCATTTGAGCTATAGGTTCTTCCTATATAGAATCTTTCGCTCTATTTGGGATAGATTCCTCTAGTTGTATGTTCTTCTTATATAGAACTTCTCGCCTTTGAAATCCTAAAACTACAAGTTTTTTCTACATAAAACTCCTCACTTTGAAGTCTTTGAGCCACAAGTTCTTCCTATATAAAACCTTTCGCTTCAAAGTGTTAGAGATGCGAGTTCTTCCTATCTAGAACATACCATGAAATCTTGCAGTTTACAAGTTCTTCCTATATAGATCTTTGGCAAAATGACAAAAGATGCCCCCCAGCATTTGCATGTTTTGTCATTTGGCCCCCTATTCTTTTTTTGGGTCCAAATATGCCTCCAACGTTTATTTGTTTTGTCATTTGACCCCTATTTTTTCTTTTGGTCCAAATATTCCCCCAACGTTTCATTCGTAGTCCAAATATGCCCACAAAGTTTCAATTTCGTCCAAATATGCCCCCGTTAGATGGAAACTGTCAGTTAATTGACGTTCAACAACTGATCCTGACTGGACTATCCACGTATTAAGATCTGTTGATGCCATGTTAAAAAAATTTATAAGCAATTGATTGACAGTTTACATCCAACTGAGGCATATTTGGACTACGAATGAAATGTTGGGTGCATATTTGGACCAAAAGAAAGAATATGTGGCCAAATGACAAAACAAGCAAACGTTGGGGGCATATTTGGACCCAAAAAAGAATAGGGGCCAAATGACAAAACATGCAAATGTTGGGGGCATCTTTTGTCATTTTCCTAGATCTTTTCACTTTGATGTCTTAAAAATATTGGTTCTTTCTATACAGAACCTTTGTCTTTGAAAATGGCACCTCCTTTTTGTATGGCGCGAGTTCCAAGAGATTTCCATTACTTCTCTATCTAACGTCTTGGAATCACGAGTTCTTCTAAGACTTTTCATTTTTTCATGACAAATTCTTTGATGCCCCAATTTTAGAAAATTTTGACTCCTTCCTAGAAGGCTGAAGAATGGAAAAGTTTGAGATAATGTTCCAATTTCTTGTTTTCTTAACATCATAATCGAGTCGATATGAAGGGCTCTTGATTCTTTGTTAAGATCTTCTTCCCCAGTTGTGAAACAAAAAATCTGATTTTCCTTCGACTTTTGAGTACCTGTCAAGAAAATAGCCGAGATACCCGAACAATATAAGTTAGCATGCTTCTAATCTTAGAGATGCATATCTATATGATGCATGGGTAATGGTATCTCGATATCGTTCTGACATTTTCACTTTGATCGGGCGATGTTGATTTCGTTGTTGTTTCCGTCTCTTTCTTTCTTCTCGTGGTAGCGATACACCATCTCACATACGAGTTCAACCTCTTAATCTTTTCTTTTGAATTCGATGGTCTGTTCTCAAGCCCTGGTTTTGGGCCTTGATGTTTAGATGTTGAATCGGTCGGTCGAGAACGATTCGAACCATTAAGGTTGGTTTAATGAACACCTAGTTCGGGATATTTTAAAAATATGGAAAAATATCTAAAAATCCTCATTTGTTATATAAATAATTATGGTGAAAACAATTTTACAAAATGTGATTTGGAAATATTACATTTTGGTATAGTGACCAAAATGCAGTTTTTGCAAAAGTTGACTAGTGATTGTTTTGTAAGGGATTGAAACTTTGAATCTTTAATAATGATTTTCATCTCATTTGCTGAGATTTCATCTTTCTAAGGATTTCCTATCTTTACTTCATCAAATTCTTTTGTTTTCACTTTGGATTTTTAAGAAATCTTGACAAATTAAGGAGAAATCAGCCATTATAGGTAAGCTTCGTCCTTCTCCTCTAATGATCAGTTCTTTACTGAAATTCCCAAGTTATCAATCCTTTGTTAATGATTTTTGAGTTGTTTTAATGTTATAAACATGAAATAGTTGTTAAATTCAAGATTCTTGATGAGTTCTTGGTGATTTTCGTGCTTCTATGTTAAGCTCTGTTTTGAGGTTGATTTCTAGCATATTTTGGATGATATTTGATGTTGAGAATAAGGTTTAAACAAAAAAATCCCGAATAGGTTTGGCTTCCTAAGTTTAAGATGTTAGATTTGTGGTTTTTTAGGTGTTTTTGATGATCTGATGTTGTTGGAGGTATAAGGTCGTGTTTATTTTGCTTATTGATGTTAATTGATGTTTAGAAAAGGTAAGAATTGATAGATCTTGGATGGGCTTGTTTGGTGAGTGTTTGAAGATGTTTTCGGTTATTTCGGACAACCGAAATGCTTGTTTTGAGTAGAGCAGAGGGTTAGACTGAATGGCTGGTGATTTTAATGCATGGTGATGCATTAATCCTCTGCTCTTATGTGCTAAAAACAGGGGAGAGTAATCCGGAAACAAACGAGGTAGCGTTGGAGGTTTCAGACGCTTGGTTGGTTCGTCAGCTAGCGTAGTGTTGCGTATCGGTGAGTGAGAATGTGTTTTTCCAGCTTTGGAATGATTTTGAAAAGAGGTTTGGGAACTTAAATCTAGGTTTGAAACGCCAGCTTAAGTTCAGAAGTAAGTGAAGTTTATTTCTCTCTCGATTTGATCTATTATTGTTTTGAAAATATTAAAATTGGTTTTGACGTGCTTGGTTTGGCAATGTTGGTTGATTTTCCTGTTTAGGCATGGCTTTTAAGCATGAGAGTTGGTTATCAAACTTGGTTTGGTTAAGGAAGCATGAAACTAATGATTCTTGAGAGCATGTGGTGTTAATTTGTGTTTTAAAGGCATGGTTTAACATTTGGCCTCGATGGTGTTGCATGCTTTGAAGACAGTAGATGTGTTAATGATTTTAATATGATATATTGGCATAAATTATGAGAAGATTACCAGGTATAATTGGTCGACCAATAGGATGTAGAGTGCACTATAAACATAAAACTCGTACGTGCTCTAGGGATTCATTCCAAAGAGAGAGGCCGATGACGTGCATTCCATGGGATAGGACTTGGTGAAATACCCAAGCTTAATGGCATTGTATGTTACCGCCATGAGAGACCGATGTTGTAGATTCCATCAGATAGGACTTGGTGAAAGACCCAAGCTTTTATGGCACTAAATGTTATCGCCATGAGAAACCGATGATGTGCATTCCATCGAGTAGGACATGGTGAAATACCCAAGCTTTGTAAACAGTTAGAGTCTGGTGATGAAGATACCGCCGAGGTAGGACTTGGTGAAACACCCAAGCTTTGTGGCGAAGGTAGATACCGTCATGAGGGTCCGGTGGCGAGATACCACTAGGGTAGGACTTGACCTTGAGTCAAGCTATCCACATATCCGCGTAAAGTAGAATATGAAAATGCCAATATATGAGAAAGAAATGTGTTTTACATGTACCAATGTTTTGAATGATCTTATGCAATGAGAAATGCATAAGAGCTAATGAGATTATGAAATACTTTTGTGCATCAAGCATGTGTGGCCATGCCAGAAGAATTGCATTGGTTAAATGCATGAGATACGTAGATGGTGCATATGGTTTTCCATATGAGAATTGCTTCGAGATGATTTTCAAGCATGAGAAAGAAAGAGCATGATGTAGAAATGATTTCCAAGAAAAATGTTGTAAACTTTACACATAGCGTTTATGCATGAGAAGGTTTTAATAGAAGTAATTACAAGGATGATGTTGGAATTGAGATACATGTAGCATTTAGGTTTTAATGCTGGTTTATATGTTGAGCGATGCATGATTTAAGGTAATGATGTTTACAAATGAAGTTTTCAAACAATATGTTAATATTTTTAGAAATGTGATTTCCAGAAAAGGGTGTTTTATGGTTTTGTTGCATTGATGGTGTTTTGGTTTTGAGCATTCCTCACTAAACATTATGTGGTTACGCTCTTTTTTGTCCATCAATACAGATAGTTGAATTTGGGACAACAAGAAGCAAGGGATTCAAGAAGGACTCCGCCTAGAAAGTATGTTTTGTTTCCTAGGTATAGATAATAAAGGCAATGGGGGAAATCATTTACCTTGATGTTTGATGGGGTTGATTACCTAGAACAAGTTTGGTTTATGGTCTGAGACTTGTATATGGCCATTATGTGGTGTTTGGATCCTCATTTTACATTTTAGTTTTGCTATGGTTTATGGTTAAAGGTATGTTCATTCTAGTTGCATATACTATATGAGTTGGTGTGCTAAATGCTTGCTATGTGACTAGCTTTTGATGCAAATATGTTAGAGTTGATGGAAAAAGCATGTTTATGTGATTTGATGATGTTATGTTGGAATTTGATAAGCCAAATGTGTGCTCTCTGCACAGGTGTTTCGGTATGGTTGAGAAGTTTTTTGGTACGGGCTTGAAGGGCGTATCGATAAGCGGGGAAGCGTATCGATACACTTTCTGTGACTTTGGTCACTGCCATCCCGCGTATCGATACGGTTCCAGACGTACTAATACGCGGCCGTTAATTTTGTTAATGGTGTCTATATAAGTTTGAAATTGTTGCATTTTAGTCCCTAAATGTTGTGGATGCAATTGAATGAGTTTGGTTGATCTGTTTGACATGAAAATTGACAGAGAAGCATGAATTGTGATTAATTGGATAATAGTAACCTTAAAATCTTAAAAGCCCTAGTAATTTGCAGAAATTACGTTTTGGTTCCTAAAAGCTTAAACTGTGCAATCAAACCCCTAAATGTTTTCTGATCGTTGTGCCGTTTCTTCCTATGCTCTTTGGTGATCACATAGGACTTATTTTACATATATAAAAGATAAAATAAAAAAGGGTCATCAATCGAAGTCGGCTTTAATGAGTTGGCTTCGGCTTTCCCCGTGTAATCACCTCAGTTTGGGTCTAACGTCTATACCGGGCTAAGGGGGTTACATTTGTTGGTATCAGATCCAAGTTTGCGAACACATGGGGCGATGGTAAGTTGGTGGTAAGTTTTGATGTTTGTCTTGGTGTATGATTGAAAGTTGGTTGAAAAATATGTTTTTGGGTGAAATATTAATGTTTATATCATGCTTAGTTGTTATGAATCATATGTAGTTAATGTGAACATGTATTGATGATATGATGATGTTGTAAGCTGAGTTTGAATGATGAAAAGTATTTTGAGTTTGATATTTTTCTTTTATGATGTTGAAAGTGAATGTTGTTTGATGAGAACATTATTGAATTTTATTGTTTGAGATGCACGATGTTTGTGATATCAATGTTAATATTGATTATTTATGTAATACAAGAGAGGGAAAATTTGGGATACCCATTGCCTTATTACTATAGTAGATGTATTAAATTGAAGTTGGAGTATGGAATCCTTGCTTGAAGCTGGCCTGATCGCTTTTTTGTTTTGTTATCATTGCCTTCTTAGTAATAGCACAATGGAATCGAAAAGAGAATTGCAATCGAGTACGATTGTTGCTGCTTTAGAGTAGGTTGTTGAGAGGTGGAAGTCACCATCTGGTGAGAGTGTGTCTTTTCAGTCATTAGTGCCTGGAGTTGAGACGGTAGGGCAGCATGAGGGGGATAACCCGTCGTCTGTGGTTCAGGAGATGTCGGGAACATCTCAGGCCGCGGAGAATGTAAGGCCTACGTATGTGCCGGCTATCAGACAAACTAGTTTGTCAAAGTAGCGTCTGTACGAGTTGGGAGCTGTTGAGTATCATGGGTCGATGCTTGAGGCGTTCGAGGCTTGGTTAGCCAGTACGGTTCCAATCCTGAATCAGGAAGGATGTGACATCGCCTGTAAGCTAGGAAGAGTTGTCTCATTAATGCTGGACAATGGTTGTTTTTGGTGGACATCTGTGTCGTTTGCATCGAGTATCCACGATATGGATTGGGAGTTCTTTTTGTCTGCCTTTAATAGGAGATACCTGGGAGATAAGTTATCAGGGTTAAACAACGTGAGAGCGTGGCTTCAGTTTGTGTTGGTGAGCAGAATGAGAGCAAAAGAGCCGCGAGTTCTGGCCTCGAGAGTGGGCAGCGTAAGAGACCTCATGAGTGAAGGATTTGCCTGAATTAGAGTTTTGGTGGTAGTGGATATGTGGGTCAAGTGCATCAAGGCTAGAGAGTGGTAGTTCGTTTACCGGAGTGCGACCGTTGTAGAAGGCGTCACTTTGGGGTGTGTTGGGGTGTTGGAGCTTGTTGGATATGTGGTTTAATAGAGCATGTGAAGCGTAATTGTCTTCAAGTAGTGAGACCAGCTTCAGTGCGTGCAAATGAGTCTCAAAAGGGCCGTGAGCACGATCGAGACAGGGTTCAGGGGTGCCAAGAAGGGCAGAGATGTGCAAGGTGTACGATGGTTGAATCTTGTTGGAATTGTGGGTCTGCTGGACATTTGAGGCGAGATTGTCCGGAGCTAGCTCGGGGGGGTCAAGGTGGGATGTCTGTCGAAGCTCCTTGCGAACGTGAGTGCAGTCAGCGTTCTTTACAATAAGGAGACGATGGTGACCTCAGGGTGTTGGTTGATGCTGTGGTGGTGCGGCCGGAGAATGGTGGTTCTACAGGAGAGAGTGCTCGTCGCTTGAAGCTCCAGGACAATGATGTGATTGCAGGTATCTTTATTGTGCAATCCCTGTCATTGTTATCTTTTTTTGGTTCTAGTTTTACATCTTCTTGCGTAGTAGATAAGGTCCTATAGTTAGTGAGTTTGGGTAGTAATCGGTGTTGTATTTGTAAACAACATTGGTGGGGAAAGTGTAATAGTTGGAGTAGTTTGTTGTTAGTGGGTTGTTAGAATGGTGGGGTTGGAAAAGTTGGAAATAAGGTAAGAGGTTGTTCTTTGGTGGATTCTGAGGACGTTATTAGTAAGTGTGAACAGACATACATGCACAATTAAAATCATTTTTATATATATTATATATGTTGGTACATGCATACATATGGCAGGGCAATAGAGGTTTGCATACATGTGCACAGGCATTGATAAGGGCATGTAGGTGTACATGCATACAAATGTTCACACTTACGAAAAGCTACATTGATCTGATAGTGATGCGTTAGGATAAGGGTAGTTGTGGGTTTAAAGTGTTGTTTTGGTGGAAGTCGAAAGATGGATGTGAGGATAGGAAGTAAGTAAGTTTTTCAATAGGAATAGGGGTGATCTAGATTGGAAGGCAGGAAGAAAGGTGATTTAGGTGTTTTAAGAGCCTTTGGCGGCGTGGTGGTAAAGAGGTGACCGATTTGGGTTAGAATCGGTCGAGGTTGTTTGATGGGTAGTTAAAAGCATTTTGGAAATAGCAATTAGGTGTTGTAGTTTCTCTGAGTTGGACGGTTGTTGTGGGCTCGCGGATGTGTTTTCGAAGTGTTGATGCATCCTTACAATAAAATGGTTGTTCTAAGTGGGTGGCGGTTTGGCAGTAACCTTAGAGGAGTTGGAAAGAGGTTATGACGAGAGCTTTAATTGAGGTTTTGCTTGAGATGAGTAGAGGATTCATGGTCCTAGTATGTATAGTATGTGGATGGAATGGGTGGCTAGGTAGGTTGGAGAAGTCGTAGTGTGTGCTTCTGGACAGTAGTAAGTGCTTGGGAATGAATTTTATGCGTGGCATGTTGCGGTTGTTTTTGTGTGGGGGTTAAGAACTGTTGTTGGGTGGCATTCATGTAAGATCAGTGTCATAGCCGAAGCCTGAGTGGGGAAAAGTAATGTAAGTTCAAATGCCATGTTGGTTTGGTTGGGTCTTTGTGAGAGGGTGATTTGTTGGCTGAGTGTAAGTAAACCTTTCTTGAGATAATTGATGTAATTGAAGCAATTGTTGGAGATAAGGTTAGAGTCTCGTGACGAGGATTTTCAGATGATGTGTGGGCAGATTTTTGGTGTACTGTTGAGGCATGTCATGGTGCTCTGGTTTATATATCTTGGTGGTTGAACATATGGTTCAGGTTGTAGAGGATGGGTAGGAATTTTTGTTAATATGTTGGGAAGAGTGAGTAAAGTAGTTGTTACCTAGGAAAACCTTGCATATCGTGTTGATCTTCGAGCTGGAGTTTGAGCAGTTTTGTAAGAGGTTTGGAAAGTAGAGTGAGTTGAAGGTCTCATGGTGGCTTGGGAATGGATGGGTTGGTGTCACCTTGTGTGTTGTGTTGAAGAATTATGAGGGAAGGCGGAGTACGTTGCGAAGGGTTGAGAGTTGTTAGGTTGATGGAAATCTTGCACAGTTTGGAGGTGTAGGAAGCTAAGCTGGGTTTGGTAATCATGTGTTCTGGAAGTCTCACCGTGAGTGGTGATGTTGGAGTTTGGGCGTAGGGTAAGTTTAATTCAAGGGTTATTGGATCGTAAGATGTTGAGGAGTGTGTTGGTTTCGTCGTGTTTTGGTTGTGGATGTTTTCTGTGTTGGTTATACCACTTGTGTTTATGCTGTGTTTTGTTTTTGGGAAGGTTGTGTACCGCACTTTCTTCTCAAGTTGAAATTTCGAGAACGAAATTTCTTAAGTGGGGGAGAGTTGTAACACCCTGATTCTGGGCCTAGATGTTTAGATGTTGAATCGGGCCGGTCGGGAACGGTTCGAACCCTTAAGGTTGGTTTAGGGAACACCTTGTTCGGGATGTTTTAAAAATATAGAAAATTATCTAAAAATCCTCATTTATTATATAAATGATTATGGTGAAAACAATTTTACAAAATGTGATTTGGAAATATTACATTTTTGTATAGGATTGAAACTTTGAATCTTTAAGGTGCTAATTTTACCAAATAATTTTCATCAGATTTCTCTTTAATTTGGGAGATTTTAATAATGATTTAATTAAAGGAGTTAAAAGAAAAATCAAAGGTTGACTTTTCATAACTACTTTACGATAGTTTTCTCTCTTTTCATTTTCTCTCAACTCCCAATCAGCAAAACACTTTTCCATCTTCAAAGAACCTCTTATTTTCATCTCATTTGCTGAGATTTCATCTTCCTAATGATTTCCTATCTTTACTTCATCAAATTCTTTTATTTTCACTTTGTATTTTCAAGAAATCTTGCCCAAATTAAGGAGAAATCAGCCATTAGAGATAGGCTTCGTCCTTATCCTCTATTGATCAGTTATTTACTGAAATTCCCAAGTTATCAATCCATTGTTAATGATTTTTGAGTTGTTTTAATGTTATAAACATGAAATAGTTGTTAAATTCAAGATTCTTGATGAGATCTTGGTGATTTTTGTGCTTCTATGTTAAGCTCTGTTTTGAGGTTGATTTCTAGCATATTTTGGATGATATTTGATGATGAGATTAAGGTTTTAACAAACAAATCCCGAATAGGTTTGGGTTCATAAGTTTAAGATGTTAGATTTGAGGTTTTTGAGGTGTTTTTGATGATTTATTGTTGCTGGAGGTATAAGGTCGTGTTTATGTTGCTTTTTGATGTTAATTGATGTTTAGAAAATGTTAGAATTGATAGATCTTGGGTGGGCTTTGTTTGGTGAGTGTTTGGAGATGTTTTCGGTTATTTTGGATAGCCGAAATGCTTGTTTTGAGTAGAGCAGCGGGTTAGAGTGAACGGCTTGTGCTTTTAATGCATGGTGATGCATTAATCCTATGCTCTTATGTGCTAAAAACATGGGAGAGTAATTCGGAAGCAAACGAGGTAGCGTTGGAGGTTTTGGACGCTTGGTTCGTTCATCGGCTAGCGTAGTGTTGCGTATCGGTGAGTGAGAAAGTGTTTTTCCAGCTTCGAAATGATTTTGAAAAGAGGTTTGGGAACTTAAATATTAAAATTGGTTTTGACGTGCTTGGTTTGGCAATGTCGGTTGATTTGTTGTTTAAGCATGGCTTTTAAGTATGAGAGTTGGTTATCAAACTTGGTTTGGTGAAGGAAACATGGAAATAATGATTCTTAAGAGTATGTGGTGTTATTTTGTGTTTTATGGGCATGGTTTAACATTTGGCCTCGATGGTGTTGCATGCCTTGAAAACAATAGATGTGTTAATGATTTTAATATGATATATCAGCTTAAATGATGAGAATATTATCGGATATAATTAGTCGACCAATAGGATGTAGAATGCACTATAAACGAAAAAATCGTACGTGCTCTAGGGATTCGTTACAAAGAGAGGCCGATGACGTGCATTCCATCGGATAGGACTTGGTGAAATACCCAAGCTTAATGGCATTGTATGGTACCGCCATGAGAGACCGAGGTGGTAGATTCCATCAGATAGGACTTGGAGAAAGACCCAAGCTTTATGGCAACAAATGTTATCGCCATGAGAAACTGATAAAGTGCATTCTATCGGAGTAGGACATGGTGAAATACCCAAGCTTAGTAAAGAGATAGAGTCCGGTGATGGAGATACTGCAAGGGTAAGACTTGGTGAAACACCCAAGCTTTTTGGCGAAGGTAGATACCGTCATGAGAGTCTGGTGGCGAGATTCCACCAGGGTAGGACTTGACCTTGAGTCAAGCTATCCGCATATCAGCGTAAAGTAGAATATGAAAATGCCAATATATGAGAAAGAAATGTGTTTTACATGTACCAATGCTTTGAATGATTTTATGCAATGAGAAATGCATATGAGCTAATGAGATTGTGAAATGCTTTTGTGCATCAAGCATGTGTGGCCTTGCCACAAGAATTGCATTGGTTGAATGCATGAGATAGGTAGATGGTGCATGTGGTTTCCAGATGAGAATTGCTTCGAGATGATTTTCAAGCATGAGAAAGAAAGAACATGATGTAGAAATGGTTTCCAAGAAAAATGGTTTAAACTTTACACATAGTGTTTATGCATGAGAAGGTTTTACGGGAAGTAATAACAAGGATGATGTTGGAATTGAGATACATGTACCATTTGTGTTTTAATGCTGGTTTATATGTTGAGCAAAGCATGATTTAAGGTAATGATGTTTACAAATGATGTTTTCAAACAATTTGTTAATATTATTAGAAATGTGATTTCCAGAAAAGGGTGTTTTATGGTTTCGCTGTATTGATGGTGTTTTGGTTTTGAGCATTGCTCACTAAGCCTTATGTGCTTACGCTCATTTTTTTCCATCAATGCAGATAGTTAAATTTGGGACATCAAAAAGCAAGAGATTCAAGAAGGATTCCACCTGGAAAAGTATGTTTTGTTTCCTAGCTATAGATAATAAAGGCAATGGGGGAAATCCTTTACCTTGATGTGTGATGAGGTTGATTACCTAGAACAAGTTTGGTTTATGGTCTGAGACTTGTTTATGGCCATTATGTGGTGTTTGGATCCTCGTTTTACATTTTAGTTTTGCTATGGTTTATGGTTAAAGGTATGTTCATTCTAGTTTCATATACTATATGAGTTGGTGTGCTAAATGCTTGCTATGTGACTAGCTTTTGATGCAAATATGTTAGAGTTGATGGCAAAAACATGTTTATGTGATTTGATGATGTTATGTTGGAATTTGATACGTTTTTGAGGCTGTTTTTGCGACAGTTCTGGTATGCGTATCGATACTCAGGCTTGCGTATCGATACGCATAAGCCAAATGTGTGCTCTCTGCAAAAGCGTTTCGGTACGGGCTTGAAGGGCGTACCGATACGCGGGGAACCGTATCGATACAATTTCTGTGACTTTGGTCACTGCCATCCTGTGTATCGATACAGTTCCAGACGTAAAGATACACGACCGTTAATTCTGTTAATGGCATCTATATAAGTTTGAAATTGTTGCATTTTAGTCCCTGAATGTTGTGGATGCAATTGAATGAGTTTGGTTGATCCATTTGACATGAAAATTGACAGAGAAGAATGAAATGTGATTAATTGGATAATGATAATCTTAAAATCTGAAAAGCCCTTGTAATTTGCAGAAATTACATTTTGGTCCCTAAAAGCTTAAAATGTGCAATCAAACACCTAAACGTTTTTCGATCGCTGTGCCAGTTTTTCATATGCTCTTTGGTGATCACATAGGTCTTATTTTATATCTAGAAAAGATTAAAAAAAGTGTCGTCATTCGGAGTCGGCTTTAACGAGTTGGCTTCAGTTTTCCCCGTGTAATCACCTCGGTTCGGGTCTAACGTCTAGACCGGGCTAAGGGGGTTACATCCACTCTAAATCAACCTATAACATATTCCATTTAGAATAATTCACATAACATATTTGAATGCTTCACACTTGTAAACACATTACCTATATCATGATAAATCTAACATCAAACATTATTCTAGTAACATATGTACATGTAAACAGACAACAAATTCACAATTCGAAATAGACAATATAGCACCCTAAGACTATTCGAATCATACAATCAACATCTAGGATCAATTTTAATATCATTCATTACCAAATAACTCGAAGTAATGCCAACCCATAACATCATGAATCATTCAAAATACTCGACCAATTCAAGAAGGATTCTAGATGCAATATCACCTAATCAACCATTCCTATCATGATCCATGGCAATTCAACATGTATCAACATATAAACTATACACACCATTTGCAAAATCATTTCAAACTTAGTCATGTATATATATATAACATCCAAGCATTATTTCATACGTTACGTATCATGTAATTCTTATCTTAATACATACAAGGATCCAAAATGCATGTGAAACTATAAATATGTAACTATGTCACCATCTAAGAGTCTAGCAAAGCTATATAATACTTTAGTCTTGACTTGTGATTGCTCCCAGATAAGATTAGATACCTTTTAGAATCATAAACATGTTATTTTGGAAGAAGGAAACAAAAGAGTGATAAGTACAATATGTACTTAATGAGGCAGTTCCTATATTTACTAATTCAGTCTTTTAATGTGTTATTTCATATGATCAATGTTACTTAGATAGGCTTAACACCAATCAAGTGGAAAAACCATACCAAATGTTCCGAAATGCCTCCAGTGGAAAAACGTACCAAAACGGCACCACCCCCGTTCCTATATGGGTGACGCAAAAGCCTGGTCGTTCCAAAACCATACCAAATGTTCCGAAATGCCTGGGCACAGATTAGCCTAAAAATGCATTTTGGCATCCCCAAACATTCCCAAACATACCCCGAAAGAACACAAACCACATGGAAACATATTATGCAAACATTCTAGAGGCGGAACACCCTAAAAACATGCTTCAAATATGCATACACACAAACATGGATCTCAAACTCAAAAGCTCATAAGGAACACTTCAGCTCAAAACAGCAACAAGCCAAAACATAAAGCATTTAACCAAAAGTCAAAGCAAGCCTCAACATAGCATGGTACCAACATTTAAAACATGTAGCGATATGGTCTAACACATGGGAGTTTACAACCACCTCCCTAACCACAAAAATAAGTATTCCCATTGCTAAATTATTATTACAAATTAAAATCAATACTTGAGCTTAAGCTACGATCACCAGAGCTTTTCCCTCGCATTCCTTTGCTTCTCAGATCGCTAAAGATCTGCATTGTTGGAAACGAACACGTAAGCACAAAAGCTTAGTGAGTGGTGCTCAAAACCACAACAACAACAATGTTGATTTTAGATAAAACCATTTAAGAGTTGAAAACAAAACCACAAGCATGATTTCGAACAATAGGACTAACATCAACCACAAATATGTTTGGCATCTTACATCAAGCAACATTTCATAACGACAAGGCATAATCCTCAACATCAAACATTATAACATTAAATCATTCAACACAAGGAGTACATTGGCAACTATGGTTACAATACTCGGATACGTGAATTGGACTCAATGGCATCTTACATCACTGAATCTATAAGAACAACAAGACTCGTGATAGCATCTCACATCGCCGAGATCTAATAATAAAGCTTCCGATGGCATCTTACATTACCATACTCCTCCCTAATGGCATCTTACATCACTAGGGTCAGGAGTGAATTTACAAGTGCACTCTAATCCTATGGTCGACCAATTATACCTGGTAAGATCCTCATATTTGCCAATACTCAACATCATGTAGACCAACATAGAATATCATACTCATTAATCAATTGCACACATCCATCTCATCTCATTTCAACCATGCATAACAAGATTAAGGTCAAAAATTTCATAAAAGTAAAACGTAAACATTTAAATACTTACTCTCCAGCTTAGGTTGGCCTTTCAAGCTCAACCTAAACTCTCAAAACATTTCCACTCAACGGTAGAACCCAAATGATGGCCGAAACACCGATTCAAGCCTCCAATCTACCTAGTCTCACGTCAAAAGGACCCAAAGTTTATTCCCCAGTTTCTAGCCAATTCAAAAATGATGCATTAGACCTAAAACAAGGCCCCAAACTTGCAGCAACACAGAAACTCATCATTCATCATCAAAACCAAACTGATTCACACCCGGAAACACCATAAAAACTTCACAAACAAACTAGCAACCAAAACCCAACAAATTTATCATCAAAACTACATCTTTCAACATCCAAATCACTTACCCAAGGTCTAGAAACCATCAGCCCAAGGTCCTCACAAGAACAACAAAAAAACCCACATTTTCAACTCCAAAACCCCCTCCTTTTTACTAGTTTCGGATTTGCCTACATTTAGCAACTATCTTAATATTTTTAGAACACCAATACAAGATTAAAAACACCCTTAAACATGGCATCAAACTACCCAAACGAAAATCCCTTCATTTTCCTCTTTTTCAAACTCAAAGCATTTTTGGAACAAATTCAAACAATGGGTTTTACGGAAAATTCCACCAACAATAAGCTTAAGGAAGGAAAAATCAAAACAAAAGAGAAATTACCTTGAAAACTTGTGTGGGTGAGGTACTTGTTCCAATGGAATAGTAATAATGGTGTTTTTAGCAAAAGTAACGTGAAAAGTGTTGGTGAAGAAGATGATGGTATTTTGAATAGAAACCCTTTTTAAAAATTTCCAAATCCCCTTTTTGCCCTTATTCATTAACACCCTTTTAGTGCTCATTAAAAATGTTTTCTCCCAACTAATTTAACCCGAACCGGTTTAACCAAACCCGGTTATCATTCTGGCCCTAAACCCAAGGCGTTACAACTCTCCCCCACTTACGGAATTTCGTCCTGGAAATTTACCCGATGGAAAGAGGTACGGAAACTGCTCTTCCATGTCCACTTTTCTCTCCCAAGTGGCTTTTTCCACACCCCGATGTCTCCACAAGACCTTGACTAACTCGTTGGTCCTCCCGCGTAAAACCTTACTATTTGTAGCAAGAATCTCAATTGGTTCTTCATCATATGTCAAATATGGATTTAACTCAATCTCTTCCACTGGCATAACATGAGACAGATACGATCTATACTTTTGAAGCATCGAAACATATAACACATCATGCATCTTCTTAAGCCCGGAAGACAATCTAAACCTATATGCAACATGACCAATGAATCTCTGACTTGACTTCCACTTTTTACCAAACTTCATTACCTTTTTCTACGGAAAACCTTCAAGAACACTTTGTCGCCAACAACACACTCAATCTCTTTCCTTTTCAAATATGCATACGATTTTTGTTTGTCTAAAGTTGCCTTTAAGCGTTCACAAATAAGTTTTACCTTCTCAGTAGTACCCTTAAGTATGTCCGACATGAGTACAAGCTTCTGTCCGGCCTCGACCCGACAAACAAGTGTTCTTCATTTCCTACTGTACAGAGCTCCATACGGTGCCATCTGAATACTAGCTTGATAACTGTTATTGTACGCAAACTCTACTAGCGGTAGATGTTTCTCCCATAAATCCTGAAAGTCGATGATACAACACCTCAACATGTCCTCTAACACCTGAATCACTCTCTCTGATTGACCATCTGACTGTGGGTGATACGAAGTGCAAAAGTTCAACCAAGTTCCCAAGGCTCGATTCAAACACTCCTAAAATCTGGCTGTAAACCTCGGATCTCTATCATACACAATCGACTTCGGTACACCATGTAGCCTCACAATCTCACTGATATACAACTCGACCAACCTGTCTAAGGTGTAAGTAGTATGAACATGTATGAAATGGGCACACTTTGTGAATCTGTCAACAATCACCCATACTGAATTCTTCTTCGAAGGAGTCAACGGTAAACCTGATACAAAATCCATAGTAATATGTTCCCATTTCCATTTCGGAATCTTCAGTGGCTGTAACAAACCTAAAGGAAACTGATGCTCGGCCTTAACTCGCTGACAAACCATACACTTACTCGCAAACTCGGCCACATCTTTCTTTAACCCAATCCTGAAGTACTCATCTTTCAACCCACGATACATCTTCTTACTACCCGGATGCATAGCCAAAGGACTGTTATGAGCTTCATTCAAAATAAAACGTCTCAACTCAACATCTTCTGGAACAACTACTCTATTCTTAAAATATAAGATCCTATTCTCACCAAAGCAGAAATCTGTGGGTCTGCCCTCGGCTATATCTTGCACGTGAGGTGCCAAAGTTCTGTCTTGCAACTATTTCTATCAAATCATCTGAACTAACAATGGTTTAACATGTAGCTTGGGTATCAAACCACCATCTCGGGACACACTCAATCTCGTAAACATAGCTCGCAACTCAACTGCCACCTTCCTACTCAAGGCATCGTCCACTTCATTCGCTTTACCCGGATGGTACTCTATTGTGAAGTCATAGTCTTTAAGAAGCTCTAACCACCTACGATGTCTAAGATTCAATTCTCTCCGAGTCATCAAATATTTCAAACTCTTGTGGTCGGTGTAGACGGTGCATTTCTCACCATAAAGGCGGTGGCTCCAAATCTTCAAAGCAAAGACCACAACCACTAACTCTATGTCTTAGGTAGGGTAGTTCTTCTCGTGAACCTCCAACTGTCTCGAAGCATAAGCTACAACTCTTCCCTCTTGCATAAGCACAGAACCTAAACCTACATATGACGCATCACTGTAGATTACGAACTCTTTCCCTTGTTCAGGCTAAATCAAAATAGGAGCTTGTAAAGTATCCATAAGGCCTATGTTTTATGCACATTCAAATTCTTCTTATTACTGTTTTTAAGAACATTTTAGGCATAAGTAGGTGCATGCATAGCATTTTATAGTATTTCTAGTTTTTGCCTTTCATTTATGAGTTATTATTTATTTGGTGAACAAGAGATACTATTTTAGTGTATTCTTGTATATATGTACTAATAGTTGAAAGAGGGAACTGAAGAGCTGAGGGCACAAGGCTGAGGAAGCTTACCTAGGAGCTGTACTGAAGCAGTTCCAGCTGAAGACAAGTTGTTGTCGTATACCTGCCGAGTAGAGTTGCCGCCGAACTTGCTCCCCACGACAGTCGACTATGGGAGTTGGAAGAACCGGGGCGTGATTTGTAGAGCTAAAACTCCTAAATCTATCGCCGGCGTTCATGTGATTTTTTGACGTTTGTAGCAGCAGTCAAGGCTGCCGAAGCGAAATTCCCAAGCTTACTTGCGGACTAAGGTAAACGAGATAGAGTCTATATTCCACGCAAAGAAGTCGACATTTAAAGCCATATTAAAGATGGAAATCTACTTTTGAGGACTTCTACTTTTAGGAGGACTTAACCTAGTCTTGAGTCTATAAATACCCATTGTACTCCTAGTTCAAACCATCCTAGGTATTCTATATACTTTTGTTGTGTTCTTCACTACTGCAATGTTCTAAATTCTATTTAGGTTAGGGTTATGTTGTAACTAGTGTGAAACAGTTGTTTTAGGTTTTGAGTTATTTTTCGATAAAATATTCTGAGTTTACTCAATCCATTGTTCTTCATTCTTTCAATCATTCTACACTAGTCGTTTGAGAGAACCCATTTGTCGGGCACGAAAGTCTAAGGCTCACGAAATGGTTAAGTACGGTCACAACGTGCTGAGGCGTGACTAACTTGGTTCCACACCAATCCACAACTTTTAGCGGCTAAAAGGGATTACCAACCGAGATGGCTAGCCTGTGTTAGGTTGACGCTGAGATTGCTAGGTATTGTGTAACACCCCAATTTTGGGCTTAGAGGTTTTGGGTTTTGAATCGGGCCGGTCGAATTTCGGTTCGAATATAAAAGGTGGTTTTAGGGAAAACCTAGTTCGGGATGCATTAAAATATGGAAAAATATCTTAAAATCCTCTTTTATTATATATAAGAGAGTGGTGAAATCAATTTTACAAAATGAGGTTTCGAAATGTGACATTTCAAGTAACTGACTAAAATGTAATTTTTGAAAAGTTGGTGACTGTTTTAAAAGGATTGAAACTTTGAATCTTTAAGGAGCTAATTTACCCAAGAAAAGTTTTCTCCAGATTTTACTTAATATTAAACATTTATTAAATGATATTTAATAAAAGGAAAAAGGGGAAATAGATATTTTGAGTTCATAACTAACTTTTCTCAAAATTTTCCCTCTTCATTTTCTCTCCCTTTTCTCTCAGCCAAACACATTTCCCCAGCCATTTTCCCTCTGATTTTAACACCTAAAGATGAGATTTCAATCTCCAATTGGTTTCTAATCATTCCTACATCAAATCATTACCATTTGCTTATTGAATTTTCAAGAATCTTGGCTTTAAACAAGGAGAAACTCACATTTAGAGGTATGAACGTCCTTCTCCTCTAAATACTCAGTTCTTTACTGAAATTCCCAAGTTCTCAATCCTTGATTTGAGTTTTAATAAAGGTTTTTATGTTGTGTTCTTGATCTTGGCTTTAAATGCAAGATTTGGATTTAATTTTGATTAAATTCGTACTAAATGATTGGGCTATGTTTTGAGATGTCTTTTTGATGTTTATTGGATGTATAAATGATGTGAAATTGAGGTTTAGTCAATGCAATCCCGGATAGATTGATTTTCTAAGTTTTTGATTGAGTTAATGGTGGTTTTTGGGGTGATTTTGATGTTCTGCTATAGCTGGAGGTATAAGGACGTGAATAGATCATTTTTGGATGTTAATTGATGTATAAGTATGATTGGAATTGATGGATCTTGGCTGGGTAAGGTTGTAGAGGTGTTTGGATGTGATTTCGGTTGTGTTTGGTAGCCGAAATGTGAGTGTTGATGTGAGCAGCGAGTTTAGGTGTCTTGGTTGAAGATGTTAATGCATGATGATGCATTGATCCACTGCTTTGATGTGTTTAAAACAGGGGAAGCATCATCGGATCCTTGTGGTGTTGATCCGGAGGCTTGATCGGTGTTTCGGCAAGCTTGCGAAACGGAATCGGTGAGTGAAGTTTGGTTTTCAGCTTTGAAACCAATGTTGGAAGGTTATGGGAGCTTAGTTTAAGTCTAAACAACTTAGCTAAGCTCAAGAGTAAGTTTTTCGAAGAAACTCTCTTGTTGATGAACCATGAGATGGTTGAATGCAATGTGTTTTAGTTGCATGTTTAAATTCTGTTTTTAAAGCATATTTTAGCATGTTGATGCTGGTTTTATAAGCCATGGGTTGATGGATGGTCAAGGTAAGAGATCCTTGTTTTGAACATTGATAAATGTGGTTTGATGCATTGTAATGCATGATGGTTTAATGGCTTTGTTAAATGCTTTAAAACATTGGATTAATGATGTTATATGATGTATATTGGCAAGTGATGTGTTGGTTTTAAAGTACTTGAATCGGATATAGTTAGCCGGCTATAGGATTGGGTGCACCGTGAATAAAGTCGCCTTGGATGTTGAGGGGTTGTGATTGTACCGTAAACTCCATCCAAGTACACTAACGAGATGGTTAAGATCATCATGGTGGTTAAAAGTCTATGAGTGGATCTTGTGTTAAGATCACAATGGTGGTTAAAAGTCCATGTGTGGATCTTGTATTGTGTGTCCCGTGTTCTCGTTAGTGATGTTATACAACTACAAATGAGTGATGTGGAGGGGTTGTGATTGTACCATAGTCTCCATCACGGGTTTTGAGGGGTTGTGATTGTACCATGCTCCACCTTGATATTGGCAGTGTGTATGAAGCGTATGGGACAACGCTTGTAATCCGCGTATCCGATTGTGTTTTGAGTTATAAAATGTTATTGAATATCACTTGTAAGCCAATATGACATGATGATGATTTGAAGCATGAGATGCTTGGTTTGTATGCATAATTGCATGATAAATGTTGTTTTGAAACTAAAGGCCTTGTGAAGGTGTTTTATAAATGCATTATTGTGATGTTTTATTTGAGCATTCCTCACTAAGCTATGTGCTTACGCTCTTTCTTTCTTAAACCAATAATGTAGAGCATTGAAGTGCACAAAGGGCAGCAAGGAGGTCAAGGATCCAAGTGGAAGATTAAGCTCATGTATGGTGAATGTTTTCCTAACACTATTAGCTTTTGGCATTTGGCAATGGGAACCTAAATTGTGTTATTGGGAGATGTTTTGGACTCCCTATTTTGGTTTAATGCCTTTGATGATGTTGGAACATGTAAATGGCCATTTGGTTCTTGGTTTTGGTGATTTGTTGGTTGCATGGTTTACAATATAGGACGCATGCCTATAGAATTGGGTTTTTCTTTGAATGATGGCATGATTGTGTTTAGTTGATGCTATTATGTTCCTTTAGTGTTTGATGACTTGCTGGTACGATTTGAGTGTCATCGGAATGTGTTTGATGGGTCAATTGCTTGATAAACCAGCAAAATTCTGCATTTCTGGGCAACTCGTTTCGGAACGGGTGCTACTGTTTCGGAACAGGTGGCCTGAAATGGCCATGGCGTTTCGAAACAGGTAAGAGCTGTTCCGAAACGGATTTGCCACTGCCAGGACCCGTTCCGCAACAAGTTTCAAAACGGTCCCGCGTTTCGGAACGGATCTTCCCCGTTTCGGAACACTCGACCGTTGGGCACTGAATCTGATGGTTAAATGTTTTGAAACTCTTACGTTTTGGTCCCAATCTTTGTATATGCAATTGGTTGAGTTTGTGACGTCCGCTTGAGATAAAATTTGGCAGATAGGCATGAAATATGATTAATTTCATAATGGTAACTTTAAAACTGGTTAAGTCCTTTAAATTTTCAGAATTTGCAATTTAGTCCTTAAATTTGTATGTGGTGCAATTGAGTCCCTAAATGTTACCCGATTGCTGTGATTTTTGAGTATGTTCCTTCCAAGAGTTCACCTAGGGTTATTATGCATTTAGACAAGATTAAAAATAAAAAAAGGGTCGTTAATCAAGTTTGACTTTCGGGTTGACTTTGGTTTTCCCCGTGTAATCTTCGTAGTTCGGGTCAACCGTCTAGGCCGGGCTAAGGGGGTTACATATTGCCTACGTCACGTTAGCTCTTGAGCATCCTAACCTAGAAATAGGAGGGACCACTATCGACTATCATGTCAAACTTGGAGTATCTACCAGATTTGCTGCCAGGACTCCTTGCCATTCCACATACCAAGATAGTACACCCCTACAGTGGCAGTGACCTGCAGCGGCCGCGTAACAAGGTCGTAGTTTGCTGCCCGCCATACTTGCCAAGGCAGCATAACGTGGCATCACAAAATAACTCATACCTTTTACAACACATTTTCACACTAAATGGCAGCATAACCCTGCCTTCCTTATCAACCTGATTCACCTCTTCTCTATCACTTGTGTTTTTTAATTACTTTTCTATCTCAACAAATTATTCACTTGTGCTTTTACTTTACCTTGTGCATGAACTACGAAACGAGATAAGCTATTCAATCCTCGTGGGATTTGACATCTTATATACTATAACTTGGCAGGAGTGTGCACTTGCGCTCTCACAAAAAGGGAATACCTACACGCCCTACAAATTTTTGGCGTCGTTGCCGGGGATTGGTAACATCGAATTTCGTTTTTCAATTTCTGCACCTTTTTACTTTTTATTTTATTTTTATTTTTATTTTTAATCGAGAAAAATTTTTAGCGTTTCCTTTGCAAGTGCATGGCCAGGGCCAACCCTAAGAGAAATCTTATCATTTAGGACGATCTCGAGCGCGAAACGAGAAGGATTAAAAGGGAGCTTAGGGAAATTCTAAAGAACAGAGGAGATAAGGGAAAAGCAAAGGAAGAAACCATGGTAAACGAGGACCCCCAATTGATGCCATGAATGGTAGGGGCGAGCAGCATGACTTGCCGCCCAAAGGACCACAAGAACAATAGAGGCAGGACCCCCTTGATCAAGCCCAGGCCGCAACAGGTGCGGACAACTAGAGACTACCTGGAACAAGACTTCCAAAGGTTCAAGCCAATAGTGACAGAACCGGAGATAGGGGCAGACCATTTTGAGCTAAAGCCTGTCATGTTCAACATGCTAAATACACTAGGGCACTTCAGAGGGACTCCCACAAAAGATGCACGACATCATCTACGAGGTTTCCTGGACATTTGTCGAGCATTCAAAATACATGGGATTCACCAGGACGTACTAGGCTAAGGCTATTTCCCTATTCACTGGGGGATAGGGCGAAGCAGTGGTTGAATAACCAGCCACCCGAATCTTTTAATACATGGACGGAGCTTTGTAAAGACTTTCTAAACCGTTTCAGCCCGTCCAATGTCACTGATAGGCTGCAGAATGAGATCACGGCCTTCAGACAAGTGGATCATGAGCCGGTGTACGAGGCATAGGAGCGATATCAACAAATGTTGAATAACTGTCCGCTTCACGGTCTACCGGCTTGGAGTCAGGTATATATATTTTACAATGGGGTTAACTACCTAACGCGAATGATGATAGATGCCTCGGTCAACGGGATCATCCTAGACAGACCTCCAGAGGAAGCACTACGGCTGCTGAACATAGCCGCTAAAAACGATTACAAGTACCTGACAGCCCGCCGAGGCGGCACAAGGCGGCCAATAACATCAAATGAGGTAGAGGCCTCAGATTCCGTAAATGCCCGCCTCGACACTCTGACGTAGCTGGTGATGAAGATGGTGCAATCCCCTGGGAAGGTCCATTAAGTAAAAGTTATTGAGCCATTCTATGGCGAATGTGAAGGAGACCACGATTCCTCTTCTTACACTGCATCTGTAAACTATATGGGAGGTTACGAATGGAATAGCAGGCCCGCCCAGAACACCTATAATCCTGGTTGGAGGAACCATCCCATATTCTCCTGGAGAAACCCAAAGACAGTTGCCAACCACCAATAGCTCAGGGGAGGCTACCAGTAGAACCAGACCCGGCAAGAGACTCAGCAGCCACAAAACAACAATTCACTAGAAGCTACTCTGCAAATTTTATGAAACAAACTGGTGAATTTATTGCTCATACAAATAAATTTATGGAAAAAGCTGAGTCTTTTATGGATAGGACCGAGATGAAGATGAACAACCAGGAGGTTGCCATAAAGAACCTGGAGACCCAGTTTGGGCAGTTCCCTGAAATCTACAACAGCCAGACTATGGGTGCATCATCTAGCAGCTCACAAGCAGCCACCAAACCCACTTATGAGCATTGCAAGGCTATATCAACAAGAAGTGGAAAGCAGTTAGATGGACCCATGATGGTAGAACAGCCAGAAGTGCCACCGGACCAGACCAGCAAGCCTGCCACAACAGCAACAACACTTGCCGCCCTAGCAGCAGAACATGACAGTAGCTCTAAAAATGATGATCCTCCCCGGACTAAGCCCCCAAGCAAGGAGCATATAGAGGACATCCATCTGCCATCATTGTTTCCACAAAAGTTCAAGCAACTACCACAGGAGCACCAGTTCAGAATGTTCCTGGATATTTTGAAACATGTGCATATCAATATACCTCTGATAGAAGCCATACAAAGCATGCCAAACTATGCCAATCATCTCAAAGACATGGTTTCTAAGAAGAAGAGGATAAGGGAATTCGAGACAGTGGCTGTCACTGAAGAGTGTATGGCTCTGCTGCTTAACAAGCTGCCGCCCAAGCAGACAGATCCGGGCAACTTTGTTGTACCATGCAGGCTAGGCAGCATGCACGAGACCAGAGCCCTGTGTGACTTGGGAGCCAGCATCAATATGATGCCAAAGGCCGTATTCGACAAAATAGGTATTGGACCTGCCAAACCGACCTCTGTAATGCTTAAACTTGCTGATCACTCATTTGTGCAACCGGAGGGAAAGATCGAAGATATCCTTATCCTACCAACTGACTTCCTCATCTTAGATTGTGAGGCCAACGAGAAAGCCCCTGTCATTCTTCGGCAACCCTTCTTGGCCACTGGCAGATCGCTTATAGATGTGGAACTTGGAGAGGTGACAATAAGGGTGGAGGACCAAAGCATAAGAATGAACGTGCTACAACACTCAGGGGAAGGAAAAGGACGCCCAGATGCAAGAGCGCCCAAGATCAGTGTAGAAACATGCCAGGGCAACAAATGCCGCAACAGGCCTAGGGGAACACTTAAGGACCCCATAACACAACATCTGAAAGAACATGAGGACCCCCTAGGAGGGAAGAAAAAGCTAAACCACCTCAGAAAGTGGTTATGTCTGGGAGATGCACCAAAATGCACTCCCAACAGAACTTAAATTTTTATTTTATTTTATTTTATTTTTATTTTTATGCATTAGGATTAGAATTTATGTTATTTTAGGATTAGATTAATTTTTAGAATTTTATTTCAGAAATTATTTAATTATTTTTATTATAATTATTCTTATTTTAGGTTTAAGAATAAAATAGCAGGATTAGGAAGGAGACCCATCAAGAAGTCTGCCCACCATTCTGCTGAGACATTCGCCAGCGTAGCAACACATAACGGCTAGTTGACCACCAACGGCTCCGAAATTAACGGGCAGAAAAATCCGTAACGTGCGCTAGAAAATCAGACCATTGAGCATTTAATGTTGCCCCGACACTTCTCGGCAGCCCCTATACACCTTTGACTCACTTAATTTTACTTTACCTTCACCTTTTTGCTATCTTATATCCAATTCCCCTGCTCTCTCACAACTTTTATTTTTAGTTTCAGTTAAGTACAACCGTTCACATGGCCTCAACATCAACCCAAACACCCATCTACAAGAAGTTTTTCTTCAAGGAGGACGAAGAGAGATACCGAGAAAAATTCACCAAGCAGGCAGTATTGGAGGAACAAGGCTTCCATTACACGCGGCAAACGGGAGACCTGGTCTAGAGCGCGCCTAGTTCCGAACCAACCATTACAAGGGATAGGAGATGTTCGCTCAACGGCCCGAGACAGCAAACATCACTATTGTCAGAGAATTCTACTCCCATCAGCCCTGCCTGGAGAAGTCATTTGTCTACGTCCGTAGGGAGCTGGTCAAACTCAATGTTGTTGTCATTAATAGCTACTACGACCTCGATATGAATGACAACCCTCACGTGGATTGGAGGCAGTCACTGACGCCTGCCAACTACGAGGAAATCAAGGCCAACCTCTGCAAGCCTTACACACAATGGCTAAGGGGCAAACATGTGGGATCTGTCCAACCCTGCCACCTGCTGCCAGAAGCCATGTAATGGAACACGTTTGTGAAAAGGTGTCTGTTGCCCACATCCCATAACTCAACAGTTGACCGGCCGTGCCCCACCTTAATTCACAGTATCCTGATGAACCGGCCAATCAACGTAGGAGAAATTATATGCACAGAAATCTACAACTACTTCAAGAAGAAGAAGGACATGTTGTACTTCCCATCCCTCATAACTGGTCTCTGCACCAACTTTGGAGTCCCAGCAGATCCCACAGATGAGCTTACAACCGCCAAAGAGGGCTGGACCAAAAAAGCTCGCATTCAAATGATGCAGGATGCGGAAAAAGAGCCAGTGACACCGAGCCAGCCTTCCGCCACACAGTTCGAAACTCCAGCCGCCCCCGGCAGTACTGACGCTGCCATACACAAAGAAGTCCTCCCGCTACTGCACACACTTCTAGAAAGCACAAAACGGATAGAGCAGTAGCAGTTGGCCTTCATGAATTATGTGGGGGAGGCCTAAGAAGCCCTTGTGACTTATTTTCTGTAGAAATTTCTCGGTGATGTGCCTACCATGCCGCCCTATCCTGAGGAGCTTGCAGCAGCAGCCCGAGCAAAAAGAACCCCACCAGCCATCGTTGTCTGTCAGACTGACCGCTAGGTACCCTCTTCTACGCATTCTCCGACCTACTCAGCCGCCACCCCATCTAACACAGTGGCAGACTCCCTTGAGAGGCACCAACAGAATCTCTCCCCTGCCTGCACAGCAAACACAGTGGGAGACACCTCCTTATCATAGGAGATTGAGCAGCCGCCGCAAGAGCCAAAAACAGCAGTGGTTGCAGCAACAGCAGCCATCCCAATGGCATTCATCCCTCCTGCTGCACCCACAGAGGTAGGAACAGGAAGAGGAAGCGGCACATAATAGCTGAAGAACATGTAGACCTCGAGACCGAGTCTGAAGAGAGCGACGCATTTCCCGTTGTTCCTACTATCGAACCTCAAGAAGAGCCACAGCATACGCCGAAGAGAGTCTAGTCACCGCGGAAAGAAAAAACATCACCTGCTAGAACTGCCACCAAGGCATCTGCCGGCCACCGCTTCGTCATCCACAGTTCTTCCTCCTCTTCAATTGACAAGAATCCAGCCTCCTCCCACCCCTCAACAAACTTTTAGTTTATTTTCTTTTTCTTTCTTTTAAATTTTTTCGTTTATTTTTATCTATAACTTGTATTTTTTTGTATTTTATTTCTTTTGTGCATTGAGTGCAATGCCCATCTCGAGTTTGGGGGGGGGGGGGGATAGCTCTCGCGTCATGTTTTTAGGCATCTTTAGTTGCATGTAGGTTGCATTGTACTTGCCTTAGTAATAATCAGAAAAGAAAAGTTTGCTATGACTTGTGCCCACGATAGGATAGTCGACTAAAATATTTTCGCACCTAATAAAAATTGAAGTTAATCTTGGGAAAAAGCATTAAATATGACTTAGATTTTTTTCTTTTTGCTTGAAAATGTAAACATCTCTGTTACTTGCTGAATGTGTTAGAATATTTGGTGAACATTGTCTGTTTGTTTTTAGAATTCTTTGCAAAATTCTAACGATTATTACAGGTAGTCGCCGAGGCAGGCAAAAGAAATAGAAAAATGCAAGCACTGCCAAGACAGTAGAATCAAAAACAAGGAACAATGTTGTTTACCCTAGAGGTGCCCGCAACATGCTCTAGGAAGAATCATGTGCGAGGACACTCCACTGCTATCAAAGTCCATGAATCTGAAAGCCTAAAAGTGACAAACAAATAAACATGAGTGAATGAAAGCCTTCACAGGATGACTCTACTCCAATGGTTCGTGGTTTTGTAGTTTACTCCTATCTCAACGTCAGGCCTGGAAGAGTAGTTGGGATAAGATAAAGCCCTCAGTGCCATGATTAACAATATTGTGCTTAAACTGTGTTGCCTCGGCAGCAACCTTTACATCACAGCAGCATCTTTGTTTAATTATTTATTCCACGTATTCAGCTCGTTTACATATCTGCACACACCACACTGGCATGAGAAATTTAAATTCAGAGTTCTTTTTCTACTTATTTCCCTTCACTAATTTAATATAGGTGTCACGGCCTTGAGGCAGAAAATCGGGTTAATAGCTAATTTTTCTTTCTGATTATTATTTGAGAAAGTATTTTAGGTTGCATTGTTTGAGGACAAGCAATAGTTCGAGTTTGGGGTGTGTAAAGTGTCCATAAGTCCTATGTTTTATGAACATTCCAACTCTTATTATTACTGTTTTTAAGCACATTTTAGGCATAAGTAGGTGCATGCATAGCATTTTACAGTATTTCTAGTTTCTGCCTTGCTTCTATGAGTTATTATTTATTTGGTGAACAAGAGATATTGTTTTAGTGTATTCTTGTATGTAGGTACTAACATCTGAAAGAGGGAGCCGATGAGCTGAGGGCACAAGGCTGGGCAAGCTTACTTAGGAGCTGTAGTAAAGCAGTTCCAGCTGAAGACAAGTTGTTGCCGAATACCTGCCGAGTAGAGTTTCTGCCGACCTTGCTGTACACGGCAGCTGACTATGGGAGTTGGAAGAACCGGAGTGCAATTTGTAGAGCTAAAACTCTTGAATCTATCGTCGGCATTCATGTGATTTTCCGACGTCTGTAACAATGGCCAGGGCTGCCAAAGCGAAATTCTCAAGCTTACTTGTGGACTAAGGCAAACGAGATATAGTTCATATTCCACACAAAGAAGTCAGCATTTAAAGCCATATTAAAGATGGAAAGCTACTTTTGAGGACTTCTACTTTAAGGATGACTTAACCTAGTCTTGAGTCTATAAATACCCATTGTACTCCTAGTTCAAACCATCTTAGGTTTTCTATAGACTTTTCTTATGTTCTTCACTGCCGCCATGTTCTAAATTCTATTTGGGTTAGGGTTATGTTGTAACTGGTGTGAAACAGTTGTTTTAGGTTTTGAGTTATTTTTCAATAAAATATTTAGAATTTACTTAATCCATTGTTCTTCATTCTTTCCATCATTCTACACAAGTCGATTGAGAGAATCCATTTGTCGGGCACGAAAGTGCAAGGCTAACGAAAGGGTTAAGTACGGTCACAACATGTTGAGGCGTGACTAACTTGGTTCTACACCAGTCCATAAGTTTTAGCATCTAAAAGGGATTACCAACCGAGATGACTAGCATGTGTTAGGTTGACACTGAGATTGTTAGGTATTGCCTACGTCACGTTACCTCTCGAGCATCCTAACCTAAAAATAGGAGGGATCACTGTCGACTCTCCTGTCGAACTTGGAGTATCTGCCAGACTTGTCGTCAGGACTCCTTTCAATTCCACCTACCGAGACAGTACACCCCTACAGTGGCAGTGACCTACTGCGGCTACATGACAGGGTCGTAGTTTGCCGCCCGCCCTACCCGCTGAGGCGGAAGAGCGTGGCAGCACAAAGTAACTCATACCTTTTACAACGCAGTTTTCATACTAAGTGGCATCATAACCCTGCCTGCCTTATCAACCTGATTCACCTCTTCTCTATCACTTGTGTTTTTAATTACTTTTCTATCTCAACAAATTATTCACTTGTTCTTTGACTTTACCTTGTGCAAGAACTACGAAACGAGATAAGCTGTCCAATCCTCATGGGATTCGACATCTTTTATACTATAACTTGGCAGGAGTGTGCACTTGCGCTCTCACAAAAAGGGAACACCTACACGCCCTACAGAGCTTCTGTCAATACTTTCTTAAAATTTTCAAACACTTGTTGCCTTGCATCTGACCACTCATACGGAACACTTTTCAGTAACAACTTAGTCAAAGGTGCTGCAATCTTCGTGAACCCCTCAACAAACCCTCGATAGTATCCAGCTAAACCTAGAAAACTATGAATTTCGGTCACTGACTTTGGTTGTTTCCAAATCACTATTTCTTCTATCTTCTTGGGATCCACACTAATCCCATCGACTGAGATCACATGACCTAGGAAGACTACTTCCCTAATCCAAAACTCACATTTGTTCGACTTGGCATACAACTAATTTTCAAGCAAATTCCGTAGCACTAATCTTAAATGCTCGTCATGTTCTTCCTCGGTCTTAGAGTGCACCAAAATGTCATCTATGAACACTACTACAAACCTATCCAAAAACTCGTGAAACACTCGGTTCATCATGTCCATAAATGCAGCTGGGACATTAGTCAAATCGAAAGGCATTACCGAGAACTCATAGTGCCCAAATTGTGTACAAAAGGTTGTCTTCGGTTTGTCCACATCTTTTACCTTCAATTGATAGTAACCCGATCTCAAATAAATCTTCAAAAACATTGAGGCACCTCTCAACTGATCAAGCAAACCATCTATCTATGGCAAAAGATACTTGTTCTTCACTGTTACCTTGTTCAACTACATATAATCTATGCACGTCCTCATATTGTCGTCCATCTTCTTCACAAACAAAACCGGAGCACCCCAAGGTGAAATACAAGGCCTAATAAAACCTCTATCTGACAGTTCCTGAAGCTATGTCTTCAAATCTTTCAACTTTTTAGGTGCCATTCTATACGGAACAATCGATACGGAGCACAATCTAAATACTTCTCAATAGAAAACTCCACATCTCTATCTAGAGGCAAACCAGGCAATTCTTCTGGGAAAACACTCGGACAGTCACAAATTGTCCTGATATCTTGAGGTCTAACTTCGCTCATATTCAGATTCATCACGTAGGCTAAGTAAGCTTGACAACCCGAATCCATCATTCTCTGAGCCTCTAGAGTTGAAACAACATTAGACAAGAACTTAATGTTCTCGCCAACTACCACTACCTCGTAGTCATCCAAAAGCCTCAAAGAAACTCTTTTAGTCTCAAAATCTATCCTAGCTATATGCTCCACTAGCCAATCCATGCCCAAAATCACATTGAAACCGTAAAACGTGTAACCCCCTTAGCCCGGCCTAGACGGTTGACCCGAACTACGAAGATTACACGGGGAAAACCAAAGTCAACCTGAAAGTCAACCTTGATTAACGACTCTTTTTTTTATTTTTAAACTTATCTAGATGCTCATTAACCTTAAGCGTACTCTTGAGAAGAACATACTTGAAAATCACAGCGATCGGAAAGCAATAAGGGACTCAATTGCACAAGATACAAAGTTAGGGACCAAAATGTAAATTCTGGAAAGATGGAAGACTTAACTGATTTTTAAATTACAAATATCAAATTAGTCATATTACATGCATCCATGTCAAATTTCACCTCAAACAGACATCTCAAACTCAAGCAATTGCAAATACAAAATTCAGGACTAAAACGTAAAGCTTGCAAACCTTAAACCATTTAAAATAGTGCCCAACGGTCAAGTGTTTCAGAACGGGGGTTGACCGTTCCGAAACGTGGGTTCGTTTTGAGACATGTACCGAAATAGGGCTTGGCAGTGGCAAAAGCGTTTCGGAACGGCCTATACTTGTTTCGATACACGAAGGCCATTACAAGCCCCCGTTTCGAAACGTTAGTGCCCGATCTGATACGGACTGCCCAGAAAGTGCAGATTTTGCTGGTTTAACATACATTTAATCACTCAAACACATCTTGTTGACTTCCTAATCATGCCAAAAAGTCGTCATACGTATGAGGAACATGTTTGCATCATCAAAACACGATCATGGCATCAATTGGGAAAATTCACAAGACTATAGGCATGCATCCTAAAGTCCAAAGCAAACAACCATCAAAACATCCAAGCAAGCACCAAAATGGCCATTTACATATCCAAAACATTAAGGCATCATGCCACAACTAGGGAGTCCAAAACATCTCCCAAAAACACAACCTAGGTTCCCATTGCCAAATATCAAAATCTAATAATGTTGTGAAATAGTCACCATACATGAGCTTAGCTTTCCCTTGGATTCTTAGCCTCCTTGCTGCCCACTAACACCTCAATTATCTGCATTATTGGTTCAAGAGAGAGAGCGTAAGCACAAATGCTTAGTGAGGCATGCTCTAAAGAAACAACACAATAATGCACTTTATAAAAACACTTTCCATAATGCCTTTAACACTTAAACATCATTATTCATGCAACATTGCACTCACAACAAGCATCTCATGCTTCAATATCATTAACATGTCATATTGGCTTCCAACTGATAAACCATAACCTTTTACAACATAAAACACAATCGGATACGCGGATTACAAGTGTTGTCCCATACGCTTCATACACACTACTGAACACACAAGGTGGAGTTTACCGGTACAATCACAACCCCTCAACACCCGTGATGGAGTTTAACGGTACAATCACAACCCCTCCACATCACTCATCGGTAGTTGTATAACATCACTAACGAGAACACGGGACACACAACACAAGATCCACGCATGGACTTTTAACCACCATTGTGGTCTTAACCATCTCGTTAGTGTACTTGGATGGAGTTTACGGTACGATTACAACCCCTCAACATCCAAGGCGACTTAATTCACGGTGCACCCAATCCTATAGCCGGCTAACTATATCCGATTCAAGTACTTTAAAACCAACACATCACTTGCCAATATACATCAATTATCATCAATAATCCACTGTTTTTAAGCATCTAAATCAAAGCCATTACAATATGCATCACTATGCATCAATCCACATTTTTAACAAATCAAACCAAGGATCTCTTAGCTTGAGCATCCTTCAACAAATGGCTTACATAACCAGCATTAATCATGCTAAACATGCTCTCAAAAACAGAATTTAACATGCAATTATTAACAAATACATCGAACCAATCCATGGCTCTTCCAAGAGAGTTTTTCTAAAAACTTACTCTTGAACTTAGATAAGTTTATTAAACTTAAATTAAGCTCCCAAACCTTCAAATATTCGATACAAAGCTGGAAATCCAACTCCACTCACCAATTCCGTTTCGCAAGCTTGCCGAAACGCCGTTCAAGCCTCCGGATCAACACCACAAGGATCCGAAGATGCCTCCCCTATTTTAACACATCAAAGCAGAAGATTAATGCATCATCATGCATTAAAATCTTCAGCCATTACACCTAAACTCGCTGCTCTCACCAAATCTAACATTTCGGCTACCAAACACAACTGAAATCACCTCCAAACTCTTCCACAACATTACCCAGCCAAGATCCATCACATCTAAACATTCTTAGACATCAATTAACATCCAAAAAGAGCCTAAACTCGTCCTTATACCTCCAGCTATAACAGAACACCAAGATCACCCCAAAAACCACCATTTTCATAAGCAAAAACTTAGGAAAATCAACCTATTCGGGATTGCAATGATTAAACCTCAATTACACGTCATTAAACATCCAAAATACATTAAAAAGCCATCTTAAAACAGAGCCCAAACAATCACCACGAATTTCTTTAAGATTTAATCCAAATCTTGAGTTTTAAGCCAAAATCAAGATCACAACATTAAAACCTTTAATAAAACATAATTTAAGGATTGAGAACTTGGGAAATTTAGTAAAGAACTGAGTATTTAGAGGAGAAGAACATCCTTACCTCTAAATGTAGATTTCTCCTTGATTAGAGCCAAAATCCTTGAAAATTCAATAAGCAAATGAAGAGGATTTGATGTAGAAAGGATTAGGAATCAATTGATGATTGAAACCTCATCATTTAGTGTGAAAATCAAAAGAAAATTTGTTGTAGAAATGTGTTTGGTTGAGGGAATTTTGAGAGAAAATGAGATGAGAAAGTTTTCAAGAAAGTTAGTTATGAAATCTCAAAATTGGGTTCTCCCATTTTCCTTTAATTAATTAAACATTAAATAAATCATCAAAAACTAAGAAAAATCTGGAGAAATCAATCTTGGGTAAATTAGCTCCTTAAAGATTCAAAGTTTTAATCCTTACAAAACAGTCACCGCTGAACTTTTCAAAAATTACATTTTAGTCACTAATTCGAAATGTCACACTTCCAAACCTTATTTTGTAAAATTGATTTCACCACTCTCTTATATATATTAAAAGAGGATTTTTAGATATTTTTCCATATTTTTAATGCAACCCGAACTAGGCTTTCCCTAAAACCACCTTTTAGATTCGAACCGAAAATCAGACCGGTCCGGTTCAGACCCTAAACTTCCAAGCCCAAAATTGGGGTGTTACAACTCTCCCCCCCCCCCCTTAAGAAATTTCGTCCTTGAAATTTACCTGGAGGAAAGAGGTACGAAAACTACTTTTTCATGTCATCCTTCCGTTCCCACGTGGCTTCCTCAACACCACGATGCTTCCACAACACCTTTACCAAATCAATGGTCTTGCCTCGAAGAACTTTACTATCTGAATCCAGAACTTCCACCGGTTCCTCATCATAGGTCAAGTCTGGATTCAATTCCACTTCCTCCAGAGGCATAACATGCGAAGGATCCGATCTATACCTCCAAAGCATAGAGACATGAAACACATCATGAATCTTTTCCAACTCTTGTGGCAATCTCAACTTGTACGCAATAGGACCCACACGCTCAATCACCTCGTATGGACCAATGTACCTAGGGATCAACTTACCCTTTCGGCCAAACCTCATCACCTTTTTCCAAGGCGAAACTTTCAAAAACACACGGTCACCTACCGCATACTCAATCTCCTTACGCTTCAAATCCGCGTAAGACTTTTGTCGATCAGAAGCTGCCTTCAATTGCTCACAAACGAGCTTCACCTTCTCGGTGGTCCCTTTCAACAAAGTTGGCATTGAAACCAACTTCTGACCTGTTTCAGCCCAACAAAGAGGAGTTCTGCACTTCCTCCCGTACAAGGCTTCATAAGGTGCCATTTGAATATTTGTCTGGTAGCTATTGTTATAAGCAAACTCCACCAAAGGCAAATGCTTCTCCCAAGAGCCTTGAAACTCAATCACACAGCACCTCAACATATCCTCCAGCACTTGGATAACACGCTCAGACTGTCCATCCGACTGTGGATGATAAGAAGTACTGAAATTCAGCCGTGTACCCAAAGTCTGATGTAAACACTCCCAAAAACGCGATGTAAACCTCAGATCTCGATCCGACACTATAGACTTTGGCACACCATGCAGCCGCACAATCTCAGCAATGTACAACTCCGCAAGCTTGTCCAAAGTGTACGTAGTATGCACAGGTAAGAAATGCGCACACTTTGTAAGGGAATCCACATTCACCCACACCGAATTCTTCTTCGATGGGGACAAAGGCAAACCATACACAAAGTCCATGGTAATCCTTTCCCACTTCCACTCAGGAATCCTCAACGGTTGCAACAACCCAGAAGAAAACTGATGCTCAGCCTTAACTCGCTGACAAACCATGCACTTGCTCACATACTCAGCCACATCTTTCTTTAAACCCACCCAATAGTACTCATCTTTAAGATCACGATACATCTTAGTACTACCAGGGTGCATAACAAAAGGACTACTACGAGCTTCAATCAGAATAGCACGCCTCAACTCAGCATCATTGGGCACTACTATCCGACTCCCAAAACATAAAACTCCATCATCATTAAAGCAAAAATCTGATGGCCTATCCTCAGCAATATCCTGAACATGTGGCACCAAGGAATCATCCAACAGCTGCTTATCCTTTATCAACTGAACCAAGGATGGTTTCACTTGCAATTCAGCCACAAGACCGCCATCTCGTGAAATGCTCAAGTTGGCAAACATAGCTCTCAACTCCACTGCCACCCTCCTACTCAAGGCATCCACTACAACATTAGCTTTTCCCGGATGGTACTCGATCGTCAGATCGTAATCTTTAAGAAACTCCACCCAACGTCGTTGCCTAAGATTCAACTCTTTCTGAGACATCAGATACTTCAAACTTTTGTGATCCGTGTACACAGTACACTTCTCACCATACAGGTAATGTCTCCAAATTTTCAAAGCAAAAACCACCACATCTAACTCAATGTCATGCGTAGGATAATTGCGCTCATGCACCTTCAACTGTCGCGATGCATAAGCCACCACCTTACCCTCTTGCATCAACACACAACCCAAACCAACGTAGGATGCGTCACTATACACCACAAACTCTTTCCCTGATTCAGGTTGAACCAAGATAGGAGCTTGCGTCAAAGCTGCCTTCAGATTCTCAAAAGCCTGCTGTCTCGCTTTCGTCCACTCATACTTGACATCCTTCTGCAACAACTTCATCAAAGGTGCAGCAATCTTTGAAAATCCATCCATGAACCTTCGATAGTATCCCTGTAACGCCCCAGTTTTGGGCTTGGAAGTTTTGGGTTTGGACCGGACCGGTCGGGTTGCGGTTCGAATATATAAAGGTGAAATTAGGAAAGCCTAGTTCGGGTTGCATTAAAAATATGGAAAATGTCCTAAAATCCTCTTTTAATATATATAAGTGAACTGTGAAATCAATTTTACAAAATGAGGTTGGGAAGGGTGACATTTTGGCTAGTGACCAAAATGTAATTTTTGAAAGTTGCGTGACTGTTTTAGAAAGGATTGAAACTTTGAATCTTTAAGGAGCTATTTACCCAATGGGAGTTTCTCCAGATTTTTCTAAAATATTAAAGGTTTAATAAATGGTTTTTAAATAAAAGAAAAGTGGAGGGAAGATATTTTGTCATTTTCTAACTAACTTTTCTCTCAATCTTCTATTTTCTTTTCCCTCATTTTCTCTCAACCCAAACATCTTTTTTCCAGAGATTTTCTTCTGATTTTGTCACCTAAACATCTCTTTTCAATTCTCTTTTGATCTCTAATCATTTCTTCAACAAAACCTCACCATTTGCTAAGTGGAATTTTCAAGATTTTGGTTCCAAAAAGGGAGAAACTCAAGTTTGGAGGTAAGAACGTCCTTCTCCTCTAAACTCTCAGTTCTTTACTGAAATTCCCAAGTTCTCAATCCTTGAATTATGATTTATTAAAGGTTTTACAATGGTAATCTTGATTGTGGCTTTAAAATGCAAGATTTGGTGATTTTTGGTGAAATTTCGTGAGATCTGTTTGGGCAGTGTTTTGAGGTGTCAAATTGATGTTAAATGAATGTTAAATTGATAAGGAATTGAGGTTTTATCAATGCAATCCCGAATAGGTTGAATTTCCTAAGTTTTGCTTGATGTTTTTGGTTGTTTTTGGGGTGTTTTTGATGATCTGTTATAGCTGGAGGTATAAGGACGTGATTGTGATCATTTTGGATGTTAATTGATGTTTAAAAATGGTTAGAAGTGATGGATCTTGGCTGGGTTAAGTTTCGGAAGTGTTTGGTGGTGATTTCGGTTGTGTTTGGTAGCCGAAATGTTGGATTTGTGATGAGCAGCGAGTTTAGTTGTGTTGCTGGTGTTTTTAATGCATAATGATGCATTAATCTTCTGTTGTTATGTGCTTGAAACAGGGGAGGAAGATCCGTGAGCATTTGAGGTGGTGTGGAAGGTTTCGGATGCTTGGAAGGCTTGTTGGCTAGCCTTGTTTTGTGTATCGGTGAGTGAAGTTGGGTTTTCAGCTTTTAAACCAGGGTTTGAAGGTTTGGGAGCTTAGTTTAAGTCTAAACAACTTTGCTAAGCTCAAGAGTAAGTAAATGGATTTTCGCTCTTGGTTTGTGTTGTGAATTGGCTTTTTAAGCAATTGTGATTGATGGTTGCAATGCATATGATTTGCATGTTTTAAATTCTGTTTGGAAGCATGTTTTAGCATGGTTTAATGCTGGTTTTGAAAGCCATATGTGAAGGATGCTCAAGGTAAGAGATCCTTGGTTTTGTACATGGAAATTGTGGTTTTGATGCATGGTGTTGCATGTTGTTTAATGGCTTTGTGTAATGCTTTAAAAACAGTGAATTGATGATGGTAAATGATGAATTTTGCATTACGGTTATGCATGTGAATTAAAGGATTAATGTGGTAAGATGGATATATTGGCAAGTGATGTAAGTGGTTCTTGGTTCTTTGATCTGATCTAGTTAGCCGGCTATAGGATTGGGTGCACCGTGAATAAAGTCGCCTTGGATGTGGAGTGGTTAAGTGTGAACCGGTAAACTCCATCCAAGTATCCTAACGAGATGGTTAAGGTTATAATGGTGATTGGAATCCCATTCGAGGACCTTGGGTAAGCAAAGGTAATAATGGTGGTTAAAATTCCATTGGTGGACCTTGTGCTTGTTAAGATCACAATGGTGGTGTAAAATCCATGTGTGGATCTTGTATAGGGTGTCCCGGATCTCGTTAGTGATGTTATACAACTACCAATCGGTGATGCTAAGGTTATATGGTGTTTAAAAGTCCATATATGGGAACCTTGTGCATGTTAAGGTTGTATGGTGGTTAAAAGTCCATACATGGGAACCTTGTGAAAGTTAAGGTTGTATGGTGTTTAAAAGTCCATACATGGGAACCTTGTGAAAGTTAAGGTTGTATGGTGGTTAAAAGTCCATACATGGGAACCTTGTGAAAGTTAAGGTTGTATGGTGTTTAAAAGTCCATACATGGGAACCTTGTGAAAGTTAAGGTTGTATGGTGTTTAAAAGTCCATACATGGGAACCTTGTGAAAGTTAAGGTTGTATGGTGTTTAAAAGTCCATACATGGGAACCTTGTGAATGGTAAGGTCAAATGGTGTTTAAAAGTCCATTTGGGGACCTTGGATTGGTAGGGTGTATGAAGCGTGGGGACAACGCTTGTGATCTGCGTATCCGATTGGATGTTGAGTTGAAAAGTGGATTTGGTTGATCACTTGGAAGCCAATATAATGTCCTTGAATATAATGAAGCATGAGATGCTTGAATTGATGCATGGTTGCATGAGATTTGCTTAATGTATTATGAATGCATGTGTACTTGTTAGTTTGAACAAGTGTTGATTATCTATTGAGGATGGTGCATGTGTGCATGAGATCTCTTTAGTGCATTGAAGTCTTGCTAAGACTTGTTTTTAAAGGCATATGATGTAAATGTTGATGATGTGGTTCATTTGTGCATCTATTTAATGCATGTGTTGGATTGAATGATTAAAAGGTTTTAAAAGGCTTCTTGCTTGAAAAGATAATCAAGTATAAGGAAGGTATGATGTGAAGTGGAAGTGGTTTCCAAGGTTTTGAATTTAACTTTGCATTTGATGTTTATGCATGGAATGGTTAAATTGATGGGTTTGCAAGTTTATGTGTTGAAAAGGCTTGCTTAGCTTTCTAAGCTAAGGATTGGTTTTCATGATTGAGCAATGCATGGTTTTAAGCACGTTGTTGAAAAGGGGTTTTCAAACAAGGCTTTGGTTTAAGAAATCGAGTTGCTTTTAAAAGTGGTTTTATGATTCGCTGCATTGATGGTGTTTTGGTTTTGAGCATTCCTCACTAAGCATTATGTGCTTACGCTCCTTTTTGTCCATCAATGCAGATATTTGAAGTTTGGACAGCGAGAAGCAAGGGATTCAAGGAGGACTCCATTTGAGGTGTATGTCTCGGTTAATAGCTATAGATAATAAAGGCAATGGGGGGAAAGAATCTCTATGTTGATGATTCATGAGATTGTGTATGTTGGACATGTATGGTTTATGTTTTTGAATCATGTGGATTAATGTTGTAATGTTTGAATCATCTTGAGCTCAAGTTGCTATGTTATGCTCTTTGTTTAAAAGCATGATTGAGCTTTGAATGTGTTAAATGTGTTGGTGCACCTAGGGGTGATCATGAATCTGTTTTGATGCATTTATGTTCCTTATATGTTGAATGGTTTGCTGGTGTGATTTGGTTGCTTTTGGAGCATGTTTGGTGGGTCAATGTTGTGTTTAACCAGCACGGTTGCTGCAATCTGGGCAGGTCGTTTCGGAACGATCGCTACCGTTTCAGAACAGGGGCCTGTTATGGCCAGGGCGTTTCGAAACGGGAGGAACCGTTCCGAAACGGATATGCTACTGCCAGTCCCCGTTTCGGAACACGTTGCGGAACGGCCCCACGTTTCGAAACAGGTTCTCCCTGTTTCGGAACACCTGACCGTTGGAGGCTGACATTGGCGGTTATGTGTTTCGAAATGTTTGCGTTTTGGTCCTAAAACATGTTTTTGCAATTGTATGAGTTCTGGATGTCCTTTTGAGCTGAAATTTGGCAGTGAAGCATGAAACCTGACTAATTTCATATTGGTAACTTTTAATTGGGTTAAGTCCCTGTAATTCCCAGAATTTACAGTTTGGTCCCTAAAGTTGTAATTTGTGCAATTGGGTCCCTGAATGTTCTCTGATGGTTATGATCTTTGGGTATGACGTTGTTGTGAACACACCTAGGGTTAATGAGCATCTAGACAAGTTTAAAAAGAAAAAAAAAGGGTCGTTAATCAATGTTGACTTTCGGGTTGACTTTGGTTTTCCCCGTGTAAACTTCTTAATTCGGTTCAACCGTCTGGGCCGGGTTAAGGGGGTTACAATCCCGCCAAACCAAGGAAACTACAGACTTCATGAACAGACTTAGGAGGCTTCCAATTCATCACTGCCTTAATCTTCTGAGGATCAACACGAATCCCCTCAGCAGAAACCACATGACCAAGGAACACAAGTTCCCTGAGCCAGAACTCACACTTGCTTAACTTAGCATAAAGCTGATTCTCCAACAAAGCCTGCAACACAATCCTCAAATGCCCTTCATGCTCCTCCTCAGTACGAGAGTACACGAGGATATCATCAATGAACACCACAACAAATTTGTCCAAGTATTCATGAAACACTCTATTCATCATGTCCATAAAAGCTGCAGGAGCATTCGTCAAACCAAACGGCATCACAAGGAACTCATAATGCCCATATCTCGCTCTGAAGGCTGTCTTTGGCACATCCACATCCTTCACCTTTAACTGGTAATACCCTGACCTTAAGTCAATTTTAGAGAACACAGCCGCTCCCCGAAATTGATCAAAAAAATCATCAATCCTCGGTAATGGATACCGATTCTTGATAGTCAACTTGTTCAGCTGACGGTAATCGATGCACATTCTCATAGTGCCATCCTTTTTCTTCACAAACAAGACCGGTGCACCCCAAGGTGACACACTCGGCCGAATGGAACCACGATCAAGCAACTCCTGAAGTTGCGTCTTCAGCTCCTTCAACTCCTTAGGTGCCATTCGATAAGGAGTAATGGACACTGGAGTTGTGTTTTCATACAACTCAATTCCAAACTCCACTTCACGATTAGGAGGCAATCCAGGCAACTCCTCCGGAAATACACCAGGAAACTCTCACACAGTCCTGATATCTTGAACTCGCAACTCCTTAGAGCTAGGATTCATCACAAAGGCTAGGTAGGCCTCACAATCTTGCCTCAACATTCAGCTTGCCTCCAAAGAAGGCACCACATTGGCAAGAAACTTCACATTCTCACCAACCACCACTACCTCATAATCATCCGCAAGCTTCAACGAAACTCGCTTGTTCTCAAAATCCACCACAGCTTGATGTTCAACAAGCCAATCCATACCAAGGATTACATCAAAACCATAGAAAGGCAATTCCATGAGATCAACATGAAAAACATGGTTTTGCACAACCAAGGGACATCTTCTATACAACTTCCGTGTCACAACGGTCTCACCAAAGGAGCTAGTTACACACATACCAACATCCAAAGACTCAATAGGTAAACCAAGCAAATGAGCATGTTCACGCAATATGTATGAGTGTGTAGATCCAGAATCAATCAAGGAAAGTAATGACAAGGATTGTAAAGTGAAGGTACCTGCGATCACATCCGTGTCATTCCTCCCCTCTCGCTGAGCATACACTCGAGCCTGGCCACCACCCTCAGGTTGGACAGCCACCACATGTGCCACATTCCTTCCACCATCATCTCTGCGCTGGAAGTTACCACGGCCGCGCCCACGACCTCTCTGTGGTGCAACAACACCAAGAGCACGACCCTGACCACCACCGGCCAACAAAGGACACCCCCTTCTCATGTGGTCTGTCGAACCACAATTCCAGCACGAATTACCAGTTACTGCAACATGAGCCTGCACCTCTCTCGCTGCTCGAGGACAATCACGCCTCAAATGACCACGTGATCCACACACCAAGCATGTGTTCTGACCAGCTCTCCACCTGTCTCCCTGAACAGGCGCACCATGCCCTCCACCACCACGCCTAGCAGAAGACTGATACCTTCTATCTCGTCCTCTCTTGTTCCGTCCACCACCGGAACTATACTCAGCAACTCTCTTGCCCGAGTCTGAACCAGCACTCCTAGAAGACAAACCCAGATTCTGCTCAATGTCCTTCGCCCTACTAACCAGCACATCAAAATCAGTGTACTCAGCGGCAAGCAAAAAGGTCTTTACATCCGTCACCAAACCATACCGGAAACGTTCACACCTTTCCCGCTCATCAGGAATAAGCTCATGTGCGTATTGACTGAGACGGACAAACTGGATCTCGTACTTAGCCACCGTCATGCTCCCTTGAGTAAGAGACATGAACTCTCTTTTCTTTTCATCCAGGTATCGTAGACCAAGATACTTCCGCTTGAACGCGTTCAGAAAGAACGTCCAAGTTACATCAGCTTCCTCCATTCCGGAGATAGTGGTCGTTCACCAGGTATACGCATCATCATGCAACAACGATGCCACACATCCTAACTTCTGCACATCATTGCAGTTGATATGTCCCAATATCCTCTTGGTACTTTCCAACCAAGATTCAGAACCCTCAGCAGACAAACCTCTGAACTCAGTCCCTCCCAGACTGCGCAAACGTTCCAAAGGTAATCTCGCATTAGCATCACCCTGATGCCCAGCTCCATGAGCTCCAGCTACTGCTGCCTGAAAGGCTCCAGCAATAGCCTGTATCAACACTGTCATGTCAGGAGCAGCTTGCCCCTGCCCAGCTTCAGGTCTAGCGACCCCAGCTCCAGCACCAACACCAGCTCCATCACCTCCAACACCACCACCACTGCGCGGTCCACCACCAGGAGAAGGAGGTATATCCACAACATTTTCATTATTGTTCTCATTCTCGTTCTGAGCCATAGCTCGCGTATTAATTCTCGTCTCTCTACGAGGTCCCATTCACTAAACAATGCACTAACACAAATGCTATAAACATAATCAGGCTCAGCAAGGTAAGAAATCCAAGTACTCAAGCTCATTTCCAAATAAAAACAATTCCTTTCATTAGTTTTGATATGGCAATGGGTCCCTCTAACATGCTTCACCACAACATACATCACAATTGTAACATACTTTACAATTCACACATCATACTTTCATTTTAAAGGCATATCATGCAATCATACATACATCACCTACATAATCATTCCCGTTTACTCGAGAACTCAGCTCTGATACCACCAAATGTAACCCCCTTAGTCCGGCCTAGACGGTTGACCCGAACTACGAAGATTACACGGGGAAAACCAAAGTCAACCCAAAAGTCAACCTTGATTAACGACCCTTTTTTCGTTTTAAACTTATCTAGATGCTCATTAACCTTAAGCGCACTCTTGAGAAAAACATACTTGAAAATCACAGCGATCGGAAAGCAATAAGGGACTCAATTGCACAATATACAAAGTTAGGGACCAAAATGTAAATTCTAGAAGGATGGAGGACTTCACTGATTTTTAAATTACTAATATCAAATTAGTCATATTACATGCTTCCCTGTCAAATTTCACCTCAAACGGACATCTCAAACTCAAGCAATTGCAAATACAAAATTCAGGACTAAAACGTAAAGCTTGCAAACCTTAAACCATTCAAAACAGTGCCCAACGGTCAAGTGTTTCGGAACGGGGGTTGACCGTTCCGAAACGCGGGTTCGTTTCGAGACCTGTACCAAAACAGGGCTTGGCAGTGGCAAAAGCGTTTCGAAACGGCCTCCACCCGTTTCGATACACGAAGGCCATTACAGGCCCCCGTTTCGAAATGTTAGTGCCCGTTCCGATACGGACTACCTAGAAAGTGCAGATTTTGCAGGTTTAACAAACATTTAATCACTCAAACACATCCTAATGACTTCCTAATCATGCCAACAAGTCATCATACATATGAGGTACATGTTTGCATCATCAAAACACAATCACGACATCAATTGGGAAAATTCACAAGACTATAGGCATGCATCCTAATGTCCAAAGCAAACAACCATCAAAACATCAAAGCAAGCACCAAAATGGCCATTTACATATCCAAAACATTAAGGCATCATGCCACAACTAGGGAGTCCAAAACATCTCCCAAAACACAACCTAGGTTCCCATTGCCAAATATCAAAATCTAATAATGTTGTGAAATAGTCACCATACATGAGCTTAGCATTCCCTTTGATTCTTAGCCTCCTTGCTGCCCACTAACACCTCAATTATCTGCATTATTGGTTCAAGAGAGAGAGAGTAAGCACAAATGCTTAGTGAGGCATGCTCTAAAGAAACAACACAATAATGCACTTTATAAAAACACTTTCCATAATGCCTTTAACACTTAAACATCATTATTCATGCAATATTGCATTCACAACAAGCATCTCATGCTTCAATATCATTAACATGTCATATTGGCTTCCAAGTGATAAACCATAACCTTTTACAACATAAAACACAATCGGATACGCGGATTACAAGTGTTGTCCCATACGTTTCATACACACTACCGAACACACAAGGTGGAGTTTACCGGTACAATCACAACCCCTCAACACCCGTGATGGAGTTTAACGGTACAATCACAACCCCTCCACATCACTCATCGGTAGTTGTATAACATCACTAACGAGAACACGGGACACAAAACACAAGATCCATGCATGGACTTTTAACCATTGTGGTCTTAACCATCTCGTTAGTGTACTTGGATGGAGTTTACGGTACGATTACAGCCCCTCAACATCCAAGGCGACTTAATTCACGGTGCACCCAATCCTATAGCCGGCTAACTATATCCGATTCAAGTACTTTAAAATCAACACATCACTTGCCAATATACATCAATTATCATCAATAATCCACTGTTTTTAAGCATCTAAATCAAAGCCATTTAGAACATGCATCACTATGCATCAATCCACATTTTTAACAAATCAAACCAAGGATCTCTTACCTTGAGCATCCTTCAACAAATGGCTTACATAACCAGCATTAACCATGCTAAACATGCTCTCAAAAATAGAATTTAACATGCAATTATCAACAAATGCATCGAACCAATCCATGGCTCTTCCAAGAGAGTTTTTCCTAAAACTTACTCTTGAACTTAGATAAGTTGATTAGACTTAAACTAAGCTCCCAAACCTTCAAATATTCGATACAAAGCTGGAAATCCAACTCCACTCACCAATTCTGTTTCGCAAGCTTGCTGAAACGTCATTCAAGCCTCCGGATCAACACCACAAGGATCCGAAGATGCCTCCCCTATTTTAACACATCAAAGTAGAGGATTAATGCATCATCATGCATTAAAATCTTCAGCCATTACACCTAAACTCGCTGCTCTCACCAAATCTAACATTTAGGCTACCAAACACAACCGAAATCACCTCCAAACTCTTCCACAACATTACCCAGCCAATATCCATCACTTCTAAACATTCTTAGACATCAATTAACATCGAAAAAGAACCTAAACTCGTCCTTATACCTCCAGCTATAACAGAACACCAAGATCACCCCAAAAACCACCATTTTCATAAGAAAAAACTTAGGAAAATCAACCTATTAGGGATTGCATTGATTAAACCTCAATTACACATCATTAAACATCCAAAATACATTAAAAAGCCATCTCAAAACAGATCCCAAACAATCACCACGAATTTCTTTAAGATTTAATCCAAATCTTGAGTTTTAAGCCAAAATCAAGATCACAACATTAAAACCTTTAATAAAACTTAATTTAAGGATGGAGAACTTGGGAATTTTTAGTAAAGAACTGAGTATTTAGAGGAGAAGAACATCCTTACCTCTAAATGTAGATTTCTCCTTGATTAGAGCCAAAATCCTTGAAAATTCAATAAGCACATGAAGAGGATTTGATGTAGAAAGGATTAGGAATCAATTGATGATTGAAACCTCATCATTTAGTGTGAAAATCAAAAGAAAAGTTGCTGTAGAAATGTGTTTGGCTGAGGGAATTTTGAGAGAAAATGAGATGAGAAAGTTTTCAAGAAAGTTATGAAATCTCAAAATTGGTTTTTCCCATTTTCCTTTAATTAATTAAACATTAAATGAATCATTAAAAACTAAGAGAAATCTGGAGAAATCAATCTTGGGTAAATTAGCTCCTTAAAGATTCAAAGTTTCAATCCTTACAAAATAGTCACCGCTGAACTTTTCAAAAATTACATTTTAGTCACTAATTTTAAATGTCACACTTCAAAACCTTGTTTTGTAAAATTGATTTCACCACTCTCTTATATATATTAAAAGAGGATTTTTAGATATTTTTCCATATTTTTAATGCAACCCGAACTCGGCTTTCCCTAAAACCACCTTTTATATTCGAACCGAAAATCAGACCGGTCCGGTTCAGACCCTAAACTTCCAAGCCCAAAATTGGGGTTTTACAAAATGACAATTCCATCATATCAATGGGAAACATGTGACCCTAGACTATCAAAGGACATCTCCAAAACACTTTCCTGAATACAAATGTCTCACCAAAAGAACCCGTAACATTCATACCTATATCTAACAACTCAAAAGGCAAACCTAAGGATCTTGCATGCTCACCCAAAATGTATAAATGTGTCGACCCAGAATCAATCAATGAAAGAAAAGATAAGGACTATAACACAAAATTACATGTGATCACATCCGTGTCATTCCTAGCCTCGCGCTGTGCATAATCCCTATCCGGCCCACCACCCTCGGGCTGTATCACGACAACATGAGCCACATTTCTCTGACCATCATTTCTCGGCTAGAAGTTACCTTGGCCGCGCCCATGACCTCTCTGATACTCAACAGCTCTAGCAGGTGCCTGACCATCCCTAGTCGGATGAGGACACTCACGCCTCAAATGCGCTTGTGATCCACAGTTCCAACAAGCACGAAAATCACCCCAACATTCTCCAGAATGGTTCCTCCCACATCTAGCACACTTGGGTGTACGAGCAAAAAAACCTTGACTGTGATGGCCTCGTCCCATGCTACCACCTCCACGTCTCAAGTCTGGTTGGTGCCTTCTATCCTTGTGCCTCTTGTTACGATCTCATTCCCACACCTTTTCCCTGAACTGGATCCACCAGATCAAGCAGCCAAACTTAGACTTTGCTCAATGTCATTGGCCCTAGAGGCCAAGACATCGAACTCAGTGTAATCAGAAGGAAACATGTAGGTCTTCACCTCCGTCACCAACCCGTAATGGAACCACTCACACCTTTCCCTCTTAATGGGAACCAACTCTGGAGCATACTGACTCAAGCGCACAAAATGTACCTCATACTCGGATACGGACATATTGCCTTGCACTAAAGCCATGAATTCTCTCTTCTTCTCGTCCTGATAACGAGCACCAAGGTACTTCTTGCGGAACGCACTACAGAAGAACTCCCAATTAACCTCGACCTTGGGCATACCTGAGATAACTGTGGTCCACCAAGCATATGCATCTCCCTGAAGCAACGAAACAATACAATCCAACTTACGAGTGTCCGAGCACTCCATCTGACCTAAGATGTGTGTAGTACTCTCAAGCCATGCCTCTGAACCCTCGGGAGACATACTACGAAACTTGACTCCGCATAGGATACAAAGTCGCTCCAGGGGCAAACCTGTCCCCGCAGCTTGAGGTGGTGTTGCAGCATAAAGACTAGCAACAACCGTCTAAAAAGCTCCGGCTAAAGTCTGAAGTAACTAAGCCATATCCACACCTGCCTGACCCTGGCCAACCCGAGGTCCATTACCATCACCTCTAACATTCGCCCAATTACCATCGAGAGCAGGAGGCACATCCCCGGGTGCTTGGTCACCCGCTCTAGGCCGTCCTTTCAGTCTCAGCATAACAAATAAACCATCAAAAACAACAAACACAAATCACGAGATAAACATCGGGTCAGCAAAGACATTGATCCGTGTGTTAAGCTCTTTTAAATCAGAACCACCTTTCCATAATAACAACTATAAATGGGAATGCTTAACCAACTTTCAAACGTCAACAGGAACACAAGGTCATGCTCACAAACCAGATCTGATACCACCAAATGTAACCCCCTCGGCCCAGTCTAGTCGCAAGACAGAATCGAGAGAGTTACACAGGGATAACCAGAGAAAAATCTGAGAATTTCCCTCCGATTAACAACCCTAGATTAATATTTATCTTGTCTAAAGGCAATTTAACGGTCCTATGGTGTTAAGGGTCACAATGAAAGAAACAGAGCCTATATCAGGCATCAATCAGATGTCCAATTGGAGACAAACAGTCACGAAGGACTGTTTTGCAACTACACCAAATAACAGGGCAAAAAGGTAACTTAACCTTACCAAATAGTTTATTAGTCAAGTTTCAAGCACCTTAGACAAAACAAACTCAAAACAATACATATAAACTCATTTAGGAAGCATACAAGCATTAGGGACTAAAGCGTATTATTTGGAAACCTTCAAAGATGCCTTTTAACCACTTTAACTACATGTCTTTCGAAACAGGGTTGCCCGTTTAGAAACGCAGGCTCTCAGCAAAAAGCAAAACTAGGTTGTTCCGGAACGTCTCCTCTTGGTTCTAAAATGAGAGCCTCTAGTGGCAAAACGTACCGAAACGGCACCACCCTCGTTCCGATATGGGTGCCCCAAAAGCCTGGTTGTTCCGAAACCATACCAGATGTTCTGAAACGCCTAGGCACAGATTGGCCCAAAAATACATTTTGGCATCCCCAAACATTCCTAAACTTACCCCGAAAGATCACAAACCACATGACAACATATTATGCAAACAGTCTAGAGGCAAAACACCCTAAAAACAAGCTTCAATCATGCATACACACAAACATGGATCTCAAACTCAAAAGCTCATAAGGAACACTTTAGCTCAAAACATCAACAAGCCAAAACACAAAGCATTTAACCAAAAGCCAAAGCAAGCCTCAACATAGCATGATATCAACATTTAAAACATGTACAAATATGGTCTAACACTTGGGAGTTTACAACCACCTCCCTAACCACAAAAACAAGTATTCTCATTGCTAAATTTTTATTACAACTTAAAATCCATACTTGAGCATAAGCTTCCTGGATCTCTAACGATCTGCATTGTTGGAAAGGAGCGCGTAAGCACAAAAGCTTAGTGAGTGGTGCTCAAAACCATAACAACAACAATGTAGTTTTTTAGATAAACCATTTAAGAGTTGAAAACAAAACCACAAGCATGATTTCCAACAATAGGACTAACATCAACCATACATATGCTTGGCATCTTAAATCAAGCAACAATTCATAATGACAAGGCATAATCCTTGACATCAAACATGATAACATTAAATCTTTCAACACAAGGAGTACATTGGCAACTATGGTTACATTACTCGGATAAGCAGATTGGACTCAATGGCATCTTACATCACCGAATCTATAAGAACAACAAGACTCACGATGGCATCTTACATCACTGAGGTCTAATAATAAAGCTTCTTGTGGCATCTTACATCATCGTACTCCTCCATAATGGCATCTTACATTACTAGGGCCACGCGCGAATTTACAAGTGCACTCTAATCCTATGGTCGACCAATTATACCCTGTAAGACCCTCATATTTGTCAATACTCAACATCATTTAGACTACCATAGAATATCACACCCATTAATCACTTACACACATTCATCTAATCTCATCTCATCTCAACCTTGCATTACAAGATTAAGGTATAGAATTTCGGGAAAGTAAAACGTAAACATTTAAATACTTACTCTCGAGCTTATGTTGGCCTTTACAGCTCAACCTAAACTCTCAAAACATTTCCAATCACCGGTGAACTCCTAAAATTTGATTAAAACTAGTTTCGCGGTGATTTTTGTAGAGGTTTTAGACGAGCGGGTCTAAATGGGCCGTAAAATGGACCCGTTGGATTTTTAACTAAGTAAAAAGTATAAAAATTGAGTTTTTGCAATATAATCATGTTGAAAAGCTTGTAGTAAACTATATGAGCTCCTAAAATTTATTTAAAACTAGTTTTGCGGTCCTTTTTGTAGAGGTTTCGGACGAGCAGGTCTAAATGGGCAGTAAATGGACCCGTTGAACATTTAACTAAGTAAAAAGTACAGAAATTGAGTTTTTGCAATATAATAATGTTGAAAAGCTCGTAGTCAACTATATGAACTCTTAAAGTTTGATTAAAACTAGTTTTGCGGTCATTTTTGTAGAGGTTTCGGACGAGCGGATCTAAATGGGCCTTAAAATGGATCTGTTGGACTTTTAACAGAGTAAAAAGTACAGAAATTGAGTTTTTGTAACATAATCGTGTTGAAAAGCTCGTGAAAAACTATATGAACTCCTAAAATTTGATTAAAACTAGTTTTACGGTGATTTTGTAGAGGTTTCGGACGAGCAGTTCTAAATGGCCCATAAAATGGACTCATTGGACTCCTAACTAAGTAAAAACTATAGAAATTGAGTTTTGCAATATAATCGTGTTGAAAAGCTCATAGTCAACTATATGAAATCCTAAATTTTAATTAAAACTAGTTTTGCGGTCCTTTTTGTAGAGGTTTCGGACGAGCAGGTCTAAATGGGCCGTAAAATAGTCTCGTTGCACTTTTAACTAAGTAAAAAGTATAGAAATTAAGTTTTTACAATATAATCGTGTTGAAAAGCTAATGAACAACTATATGAACTCCTAAAATTTTATTAAAACTAGTTTCGCGTTGATTTTTGTAGTGGTTTCAGACGAGCGGGTCTAAATGGGCCGTAAAATGGACCCGTTGGACTTTTAACTGAGTAAATAGTACAGAAATTGTGTTTTTGTAATATAATCATGTTGAAAAGCTCGTGATCAACTATATGAACTTCTTAAATTTGATTAAAACTAGTTTTGCGGTCCTCTTAGAAGAGGTTTCAAACGAGCGGGTCTAAATGGTCCGCAAAATAGACCCGTTAGACTTTTAACAAAGTAAAAAGTACAGAAATTGAGTTTTTGCAATATAATCGTGTTTAAAAGCTCGTAGTCAACTATACGAACTCCTAAAATTTGATTAAAACTAGTTTTACGGTCTTTTTTTGTAGAGGTTTCGGACGAGCGGGTCTAAATGGGCCTTAAAATGGACCCGTTGGACTTTTAACTAAGTAAAAAGCACAGAAATTGAGTTTTTGCAAGATAATTGTGTTGAAAAGCTTGCATTTAACTATATGAACTCCTAAAATTTAATTAAAACTAGTTTTGCGGTCATTTTTGTAGAGGTTTCGGACGATCGGGTCTAAATGAGCCATAAAATGAACTGGTTGGACTTTTAACTAAGTAAAAAGTATAGAAATTAAGTTTTTCCAATATAATCATGTTGAAAAGCTCATAGTCAACTATATGAACTCCTAAATTTTAATTAAAATTAGTTTCGCAATCCTTTTTGTAGAGGTTTCGGACGAGCGAGTCTAAATGGGTCGTAAAATGGACCCGTTTGACTTTTAACTGAGTAAAAAGTACAGAAATTGTGTTTTGCAATATAATCGTGTTGAAAAGCTCGTAGTCAACAATATGAATTCTTAAAGTTTGATTAAACTACTTTTGCGGTCATTTTTGTAGAGGTTTCGGACATGAGGATTTAAATGGGCCGTAAAATGGATCCGTTTAACTTTAAACTAAGTAAAAAGTACAGAAATTGAGTTTTTGCAATATAATCATGTTTAAAAGCTCGTAGTCAACTATATGAACTCCTAAAATTTAATTAAAACTAGTTTTGCCGTCCTTTTTCTCGAGGTTTCGGACTAGCGGGTCTAAATAGGCCGTAAAATGGATTCGTTGGACTTTTAACCGAGTAAAAATTACAGAAATTGAGTTTTTGCAATATAATCATGTTGAAAATCTCGTAGTCAACAATATGAAGTCCTAAAATTTAATTAAAACTAGTTTTCTCATCGTTTTTGTAGAGGTTTCGGACGAGCGAGTCTAAATAGGCCGTAAAATGAACCTGATAGACTTTTAACTGAGTAAAAAGTACAAAAATTGATCTTTTGCAATATAATCGTGTTGGAAAGCTCATAGTCAACTATATGAACTCCTAAAGTTTGATTAAAAGTAGTTTTGCCGTCCTTTTTGTAGAGGTTTCGGACGAGCATGTCTAAATTGGTCGTAAAATTGACCCGTTGCACTTTTAACTGAGTAAAAGGAAGAGAAATTGTGTTTTTCCAATATAATTGTGTTGAAAAGCTCGTGATCAACTATATGAACTTCTAAAATTTGATTAAAACTAGTTTCACGTTGATTTTTGTAGAGGTTTCAGATGAGCGGGTCTAATTGGGCCGTAAAATGGACTCGTTGAACTTTTAACTGAGTAACTAGTATAGAAATTGTTTTTTTGCAATATAATCGTGTTGAAAAGCTCGTAGTCAACTATATGAAATCCTAAAATTTGATTAAAACTAGTTTTGCGGTCCTTTTTGTAGAGGTTTCGGGCGAGCGGGTCTAAATGGGCCATAAAATGGACCCTTTGGACTTTTAACTAAGTAAAAAGTACAGAAATTGAGGTTTTGTAATATAATCGTGTTTAAAAGCTCATAGTCAACTATATGGACTCCTAAAATTTGATTAAAACTAGTTTTGAGGTCATTTTTGTAGAGATTTCGGACGAACGAGTCTAAATGGGCCATAAAATGGACTCATTGGACTTTTAACTGAGTAAAAAGTATAGAAATTGAGTTTTTGCAATATAATCATGTTGACAAGTTTGTGAACAACTATATGAACTCCTAATTGTTGATTGAAACTAGTTTCACGGTCCTTTTTGTAGAGGTTTCGGACGTGCAGATCTAAATGGGTCGTAAAATGGACCTGTTCCACTTTTAACTGAGTAAAAGGAACAAAAAATTGAGTTTTTGCAATATAATCATGTTGAAAAGCTCGTGATAAACTATATGAAATCCTAAATTTTGATTAAAACTAGTTTCTCGTTGATTTTTGTAGAGGTTTTAGACGAGCGGGTCTAAATGGGCCGTAAAATGGACTCGTTGGACTTTTAACTGAGTAAATAGTACAGAAATTGTGTTTTTGCAATATAATTGTGTTGAAAAGCTCGTAGTTAACTATATGAACTCCTAAATTTTGATTAAAACTAGTTTTGCGGTCATTTTTGTAGAGGTTTCGGACGAGCGGGTCTAAATGGGCCTTAAAATGGACTCGTTGGACTTTTAACTGAGTAAAAAGCACAGAAATTGAGTTTTTTTTCTATATAATCATGTTGAAAAGCTCTTAGTCAACTATATGAACTCCTAAAATTTAATTAAAACTAGTTTTGCGTTCATTTTTGTAGAGGTTTCGGACGAGCGGGTCTAAATGGGCCATAAAATGGACTCGTTGGACTTTTAACTGAGTAAAAACTATAGAAATTGAATTTTTGAATATAATCATGTTGAAAAGCTCGTAGTCAACTATATGAACTCCTAAATTTTAACTAAAACTAGTTTTGCGGTCCTTTTTGTAGAGGTTTCGGACGAGCAGGTCTAAATGGGCCGTAAAATAGTCTCGTTGCACTTTTAACTGAGTAAAAATTATAGAAATTAAGTTTTTGGAATATAATCGTGTTGAAAAGCTAATGAACAACTATATGAACTCCTAAAATTTTATTAAAACTAGTTTCGCGTTGATTTTTGTAGTGGTTTCAGAGGAGCGGGTCTAAATGGGCCGTAAAATGGACCCGTTGGACTTTTAATTGAGTAAATATTACAGAAATTGTGTTTTTGTAATATAATCGTGTTGAAAAGCTCGTGATCAACTATATGAACTTCTTAAATTTGATTAAAACTAGTTTTGTGGTCCTCTTAGAAGAGGTTTCGGACGAGCAGGTCTAAATGGTCCGCAAAATAGACCCGTTAGACTTTTAACAAAGTAAAAAGTATGAAATTGAGTTTTTGGAATATAATTGTGTTTAAAAGCTCGTAGTTAACTATACGAACTCCTAAAATTTGATTAAACTAGTTTTACGGTCATTTTTTGTAGAGGTTTCGGACGAGCGGGTCTAAATGGGCCTTAAAATGGACCCGTTGGACTTTTAACTAAGTAAAAAGCACATAAATTGAGTTTTTGCAAGATAATTGTGTTGAAAAGCTTGCATTCAACTATATGAACTCCTAAAATTTGATTAAAACTAGTTTTGCGGTCATTTTTGTAGAGGTTTCGGACGATCGGGTCTAAATGAGCCATAAAATGAACTGGTTGGACTTTTAACTAAGTAAAAAGTATAGAAATTAAGTTTTTCCAATATAATCATGTTGAAAAGCTCATAGTCAACTATATGCACTCCTAAATTTTAATTAAAATTAGTTTCGCATTCCTTTTTGTAGAGGTTTCGGACGAGCGAGTCTAAATGGGTCGTAAAATGGACTCATTTGACTTTTAACTGAGTAAAAAGTACATAAATTGTGTTTTGCAATATAATCGTGTTGAAAAGCTCGTAGTCAACAATATGAATTCTTAAAGTTTGATTAAACTACTTTTGCGGTCATTTTTGTAGAGGTTTCGGACAAGGGGATTTAAATGGGCCGTAAAATGGATCCGTTTAACTTTTAACTGAGTAAAAAGTACAAAAATTGAGTTTTTGCAATATAATCATGTTTAAAAGCTCGTAGTCAACTATATGAACTCCTAAAATTTAATTAAAACTAGTTTTGCCGTCCTTTTTCTAGAGGTTTCGGACTAGCGGGTCTAAATGGGCCGTAAAATGGATCCGTTGGACTTTTAACTGAGTAAAAATTACAGAAATAGAGTTTTTGCAATATAATCGTGTTGAAAATCTCGTAGTCAACTATATGAAGTCCTAAAATTTAATTAAAACTAGTTTTCTCATCGTTTTTGTAGAGGTTTCGGACGAGCGAGTCTAAATAGGCCATAAAATGAACCTGATAGACTTTTAACTGAGTAAAAAGTACAAAAATTGAGCTTTTGCAATATAATCGTGTTGGAAAGCTCATAGTCAACTATATGAACTCCTAAAGTTGGATTAAATGTAGTTTTGCCGTCCTTTTTGTAGAGGTTTCGGACGAGCAGGTCTAAATTGGTCGTAAAATTGACCCGTTGCACTTTTAACTAAGTAAAAGGAAGAGAAATTGTGTTTTTCCAATATAATTGTGTTGAAAAGCTCGTGATCAACTATATGAACTTCTAAAATTTGATTAAAACTAGTTTCACGTTGATTTTTGTAGAGGTTTCAGATGAGCGGGTCTAATTGGGCCGTAAAATGGACTCGTTGAACTTTTAATTGAGTAAATAGTATAGAAATTGTTTTTTTGCAATATAATCGTGTTGAAAAGCTCGTAGTCAAATATATGAAATCCTAAAATTTGATTAAAACTAGTTTTGCGGTCCTTTTTGTAGAGGTTTCGGGCGAGAGGGTCTAAATGGGCCATAAAATGGACCCTTTGGACTTTTAACTAAGTAAAAAGTACAGAAATTGAGGTTTTGTAATATAATCGTTTTTAAAAGCTCATAGTCAACTATATGGACTCCTAAAATTTGATTAAAACTAGTTTTGAGGACATTTTTGTAGAGATTTCGGACGAACGAGTCTAAATGGGCCATAAAATGGACTCATTGGACTTTTAACTGAGTAAAAAGTATAGAAATTGAGTTTTTGCAATATAATCATGTTGAAAAGTTTGTGAACAACTATATGAACTCCTAATTGTTGATTGAAACTAGTTTCGCGGTCCTTTTTGTAGAGGTTTCGGACGTACGGATCTAAATGGGTCGTAAAATGGACCCGTTGCACTTTTAACTGAGTAAAAGGAACAAAAAATTGAGTTTTTGCAATATAATCATGTTGAAAAGCTCGTGATCAACTATATGAAATCCTAAATTTTGATTAAAACTAGTTTCTTGTTGATTTTTCTAGAGGTTTTAGACGAGCGGGTCTAAATGGGCCGTAAAATGGACCCGTTGGACTTTTAACTGAGTAAATAGTACAGAAATTGTGTTTTTGCAATATAATCGTGTTGAAAAGCTCGTAGTTAACTATATGAACTCCTAAATTGTGATTAAAACTAGTTTTGCGGTCATTTTTGTAGAGGTTTCGGACGAGCGGGTCTAAATGGGCCTTAAAATGGACTCGTTGGACTTTTAACTGAGAAAAAAGCACAGAAATTGAGTTTTTTTCTATATAATGATGCTGAAAAGCTCGTAGTCAACTATATGAACTCCTAAAATTTAATTAAAACTAGTTTTGCGTTCATTTTTGTAGAGGTTTTGGACTAGCGGGTCTAAATGGGCCATAAAATGGACTCGTTGGACTTTTAACTGAGTAAAAAGTGTAGAAATTTAGTTTTGCAATCTAATCATGTTGGAAAGCTCGTACTCAACTATATGAACTCCTAAATTTTAATTAAAACTAGTTTTGCGGTCCTTTTTGTAGAGGTTTCGGACGAGCAGGTCTAAATGGGCCGTAAAATAGTCTCCTTGCACTTTTAACTGAGTAAAAAGTATAGAAATTAAGTTTTTGCAATATAATCGTGTTGAAAAGTTAATGAACAACTATATGAACTCCTAAAATTTTATTAAAACTACTTTCGCGTTGATTTTTGTAGTGGTTTCAGACGAGCGGGTCTAAATGGGCCGTAAAATGGACCCGTTGGACTTTTAACTGAGTAAATAGTACAGAAATTGTGTTTTTGTAATATAATCGTGTTGAAAAGCTCGTGATCAACTATATGAACTTCTTAAATTTGATTAAAACTAGTTTTGCGGTCCTCTTAGAAGAGGTTTCGGACGAGCGGGTCTAAATGGTCCGCAAAATAGACCCGTTAGACTTTTAACAAAGTAAAAAGTACAGAAATTGAGTTTTTGCAATATAATCGTGTTTAAAAGCTCGTAGTCAACTATACGAACTCCTAAAATTTGATTAATACTAGTTTTGCGGTCATTTTTTGTAGAGGTTTCGGACGAGCGGGTCTAAATGGCCCTTAAAATGGACTCGTTGGACTTTTAACTAAGTAAAAAGCACAGAAATTGAGTTTTTGCAAGATAATTGTGTTGAAAAGCTTGCATTCAACTATATGAACTCCTAAAATTTGATTAAAACTAGTTTTGAGGTCATTTCTGTAGAGGTTTCGGACGATCGGGTCTAAATGAGCCATAAAATGAACTGGTTGGACTTTTAACTAAGTAAAAAGTATAGAAATTAAGTTTTTCCAATATAATCATGTTGAAAAGCTCATAGTCAACTATATGAACTCCTAAATTTTAATTAAAATTAGTTTCGCAATCCTTTTTGTAGAGGTTTCGGACGAGCGAGTCTAAATGGGTCGTAAAATGGACCCGTTTGACTTTTAACTGAGTAAAAAGTACAGAAATTGTGTTTTGCAATATAATCGTGTTGAAAAGCTCGTAGTCAACAATATGAATTCTTAAAGTTTGATTAAACTACTTTTGCGGTCATTTTTGTAGAGGTTTCGGACAAGAGGATTTAAATGGGCCGTAAAATGGATCCGTTTAACTTTTAACTGAGTAAAAAGTACAGAAATTGAGTTTTTGCAATATAATCATATTTAAAAGCTCGTAGTCAACTATATGAACTCCTAAAATTTAATTAAAACTAGTTTTACCGTCCTTTTTCTAGAGGTTTCGGACTAGCGGGTCTAAATGGGCCGTAAAATGGATCCGTTGGACTTTTAACTGAGTAAAAATTACAAAAATTGAGTTTTTGCAATATAATCGTGTTGAAAATCTCGTAGTCAACTATATGAAGTCCTAAAATTTAATTAAAACTACTTTTCTCATCGTTTTTGTAGAGGTTTCGGACGAGCGAGTCTAAATAGGCCGTAAAATGAACCTGATAGACTTTTAACTGAGTAAAAAGTACAAAAATTGAGCTTTTGCAATATAATCGTGTTGGAAAGCTCATAGTCAACTATATGAACTCCTAAAGTTTGATTAAAAGTAGTTTTGTCGTCCTTTTTGTAGAGGTTTCGGACGAGCGGGTCTAAATTGGTCGTAAAATGGACCCGTTGCACTTTTAACTGAGTAAAAGGAAGAGAAATTGTGTTTTTCCAATATAATTGTGTTGAAAAGCTCGTGATCAACTATATGAACTTCTAAAATTTGATTAAAACTAGTTTCACGTTGATTTTTGTAGAGGTTTCAGATGAGCGGGTCTAATTGGGCCGTAAAATGGACTCGTTGAACTTTTAACTGAGTAAATAGTATAGAAATTGTTTTTTTTGCAATATAATCGTGTTGAAAAGCTCGTAGTCAACTATATGAAATCCTAAAATTTGATTAAAACTAGTTTTGCGGTCCTTTTTGTAGAGGTTTCGGGCGAGCGGGTCTAAATGGGCCATAAAATGGACCCTTTGGACTTTTAACTAAGTAAAAAGTACAGAAATTGAGGTTTTGTAATATAATCGTGTTTAAAAGCTCATAGTCAACTATATGGACTCCTAAAATTTGATTATAACTAGTTTTGAGGTCATTTTTGTAGAGATTTCGGACGAACGAGTCTAAATGGGCCATAAAATGGACTCATTGGACTTTTAACTGAGTAAAAAGTATAGAAATTGAGATTTTGCAATATAATCTTGTTGAAAAGTTTGTGAACAACTATATGAACTCTTAATTGTTGATTGAAACTAGTTTCGCGGTCCTTTTTGTAGAGGTTTCGGACGTGCGTATCTAAATGGGTCGTAAAATGGACCCGTTGCACTTTTAACTGAGTAAAAGGAACAAAAAATTGAGTTTTTGCAATATAATCATGTTGAAAAGCTCGTGATCAACTATATGAAATCCTAAATTTTGATTAAAACTAGTTTCTCGTTGATTTTTGTAGAGGTTTTAGACGAGCGGGTCTAAATGGGCCGTAAAATGGACCCGTTGGACTTTTAACTGAGTAAATAGTACAAAAATTGTGTTTTTGCAATATAATCGTGTTGAAAAGCTCGTAGTTAACTATATGAACTCCTAAATTTTGATTAAAACTAGTTTTGCGGTCATTTTTTTAGAGGTTTCGGACGAGCGGGTCTAAATGGGCCTTAAAATGGACTCGTTGGACTTTTAACTGAGTAAAAAGCACAGAAATTGAGTTTTTTTTCTATATAATCATGTTGAAAAGCTCGTAGTAAACTATATGAACTCCTAAAATTTAATTAAAACTAGTTTTGCGTTCATTTTTGTAGAGGTTTCGGACGAGCGGGTCTAAATGGGCCATAAAATGGACTCGTTGGACTTTTAACTGAGTAAAAAGTATAGAAATTTAGTTTTGCAATATAATCATGTTGAAAAGCTCGTACTCAACTATATGAACTCCTAAATTTTAATTAAAACTAATTTTGCCATCATTTTTGTAGAGGTTTCGGACGAGCGGGTCTAAATGGGTCGTAAAATGGACTCGTTAGACTTTTAACTGAGTAAAAAGTACAAAAATTTAGTTTTTTGCAATATAATAGTGTTGAAAAGCTCGTAGTCAACTATATGAACTCTTAAAGTTTGATTAAAACTACTTTTAAGGTCATTTTTGTAGAGCTTTCGAACGAGCGGATCTAAATGGGCCGTAAAATGGATGCATTGGACTTCTTTTAAGAAGATGGGCCTCATTAAAAACCCATACTATCATCCCCTGGCACAAGGCTGGGAGATCCCTAGAAGGGGAAAAGAGTACCCCGAATTGTATGAATCGGATTGAGAAAGATTCTCGGTTGTAACAAAGTTGCGGATACAATCTGGAAAAATAGAACCAAAAGACATAGAAGTCATGGTTTGAAGCGCATGAGTAGCCAGAGTGTGGGAAACTAAATTAGCCTTGCGGCTTACATAATGAACATGGGAAAAAGAAAAGGAAGAAAGAGCATCATGTGCTTGTAAAAGCATAGGACCCATGGTGGAAAGATCAGGCCCCAAACGGCTGAGCTTGTTGGCAATAGACGCACAATCTGACTTAAAGAATAGGTTGGTCCATCCTCGTGCCTGAGCCAAGGTGATACCAGCAAGAAGGGTCGCACCTTCGATAGTAATAGCATCCGAATAGCTGCCAAACGGGTACGCTAGGCCACCAACAACTGTTCCTGAATCATCACGGACCACAACTCCAACTGCCGCCGCGCGAGTGGCTGGGTCAAAAGCCCCGTCCATATGAACTTTAAGGTACCCAGGAAGGGGACGCCTCCAATGAGGTGGAGAGAGTGGCGGATTATCTGTAGGAGAAGAAGAGGGTGAGGAGGATGCAATGGAGTAATCTTGTCCACATTAGCCAAGGCGGTTGCTAGTGTCGATTATGGACCAAATCATTGCGCCTATTCCAAATATTCCATAAAGTGATAAGAAAGAGCCCTAAGAGATCAGCGGATAGAAGGTGAGCACCCTCTTCCAGCCATTGGAGACCAGAGGGGGCCACATTATAGATCAAGGACGCCGGAATGCCAACTAGACGGAGAGTCTCCGAGGCACCAGAACAATCTCAAAGTGCTTGAAGAACAGATTCTTGATTGGTACGACAAAGTGGGCAAGGGCCCGAATCCGGGGCAAAAGCTTGCAACCGGGAGCCAACAGGTAAAGCTTCAGAGCCCAAATGTCAGCCAAATGTTTGAATTTGGGGAGAGCCTTTAGTTTAGCCAGTACTTTCTAGATTCGATGAGGATGATTATGAGGTTCCGGTGGTCGCTGTAAGAAAAGGTAGCCCGACCGAACCGAGTAAGCACCAGAGTCATTGGTGTTCCAAAGAATAGAATCACGATTATCATTAATAATAGGAATATTTAAAATAATATTAGCATCCTCATGTGTGAAATAGTTGTGGACCATAATAGGGTCCCAAGCAGCTTGGTTCCGATCCATAAAATCTCGACAACGAACATACATTTCTTTAGATATCTCATATTCCCCATAGAGATGAACCGGAGAGGAGCCTCCCCAATTATCCTTATGGATTCGAATACTACTATTTATACCAGGTCGATAGAGAAACCCACCATATAGGTACTACATAGTATTGTATAGCCCTTGCCAAGCAAACGATCCACGAAGCGGCTGGTTGGCATCAAGGATGTTGCCAGATGGAAAATATTTAATTAAAACCAGTTTTGTCGTCCTTTTTGCAGAGGTTTCGGATGAGCAAGGCTAAATAGGCCGTAAAATGGACGTGTTGGACTTTTAACATAGTAAAAAGTACAGAAATTGTGTTTTTGCAATATAATCGTGTTGGAAAGTTCATAGTCAACTATATGAACTCCTAAAATTTGATTAAAACTAGTTTTGTCCTCCTTTTTGTAGAGGTTTCGGACAAGCGGTTCTAAATGGGTCGTGAAAGGGATCCGTTGCAGTTTTAATGAAGTAAAAAGTACATAAATTGAGTTTTTGCAATATAATCGTGTTGAAAAGCTCGTAGTCAACTATATGAACTCCAAAAATTTGATTAAAACTAGTTTTGCAATCCTTTTTGTAGAGGTTTCGGACGAGAAGGTCTAAACGGGCCGTAAAATGGACCCGTTGGACTTTTAACTGAGTAAAAAGTACAAAAATTGAGTTTTTGCTATATAGTCGTGTTGAAAAGCTCGTAGTCAACTATACGAACTCCTAAAATTTGATTAAAACTAGTTTTGCGGTCCTTTTTGTAGAGGTTTCGGACGAGTAGGTCTAAATGGGCCTTAAAATTGACTCGTTGGACTTTTAACTGAATAAATAGTTCAAAATTGAGTTTTTGCAATATAATCATGTTGAAAATCTAGTAGTCAACTATATGAAAGCTTAAAATTTGATTAAAACTAGTATTGCGGTCCTTTTTGTAGAAGTTTGGGATGAGAAGGTCTATATGCACCGTAAAATGAACCCATTGAACTTTTAACTAAGTAAAAAGTATAGAAATTGAGTTTTTTTGCAATATTATCGTGTTGAAAAGCTCGTGACCAACTCTATGAACTCCTAAAAATTGATTAAAACTAGTTTTGCGGTAATTTTTGTAGAGGTTTCGGACGAGCGGGTCTAGATTGGCCGTAAAATGGACCCGTTCGACTTTTAACTGAGTGAAAAGTACAAAAATTGAGTTTTTGCAATATAATCATCTTTAAAAGCTCGTATTCAACTATATGAACTCCTAAATTTTGATTATAACTAGTTTTGCGGTCATTTTTGTAGAGGTTTCGGACGAGCGGGTCTAAATGGGCCTTAAAATGGACCCGTTGGACTTTTAACTAGGTAAAAAGTACAAAAATTGAGTTTTTGCAGTATAATCCTATTGAAAAGCTCATAGTCAACTATATGAACTCCTAAAATTTGATTAAAACTAGTTTTGTGGTGCTTTTTGAGGAGGTTTCGGACGAGAAGGTGTAGATGCAACGTAAAATGGACTCGTTCGACTTTTAATAGAGTAAAAAGTACATATTTTGAGTTTTTGCAATATAATCGTGTTGAAAAACTCGTGATCAACTATATGAACTCCTAAAATTTGATTAAAACTAGTTTTGCGGTAAATTTTGTAGAGGTTTCGGACGAGCGGGTCTAGATTGGCCGTAAAATGGACTCGTTGGAATTTTAACTTAGTAAAAAGTACAGAAATTGAGTTTTTGTAAAATAATTGTGTTGAAAAGCTCGTGATCAACTATATGAACTCTTAAAATTTGATAAAAACTAGTTTTTCAGTAATTTTGTAGAGGTTTCTGACGAGCGGATATAGATTGGCCGTAAAATGGACTCGTTGGACTTTTAACTTAGTAAAAAGTACAGAAATTGAGATTTTGCAAACTAATTGTGTTGAAAAGCTGTGATCAAATATATGAACTCCTAAAATTTGATAAAAACTAGTTTTGCGGTAATTTTTGTAGAGGTTTCGGACGACCAGGTCTAAACGGACCGTAAAATGGACTCGTTGGACTTTTAACTGAGTAAAACGTACATAAATTGAGTTTTTGTAATATAATCGTGTTGAAAAGCTCGTGAACAACTATATGAACTCCTAAAATTTAATTAAAACTAGTTTTACGGTCATTTTTGTAGATGTTTCGGACGAGCGGGTCTAAACTGGCCGTAAAAAGGATCCGTTAGACTTTTTTTTTGACAAATTATGGGCCTCATTAAAAACCCTCTCCCTATTAGAGAGGGAAAAGAGTGCCCCACTACGTTATTTCATTCCACCAAAATTCTCAAGGAATACAATAATAATCCACAGTTACCAGAGACATAGATAGCTGTATACATAAAATACAGAAACAAACCCGCATCTTAGGTAGAAAAACAAGCGCAAAACAGAGGACTCCACACCCATAAGTTATCATATTCCTTTCTTTTCTAATCCATTTGCTGCGGTGTTGCACCCCCTTGGAATCCAACAAACGAACCAGCCCTTATTTTGACTTAAGAGTCATTGAAGCCATTATCTTGTCTCGAAACAATAGAGGCGGGTTCACCGCTCCATTCAACCAGTCCACCACCGTTTTACAGTCTGACTCAATAATGAGTCTGAATTTTGAGCTCCACTCCGAAGTCAAGAATAAATGAATCCCCCTGTGTACTGCTTCCAGTTCTGTAAAGGTTGGAGGTCCGAGATCAACGGCTTCTGAAAAAAACAGCAACTGAGTCCCATTCTCATTATTCAGCAGCCCTCCAATACCCCCTTTATTTGTTTCAAGAGACAAGGCCCCATCAACGTTTAACTTCAAAAAGCCTCTCGGTTTTTGAAAAAAGTACAGAAATTGAGTTTTTGCAATATAATCGTGTTGAAAAGATCATAGTCAACTCTATGAACTCCTAACTTTTAATTAAAACTGGTTTTGTGAACCTTTTTGTAGAGGTTTCAGACGAGAAGGTCTAAACGGGCCGTAAAATGGACCAGTTGGACTTTTAACTGAGTAAAAAGTACAAAAATTTAGTTTTTGCAATATAATCTTGTTGAAAAGTTCGTAGTCAACTATATGAACTCCTAAATTTTGATTATAACTAGTTTTGCGGTCCTTTTTGTAGAGCTTTCGGACGAGCAGGTCTAAATGGGCCGTAAAATGGACCCGTTGGACTTTTAGATGAGTAAAATGTACATAAATTGAGGTTTTTGCAATATAATCGTGTCGAAAAGCTCGTGATGAACTATATAAACTCCTACATTTTGATTAAAACTAGTTTTGCAGTCATTTTTCTAGAGGTTTCGGACGAACGGGTCTAAATGGGCCGTAAAATGGACCCGTTGGACTTTTAACTGAGTAAAAAGTACAAAAATTGAGTTTTTGCAATATAATCATGTTGAAAAGCTCGAGTCAACTCTATGAAATCCTAAATTTTGATAAAAACTAGTTTTACGGTAATTTTTGTAGAGGTTTTGGATGAGCGGGTCTAAATATACCTTAAAATGGACAAGTTGGACTTTTAACTAAGAAAATGGTACAGAAATTGAGTTTTTGCAATATAATCGTGTTGTAAAAATCGTGATCAACTATATGAACTCCTAAAATTTGATTAAAACTAGTCTTGCGGTCATTTTTGTAGATGTTTCGGACGAGCGGGTCTAAACGGGTCGTAAAAAGGACCCGTTGGACTTTTAATTGAGTAAAAAATACTAAAATTGAGTTTTTGCAATATAATCATGTTGAAAAGCTCGTAGTCAACTATATGAACTCCTAAATTTTGATTAAAACTAGTTTTGCGATCATTTTTGTAGAGGTTTCGGACGAGCGGGTCTAACTGGGCCATAAAATGGACCCGTTGAACTTTTAACTAAGTAAAACGTACATATATTGAGTTTTTTTAATATAATCGTGTTGAAAAGCACGTAGTCAACTATATGAACTCCTAAAATTTTATTAAAACTAGTTTTGCGGTCATTTTTCTAGAGGTTCCGGATGAGAAGGTCCAAATGGGCTGTAAAATGGACCCGTTGGACTTTTTTTTTTGATGAAAGCTAAAGTGATTACAAGTAGTATTTGTTCAAAATATACTCTCAACCATTTGACAATGAACACTCAATCACCCTGCTGCAGCTGCTGGTGCTCGAACCCATGACCTCTAGGAATAACAACCGTTCCCTTAACCACTAAGGCAAGTTGGTTCGTGCACCCGTTGGACTTTTAACTGAGTAAAATGTACAAAAATTGAGTTTTTGCAATATAATCGTGTTGAAAAGCTCGTGATCAAATATATGAACTCCTAAAATTTGACTAAATTTAGTTTTGCGCTCTTTTTCGTATAGGTTTCGGACGAGCGGGTCTAAATGGGCCGTAAAATGGACCCGTTGGACTTTTAACTAAGTAAAAAGTACAAAATTTCAATTTTTGCAATATAATAATGTTAAAAAGCTCGTAGTTAACTATATGAACTCCTAAATTTTGATTAAAACTAGTTTTGCGGTCATTTTTGTAGAGATTTCAGACGAGTAGGTCTAAATGGGCCGTAAAATAGTCCTGTTAGACTTTTAATTGAGTAAAAAGTACAAAAATTGAGTTTTGCAATATAATCATGTTGAAAAGCTCGTAGCCAACTATATCAACTACTAAAATTTAATTAAAACTTGTTTTGCGGTCCTTTTTGTAGAGGTCTCGGACGAGAAGGTCTAGATGCGCCGTAAAATGAACCCGTTGGACTTTTAAATGAGTAAAAAGTAGATAAATTGAGTTTTTGCAATATAATCATGTTGTAAAGCTCGTAGTCAACTATATGAACTCCTAAATTTTGATTTAAACTAGTTTTGCTGTCATTTTGTAGAATATTCAGACGATCGGGTCTAAACGGGCCGTAAAATGGTCCCGTTGGACTTTTAACTGAGTAAAAAGTACATAAATTTAGTTTCTACTATATAATCATGTTGAAAAGCGCATAGTTAACTATATGAACTCCTTAAACTTGATTAAAACTAGTTTTGCGTTCCTTTTTGTTGAGGTTTCGGATGAGCGGGTCTAAATGGACCCGTTGGACTTTTAGCTGAGTAAAAAGTACAGAAATTGAGTTTTTACAATATAATCATGTTGAAAAGCTCTGGATTAACTATATGAACTCCTAAATTTTGATTAAAACTAGCATTGTGGTCCTTTTTGTAGAGGTCTCGGACGAGCGGGTCTTAATGGGCCATAAAATGGACCCGTTGGACTTTTAACTGAGTAAAAAGTACAAAAATTGAGTTTTTGCAATATAATCATGTTGGAAAGCTCGTATTCAACTCTACGAACTCCTAAATTTTGATTAAAACTAGTTTTGCGGTCATTTTTGTAGAGGTTTCGGACGAGCAGGTCTAAATGGGCCGTAAAATGAACCCTTTGGAAATTTAACTAAGTAAAAGGACAGAAATTGAGTTTTTGAAATATAATCATGTTGAAAAGCTTGCAGTCAACTATATGAACTCCTAAAATTTGATTAAAACAAGTTTTGCGATCTTTTTGTAGAGGTTTCGGATAAGAAGGTCTAATGGGTCGTAAAATGGACCCGTTCGACATTTAACTTAGTAAAAAGTACATAAATTGAGTTTTTGCAAAATAATTGTATTGAAAAACTCGTGATCAACTATATGAACTCCAAAAAATTGACTAAAATTAGTTTTGCGGTCTTTTTTGTGAGGTTTCGGACGAGCGGGCCTAATTGGGCCGTAAAATGGTCCCGTTGGACTTTTAACTTAGTAAAAATTACAAAAACTAAGTTTTTGCAATATAATCATGTTGAAAAGCTCGTAGTCAACTATATGAACTACTAAAATTTGATTAAAATTAGTTTTGCGATCGTTTTTGTCGAGGTCTGGGATGAGAGGGTCTAAATGGGCCATATAATGAACCCGTTGGACTTTTAAATGAGTAAAAAGTACAGAAATTTAGTTTTTGCTATATAAAAGTGTTGAAAAGCTTGTCGTCAACTATATGAACTAAATTTTGATTAAAACTAGTTTTGCTATCATTTTTGTAGAGGTTTCGGACGAGCGGGTCTAAACGGGCCGTAAAAAGGACCCGTTGGACTTTTAACTTAGTAAAAATTACAAAAATTGAGTTTCTACAATATAATCATGTTGGAAAGCTCGTAGTCAACTATATGAACTTCTAAATTTTGATTAAAACTAGTTTTCCGGTAATTTTTATAGATGTTTCGGACGAGCGGGTCTAAATGGGCCGTAAAATGAACCCGTTGGACTTTTAACTGAGTAAAAAGTAAAGGAATTGAGTTTTTGGAATATAATCATGTTGAAAAGATCGTGATCAACTATATGAACGCCTAAATTTTGATTAAAACTAGTTTTGCAGTCATTTTTGTAGAGGTTTCGGAAGAGCGGGTCTAAATGGGCCGTAAAATGAACCCGTTGGACTTTTAACTGAGTGAAAAGTACATGAATTGAGTTTTTGAAATATAATCATGTTGAAAAGCTCGTATTCATTTATTTGAACTCCTAAATTTTGATCAAAACTAGTTTTGCGATCCTTTTTGTAGAGGTTTCGGACAAGAAGGTCTAGATGGGCCGTAAAATGGACTCGTTGGACTTTTAACTTAGTAAAAAGTACAGAAATTGAGTTTTTGCAAAATAATTGTGTTGAAAAGCTTGTGATCAACTATATGAACTCCTAAAATTTAACTAAAACTAGTTTTGCGGTCTTTTTTGTTGAGGTTTTGGACGAGCGGGTCTAAATGGACAGTAAAAAGGTCTCGTTGGACTTTTAAATGAGTAAAAAGTACAAAAATTTAGTTTTTGAAATATAATCATGTTGAAAAGCTCGTAGTCAACTATATGAACTGCTAAAATTTGATTAAATCTAGTTTTTCAATCCTTTTTGTAGAGGTTTCAGACAAGAAGGTCTAGATGGGCCGTAAAATGTACCCGTTGGACTTTTAACTTAGTAAAAAGTACAGAAATTGAGTTTTTCCAATATAATCATGTTGAAAAGCTCGTAGTCAACTATATGAAGTCCTAAAATTTGATTAAAACTAGTTTTGCGGTCCTTTTTGTTAAGGTTTCGGACGAGAAGGTCTAGATGCGCCCTAAAATGAACCCGTTGGACTTTTAACTTAGTAAAAAGTACAGAAATTGAGTTTTTGCAAAATAATCGTGTTGAAAAGCTCGTGATCAACTATATGAACTCCTAAAATTTGAAAAAAAAACTAGTTTTCCGGTCTTTCTGTAGAGGTTTTGGACGAGAAGGTCTAAATGGGCCGTAAAATGTACCCGTTGGACTTTTAACTTAGTAAAAAGTACAGAAATTGAGTTTTTGCAAAATAATTGTGTTGAAAAGCTCGTGATCAACTATATGAACTCCTAAAATTTGACTAAAACTAGTTTTGCGATCTTTTTTGTATAGGTTTCGGACGAGCGAGTCTAAACGGACCGTAAAAAAGACCCGTTAGACTTTTAACTGAGTAAAGAGTATAAAAATTGAGTTTTTGCAATATAATCATGTTGAAAAGCTCGTAGTCAACTATATGAACTACTAAAATTTGATTAAAATTAGTTTTGCGGTCGTTTTTGTAGAGGACTGGGATGAGAGGGTCTAAATGGGCCATATAATGAAGCCGTTGGACTTTTAAATGAGTAAAAAGTACAGAAATTTAGTTTTTGCAATATAATCATGTTGAAAAGCTCGTAGTCAACTATATGAACTACTAAATTTTGATTAAAACTAGTTTTGCTATCATTTTTGTAGAGGTTTCGGACGAGCGGGTTTAAATGGACCGTAAAATGGACACGTTAGACTTTTAACTTAGTAAAAAGTACAAAAAATGTGTTTTTGCAATATAATTGTGTTGAAAAGCTCATGATCAACTATATGAACTCCTAAAATTTAACTAAAACTAGTTTTGCGGTTCTTTTTGTTGAGGTTTCGGACGAGCGCGTCTAAAAGGGCCGGAAAAAGGACCCGTTGGACTTTTAACTGAGAAAAAAGTACAAAGATTGGGTTTTTGCAATATAATCATGTTGAAAAGCTCGTAGCCAACTATTTGAACTCATAAAATTTGATTAAACCTAGTTTTGCGGTCATTTTTGTAGATGTGTCGGACGAGCGGGTCTAAACGGGCCGGAAAAAGGATCCGTTGGACTTTTAACTGAGAAAAGAGTAAAAAAATTGGGGTTTTGCAATATAGTCATGTTGAAAAGCTCGTAGTCAACTATATGAAATCCTAAATTTTGATTAAAACTAGTTTGGCGGTCATTTTTGTAGTGGTTTCGGACGAGCGTGTCCAAATGGGCTGTAAAATGGACCCGTTGGACTTTTAACTAAGTAAAAAGTACATAAATTGAGTTTTTGTAATATAATCATCTTGAAAAGCTCGTGATCAACTATATGAACTCCTAAAATTTGATTAAAACAAGTTTTGCGGTCATTTTTTGTAGATGTTTCGGACGAGCGGGTCTAAATGGGCTGTAAAAAGGACCCGTTAGACTTTTCACTACGTAAAAAGTACATAAATTGAGTTTTTGCAAAATAATCGTGTTGAAAAGCTCGTGATCAACTATATGAACTCCTAAAATTTGAATAAAACTAGTTTTGCGGTCTTTTTGTAGAGGTTTCGGACGAGCGGGTCAAAATGGGCCGTAAAATGGTCATGTTGGACTTTTAACTGTGTAAAAAGTACAAAAATTGAGGTTTTGCAATATAATCATGTTGAAAACCTCGTAGTTAATTGTATAAACTACTAAAATTTGATTAAAACTAGATTTGCGGTCCTTTTTTAGAGGTCTCGGACGAGCGGGTCTAAATGGGCCATATAATGAACCCACTGGACTTTTAAATGAGTAAAAAGTACATAAAATGAGTTTTTTTCCATTATAATCGTGTTGAAAAGCTCGTAGTCAACTATATGAACTCCTAAATTTTGATTAAAACAAGTTTTGTTGTAAATTTTGTACAAGCTTCGGACGAGCGGGTCTAAACGGGCCGTAAAGTGGATCTGTTGGACTTTTAACTAAGTAAAAAGTACATAAATTTAGTTTTTGCAATATAATTGTCTTGAAAAGCGCATAGTAAACTATATGAACTCCTTAAATTTGATTAAAACCAGTTTTACGGTAATTTTTGTAGAGGTTTCAGACTAGCGGGTCTAAATGGACCGTAAAATGGACATGTTGGACTTTTAACTGAGTAAATAGTACATAAATTGAGTTTTTGCAATATAATCGTGTCGAAAAGCTCGTGATCAACTATATGAACTCCTAAAATTTGATTAGAACCAGTTTTGCGGCCATTTTTGTAGATTTTTCGGACGAGCGGGTCTAAATGGGCCGTAAAAAGGACCTGTTGGACTTTTAACTGAGTAAAAAGTAAAAAAAAATTGATTTTTTGCAATATAATCATGTTAAAAAGCTCGTAGTCAACTATATGAACTCCTAAATTTTGATTAAAAGTAGTTTTGCGGTCATTTTTGTAGAGGTTTCGGACGAGTGGGTCTAAATGGGCCATAAAATGGACCCGTTGGACTTTTAACTAAGTAAAAAGTACATAAATTGATTTTTTTGTAATATAATCATGTTGAAAAGCTGGTGATCAACTATATGAACTCCTAAAATTTGATTAAAACTAGTTTTGCGGTCATTTTTGTAGATGTTTCGGACGAGCAGGTCTAAACGGGCCGTAAAAAGGACCCATTAGACTTTTAACAAAGTAAAAAGAACATAAATTGAGTTTTTGCAATATAATCGTGTTGAAATGCTCGTAGTCAACTATTTGAACTCCTAAAATTTGATTAAAACTACCTTTGTGATCATTTTTGTAGAGGTTTCAGGCGAGAAAGTCTAAAAAGGCCGTAAAATGGATCTGGTTGACTTTTAACTTAGTAAAAAGTACAAAAATTGAGTTTTTGCAATATAATTGTGTTCAAAAGCTCGTAGTCAACTATATGAACTCCTAAAATTTGATTAAAACTACTTTTGCTATCCTTTTTGTAGAGGTTTAGGACGAGCGGGTCTAAATGGGCCTTAAAATGGACCCGTTGGACTTTTATCTGAGTAAAAAGTACAAAATTGAGTTTTTACAATATAATCGTGTTGAAAAGCTTGTAGTCAACTATATGAACTCCTAAAATTTTATTAAAACTATTTTTGCGATCATTTTTATAGAGGTTTCAGGCGAGCGGGTCTAAATGGGCCGTAAAATGGACCCGTTGAACTTTTAACTGAGTAAAAAGTACAAAAATTGAGTTTTTGCAATATAATCATGTTGAAAAGCTCGCAGTCAACTATGTGAACTCCAAAATTTTGATTAAAACTAGTTTTGCGATCATTTTTGTAGAGGTTTCGGACGAGCGGGTCTAAAGGGGTCGAAAATGGGAACGTTGGACTTCTAATCGATTAAAAAGTACAAAAATTGAGTTTTTCCAATAAAATCATTTTGAAAAGCTCGTAGTAAACTATACGAACTCCTAAATTTTGATTAAAACTAGTTTTATTGTCATTTTGTATAGGTTTCGGACGACCAGGTCAAAATGGGCCGTAATATGAACTGTTGGACTTTTAACTATGTAAAAAGTACAAAAATTGAGCTTTTGCAATATAATCAAAAGCTCGTAGTCAACTATATGAATTCCTAGACTTTGATTAAAACAAGTTTGTGAGACCAATATTTTAATTTTGATATAACTAAAGAACCTAAGGACTAAATTGAAAATGTCAAAACAAATTTTTAAGTCCTCAAACATCCCCATATGATTTTAAGAATATGCCAAAGTTAAAAACTAAGATATTCAAATATTTTCTAAGTGTTTTAAAGCCGAAACATTGTTTTTCAAGTCCCTGTTTCGAAACGGCCTAAGGTGTTTCGAAACGATTTCACCACTGCCAACCTCTATTCCGAAACGGGTATCGAAACGGCTTTAGAACATAAGAACCCGTATCGAAACGAGTTCAAGTGTTCCGAAACGGTTCTTCATTTTGATTTGAAAAATATGACCGTTGCAAAGTTTTTAACTGAATTTTCAGAAACTGTTAGGGTGTTTTGAAATGGGCTCAAGCTGTTTCGAAACGACCCTTGATAGTGGCAAAAGTGTTTCGAAACGAGTTCAATACGTTTCAAAACAGGCTCTTAAATGCACCCCAACGGCTCTTTCTATTTTGGTCCGTTTCGAAACAGGTTCCCGCGTTCCAAAACGGGTGGTTGTAGACTGCATTTATGGAGGTGAGATAACACCCCCAACGGCTCTATTGATGAATGCAACAACCACAACGGCTAGAAATCAATGAGAAGGTATAAAAGGGACCTCTAAAAGCTCCAACAACAACTATTGATCCAAAAGCAAATATCCATACATCAAATCCAAGCATTTGTGCTAAAATCCCAATATTGTCTTTAAACCCCAATTGTAATTTTCATTCTTATCCTTTTTAATTGGGTTGAGTGCTTGTAATTGGGATACAATTTGTATTGAGAGATACTATCTTAGCCATCAAACTCTTTGTTATCTTTGTGTGAGGATTGGGTTAAATTTTGGGTAGAAAATTTAACTGAAAATTGTAAGGGTTGCCTCCTTAGCCTAGAAAAGGGGAAGAGCAATTAGTGGAATTGTTGGAAATCATTAGTGAAGCTAAGGTAGTGGATGTAGAGTTCATTTGGAACTTGAACCACTCTAAAATTCCTTGTCAATCTTTTTAATTTGCAATTTCCACCACCTAAACCTTAAAAATCCAATTCACCCCCCCTCTTGGTTCATATCGATCATTCGATCCACTCAACAATTGGTATCAGAGCCTACCTCTTTGAGGATTAACAACCACAAGAGGAGTTCCTAGGAAGAGTGTGATCATCAAATATCAAGAGATGGCTTCAACCTCCGGTTCGGGCATGTATAAGTCTCAATCCACTACAAAGCCTCCCTTCTTCAATGGTGATAACTATTCTTTTTGGAAGAATAGAATGCGTCTCTGCATCAAGTCCAATGACTACTTAGTTTGGGATGTCATTGAAGATGACCCTTACATTCCAGTGAAGCAAGATAGTGAAGGCAAGATGGTCTTGAAGAAAAAGGTGGAGATGAGTGAAGAAGAAAGGAAAAAGATTCAAGTAAATGACAAAGCTCTCCACATGCTCTTTTGTTCATTCGGTCCGGACATCAATTCTAAAGTGTCATCCATTGAGAGTGCCAAAGAAGTGTGGGACACTCTTGAGACTACCTATGAGGGAAGCAACGATGTCAAAGAAGCTACTCTATTCACTTCCCGAATCTTGGGATAGGAAGAGAACCGCCATCATAGAAGCTAAAAATTTGAAGACTTTAAAGATTGATGAGCTTGTGGGTTCTCTCCTTACTCATGAGATTATGAAGCAAGGAAGGGAAGAAGAGAAGAAGAAATAAGAGAAAAGAGTAGAAAAGCTAGAGGTTGAAAAGAAGAAGAAGATGGGAATAGCTCTCAAAGCATCACTACACGAGGAGAGCTCTTCTAGTGAGGAGGATGAGCTAGAAGAATTGGCTATGTTAGCCAAACGATTCTCACGCTTTATGAGGTCCAACCGGGAGAGAAAAATGGACTTCAAAGGCAAGAACAAAGAAGAAGCAAGGGATCAAACCATTTGCTTTGAGTGCAAACAACCCGGCCACATTCGTTCGGAGTGCCCTCAACTCAAGAACAAGGGCTTTGAGAAGAAGAAGAAGCTCAAAGCCAAGCTTGCTACTTGGAGTGATGAGGAGTCATCGGAGGATGACGAACAAGAAGTGGCCAACCTTTGCCTCATGGCTCTTGAGGAAGATTCCTCTATGGTAACCTCTAACTCATCAACTTTAGATTTCACATATGATGAATTGAATGATGCATATGATGAGTTACAAGAGGTCTATGATGAATTAGTTGAGAAATATAAGGAGTCGGTCATTAGGAATAAGAAAATTATTTTGGAACTAAATGAGAAAAATGACTCACTCTCTCTAGCTAATTCAAAATTTGAGAAAAAGATATTAGGGTTGAAAGATGAACTAAAATTTTTTCAAGATGAAAATGTTGACCTTAATAATCTTTTGTCTCAATGTAATAGTGAACACCAAAAGGTGTTGGATGAGCTAAATGAGCTCAAAAAGTCTTTTAAAAATGTTGGTAGTGTCAAGCATGAAATAGGTGAATCTTCAAGAACAAACCAACCAAAGAAAAAGACTAACTACTACAAACAAGGTAGCTTTCCTAGACATATTAGAGCTAAAAGAATTAGAAGTGTATGGGTTCCTAAGGAACTTGTAAAATCTAATAACATTATTGCTATGTCATCTTGGATTCCTAAGGGAACCAAGGTTTTGGGAGCTAACACTCATGGACCCAAAATGATTTGGGTACCAAAAAAAAAAGCTTAATATCTTTGTTTGTAGGGGGAGCATTGCTACATGGCCAAAGCACAAAGTCAAAACTCATGGTACCTTGATAGTGGATGCTCAAGGCATATGACCGGAGACAAGAGTAGATTCATGGATCTAAAGCCAAAAAGTGGAGGAGGAGTAACATTCGGTGACAACTCCAAAGGCCACATTAAAGGTATTGGCTCCATAGGTAATCACTCTACTATTCTTATTGAAAATGTTTTATATGTCGATGGTCTTAAACACAACTTATTGAGCATAAATCAATTGTGTGATAAAGGATTTAATGTTTTATTTGATAAAAATGGATGCAAAATTGTGGACATTAAATCTAATAATATTATGCTCATAGGTCATCGCATAGGGAACATATACATGGTGCATCTAGATGACATTCATACATCTCATGCATGCTTAGTAGCACAAGATGAAAATGATGCATGGTTGTGGCATAAGAAACTAGGACATGCTAGCATTAGTGTTTTAGAAAAACTAGTTTCCCTTAATCTAGTTAGAGGTTTACCCAAGATAAAATTTTCAAATGATAAAATTTGTGATGCATGCTCTAAGGGTAAACAACATAAGTCTTCTTTTAAATCCATTAATGATGTTTCTACTAGTAGATGTTTACAACTTATCCATATGGATTTATTTGGGCCAATTAGGACTATGAGCGTGGGTGGTAAGTCTTGTGCTTTTGTACTTGTTGATGATTTTTCTAGATTTACTTGGGTTCTATTTTTAAGTACTAAAGATGAGGCTTTAGAAAAAATCATCACATTTTCAAAACTAACCCAAAATGATCTTGAACTTAAAATTTCACATATTAGAAGTGATCATGGAACCGAGTTTCAAAATTTAGGGTTTGAAGACTTTTTAAATGAAAATGGTATTAGCCACAATTTTTCGGCTCCTCAAACTCCTCAACAAAATGGGGTAGTTGAGAGGAAAAATAGAACTTTGCAAGAAATGGCTAGAACTATGCTTTGTGAAAATAATTTACCTAAATATTTTTAGGCGGAAGCCACAAACACTGCTTGCTATATTGTTAACCGAGTAATGATTAGGCCAATCTTAAAGAAAACACCTTATGAGATTTTAAAATCTAAAAAGCCTAACATTAGCTATTTTCACCCTTTTGGTTGCAAGTGTTTTGTTTTAAATAATGGAAAAGACAACTTAGGTAAATTTGATGCAAAAAGTGATGAAGCTATTTTCATAGGCTACTCTTTAACCTCTAAAGCCTATCGAGTATTTAACAAAAGAACTTTAGTAGTAGAAGAATCTATTCATGTTGTATTCGATGATAACCTCCTTCCAAGGAAGGATTCTTGTGATGATGATGATGTAGGAATCATAAATGCCTTTGATGGAGGACAAACTTCAAAGGAGGATGAGATTCCAACAAAAGAAGAGGACACACAAGATCCACCTCTTGAAGCCTTGAAGGACTTGGCTCTTGAGGAAAAGGAAGTGAGCTACCCAAGGGAGTTCAACTATGTCAAAGATGGTGAAATCTTGGGTGATCCATCCAAGGGGGTAACCACTCGATCTTCTCTTAGATTAATGAATCATGTTGCATTTATCTCATGCATAGAGCCTAAGAATATTAAAGAAGCATTGAAAGATGATTTTTGGATTATGGCTATGCAAGAAGAGTTAAATCAATTGTAGAGAAGTAACATTTGGACATTAATTGATAGGCCTAGTAATCAATCTACCATAGGAACTAAATGGGTCTTTAGGAACAAGCTAGATGAGAGTGGTAACATTGTAAGAAATAAAGCTAGACTAGTAGCACAAGGTTACACTCAAGAAGAGGGAATAGATTTTGATGAAACCTATGCACCCGTAGCTAGAATGGAAGCCATTAGGATGTTACTTGCATATACATGTTATCATAATTTCAAGGTTTTTCAAATGGATGTTAAAAGCGTGTTTTTAAATGGTTTTATAAATGAAGAAGTGTATGTGGAACAACCACCGGGTTTTGAAGACTCAAAATTTCCAAATCTTGTTTTCAAACTCACCAAAGCTCTTTATGGTTTAAAACAAGCTCCTAGAGCTTGGTATGAAAGACTTTCAAACTTTTTAATTGAAAAAGGTTTTGAAAAAGGTAAGGTGGACACTACACTTTTTATAAAAATGACATCTTAGTAGTTCAAATTTATGTTGATGATGTTATTTTTGGTTCTACTAACGAATGTCATTGTCAAGAGTTTGCTAAGTTAATGCAAGGTGAATTCGAGATGAGCATGATGGGGGAGCTCTCATTCTTTTTGGGACTCCAAATCAAGCAAAAGAAGGATGGCACCTTCATCAATCAAGCAAAGTACATAAAGAATATGCTCAAGAAGTTTGGCTTGGAGAATGCAAAGCCTCAAGCCACACCTATGAGCTCATCTACAAAGCTTGACAAAGATGAAGGAGGTAAGTGTGTTGACTCTAAGCTTTACCGTTCTATGATTGGATCATTGCTTTACCTTACCGCAAGTAGACCGGATATCTTGTTTAGTGTTTGCTTGTGTGCTAGGTTTCAAGCTAGTCCTAGAGAGTCTCACCTTATAGCCGTTAAGAGAATCTTTAGGTACCTTAGAGATACTCCTTGTTTAGATCTTTGGTATCCTAGAGACTCTACCTTCAACCTTCATGCTTATTCGGATGCGGATTATGGGGGTTGCAAAATCAATAGGAAAAGTACTTCGGGAACTTGTCAATTCCTAGGTAGTATGCTCATATCTTGGTTCTCTAAGAAACAAAATAGTGTAGCCTTATCTACCACCGAAGCCGAGTACATATCCTTAGGGAGTTGTTGTGCTTAAGTCATTTGGATGAAGCAACAACTCTTAGATTATGGAATTAAAGTTGAAACCATACCCCTAAAATGTGACAACACTAGTGCTATATGTCTAACAAAAAATCCCATCCAGCACTCTAGAACCAAACACATAGAAATAAGGCATCATTTCATTAGAGATCATGTCCTTAAAGAAGATGTGGTTATAGAGTATGTAGACACCTTAAATCAATTACCGGACATATTTACAAAACCTTTAGACAAAGAGCGTTTTTGGTCACTTAGGAGAGAGTTAGGTCTAGCTAGCCTATCTCGACCTCTTAGGACCTCTTTTGTGCTTAAAATTGCTTGATCTTGTGAAATGCCATGTTTATGTGTTTTGTCTCCTAATTTCATCCATGCTTATAGCTAGGGGGAGTATGTTTATGTTTGCATATGTTTTGCCTGCTCATTAATGTCATTCATACAAGTTAGGACTTAGAAAAACTCATTTTTCTGCACTTTTAGAGCCTCATCTGCACTTCCAGGCCCAGGTGTATCGAAACAGGTCAACCTGTTTCGATACGGATGCCTTAAAATCATGTCTGAGAGAAGGGTGTTTCGAAACACCTCAAAAGGGTTTCGAAACGTTTTTGCTACTGCCAAGGGGTATATCGAAACGAGTTTCGATACGAGTCAACGGGGCTTCGATACGGTCAACACCGTATCGAAACGGTCATCTGAAATTCTAAAAACGGTCAAACCCTCGTGCTCACGTTTCGGAACGGTCTTGACCGTTCCGAAACGGTTTCACGGACAGCTTTAAGTATGGCTTTTAATGTTAAAATTAACTTTAAACTAAAACTCTATAAAACCCTAACCCGACTTTTTCCTATAAAAACCCTCTAAACCTCTTTGTTTTTCACCAAATCTTGAGGGGTTTTTCTCTGAAACTCTAGTCTAAGCAAGTTTCATCAACATTGTGCAAGGATTTTCATCCATTCATCCAAAATCCCAAACTAAGGTATTTTTCCTCTTTTTCTTTTTCCTTCAATTTATGTTCGAATATTAGGTTAGAATTTTTATTTTTGTATAGTTTATATGTTTTTATGCTTGGGTTTTCCATATCTTGTAAAAAAATTTCAAAATCTTAATTTTTTTGATTCGAATATAAAAAATTTCACTCGTATTTTCTTTTACTATTTTTTTTAATTTTTCTTTGTTTTAATTTTTTTTTTAAAACCTAAGTGGGATTTATCATTGGATTGAATTTAGAAATCTATGCATACACTTAATTTTTAAAACTTGCTTGCTTAATGTTTTTAGGATGTCGGAGAATGCTAGCAAAAAGCGTAAGTCCGTTCAATCCGGTGACTCGAGCGTGCGTCCGAATCTCACTCAGCTCTTTCAAAAATCCCTTCGAACTCCAGAGATGCGAGCTCGTTTCAAACATGTCCAGGATTTCAAAGTTCGTCGTGAGCGTGTCATTGATCTCGAATTCTTTAACTCCGAGCGATTCCTTTTCCGTTACCTCGAGCGTTTGAGCGAATGTGATCTTCTTCCCTTGTTGAGCATCCCGGACATTCGTTACAAACACATGGTACTCATCTTTTACTCCAATGCTCGTCTTATTAATGATGAAACAAATACCGAGGTTCTTGGGATTGAATCTTTTATGTTAGGGAAAAAGTTTACTGTTAATGTTGCTCTCTTGGAGTCCACTTTTTCCCTTAAGGATGAAGGAATTGAGAATGAACGTCACTTTGGTACTAACACCGGTCAAGTGCTTACCTTGGATGCTCACGATCAATTTCTTCACTTGATTGTATCATGGTTCATTCGCCCCTCCGGAGGTAAATATTCTCATATCCGTCAAGTTGATTACTTTTGGCTTGAATGTTTCCGTCGTGGTGAGCGCCCTAATGTTGCTAAGATCATATTTGCCGAGATGGTTAATAATGTTAAGCTTATTGACACCGATGCCTTGAAATCCTTTACTTATGGCACGATCTTAAGCCACATCTTTAGCAAGATTGGTCTCGATTGCACCTACGACTCTCTGGAACCACGCAAGTCCAAGATTGGTGAGTCCTCTCTTCGCAAGTCCGATTTTCACTATGTGAACAATGTTTGGGAACGTGTTGATAGAGCCGCACCTCCTCCTCATCCTCCCATTGAACCTCAACCGCAAGCTCAAGTTGGAAATAATGAAGCTCTTACGGCTCTCATTACCGAACGGTTCAATGCCATGGATACTAACATAGCTTCGTGTTTTGGTGCAATCAACACTCGCTTGCAAAATGTAGAGGATCGCCTCCTATCCCTTGAGACTTCCCACTCGAACTTGGATTTGTCCTTCTCTACCCTCTATGGCCAATGGACGAAGTTTCGCCGTTCTCAAGTCAAGAGCGATGATGAGACTTCGGATGATGATGATGGTGGTGACGAGGCCTAGGCTATTCATATCATATCATATTATCTATGCATTTTAGGTTTAAGTTTGCATCTTTATGTTTCATTATGTTTTAGGAACCTATGCTTTTGATCTTATTTGGGATTATGTTTTGAACTTAATGTTGATTTATGCTTTGAATATTTTAATTTTATGAATTGATATTATTGTTGCTTATAACTTAATGCTTATTGGTACTAACCCTTTCTCTTCTCTATGAGCCTTATGAGTTAATATTATTTTTGATCTAACAAAAAGGGGGAGAAGAAATTTAAGAGCCAAAACAAAAATTCGTTTTAAATGTTTAAAGTGTTTTTAAGTTTTAAAACTTGAATTTCAAAGTTAAAACATTTTTAAAACTTTAAAAACCCATCTTAAATTAAGGGGGAGTTAGAATATGTTCAAAATTTTCAAAACTCTTAAAAATTCTAACTTTGGTTTTGTTATATCAAAAAGGGGGAGATTGTGAAACCAATATTTTAATTTTGATATAACTAAAGAACCTAAGGACTAAATTGAAAATGTCAAAACAATTTTTAAGTCCTCAAACATCCCCATATGATTTTAAGAATATGCCAAAGTTAAAAACTAAGATTTTCAAATATTTTCTAAGTGTTTTAAAGCCGAAACAGTGTTTTTCAAGTCCCTGTTTCGAAATGGCCTAAGGCGTTTCGAAACCATTTCACCACTGCCAACCCTTGTTCCGAAACGAGTATCGAAACGGCTTTAGAACATTAGAACCCGTATCGAAACGAGTTCAAGTGTTTCGAAATGGTTATTCATTTTAATTTGAAAAATATGACCGTTGCAAAGTTTTTAACTGAATTTTCAGAAACTGTTAGGGTGTTTCGAAACGGGCTCAAGCTGTTTCGGAACGACCCTTGACAGTGGTAAAAGTGTTTCGAAACGAGTTCAATCCGTTTCAAAATGGGCTCTTAAATGCACCCCAACGACTCTTTCTATTATGGTCTGTTTCGAAACAGGTTCTCGCGTTCCGAAACGGGTGGTTGCAGACTACATTTATGAAGGTGAGATAACACCCCCAACGGCTCTATTGATGAATGCAACAACCACAACGGCTAGAAATCAATGAGAAGGTATAAAAGGGACTTCTAAAAGCTCCAGCAACAACTATTGATCCAAAAGCAAATATCCATACATCAAATCCAAGCATTTGTGCTAAAATCCCAATATTGTCTAGAAACCCCAATTGTAATTTTCATTCTTATCCTTTTCAATTGGGTTGAGTGCTTGTAATTGGGCTACAATTTGTATTGAGAGATACTATCTTAGCCATCAAACTCTTTGTTATCTTTGTGTGAGGATTGGGTTAAATTTTGGGTAGAAAATTTAACCGAAAATTGTAAGGGTTGCCTCCTTAGCCTAGAAAAGGGGAAGAGCAATTAGTGGAATTGTTGCAAATCCTTAGTGAAGCTAAGGTAGTGGATGTAGAGTTCATTTGGAACTTGAACTACTCTAAAATTCATTGTCAATCTTTTTAATTTGCAATTTCCACCACCTAAACCTTAAAAATCCAATTCACCCCCCTCTTGGTTCATATCGATCATTCGATCCACTCAACAAAGTTTTGCGGACATTTTTGAAGAGGTTTCGAACAAGTGGGTCTAAATAGGCTGTAAAATAGACCCGTTGACTATTAACTAAGTAAAAAGTACATAAATTGAGTTTTTGTAATATAATCGTGTTGAAAAGCTCGTGATCAACCATATGAACTCCTAAATTTTGATTAAAACTAGTTTTGCGGTCATTTTTGTAGATGTTTCGGATGTGCGGTTCTAAACGGGCCATAAAAAGGACCCATTGGACTTTTAACTGAGTAAAAAGTACAAAATGGAGTTTTTGCAATATAATCGTGTTGAAAATCTCGTAGTCAACTATATGAACTCCTAAATTTTGATTAAAACTAGTTTTGCGGTCATTTTTGTAGAGGTTTCGGACGAGCGGGTCTAAATGGGCCGTAAAATGAACCCGTTGGACTTTTAAATGAGTAAAAAGTACAAAAATTGAGTTTTGGAAATATAATCATGTTGAAAAGCTCGTAATCAACTATATGAACTGCTAAAATTTGATTAAAACTAGTTTTGCGATATTTTTTGTAGAGGTTTCGGATAAGAAGGTCTAGATGGGCCGTAAAATGTACCCGTTGGACTTTTAACTTAGTAAAAACAAAAAAATTTGAGTTTTTTCAAAATAATTGTGTTGAAAAGCTCGTGATCAACTATATGAACTCCTAAAATTTGACTAAAACTAGTTTTGCGGTCTTTTTTGTATAGGTTTCGGACGAGCGGGTCTAAACGGACCGTAAAAAGACCCGTTAGACTTTTAACTGAGTAAAAAAATATAGAAATTGATTTTTTGCAATATAATCGTGTTGAAAAGCTCGTAGTCAACTATATGAACTCCAAAAATTTGATTAAAACCTGTTTTGCGGTCCTTTTTGTAGAGGTTTCGGACGAGCGGGTCTAAATGGACATTAAAATGGACCCGTTGGACTTTTAACTGAGTAAAAAGTACTAAAATTGAGTTTTTGCAATATAATCATGTTGAAAAGCTCGTAGTCAACTATATGAAGTCCTAAAATTTGATTAAAACTAGTTTTGCGGTCCTTTTTGTTAAGGTTTCGGACGAGAAGGTCTAGATGCGCCCTAAAATGAACTTGTTGGACTTTTAACTAAGTAAAAAGTACAGAAATTGAGTTTTTTGCAAAATAATCGTGTTGAAAACCTCGTGATCAACTATATGAACTCCTAAAATTTGAAAAAAAACTAGTTTTCCGGTCTTTCTGTAGAGGTTTCGGACGAGAAGGTCTAAATGGGCCGTAAAATGGTCCCGTTGGACTTTTAACTGAGTAAAAAGTACAAAAATTGAGTTTTTGCAATATAATCATGTTGAAAACCTCGTAGTCAACTATATGAGCCGGTCTAAATGGGCCATATAATGAATCCGTTGGACTTTTAAATGAGTAAAAACTATAGAAATTGAGTTTTTGCAATATAATCTTGTTGAAAATCTCGTAGTCAACTATACGAACTCCTAAAATTTGACTAAAACTAGTTTTGCGGTTCTTTTTGTTGTGGTTTCGGACGAGCGGGTCTAAATGGGACGTAAAATGGTCCCGTGGGACTTTTAACTCAGTAAAAAGTACAAAAATTGAGTTTTTGCAATATAATCATGTTGGAAAGCTCGTAGTCAACTATATGAACTACTAAAATTTGATTAAAATTAGTTTTCCGGTCCTTTTTGTAGAGGTCTCGGATAAGAGGGTCTAAATGGGCCATATAATGAACTCGTTGGACTTTTAAATGAGTAAAAAGTACAGGAATTTAGTTTTTGCAATATAAACGTGTTGAAAAGCTCGTATTCAAATATATGAACTCCTAAATTTTGATTAAAACTAGTTTTGCTGTCATTTTTGTAGAGATTTTGGACGAGAGGGTCTGAACGGGCCGTAAAATGTACCCGTTGGACTTTTAACTCATTAAAAGGTACAGAAATTTGGTTTTTGCAATATAATCATCTTGAAAAGCGCATAGTCAACTATATGAACTCCTTAAATTTGATTAAATCTAGTTTTGCGGTAATTTTTGTAGAGGTTTCAGACTAGCGAGTCTAAATGGACCGTAAAATGGACATCTTGGACTTTTAATTGAGTAAATAGTACAGAAATTGAGTTTTTGCAATATAATCGTGTTGAAAAGTTCATGATCAACTATATGAACTCCTAAAATTTGATTAGAACCAGTTTTGCGGCCATTTTTGTAGATGTTTCGGACGAGCGGGTCTAAACGGGCCTTAAAATGGACCAGGTGGACTTTTAACTGTGTAAAAAGTACAAAAATTGAGTTTTGCAATATAATCATGTTGAAAAGCTCGTAGTCAACTATATTAACTCCTAAATTTTGATTAAAACTAGTTTTGCCGTCATTTTTGTAGAGGTTTCGGACGAGTGGGTGTAAATGGGCCGTAAAATGGACCCGTTGGACTTTTAACTGTGTAAAAAGTACAGAAATTGATTTTTTGTTATATAATCATGTTGAAAAGCTCGCGACCAACTATATGAAATCCTAAAATTTGATTAAAACTAGTTTTGCGATCCTTTTTGTAGAGGTTTCTTACTAGAAGGTCTAAATGGGCCGTAAAATGGACCCGTTGGACTTTTAACTTAGAAAAAAGTACAGAAATAGAGCGTTTGCAAAATAATTGTGTTGAAAAGCTCGTGACCAACTATATGAACTCCTAAAATTTGATTAAAACTAGTTTTGCGGTAATTTTTGTAGAGGTTTCGGACTAGCGGGTCTAAATGGACCATAAAATGGACACGTTGGACTTTAAACTAAGTAAATAGTACAGAAATTGAGTTTTTGCAATATAATTGTGTTGACAAGCTCATGATCAACTATTTGAACTCCTAAAATTTGAGTAAAACTAGTTTTGCGGTTATTTTTGTAAATTTTTCGGACGAGCAAGTCTAAACGGGTCGTAAAAAGGACCTGTTGGACTTTTGACTGAGAAAAAAGTACAAAATTGAGTTTTAGCAATATAATCTTGTTGAAAAGCTTGTAGTCAACTATATGAACTCCTAAATTTTGATTAAAACTAGTTTTGCTGTCATTTTTGTAGAGGTTTCGGACGAGGGGATCTAAACGGGCTGTAAAATGGACCCGTTGGACTTTTAACTGTGTAAAAAGTATATAATTTAGTTTTTGCAATATAATCATGTTGAAAAGCGCATAGTCAAATATATGAACTCCTTAATTTTGATTAAAACTAGTTTTGCGGTAATTTTTGTAGAGGTTTTGGACAAGAAGGTGTAGATGAGCCGTAAAATGGACTCGTTGAACTTTTAACTTAGTAAAAAGTACAGAAATTGAGTTTTTGCAATATAATCATGTTAAAAAGCTCGTAGTCAACTATATGAACTCATAAAATTTGATTAAAACTAGTTTTGCGGTAATTTTTGTAGATGTTTCGGACGAGCGGGTCTAAACGGGCCGTAAAAAGAACCCGTTGGACTTTTAACTGAGAAAAAAGTTCAAAAATTGGGTTTTGCAATATAATCATATTGAAAAGCTCGTAGTCCACTATATCATATCCTAAATTTTATTTAAACTAGTTTTGCAGTCATTTTTGTGGAGGTTTCAGACGAGCGGGTCTAAATGGGTTGTAAAAAGGACCCGTTGGACTTTTAACTAAGTAAAAAGTACATAAATTGAGTTTTTGTAATATAATCGTCTTGAAAAGCTCGTGATCAACTATATGAACTACTAAAATTGGATTAAAGCAAGTTTTTCGGTCATATTTTGTAGATGTTTCGGACGTGGGGGTCTAAATGGGCCGTAAAAAGGACCCGTTAGACTTTTCACTAAGTAAAAAGTACAAAAATTGAGTTTTTGCAATATAATCATGTTGAAAATCTCGTAGTCAACTATATGAACTACTAAAATTTGATTAAAACTAGATTTGCGGTCCTTTTTGTAGAGGACTCGGACGAGCGGGTCTAAATGGGCCATATAATGAACCCGTTGGACTTTTGAATGAGTAAAAAGTACATAAATTGAGTTTTTCCAATATAATCGTGTTGAAAAGCTCGTAGTCAACTATATGAACTTCTAAATTTTGATTAAAACTAGTTTTGCTGTCATTTTTGTAGAGTTTCGGACGAGCGGGTCTAAACGGGCCGTAAAGTGGACCCGTTGGACTTTTAGCTGAGTAAAAAGTACATAAATTTTGTTTTTGCAATATAATCATCTTGAAAAGCGCATAATCAACTATACGAACTCCTTAAATTTGATTAAAATTAGTTTTGCGGTAATTTTTTAGAGGTTTCAGATTAGCGGGTCTAAATGGACCGTAAAATGCACACGATGGACTTTTAACTGAGTAAATAGTTCATAAATTGAGTTTTTTTATATATAATCGTATTGAAAAGCTCGTGATGAATTGTATGAACTCCTAAAATTTGATTAGAACCAGTTTTACTACCATTTTTGTAGATGTTTCGGACGAGCGGGTCTAAACGGGTCGTAAAATGGATCTGTTGGACTTTTAACTGAGTAAAAAGTAAAAAAATTGAGTTTTTGCAATATAATTGTGTTGAAAAACTCGTAGTCAACTACATGAACTCCTAAAATTTGATTAAAACTACTTTTGCGGTCCTTTTGTAGAGGTTTAGGACGAGCGGGTCTAAATGGGCCTTAAAATGGACCCGTTGGACTTTTATTTGAGTAAAAAGTACAAAAATTGAATTTTTGCAATATAATCATGTTGAAAAGCTCGTAGTCAACTATATGAACTCCTAAAATTTGATTAAAACTAGTTTTGCGATCATTTTTGTAGAGGTTTCGGACGAGCGGGTCTAAATGGGCCGTAAAATGGACCCGTTGAACTTTTAACTAAGTAAAAAGTACAAAAATCGAGTTTTTGCAATATAATCATGTTGAAAAGCTCGTAGTCAACTATATGAACTCCTAAATTTTGAGTAAAACTAGTTTTGCGATCATTTTTTAGAGGTTTCGGACGAGCGGGTTTATATGGGCCGTAAAATGGGCACATTGGACTTTTAACGGAGTAAAAAGAACAAAAATTGAGTTTTTGCAATATAATCATGTTGAAAAGCTCGTAGTAAACTATATGAACCCCTAAATTTTGATTAAAACTAGTTTTGCTGTCATTTTTGTAGAGGTTTCAGACGACCGGGTTAAAATGGGCCTTAATATGGACCCGTTGGACTTTTAACTTTGTAAAAAGTACAAAAATTGAGTTTTTGCAATATAATCAAAAGCTCATAGTCAACTATATGAATTCCTAAACATTGATTATAACAAGTTTTACGGACATTTTTGTAGAGATTTCGAACGAGCGGGTCTAAATGGGCTGTAAAATAGACCCGTTGGACTACTAACTATTTAAAAAGTACATAAATTGAGTTTTTGTAATATAATCGTCTTGAAAAGCTCGTGATCAACTATATGAACTCCTAAAATTTGATTAAAACTACTTTTGCGGTCATTTTTGTAGATGTTCCGGATGAGCGATTCTAAACGGGACGTAAAAAGGACTCGTTGGACTTTTAACCGAGTAAAAAGTACAAAAATTGAGTTTTTGCAATATAATCATGTTGAAAAGCTCGTAGTCAACTATATGAACTCCTAAATTTTGATTAAAACTAGTTTTGCGATCATTTTGGTAGAGGTTTCCGACGAGCGGATCTAAATGGGCCGTAAAATGGACCCGTTGGACTTTTAACTAAGTAAAAAGTATAGAAATTGAGATTTTTCAATATAATCGTGTTGAAAAGCTCGTGATCAACTATATGAACTCCTAAATTTGATTAAAACTAGTTTTGCGGTCATTTTTGTAGAGGTTTCGGACGAGCTGGTCTTGATTGGCCGTAAAATGGACCCGTTGGACTTTTAACTGAGTAAAAAGTACATAAATTGAGTTTTTTCAATATAATCATGTTGAAAAGTGTTGAGTGGATCAATGGATTGATCAATGCCAAGAGGGGGTGAATTGGGGTTTTTAAAATTTGTTGGTGAATGATATCTAAAAATGAAGAACAATGGATTTTAGAGTGGTTCAAGTTCCAAATGAACTCTACATCCACTACCTTAGCTACCACTAAGGATTTGCAACAATTCACTAATTTGTTCTTCCCTTTACAAGGCTTAGGAGGTAACCTTTACACAACCGGTCAAATTTTCTACCCAAAATTTGACCAAACCCTCACAAGTGAACAAACAAGAAATTAGGCAAGAAAGATATCTCTCGATTACAATATTGCCCCTTTCAGTACAAACACACAACCCAAATTTGAGATAGGATAGGAATTGAATACAACACAATTTGGGGTTTACAAGAAATTAGAAAATAAGCACAATGAGCTTGGATTTTTGCTTGGATGTTTATCTTTGATGCAATAGTTGTTGCTGCTCTTCAAAAAGCTTCAATTTATACCTTCTCTATCAATTCTAGCCGTTTGGGTGGTTAGGGTATTGATTATAGCCGTTGGGACCCTCTCTTTCCAACATAAATGCACTTATGCAGCTATCCGTATTGGTACACGAAAACCCGAATCGATACCTATCTCAAAACAGAACGAGTCGTTGCACATAATAAAGAGGGCGTATCGAAATGCGTATAAGCGTATCGGTACGGGACAGGGACCGTTCTGATACGGATAAGACCGTATCAATACCTTTTTCTCAAGTTAGCTCACTGGAAGTTTCCGTTTTGATACGGGTAACACCGTATCGATACGGGACAACTGCCACTTTAAATGTTAGTTACCTAACGACTGACACCAACGGTCAAAAACATTTAAAACTCTTTGAATTAAAAATTCCGTTAAAACCGTATCGATATGGGTTGAACCGTATCGGTACACCATTCAAACTCCTTCAGTTTTTACAGAGGGGCGTATCGATACAGATTGAATCTGTTTCGATACGCTGTTTCGATACTGTTAAGAGTGTATCGAAACACGTCTTTCCAATAGCCAACTTTGTAAAAAAGGTATCGATACGACTTCAAGCGTATCGATACGCCTGGACGTTTTCAACACTTTGGCTTTGGAACACTTAAAAAATATTTGGAGTTTGAGTTTTTCAGATTAGATTAAGGTGTTGGTGATTTAAAAATCATTTAAGGGACTTAGAAATTTATTTCAAGTTTTCAATTTAATCCTTAACATACTTAGTTATATCAAAATTAAACATAGGTTTTTCAATCTCCCCCTTTTTGATATAACAAAACCAAAACTTGAAATTTTTGATACTTTGAAAAAGTTTGCAAAATAACTCCCCCTTAATATTAACTAGGTAACTTTTAAGTTTGAAAATCAAAATTTTTAAGTCAAAAATAATTTAGACATTATGGAAAGTGCATAAAGGCATAAGGTATAAATAAGCAACATAATATCATTAAGTTCAAATAGAAGATAACATCAACTTAAAATCCAAAAAAACAGAATAATGCAAACTTAGTCCTAAAAACATAAATCAAAGGTGCATAAATAAATATCCTAGATGATATGAATGATATGCAAAGATATGTTACTATGCCTCTCCTTCGCCATCTTCATCATCTTCATCATCCTCTTCAATTTCATCATCATTCCTCCTAGTTTGACGCCACTCGTCATGGAAAGCGGTGAGGGATATGTTCATTGAGTTGTGACCGCCTTCAAGGGAAGTGAGTCGAGTCTCCACATTCTTCATTCGATCTTCAAGGCTTGTAAACCTTGTATCAATAGCGGTAAATCCCGAATTCATCACTTGATCGATTGAGGCCATTCCCGTGCGTAAACCTGTGAATTTCTCTGTAACGCCCCGGTTTTGGGCTCAGAAGTTTTGGGCGTTGACCGGTTTGGTCAAAGTGCTGATCGAATATATAGGAGTGAATTTAGGAAAGCCTAGTTCGGGTTGCATTAAAAATATGGAAAAATGTCCTAAAATCATCTTTTAATATAATTAAGTGAACTGTGAAATCAATTTTGGAAAATGAGGTTCGGAAGGTTGACATTTTGGCTAGTGACCAAAATGTAATTTTTGAAAGTTCGGTGACAGTTTTATAAAGGATTGAAACTTTGAATCTTTAAGGAGCTATTATTCCAAAAGAGTTTCTCCAGATTTTTCTAAGATATTTTAAGGTTTTATTCTGATTTAAAACATAAAGAAAGTGGAGGGAAATCATTTTTACTATTTTATAACTAACTTTTCTATTTTCTCTCAATTTTCCTTTTCTCTCATTTTCTCTCAACCCAAACACATTCTCCAGATTTTCTTCTTTGATTTTGTCAATCTAAATCTCTCATTTGATTCCTAATCATCTCATCAACAAAACCTCTCAATTTGCAAGTTGTTTCATCAAGCTTTTTGGCTATAAAAAGGAGAAACTCAAGTTTGGAGGTAAGAACGTCCTTCTCCTCTGAACTTCAAGTTCTTTATTGAAATTCCCAAGTTCTCAATCCTTGATTTGTGTTTTGTTAAAGGCTTTTCAATTGAAATCTTGATTTTGGCTTAAAATGCAAGATTTGGCGATTTTGGTGAAATTTTCGTGTGATCTATTTGGGCAGTGTTTTGAAGTGTCAAAATGATGTTAAATGAATGCTAAATTGATTAGAAGTTGAGGTTTAATTAATGCAATCCCGGATAGGTTGAATTTCCTAAGTTTGGCTTGAGTTTTTGGTTGTTTTTGGAGTGTTTTTGGTGATCTGTTATACCTGGAAGTATAGGGACGTGTTTGTGATCATTTTGGATGTTAATTGATGTTTAAAAATGGTTAGAAGTGATGGATCTTGGCTGGGTTAAGTTTTGGTAGTGTTTGGAGGTGATTTCGGTTGTGTTTGGTAGCCGAATTGTTGGTTGTGTGATGAGCAGCGAGTTTGGTTGTGTGGCTGCTGTTCTTAATGCATAATGATGCATTAAAGTGCTGTTTTTGTGTGCTTGAAACAGGGGAGTTTGATCCGTGAGCTTTAGAGGTGTTGCGGAAGGTTTCGGATGCTTGGAAGGCTTGGTGGCTAGCCTTGTTTTGGTTATCGGTGAGTGAAGTTGGGTTTTCAGCTTTTGAACCAAGGTTTGAAGGTTTTTGGGAGCTTAGTGTAAGTCTAAACAACTTTGCTAAGCTCAAGAGTAAGTGAATGAATTTTCGCTCTTGAATTATGATTGTGAAATTGGCTTTTAAGCAATTGTGGTTGATGATTGAAATGCATGTGTTTTGCATGGTTTAAATCTGTTTTGAAAGCATATTTTAGCATGGTTTAATGCTGGTTTTGAAAGCCATATGTGAAGGATGTTCAAGGTAAGAGATCCTTGGTTTTATACATTGAAAATGTGGTTTTGATGCATGATGTTGCATGTTGTTCAATGGCTTTGTTTAATGCTTTAAAACAGTGAATTAATGTTGGTAAATGATGGTTTTTGCATTATGGTTATGTATGTGAAACATTGGACTAATGTGGTAAGGTGATTATATTGGAAAGTGATGTAAGTGGTTCTTGGTTCTTTGATCGGATATAGTTAGCCGGCTATAGGATTGGGTGCACCGTGAATTAAGTCGCCTTGGAGGTGGAGTGGTCAAGAGTGGACCGGTAAACTCCCTTCAAGTATCCTAACGAGATGGTTGAGGTCATAATGGAGGTGTTGCCCATTCGAGGACCTTGGTTGAGCAAAGGTTATATGGTGCTTAAAAGTCCATATGTGAGAACCTTGTGCATGTCAAGGTTGTATGGTGTTTGAAAGTCCATACATGGGAACCTTGGGGAAAAGTTGAGGTTGTATGGTGTTTGAAAGTCCATACAAGGGAACCTCGGGAAAGCTAAGGTTGTATGGTGTTTAAAAGTCCATACATGGGAACCTTAGGATGTTGAGGTCAAATGGTGTTTGAAAGTCCATTTGGGAGACCTTGGATTGGTAGGGTGTATGGAGCGTAGGGACAACGCTCGGAATCCGCGTATCCGATTGGGTGTTGAGTTGAAAAGTGAATGTGGTTGATCACTTGAAGGCCAATATGATGTTCTTGATTGTGATGAAGCATGTGATGCTTGAAATGATGCATAATTACATGTGAAGCATTAGATGCTTGAAAAGATGCATGGTTGCATGGAAAGTGTATAATGCTTGTGAATGCATGTTTACTTGTTAAGTTGAACAAGTGTTGATTATCATTTGGAAAATGATGCATGTGAGCATGAAATATCTTTAGTGCATTGGAGTCTTGTTAAGACTTGTTTTTAAAGGCATGTGATGTTGATGTTGTGGTACATATATGTTGCCTTGGTTTAATGCATGTGTTGGTTGGTTTGTGAAATGGTTTTAAAAGATTCTTGCTTGAATTGGCTTTCAAGTTTAAGAAAGGTATGTTGTGAAATGGGAGTGTTTTCCAAGGTTTTGTTTTAGCTTGCATATGGTGTTTATGCATGGTTTGGCTAAATGGTTGATTTTGCAAGTTGTGCTTTGAAAAGGGTTTTCTTAGTTTGCTAAACTAAGGGTTGGTTTTCATGTATATGCAATGCATGGTTTTAAGCATGTTGTTGAAAAGGGTTTTTCCAACTTTGCTTGCTAATCAAATCGGGTTGCTTTTCAAAGAGGTTTTTATGGCTCGCTGCATTGATGGTGTTTTGGTTTTGAGCATTCGTCACTAAGCATTATGTGCTTACGCTCCTTTTTGTCCATCAATGCAGATTCTTGAAGTTTGGACAGTGAGGAGCAAGGGATTCAAGAAGGACTCCACTTGAGATGTATGTCTCGGTTAATAGCTATAGTTAATAAAGGCAATGGGGTAGAATCTCTTGGGTTGATGTATGTGTTTGTATATGTTCGGACAAGTATGGTTTTGTGTTGTTGATGTTGTTGGAACATGGTTTGGCTTATGAGTTTGAATTGGAAGTATGTTGTTTAAATGGTTGCTTGTGTTGGAAGCTTAACCTTGAAATTGGGGTTTTTCGTGTATGTTGACATGTTGTTGAATTGTTGATGCAAGTATGCCTCTTTTATGTTGAATTGCATGTTGGCAAAGTTTGGTGGCTTTTGGAGCATGATTGGATGTTTAATTGCATGTTTAAGAATGCATTTTGAGGCTTGCTGTGCAGGGTGTTTCGGAACAGCCAATACCGTTTCGGAACGGGTGCCTTAAACAAGCCCAGGCGTCCGAAACGGGAGGGACCGTTCCGAAACGGAAAGGCTACTGCCAGACCCCCGTTTCGGTACGCGTTGCGGAACGGCCCCGCGTTTCGGAACGGGCTAAGCCTGTTTCGGAACGGGTGACCGTTGGGGGCTGACATTGGCAGTTAAATGTTTTGAAAAGTTGCATTTTGGTCCCTAAAATTGTAATTTGTTCAATTGGGTCCCCGTTTGATCTCTGATGTTTGTGATCTTTGAGTATGGTGTTTGAGTGATCACATATAGGACTAATGTGCATCTAGACAAGATTAAAAAGGAAAAAAAAGGGTCGTTAATCAAGGTTGACTTTCGGGTTGACTTTGGTTTTCCCCGTGTAATCTTCGTAGTTCGGGTCAACCGTCTAGGCCGGGCTACAGGGGTTACATTTGGTGGTATCAGAGCTGAGTTGCGAATGCTTGGGGAAAACGGTAAGTGTTGTGATGTGTGTTGATGTTTACCTTGTTGTGTGGATGAAAGTTGGTTGAATGTTGGTTGAAACACGTGTTTCTGGGCATGATGCTGATGTTTCTGAGCAAATTGTTGATGTTTCTGATCAAGTTGCTGATGTTTTCGAGCATGCTTTGCGTTTATGAATCATTGTTGAATTAATGTGGATATGTGCTGATGTTGTGAGCTGGTGTTATGCTTGATGATTGTGTAATGAGTATGTTATGTTGATAATATGCTGATGCAAATGGATGCTGTTGGATGTAAGCATGATCGAGTATGTAGATTGATATGCTTGATGTTGTGATATCCATGTTGTGTTGACTGTTATGTCATGTAAAGGGGAGGATTCGGGATACCCATTACCTTATTAATATAGCTATTGTGTTATTTTGGAGTTGGAGTTTGAATCCTTGCTTAATGCTGGTCTAACTGGTTTGTTTGTTGTTGTGATTGTATGTTTGTTGTTGTTAGTAGTATGGCTAAGACGATGAAAGAATGGCAGTTGGGTGAGATGGTTGCTGCCTTGGGGCAGGTTGTTAAGGCGTGAAATTCACCCTTTGGTAGAGGTGTTTTGTCTCAGTTTTCTGTGCCTGGGGTTGAGGTGATAAGGGAAGGGAAAGAAGCAGGTTCTGTGGTGAAGAGTTCATCATCTGATGTTCAGGAGGTGTTGGGAACATCTCAGGCTGTGGTAAAGGTAAAGTCAGTGGATGTGCTGGCTGTGGGATTGCCGAAGCAGCGTTTGCTTGATTTGGGTGCTGTGGAATATCATGGTTCTACACCGGAGATGTTTGAGGCCTGGTTGGCCAGTGTGGTTCTGATCTTGGATCAGGAAGGCTGTGATCTTGCTTGTAAGCTGGGGAGTGTTGTTTCTTTGATGTTGGAGGATGCATGTGTCTGGTGGACATCAGTGGCTGTGGCGTCACATATTCCTGATATTGATTGGGATTTCTTTGTATCTGCCTTTTATGAAAGGTATCTTGGAGGGAAGTTTCCAAGGGTTGAGCAATGTGACGGTGGTGTTGTTGTAGAGCAAGTGTTACTTGGGCAAGGAGTGGAAGTTCAGCCACCGGTGTGTGACCGTTGTGAAAGGCGCCATGTTGGAGGTTGTTGGGGCGCGGGTGCTTGCTGGAACTGTGGTTCCAAAGTGCATGTTAAGCGTGATTTTCCTCTTGCAGTGAAGTCAGCTTTAGTGTTAGCCAAAGGGTCTCAGAAAGGCCGTGGGCACGGCCGAGGCAAGGTTCAGAAGTGGCAGAAAGAGCAGAAAGTTGTGAATAGTGTGGGAAAGGAGAATTGCTGGAAATGTGGGTCTGCTGGACACATGAGACGTGATTGTTTGATGTTGGCTCGGAACAGCCAAGGTCCCTTACCGCAAGGAGTTGGTGGTGACCCTGGTGTGTTAGCTGGTGCTGCAGTGGTGCGGCAGGAGGATGATGGTTCCGCGAGGAAGAGAGTTCGTCTGATGAAGCTTCAGGGTGGTGTGGTGCTTTCAGGTAACCTTGTTTAGTAATCTTTGCTCTAGTTACCTTAGTTTGGTTTCTGTTGGTTTTCCTTGCGTGGTAAGTTTAGTCTTGTTGCTAGCATGTTTGGGGTAATGGTTGTAGTTTGGAAACATCTTTGGTGTGAAGAAGGCTTAGGTGAGAATCTTGTGGTTAATGATTGTTGGTATGATGGAGTTAGATAAGTTAGAAGTGAGGTAGGAGGTTGTTCTTAGACGGATTTGAGGATGTTATTGGAGGGTGTGAACTGGCATTCATGCACAGTTAAAATCATTGTTATATGCTATATTATATATGTTGGTCCATGCATACATATGGCATGACATTAGAGGTTTTGCATACATGTACATCAGGCATTGATAGGGCATGTTGGTGATCATGCATACGATGTTCACACTCGCTAATAACTAATCAAATCTGTTAGAGTGGTGGTTGGGTTAGGTTGGATGATGGGTTTTTAGAGGTTGTTTTGGTGGGGTGAGAGAGGTTGTTTTAGAGGTTGTTTTGGTGCTGGGTGAGAGTTAGACGCAATGGAGTATATATTAGGCTAGTTGCTAGTAATAGTGAGAGTGGTATGGTCTGATGGTAGAAGGATAGTGTTTGTTGCTTAAAGAGAGTTTAGTGGTTTGGATAGCTAAGTGGAAGGGGTAGCACCTTGATGCTAAGTGATGTTGTAGTTTAACGGTTGTGTTTCCAGGTGCTGGGGTAGCTTAGCATTTGGGTTGTTGTGGAAGGGTTGTGTTTGTAAGTGCTGGTTCTTAGCAACCTTTGAGGAGTTGAGGAGTTGGTATGTATGATAGGTTGGGCGATGTCCTGGTAAGACAAGTGTTATGGTTGAAGTTTGAGGTGGAAGGGTTATGAAAGATCGAAGGCTTTTGTTGGTTATTGGGTTCTTGTGAGAAGTGGTTGGCTGGTTGTGTGTATGTGATTTTCTTTTGAGGTCAGCCGGTGCTGTATGGAACAGCTGGCGGAGTCGAGTTGGGGTTGCGATGTGATTTTTGGAATCTGGGTGAGTGATCCTGGTGAGATGTTGTGGTAATGTTAGCAACAGTTGTGAGGGTTTATCAGCATTCGTTGGGGAGTTTGGGTAAGCAGTTTATGTTTAAGGATTTTTGCTTATTGGGAAATTCTTGGAAGGGGTTTGAGAGTTGCAAGAGTTTTGGAAGCAGAGAAGTTTGCAGAGTGGTTGAATTGGATTGGTTAGAGTCCCTGTGTAAACCAGTCTTGGAAGTTGTGTGTTACAGTAATGTGTGTTGTGAGAGTTAAAGTTCTTCATGATTGAAGTTGGGGCTGTGTACAATCCGGATATGTGGAAGGTTAAGTTGTGGCTATCTTTGAGTGTTCTGGGTTTGTGAACAGCATGTGGTGGTGTTGGGTTCAGTGGAGTTTTGTGTGGAAAGTGTTCAGTGTTGGTTGAGGTTTTTATGTTGCCTTGTGTGTGTTTTGAGAAAGTTGTTGTTCTCTTTTCGCCGGTTAAATTTCGAGGACGAAATTTCATAAGGGGGGAGAGTTGTAACGCCTCGGTTTTGGGCTCAGAAGTTTTGGGCGTTGACCGGTTTGGTCAAAGTGCTGATCGAATATATAAGAGTGAATTTAGGAAAGCCTAGTTCGGGTTGCATTAAAAATATGGAAAAATGTCCTAAAATCATCTTTTAATATAATTAAGTGAACTGTGAAATCAATTTTGGAAAATGAGGTTCGGAAGGTTGACATTTTGGCTAGTGACCAAAATGTAATTTTTGAAAGTTCGGTGACAGTTTTATAAAGGATTGAAACTTTGAATCTTTAAGGAGCTATTATTCCAAAAGAGTTTCTCCAGATTTTTCTAAGATATTTTAAGGTTTTATTCTGATTTAAAACACAAAGAAAGTGGAGGGAAATCATTTTTACTATTTTATAACTAACTTTTCTATTTTCTATCAATTTTCCTTTTCTCTCATTTTCTCTCAACCCAAACACATTCTCCAGATTTTCTTCTTTGATTTTGTCAATCTAAATCACTCATTTCAACTCTCATTTGATTCCTAATCATCTCATCAACAAAACCTCTCAATTTGCAAGTTGTTTCATCAAGCTTTTTGGCTCTAAAAAGGAGAAACTCAAGTTTGGAGGTAAGAACGTCCTTCTCCTCTGAACTTCAAGTTCTTTATTGAAATTCCCAAGTTCTCAATCCTTGATTTGTGTTTTGTTAAAGGCTTTTCAATTGAAATCTTGAATTTGGCTTAAAATGCAAGATTTGGCGATTTTGGTGAAATTTTCGTGTGATCTGTTTGGGCAGTGTTTTGAAGTGTCAAAATGATGTTAAATGAATGCTAAATTGATTAGAAGTTGAGGTTTAATTAATGAAATCCCGGATAGGTTGAATTTCCTAAGTTTGGCTTGAGTTTTTGGTTGTTTTTGGAGTGTTTTTGGTGATCTGTTATACCTGGAAGTATAGGGACGTGTTTGTGATCATTTTGGATGTTAATTGATGTTTAAAAATGGTTAGAAGTGATGGATCTTGGCTGGGTTAAGTTTTGGTAGTGTTTGGAGGTGATTTCGGTTGTGTTTGGTAGCCGAATTGTTGGTTGTGTGATGAGCAGCGAGTTTGGTTGTGTGGCTGCTGTTCTTAATGCATAATGATGCATTAAAGTGCTGTTTTTGTGTGCTTGAAATAGGGGAGTTTGATCCGTGAGCTTTAGAGGTGTTGCGGAAGGTTTCGGATGCTTGGAAGGCTTGGTGGCTAGCCTTGTTTTGGTTATCGCTGAGTGAAGTTGGGTTTTCAGCTTTTGAACCAAGGTTTGAAGGTTTTTGGGAGCTTAGTGTAAGTCTAAACAACTTTGCTAAGCTCAAGAGTAAGTGAATGAATTTTCGCTCTTGAATTATGATTGTGAAATTGGCTTTTAAGCAATTGTGGTTGATGATTGAAATGCATGTGTTTTGCATGGTTTAAATCTGTTTTGAAAGCATATTTTAGCATGGTTTAATGCTGGTTTTGAAAGCCATATGTGAAGGATGTTCAAGGTAAGAGATCCTTGGTTTTATACATTGAAAATGTGGTTTTGATGCATGGTGTTGCATGTTGTTCAATGGCTTTGTTTAATGCTTTAAAACAGTGAATTAATGTTGGTAAATGATGGTTTTTGCATTATGGTTATGCATGTGAAACATTGGACTAATGTGGTAAGGTGATTATATTGGAAAGTGATGTAAGTGGTTCTTGGTTCTTTGATCGGATATAGTTAGCCGGCTATAGGATTGGGTGCACCGTGAATTAAGTCGCCTTGGAGGTGGAGTGGTCAACAGTGGACCGGTAAACTCCCTTCAAGTATCCTAACGAGATGGTTGAGGTCATAATGGAGGTGTTGCCCATTCGAGGACCTTGGTTGAGCAAAGGTTATATGGTGCTTAAAAGTCCATATGTGAGAACCTTGTGCATGTCAAGGTTGTATGGTGTTTGAAAGTCCATACATGGGAACCTTGGGGAAAAGTTGAGGTTGTATGGTGTTTGAAAGTCCATACAAGGGAACCTCGGGAAAGCTAAGGTTGTATGGTGTTTAAAATTCCATACATGGGAACCTTAGGATGTTGAGGTCAAATGGTGTTTGAAAGTCCATTTGGGAGACCTTGGATTGGTAGGGTGTATGGAGCGTAGGGACAATGCTCGGAATCCGCGTATCCGATTGGGTGTTGAGTTGAAAAGTGAATGTGGTTGATCACTTGAAGGCCAATATGATGTTCTTGATTGTGATGAAGCATGGGATGCTTGAAATGATGCATAATTGCATGTGAAGCATTAGATGCTTGAAAAGATGCATGGTTGCATGGAAAGTGTATAATGCTTGTGAATGCATGTTTACTTGTTAAGTTGAACAAGTGTTGATTATCATTTGGAAAATGATGCATGTGAGCATGAAATATCTTTAGTGCATTGGAGTCTTGTTAAGACTTGTTTTTAAAGGCATGTGATGTTGATGTTGTGGTACATATATGTTGCCTTGGTTTAATGCATGTGTTGGTTGGTTTGTGAAATGGTTTTAAAAGATTCTTGCTTGAATTGGCTTTCAAGTTTAAGAAAGGTATGTTGTGAAATGGGAGTGTTTTCCAAGGTTTTGTTTTAGCTTGCATATGGTGTTTATGCATGGTTTGGCTAAATGGTTGATTTTGCAAGTTGTGCTTTGAAAAGGGTTTTCTTAGTTTGCTAAACTAAGGGTTGTTTTCATGTATATGCAATGCATGGTTTTAAGCATGTTGTTGAAAAGGGTTTTTCCAACTTTGCTTGCTAATCAAATCGGGTTGCTTTTCAAAGAGGTTTTTATGGCTCGCTGCATTGATGGTGTTTTGGTTTTGAGCATTCCTCACTAAGCATTATGTGCTTACGCTCCTTTTTGTCCATCAATGCAGATTCTTGAAGTTTGGACAGCGAGGAGCAAGGGATTCAAGAAGGACTCCACTTGAGATGTATGTCTCGGTTAATAGCTATAGTTAATAAAGGCAATGGGGTAGAATCTCTTGGGTTGATGTATGTGTTTGTATATGTTCGGACAAGTATGGTTTTGTGTTGTTGATGTTGTTGGAACATGGTTTGGCTTATGAGTTTGAATTGGAAGTATGTTGTTTAAATGGTTGCTTGTGTTGGAAGCTTAACCTTGAAATTGGGGTTTTTCGTGTATGTTGACATGTTGTTGAATTGTTGATGCAAGTATGCCTCTTTTATGTTGAATTGCATGTTGGCAAAGTTTGGTGGCTTTTGGAGCATGATTGGATGTTTAATTGCATGTTTAAGAATGCATTTTGAGGCTTGCTGTGCAGGGTGTTTCGGAACAGCCAATACCGTTTCGGAACGGGTGCCTTAAACAAGCCCAGGCGTCCGAAACGGGAGGGACCGTTCCGAAACGGAAAGGCTACTGCCAGACCCCCGTTTCGGTACGCGTTGCGGAACGGCCCCGCGTTTCGGAACGGGCTAAGCCTGTTTCGGAACGGGTGACCGTTGGGGGCTGACATTGGCAGTTAAATGTTTTGAAAAGTTGCATTTTGGTCCCTAAAATTGTAATTTGTTCAATTGGGTCCCCGTTTGATCTCTGATGTTTGTGATCTTTGAGTATGGTGTTTGAGTGATCACATATAGGACTAATGTGCATCTAGACAAGATTAAAAAGAAAAAAAAAAGGGTCGTTAATCAAGGTTGACTTTCGGGTTGACTTTGGTTTTCCCTGTGTAATCTTCGTAGTTCGGGTCAACCGTCTAGGCCGGGCTACGGGGGTTACATTCTCATTGAGATAAGTCATGAGGGATTCCATAGAAGGTGGGAGAGGAGCTTGAGGAACTTGATCAACTTGAGAAATAACAAATTGTTCCACGTCCTCACTAGGGAGCTCGGATAGACGAAGCCAACTACCATTAAAGTAATGAAACTTACCCCTTGCAAGAGATCGTTCATCGATAGGATCAGTGAGGGGAGTTGGGTAGTCATGCGAGCAATCTATCTCCTTTTGTTGGAATAAGTAACTCAAGGCTGTACCATAGGTGAAGGAAGTGACGAGTGTAGTGTGGCGATGTTGCACGAGATAGACAATCTCAGCAAACATAATTCGAGCAAGGTTTGTAACGCCCCGGTTTTGGGCTTAGGAGTTTTGGGCGTTGACCGGTTTGGTCAAAGTGCTGTTCGAATCTAAGAGAGTGAATTTAGGAAAGCTTAGTTCGGGTTGCATTAAAAATATGGAAAAATGTTCTAAAATCATCTTTTAATATATTTAAGTGAACTGTGAAATCAATTTTGGCTTGTGACCAAAATGTAATTTTTGAAAGTTTTGTGACTGTTTTAGAAAGGATTGAAACTTTGAATCTTTAAGGAGCTATTTACCCAAAGGGGAGTTTCTCCAGATTTTCTAGAATATTAAATGATTTAATAATGGTTTAAAATAAAAGTAAAAGGAGGGAAAGATATTTTAGTCATTTTTAACTAACTTTCTAAATTTTCCATTTCCCATTTTCTCTCATCTTTTCTCTCAAACCAAACACATTCTCTCCAGATCTTTTCCTCTGATTTTTATCACCTAAATACTTCTTTTCAATCCTCTTTTGATTCCTAATCATCTCATCATCAAAACCTTTGTATATGCTACTTGATTCATCAAGTTTTTTGGTTCCAAAAGAGGAGACACTCAAGTTTGGAGGTAAGAACGTCCTTCTCCTCTGAACTTCAAGTTCTTTAATGAAATTCCTAAGTTCTCAATCCTTAATTGATGTTTTTTTAAATGGCTTTTAAGATTGTTTAATGGATCTTGGCTTAAAATGCAAGATTTGGTGTGTTTTTGATGAAATTTCGTTGGATCTGTTTAAGCAGTGTTTTAAGGTGTTAAAATGATGATTAATGAATGTTAATTTGATAAGGAATTGAGTTTTGATTAATGCAATCCCGGATAGGTTGAATTTCCTAAGTTTAGCTTATTATTCTTGGTTGTTTTTGAGGTGATCTTGTGGATCTGGTGTTGCTGGAGGTATAAGGATGTTGTTAGGTTCTTTTTGGATGTTAAATGATGTTAAAGGATGTTAGGTTTTGATGGTTAATGGCTGGGCTTAGTTGAGAAGTGGTTTGGATGCATTTTCGGTTGTGTTTGGTGGCCGAAAATGGAGTGTGGATGAGAGCAGCGAGTTTAGGTGCTTTCATTGAAGCTATTAATGCATGATGATGCATTAATCTACTGTTTTAATGTGTTAAAACAGGGGAGTCATCTTTGGATCCAAGTGGTGGTGATCCGGAGGCTTGATTTGGTGCTTCGGCAAGAGGCGAAGTGGAATTGGTGAGTGAAATTGGGTTTTCGGCTTTGAAACCAATGTCTTGGGAGCTTAGTTTAAGTCTAAACAACTTTGCTAAGCTCAAGTGTAAGTTTTCGGAAATACTCTCTAGTGGTGGCCATGATTTGATTGTTGTGCAATGTGGATTATTGCATGTTTTAAATTCTGTTTTGAAAGCATGATTTAGCATGGTTAATGCTGTTTTTGTAAGCCATATGTTGAAGGAAGCTCAAGGTAAGAGCTCCTTGTTTTTGAACATTGATTAAATGTGGTTTGATGCTTTTAAATGCATGATGAATATGGCTTGGTTTAATGCTTTAAAACAGTGGATAAATTGATGATAATGATGTATATTGGCAAGTGATGTTTTGAAAAGGTTAAGGTCACTAAGGTGGTTAAAAGTCCTTGAGTGAGCCTTGTTTACTTAAGAACATCAAGGTGGTTAAAAGTCCTTGGATGATTCTTGTTACGGACACAAAGGTGTTTAAAAGTCCTTGTGTGGTCCTTTCTATGTTGTTTAAAAGTCCATAGGCCAAGGTGTTTAAAAGTCCTTGGGGTCAAGGTGTTTAAAAGTCCTTGAGGTAATTTATATCATGGTGTTTAAAAGTCCATGGCCAAGGTGTTTAAAAGTCCTTGGGGTCCAAGGTGTTTAAAAGTCCTTGGGGTGAAAGTTGATGAACTTGTTTTCAAAGAAATGAATTGTATCACTTGTGGCCAATATGACATGTAATGAAATGAAGCATGAGATGCTTGTTAAAGTATGCTTTTGAGCATGTGTAAATGATGACTTGAAGCATGATTTATAAAGTGTTTTATAAATGCATTATTGGATGGTTTTATTGAGCATTCCTCACTAAGCTTTTGCTTACGCTCTCTTTGTTTTCTCAAACCAATATTGCAGAGCATTAAAGTACTTTGAGGGCAGCAAGGAAGGCAAGCATTCAAGTGGTAGTAAAGCTCAAAGTATGGAAGGTTTTCTTAAGTACATTTAGCTTTTGGTAATTTGGCAATGGGGGACCTATGTGTATGTTTTGGGAGATGTTTTGAACTCCCTAAGTATGTTGAATGTTGTTGAGAATGTTGGTTTTTGTGGTTGACCTTTATATGCTTGAATTGGAAGTTTATGCTTGAATGGTTGCTTGTGTAGGAAGCATGCCTATAGATTTGGGGCTTTTCATATATGTGGATGTTTTGATGAATTGTTGATGCAAGTATGTCTCATATATGTTGAATGGCATGTTGGAAAAGTTTGGTGGCATTTGGAGCATGATTGGTTGATCAATTGCATGTTTAAGTATGCATTTTTGGGCAATCTGTGCAGGGTGTTTCGGAACAGCACCTACCGTTTCGGAACGGGTGCCTTAAACAAGCCCAGGCGTCCGAAACGGGAGGGACCGTTCCGAAACGGAAAGGCTACTGCCTGACCCCCGTTTCGGTACGTGTTGCGGAACGGCCCCGTGTTTCGAAACGGACTGTCTCCCGTTTCGGAACGGGTGACCGTTGGGGGCTGACATTGGCAGTTATGTGTTTTGAATTGTTTGCATTTTGGTCCTGAATCTTGTTTGTGCAATTGCATGAGTTTGGGAAGTCCTTTTGAGCTGAAATTTCACAGAGAAGCATGAAACATGATTAATTTCAAGTTGGTAACTTCAATTTGGGTTAAGTCCTTATAATTATCAGAATTTACAATTTGGTCCCTAAAGTTGTAAATTGTTCAATTGGGTCCCTGTTTGATCTCTGATGTTTATGATCTTTGAGTATGCTGTTGTATGATCATATCTAAGGCTTAATATGCATCCAGACGAGTTTAAAAAGAAAAAAAAGGGTCGTTAATCAAGGTTGACTTTCGGGTTGACTTTGGTTTTCCCCGTGTGACTTTCTTAATTCGGGTCAACCGTCTAGGCCGGGTTAAGGGGGTTACATTTGGTGGTATCAAAGCTGAGTTCCCGAGTAATTGGGAATGAATGTGTGCATGATTGAAGTGTGTATGCTTTGTATGCTTGTTGAGTGGAAGCATGTTGAGTGAATTGCATGTATGTTGCATTTGAGATGTATGTTGTGATGTAGCATGTTGTGGGTACCCATTGCCAAATAAAAGCTAATGAAATGGTGTTGATTTTGAATGAAATTGAGCTTGAATACTTGGATTGCTTACCTTGCTGGGCCTGACTTTGTTTTATTTGTGTTGTGATTGCATGGTAAAAGTATGGCACCACGTAGAGAGTTACGAGGTAATGTGCGAGCTACGGCTCCTAATGAGAACGAGAATGAGGAAAACACGGGTAGTGCGGTGTTACCTCCTCCTCCACCTGGTGGTGGTGGTGCTGGGGCTGAGGAAGCTGGAGCTGCAGCTGGTGCTGGAGCTGCTGGACCTGGGGCTGGTCAGGGGCAAGCTATGCCTGATATGACGATGTTAGTGCAAGCTATTGCTGGTGCTTTTCATGCAGCAGTAGCTGGGGCTCGTGGAGCGGGGCATCAGGAAGATGCTGGAGTCAGACTACCTTTGGAGCGTCTGCGCAGTCTTGGTGGGACTGAGTTCAAGGGTATGTCTGCTGAGAGTTCTGAAGCTTGGCTAGAGAGTACCAAGCGAATCTTGGGCCAGATGAGCTGCACGGATGTGCAAAAGCTGGGTTGTGTTGTGTCCTTGCTGTAGAAGGATGCGTATACGTGGTGGACAACCACTACTGCTGGGATGGCAGAAGCTGATGTGACTTGGACATTCTTTCAGAATGTGTTCAAGCGGAGATATCTTGGTGTGAGATATCTTGATGAGAAGAAGCATGAATTCATGTCTCTTACCCAAGGGAGCATGAGTGTGGCTGAGTATGAAGTGCAGTTTGTGCGACTCAGTCAGTATGCACCTGAGCTGGTACCTGATGAGCGGGCAAGGTGCGAGAGGTTCCGTTACGGCTTAGAGACGGATGTGAAAATGTATTTGCTGGCCGCCGAGTATGATGATTTTGATGTGTTGGTGGGCCGAGCCAAGGACGTTGAGATGAACTTGAGTTTATCTGCTAAGGGTGCTGGCAAGCGAGCTGCTGAGTATAGTTCTGGAGGTGGACGGAACAAGAGGGGACGTGATCAGAAGTATCGGTCCTCAGCTAAGAGAGGTGGTGGTGTACCTGCTAGAGGAGGCAATGCTAGAGCTGATCCGAGTGCTTGTTGGATCTGTGGTTCACGTGGTCACATGAAACGTGACTGTCCTCGTGCTGTGAGAGAGGTGCAAGCTCCTGTTGCGGCAGCTGGTAATGGGTGCTGGAATTGTGGATCCGCAGACCATTTGAGGCGTGATTGTCCTAGGTTGGCTGGTGATCAGGTGCGTGCTCCTGTTGTTGCTGCACCGCAGAGAGGTCGTGGGCGCGGCCGTGGTAATTTCCAGAGGAGAGAGGAAGGTGGTCGTGGAGTGGCCCATGTTGTGGCTATTCAGCCTGAAGGTGGAGGCCAAGCGAGGGTGTATGCTCAGCGTGAGGGAAGGAATGATGCGGATGTGATTGCAGGTACCTTTACTTTGCAATCCTTGTCATTGCTTTCTTTGATAGATTCTGGATCTACGCATTCATACATTTTGCGTGAGCATGCTGAATTGCTTGGTTTGCCTGTTGAGTCTTTGGATGTTGGTGTTCGTGTCACTAGTTCTTTTGGTGAGACTGTTGTGACTCGTAAGCTTTATAGAAGGTGTCCCTTGGTTGTTCAAGAACATGTTTTTCATGTTGATCTTATGGAGTTACCCTTTTATGGTTTTGATGTAATCCTTGGTATGGATTGGCTTGCTGAGCATCGCGCTGTTGTGGATTGTGAAAACAAGCGAGTTTCGCTTAAGCTTGCGGATGATTATGAAGTTGTTGTGGTTGGTGAGAATGTGAAGTTTCTTGCCAATGTGGTGTCTACCTTGGAGGCGAGCAGGATGCTGAGGCAAGGTTGTGAAGCCTATCTAGCTTTTGTGATGAATCCTAGCTCTAAAGAGTTGAGGGTGCAAGATATCAGAGTTGTGAAAGAGTTTCCTGGTGTTTTTCCTGAGGAGTTGCTTGGTTTACCTCCTAACCGCGAGGTGGAGTTTTGAATTGAGCTGTATGAGAATACAACTCCTGTGTCCATTACTCCCTATAGAATGGCACCTAAGGAGCTGAAGGAGCTGAAGACGCAGTTGCAAGAGTTGCTTGATCGTGGTTTCATCCGGCCGAGTGTGTCACCTTGGGGAGCACCGGTCTTGTTTGTGAAGAAGAAGGATGGCACTATGAGAATGTGCATTGATTACCGTCAGCTGAACAAGTTGACTATCAAGAATCGGTATCCTTTGCCGAGGATTGATGATCTCTTTGATCAATTTCGGGGAGCTGCTGTGTTCTCTAAGATTGACTTGAGGTCAGGGTATTATCAGTTGAAGGTGAAGGATGTGGATGTGCCTAAGACAGCTTTCAGGACAAGGTATGGGCATTATGAGTTCCTTGTGATGCCGTTTGGGTTGACAAATGCTCCTGCTGCTTTCATGGACATGATGAATCGTGTGTTTCATGAATACCTGGACAAGTTTGTTGTGGTGTTCATTGATGATATCCTCGTGTACTCGCGTACTGAGGAGGAGCATGAAGAGCATTTGAGGATTGTTTTGCAAGCTTTGTTGGAGAATCAGCTTTATGCTAAGCTGAGCAAGTGTGAGTTCTGGTTAAGGGAGGTGGTGTTTCTTGGGCATGTGGTCTCAGCTGAGGGGATTCGTGTTGATCCTCAGAAGATTGAGGCGGTGATGAATTGGAAAGTTCCTAAGTCTGTTCATGAGGTCCGTAGTTTCCTTGGTTTGGCGGGATACTACCGAAGGTTTGTGGATGGTTTTTCCAAGATTGCTGCTCCTTTGACGAAGCTGTTGCAAAAGGATGTTAAGTATGAGTGGACGGAAGCGAGACAGCAGGCTTTTGAGAAGCTTAAGGCGGCTTTGACGCAAGCTCCTATCTTGATTCAGCCTGAATAAGGGAAAGAGTTTGTGGTTTACAGTGATGCATCCTATGTTGGTTTGGGGTGTGTGCTGATGCAGGAGGGTAAGGTGGTGGCTTATGCATCGCGGCAGTTGAAAGTGCATGAGCGCAATTACCCTACGCATGATATTGAGCTGGCTGCAGTGGTTTTTGCTCTGAAGATCTGGAGACATTATCTGTATGGTGAGAAGTGTACTGTGTACACAGATCACAAGAGTTTGAGGTATCTGATGTCTCAGAAGGAGTTGAATCTTAGGCAGCGGCGTTGGTTGGAGTTGCTCAAGGATTATGATCTGACGATTGAGTATCATCCTGGAAAAGCTAATGTTGTAGCGGATGCCTTGAGTAGGAAAGTAGCTGTTGAGCTGAGGGCTATGTTTGCTAGCTTGAGCATATCGCAAGATGGTGGTCTTGTTGCTGAGTTGCAAGTGAAACCCTCGTTGGTTCAGTTGATCAAGGATAAGCAGTTGCTGGATGATTCCTTGGTGTCTCATGTTCAGGATATCGCGGAGGGTAGACCTTCGGATTTCTGTTTTAATGATGATGGTGTGTTGTGTTTTGGGAGTCGGATAGTAGTGCCTGCTGATGCTGAGTTGAGGCGTGCTATTCCGACTGAAGGTCATAGTAGTCCTTTTGCTATGCACCCTGGTAGTACTAAGATGTACCGTGATCTTCGTGATGAGTACTATTGGGTGGGTTTGAAGAAAGATGTTGCGGAGTTTGTTAGCAAGTGTATGGTATGTCAGCGAGTTAAGGCTGGGCATCAGGTTCCTTCAGGGTTGTTGCAACCGTTGAAAATCCCTGAGTGGAAGTGGGAACGGGTTACCATGGATTTTGTATCTGGTTTACCTTTGTCTCCTTCGAAGAAGAATTCGGTGTGGGTGATTGTGGATCGCCTAACAAAGTGTGCGCATTTCTTGCCTGTGCATACCACGTTTTCTTTGGATAAGTTGGCAGAGCTGTACATTGCTGAGATTGTGCGGCTGCATGGTGTGCCTAAGTCGATTGTGTCGGATAGAGATCCGAGGTTCACATCGCGGTTCTGGCAGTGTTTGCATCAAGCTCTGGCTACAAGGTTGCATTTCAGTACATCCTATCATCCTCAGTCGGATGGTCAGTCTGAGCGAGTTATCCAGATTTTGGAGGATATGTTGAGGTGCTGCGTGATTGAGTTCCAAGGTTCTTGGGAGAAGCATCTGCCTTTGGTTGAGTTGCTTATAACAATAGTTATCAGGCAAGTATACAGATGGCACCTTATGAGGCTTTGTACGGGAGGAAGTGTAGGACTCCTCTTTGTTGGGCTGAAATTGGTCAAAAGTTGGTTTCGATGCCGGCTTTGTTGAAAGGGGCCACAGAGAAGGTAAAGCTCATTTGTGAGCGGTTGAAGGCTGCTTCTGATCGGCAGAAGTCTTACGCGGATTTGAAGCGTAAGGAGATAGAGTATGCGGTGGGTGACCGTGTGTTCTTGAAGGTTTCGCCTTGGAAGAAGGTGATGCGGTTTGGCCGGAAGGGCAAGTTGAGCCCTAGGTACATTGGACCATATGAGGTGGTTGAGCGTGTGGGTCCTGTTGCGTATCGGTTGAGGTTACCACAGGAGTTGGAGAAGATTCATGATGTGTTCCATGTCTCTATGCTCCGGAGGTATAGATCTGATCCTTCGCATGTGATGCCTGTGGAGGAAGTGGTTTTGAATCCGGATTTGACCTATGATGAGGAACCGGTGAAGGTTCTGGATTCGGATAGCAAGGTTCTTCGTGGCAAGACCATTGAGTTGGTGAAGGTGCTGTGGAAGCATCGAGGTGTTAAGGAAGCCACGTGGGAGCGAAAGGAAGACATGTTGAAGCAGTTTCCTTATCTCTTTCCTTCAGGTAAATTTCGGGGACGAAATTTCTTAAGGGGGGGAGAGTTGTAACGCCCCGGTTTTGGGCTTAGGAGTTTTGGGCGTTGACCGGTTTGGTCAAAGTGATGTTCGAATCTAAGAGAGTGAATTTAGGAAAGCTTAGTTCGGGTTGCATTAAAAATATGGAAAAATGTTCTAAAATCATCTTTTAATATATTTAAGTGAACTGTGAAATCAATTTTGGAAAATGAGTTTCGGAAGGGTGACATTTTGGCTAGTGACCAAAATGTAATTTTTGAAAGTTTTGTGACTGTTTTAGAAAGGATTGAAACTTTGAATCTTTAAGGAGCTATTTACCCAAAGGGGAGTTTCTCCTGATTTTCTAGAATATTAAATGATTTAATAATGGTTTAAAATAAAAGTAAAAGGAGGGAAAGATATTTTAGTCATTTTTAACTAACTTTCTAAATTTTCCATTTCCCATTTTCTCTCATCTTTTCTCTCAAACCAAACACATTCTCTCCAGATCTTTTCCTCTGATTTTTATCACCTAAATACTTCTTTTCAATCCTCTTTTGATTCCTAATCATCTCATCATCAAAACCTTTGTATATGCTACTTGATTCATCAAGTTTTTTGGTTCCAAAAGAGGAGAAACTCAAGTTTGGAGGTAAGAACGTCCTTCTCCTCTGAACTTCAAGTTCTTTAATGAAATTCCTAAGTTCTCAATCCTTAATTGATGTTTTTTTAAATGGCTTTTAAGATTGTTTAATGGATCTTGGCTTAAAATGCAAGATTTGGCGTGTTTTTGATGAAATTTCGTTGGATCTATTTAAGCAGTGTTTTAAGGTGTTAAAATGATGATTAATGAATGTTAATTTGATAAGGAATTGAGTTTTGATTAATGCAATCCCGGATAGGTTGAATTTCCTAAGTTTAGCTTATGATTCTTGGTTGTTTTTGAGGTGATCTTGTGGATTTGGTGTTGCTGGAGGTATAAGGATGTTGTTAGGTTCTTTTTGGATGTTAAATGATGTTAAAGGATGTTAGGTTTTGATGGTTAATGACTGGGCTTAGTTGAGAAGTGGTTTGGATGCATTTTCGGTTGTGTTTGGTGGCCGAAAATGGAGTGTGGATGAGAGCAGAGAGTTTAGGTGCTTTCATTGAAGCTATTAATGCATGATGATGCATTAATCTACTGTTTTAATGTGTTAAAACAGGGGAGTCATCTTTGGATCCAAGTGGTGGTGATCCGGAGGCTTGATTTGGTGCTTCGGCAAGAGGCAAAGTGGAATCGGTGAGTGAAATTGGGTTTTCGGCTTTGAAACCAATGTCTTGGGAGCTTAGTTTAAGTCTAAACAACTTTGCTAAGCTCAAGTGTAAGTTTTCGGAAATACTCTCTAGTGGTGGCCATGATTTGATTGTTGTGCAATGTGGATTATTGCATGTTTTAAATTCTGTTTTGAAAGCATGATTTAGCATGGTTAATGTTGTTTTTGTAAGCCATATGTTGAAGGAAGCTCAAGGTAAGAGCTCCTTGTTTTTGAACATTGATTAAATGTGGTTTGATGCTTTTAAATGCATGATGAATATGGCTTGGTTTAATGCTTTAAAACAGTGGATAAATTGATGATAATGATGTATATTGGCAAGTGATGTTTTGAAAAGGTTAAGGTCACTAAGGTGGTTAAAAGTCCTTGAGTGAGCCTTGTTTACTTAAGAACATCAAGGTGGTTAAAAGTCCTTGGATGATTCTTGTTACGGACACAAAGGTGTTTAAAAGTCCTTGTGTGGTCCTTTCTATGGTGTTTAAAAGTCCATAGGCCAGGGTGTTTAAAAGTCCTTGGGGTCAAGGTGTTTAAAAGTCCTTGAGGTAATTTATATCATGGTGTTTAAAAGTCAATGGCCAAGGTGTTTAAAAGTCCTTGGGGTCCAAGGTGTTTAAAAGTCCTTGGGGTGAAAGTTGATGAACTTGTTTTCAAAGAAATGAATTGTATCACTTGTGGCCAATATGACATGTAATGAAATGAAGCATGAGATGCTTGTTAAAGTATGCTTTTGAGCATGTGTAAATGATGACTTGAAGCATGATTTATAAAGTGTTTTATAAATGCATTATTGGATGGTTTTATTGAGCATTCCTCACTAAGCTTTTGCTTACGCTCTCTTTGTTTTCTCAAACCAATATTGCAGAGCATTAAAGTACTTTGAGGGCAGCAAGGAAGGCAAGCATTCAAGTGGTAGTAAAGCTCAAAGTATGGAAGGTTTTCTTAAGTACATTTAGCTTTTGGTAATTTGGCAATGGGGGACCTATGTGTATGTTTTGGGAGATGTTTTGAACTCCCTAAGTATGTTGAATGTTGTTGAGAATGCTGGTTTTTGTGGTTGACCTTTATATGCTTGAATTGGAAGTTTATGCTTGAATGGTTGCTTGTGTAGGAAGCATGCCTATAGATTTGGGGCTTCTCATATATGTGGATGTTTTGATGAATTGTTGATGCAAGTATGTCTCATATATGTTGAATGGCATGTTGGCAAAGTTTGGTGGCATTTGGAGCATGATTGGTTGATCAATTGCATGTTTAAGTATGCATTTTTGGGCAATCTGTGCAGGGTGTTTCGGAACAGCACCTACCGTTTCGGAACGGGTTCCTTAAACAAGCTCAGGCGTCCGAAACGGGAGGGACCGTTCCGAAACGGAAAGGCTACTACCTGACCCCCGTTTCGGTACGCGTTGCGGAACGGCCCCGTGTTTCGAAACGGACTGTCTCCCGTTTCGGAACGGGTGACCGTTGGGGGCTGACATTGGCAGTTATGTGTTTTGAATTGTTTGCATTTTGGTCCTGAATCTTGTTTGTGCAATTGTATGAGTTTGGGAAGTCCTTTTGAGCTGAAATTTCACAGAGAAGCATGAAACATGATTAATTTCAAGTTGGTAACTTCAATTTGGGTTAAGTCCTTATAATTATCAGAATTTACAATTTGGTCCCTAAAGTTGTAAATTGTTCAATTGGGTCCCTGTTTGATCTCTGATGTTTATGATCTTTGAGTATGTTGTTGTATGATCATATCTAAGGCTTAATATGCATCCGGACGAGTTTAAAAAGAAAAAAAAGGGTCGTTAATCAAGGTTGACTTTCGGGTTGACTTTGGTTTTCCCCGTGTGACTTTCTTAATTCGGGTCAACCGTCTAGGCCGGATTAAGGGGGTTACAAGGTTCAGACGTTTTCTCTCAAGGAAGCATTGAATCCAAAAATCATCTACTTGGTGGATAGTGGAATACTTCACTCCTGAGGGCCTAAACCACCAAGAAACCATCAAATGAAGGATTTGATCCTGAGCATTAAGGGTGGTGACAGAACCACTTAGGACATGGCAATGAGCAATCTCATCATCATAGCCTTCATCCTCCAACTTAAACACATCACAAATGGATTGAACATCTATAGTGACCTTTTTACCCATAAGATGAGAATTAACGGCCGTAACAACACCATCTCGATTGGCACAACACTTAGCATTAGCATAAAAGATCAAAACTAAGATGCAAAAGAAAAAAACTGGAATTTGAAGAAAATCCATAAACTTCCATTCTTGGAGCAAAGGTAGATATTCAAATTTGAAACGCTCCTAGTTAAGAAAAGGAATAGAGATTACCCTCTCCGGACGGATCTTATAGTTTTGAAATTGGCGAAAATAGGTGAGTTCTCCGTGGGACTTAAAGGAGTGTTGATAGATAAGAGTGAGGTTCGGGCAAGCACCACCTCCGATATTGGATCATTCACAGGTTTCACTAGTACGTGTTATCTTTTAGGGGGTGCCATGAACTAGAGAAAAGATTAAAAATAGTGTATGCATTAAGTTTTCTTCATTCAACTCATTGAAAACCAATAATCAAGGTTTAAAAAATTTATAAATAAAAAAAATTGGAAAAGAGATTTTGATTTGAGAAGACAAAACATAAAACAAAAAAAATATGAAACGAAAATTAAAAGAAAAATTAAAAGTAAAAAAGGAGTTTTACCTTGATATTGATTAGAGAGGAATGGGAGAGGAACTTAACACCCAATTGATGAAAAGCTTAAGAGCTTTGTTGATTTTGAAAACCCTCTAGAGATTTTGAGTTGTGGTGTGAAAATATGAGGGATTCAGAGGCTATTTGTAGAGTGAAAACGGTTAGGGTTTCTAGGGTTTTGAAAAAATTCAATTTTGGTAAACGTTGAACTCTTTAAATGCCAATTGATAGCTATTTGCGCAATCGCGTATCGATACGCCTGAGGGTGTATCGATATGGGGGTAAAAACGTAATTCCATTTAAAATGCCCGTTGAAGGTCCGTATCGAAACAGATGCAAACCATATCGAAATGGTTGTTGCTCGTATTGAAACGGGGTTAACCGTATCGATACCTGTTTTAGGCAAAATGTATTATGGGAAGCTAATACAGTACTCGTATCGATACGCTTAAGGCCGTATCGATACCCTATGCCCAGAAATACATTTTAGGCTTAAAGAACAACCAAAAGCTCGATTTTAACATCTCCTAAATGAATGCAAATGATGAATGAGCAGTTCTAAGCGTATTTTAATAGAAACATACTCCCCTAGCTATAAGCATGAATATTTTCAAGAGCTACAACACATTAACATGCAATTTCACAAGATCAAGCAATTTTAACTTTAAAAGGGTCCTAAAGGGTCAAGGAAGGCTAGTTAGACCTAACTCTCTCCTAAGGGACCAAAAACGTTGTTTGTCTAAAGGCTTTGTAAAGATGTCCGCTAGTTGGTTTAAGGTGTCAACATACTCTATAACAACATCTTCCTTAAGGACATGATCTCTAATGAAATGATGCCTTATCTCTATATGTTTGGTTCTAGAGTGTTGGATGGGATTTTTAGTCAAGCATATGGCACTAGTGTTATCACACTTAAGGGGTATGGTTTCAACTTTAATACCGTAATCTAAGAGTTTTTGCTTCATCCAAAGAACTTGAGCACAACAACTCCCTAAGGATGTGTACTCGGCTTCGGTGGTAGAAAGAGCTACATTATTTTGTTTCATAGAGAACCAAGATATGAGCATACTACCTAAGAATTGACAAGTTCACAAAGTACTCTTCCTAACGATTTTAGACCCCCCATAATCCGCATCCGAATAAGCATGAAGGCTGAAGGTGGAGTCTCTAGGGTACCAAAGTCCTAAACAAGGAGTATCTCTAAGGAACCTAAAGATTCTCTTAACGGCTATAAGGTGAGACTCTCTAGGACTAGCTTGAAACCTAGCACACAAGTAAACACTAAACAAGATATCCTGTCTACTTGCGGTAAGGTAAAGCAATGATCCAATCATAGAACGGTAAAGCTTAGAGTCAACACACTTACCTCCTCCATCTTTGTCAAGCTTTGTAGATGAGCTCATGGGTGTGGCTTGAGGCTTTGCATTCTCCAAGCCAAACTTCTTAAGCATATCCTTGATGTACTTTGCTTGATTGATGAAGGTGCCATCCTTCCTTTGCTTGATTTGGAGTCCCAAAAAGAATGAGAGCTCCCCCATCATGCTCATCTCGAATTCACCTTGCATTAACTTAGCAAACTCTTTGCAATGACACTCATTAGTAGATCAAAAAATAATATCATCAACATAAATTTGTACTACTATGATGTCATTTTTATACCTTTTTATGAAAAGTGTAGTGTCCACCTTACCTTTTTCAAAACCCTTTTCAATCAAAATGTTTGAAAGTCTTTCATACCAAGCTCTAGGAGTTTGTTTTAAACCTTAAAGAGCTTTAGTAAGTTTGAAAACATGATTTGGAAATTTTGAGTCTTCAAAACTCGGTGGTTGTTCCACATACACTTCTTCATTTATAAAACCGTTTAAAAATGCGCTTTTAACATCCATTTGAAAAAGGTTGAAATCATGATAACATGCATGTGCAAGCAACATCCTAATGGCCTCCATTCTAGCTATGGGTGCATAGGTTTCATCAAAATCTATTCCCTCTTCTTGAGTGTAACCTTGTGCTGCTAATCTAGCTTTATTTCTCACAATGTTACCACTCTCATCTAGTTTGTTCCTAAAGACCCATTTAGTTCCTATAGTAGATTGATTACTAGGCCTATCAACTAATGTTCAAACATTACTTCTCTCAAATTGATTTAACTCTTCTTGCATAGCCATAATCCAAAAGTCATCTTTTAATGCTTCTTTTATATTTTTAGGCTCTATGCATGAGATAAATGCAACATGGTTCATAAGTTTAAGAGAAGATCTAGTGGTTACCCCCTTGGATGGATCACCCAAGATTTCACCATCTTTGACATAGTTGAACTCCCTTGGGTAGCTCACTTCCTTTTCCTCAAGAGCCAAGTCCTTCAAGGCTTCAAGAGGTGGATCTTGTGTATCCTCTTCTTTTGTTGGAATCTCATCCTCTTTTGAAGTTTGTCCCCCATCAAAGACATTAATGATTCCTACATCATCATCATCACAAGAATCCTTCCTTGGAAGGAGTTTATCATCGAATACAACATGTATAGATTCTTCTACTACTAAAGTTCTCTTGTTAAATACACGATAGGCTTTAGAGTTTAAGGAATATCCTATGAAAATAGCTTCATCACTTTTTGCATCAAATTTACCTAAGTTGTGTTTTCCATTATTTAAAATAAAACACTTGCAACCAAATGGATGAAAATAGTTAATGTTAGGCTTTTTAGATTTTAAAATCTCATATGGTCTTTTCTTCAAAAGTGGCCTAATCATTACTCGTTTTACAATGTAGCAAGCGGTGTTTGTGGCTTCCGCCAAAAAATATTTAGGTAAATTGTTTTCACAAAGCATCGTTCTAGCCATTTCTTGCAAAGTTCTATTTTTCCTCTCAACTACCCCATTTTGTTAAGGAGTTCGAGGAGCCGAAAAATTGTGGCTAATACCATTTTCATTTAAAAACTCTTCAAACCCTAGATTTTGAAATTCGGTTCCATGATCACTTCTAATATGAGAAATTCTAAGTTCAAGATCATTTTGAGTTAATTTAGAAAATGTGATGAATTTTTCTAAAGCCTCATCTTTAGTATTTAAAAATAGAACCCAAGTAAATCTAGAAAAATCATGAACAAGTACAAATGCATAAGATTTACCACCCAAGCTCATAGTCCTAATAGGACCAAATAAATCCATGTGAATAAGTTCTAAACACCTACTTGTAGAAACATCATTAATGGATTTAAAGGATGACTTATGTTGTTTACCCTTAGAGCATGCATCACAAATTTTATCATTTGAGAACTTAATTTTGGATAAACCTCTAACTAGATGTAGGGAAACTAATTTTTCTAAAACACTAATGCTAGCATGTCCTAGTTTCTTATGCCATAGTCATGCATCATTTCCATTTTGAGCTACTAAACTTGCATGGGAGTCATCTAAATGCACCATGTAAATATTACCTATGCGATGACCTATGAGCATAATATTATTAGATTTAATGTCAACAATTTTGTACCCATTTTTATCAAATAAGACATTAAATCCTTTATCACATAATTGGCTTATGCTCAACAAATTATGTTTAAGACCATCGACATACAAAACATTTTAAATAAGAATGGTAGAGTGATTACATATGGAGCCAATACATTTAATGTGGCCTTTGGAGTTCTCACCAAATGTCACTACTCCTCCACTTTTTGGCTTTAAGTCCATGAATCTACTCTTGTCTCTGGTCATATGCCTCGAGCATCAACTATCAAGGTACCATGAGTTTTGACTTTGTGATTTGGCCTTGTAGCAATGCTCCCCCTACAAACAAAGATATTAAACTTTTGTTTTTGGTACCCAAATCATTTTGGGTCCACGTGTGTTAGCTCCCAAAAGCTTGGTTCCCTTAGGAATCCAAGGTGACATAGCAACAATATCATTAGACTTGACGAGTTCCTTAGGAACCCATACACTCCTAATCCTTTTAAGTCTATTATGTCTAGGAAGGTTAATTTGTTTGTAGTTATTAGTCTTTCTCCTAGGTTGGTTTGTTTTAGATGATTCACCTTTTTCATGCATCACATTACCAACATTCTTGAAAGACTCTTTGAGCTTGTTAAGCTCATCTAACACCTTTTAGTGTTCACTATTGCATTGAGAAAGAAGATTATTTAGGTCTACATTTTTTTCTTGGAAGAATTTAAGTTCATCTTTCAAACCTAAAATCTTTTTCTCAAATTTTAAGTTAGCTTGAGAAAGTGAGTCATTTTTATCATTTAATTACGAAATAATTTTCTTATTTCTAATGACCGACTCTTTGTACTTCTCAACTAACTCATCATAAACCTCTTGCAACTCATCACATGCATCATGTAATTCATCAAATGTAAAGTCAAAAGATGATGAGTTAGATGTTACCATGGAGGAATCTCCTCAAGTGCCATGAGGCAAAGGTTGGCCACTTTGTGTTCATCATCCTCGGATGACTCCTCATCACTCCAAGTAGCAAGCTTGGCTTTGAGCTTCTTCTTCTTCTTTTCTACCTCTAGCTTCTCCACTCTTTTCTCTTCCTTCTTCTTTTCTTCTTCCCTTCCTTGCTTCATGATCTCATGAGTAAGGAGAGAACCCACTAGCTCATCAAGTTTTTGGCCTCGATGATTGCGGTTCTCTTCCCATCCCAAGATTCGGGAAGTGAGTAGAGTAGCTTCCGGACAAGTTTGTCTTTCGGGATTGTCTCTTCAAAACCTTTAAGCCCGTTGAAGATAGTTGAGAAGCGATCAAACATCTTGGACACGATTTCGTCGGGCTCCATCTTGAAATTCTCATAACTAAGATTGAGAATTCGAATCTTGGTCTCCTTTACATCACTAGCTCCTTCATAGGTGGTCTCTAGTGTGTCCCATACTTCCTTGGCACTTTCAATGGAGGAGACTTTAGAGTAGATGTTAGGACCGAAAGAGCAAAATAACATGTGAAGAGCTTTATCGTTGATTTGTATCTTCCTTCTCTCTTCTTCACTCAACTCAATCTTCTTCTTTAGAACCAATCATCCTTCATCATCCCGCTTCAATAGAATATAGGGACCATCTTCAATGACATCCCAAAATAGGTAATCGTTGGACTTGATGAAGAGGCACATCTGGTTCTTCCAAAATGGACAGTTGTCACCATTGAAGAATGGCGGTTTGTGGTGGATTGAGACTCGTACAAGCTAGACCCGGAGGTAGATGTCATGGCTAGATTTTTGGATGATCACACTCTTCCTAGGAACTCCTCTTGTGGTTGTTAATCCTTCAAAGAGGTAGGCTCTGATACCAATTGTTAAGTGGATCAATGGAGTGATCAATGCCAAGAGGGGGTGAATTGGGCTTTTAAAAATTTGTTGGTGAATGATAGCTAAAAATGAAGAACAAAGGATTTTAGAGTGGTTCAAGTTCCAAATGAACTCTACATCCACTACCTTAGCTACCATTAAGGATTTGCAACAATTCACTAATTTGTTCTTCCCCTTTTAAAGGATTAGGAGGTAACCTTTACACAACCGGTCAAATTTTCTACCCAAAATTTGACCAAACCCTCACAAGTGAACAAAGAAGAAATTGGGCAAGAAAGATATCTCTCAAATACAATATTGCCCCTTTCAGTACAAACACTCAACCCAAATTTGAGATATGATAGGAATTGAATACAACACAATTTGGGGTTTACAAGAAATTGGAAAATAAAAACAATGAGCTTGGATTTTTGCTTGGATGTTTATCTTTGATGCAATAGTTGTTGTTGGTCTTCAATAAGCTTCAATTTATACCTTCTCTATCAATTCTAGCCGTTTGGGTGGTTCAGGTATTGATTATAGCCGTTGGGACCCTCTCTTGCCACCATAAATGCACTTTTGTAGCTATCTGTATCGGTACACGAAGACCCGTATCGATACATGTCTCAAAACAGAAAGAGTCGTTGCACATAATAAAAAAGGCGTATCGAAACGCGTGTAACCGTATCGATACGGGATAGGGACCGTTTCAATACGGATAAGACCGTATCGATACCTTTTTCTCAACTTAGCTCACTGGAAGTTTCTGTTTCGATACTGGTAACACCGTATCGATACGGGTCAACTGCCACTTTAAATGTTAGTTACCTAACGACTGACACCAACAGTCGAAAATATTTAAAAAACTTTGAATTAAAAATTTCGTTAAAACTGTTTCGATACGGATTGAACCGTATCGGTACAGCATTCGAACTCCTTCGGTTTTTATAGAGGGGCGTATCGATACAAATTGAATCTGTTTCGATACGATATTTCGATACGGTTAAGAGCGTATCGAAACATGTCTTTCTAGTAGCCAACTTTGTAAAAAAGGTATCGATACGGCTTCAAGCGTATCGATACGCCTATACGTTTTTCAACACTTTGGCTCTGGAACACTTAGAATATATTTGAAGTTTGAGTTTTTCAAATCAGATTAAGATGTTGGTGATTTAAAAATCATTTAAGAGACTTAGAAATTTATTTCAAGTTTTCAATTTAATCCTTAACATACTTAGTTATATCAAAATCAAACATAGGTTTTACAAAAAGCTCGTTGTCAACTATATGAACTCCTAAATTTTGATTAAAACTAGTTTGGCGCTCATATTTGTAGAGGCTTCGGACGAGCGAGTCTAAATGGGCACGTTGGACTTTTAAATGAGTAAAAAGTACATAAATTTAGTTTTTGCAATATAATCATGTTGAAAAGCTCGTAGTAAACTATATGAACTCCTAAATTTTGATTGAAACTAGTTTTACGGTCATTTTTGTTGAGGTTTCAGATGAGCGGGTCTAAATGTGCCTTAAAATGAACCTGTTTAACTTTTAACTAAGTAAAAAGTACAAAAATTGAGTTTTTGCAATATAATCACGTTGAAAAGCTCGTAGTCAACTATATGAACTCCAAAAATTTTATTAAAACTAGTTTTGCGGTAATTTTTATAGATGTTTCGGACGAGCGGGTCTAAACGGGTCGTAAAAAGGAACTGTTGGACTTTTAACTAAGAAAAAAGTACAAAATTTGAGTTTTTGCAATATAATCATATTGTAAAGCTCGTATCCAACTATATAAACTCCTAAATTTTGATTGAATCTAGTTTTGCGATCATTTTTGTAGAGGTTTCGGACGAGCGGGTCTAAATGGGCTATAAAAAAGTACATAAATTGAGTTTTTGTAAAATAATCGTGTTGAAAAGCTCGTGATCATCTATATGAACTCCTAAAATTTGATTAAAACTAGTTTTGTGGTTATTTTTGTAGATGTTTCGGATGTGCGGGTCTGAACGGGCCGTAAAAAGAACCCGTTAGACTTTTAACTGAGTAAAAAGTACAAAAATTGCGTTTTTGCAATATAATCATGTTCAAAAGCTCGTAGTCAACTATATGATCTCCTAAAATTTAATTAAAACTAGTTTTGCGATCCTTTTTGCAGAGTTTTTGGACGAGAAGGTCTAAACGGACCGTAAAATTGACCCGTTGGACTTTTAATTGAGTAAAAAATACAAAAATTAAGTTTTTGCAATATAATCGCGTTGAAAAGATCGTAGTCAACTATATGAACTGCTAAAATTTGATTAAAACTAGTTTTGCGGTCCTTTTTGTAGAGGTTTCGGAAGAGCGGGTCTAAATGGGCCTTAAAATGGACCCGTTGGACTTTTAACTGAGTAAAAAGTACAAAAATTGAGTTATTGCATTATAATCTTGTTGAAAAGCTTGTAGTCAACTACATGAACTCCTAAAATTTGATTAAAACTAGTTTTGCGGTCCTTTTTGAAGAGGTTTCGGACGAGAAGGTCTAGATACGACGTAAAATGAACCCGTTGGACTTTTAACTGAGTAAAAAGTACAGAAATTGAGATTTTGCAATATAATCGTGTTGAAAATCTCATGATCAACTATATGAACTTCTAAATTTGATTAAAACTAGGTTTGCGGTAATTTTTGTAGATGTTTCGGACGAGCAGGTCTAGATTTGCCGTAAAATGGACCCGTTGGACTTTTAAATAAGTAAAAAAGTAAAGAAATTGAGTTTTTGCAATATAATCATGTTGAAAAGCTCGTATTAAACTATATCAAGTCCAAAATTTTTATTAAAAGTAGTTTTGCGGTCATTTTTGTAGAGGTTTCGGACGAGCAGGTCTAAATAGGCCGTAAAATGGACCCGTTGAACTTTTAACTGAGTAAAAAGTACAAAAATTGAGTTTTTGCAATATAATCATGTTGAAAAGCTCGTAGTCAACTATATGAACTCTTAAATTTTGATTAAAACTAATTTTGCGGTCATTTTTGTAGAGGTTTCGGACGAGCGGGTCTAATTGGGCCGTAAAATGAACCCGTTGGTCTTTTAACTGAGTAAAAAGTACAAAAAATGAGTTGTTGCAATATAATCATGTTGAAAAGCTCGTAGTCAGCTATATAAACTCCTCAAATTTGATTAAAAGTAGTTTTACGGTCTTTTTGTAGAGGTTTCGTACGAGAAGGACTAGATACGCCGTAAAATGGACTCGTTGGACTTTTAACTGAGTAAAAAGTACATAAATTGAGTTTTTGCAATATAATCGTGTTGAAAAGCTCGTGATCAACTATATGAACTCCTAAAATTTGACAAAAACTAGTTTTGCGGTAATTTTTTAGAGGTTTCGGACGAGCGGGTCTAGATTGGCCGTAAAATGTACCCATTAGACTTTTAACGTAGTAAAATGTACTGAAATTGAGTTTTTGAAAAATAATTGTGTTGAAAAGCTCGTGATCAACTATATGAACTCCTAAAATTTGATAAAAACTAGTATTTCGATAATTTTTGTAGAGGTTTCGAACGAGCGGGTCTAAACGGGCCGTAAAATGGACTCGTTGGACTTTGAACTGAGTAAAAAGTACATAAATTTAGTTTTTGTAATATAATCGTATTGAAAAGCTCGTGAACAACTATATGAACTCCTAAAATTTGATTAAAACTAGTTTTACGGTCATTTTTGTAGATTTTTCTGACGAGCGGGTCTAAACGGGCCGTAAAAAGGACCCGTTACACTTTTAACTGAGTAAAAAGTACATAAATTAAATTTTTGCAATATAATCGTGTTGAAGAGCTCTAAGACAACTATATGAACTCCTAAATTTTGATAAAAACTAGTTTTGCGGTCATTTTTATAAAGGTTTCAGACGAGCGGGTCTAAATGGGCCGTAAAATGGATCCGTTGGACTTTTTACTAAGTAAAAAGTACATAAATTTTGTGTTTGTAATATAATCGTGTTGAAAAGCTTGTGAACAACAATATGAACTCCTAAAATTTAATTAAAACTAGTTTTGCGGTCATTTTTGTAGATTTTTCAGACGAGTGGGTCTAAACGGGCCGTAAAAAGGACCCGTTAGACTTTTATCAGAGTAAAAAGTACATAAATTTAGTTTTTGAAATATAATCGTATTGAAAAGCTCGTGAACAACTATATGTACTCCTAAAATTTAATTAAAACTAGTTTTGCGGTCATTTGTGTAGATTTTTCGGACGAGCAGGTCTAAACGGGACGTAAAAAGGACCCGTTAGACTTTTAACTGAGTAAAAAGTACATAAATTGAGTTTTTGCAATATAATCGTATTGAAGAGCTCGTAGTCAACTATATGAACTCCTAAATTTTGATTAAAACTAGTTTTGCGGTCATTTTTGTAAAGGTTTCAGACGAGCGAGTCTAAATGGGCCGTAAAATGGATCCGTTGGACTTTTTACTAAGTAAAAAGTACATAAATTTTATGTTTGTAATGTAATCGTGTTGAAAAGCTCGTGAACAACAATATGAACTCCTAAAATTTAATTAAACTAGTTTTGCGGTCATTTTTGTAGATTTTTCAGACGAGCGGGTCTAAACGGGCTGTAAAAAGGAGCCGTTAGACTTTTAACAGAGTAACAAGTACAAAAATTTAGTTTTTGCAATATAATCTTATTGAAAAGCTCGTAGTCCACTATATGAACTCCTAAATTTTGATTAAAACTAGTTTTGCGATCTTTTTTGTAGATGTTTCGGACGCGAAGGTCTAAAAGGGCCGTAAAATGGACCTGTTGGACTTTTAACTGAGTAAAAAGTAAAAAAATTGAGTTTTTGCAATATATTCATGTTGAAAAGCTCATAGTCAACTATATGAACTCCTAAAATTTGATTAAAACTAGTTTTGCGGTTCTTTTTGTAGATGTTTCGGACGAGCGGGTCTAAATGGACCCGTTAGACTTTTAGCTGAGTAAAAAGTAAAGAAATTGAGTTTATGCAATATAATCGTGTTGAAAAGCTCGTGATCAACTGTATGTACTCCTAAATTTTGATTAAAACTAGTTTTGCAGTCATTTTTGTAGAGGTTTCGGACGAGCGGGTCTAAATGGGCCGTAAAACGGACTCGTTGGACTTTTAACTGAGTAAAAAGTACAAAAATATAGTTTTTGCAATATAATCATGTTGAAAAGCTCGAGTCAACTCTATGAACTCCTAAATTTTGATTCAAACTAGTTTTGCGGTAATTTTTGTAGAGGTTTCGGACAAGCAGGTCTAAATGGACACTGTTGAGTGGATCGATTGAATGATCAAGACCAAGAGGGGGTGAATTGGGATTTAAAAACATTGTGGAGTGAAAGGGAAATTTAAAAATGAAGAACCAAAGATTTTAGAGTGGTTCAATTTCCAAATGAACTCTACATCCACTACCTTAGCTACCACTAAGGATTTCAACAATTCACTATTTGTTCTTCCCCTTTTCAAGGCTTAGGAGGTAACCTTTACACAACAGGTCAAATTTTCTACCCAAAATTTGACCAAACCCTCATAAATAATCAATGAAGAAATTGGACAAGAAGTATATCTCTCAAATACAAATTTGTCCCTTAAAGTACAACACTCAACCCAAATTTGAAGATAAAATAAGAATTGGATACAACACAATTTGGGAATTACAAGAGATTGGAAATTAGGCACACTTGAGGTTGGATTTTTGCTAGAATGTTTGTCTTTAATGCAATAGTTTTCGCTGGTCTTCAAAGAGCTTCAATTTATACTTCCTTTATCAATTCTTGCCGTTTGGGTGGTTGGGGAATTGAATAGAGTCGTTGGAACCCTCTATTTCCACCATAAATGCACTTCTGCAGCTATCTGTATCGGTACACGGGGAGCCGTATCAATACATGTCTCAAAAAATAAAGAGCCGTTGTACATAATAAAGACGGGGTATCAAAATGCACATAGGCGTATCGGTACGGGACAGGGAGTGTATCGAAACGGATAAGACCGTATCGATACCTTTTTCTCAACTTAGCTCACTAGAAGTTTCCGTTTTAATACGAGGGTTTACCGTATCGATACGAGTCAACTGCCATTTTAAATGTTGGTTACCTAACAACTGACACCAACGGTCGAAAGCATTTAAAACAATTCAAATTAAAAATTCAATTAAAACCGTATCGATACGGGTAAAGCCGTATCGGTACGCCATTCAAACTTCTTCAGTTTTATAGAGAGAGCGTATCGATACAGATGCAATCTTTTTTGATACGCTATTTCGACACGGTTAAGAGCGTATCGAAATGCGTCTTTACAGTAGCCAACTTTGTAAAAAAGGTATCGATACGGCTGGAAGCTATTCGATACACCTGGACGGTTTTCAATAGTTTGGCCTTGGAACACTTAGAAAATATTTGGAGTTTGGGTTTTTCAAATTAGTTTTAAAATGTTGGTGATTTAAAACTTATTAAGGAGACTTAGAAAACAATTTCAAGTTTTTCAATTTGATCCTTAACAACTTAATTATATCAAAATCAAACATAGGTTTCACAATCTCCCCCTTTTTGATATAACAAAACCAAAACTTGAAATTTTTGACACTTTGAAAAACTTTGCAAAATTAACTCCCCCTTAATATGAGCTAGGTAACTTTTAAGTTGAAAATCAAAATTTTTAAGTGTTGTGAGCTTCCCTCTCCCCCTTTTTGTTAGATCAAAAATAATTGAGACAAAGTAAAGTGCATAACTTAGGCAAAGGTATAAATAGGCAAGCACCATAATTATCATTAAGTTCAAAATAAAGCATAACATTAACTTAAAAAATCCAACAAAACAGAAAATCAAAGAATAGGTTTAAAATAAAGCAAACTTAATCCTAAAAACATGAAACAAAGGTGCATAAATAAAATATCCTAAATGATATGCATGGAATGCAAGGAGATACTACTAGGCATCATCTTCGTCGTCTTCATCATCTTCATCTTCATCCACAATGGGATCATCATTCCTCATGCTATTTCGCCACTCATCATGGAAAGCGGTGAGAGAGATGTTCATAGAATTGTGATCACTTTCAAGAGTTGTGAGGCGGTTCTCCATATTCATCAAACGAGTATCAATCGTTGTAAACCCCGAAGCCATCTCTGTACGCAATCCCATGAATTGTTCATTAAGGAAAGTCATTAGAGCATCCATGGATGGTTGATGAGGAGGTGGAGGAGCTTAAAGAACTTGTTCACCTTGAGGATTTTCCAATTGTGTCGCGGCCTCGGTTGGCAGCTCGGATAAACGTAACCAACTACCATTAAAATAATGGAACTTGCCCCTTGCAAGAGAGCGTTCATCAATGGGATCGGTGAGGGGAGTTGGGAAGTCATGCGAGCAATCAATTTCCTTTTGTATAAAGAAATAGCTTAGGGTCGTACCATAGGTGAAGGAAGTGACAAGAGTGGTGTGGCGATGTTGCACAAGATAACCGATCTCCGCAAACATGATACGAGCAAGGTTTGGACATTTTCTCTCACGGAAGCATCGAATCCAAAAGTCATCCACTTGAGGGATGGTAGAGTACTTTCCTCCGGAAGGCCGAAGCCTCCAAGAGACCATCAAATGAAGGATCTGATCTTGAGCATTGAGAGCGGTGACAGAACCACTAAGAACATGGCCTAAAGCGTTCTCATCATCAAGGCCTTCATCCTCCAACTTAAAAACCTCACAAATAGATTTGACATCTAGAGTGATTTTCTTGCCCATGAGATAGGAATTAACCCCGGTAACAACCCCATCACGATTAGCACAACATTTGGCATTAGCATAAAAGATTAAAACCAAAATATGAAAATAAAACCCGAGAATGGAGAGAAAATCCATAAACTTCCAACGTTGGAGCAAAGGTAGATATTCAAACTTGAATCGCTCCGAGTCAAGAAAAGGGATAGAGATTACCCTTTCCGGACGGATCTTGTAGTTTTGGAATTGACGAAAATATGTGAGAGCTCCTTGGGTTTGGAAAGAGTGTTGATAGATTTCGGTGAGATTCGGACGAGCACCCTCTACGGTATTGGATGATTCATCGGTTTCATTGAGACGAGTTCTCTTCCTAGATGGATCCATGAACTAGAAAACAAATGTATGAATTAATATTTCTTCATTCAACTCATTGAGAAATCAAAAATCAAGGAAAAAAATTTTACGAAAGAAAATTTTGAAAGAGAAATTTTGAAAAACAAGTTTTGTTAAAAAGACAAACATAAAAACAAAACAAAACAATTTGAAAACGAAAATAAAAAGAAAAAAGAAAGGGTTTTACCTTGATAGTGATTAAAGAAGAATGAAAGAAAAGCCTAGCACCAAATTAATGAAAAAGCCTTAGAGCTTTGCTTGATTTGAAACCTTCTTGATGTTTTTGAGTTGTGGTGTGAAAATATGAGAGAGGAAGAGGCTATTTATAGGCTAAAAACGGCAAGGGTTTTCAAGGTTTTGAGAATTTTAGTTTTGGTAAAAGTTGAAGACTTTAAATGCAAAATTAAAGCAGTCTGCGCAATCGCTTATCGATACGCCTGAGGGTGTATCGATACGGGGGTAAAAACGCAATTCCCATAAAAATGCCCGTTGAAGGATCGTATCGAAACGGATGCAATCCGTATCGAAACGATTGAAGCTCGTATCGAAACGAGTTTAACCATATCGATACACGCTTAAGGCAAAATGTATTCTGGTAAGCTAATGAAGTACGCGTATCAATACGCTTAGGGTCGTATTGATACCATAAGCCCATAAATGCATTTTAGGCCTAAAGAACAACCATAAGATCGATTCTAACACCTCCTAAAGGTATGCAAATGATAAATGAGCAGTTCTAAGCATATTTTAATAGAAACATACTCCTCCTAGCTGTAGGCATGGATATTTTCAAGTGTTACAACACACAAACATGCAATTTCACAAGATCAAGCAATTTTAAGCACAAAAGAGGTCCTAAAAGGTCAAGAAAGGCTAGTTAGACCTAACTCTCTCCTAAGGGACCAAAAATGCTCTTTGTCTAAAGGTTTTGTAAATATGTCCGCTAATTGATTTAAGGTGTCAACATACTCTATAACAACATCTTCTTTAAGGACATGATCTCTAATGAAATGATGCCTTATTTCTATGTGTTTGGTTCTAGAGTGTTGGATGAGACTTTTTGTCAAACATATGGCACTAGTGTTGTCACACTTAAGGGGTATGGTTTCAACTTTAAAATTATAATCTAAGAGTTGGTTCTTCATCCAAAGGACTTGATCACAACAACACCCTAAGGATATGTACTCGGCTTCGGTGGAAGATAAGGCTACACTATTTTGTTTCTTAGAGAACCAAGATATGAGCATACTACCTAGGAATTGACAAGTTCCCGAAGTACTCTTCCTATCGATTTTACACCCCCATAATTTGCATCTGAATAAGCATGAAGGTTGAAGGTGGAGTCTCTAGGGTTCCAAAGACCCAAGCAAGGAGTGTCTCTAAGGTACCTAAAGATTCTCTTAATAGCTACAAGGTGTGACTCTATAGGACTAGCTTGAAACCTAGCGCACAAGCAAACACTAAACAAGATATCCGGTCTACTTGCGGTAAGGTAAAGCAATGATCCAATCATAGAACGGTAAAGCTTAGAGTCAACACACTTACCTCCTTCATCCTTGTCAAGCTTTTTAGATGAGCTCATAGGTGTGGCTTGAGGCTTTTCATTCTCCAAGCCAAACTTCTTGAGCATATCCTTGATGTATTTTGCTTGATTGATGAAGGTGACATCCTTCCTTTGCTTGATTTGGAGTCCCAAAAAGAATGAGAGCTCCCCCATCATGCTCATCTCGAATTCACCTTGCATTAGCTTAGCAAACTCTTTACAATGACATTCGTTAGTAGAACCAAAAATAATGTCATCAACATAAATTTGTACTACTAAGATGTCATTTTTATACCTTTTTATAAAAAGTGTAGTGTCCACCTTACCTTTTTCAAAACTTTTTTTCAACTAAAAAGTTTGAAAGTCTTTCATACCAATCTCTAGGAGCTTGTTTTAAACCATAAAAAGCTTTAGTAATTTTGAAAACATGATTTGGAAATTTTGAGTCTTCAAAACCCGGTGGTTGTTCCACATACACTTCATTTATAAAACCATTTAAAAATGTGCTTTTAACATCCATTTGAAAAAGCTTGAAATCATGATGACATGCATATGCAAGCAACATCCTAATGGCTTCCATTCTAGCTACCGGTGCATAGGTTTCATCAAAATTTATTCCCTCTTATTGAGTGTAACCTTGTGCTACTAGTCTAGCTTTATTTCTCACAATGTTACCACTCTCATCTAGTTTGTTCCTAAAGACCCATTTAGTTCCTATAGTAGATTGATTACTAGGCCTATCAACTAATGTCCAAACATTACTTCTCTACAATTGATTTAACTCTTCTTGCATAGCCATAATCCAAAAATCATCTTTCAATGATTCTTTTATATTCTTAGGCTCTATGCATGAGATAAATGCAACATGATTCATTAATCTAAGAGAAGATCGAGTGGTTACCCCCTTGGATGGATCACCCAAGATTTCACCATCTTTGACATAGTTGAACTCCCTTGGGTAGCTCACTTCCTTTTCCTCAAGAGCCAAGTCCTTCAAGGCTTCAAGAGGTGGATCTTGTGTGTCCTCTTCTTTTGTTGGAATCTCATCCTTCTTTGAAGTTTGTCCTCCATCAAAGGTATTTATGATTCCTACATCATCATCGTCACAAGAATCCTTCCTTGGAAGGAGGTTATAATCGAATACAACATGTATAGATTCTTCTACTACTATAGTTCTCTTGTTAAATACACGATATGCTTTAGGGGTTAAAGAATATCCTATGAAAATAGCTTCATCACTTTTTGCATCAAATTTACCTAAGTTGTCTTTTCCATTATTTAAAACAAAACACTAGCAACCAAATGGATGAAAATAGTTAATGTTAGGCTTTTTAGATTTTAAATTCTCATAAGGTGTTTTCTTTAAAATTTGCCTAATCATTACTCGGTTAACAATGTAGCAATCGGTGTTTGTGGCTTCCGCCCAAAAATATTTAGGTAAATTGTTTTCACAAAGCATGGTTCTAGCCATTTATTGTAAAGTTCTATTTTTCCTCTCAACTACCCCATTTTGTTGAGGAGTTCGAGGAGCCGAAAATTGTGGCTAATACCATTTTCATTTAAAAACTCTTCAAACCCTAAATTTTGAAATTTGGTTCCATGATCACTCCTAATATGGGAAATTTTGAGTTCAAGATCATTTTGGGTTAGTTTTGAAAATGTGATTAATTTTTCTAAAGCCTCATCTTTAGTACGTAAAAATAGAACCCAAGTAAATCTAGAAAAATCATCAACAAGAACAAATGCATAAGATTTACCACCCAAGCTCATAGTGTAACGCCCCGGTTTTGGGCTTAGAAGTTTTGGGCGTTGACCGGTTTGGTCAAAGTGCGGTTCGAATATATAAGAGTGAATTTAGGAAAGCCTAGTTCGGGTTGCATTAAAAATATGGAAAAATGTTCTAAAATCCTCTTTTAATATATATAAGTGAACTGTGAAATCAATTTTACAAAATGAGGTTTGGAAGGGTGACATTTTGGCTAGTGACCAAAATGTAAATTTTGAAAACTGCGAGACTGTTTTAGAAAGGATTGAAACTTTGAATCTTTAAGGAGCTAATTACCCCAAGGGAGTTTCTCCAGATTTTTCTAAGATATTTTATGCTTTAATTCTGATTTTAAACAAAAGGAAAAGTGGAGGGAAGTTATTTCCTAACTAATTTTCCTAAAATCTCATTTTTCTCTTCTCTCATTTTCTCTTAAACCAAACACTTTTCTCCAGAGATTTCACCTCTGATTTTGACACTAAAATCTCTCTTTTCAATCCTCTTTTGATTGCTAATCATCTTATCAACAAAACCTCACCAATTGCCATTGGATTATTCAAGCTTTTTGGTTCTAAAAAAGGAGAAACTCAAGTTTGGAGGTAAGAACGTCCTTCTCCTCTGAACTTCAAGTTCTTTAATGAAATTCCTAAGTTCTCAATCCTTATTTGGTGATTTATAAAAGGTTTTTAAGGTTGTGTAATGGATCTTGGCTTTAAATGGAAGATTTGATGATTTTTGATGAATTTTCGTTGGATCTGTTAAAGCAGTGATTTGAGGTGTATAATTGGGTATAAATGAATGTTAATTTGATATGGAATTGAGTTTTAACTAATGCAATCCCGGATAGGTTGAATTTCCTAAGTTTAGCTTGTGGTTCTTGGTTGTTTTTGGGTGATCTTGTGGATCTGTTGTTGCTGGAGGTATAAGGATGTTGTTAGGTCCTTTTTAGTTGTTAAATGATGTTTAAGGATGCTTAGTTTTGATGGTTTATGGCTGGGCTTTGTTGAGGAGTTGTTTGGATACATTTTCGGTTGTGTTTGGTGGCCGAAAATGGAGTGTGGATGAGAGCAGCGAGTTTAGGTGCTTTCATTGAAGCTATTAATGCATGATGATGCATTAATCTACTGTTTTAATGTGTTAAAACAGGGGAGTCATCTTTGGATCCAAGTGGTGGTGATCCGGAGGCTTGATTTGGTGTTTCGGCAAGAGGCGAAACAGAATCGGTGAGTGGATTTTGGTTTTCGGCTTTGAAACCAATGTTTTGGAGGTTTGGGAGCTTAGTCTAAGTCTAAACAACTTTGCTAAGCTCAAGAGTAAGTTTTCGGAAAAACTCTCTTGTTGAGGAACCATGTGATGGTTGGGTGCAATGTGTTTGTTGCATGTTTAAATTCTGTTTTTAAAGCATATCTAGCATGTGTGTTGCTGAGATTATAAGCCATGTGTTTAAGGAAGCTCAAGGTTAGAGTTCCTTGTTTTTGAACATTGTATAAATGTTGTTTGATGCTTAAAGATGCATGATGTTTATGGCTTGGTTAAATGCTTTAAAACACTGGATTATTGATGATATATGATGTATATTGGCAAGTGATGTTTTTGAAAAGGTTAAGGTCACTAAGGTGGTTAAAAGTCCTTGAGTGAGCCTTGTTTACTTAAGAACATCAAGGTGGTTAAAAGTCCTTGGATGGTTCTTGTTACGGACACAAAGGTGTTTAAAAGTCCTTGTGTGGTCCTTTCCAAGGTGTTTAAAAGTCCTTGGGCCAAGGTGTTTAAAAGTCCTTGGGGTGATTTATATCATGGTGTTTAAAAGTCCATGGCCAAGGTGTTTAAAAGTCCTTGGGGTCAAGGTTTTTAAAAGTCCTTGAGGTGAAACTTGTTAAGGACACAAAGGTGTTTAAAAGTCCTTGTTTGGTCCTTGCCATGGTGTTTAAAAGTCCTTGGGGATAAGATCACAATGGTATTTAAAAGTCCATGTGTGAGTCTTATGTTGATCTTGTTTTAAAGATGGTAATTATCACTTGTGGCCAATATGACATGTTATGATGTGAAGCATGAGATGCTTGTTTAAGATTGCTTGTGAGCATGTCTAAATGTATTTTGAAGTATGATTTATAAATGAGTTTTATAAATGCATTATTGTGTGGTTCTAAGGAGCTTTCCTCACTAAGCTTTTGCTTACGCTCTCTCTCTTTTCTTAAACCAATAATGCAGAGCATTAAAGTGCATTGAGGGCAGCAAGGAGGGCAAGCAATCAAGTGGAAGTTAAGCTCATGTATGAGAAGGTTTTCTTAAACACTTTTAGCTTTTGGCATTTGGCAATGGGGGACCTATGTTGTTGTTTTGGGAGATGTTTGGAACTCCCTAAGTTGGATTTATGTTGTTGTTAATGTTGGTTTTTGTAATTGGCCATTATGTGTTGGTTTGAAGGCTTTTGTGCATGAATGGTTGCTTGTGTAGGAAGCATGCCTTTAGATTTGGGGCTTTTCATATATGTTGATATAATGATGATTGGTTGATGCAAATATGTCTCTTGTATGTTGTATGAGATGCTGGTAAAGTTTGATAGCAATTGGAGCATTATTGGTTGGTCAATTGCATGTTTAGGCAAGCGAATTTCTGCATTTTGTGCAGGCCGTATCGGAACAGTGCCTACCGTTTCGGAACGGGTGCCTCGAAGCAGCCCAGGCGTCCGAAACGGGTGACACCGTTCCGAAACGGAAAGGCTACTGTCAGCCCTCGTTTCGGTACGCGTTGCGGAACGGCCCCGCGTTTCGAAACGGGTTGTCTCCCGTTTCGGAACGGATGACCGTTGGGGGCTGACATTGGTAGTTATATGTTTCAAAATGTTTGCATTTTGGTCCTGAAACTTGTATGTGCAAATGTATGAGTTTGGAATGTCCGTTTGAGCTGAAATTTTGGCCGAGATGCATGAAACATGATTAATTTCAAGTTGGTAACTTGAATTTGGGTGAAGTCCTTATATTTATCAGAATTTACAATTTGGTCCCTAAAGTTGTAATTTGTTCAATTGGGTCCCTGTTCGATCTCTGATGTTTATGATCTTTGAGTATGTTGTTTGAATGATCATAACTAGGGTTAATGTGCATCTAGACAAGTTTAAAAAGAAAAAAAAAGGTCGTTAATCAAGGTTGACTTTCGGGTTGACTTTGGTTTTCCCCGTGTGACTTTCTTAATTCGGGTCAACCGTCTAGGCCGGGTTAAGGGGGTTACATTTGGTGGTATCAGAGCCGAGTTCTCGAGTAAATGGGAATGTGTATGTGAATGTTTAAAGTGTGTATGCTTTGTATGCTTGTTGAGTGAAAGCATGTTGAGTGGATTGCATGTATGTTGCAATTGAGATGTATGCTGTGATGAATCATGTTGTGGGTACCCATTGCCAAATCAAAGCTAATGAAATGATGTTGTTTTTAATTGGAAATGAGCTTGAGTACTTGGATTGCTTACCTTGCTGGGCCTGACTTTGTTTATTTTGCATTGTGATTGCATAATTAGAGTATGGCACCTCGTAGAGAGTTGAGGAGTAATGCGCGAGCTACGGCTCAGAAAGAGAATGAAAATGAGGAGAACGTTGAGAGCGCGGTTTTACCTCCTCCACCTGGTGGTGGTGGTGCTGGGGCTAAGGAAGCTGGAGCTGCAGCTGGTGCTGAGGCTGCAGGACCTGAGGCTGGTCAGGGGCAAGCTGTTCCTGACATGACGTGTTAATTCAAGCTATAGCTGGTGCTTTTCAAGCAGCGGTAGCTGGAGCTCGTGGAGCTGGGCATCAGGAAGATGCTGGAGTTAGACTACCTTTGGAGCGTTTGCGTAGTCTGGGAGGGACTGAGTTCAGGGGTATGTCTGCTGAAGGTTCTGAGGCTTGGTTAGAGAGTACCAAGAGAATCTTGGGACAGATGAGTTGCACTGATGTGCAGAAGCTTGGCTGTGTTGTGTCCTTGCTGCAGAAGGATGCATATACGTGGTGGACAACCACTATTGCTGGGATGGCAGAAGCTGATGTGACTTGGACATTCTTTCAGAATGTGTTCAAGAGAAGGTATCTGGGTGTGAGGTACCTAGATGAGAAAAAGAGGGAGTTCATGTCTCTTACTCAAGGGAGCATGACGGTGGCTGAGTATGAAGTACAGTTTGTTCGACTCAGTCAATATGCACCTGAGCTTGTCCCCGATGAGCGGGCGAGGTGTGAAAGGTTCCGTTATGGCTTAGTGACGGATGTGAAGATGTATGTGCTGGCCACCGAGTATGATGATTTTGATGTGCTGGTGGGCCGAGCAAAGGACATAGAGATGAACTTGGGTTTATCTGCTAAAGGTGCTGGTAAGCGAGCAGCTGAGTATAGTTTCGGTGGTGGACAGAACAAGAGGGGACGTGATTAGAAGTATCAGTCCTCGGCTAAGCGAGGTGGTGGAGCACCTGCCCGGGGAGGCAACGCTAGAGCTGATCCGAGTGCTTGTTGGATTTGTGGTTCTCATGGTCACATGAAACGTGATTGTCCTCGTGCTGTGAGGGAGGTGCAAGCTCCTGTTGCGGCAGCTGGTAATGGTTGCTGGAGCTGTGGATCTTCGGATCATTTGAGGCATGATTGTCCTATGTTGGCTGATGGCCAAGTTCGTGCTCCTGTTGTTGCAGCACCGCAGAGAGGTCGTGGGCGCGGCCGTGGTAATTTCCAGCGGAGAGAGGAATGTGGCCGAGGTGTGGCTCATGTTGTAGCTGTACAGCCAGAGGGTGGCGGGCAGGCTAGAGTGTTTGATCAGCGAGAGGGGAGGAATGACGCGGATGTGATCGCAGGTACTTTTACTCTGCAATCCTTGTCATTACTTTCCTTGATTGATTCTGGATCTACGCACTCTTACATATTGCGTGAGCATGCTGAATTGCTTGGTTTGCCTGTTGAGTCTTTGGATGTTGGTATGCGTGTCACTAGTTTTTTTGGTGAGACTGTTGTGACTCGAAAGTTGTATAGAAGGTGTCCTTTGGTTGTTCAAGATCATGTTTTTCATGTTGACCATATGGAGTTACCTTTCTATGGTTTTGATGTAATCCTTGGTATGGATTGGCTTGCTGAGCATCGTGCTGTGGTGGATTGTGAAAATAAGCGAGTTTCGCTGAAGCTTGCGGATGATTATGAAGTTGTTGTGGTTGGTGAGAATGTGAAGTTTCTTGCCAATGTGGTGTCTACGTTGGAGGCGAGCCGGATGCTGAGGCAAGGCTGTGAAGCTTACCTAGCTTTTGTGATGAATCCTAGCTCTAAGGAGTTGAGGGTGCAAGATATCAGGGTTGTGAAGGAGTTTCCTGGTGTGTTTCCTGAGGAGTTGCCTGGTTTACCTCCTAATCGCGAGGTGGAGTTTGGGATTGAGCTGTATGAGAATACAACTCCTGTGTCCATTACTCCCTATAGGATGGCACTTAAGGAGCTGAAAGAGATGAAGACGCAGTTGCAAGAGTTGCTTGAACGTGGTTTCATTCGGCCGAGTGTGTCGCCTTGGGGTGCACCAGTCTTGTTCGTGAAGAAGAAGGATGGCACTATGAGGATGTGCATTGATTACCGTCAGCTGAACAAGTTGACTATCAAAAATCGGTATCCTTTGCCGAGAATTGATGATCTCTTTGATCAATTTCGGGGAGCAGCTGTGTTCTCTAAGATTGACTTGAGGTCAGGGTATTACCAGTTGAAGGTGAAGGATGTGGATGTGCCTAAGACAGCTTTCAGAACAAGGTATGGGCATTATGAGTTCCTTGTGATGCCGTTTGGGTTGACAAATGCTCCTGCTGCTTTCATGGACATGATGAATCGTGTGTTTCATGAATACCTGGACAACTTTGTTGTGGTGTTCATCGATGATATCCTCGTGTACTCGCGTACTGAGGAGGAGCACGAAGAGCATTTGAGGATTGTTTTGCAGGCTTTGTTGGAGAATCAGCTTTATGCTAAGCTGAGCAAGTGCGAGTTCTGGTTAAGTGAGGTGGTGTTTCTTGGGCATGTGGTTTCTGCTAAGGGGATTCGTGTTGATCCTCAGAAGATTGAGGCGGTGATGAATTGGAAGGTTCCTAAGTCTGTTCATGAAGTTCGTAGTTTCCTCGGTTTGGCAGGATACTATCGGAGGTTTGTGGATGGGTTTTCTAAGATTGCTGCACCTTTGACAAAGTTGTTGCAGAAAGATGTTAAGTATGAATGGACGGAAGCGAGACAGCAGGCTTTTGAGAAGCTTAAAGCGGCTTTGACGCAAGCTCCTATCTTGGTTCAACCTAAATCAGGGAAAGAGTTTGTGGTGTATAGTGATGCATCCTATGTTGGTTTGGGATGTGTGTTGATGCAAGAGGGTAAGGTGGTGGCTTATGCATCGCGGCAGTTGAAGGTGCATGAGCGCAATTATCCTACGCATGACATAGAGTTGGCTGCAGTGGTTTTTGCTCTGAAGATCTGGAGACATTACCTGTATGGTGAGAAGTGTACTGTGTACACGAATCACAAGAGTTTGAAGTATCTGATGTCTCAGAAGGAGTTGAATCTCAGGCAGCGACGTTGGGTGGAGTTGCTCAAGGATTATGATTTGACGATTGAGTATCACCCTGGGAAGGCTAATGTTGTAGCGGATGCCTTGAGTAGGAAGGTAGCTGTTGAGCTGAGGGCTATGTTTGCCAGTTTGAGTATTTCGCATGATGGTGGTCTTGTGGCTGAGTTGCAAGTGAAACCATCTTTGGTTCAGTTGATCAAGGAAAAGCAGTTGCTGGATGATTCCTTGGTGCCGCATGTTCAAGATATCGCGGAGGGTAGACCTTCGGATTTCTGTTTTAATGGTGATGGAGTGTTGTGTTTTGGGAGTCGGATAGTAGTGCCTAATGATGCTGAGCTGAGGCGTGCTATTCTGACTGAAGGTCATAGTAGTCCTTTTGCTATGCACCCAGGTAGTACTAAGATGTATCGAGATCTTCGTGATGAGTACTATTGAGTGGGTTTGAAAAAGGATGTTGCGGAGTTTGTCAGCAGGTGTATGGTGTGTCAGCGAGTTAAGGCTGAGCATCAGTTTCCTTCAGGGTTGTTGCAACCGTTGAGAATCCCTGAGCGGAAGTGGGAGAGGGTTACCATGGATTTTGTATCTGGTTAACCTTTGTCACCATCGAAGAAGAATTCGGTGTGGGTGATTGTGGATCGCCTGACGAAGTGTGCGCATTTCTTGCCTGTGCATACTATGTTTTCTTTGGATAAGCTTGCGGAGCTGTACATTGCTGAGATTGTGCGGCTGCATGGTGTGCCTAAGTCGATTGTGTCGGATAGGGATCCGAGGATCACATTGCGGTTCTGGCAGTGTTTGCATCAAGCTCTGGGTACGAGGTTGAATTTCAGTACATCCTATCATCCTCAGTCGGATGGTCAGTCTGAGCGTGTTATCCAGATTTTGGAGGATATGTTGAGGTGCTGCGTGATTGAGTTTCAGGGCTCTTGGGAGAAGCATTTGCCTTTGGTTGAGTTTGCTTATAACAATAGTTATCTGGCGAGCATTCAAATGGCACCTTATGAGGCTTTGTACGGGAGGAAGTGTAGGACTCCTCTTTGTTGGGCTGAAACGGGTCAGAAGTTGGTTTCGATGTCGGCTTTGTTGAAAGGAACCACCGAGAAGGTGAAGCTCATTTGTGAGCGTTTGAAGGCAGCTTCTGATCGGCAGAAGTCTTACGTGGATTGAAGCGTAAGGAGATTGAGTATGCGGTGGGTGACCGTGTGTTCTTGAAGGTTTCGCCTTGGAAGAAGGTGATGAGGTTTGGCCGGAAGGGCATGTTGAGCCCTAGGTACATTGGACCATACGAGGTGGTTGAGCGTGTGGGTCCTGTTGCGTACAGGTTGAGGTTACCTCAAGAGTTGGAGAAGATTCATGATGTGTTTCATGTTTCTATGCTCCGGAAGTATAGATCTGATCCTTCGCATGTGATGCCTTTGGAGGAAGTGCAATTGAATCCGGATTTGACCTATGATGAGGAACCGGTGAAGGTTCTGGATTCGGATAGCAAGGTTCTTCGTGGCAAGACCATTGAGTTGGTGAAGGTGTTGTGGAAGCACCGCGGTGTTGAGGAAGCCACGTGGGAGCGGAAGGATGACATGCTGAAGCAGTTTCCTTATCTCTTTCCTTCAGGTAAATTTCGAGGACGAAATTTCTTAAGGGGGGGGGAGAGTTGTAACGCCCCGGTTTTGGGCTTAGAAGTTTTGGGCGTTGACCGGTTTGGTCAAAGTGCGGTTCGAATATATAAGAGTGAATTTAGGAAAGCCTAGTTCGGGTTGCATTAAAAATATGGAAAAATGTTCTAAAATCCTCTTTTAATATATATAAGTGAACTGTGAAATCAATTTTACAAAATGAGGTTTGGAAGGGTGACATTTTGGCTAGTGACCAAAATGTAAATTTTGAAAACTGCGTGACTGTTTTAGAAAGGATTGAAACTTTGAATCTTTAAGGAGCTAATTACCCAAAGGGAGTTTCTCCAGATTTTTCTAAGATATTTTATGCTTTAATTCTGATTTTAAACAAAAGGAAAAGTGGAGGGAAGTTATTTCCTAACTAATTTTCCTAAAATCTCATTTTTCTCTTCTCTCATTTTCTCTCAAACCAAACACTTTTCTCCAGAGATTTCACCTCTGATTTTGACACTAAAATCTCTCTTTTCAATCCTCTTTTGATTGCTAATCATCTTATCAACAAAACCTCACCAATTGCCATTGGATTCTTCAAGCTTTTTGGTTCTAAAAGAGGAGAAACTCAAGTTTGGAGGTAAGAACGTCCTTCTCCTCTGAACTTCAAGTTCTTTAATGAAATTCCTAAGTTCTCAATCCTTATTTGGTGATTTATAAAAGGTTTTTAAGGTTGTGTAATGGATCTTGGCTTTAAATGCAAGATTTGATGATTTTTGATGAATTTTCGTTGGATCTGTTAAAGCAATGATTTGAGGTGTATAATTGGGTATAAATGAATGTTAATTTGATATGGAATTGAGTTTTAACTAATGCAATCCCGGATAGGTTGAATTTCCTAAGTTTAGCTTGTGGTTCTTGGTTGTTTTTGGGTGATCTTGTGGATCTGTTGTTGCTGGAGGTATAAGGATGTTGTTAGGTCCTTTTTAGTTGTTAAATGATGTTTAAGGATGCTTAGTTTTGATGGTTTATGGCTGGGCTTTGTTGAGGAGTTGTTTGGATACATTTTCGGTTGTGTTTGGTGGCCGAAAATGGAGTGTGGATGAGAGCAGCGAGTTTAGGTGCTTTCATTGAAGCTATTAATGCATGATGATGCATTAATCTACTGTTTTAATGTGTTAAAACAGGGGAGTCATCTTTGGATCCAAGTGGTGGTGATCCGGAGGCTTGATTTGGTGTTTCGGCAAGAGGCGAAACGGAATCGGTGAGTGGATTTTGGTTTTCGGCTTTGAAACCAATGTTTTGGAGGTTTGGGAGCTTAGTCTAAGTCTAAACAACTTTGCTAAGCTCAAGAGTAAGTTTTCGGAAAAACTCTCTTGTTGAGGAACCATGTGATGGTTGGGTGCAATGTGTTTGTTGCATGTTTAAATTCTGTTTTTAAAGCATATCTAGCATGTGTGTTGCTGAGATTATAAGCCATGTGTTTAAGGAAGCTCAAGGTTAGAGTTCCTTGTTTTTGAACATTGTATAAATGTTGTTTGATGCTTAAAGATGCATGATGTTTATGGCTTGGTTAAATGCTTTAAAACACTGGATTATTGATGATATATGATGTATATTGGCAAGTGATGTTTTTGAAAAGGTTAAGGTCACTAAGGTGGTTAAAAGTCCTTGAGTGAGACTTGTTTACTTAAGAACATCAAGGTGGTTAAAAGTCCTTGGATGGTTCTTGTTACGGACACAAAGGTGTTTAAAAGTCCTTGTGTGGTCCTTTCCAAGGTGTTTAAAAGTCCTTGGGCCAAGGTGTTTAAAAGTCCTTGGGGTGATTTATATCATGGTGTTTAAAAGTCCATGGCCAAGGTGTTTAAAAGTCCTTGGGGTCAAGGTTTTTAAAAGTCCTTGAGGTGAAACTTGTTAAGGACAAAAAGGTGTTTAAAAGTCCTTGTGTGGTCCTTGCCATGGTGTTTAAAAGTCCATGGGCCAAGGTTTTTAAAAGTCCTTGGGGATAAGATCACAATGGTGTTTAAAAGTCCATGTGTGAGTCTTATGTTGATCTTGTTTTAAAGATGGTAATTATCACTTGTGGCCAATATGACATGTTATGATGTGAAGCATGAGATGCTTGTTTAAGATTGCTTGTGAGCATGTCTAAATGTATTTTGAAGTATGATTTATAAATGAGTTTTATAAATGCATTATTGTGTGGTTCTAAGGAGTTTTCCTCACTAAGCTTTTGCTTACGCTCTCTCTCTTTTCTTAAACCAATAATGCAGAGCATTAAAGTGCATTGAGGGCAGCAAGGAGGGCAAGCAATCAAGTGGAAGTTAAGCTCATGTATGAGAAGGTTTTCTTAAACACTTTTAGCTTTTGGCATTTGGAAATGGGGGACCTATGTTGTTGTTTTGGGAGATGTTTGGAACTCCCTAAGTTGGATTTATGTTGTTGTTAATGTTGGTTTTTGTAATTGGCCATTATGTGTTGGTTTGAAGGCTTTAGTGCATGAATGGTTGCTTGTGTAGGAAGCATGCCTTTAGATTTGGGGCTTTTCATATATGTTGATATAATGATGATTGGTTGATGCAAATATGTCTCTTGTATGTTGTATGAGATGCTGGTAAAGTTTGATAGCAATTGGAGCATGATTGGTTGGTCAATTGCATGTTTAGGCAAGCGAATTTCTGCATTTTGTGCAGGCCGTATCGGAACAGTGCCTGCCGTTTCGGAACGGGTGCCTCGAAGCAGCCCAGGCGTCCGAAACGGGTGACATCGTTCCGAAACGGAAAGGCTACTGTCAGCCCTCGTTTCGGTACACGTTGCGGAACGGCCCCGCGTTTCGAAACGGGCTGTCTCCCGTTTCGGAACGGATGACCATTGGGGGCTGACATTGGTAGTTATATGTTTCAAAATGTTTGCATTTTGGTCCTGAAACTTGTATGTGCAAATGTATGAGTTTGGAATGTCCGTTTGAGCTGAAATTTTGGCCGAGATGCATGAAACTTGATTAATTTCAAGTTGGTAACTTGAATTTGGGTGAAGTCCTTATATTTATCAGAATTTACAATTTGGTCCCTAAAGTTGTAATTTGTTCAATTGGGTCCGTGTTCGATCTCTGATGTTTATGATCTTTGAGTATGTTGTTTGAATGATCATAACTAGGGTTAATGTGCATCTAGACAAGTTTAAAAAGAAAAAAAGGGTCGTTAATCAAGGTTGACTTTCGGGTTGACTTTGGTTTTCCCCGTGTGACTTTCTTAATTCGGGTCAACCGTCTAGGCCGAGTTAAGGGGGTTACACATAGTCCTAATTGGCCCAAATAAATCCATATGGATAAGTTGTAAACATCTACTTGTAGAAACATCATTAATGGGTTTAAAGGAAGTCTTATGTTGTTTACCCTTAGAGCATGCATCACAAATTTTATCGTTTGAGAACTTAATCTTGGGTCCACGAGTGTTAGCTCCCAATAACTTGGTTCCCTTAGAAATCCAAGGTGGCATAGCAACAATATTATTAGATTTTACAAGTTCCTTAGGAACTCATACACTTGTAATCCTTTTAGTTCTACTATGTCTAGGAGAGCTACTTTGTTTGTAGTTATTAGTCTTTTTCGTATGTTGGTTTGTTTTAGAAGTTTCTCCTATTTCATGCTTCACACTACCAGCATTTTTAAAAGACTTTTTGAGCTTGTTAAGCTCATCTAACACCTTTTGGTGTTCACTATTACATTGAGAGATAAGATTATTAAGGTCAACATTTTCATCTTGGAAGAATTTTAGTTCATCTTTCAACCCTAAAATCTTTTTCTCAAATTTTAAATTAGCTTGAGATAGAGAGTCATTTTTATCTTTTAATTCCGAAATAATTTTCTTATTCCTAATGACTGACTCCTTGTATTTCTCAACTAATTCATCATAGACCTCTTGCAACTCATCATATGCATCATTTAATTCATCATATGTAAAATCTAAAGATGATGAGTTAGAGGTTACCATGAAGAAATCTTCCTCAAGTGCCATGAGGGAAAGGTTGGCTACTTCTTGTTCGTCATCCTCGGATGACTCCTCATCACTCCAAGTAGCAAGCTTAGCTTTGAGCTTCTTCTTCTTCTCAAAGCCCTTTTTCTTGAGTTGAGGGCACTCCGAACGTATGTGGCCGGGTTTATTGCACTCGAAGCAAATGATTTGATCTCTTGCTTCTTCTTTGTTTTTACCTTTGAAGTCCATCTTTCTTTGAATTTTTCTTCCACGGTTGGACCTCATGAATCGAGAGAACTTCTTGGCTATCATAGCCAATTCTTCAAGGTCATCCTCCACACTAGAAGAGCTTTCCTCAAGTAGTGAAGCTTTGAGAGCTATTCCCATTTTCTTCTTATTTTCCACTTCTAGCTTCTCTACTCTCTTCTCTTCATTCTTCTTCTCTTCTTCCCTTCCTTGCTTCATAATCTCATGAGTGAGGAGAGAACCCACTAGCTCATCAAGCTTTAGAGTCCTCAAATTTTTGGCCTCTATGATGGCAGTTCTCTTCCCATCCCAAGATTTGGGAAGTGAGTAAAGTAGCTTCCGGACAAGCTTGTCTTCCAGAATCGTCTCTTCAAATCCTTTGACCCGTTGACAATGGTTGAGAAGCGATCAAACATCTTGGACACCGTTTCGTCGGATTCCATCTTGAAATTCTCATAGCTAAGATTGAGAATTCCAATCTTTGTTTCCTTCACATCATTGGTTCCTTCAAAGGTGGTCTCAAGAGTATCTCATACTTCCTTGGCACTCTCAATGGATGAGACTTTGGAATAGATGTCGGGTCCAAAGCAGCAAAAGAGCGTGTGAATAGCTTTGTCATTTATTTAAATCGTCTTCTTTTCATCTTCACTCATCTCTATCTTTTTCTTCAAGACCATCTTTCCTTCATTGTCTTGCTTCAATGGAATGTAAGGACCATCTTCAATGACATCCCACACCAAATAATCATTGGACTTGATGAAGAGGTGCATCCTATTCTTCCAAAAGGGATAGTTGTCACCATTAATGAATGGTGGCTTTGTAGTAGATTGTGACTCATACATACTTCAACCGGAGGTAGAAGCTATGGCTTGATTTTTTATTGATCACACTCTTCTTAGGAACTCCTCTTGTGGTTGTGAATCCTTCAAAGAGGTAGGCTCTGATACCAATTATTGAGTGGATCGATTGAATGATCAAGACCAAGAGGGGTGAATTGGGATTTAAAAACTTTGTGGGGTGAAAGGGCAATTTAAAAATGAAGAACCAAGGAGTTTAGAGTGGTTCAGGTTCCAAATGAACTCTACATCCAATACCTTAGCTACCACTAAGGATTTCAACAATTCACTATTTGTTCTTCCCCTTTTCAAGGCTTAAGAGGTAACCTTTACACAACTGGTCAAATTTTCAACCCAAAATTTGACCAAACCCTCACAAATAATCAAAGAAGAAATTGGACAAGAAGTATATCTCTCAAATACAAAATTGTCCCTTGAAGTACAAAACTCAACCCAAATTTGAAGATAAAATAAGAATTGGATACAACACAATTTGAGAATTACAAGAGATTGGAAATTAGGCACACTTGAAGTTTGAGTTTCTCAAATCAGTTTTAAAGTGTTGGTGATTTAAAACTTATTAAGGAGACTTAGAAAACAATTTCAAGTTTTTCAATTTGATCCTTAACAATTTAATTATATCAAAATCAAACATAGGTTTCACAGACACGTTGGACTTTTTTTTGAAGAAAAGGCCTCATTAAAAACCCCTACTACTATCCTTCAAGCAAAGCTAGAGAACCCTAAAAAGGGGAAAAGAGTGCCCAAATATTATTAATCAATAATGATTTGTTACAAATTGTTGTATACAAGGTGGAATGTCCGAATTAAATGACATAGAAGTCATAGAATTCAACGTCTAAGTAGCCAAAGTATGGGCTATAATATTTGCCTCACGGCGTACATAAGAAATAGATATAAAGTCAAAGTCATGAAAAGCAGCTTGTATCTGAAGAATAATTGGTCCCATGGTAGAGAGGTCCTGAGCAGGTTTGTTGATCCTATTCGCGATAGAAGCGCAGTCAGTTTCGATCAAGAGACGATTCCAGCCTTGAGAACGGGCAAAGGTGAGACCAGCTAGGATGCTTTCCCCTTCACTGGTGATAGCGTCCTGACAGCTACCAAGAGGGAAAGCAAGACCACCCACAACTGCTCCTGCAGAATCACGAGCAACAACGCCGACGGCTGCTGCACGAGTTGATGGATTAAAGGCTCCGTCCACATTTATTTTAATATAATGAGATGGAGGAAGAGTTCGGGAAGGTTTAGAAAAGGTAGATGGAACTGGGTCCATCGAGCTTAAAGACTTACAAAATTCATCATGTAAGCTAATGGAATTAACAGCAATTAGCCATGGTGGTTGTAAATGGTGGTTGTGAACCCAGTCATTACGTCTATTCCATATATTACATAAAACAGTAAGGAAGCGACCAAATTTATCAGGGGAAATTGTAGTGGCTGCTTCCTCTAGCCATTGCAAGGGTGTAAGAGCTATACTCTTATAGAGAGTGATATGGATACCACTAATTTGGAGGGCTTCAGATGCCCCAGGGCAGTCACGAAGCGCATGAAGGATCGATTCCGAGTGGCTACCACAGATAGAGCAAGGCCCCGAGTTAGGGGAAAAAGCTTGCATTTTAGATCCAACTGGTAGAGCATCAGATGCCATAAGCCAACCAAATGTTTTAACTTTGGGTAAAGCTTTGATTTTGGATAAAAACTTCCAAAAGCGATTTGGTGACGAAGGTGGGGTTATTGAACGTTGTAAGAAATTATATCCAGAACGGACTGAGTAAATACCCGAGTCGTTGGGAGACCAGAGTATTGAGTCACGTTGATCATTTATGATGGGGATGCGGAGAATGGCATCGGCATCAAATGGATTGAAATAATCGTTTACATTAACCGTATCCCAGGCAGTTTGGTTCCGGATCATAAAATCACGACACCGAATGTAAAATTCATCGGAGATTTTGTAATCCCCGGTAAGTTCAATCGGGGAAGACCCTCCCCATATATCTTTGTGTATTCTAATATTATTGTTTATGCCAGGGCGGTGTAGAAAGCCTGGGAAAAGACGCTGAAGAGCGTTATATATGCCTTGCCAAGCGAAAGAGCCCTGTTGGGTTTTGGTGCATCCATAATGTTGCCTGAAGGAAAGTATTTAGACCGATATATTTGTCCTAATAAAGAATCTGGTTCACAGATGAGTTTCCAAATTTGCTTGCCCAAGAGAGCAATGTTAAAGTCGTGTAAATCCTTAAAACCCATGCCACCAGCAGATTTAGGTAGGCATATACGATTCCAAGGTAACATATGCCAACTTTTTTTGTTGGATTTGCCAGTCCACCAGTATTGACGGATTGAAGTAGTCATGTCGTCGATGATATTTTGTGGTAGAAGATAGCAAGACATGACATATTGTGGGAGAGATTGTAAGACAGCTTTGATGAATATCTCTCGGCCACTAAAGGATAGAAGATGTTTGTCCCAACTAGAGAGACGATCATGTACTTTATCACGCACAAATCCTAGTGATTCAGTTTTATTTTTCCCAATTAGAAGTGGGATGCCTAGGTATACTCCAGGGTTAGTAACCTCACGTACTTGTAAAAGGCTGTTAATGGCATTTCTTGTTGCCGATGATGTACGGGGGTTATAAAAAATTGTTGATTTTTCAAAATTGACCGCTTGACCGAAAGCATTAGCGTACGTTTGAAGAGCATTCTTCAGAAGGGACGCTTCAGATTGATTAGTATTAATAAATACCATGCAATCATCGGCAAAAAGCAGGTGGTTGACTTTGGGCCCATGTTTACATGCGCCTAGTCCTGGAAGTATTTGAGTTTGTTGAGCAGCAGTTAAGTAAGCCGAGAGGCCTTGAGTACAGAAGAGAAAGAGGAAAGGGGATAGGGGATCTCCCTGGCGAAGACCTCGTTGAGGTTGAAAGGGAGGGGAGAACGAATTATTAATTTTAACTGAGAAGGAGACTGTGGTAATACAACGCATAATAAGCTCGATCCATTCGGATGCAAAGCCCATGCGTTCCATTACATTTGCGAGAAATGACCATTCTACTCTATCGAAAGCTTTCTCCATGTCTACCTTGAGAGCAGCTCCTTGGGAGGATTTAGTAGCTCCTGAGTTAATATTGTGAATAATTTCATGAGCAACAAGGATGTTGTCTGATATGTTGCGTCCCTGGACAAAGGCTGCTTGGTTAGGGCTAATGCATAGAGGTATAGCCTGTTTCATTCTGTTGACTATTGTTTTAGCAACTATTTTATAGAGGACAATGCAGAGGCTAATTGGTCTAAGTTGTTTCATGGAGGTTGGGTCTTGTACTTTGGGAATTAGTACCAAAATCGTTTTGTTAACTGAGGCCATATCGGCGTTGTCGTTTAAGAGGTTAATACAAAGATTAATAACATTGTCTCCCACTGTATCCCAGTGTTGTCTAAAGAAGCTACTGGGTAGGCCATCGAATCCATGAGCTTTCCTAGGGTCAATGTCTTTAAAAGCATGAAGAATTTCCTCTTTAGTGAATGCCTTTAGTAGGTTTTCATTCATTGAAGAATTAATGGAAGGGTGAATTTTGTCAAGAATGATGTTCGAGATTTGGGGGTTAGATGTTGTGAACAAGTTTTGGAAATAAGCAGAAGCGATATTCATAAGGTCCGGTTCAAAAGTGCACCAATTGGAATTGGCATCGTACACCAATTGGAATTGGCATGTGATCAAATTTTCCTTGTTCCTGTTAGAGGCTCGGGCATGGAAGAACTTGGTATTTTTGTCCCCTTGGGAAAGCCAAAGAGTGCGAGATCTTTGAGCCCAATAAATTTCTTGTTCAGTTAAAAGTTTATTTAATTCAGTTCTATAATTTAAGTAAACTTGCTCATTTGTGGCTGTTAAGGGATGGTAAAGTAATTTATTAATTTTTTTAGTGAGGAACTTAATTCTTCCGGTTGATTTAAAGCGTTGTTGGTTTTGCCATTCTTCTAGGTATGTACCTACCGCTTCAATTTTGTTTATGGTTGTTCCGGGGGTGTCGGCCCAGGCCCTTTTGATTGTTTGTATATTATCTATATTATTAGCCCAGCAGCTTTCAAATCGAAAATTCTTGGAAGGTTGTGTTTTGGGTGTAGAAGCTGACGTATCTAATTCGAGAAGAATGAAACAATGGTCAGATTTGGCAACATATTCTGTGATGATTCGATGAGAAGGGTAGAGATCTTGCCATGCTGAATTAGCGATAAAACGATCTAGTCTTTCATGTATTACCTGGGTTAAGGGTCCTACTTTAGTCCATGTGAACCAACCCGAAGTTGGCTTACAATCAAAGAGGTTGTTCCGAGTTAGACAATTGCAAAAGTTTTTGATTTGAGATCTAGCTCTACGGGGACCACCTTGTTTTTCCGAATCCGTTAATATTTCATTGAAGTCTCCGCCGAGAAGCCAAGGGTTGTTTTTAGTAGAAGGGTATAATGAATCTATGATCTCCCATGTTTTATATTTTTGGCTAGTTTCCGGAAAACCGTGCATACCAGTGAAAAACATTGTGGAGTGATTCTTTGTAATTTGAATATGAATGTAACGCGACAAATAGGAAATTAAACTTATATTAAAGTTGTTTGTAGCAAATAAGGAAATTCCGGAACACCCTTCCGTAGGGGAAATAGAAATAATGTCTAACATACCTAATGAAAGACATAAGCGGTTACATTACGCATTATTTATTTTAGTTTCGCATAAGAAAATGATATCGGGGTTGGTGCGTTGGACATAGGACCGGAAATGTTGAACCGTCGGGGCTTGTCCAAGACCCTGACAGTTCCAGCATAGGATCCTCATTTTGCTCGGCGGGGCTGAGAATCAGCCGCCGCCGGAGAGTTTTTAGAGCTGCTCGTCCCAGCTTTTGGAGTAGATCCTGACTATTTGGATTTTTTCGGCGGGAGCGATACTTGAATTGGAGAGCGGCGTTTCATGCCTCGGTTTGTTTGGGTTGGTGCAGGTGCAGGTGCATGTGCAGGTACAGGAACAGGTGCATGGGCTGCTTCATTCGGGTAAGTTTTAAGTAACCACTGATTAAAGTCATTGAATATTGTATCAGTGGGTTTAGAAGGCTTACTCGATTCAGAGTCAAACTTTTTAATTTGCTCGGCAGTAGGGCTAGGGACACCATAATCATCCATGGTGTCCCAATCATCATCAGAACCATCTTCCGGAAAGGGATAGATGGTTTTCAGGGGTTGGGGCTCAAGAGGAGCTTTTTGCTTCAAATCAGCTGCAGGGGGATCTTTGACAGAATTGGGGCCTTCATCCATGGCCATGTCAACGTTTTGGGCTTCCTCGGTTGCTTGTTCCATAAAGGAGGCGGCATCGCCTTCATTTAGAGAGGCTATGTATTGGAGAATGATTGTGATTAGAAACTTATAACTATTCGTATGAAGGATGAGGAGGATGTAAATTAGTTTACCCATATTGTTCTGTTCGTTAGGAGGAGCAGTAGGATTGGCCGGAGCTGCTGGAATATTCGTTGGGGCCACTACGATAAAAACAGAAGGTAAATATTTTGACAGAAAAATTGGGGTGAAAAAATGAGTGAAAAAAGAGGTTATTGTAAATGTTAATATAGAGTTACCGTTACATGGAGGGATGTTTGGATTCAGATTCGGTTCCACATTGCGGATACGCCCACGAATGCCAACTGGGCGACGTCTAGGAGGAAGGTAACGGAGCCATTCTCCGTATTGCAACTTATTGAGATCGACTGAGGATCGGATAGGGCAGTTCTCTATTGTGTGACTGAGAATACCACAACCAGGGCAGAGCGTTGGGAGTCTTTCATATTGGATACGGCACATAATTTTGTTTTCTCTAGAACCAATAAAAACAAATCTGGTGACTGGTCTTGTGATGTTGAGCAGAATTTCAACTCGAAGGAAGTCCTTCATATTCCCATCCACATCGCGGGTATCCGTCCGGAGGACATTGCCAACCATTGATCCTAGAGCATGTCCCACCAGATGGGATCGGTCAATATCAACGAAAAGTGAATCAGGGAGTGAGAAAATTCGGATCCAGATTCTCATGGTGTTGAAGTTGTAGTCGTTTAAGGATTTGGCTGGATCATATTCGGTGACTGCTAGCCATTCATCCTTGTACAGCCAATGACCACGATTGATAATCTCATAGCAATTCTTGATTTCCTTGAACTTGATTTTGAGAAAGTTATCTTGTATCACCGAGATGGATACTACTTCGTTAGGTTTCCAGATACCTTCAAAAGCGTTGATAACAGCATAGATGTCTAAAGCCTTGGACGATATAAAGCGACCAATTACAATGAGCATGGGATCTTCCTTGATGATGTCAAAATCAGGTGTGTAGAGCAGTTCCGATTCTTCGTTGGTTAGATTGATAGAGTTGAGTTGGGGGATGGAAGAGGATGAAGCCATTGAGAGATTTAGAGGGTATGAGAAGGTAGAGTGAGATAGGAATTGTAGTGGATTGGTGTAATTGTAATGTAGGTATATAAGGAAAACAGCTAAGGGGGATGAGATATGGAAAATGGGTTGAGAAGAATTTTGAGGAATAATTAACTGTTGTAAAAGATGGGAACTATTAATTTCATAAAGTAAATTATCTAAGGTACTTTCCTTAAATAATATAGAAGACCTAGAAAAGGAAGAAACTCTAGAAGTTATTAAAGGAAAGTATCTTAAATATCTATAAAAGTTTTGATTAAGATTTAATGGTAATATTAAAAAGATTTGATTGAAGTATTGGCTGTAAAAAAGGGTTAAAAAAAGAAAGACCATAATGGCTTTGGTAATAAGAGGGAATCTTTTAATAATCGAGTATTTAAAGCGGAGAATAATATTTGATGGTGCAAATAAAGGGAAATAAATTATGTAACTACCGAAATTTATTTTCCTTAATGGCATTAATGTTGCAGAATAAATGGCAGAGTTAAATGAGGATAATTTTAGCAATATAGTTGATTGTAGTAAATAGAATAAAAACGGAAGAATATAATTACCGTTGACTGTATTTAAAACTTTTCTAAAGGGAAATTTGTGGGAAATTAGATATACATAAAACCGTAAGGAGGAAAATTTGAATATAAATGACAGGGTTTGACTTTTATTGTCTGTGGTAAAGGGAAGTAAAGCTGGTTTTTTGGATATAATTGTATACTGGCGAAATAAGTGGAAGGTAATAATGAAATAAAAATTTAGAGAGATTTGAAAAGTTGAATACATTAAAAGATAACTAATAAGGTTTGAAAAAAGCGGAAGAAATAGATTGTGGATAATTTTTAAATTTATTTTTGAAAAAGTAGGAGTAAAGCTTATTAAAAAATTTGAAGAATTAATATAATATATGAATGAGAGACTCCTGTTAAATAGGATTTGATCAGGATCCCAAAAGTGGGCTTGTGAGATTTCACCTAAAAAGGTGTAGTGGGAAGGGATATCTAGCGAGCATATCAATAAGTAATGTACGTTAATAGAAACACATACATCTAATGAGGAAAATAGAACATGCATGGCAGTATTAATATAAGCTATGATGCAGATAAAAGCATAGTAAAAATAAAGGGAAAGCGGAAAAGAAAGAAAGCAAGAAAAAATAATTACAGACCCAGGGGAAGGAGGAAGCGGGGATAAGAAAATAAATAAAGAGCAAAAAAATATAGGGGGAATGCTATGAAATTTAAATAAAATTAAATTAGATCTTAACCCAGGAGGAGTGTAGAAGTTCCAGCATTCCTTGAGCAGCCGCTTAGTAACTTGTTTCATGGCATCCATTGTTGGTACATAATGAGAGGCACCAAAGAAAATGACAAAAAGAAAACACATGCAGTGAGTTAAGTGAGTACATTTGATAATACGATAAGTATAATAGGAAAGAGAAGACAAAAAAATAGAGTTAAGTTCCAATATAAACAAGAGATAATCATACAAAACATAAAAAAGGGCATTTCTGAATTTGATGGATAGACAGGAATAATATTGAGGTAGTTGGTAAGAATGAAATAGACCTTATTCTGAGTTACGTTACACAGAGTATTCCTATAGTTGAAGATGAGATTGATGTAGTCAGGAGGTGGCCAGCAGTGGAACATGTAGATTATAATAGATTCAGTTAACATAATTATGATTAAATATGTATGCAGAATCGAAGATATGAAGATTATAATATATAGATTAGAAGGAAAAATTAAAACATTAATTTTAGAGAGATTATGGGATGTGCTTTTTAAAGTTGAATTGGATGCATGAGATAGAAGCAAAACTGTATAATTAACATTAGTGTGCAGGAAATACAAAAAGAGCAGAGTAAACATGAGAGTAACAATGACATTAGAGATATATAAAGGAAAGGAGGGAAAGAGTATGGGTTGTTGCAAGAAGATAGTTTTGATGGCAGAACGGTAGACATAGATTATACTGATAAACATAGAGTGTAAATTCAGCAAATGAATATGAAGCTTGAAAGATGGAGCTGATGAAAATGTGAAGGTTGCTAAACTGAGCGGAAGAGGTAGATAGAGCTTGACCAGAATGGAGGGAACTGTGTATAGATGTGCATTTCTCATATTAATCCAAAAGTTAATTAATATAGGATTTAAATTAGAAAAAAGCTTGGTATATGTATGCATAATTGTGAACTGACAGGTGTGTAAAATCAAAATGATAAGACTTATAATGATATTTTTAACAGGTAAAGTTTCAAGGTTCATCATAGAGAGAGGAGAGAGCAAGTTCATGAGAGTGAGGGGTTTAGATAAGCCAAATTTAATGGTAATACTCCCTTGGCAACAATGCGGAACATATTTGAAATGAAAGAACAAATGCAGAATAGTATGAATACAGTAATTATTAGAGGTGATGAGATTACAACATGTAGAGGACCGTGTGACATCATTATAAACTGTTAATTTCCGATCCACACATTGATGATCATGTAACGGGGAGGACAGAGAGATGAATAGCAATAATAAAAAGCAAAAGTCGTATATAATGGAGTATCTCGGAAGTTGGGCTTGAAGTAGATTCCCTGGAAGGGCTTGATATAGAGGTAAGATAATGGAAAATTTATATATCGAACTAGTTATCAGAATATATGATATAACTAAGGGTGTGAAATTGTTTGGTTCCATAACATCAGGTTCACAGAAGATATATAATAGTAAGTCATAATTTAATAAGGGTAAATTAAACCCTAACATATGTAGACAGTATGAACTAAGAATCATATACAGAAGATGGAAAAGAATGATAATAATGAAGAAATTAGAGCATATGAAAGCAAGGAGCAGAAAGAAAGCGTACAGCGAATTCTGCCCATTGGTAGCAGTAATAGCAGGCCTTCTGAGATGGAAGTTAAGGCATATCTGAAAAAAAGGAAGAAAAAATGGATTAAAAGAAAATTATAACATTTAAATAAAATAAAACATAGAGGGGAAGATAACCCTAGTCGTCGTTGAGGAAAGGTCCCCGATGAAAACCACCACCAAACCTCACGGAGGGAAATACCTATGACAGATGAATATGAGAAGGAATCAGATCTGGAAAACAAGAAAAGATTGTGAAGTAAAGAAGATAAAATAATGAGAATAAAATGGATGGAAAGATTAAAATAAAACAAAAGGAAAAAGGATGAATGTAATGGAGGAAGAAACCCTAGACCACTCCGCGATCTAAAGAAACCCTTATAGAGGCGGTGGAAAACGGCCGCCATAAGCAACCATATGGTTCTCAACATATGTTCCAGGGACGGTGCAAGGGGGTTAGTCGAAGCGTTGGATGAGAAAAAATCCTCAACGGACTCCGATCTAGATACTTGTAGAAAGATGGTTCTGCAAAACAACAAGAAACATTTTTTGTAAATTAAATCTGGAAAAAAGGTTAGATCTATAAGAAAAAAAAGAAGAAACATAAAAGGATCCATGGCTGCGAAAAAGCTGAGGAGCCCTTCTGATATGAGCAAGGCTAAAATAAAGGGGGCGGATCTGGTGAGAGGGTCCGTCTGAAAAATAGATCTACACGTAGAACGATCCTTGCTGTCGTCGTGGAAGTGACGGAGGTTTGCCACCGAAAGCATTCGTGAAGGGAAACCAACCGGATTTGAAGATTTCCGGTGGGATTTTCCCGTAACAAACCCAAGCAAAAAGAAGAGGAAGGAGATGATATGGAGAGATGCAAAACTCAACCGGTTAACATAAAAATGAAGAGACCAGATGGTTAGAAATAAAAGATAAAAATAGGATATAATAGAAAACCAATAAAAAATAAAGAAAAAATGCTGTTGGAGTGGGATGACTCCCTGACAACTCTTCCCGAATTCCAAGGGACGATCTATTTGATTGTTGGCTTGCATATTCGGCAGAAACTGAAGCGCCGTGAGGGGAAGGGGAACCGGTGGAAGAAAGAGAAAATCCACCGGATAGAGCGGAGCAAGCAAAAACCAAAAAACCCTTGAAATTTTTGAGAGAGAATTGAGAGCCATCTAAATGAACATCTAAATTTTGATTAAAACTAGTTTTGTGGTCATTTTTGTAGATGTTTCGGATGAGCGGGTCTAAACGGGCCGTAAAAAGGACTCGTTGGACTTTTAACTAAGTAAAAAGTAAAGAAATTTAGTTTTTGCAATATAATCGTGTTGAACAGTGCATAGTCAACTATATGAACGCCTTAAATTTGATTAAAATTAGTTTTGCGGTCCATTTTGTTGAAGTTTCGGACCGATGCGTCTAAATGGGCCGTAAAATGGACCCGTTGGACTTTTAGCTGAGTAAAAAGTACAAAAATTGAGTTTTTTGCAATATAATCGTGTTGAAAAGCTCGTTATCAACTATATGAACTCCTAAATTTTGATTAAAACTAGTTTTGCGGTCCTTTTTGTAGAGGTCCAGGACAAGCGGTCTAAATGGGCCATAAAATAGACCCGTTGGACTTTTAAATGAGTAAAAAGTACTACAATTGAGTTTTTGCAATATAATCATGTTGAAAAGCTTGTAGTCAACTATATGAACTCCTAAATTTTGATTAAACTAGTTTTGCGGTCATTTTTGTAGTGGTTTCGGACATGCGGGTCTAAATGGGCCGTAAAATGGACCCGTTGGACTTTTAACTAAGTAAAAAGCACATAAATTGAGTGTTTGTAATATAATCGTGTTGAAAATCTCGTAGTCAACTATAGAACTCCTAAAATTTAAATAAAACTAGTTTGCAGTCATTTTTGTAGATGTTTCGGACGAGCGGGTCTAAAAGGGCAGTAAAAAGGACCCGTTAGACTTTTAACTGAGTAAAAATTACAGAAATTGAGTTTTTGCAATATAATCATGTTGAAAAGCTATTAGTCAACTTTATGAACTCTAAATTTTGATTAAAACTAGTTTTGCGGTAAGTTTTTGTAGAGGTTCGGACGAGCGGGTCTAAATGGGCCGTAAATGGACCCGATGGACTTTTTACTAAATAAAAAGTAAATAAATTGAGTGTTTGTAATATAATCGTGTTGAAAAGCTCGTGAACAAGTATATAAACTCCTAAAATTTAATTAAAACTAGTTTTGCGGTCATTTTTGTAGATTTTTCGGACGAGAGGGTCTAAACAGGCCGTAAAAAGGACCCGTTAGACTTTTAACTGAGTAAAAAGTACATAAATTGAGTTTTTGCAATATAATCGTGTTGAAAAGCTCGTAGTCAACTATATTAACTCCTAAAATTTGATTAAAACTAGTTTTGCGGTTCTTTTTGTAAATGTTTCGGACGAGCGGGTCTAAATGGACCTGTTGGACTTTTAGCTGAAGAAAAAGTACAGAAATTGAGTTTAGGCAATATAATCGTGTTGAAAAGCTTGTGATCAACTGTATGTACTACTAAATTTTGATTAAAACTAGTTTTGCGGTCATTTTTGTAGAGGTTTCGGTCGAGCGGGTCTAAATGGGCCGTAAAATGGACCCACTGGACTTTTAACCGAGTAAAAAGTACAAAAATATAGTTTTTGCAATATAATCATTTTGAAAAGCTCGAGTCAACTCTATTAACTCCTAAATTTTTGATTCAAACTAGTTTTGCGGTCATTTTTATAGAGGTTTCGGACAAGAAGGTCTAAATGGACACGTTGGACTTTTAACTGAGTAAAAAGTACAAAAATTAAGTTTTTGCAATATAATCGTGTTGAAAGGTTCGTGATCAACTATATGAACTCCTAAATTTTGATTACAACTAGTTTTGTGGTCATTTTTGTAGATGTTACGGACGAGCGGGTCTAAACGGGCCGTAAAAAGGACCCGTTGAACTTTTAACTAAGTAAAAAGTACATAAATTTAGTTTTTGCAATATAATCGTGTTAAAAAGTGCGTAGTCAACTATATGAAATCCTTAAATTTGATTAAATTAGTTTTGTGGTCCATTTTGTTGAGGTTTTGGACGGACGCGTCTAAATGAGCCGTAAAACGGACCTGTTGGACTTTTAGCTGAGTAAAAAGTACAGAAATTGAGTTTTTGCAATATAATCATGTTGAAAAGCTCGTTATCAACTATATGAACTCCTAAATTTTGATTAAATTTAGTTTTGTGGTCCTTTTGTAGAGGTCTCGGACAAGCGGGTCTAAATGGGCCATATAATAGACCCGTTGGACTTTAAAATGAGTAAAAAGTACTAAAATTGAGTTTTTGCAATATAATCGTGTTGAAAAGCTCGTAGTCAACTATATGAACTCCTAAATATTGATTAAAACTAGTTTTGCGGTCATTTTTGTAGAGGTTTCGGCCGAGTGGGTCTAAATGCGCCGTAAAATGGACCCATTGGACTTTTAACTAAGTAAAAAGAACATAAATTGAGTGTTTGTAATATAATCGTGTTGAAAAGCTCGTAGTCAACTATATGAACTCCTAAAATTTGATTAAAACTAGTTTTGCGGTCATTTTTGTAGATGTTTCGGACGAGCGGGTCTAAAAGGGCGGTAAAATGGACCCGTTAGACTTTTCACTGAGTAAAAATTACAAAAATTGAGTTCTTGCAATATAATCATGTTGAAAAGCTCGTAGTAAACTAGATGAAGTCCTAAATTTTGATTAAATCTAGTTTTGCGGTCATTTTTGTAGAGGTTTTGGACGAGTGGTTCTAAATGGGCCGTAAAAAGTACATAAATTTAGTGTTTATAATATAATCGTGTTGAAAATCTCATGAACAACTATATGATCTCCTAAAATTTAATTAAAACTAGTTTTGCGGTCATTTTTGTAGTTTTTCAGACGAGAGGGTCCAAACGGGCCGTAAAAAGGACCCGTTAGACTTTTAACTGAGAAAAAGTTACATAAATTGAGTTTTTACAATATAATCGTGTTGAAAAGCTCGTAGTCAACTATATGAACTCCTAAATTTTGATTAAAACTAGTTTTGCGATCCTTTTTGTAGATGTTTCGGACGAGAAGGTCTAAAAGCACCATAAAATAGACCCGTTGGAGTTTTAACTGAGTAAAAAGTACAAAAATTGAGTTTTTGCAATATATTCGTGTCGAAAAGCTCGTAGTCAACTATATGAACTCCTAAAATTTGATTAAAACTAGTTTTGCGGTTCTTTTTGTAGATGTTTCGGACGAGCACGTCTAAATGGAACCGTTGGACTTTTAGCTGAGTAAAAAGTAAAGAAATTGAGTTTATGCAATATAATCGTGTTGAAAAGCTCGTGATCAACTGTATGTACTCCTAAATTTTGATTAAAATTAGTTTTGCGGTCATTTTTGTAGAGGTTTCGGTCGAGCGGGTCCAAATGGGCCATAAAATAGACCCGTTGGGCTTTTAACTTTGTAAAAAGTACAAAAATATAGTTTTTGCAATATAATCATGTTGAAAAGCTCGAGTCAACTCTATGAACTCCTAAATTTTGTTTCAAACTAGTTTTGCGGTAATTTTTGTAGAGGTTTCGGACAAGCAGGTCTAAATGGACACGTTGGACTTTTAACTGATTAAAAAGTACAAAAATTGAGTTTTTGCAATATAATCGTGTTGTAAAGCTCGTAGTCAACTATATGAACTCCTAAACTTTTATTAAAACTAGTTTTGCGATCATTTTTGTAGATTTTTCGGACGAGAGGGTTTAAACGGGCCGTAAAAAGGACACGTTAGACTCATAACTAAGTAAAAAGTACATAAATTGAGTTTTTGCAATATAATCGTGTTGAAAAGCTCTTAGTCAACTTTATGAACTACTAAATTTTGATTAAAACTAGTTTTGCGATCCTTTTTGTAGATGTTTCGGACGAGAAGGTCTAAGAGCAACGTAAAATAGACCCGTTGGACTTTTAACTGAGTAAAAAGTACAAAAATTGAGTTTTTGCAATATAATCGTGTTGAAAAGCTCGTAGTCAACTATATGAACTCCTAAAATTTGATTAAAACTAGTTTTGCGGTTCTTTTTGTAGATGTTTTGGACGAGCGGGTCTAAATGGAACCGTTGGACTTTTAGATGAGTAAAAAGTACAGAAATTGAGTTTTTTCAATATAATTTTGTTGAAAAGCTCGTGATCAACTGTATGTACTCCTAAATTTTGATTAAATTAGTTTTGCGGTCATTTTTGTAGAGGTTTCGGTCGAGCGGGTCTAAATGGGCCGTAAATTGCCCCCGTTGGACTTTTAACTTTGTAAAAAGTACAAAAATATAGTTTTTGCAATATAATCATATTAAAAAGCTCGACTCAACTCTATGAACTCCTAAATTTTGACGCAAACTAGTTTTTCGGTAATTTTTGTAGAGGTTTCGGACAAGCAAGTCTAAATGGACACGCTGGACTTTTAACTGAGTAAAAAGTAAAAAAAATGAGTTTTTGCGATATAATCGTGTTGAAAAGTTCGTGATCAACTATATGAACTCCTAAGTTTCGATTAAAACTAGTTTTGTGGTCATTTTTGTAGATGTTTCGGACGAGCGGGTCTAAACGGGGCGTAAAAAGGACCCGTTGGACTTTTAACTAAGTAAAAAGTACAGAAATTTAGTTTTTGTAATATAATCGTGTTGAAAAGTGCATAGTCAACTATATGAAATCCTTAAATTTTATTAAAATTAGTTTTGCGGTCCATTTTGTTGAGGTTTTGGACGGATGGGTCTAAATGAGCCGTAAAATAGACCCGTTGGACTTTTAGCTGAGTAAAAAGTACAGAAATTGAGTTTTTGCAATATAATCCTTTTGTAAAGCTCGTTATCAACTATATGAACTCCTAAATTTTGATTAAAACTAGTTTTGCAATCCTTTTTGTAGAGGTCTCGGATAAGCGGTTCTAACTAGGCCATAAAATAGACCCGTTGGACTTTTAAATGAGTAAACAGTACTAAAATCGTGTTTTTGCAATATAATCATGTTGAAAAGCTCGTAGTCAACTATATGAACTCCTAAATTTTGATTAAAACTAGTTTTGCGGTCATTTTTTAGAGGTTTCGGACGAGCGGGTCTAAATGGGCCATAAAATGGACCCGTTGAACTATTAACTGAGTAAAAAGTACATAAATTGAGTTTTTGCAATATAATCGTGTTGAAAAGCTCGTAGTCAACTATATGAACTCCTAAAATTTGATTAAAAGTATTTTTGCGATCATTTTTGTAGATGTTTCGGACGAGCGGGTCTAAAAGAGCGGTAAAAAGGACCCGTTAGACTTTTAACTAAGTAAAAATTACAGGAATTGAGTTTTTGCAATATAATCATGTTGAGAAGCTCGTAGTCAACTATATAAACTCCTAAAATTTGATTAAAACTAGTTTTGCGGTTCTTTTTGTAGATGTTTCGGACGAGCGGGTCTAAATGGACCCGTTGGACTTTTAGCTGAGTAAAAAGTACAAAAATTGAGTTTATGCAATATAATCGTGTTGAAAAGCTCGTCATCAACTGTATGTACTTCTAAATTTTGATTAAAACTAGTTTTGCGGTCATTTTTGTAGAGGTTTCGGTCGATAGGGTCTAAATGTGCCGTAAAATGGACCCGTTGGACTTTTAACTTTGTAAAAGGTACAAAAATATAATTTTTGCAATATAATCATGTTGAAAAGCTCGAGTCAACTCTATGAACTCCTTAATTATGATTCAAACTAGTTTTGCGGTAATTTTTGTAGAGGTTTCGAACAAGCAGGTCTAAATGGACACGTTGGACTTTTAACTGAGTAAAAAGTACAAAAATTGAGTTTTTGCAATATAACCGTGTTGAAAAGTTCGTGATCAACTATATGAACTCCTAAATTTTGATTAAAACTAGTTTTGTGGACATTTTTGTAGATGTTTCGGACGAGCGGGTCTAAATGGGCCGTAAAAAGGACCTGTTGGACTTTTAACTAAGTAAAAAGTACATAAATTTAGTTTTTGCAATATAATCGTGTTGAAAAGTGCATAGTCAACTATATGAACTCCTTAAATTTGATTAAAATTAGTTTTGTGGTCCATTTTGTTGAGGTTTTGGACGGACGGGTCTAAATGGACAGTAAAATGGACCTGTTGGACTTTTAGCTGAGTAAAAAGTACAGAAATTTAGTTTTTGCAATATAATCGTGTTGAAAAGCTCATTATCAACTATATGAACTCCTAAATTTTGATTAAAACTAATTTTGCGGTCCTTTTGTAGAGGTCTCGGACAAGCAGGTCTAAATGGGTCATAAAATAGACCCGTTGCACTTTTTTTTTGACGAAAATGGGCCTCGTTAAAAACCCCTACTAATATCCCCAGGTACAAGACCTGGAGAACCCTAAAAAGGGGAAAAGAGTACCCAGAATTTATTTATAAATAACGAGAAGAACTCTCGCAAAGTACAGAGTTTTGAATACAATCAGGATACATGGATCCAAAAGACATAGAAGTCATGGTCCTAAGGGCATGGGAAGCCAACATATGGGCAACAATATTAGCCCCACGGCAAATAAACTGAACATGAGCAGAAGAAAAACAATACAGAGCAGCAAGAGCTTGCAGAATCATCGGTCCCATAGGAGAGAGATATGGGCCCAAGGAATTGATCCTATTTGCAAGAGAAGTGCAGTCTGTCTCAAAAATCATGTGTCTCCATCCTTGGGATTGAGCAAAAGTAATACCAGCTAGAAGACCTCTCCCTTCAAATGTAATAGCATCAGGGCAGCTGCCTAGGGGGAAAGCCAGTCCGCCAACAACCATCCCTGCTTCATTGCGGGCTACAACACCGACTGCCGCTGCACGTGTGGTGGGATCAAAAGCCCCATCCACATTAACTTTAATATGACCCTGGGGGGATGTCTCCATCGAGAAGAAGAAATCGATAAAGGGATAGAAGAGGAAGAAGAAGATATAGCACCGGAGTAGTCACGATGAAGACTGATGGAATTAACAGCAATTAGCCACGGGGTTTGAAGATGTCGGTTGTGGATCCAGTCATTACGCCTATTCCAAATGTTCCAAAGGGTAGTCAAAAAAAGCCCGAAAATGTCAGGAGAAAGAAGGGCAACACCTTTCTCAAGCCATTGAAGGCCGGTGGATGTAGAGCTGTTGATAAGAGAGATAGGAAGACCAATTAACCGAAGAGTCTCCGAAGCACCAGAGCAATCTCTGAGAGCATGGAGGATCGACTCCAGGCTAGAATGACAAACGGGGCAGGGCCCTGAGTCTGGTGCAAAAGCCTGTAGGTGAACCCCGACAGGTAGAGCCTCAGATCCCAAGCGCCAGCCAAAAGTTTTGACTTTAGGTAAAACCTTAAGCTTAGAAAGAAATTTACAAATCCGAGGAGGCCGAAATCTAGGTTCAGGGGGCGTTGCAAAAAGAGATAGCCAGATCTGACCGAGAAAATACCCGAATCATTAGGCCTTCAAAGAACGGAGTAACGAGCGTCATTAATAATGGGCACTGATAAAACTGAGTCGGCATCAGCCTTTGTGAAATACGCACGAACTTTATCATGGTCCCAAGAAGCTTGGTTTCTAATCATAAAGTCACGACAACGAATGTGAACTTCATCTGATAACTCATAATCCCCATAAAGGTGGATAGGTGAGGAGCCTCCCCAGTTATCTTGATGGATACGTATGTTACTGTTAATACCAGGTCGATAAAGGAAACCTTCAAAAAGATGTTATATAGCATGAAAAAGACCTTGCCAAGCAAAAGATCCACGAGAAGGTCGAGATGCATTAAGAATGTTACCGGAAGGAAAGTATTTGGATTTATAGATTTGACCCAGAAGGGAATCAAGTTCACAGATAAGGCGCCATAATTGTTTACCAAGGAGCGCAATGTTAAAATTATTTAGATCCCTGAATCCCATACCACCAACTGATTTAGGCAAGCACACCTGATCCCAAGGGAGCATGTGCCAACATTTCTTATTAATTTTGCTAGACCACCAATAGCGGCGGATGGCAGATGTCATATCATCAATAATGTTTTGAGGTAACAAATAACAAGACATAACATATTGAGGTAGAGATTGTAACACAGCTTTGATAAAGATTTCCCTACCACTAAAGGAAAGCAGATGTTTATCCCATTAGGATAATCTTTCAAAAACTTTATCGCGTATAAACCCTAAGGATAGGGTCTTATTTTTACCAATAAGAAGAGGTACCCCCAGATAGACACCAGGGTTGGAGACCTCACGAACTTGTAGGTAGGAATTAATAGCATGGCGAGTTGAACTAGGAGTACGCGGGTTATAAAAAATAGTGGACTTGTCAAATTTAACTGCTTGTCCTGAGGCAGAAGCGTATGTTTGGAGAGCTAATTTAAGATGTGCAGCTTCCTCTGATTTCGATTTGAGGAAAACTATACAATCATCTGTAAATAAAACGAACAACCCGTTGCACTTTTAAATGAGTAAAAAGTACTAAAATTGAGTTTTTGCAATATAATCATGTTGAAAAGCTCGTAGTAAACGATATGAACTCCTAAATTTTTATTAAAACTAGTTTTGCGGTCATTTTTGTAGAGGTTTCGGACGAGCGGGTCTAAATGGGCCGTAAAATGGACCCGTTGGACTCTTTACTAAGTAAAAAGTACATAAATTGAGTATTTGTAATATAATCGTGTTGAAAAGCTCGTGAACAACTCTATGAACTCCTAAAATTTAATTAAAACTAGTTTTGCGGTCATTTTTGTAGATTTTTCGAACAAGAGGATCTAAACGGGCCGTAAAAAGGACCCGTTAGACTTTTAACTGAGTAAAAAGTATATAAATTGAGTTTTTGCAATATAATCATGTTGAAAATCTCGTAGTCAACTATATGAACTCCTAAATTTTGATTAAAACTAGTTTTGCGGTCCTTTTTGTAGAAGTTTGGGACGAGAAGGTCTAAAAGCGCCGTAAAATAGACTCGTTGGACTTTTAACTGAGGAAAAAGTACAAAAATTGAGTTTCTGCAATATAATCGTGTTCAAAAGCTCGTAGTCAACTATATGAACTCCTAAAATTTGATTAAAACTAGTTTTCTGGTTGTTTTTGTAGATGTTTCGGACGAGCGGGTCTAAATGGACCCGTTGGACTTTTAGCTGAGTAAAAAGTACAGAAATTGAGTTTATGCAATATAATCGTGTTGAAAAGCTCGTGATAAACTGTATGTACTCCTAAATTTTGATTAAAATTAGTTTTGCGGTCATTTTTGTAGAGGTTTCAGTCGAGCGGGTCTAAATGGGCCGTAAATTGGACCCGTTGGACTTTTAACTTGTAAAAGGTACAAAAATATAGTTTTTGCAATATAATCATGTTGAAAAGCTCGAGTCAACTCTATGAACTCCTAAATTTTGATTCAAACTAGTTTTGCGGTAATTTTTGTAGAGGTTTCGGACAAGCAGGTCTAAATGGACACGTTGGACTTTTAATTTAGTAAAAAGTACAAAAATTAGGTTTTTGCAATATAATCGTGTTGAAAAGTTCCTGATCAACTATATGAACTCCTAATTTTTGATTAAAACTAGTTTTGTGGTCATTATTGTAGATTTTTTGGACGAGCGGGTCTAAACGGGCCGTAAAAAGGACGCGTTAGACTTTTAACTAAGTAAAAAGTACAAAAATTTTGTTTTTGCAATATAATCGTGTTGAAAAGTGCATAGTCAACTATATGATCTCCTTAAATTTGATTAAAATTAGTTTTGCGGTCAATTTTGTTGAGGTTTTGTACGGACGGGTCTAAATGGACCGTAAAATGGATACGTTGGACTTTTAGCTGAGTAAAAAGTACATAAATTTAGTTTTTGCAATATAATCGTGTTGAAAAGCTCGTTATCAACTATATGAACTCCTAAATTTTGATTAAAACTAGTTTTGCGGTCCTTTTTGTAGAGGTCTCGGACAAGCGGGTCTAGATGGGTCATAAAATAGACCCGCTGCACTTTTAAATGAGTAAAAAGTACAAAAATTGAGTTTTTGCAATATAATCATGTTGAAAAGCTCGTAGTCAACTTTATGAACTCCTAAATTTTGATTAAAACCAGTTTTGCGGCCATTTTTGTAGAGGTTTCGGACGATCGGGTCTAAATGGGCCGTAAAATGGACCCGTTTTTACTTTAAACTAACTAAAAAGTACATAAATTGAGTTTTTGTAATATAATCGTGATGAAAAGCTCGTGATCAACTATATGAACTCCTAAAATTTAATTAAAACTACTTTTGCGGTCATTTTTGTAGATGTTTCGGACGAGCGGGTCTAAAAGTGCAGTAAAAAGGACCTGATAGAATTTAAACTGAGTAAAAATTACAAAAATTGATATTTGCAATATAATCATGTTGAAAAGCTCGTAGTCACCTATATAAACTCCTAAATTTTGATTAATACAAGTTTTGCGGTCATTTTTGTAGAGGTTTCGGACAGCGGGTCTTAATGGGCTGGAAAATGGACCCGTTGAACTTTTTACTATGTAAAAAGTACAAAAATTGAGTGTTTGTAATATAATAGTGTTGAAAAGCTCATGAACAAGTATATGATCTCCTAAAATTTAATCAAAACTAGTTTTGTGGTCATTTTTGTAGATTTTTCAGACGTGCGGGTCTAAACGGGCGGTAAAAAGGACCCGTTAGACTTTTAACAGAATAAAAAGTACATCAATTGAGTTTTTGCAATATAATCGTGTTGAAAAGCTCGTAGTCAACTATATGATCTCCTAAATTTTGATTAAAACTAGTTTTGCGATCCTTTTTGTAGATGTTTCGGACGAAAAGGTCTAAACGGGCCATAAAATGGACCCGTTAGACTTTTAACTGTGGAAAAAGTACAAAAATTGAGTTTTTGCAATATAATCATGTTGAAAAGCTCGTAGTCAACTATATGAACTCCTAAAATTTGATTGAAACTAGTTTTGCGGTTCTTTTTGTAGAGGTTTCAGACGAGCGGGTCTAAATGGACCCGTTGGACTTTTAGATAAGTAAAAAGTACAGAAATTAAGTTTATGCAACATAATCGTGTTGAACAGCTCGTGATCAACTGTATGTACTCTTAAATTTTGATTAAAACTAGTTTTGTGGTCATTTTTGTAGAGGTTTCGGACAAGCGAGTCTAAATGGGCCGTAAAATGGACCCGTTGGACTTTTAACTTTGTAAAAAGTACAAAAATATAGTTTTTGCAATATAATCATGTTGAAAAGCTCGAGCCAACTCTATGAACTCCTAAATTTTGATTCAAACTAGTTTTGCGGTAATTTTGTAGAGGTTTCGGACAAGCAGGTCTAAATGGACACGTTGGACTTTTAACTGAGTAAAAAGTACAAAATTGAGTTTTTGCAATATAATCATGTTGAAAAGTTCGTGATCAACTATATGAACTCCTAAATTTTGATTAAAACTAGTTTTGTGGTCATTTTTGTAGATGTTTTGGACGAGCGGGTTGAAACGGGGCGTAAAATGGACCCGTTAGACTTTTAACTGAGTAAAAAGTACAGAAATTGAGTTTTTGCAATATATTTGTGTTGAAAAGTACATAGTCAACTATATGAACTCCTTAAACTTGATTAAAATTAATTTTGCGGTCCATTTTGTTGAGGTTTCGGACGAACGGGTCTAAATGGGCCGTAAAATGGACCCGTTGGACTTTTAGCTGAGTAAAAAGTACAGAAATTGAGTTTTTGCAATATAATCATGTTGAAAAGCTCGTTATCAACTATATGAACTCCTAAATTTTGATTAAAACTAGTTTTGCGGTCCTTTTTTGTAGAGGTCTCAGACGAGCGGGTATAAATGGGCCATAAAATTGACCCGTTGGACTTTTAAATGAGTAAAAAGTACTAAAATTGAGTTTTTGTAATATAATCATGTTGAAAAGCTTGTAGTCAACTATATGAACTCCTAAATTTTGATTAAATCTAGTTTTGTGATACTTTTTTTAGAGGTTTCGGACGAGAAGGTCTAGATGGGCCATAAAATGGACCCGTTGGACTTTTAACTTAGTAAAAATTACAGAAATTGAGTTTTTGCAATATAATCGTGTTGAAAAGCTCGTAGTAAACTATATGAACTCCTAAATTTTAATTAAAACTAGTTTTGCGATCCTTTTTGTAGAGTTTTTGGACGAGAAGGTCTAAACGGGCCTGAAAATGTACCCGCTAGACTTTTAACTGAGTAAAAAGTACAAAAATTGAGTTTTTGCAATATAATCGTGTTGAAAAGATCGTTGTCAGCTATATGAGCTGCTAAATTTTGATTAAAACTAAATTTGCGGTCCTTTTGTAGAGGTTTCGGAAGAGCGGGTCTAAATGGGCGTTAAAATGGACCCGTTGGACTTTTAACTGAGTAAAAAGTACAAAAATTGAGTTATTGCAATATAATCTTGTTGAAAAGCTCGTAGTCAACTACATGAACTCCTAAAATTTATTAAAACTAGTTTTGCTGTCCTTTTTGTAGAGGTTTCGGACGAGAAGGTCTAGATGCACCGTAAAATGAACTCGTTGGACTTTTAACTAAGTAAAAAGTTCAGAAATTGAGATTTTGCAATATAATCATGTTGAAAAACTCGTGATAAACTATATGAACTCCTAAATTTGATTAAAACTAGTTTTGCGGTAATTTTTGTAGAGGTTTCGGACGAGCGGGTCTAGATTGGCTGTAAAACGGACCTGTTGCACTTTTAAATATGTAAAAAGTATAGAAATTGAGTTTTTGCAATATAATCATGTTGAAAAGCTTGTAGTCAACTATATGGAGTCCTGAATTTTTATTAAAAGTAGTTTTGCGGTCATTTTTGTAGAGGTTTCGGACGAGCGGGTCTAAATAGGCCGTAATATGGACCGTTGGACTTTTAACTGAGTAAAAAGTACAAAAATTGAGTTTTTGCAATATAATCATGTTGAAAAGCTCGTAATCAACTATATGAACTCCTAAATTTTGATGTAAACTAGTTTTGCGATCATTTTTGTATAGGTTTCGGATGAGCGGGTCTAAATGGGCCGATAAATGAACTCGTTGGACTTTTTACTGTGTAAAAAGTACATAAATTGAGTTTTTGCAATATAATCGTGTTGAAAAGCTAGTAGTCAACTATATGAACTCCTAAAATTTGATTAAAAGTAGTTTTGCGGTATTTTTTGTAGAGGTTTCGGACGAGAAGGTCTAGATGCGTCGTAAAATGGACCTGTTTGACTTTTAACTGAGTAAAAAGTACATAAATTGAGTTTTTGCAATATAATCATGTTGAAAAGCTCGTAGTCAACTATATGAACTCCTAAATTTTGATTAAAACTAGTTGTGTGGTCATTTTTGTAGAGGTTTTAGACGAGCGAGTCTAAATGGGCCCTAAAATGGACCCGTTGGACTTTTTTTGAAGGAAGCGGGCCTCATTAAAAACCCCTACTAATATCCCCAGGCACAAGACCTGGAGGAACCTAAAAAGGGGAAAAGAGTAACCATATTATATTTATTAAGAACGAGGTGTACCCTCGCAAAGAACAACATTTTGAATACAAGCAGGATACATGGATCCAAAAGACATAGAGGTCATAGACCTAAGGGCATGGGTAGCCAACGTATGAGCAACAATATTAGCCTCACGACATACAAACTGACCATGCGCAGAAGAAAAAAACTCCAGAGCAGCATGAGCTTGCAGAATCATCGGTCCCATAGGAAATAGATCAGGGCCCAGGGAGTTAATTCTATTCGCAAGAGAAGCACAGTCCGTCTCAAAAATCAAATAGCTCCATCCTTGGGATTGAGCGAAAGTAATACCAGCAAGAAGACCTCTCCCTTCAGATGTAATAGCATCAGAGCAACTGCCTAGGGGAAAAGCCAGATCGCCAACAACCGTCCCCGTATCATCACGGGCTACTACCCCAACCGCCGCTGCCCGTGTGGAGGGATCAAAAGCCCCATCCACATTGACTTTAATATAACCTTGAGGGGGATGACTCCATCGAGATGGAGGAGTCGACAAAGGGAAGGAAGAAGAAGACAAAGATATAGCAACAGAGTAGTCACGATGAAGCCTGATGGAGTTGACAGCAATTAGCCATGGGGGTTGAAGATGTCGATTATGGATCCAGTCGTTACGCATGTTCCAAATGGTAGTTAAGAAAAGCCCAAAGAGATCATGAGAAAGGAGGGCAACACCTTCCTCAAGCCATTGGAGGCCGGTGAGAGATGTGCTATTAATAAGAGAAATGGGAAGACCAATCAAACGAAGGGCCTCCGAAGTACCAGAGCAATCACGAAGAGCATAGAGGATTGTCTCCAAATCAGAATGACAAATGGGGCAGGGCCCTGAGTCTGGTGCAAAAGCCTGAAGGCGAACCCCAACAGGTAGGGCCTCTGAACCCAGACGCCAGCCAAAAGTTTTAACTTTAGGTAAGACCTTGAGTTTACCGAGAAGGTCGAGAGGCATTAAGAATATTGTCTGACGGGAAGTATTTGGATTTATAGATTTGTCCCAGAAGGGATTCAGGTTCACAGATAAGACGCCATAATTGTTTACCGAGAAGGGCAATGTTAAAATTGTTGAGGTCCCTAAAACCAATACCGCCAACTGATTTAGGCAAGCACACCTGTTCCCAAGGGAGCATATGCCAACCTTTTTATTAGTTTTGCCAGACCACCAATAGCGTCGGATGGCAGATGTCATATCATCGATAATATTTTGGGGCAATAAATAACAGGACATAACATATTGAGGTAGAGATTGTAAGACATATTTAATGAATATTACCCTACCACTGAAGGAAATCAGCTGTTTGTCCCAGTTGGATAATCTATCATGAACTTTATCACGTATAAACCCTAGAGCGAGGGTTTTATTTTTACCAATAAAAAGAGGTACCCCCAGATAGACACCAGGGTTGGAGACCTCACGAACTTGGAGGTAAGAATTAATAGCATGGCGAGTCGAAGCGGGAGTACGTGGATTGTAAAAGATAGTAGACTTGTCAAAGTTAACTGCTTGTCCAGAGGCTGAAGCATAAGTTTGGAGAGCAAATTTAAGGTGTGCAGCCTCCTCGGACTTCGAGTTAATGAAAATTATACAATCATCGGCGAATAGGAGATGGTTAACCTTGGGACCATGCTTACTAGCTCCAAGACTAGGTAGCAGGCCATGTTGTTTAGCATCGGACAAAAACGCTGAAAGCCCTTGAGTGCAAAAAAGGAAGAGAAAGGGAGATAAAGGATCCCCTTGGCGAAGACCCCGTTGAGGATGAAACAAAGGAGAAAAATAATTGTTGACTTTTACCGTAAAGGAAACTGAGGAAATACATCTCATTATAAGAGAAACCCAGGATGATGCGAAACCCATGCGGTTCATGACATTTTCGAGGAAAGACCATTTAACCCTGTCGAAAGCCTTTTCCATATCTAGCTTAAGGGCAGTACCTTGAGTAGACTTAGAAGTACCAGTATTAATGGAGTGGATAATTTCATGGGCAAAAAGAATGTTATCCGTAATGTTGCGTCCTTGAACGAAAGCAGCTTGATTGGAGCTGATACATAAGGGAATGGTATGTTTCATACGATTAACTAAAACTTTGGCAACAATTTTGTAGATAATTGTGTAAAGACTAATGGGCCTTAGATGCCTCATGGTGGTAGGGTCCTTTATTTTGGGTATAAGGACCAGAATTGTTTGGTTTACCGAGGCCATATCAGCTGACCCGTTTAGAAGATTAAGACAGAGTGAGATGACGTCTGATCCAACAGTATCCCAATGTTGACGGAAGAAACCGCTAGGCAATCCATCAGTACTAGGGGCTTTCCTAGGATCAATATCGCGGAAAGCGGTGATAATTTCTTCTGATGTGAATTCCTTAGAAAGGGACTCATTCATGGCAGTCGTGATAGAGGGTGTGATTTTTGAAAGAATTTGATCAGACAAGGGTGGGTTAGAGGATGTAAAAAGATTGTGGAAATATGTTGATGCAATTTCTATAAGATCGGTATCGTCAGTACACCAATTGTTATTGGAATCAAGAAGACCAGTGATGGTATTCTTTTTCTTCCTATTAGAAGCTCGGGTATGAAAGAAAAGGGTATTTTTATCTCCTTGAGATAGCCAAAGATTGCGAGAGCGTTGTGCCCAATATACTTCTTGATCCTCAAGTAATTTGTAGAGCTCAGCTTTGGCAGAGATGTATCTATTTTCAGCAGTAGCTGAAAGAGGCCGTTGTAAAAGTGTGTTGATTTTTTTAGTGAGGATCTTGATACGACCAGTGGACTTAAGTCTTTGTTGGGATTGCCAGTCTCCTAGGCAGGAGCCAATGGCTTTAATTTTATCTAGTGTATTGCCCTTGGTAGAAGACCAAGTTTGTTTGACAACAGAGATGCCTTCGTCATTGGTAGCCCAGCAATTTTCAAATCTGAACTTGGCTGATGGGGGACGGTGATTTGTTAGAGGAGGCGGCTCTGTATTCAAGAGAAGAAAAAAGTGGTCTGATTTAGCATCAAAATCGGAAGTGATACTATAATTTGGATAATTTGCTTTCCATTCCATATTCCCTACAAAGCGGTCTAGTCTCTCAAATAAAGTAGGGGTTTTGGGCCCCGTTTTAGACCAAGTGAACCAACCCGTAGTAGGTTTACAGTCAAAAAGGTTATTACGGGAGAGGTAATGGCGAAAATTGTTAATTTGAGATCTAGCCCGACGGCAGCCGCCTTGTTTTTCGTTATCAGATAGGATTTCATTGAAATCACCACCGAGAAGCCAAGGCAGACCATCATTGTTATTGAGAGAATCAATTAAATCCCAAGTTTTTGGTTTATTACATGTTTTAGAAAAACCATGAATACCAGTGAAATAAAACGAAGAAGAATTGCAATTAATATAAGTATGAATAAAACGATCCGAATAAGCAAGCATATCAATATTATAATTATTCAATGAAAATAAAGCAAGTCCAGAACATTCATCAGAAAAATCCATCGAAAAAACTAGGTCCATACCTAGCAAAGAACCAAGACGGCTGTAAGCCGTATTTTTAAGTTTAGTTTCGCATAAAAAAAGTAAATCAGGATTATGAAATTGAACGTATTGCTGGAGATGTTGAACTGCCTGGACCTTCCCGAGACCCTGACAGTTCCAATATAAGATGATCATTTCCCTCGGCGGGGCTGTGCATTAGCCGCCGCCGAAGAGTTTTTACCGCTGCTCATCCCAGCTTTCAAGGTAGGAGAAAGAGAGGGCCTAGACTTTTTGGGCTGGAGGACCACATGGATGGGGGAGCGTCTCTTGGTACCACGGTTAGGAGGAATAGGGATAGGGGCCGGAGCCGATGATGCATCATTGGGATAATGCTTAAGTAGCCATGAGTCAAAATCATCAAAAAATGAAATACCGGTTTGGAGGAAAGGCTTACTTAATTGATCATCTAATTTCCTCACTTGTTGAGCAGTAGGGCTTGGCACGCCATCATCTTAGCCATCCAGATCGACTTGAACAGGGTAAATGGTATTCAGAGGTTGCGGGGAAATAACTCTAGAAGGGATTGGAGCTTTTGGAAGCTGCTGGGAGTCCGCATTTGTAGGAGGCAACTCAGAGGATTCCTTCCCCACCATCTCATCAGTATTATTGTTTTCCTCAGTAGGGAGATCTACAAAAGACGCAGCATCCCCTTCGTTGAGATTCCCTATAAATTCAGCAAAAGAGGAAGTAAGTTTCATGTGTTGGAAACGATGGAGGAAAAGAAGATGATGGTGTTTAATGAAAATAAGACCCGAATCTTGCGCGGAGGCAACAGGTGCTTTCCCTTTATCCATGGGTTCTGTATAGATAATAGAATCAATAAAATAATATAGAAGGAAGTAATGAAAAAATGGAAGCCAGAATAATGATGGTAGAGTACCTAACGGCGGATTCTGATTAGCATTAGCAGAGGGTTCCACATTTTTACCTTTATCCGTTGGGGCTGTACATAATAGCAATTTAATATATAATCTAGATGCAAAATACGAAAGCAGCTGGATGCATTGAATAAAGGATAAGATAGCTATTGGAGGTTTGCATTCAGCAGAGGAGGAGTGCTCAACAATGCGAATACGACCACGTGGCCCCTGGTCTCGGCGACGCGGGGGGAGCCAACGGAGCCATTCACCATACTCAAGTTTGGTTGAGTCAATCGTCGCTTTGCTAGGGCAGTGCTCGAAAATGTGACTAATGAGGCCACACCCATGGCAAAGTAGGGGAAGACGCTCATATTGGAGACGACAGGATGTGGTGCGTGTACCTTTCCCAATAAGGAGGAATCGTCGGACCGGTTTAGATATGTCCATGAGTATTTCCACTCGTAGAAATTCAGTCATGTTCCCTCTTTCTTCACGTGTATCAGTACGTAGTACAGTGCCTACCATGGCACCAAGAGACTGTCCCACGAGGTGAGATCTTTCGGGATCTTCCAGAAAAGGTTTGGGTAAAGAGTGTATATGGAACCAAATCCTCATGGGATTGAAGGAGTACTCATTCATGCTTTTACCAGGGATATAATCAGCTAGGGCCATCCATTCATCTTTATAGAGCCATGGACCTCTCTAAAAAACATCGTCTTTATCGCTTAATGTGGCAAATTCAATTCTGAAGAAGGTATCTCTAATGATGGAGATTGACTTAAGATGGTTTTTCTTCCAAATGCCTTCGAATGCTGAGAGGACAGCCCAGTCGTCTATTGGCTTGGTGGAGATGAATTTTCCAATTAGAGTGGTCTTAGGGTCTTCTTCAAAAAAGTCAAAATCATGAGTAAAGATTGCATTGGCTTCCTCGTTTGTAAGATCCAAATTGGTAAAGTGGGGAAGAGAAGAGGAAGAAGCCATTTGGTTGTAGAGGGGGGAATGCAGAGTAAAGATGGACAAAGAGTTGTAAACGAGAAAAGTGAAAATAAGAAGAGGTAGAGCCTTATAAGTGAGAGTAATAGGAAGAAAAGAGGTAAGAATTGGGAACAAGGAAAGGAAAGAATTATAAATGGAATGTAAGTAGTCAAAATTCCCAAAAATTGGGAACGAATTGCGTGAAATAAGAATGGAAAGGGAGAGGATTGGGGGGAAAAAGAATATGAAATTAAGGTATAGGAATTTGAAATAAATTAGTGTTAGGGAGAAATATAGGAAACAGTTGAAAATAGAAATTAAAGATAGGACAGATCTAGAATATTGTGGGATGTAAAAAGGAAAGAAAGAACTTTGATTGTGGTTAAGATATCGATTGAAGAGGGTAAATGATAAAGGAAAGGGATGATTTAATAATAAATTTACGCAAAAAGGCAAGTAATGAGAAGGCGATATGGTAAGGCTTAAGGTTAGATTATGGCAGTAATAGAGAAAGGAAGGAAAGATAAAAGAATTTAATAATAAATTTAAGAGCATATCAATTAGTTTTAAAGATAGTATTTTTAAAATTGTGAGTTGAGAAAGGAAAGAAAGGGCTTATAATAAAGGAAAGAAATAATTAAGAAATAGGAATATGAAAAAAGGCAAGTAATGAGAAGGAGATATGGTAAGATTCATAGTTAGATTATGGCAATAATAGCGAAAGGATGGAAAGATAATAAGAACTTGGGGAAAAGTAATCGATTGAGAGGAGCAGATATGGCAGGATTTAATGTGAGCGGAATTAATAAGAACACAGTTGTAAAATCGAAGGTGGGTGCAATTTAAATGATGATCGAAAACTGTAGGTCCTAGGCCCCACGAGATAGGGAGCGAATTAAAAGATTTGTAGAGAGAGTTGATTGGTTCACTGAGCAAGTGGTGGGATGATCGATCAATTTTAGTTAAATGTTTTCTTTCCATATGAAATGTAGTAATGGGAGGGGAAATAGAAGATTTTGTTGTTATGTGTTTCAAATAGTATTTTATTTGAATAAGGGTGTTCACCATGAAGGTGATCGTATTGATTTCCCCAGCAGGGGATAGTAAGATATCACCTAGATAGGTGTAGTGAGAGGCAGGAATTGGGTAGCAATCAGAAAGAGGAAACGTAGCAAATTATGATAATTGGGGCAACTTAAAAAATAAACTAGCAAGAAGTAGCATTAAAGTAGGATGTATAGTAAAAACATAAGAATAGGCATGGGAATAATAGGAATATATAAAATGAGAGTAATGAATGTTAAGGAAGCAATCATAAATCGAAATAAAAAAACGTGGTAAGCAAACAACATGAATATCAAGAAAAGCAAAAAGGGAAAAAGATATAATCATGAAGAGAAGTAACCCGGCCATGAGGAAGAAAGCAAAGCAGAAAGCATCAAGCCAACTAAAAAAGAAACAAATAAAAGAAGAAAAAAGACACGCACGAGGGGAAGAAAGATAAAAGCATGCAAGGACATAATAGAAGATAGAAAAAGAAACATAAAAAGGAGAATAATTACAAACCAGGGATAGAAAGAGAAGGGGGACAAAGAAATTTAAAACAGACCAACAGAGCAAAGAAAGGGGGGCAAATAGAAAGTACAAAGAAGTAACAAAACAACAAAAAATAGGGGAGCCTTGGACGCTGGAGGACCCGCAATTGGAAATTTGATGATAAGCTCGATGGATGCCGTCGGTGCAGGAGAGGAAAAAAACATGCAAAACAAATTTAGGAAAAGTTAGAAGCATGAAGATATTGGTATGAACAGAGGTGCGAAAAAAGACTAGAACAAGAGCATATATCAAACTACAATAGAGGAAACAAAAACGAAGGATACAAGACATATGATAGATGAAAGTGTAAGTAGTCGAATGAAAAAATAGGTGCCATTGTATGAGATGTTGTAAGAAATGATAATAGTAATGGGACATAATATATCACATAGAGAAACAAGTCGAAATAGTGCAAAAAGGTAGTGGTAAAAGATATAAGATAGCCAAAGACAATAAAAAATATTAACAAGTACCAGAAGAGGGACATAAAGCATCGTTGCAAATTTTGAGATGTAATAACAGAAAGGATACAAGTTTGTACATAGGGAGTAATTAATAGTAAAAATATTCATAAAGGTCCATATAAATAGAAAATTAGGCATAATGGTAGAGACCACAAAGTGGTTCGATAATTTTTCCCTTAATAGGGATCGAGAGTTCCTCAATTGGAGGATGGTAGTAAGGACACATAAGTAATATAAATGAAGCAGGTGGTATGAAAAATCCAAAGGTGGATTTTGAACAACAAAGCAAATGAACAGAGATATAAGATCCTTGGATGAAATGGAATTAAAAGATATAGTTGTAAGTAAACGGCATAATAAAATAAAATAAAATAAAAAGGGAAAAGATTAAAGTGCAACACAGAGGCATTGATAATAAGAGAGCATGTAAAAGAACCGATGAAATAATTGTGCAATTGTAGGTTATATGAGAAAATAGAAAAAGGTTAAAAGCAACAAAAAATAGGATTGAATTACCTCGAAATTGATAGAGGATCTCATCAAACAGTGGTCGATTGACGGTAAAACTGAAAAGAACAAAATTATTTAAAATTAATAGAAGCAAATGAATATAAAAAATGGTAAACCAAGAAAAGCATAGATGTGGACAGGGGGGAAAATCCATTTCGAATCCCTTATGGATCTGGAAATAAACCCAAAATGGTTTATGGGGATGGTGGAGGAGGACGGTAGAGTCCACCAGAACTGGAGGGTGGATGGGTCCGCCAGGGAACAGGGCGGAGTCGGCAGCTGGTGGAGGGGGAAGGCGGAGGGCGGTAAGCTGGCATCCCTTCTTTGATGAGAAAAAAATACTCAGCCGATGATCGGTGGGGGAGCAAACCCAGGACAGGCAGATTCGACTGTAAAAAAGGAAAAAAGGAAAGGGAAAAGCATAAATCAGAAAGGGTAAAAGAACGGCAGCCAAAACAGAGGAAATGGAGGAGGCTTCCGGACGATGCAAAAAAGCCAAACGACAGTAACAGCAAAGAAAAAATAATAAAGTTAAGGGTTTCACAAGCCTTTCAAAATCAAAATAAAGGGGGAGGCGATCGGGTATACCAGACGAGTGATATGGAAAACAGAAAAAAACAAAGATGAGAATCAGTCTAAAAATTAGAAAAATAAAGAAAAAGAATAAGAGATTAGTAAAAATAAAAAGACTGTAAAAAAGGATAGAGCGATGGGTCTCGATGGAGACTCTAGATCTAGATCCTGCCGACATCTCCGAAGCAAAAAACGGTGGGTAAGAGAGAGCGATTTGGATGGAGCAAAAAGAAGGGTTGTTCCTCGTAACACAAGATAAAAAGCAAGAAATTAATAGAATAGAAAAAGAAAAAAAAAGCATAAGAACAGAAACAAGACATCGAAAAAAATACCAATCGGCGCGGAGGATGGGGTGACTCTCAAGATTTCTCTGTCGTGAAGCACATGGTCCTTGGCATCAGTGAGAACGCCGGCTGGAATGGAGAACGAGGAGGCGGGTGGCGTGGTAAAGTCAAAGGAAGCGGAGATGATAGAGGGGGAGAGAAGAAAGCGGCTGAAGAATAGGAAAAGGGGGGGAAAAAGAAAAACACGCAAAGCCTATTCCCAACAGAAACCCTTGAGAAAACCAGGAAAATTGAGAGAAAACCGAGAGACCCCATACCCACCCGTTGGACTTTTAACTAAGTAAAAAGTACATAAATTGAGTGTTTGTAATATAATCGTGTTGAAAAGCTCATAGTCACCTATATGAACTCCTAAAGTTTGATTAAAACTAGTTTTGCGGTCAATTTTGTAGATGTTTCGGACGAGCGGGTCTAAAAGGGCGGTAAATAGGACTCGTTAGACTTTTAACTGGGTAAAAATTACATAAATTTAGTTTTAGCAATATAATCATGTTGAAAAGCTCGTAGTCAACTATATGAACTCCTAAATTTTGATGAAAACTAGTTTTGTGGTCATTTTTGTAGAGGTTTGGAGAGCGGGTCTAAATGGGCCGTTAAATTGACCCGTTGGACTTTATACTAAGTAAAAAGTACATAAATTGAGTGTTTTTAATATAATCGTGTTGAAAAGCTCGTGAACAACTATATGAACTCCTAAAATTTAATTAAAACTAGTTTTGCAGTCATTTTTGTAGATTTTTCGGACCCGCGGATCTAAATGGACACGTTGGACTTTTAGCTGAGTAAAAAGTACAAAAAATGAGTTTTTCAATATAATCGTGTTGAAAAGTTCGTGATCAACTATATGAACTCCTAAATTTTGATTAAAACTAGTTTTGTGGTCATTTTTGCAGATGTTTCGGACAAGCGGGTCTAAACGGGACGTAAAAACGACTCGTTGGACTTTTAACTAACTAAAAAGTACAGAAATTTATTTTTTGCAATATAATCGTGTTGAAAAGTTCATAGTCAACTATATGAACTCCTTAAATTTGATTAAAATTAGTTTTGCGATCCATTTTGTTGAGGTTTCGGCCGTAAAATGGACACGTTGGACTCTTAGTTGAGTAAAAAGTACAGAAATTGAGTTTTCGCAATATAATTGTGTTGAAAAGCTCATTATCAACTATATGAACTCATAAATTTTGATTTAAACTAGTTTTGCGGCCCATTTTGTTGAGGTCTCGGACAAGCGGGTCTAAACGGGCCATAAAATTAACCCGTTGGACTTTTAACTGAGTAAAAAGTAAAAAAATTGAGTTTTTGCAATATAATCGTGTTGAAAAGCTCGTAGTCAACTATATGAACTCCTAAAATTTGACTAAATTAGTTTTGCGATCCTTTTTTAGAGGTTTCAGACGAGAAGGTCTAGATGGGACATAAAATGGACCCATTGGACTTTTAACTTAGTAAAAAGTACAGAAATTGAGTTTTTGCAAAATAATTGTGTTGAAAAGCTCGTAGTCAACTATATGAACTCCTAAATTTTAATTAAAACTAGTTTTGTGGTCCTTTTTGTAGAGGTCTCGAACGAGCAGGTCTAAATGAGCCGTAAAATGAACCCATTGAACTTTTAAATCAGAGTAAAAAGTACAGAAATTGAGTTTTTGCAATATAAACGTGTTGAAAAGCTCGTAGTCAACTAGATGAGCTTCTTATTTTGATTAAAACTAGTTTTGCGGTCATTTTTGTAGGGGTTTCGGACGAGCGAGTCTAAATGGGCTGTAAAATGGACCCGTTGGACTTTTAACCATTTAAAAAGTCCATAAATTTAGTTTTTGTAATATAATCGCGATGAAAAGCTCATGATCAACTATATGAACTCCTAAAATTTAATTAAAACTACTTTTGCGGTCATTTTTGTAGATGTTTCGGACGAGCGGGTCTAAATGGGCGGTAAAAAGGACCCGTTATACTTTAAACTGAGTAAAAATTACAGAAATTGAGTTTTGCAATATAATCATGTTGAAAAGCTCGCAGTCAACTATATAAACTCCTAAATTTTGATTAAAACTAGTTTTGCGGTCATTTTTGTAGAGGTTTCGGACGAGCGGGTCTAAATGGGCTAGAAAATGGACCCGTTGGACTTTTTACTAAGTAAAAAGTAAATAAATTGAGTGTTTGTAATATAATCGTGTTGAAAAGCTCATGAAAAACTATATGAACAACTAACATTTAATCAAAACTAGTTTTGCGGTCATTTTTGTAGATTTTTCAGACGTGCGGGTCTAAACGAGCCGTAAAAAGGACCCGTTAGACTTTTAACTGAGTAAAAAGTACATAAATTGAGTTTTTGCAATATAATCGTGTTGAAAAGCTCGTAGTCAACTATATGATCTCCTAAATTTTGATTAAAACTAGTTTTGCGATCCTTTTGTAGATGTTTCGGACGAGAAGGTCTAAACGGGCCGTAAAATGGACCCGTTGGACTTTTAACTGAGTAAAAAGTACAAAAATTGAGTTTTTGCATTATAATCGTGTTGAAAAGATCGTAGTCAACTATATGAACTCCTAAAATTTGATTGAAACTAGTTTTGCGATTCTTTTTGTAAAGGTTTCGGACGAGCGGGTCTAAATGGACCCGTTGGACTTTTAGCTGAGTAAAAAGTACAGAAATTGAGTTTATGCAACATAATCGTGTTGAAAAGCTTGTGATCAACTGTATGTACTCCTAAATTTTGATTAAAACTAGTTTTGCGGTCATTTTTGTAGAGGTTTCGGACAAGCGGGTCTAAATGGGCCGTAAAATGGACCCGTTGGACTTTTAACTTTGTAAAAAGTACAAAAATTTAATTTTTTCAATATAATCATGTTGAAAAGCTCGAGCCAACTCTTTGAACTCCTAAATTTTGATTCAAACTAGTTTTGCGGTAATTTTGTAGAGGTTTCGGACAAGCAGGTCTAAATGGACACGTTGGACTTTTAACTGAGTAAAAATTACTAAAATTGAGTTTTTGCAATATAATCATGTTGAAAAGTTCGTGATCAACAATATGAACTCCTAAATTTTGATTAAACCTAGATTTGTGGTCATTTTTGTAGATGTTTCGGACGAGCGGGTCGAAACGGTCCGTAAAAAGGACCCGTTAGACTTTTAATTGAGTAAAATGTTCAGAAATTGAGTTTTTGCAATATATTTGTGTTGAAAAGTGCATAGTCAACTTTATGAACTCCTTAAACTTGATTAAAATTAGTTTTGCGGTCCATTTTGTTGAGGTTTCCGACGAACGTGTCTAAATGGGCCGTAAAATGGACTCGTTGGAATTTTAGCTGAGTAAAAAGTACAGAAATTGAGTTTTTGCAATATAATCGTGATGAAAAGCTCGTTATCAACTATATGAACTCCTAAATTTTGATTAAAACTAGTTTAGCGGTCCTGTTTGTAGAGGTCTCATACGAGCGGGTCTAAATGGGCCATAAAATAGACCCGTTGGACTTTTAAATGAGTAAAAAGTACTAAAATTGAGTTTTTGCAATATAATCATATTGAAAAGCTTCTAGTCAACTATATGAACTCCTAAATTTTGATTAAAACTAGTTTTGCGATACTTTTTTTAGAGGTTTCGGACGAGAAGGTCTAGATGGGCCATAAAATGAACCCGTTGGACTTTTAACTTAGTAAAAATTACAGAAATTGTGTTTTTGCAATATAATCATTTTTAAAAGCTTGTTGTCAACTACATGAACTTCTAATTTTGATTAAAACTAGTTTTGCGGTCATTTTTGTAGAGGTTTCGGACGAGCGGGTATAAATGGGCTGTAAAATGGACCCGTTGGACTTTTAACTAATTAAAAAGTACATAAATTTAGTTTTTGTAATATAATCGTGATGTAAAGCTCGTGATCAACTATATGAACTCCTAAAATTTAATTAAAACTACTTTTGCGATCATTTTTGTAGATGTTTCGGACGAGCGGGTCTAAAAGGGCAGTAAAAAGGACCCGTTAGACTTAAAACTATGTAAAAATTACAGAAATTGAGATTTGCAATATAATCATGTTGAAAAGCTCGTAGTCAACTATATGAACTCCTAAATTTTGATTAAAACTAGTTTTGCGGTCATTTTTGTGGAGGTTTCGGACGAGCGAGTCTAAATGGGCCGGAAAATGGACCCGTTGAACTTTTTACTAAGTAAAAAGTACATAAATTGAGTGTTTGTAATATAATCGTGTTGAAAAGCTCATGAACAACTATATGATCTCCTAAAATTTAATCAAAACTAGTTTTGCAGTCATTTTTGTTGATTTTTCAGACGTGCGGGTCTAAACGGGCGGTAAAAAGGACCCGTTAGACTTTTAACAGAGTAAAAAGTACATAAATTGTGTTTTTGCAATATAATCGTGTTGAAAAGCTCGTAGTCAACTATATGATCTCCTAAATTTTGATTAAAACTAGTTTTGCGATCCTTTTTGTAGATGTTTCGGACGAGAAGGTCTAAACGGGCCGTAAAATGGACCCGTTAGACTTTTAACTGTGTAAAAAGTACAGAAATTGAGTTTTTGCAATATAATCGTGTTGAAAAGCTCGTAGTCAACTATATGAACTCCTAAAATTTGATTGAAACTAGTTTTGCGGTTCTTTTTATAGAGGTTTCGGACGAGCGGGTCTAAATGGACCCGTTGGACTTTTAGCTCAGTAAAAAGTACAGAAATTAAGTTTATGCAACATAATCGTGTTGAAAAGCTCGTGATCAACTGTATATACAACTAAATTTTGATTAAAACTAGTTTTGCGGTCATTTTTGTAGAGGTTTCGGACAAGCGAGTCTAAATGGGTCGTAAAATGGACCCGTTGGACTTTTAACTTTGTAAAAAGTACAAAAATATAGTTTTTGCAATATAATCATGTTGAAAAGCTCGAGCCAACTCTATGAACTCCTAAATTTTGATTCAAACTAGTTCTCGGTAATTTTGTAGAGGTTTCGGACAAGCAGGTCTAAATGGCCACGTTGGACTTTTAACTGAGTAAAAAGTACAAAAATTGAGTTTTTGCAATGTAATCATGTTGAAAATTTCGTGATCAACTATATGAACTCCTAAATTTTGATTAAAACTAGTTTTGTGGTCATTTTTGTAGATGTTTCGGACGAGCGGGTAGAAACGGGCCGTAAAAAGGACCCATTAGACTTTTAACTGAGTAAAAAGTACAGAAATTGAGTTTTTGCAATATATTTGTGTTGAAAAGTGCATAGTCAACTATATGAACTCCTTAAACTTGATTAAAATTAGTTTTGCGGTCCATTTTGTTGAATGTTTCGGACGAACGGGTCTAAATGGGCCGTAAAATGGACCCGTTGGAATTTTAGTTGAGTAAAAAGTACAGAAATTGGGTTTTTGCAATATAATCGTGTTGGAAAGCTCGTTATCAACTATATGAACTCCTAAATTTTGATTAAAACTAGTTTTGCGGTCCTTTTTGTAGAGGTCTCAGACGAGCGGGTCTAAATGGGCCATAAAATAGACTCGTTGGACTTTTTAATGAGTAAAAAATACTAAAATTGAGTTTTTATAATATAATCATGTTGAAAAGCTTGTAGTCAACTATATGAACTCCTAAATTTTGATTAAATCTAGTTTTGTGATACTTTTTTTTGGAGGTTTCGGACGAGAAGGTCTAGATGGGCCCTAAAATGGACCCGTTGGACTTTAAACTTAGTAAAAATTACAGAAATTGAGTTTTTGCAATATAATCGTGTTGAAAAGCTCGTAGTCAACTATATGAACTCCTAAATTTTAATGAAAATTAGTTTTGCGATCCTTTTTGTAGAGTTTTTGGACGAGAAGGTCTAAACGGGCCGTAAAATGTACCCGCTAGACTTTTAACTGAGTAAAAAGTACAAAAATTGAGTTTTTGCAATATAATCGTGTTGAAAAGATCGTAGTCAGCTATATGAGCTGCTAAATTTTGATTAAAACTAAATTTGCGGTCCTTTTTGTATAGGATTCGGAAGAGCGGGTCTAAATGGGTGTTAAAATGGACCCGTTGGACTTTTAACTGAGTAAAAAATACAAAAATTGAGTTATTGCAATATGATCTTGTTGAAAAGCTCGTAGTCAACTACATGAACTCCTAAAATTTGATTAAAACTAGTTTTGTTGTCTTTTTTGTAGAGGTTTCGGACGAGAATGTCTAGATGCACCGTAAAATGAACTCGTTGGACTTTTAACTAAGTAAAAAGTACATAAATTGAGATTTTGCAATATAATCGTGTTGAAAAACTCGTGATCAACTATATGAACTCCTAATTTTGATTAAAACTAGTTTTGCGGTAATTTTTGTAGAGGTTTCAGACGAGCGGGTCTAGATTGGCTGTAAAATGGACCCGTTGTACTTTTAAATAAGTAAAAAGTATAGAAATTGAGTTTTTGCAATATAATCATGTTGAAAAGCTCGTAGTCAACTATATGGAGTCCTGAATTTTTATTAAAACTAGTTTTGCGGTCATTTTTGTTGAGGTTTCGGACGAGCGGGTCTAAATAGGCCGTAATATGGACCCGTTGGACTTTTAACTGAGTAAAAAGTACAAAAATTGAGTTTTTACAATATAATCATGTTGAAAAGCTCGTAATCAACTATATGAACTCCTAAATTTTGATGTAAACTAGTTTTGCGGTCATTTTTGTATAGGTTTCGGATGAGCGTGTCTTAATGGGCCGATAAATGAAACCGATTGGACTTTTTACAGTGTAAAAAGTACATAATTTGAGTTTTTGCAATATAATCGTGTTGAAAAGCTCGTATTCAACTATATGAACTCCTAAAATTTGATTAAAAGTAGTTTTGCGGTATTTTTTGTAGAGGTTTCGGATGAGAAGGTCTAGATGCGCCGTAAAATGGACCTATTGGATTTTTAACTGAGTAAAAAGTACATAAATTGAGTTTTTGCAATATAATAAGTTGAAAAGCTCGTGATCAACTATATGAACTCCTAAAATTTGATAAAAACTAGTTTTGCGGTAATTTTTGTAGAGGTTTCGGACGAGAAGGTCTAGATTGGCCGTAAAATGGACCCGTTAGACTTTTAACTTAGTAAAATGTACAAAAATTGTGTTGAAAAGCTCGTGATCAACTATATGAACTCCTAAAATTTGATAAAAACTAGTTTTGCGATAATTTGTGTAGAGGTTTCGGACGAGCGGGTATAAACGGTCCGTAAAATGGACCCGTTGGACTTTTAACTGAGTAAAAAGTACATAAATTGAGTGTTTGTAATATAATCGTGTTCAAAACCTCGTGAACAACTATATGAACTCCTAAATTTTAATTAAAACTAGTTTTACGGTTATTTTTGTAGATTTATCGGGCGAGCGGGTCTGAACGGGCCGTAAAAAGGACCCGTTAGACTTTTAACTATGTAAAAAGTACATAAATTTAGTTTTTGCAATATAATAGTGCTGAAAAGCTCGTAGTCAACTATTTGAACTCCTAAATTTTGATTAAAACTAGTTTTGTGATCCTTTTTGTTGATGTTTCGGACGAGAAGGTTTAAACGGACCGTAAAATGGACCCGTTGGACTTTTAACTGAGTAAAAAGTACAAAAATTGAGTTTTTGCAATATAATTGTGTTGAAAAGCTCGTAGTCAACTATATAAACTCCTAAAATTTGATTAAAACTAGTTTTGCGGTTCTTTTTGTAGAGGTTTCGGACGAGCGAGTCTAAATGGACCTGTTGGACTTTTAGCTGAGTAAAAAGTACAGAAATTGAGTTTATGTAATATAATCGTGTTGAAAAGCTCGTGATCAACTATATGAACTCCTAAATTTAGATTAAAACTAGTTTTGCGGTCATTTTTGTAGAGGTTTTGGACACACAGGTCTAAATGGGCCGTAAAATGGACCCGTCGGACTTTTAACTGAGTAAAAAGTATAAAAATATAATTTTTGCAATATAATCATGTTGAAAATCTCGAGTTAACTTTATTAATTCCTCAATTTTGATTAAAACTAGTTTTGCGGTAATTTTTGTAGAGGTTTCAGACAAGCAGGTCTAAATGGACACGTTGGACTTTTAACTGAGTAAAAAGTACAAAAATTGAGTTTTTGCAATATAATCGTGTTGAAAAGTTCGTGATCAACTATATGAACTCCTAAAATTTGATAAAAACTAGTTTAGCGGTAACTTTTGTAGAGGTTTCGGACGAGAAGGTCTAGATTGGCCTTAAAATGGACCCGTTATACTTTTAACTTAGTAAAATGTACAAAAATTGAGTTTTTGAAAAATAATTGTGTTGAAAAGCTCGTGATCAACTATATGAACTCCTAAAATTTGATAAAAACTAGTTTTGCGATAATTTTTGTAGAGGTTTCGGACGAGCGGGTCTAAACAGTCCGTCAAGTGGACCCGTTGGACTTTTAACTGAGTAAAATGTACATAAATTGAGTGTTTGTAATATAATCGTGTTCAAAAGCTCGTGAACAACTATATGAACTCCTAAATTTTAATTAAAACTAGTTTTGCGATAATTTTTGTAGATTTTTTGGGCGAGCGGGTCTAAACGGGCCGTAAAAAGGACCCGTTAGACTTTTAACTATGTACAAAGTACATAAATTGAGTTTTTGCAATATAATAGTGCTGAAAAGCTCGTAGTCAACTATATGAACTCTAAAATTTTGATTAAAACTAGTTTTGCGATCCTTTTTGTAGATATTTCGGACGAGAAGGTCTAAATGGGCCGTAAAATGGACCCGTTGGACTTTTAACTGAGTAAAAAGTACAAAAATTGAGTTTTTACAATATAATTGTGTTGAAAAGCTCGTAGTCAACTTTATTAATTCCTCAATTTTGATTAAAACTAGTTTTGCGGTAATTTTTGTAGAGGTTTCGGACGAGCAGGTCTAAATGGACACGTTGGACTTTTAACTGAGTAAGAAGTACAAAAATTGAGTTTTTGCAATATAATCGTGTTGAAAAGTTCGTGATCAACTATATGAACTCCTAAAATTTGATAAAAACTAGATTTGCGGTAATTTTGTAGAGGTTTCGGACGATAAGGTCTAGATTGGCCGTAAAATGGACCCGTTAGACTTTTAACTTAGTAAAATGTACAAAAATTGAGTTTTTGAAAAATAATTGTGTTGAAAAGCTCGTGATCAACTATATGAACTACTAAAATTTGATAAAAACTAGTTTTGCGATAATTTTCGTAGAGGTTTCGTACGAGCGGGTCTAAACGGTGCGTCAAATGGACATGTTGGACTTTTAACTGAGTAAAATATACATAAATTGAGTGTTTATAATATAATCATGTTCAAAAGCTCGTGAACAACTATATGAACTCCTAAATTTTAATTAAAACTAGTTTTTCGGTAATTTTTGTAGATTTTTCGGGCGAGCGGGTCTAAACGGGCAGTAAAAAGGACTCGTTAGACTTTTTAACTATGTAAAAAGTACATAAATTAAGTTTTTGCAATATAATAGTGCTGAAAAGCTCGTAGTCAACTATATGAACTCCTAAATTTTGATTAAAACTAGTTTTGCGATCCTTTTTGTAGATGTTTCGGACGAGAAGGTCTAAACGGGCCGTAAAATGGACCCGTTAGACTTTTAACTGTGTAAAAACTACAAAAATTGAGTTTTTGCAATATAATCGTATTGAAAAGCTCGTAGTCAACTATATGAACCCCTAAAATTTGATTGAAACTAGTTTTGCGGTTCTTTTTGTAGAGGTTTCGGACGAGCGAGTCTAAATGGACCCGTTGGACTTTTAGCTCAGTAAAAAGTACATAAATTGAGTTTATGCAACATAATCGTGTTGAAAAAGCTTGTGATCAACTGTATGTACTCCTAAATTTTGATTAAAACTAGCTTTGCGTTCATTTTTTGTAGAGGTTTCGGACAAGCGAGTCTAAATGGGCCGTAAAATGGACCCGTTGGACTTTTATCTTTGTAAAAAATACAAAAATATAGTTTTTGCAATATAATCATGTTGAAAAGCTCGAGCCAACTATATGAACTCCTAAATTTTGATTCAAACTAGTTTTGCGGTAATTTTGTAGAGGTTTCAGACAAGTAGGTCTAAATGGACGCGTTGGACTTTTAACTGAGTAAAAAGTACAAAAATTGAGTTTTTGTAATATAATCATGTTGAAAAGTACGTGATCAACTATATGAACTCCTAAATTTTGATTTAAACTAGTTTTGTGGTCATTTTTGTAGATGTTTCGGACGAGCGGTTCGAAACGGGCCGTAAAAAGGTCCCGTTAGACTTTTAACTGAGTAAAAAGTACAGAAAATGAGTTTTCGCAATATATTTGTGTTGAAAAGTGCATAGTCAACTATATGAACTCCTTAAACTTGATTAAAATTAGTTTTGCGGTCCATTTTGTTGAGGTTTCGGACGAACGGGTCTAAATGGGCCGTAAAATGGACCCGTTGGACTTTTAGCTAAGTAAAAAGTACAGAAATTGAGTTTTTGCAAAATAATCGTGTTGAAAAGCTCGTTATCAACTATATGAACTCCTAAATTTTGATTAGAACTAGTTTTGTGGTCCTTTTTGTAGAGGTATCAGACGAACGGGTCTAAATGGGCCATAAAATAGACCCGTTAGACTTTTAAATGAGTAAAAAGTACTAAAATTGAGTTTTTGCAATATAATCATGTTGAAAAGCTTGTAGTCAACTATATGAACTCATAAATTTTGATTAAAACTAGTTTTGCGATACTTTTTTAGAGGTTTCGGACGAAAAGGTCTAGATGGGCCATAAAATGGACCCGTTGGACTTTCAACTTAGTAAAAATTACAAAAATTGAGTTTTTGCAATATAATCGTGTTGAAAAGCTCGTAGTCAACTATATGAACTCCTAAATTTTAGTTAAAACTAGTTTTGCGATCCTTTTTGTAGAGTTTTTGGACGAGAAGGTCTAAACGGGCCGTAAAATGTACCCGCTAGACTTTTAACTGAGTAAAAAGTACAAAAATTGAGTTTTTGCAATATAATCGTGTTGAAAAGATCGTAGTCAACTATATGAACTGCTAAATTTTGATTAAAACTAAATTTTCGATCCTTTTGTAGAGGTTTCGGAAGAGCGGGTCTAAATGGGCCTTATAATGGACCCGTTGGACTTTTAACTGAGTAAAAAGTACAAAATTGAGTTATTACAATATAATCTTGTTGAAAAGCTCGTAGTCAACTACATGAACTCCTAAAATTTGATTAAAACTAGTTTTGCGGTCCTTTTTGTAGAGGTTTCGGACGAGAAGGTCTAGATGCACCGTAAAATGAACTCGTTGCACTTTTAACTTAGTAAAAAGTACAAAAATTGAGATTTTACAATATAATCGTGTTGAAAAACTCGTGATCAACTATATGAACTCCTAAATTTGATTAAAACTAGTTTTGCGGTAATTTTTGTAGAGGTTTCGGACGAGCGGGTCTAGATTGGCCGTAATATGGACCCGTTGCACTTTTAAATAAGTAAAAAGTATAGAAATTGAGTTTTTGCAGTATAATCATGTTGAAAAGCTCGTTGTCAACTATATGGAGTCCTGAATTTTTATTAAAAGTAGTTTTGCGGTCTTTTTTGTAGAGGTTTCGGACGAGCGGGTCTAAATAGGCCGTAACATGGACCCGTTGGACTTTTAACTGAGTGAAAAGTACAAAAATTGAGCTTTTCCAATATAATCATGTTGAAAAGCTCGTAATCAACTATATGAACTCCTAAATTTTGATGTAAACTAGTTTTGCGGTCATTTTTGTATAGGTTTCGGATGAGCGGGTCTAAATGGGCTGAAAAATGAACCCGTTGGACTTTTTATTGTGTAAAAAGTACATAAATTGAGTTTTTGCAATATTATTGTGTTGAAAAGCTCGTAGTCAACTATATGAACTCCTAAAGTTTGATTAAAAGTAGTTTTGCGGTATTTTTTGTAGAGGTTTTGGACGAGAAGGTCTAGATGCGCCATAAAATGGACCTGTTGGACTTTTAACTGAGTAAAAAGTACATAAATTGAGTTTTTACAATATAATAAGTTGAAAAGCTCGTGATCAACTATATGTACTCCTAAAATTTGATAAAAACTAGTTTTGCGGTAATTTTTGTAGAGGTTTCGGACGAGAAGGTCTAGATTGGCCGTAAAATGGACCTGTTAGACTTTTAACTTAGTAAAATGTACAAAAATTGAGTTTTGAAAAATAATTGTGTTGAAAAGCTCGTGATCAACTATATGAACCCCTAAAATTTGATAAAATTAGTTTTGCGATAATTTTTGTAGAGGTTTCGGACGAGTGGGTCTAAACGGTCCGTAAAATGGACCCGTTGACTTTTAACTGAGTAAAAAGTACATAAATTGAGTGTTTTTAATATAAGCGTGTTCAAAAGCTCGTGAACAACGATATGAACTCCTAAATTTTAATTAAAACTAGTTTTGCGATTATTTTTGTAGATTTTTCGGGCGAGCGGGTCTAAACGGGCCGTAAAAAGGACCCGTTAGACTTTTAACTATGTAAAGAGTACATAAATTTAGTTTTTGCAATATAATAGTGCTGAAAAGCTCGTAGTCGACTATTTGAACTCCTAAATTTTGATTAAAACTAGTTTTGCGATCCTTTTTGTAGATGTTTCGGACGAGAAGGTCTAAACGGACCGTAAAATGGACCCGTTGGACTTTTAACTAAGTAAAAAGTACAAAAATTGAGTTTTTGCAATATAATAGTGTTGAAAAGCTCGTAGTCAACTATATGAACTCCTAAAATTTGATTAAAACTAGTTTTGCGGTTCTTTTTGTAGAGGTTTCAGACGAGCGGGTCTAAATGGACCCGTTGGACTTTTAGCTGAGTAAAAAGTACAGAAATTGAGTTTATGCAATATAATCGTGTTGAAAAGCTCGTGATCAACTATATGAATTCCTAAATTTTGATTGAAACTAGTTTTGCGGTCATTTTTGTAGAGGTTTTGGACAAGCGGGTCTAAATGGGCCGTAAAATGGACCCGTTGGACTTTTAACTTAGTAAAAAGTATAAAAATACAGTTTTTGCAATATAATCATGTTGAAAATCTCGAGTCAACTTTATTAATTCCTCAACTTTGATTAAAACTAGTTTTGCGGTAATTTTTGTAGAGGTTTCGGAAGAGCGGGTCTAAATGGGCCTTAAAATGGACCCGTTGGACTTTTAACTGAGTAAAAAGTACAAAAATTGAGTTATTACCATATAATCTTGTTGAAAAGCTCGTAGTCAAGTACATGAACTCCTAAAATTTGATTAAAACTAGTTTTGCGGTGCTTTTTGTATAGGTTTCGGACGAGAAGGTGTAGATGCACCGTAAAATGAACTCGTTGGACTTTTAACTTAGTAAAAAGTACAAAAATTGAGATTTTTCAATATAATCGTGTTGAAAAACTCGTGATCAACTATATGAACTCCTAAATTTGATTAAAACTAGTTTTGCGGTAATTTTTGTAGAGGTTTCGGACGAGCGGGTCTAGATTGGCCGTAAAATGGACCCGTTGCACTTTTAAATAAGTAAAAAGTATAGAAATTGAGTTTTTGCAATATAATCATGTTGAAAAGCTCGTAGTCTACTATATGGAGTCCTGAATTTTTATTAAAAGTAGTTTTGCGGTCATTTTTGTAGAGGTTTCGGACGAGCGGGTCTAAATAGGCCGTAATATGGACCCGTTGGACTTTTAACTGAGTAAAAAGTACAAAAATTGAGTTTTTGCAATAAAATCATGTTGAAAAGCTCGTAATCAACTATATGAACTCCTAAATTTTGATGTAAACTAGTTTTGCGATCATTTTTGTATAGGTTTCGGATGAGCGGGTCTAAATGGGCCGATAAATGAACCCGTTGGACTTTTTACTGTGTAAAAAGTACATAAATTGAGTTTTTTCAATATAATCGTGTTGAAAAGCTCGTATTCAACTATATGAACTCCTAAAATTTGATTAAAAGTAGTTTTGCGGTATTTTTTCTAGAGGTTTCGGACGAGAAGGTCTAGATGCGCCGTAAAATGGACCTGTTGGACTTTTAACTGAGTAAAAAGTACATAAATTGAGTTTTTGCAATATAATAAGTTGAAAAGCTCGTGATCAACTATATGAACTCCTAAAATTTGATAAAAACTAGTTTTGCGGTAATTTTTGTAGAGGTTTCGGACGAGAAGGTCTAGATTGGCCGTAAAATGGACCCGTTAGACTTTTAACTTAGTAAAATGGACAAAATTTGTGTTTTTGAAAAATAATTGTGTTGAAAAGCTCGTGATCAACTATATGAACTCCTAAAATTTGATAAAAACTAGTTTTGCGATAATTTGTGTAGAGGTTTCGGACGAGCGGGTTTAAACGATCCGTAAAATAGACCCATTGGACTTTTAACTGAGTAAAAAGTACATAAATTGAGTGTTTATAATATAATCGTGTTCAAAACCTCGTGAACAATTATATGAACTCCTAAATTTTAATTAAAACTAGTTTTGCGGTTATTTTTGTAGATTTTTCGGGCGAGCGGGTCTAAACGGGCCGTAAAAAGGACCCGTTAGACTTTTAACTATGTAAAAGGTACATAAATTTAGTTTTTGCAAAATAATAGTGCTGAAAAGCTCGTAGTCAACTATTTAAACTCCTAAATTTTAATTAAAACTAGTTTTGCAATCATTTTTGTAGATGTTTCGGACGAGAAGGTTTAAACGGACCGTAAAATGGACCCGTTGGACTTTTAACTAAGTAAAAAGTACATAAATTGAGTGTTTGTAATATAATCGTGTTAGAAAGCTCGTGAACAAAGATATGAAATCCTAAATTTTAATTAAAACTAGTTTTGCGATTATTTTTGTAGATTTTTCGGGCGAGCGGGTCTAAACGAACCGTAAAAAGGACCCGTTAGACTTTTAACTATGTAAAAAGTACAGAAATTGAGTTTTTGCAAAATAATCGTGTTGAAAAGCTCGTTATCAACTATATGAACTCCTAAATTTTGATTAGAACTAGTTTTGTGGTCCTTTTTGTAGAGGTATCAGACGAACGGGTCTAAATAGGCCATAAAATAGACCCGTTAGACTTTTAAATGAGTAAAAAGTACTAAAATTGAGTTTTTGCAATATAATCATGTTGAAAAGCTTGTAGTCAACTATATGAACTCATAAATTTTGATTAAAACTAGTTTTGCGATACTTTTTTAGAGGTTTCGGACGAAAAGGTCTAGATGGGCCATAAAATGGACCCGTTGGACTTTCAACTTAGTAAAAATTACAAAAATTGAATTTTTGCAATATAATCATGTTGAAAAGCTCGTAGTCAACTATATGAACTCCTAAATTTTAGTTAAAACTAGTTTTGCGATCCTTTTTGTAGAGTTTTTGGACGAGAAGGTCTAAACGGGCCGTAAAATGTACCCGCTAGACTTTTAACTGAGTAAAAAGTACAAAAATTGAGTTTTTGCAATATAATCGTGTTGAAAAGATCGTAGTCAACTATATGAACTGCTAAATTTTGATTAAAACTAAATTTTCGATCCTTTTGTAGAGGTTTCGGAAGAGCGGGTCTAAATGGGCCTTAAAATGGACCCGTTGGACTTTTAACTGAGTAAAAAGTACAAAATTGAGTTATTACAATATAATCTTGTTGAAAAGCTCGTAGTCAAGTACATGAACTCCTAAAATTTGATTAAAACTAGTTTTGCGGTGCTTTTTGTATAGTTTTCGGACGAGAAGGTGTAGATGCACCGTAAAATGAACTCGTTGGACTTTTAACTTAGTAAAAAGTACAGAAATTGAGATTTTGCAATATAATCGTGTTGAAAAACTCGTGATCAACTATATGAACTCCTAAATTTGATTAAAACTAGTTTTGCGGTAATTTTTGTAGAGGTTTCGGACGAGCGGGTCTAGATTGGCCGTAAAATGGACCCGTTGCACTTTTAAATAAGTAAAAAGTATAGAAATTGAGTTTTTGCAATATAATCATGTTGAAAAGCTCGTAGTCTACTATATGGAGTCCTGAATTTTTATTAAAAGTAGTTTTGCGGTCATTTTTGTAGAGGTTTCGGACGAGCGGGTCTAACTAGGCCGTAATATGGACCCGTTGGACTTTTAACTGAGTAAAAAGTACAAAAATTGAGTTTTTGCAATAAAATCATGTTGAAAAGCTCGTAATCAACTATATGAACTCCTAAATTTTGATGTAAACTAGTTTTGCGATCATTTTTGTATAGGTTTCGGATGAGCGGGTCTAAATGGGCCGATAAATGAACCCGTTGGACTTTTTACTGTGTAAAAAGTACATAAATTGAGTTTTTGCAATATAATCGTGTTGAAAAGCTTGTAGTCAACTATATGAACTCCTAAAATTTGATTAAAAGTAGTTTTGCGGTATTTTTTCTAGAGGTTTCGGACGAGAATGTCTAGATGCGCCGTAAAATGGACCTGTTGGACTTTTAACTGAGTAAAAAGTACATAAATTCAGTTTTTGAAATATAATAAGTTGAAAAGCTCGTGATCAACTATATGAACTCCTAAAATTTGATAAAAACTAGTTTTGCGGTAATTTTTGTAGAGGTTTCGGACGAGAAGGTCTAGATTGGCCGTAAAATGGACCCGTTAGACTTTTAACTTAGTAAAATGGACAAAATTTGTGTTTTTGAAAAATAATTGTGTTGAAAAGCTCGTGATCAACTATATGAACTCCTAAAATTTGATAAAAACTAGTTTTGCGATAATTTGTGTAGAGGTTTCGGATGAGCGGGTTTAAACGATCCGTAAAATGGACCCATTGGACTTTTAACTGAGTAAAAAGTACATAAATTGAGTGTTTATAATATAATCGTGTTCAAAACCTCGTGAACAATTATATGAACTCCTAAATTTTAATTAAAACTAGTTTTGCGGTTATTTTTGTAGATTTTTCGGGCGAGCGGGTCTAAACGGGCCGTAAAAAGGACCCGTTAGACTTTTAACTATGTAAAAGGTACATAAATTTAGTTTTTGCAATATAATAGTGCTGAAAAGCTCGTAGTCAACTATTTAAACTCCTAAATTTTGATTAAAACTAGTTTTGCAATCATTTTTGTAGATGTTTAGGACGAGAAGGTTTAAACGGACCGTAAAATGGACCCGTTGGACTTTTAACTAAGTAAAAAGTACATAAATTGAGTGTTTGTAATATAATCGTGTTAGAAAGCTCGTGAACAAAGATATGAAATCCTAAATTTTAATTAAAACTAGTTTTGCGGTTATTTTTGTAGATTTTTCGGGCGAGCGGGTCTAAACGAACCGTAAAAAGGACCCGTTAGACTTTTAACTATGTAAAAAGTACATAAATTTAGTTTTTGCAATATAATAGTGCTGAAAAACTCGTAGTCGACTATTTGAACTCCTAAATTTTTTATTAAAACTAGTTTTGCGATCCTTTTTGTAGATGTTTCGGACGAGAAGGTCTAAACGGACCGTAAAATGGACCCGTTGGACTTTTAACTTAGTAAAAAGTACAAAAATTAAGTTTTTGCAATATAATTGTGTTGAAAAGCTCGTAGTCAACTATATGAACTCCTAAAATTTGATTAAAACTAGTTTTGCGATTCTTTTTGTAGAGGTTTCGGACTAACGAGTCTAAATGGACCCGTTGGACTTTTAGCTGAGTAAAAAGTACAGAAATTGAGTTTATGCAATATAATCGTGTTGAAAAGCTCGTGATCAACTATATGAACTCCTAAATTTTGATTAAAACTAGTTTTGCGGTCATTTTTGTAGAAGTTTTGACAAGCGGGTCTAAATGGGCCGTAAAATGGACGAGTTGGACTTTTAACTGAGTAAAAAGTATAAAAATATAGTTTTTGCAATATAATCATGTTGAAAATCTCGAATCAACTTTATTAATTCCTCAATTTTGATTAAAACTAGTTTTGCGGTAATTTTGTAGAGGTTTCGGACAAGCAGGTCTAAATGGACACGTTGGACTTTTAACTGAGTAAAAAGTAAAAAAAATTGAGTTTTTGCAATATAATCGTGTTGACAAGTTCGTGATCAACTACATGAACTCCTAAAATTTGATAAAAACTAGATTTGCGGTAATTTTTGTAGAGGTTTCGGACGAGAAGGTCTAGATTGGCCGTAAAATGGACCCGTTAGACTTTTAACTTAATAAAATGTACAAAAATTGAGTTTTTGAAAAATAATTGTGTTGAAAAGCTCGTGATCAACTATATGAACTCCTAAAATTTGATAAAAACTAGTTTTGCGATAATTTTTGTAGAGGTTTCAGACGAGCGGGTCTAAACGGTCCGTCAAATGGACCCGTTGGACTTTTAACTGAGTAAAATGTACATAAATTGAGTGTTTGTAATATAATCGTGTTCAAAAGCTCGTGAACAACTATATTAACTCCTAAATTTTAATTAAAACTAGTTTTGCGGTAAATTTTGTAAATTTTTCGGGCGAGCGGGTCTAAACGGGCCGTAAAAAGGACCCGTTAGACTTTTAACTATGTAAAAAGTGCATAAATTGAGTTTTTGGAATATAATAGTGCTGAAAAGCTCGTAGTCAACTATATGAACTCCTAAATTTTGGTTAAAACTAGTTTTGCGGTCCTTTTGTAGATGTTTCGGACGAGAAGGTCTAAACGGGCAGTAAAATGGACCCGTTGGACTTTTAACTGAGTAAAAAGTACAAAAATTGAGTTTTTGCAATATAATTGTGTTGAAAAGCTCGTAGTCAACTATATGAACTCCTAAAATTTGATTAAAACTAGTTTTGCGGTTCTTTTTGTAGAGGTTTCGGACGAGTGGGTCTAAATGGACCCGTTGGACTTTTAGCTGAGTAAAATGTACAGAAATTGAGTTTATGCATTATAATCGTGTTGATAAGCTCGTGTTAAACTATATGAACTCCTAAATTTTGATTAAAACTTGTTTTGCGGTCATTTTTGTAGAGGTTTTGGACAAGCGGGTCTAAATGGGCTGTAAAATGGACCCGTTGGACTTTTAACTGAGTAAATAGTATAAAAATATAGTTTTTGCAATTTAATCATGTTGAAAATCTCGAGTCAACTTTATTAATTCCTCAATTTTGATTAAAACAAGTTTTGCAGTAATTTTTGTAGAGGTTTCGGACAAGCAGGTCTCAATGGACACGTTGGACTTTTAACTGAGTAAAAAGTACAAAAATTGAGTTTTTGCAATATAATCGTGTTGAAAAGTTCGTGATCAACTATATGAACTCCTAAAATTTGATAAAATCTAGATTTGCGGTAATTTTTTAGAGGTTTCGGACGAGAAGGTCTAGATTGGCCATAAAATGGACCCGTTAGACTTTTAACTTAGTAAAATGTACAAAAATTGAGTTTTTGAAAAATAATTGTGTTGAAAAGCTCGTGATCAACTATATGAACTACTAAAATTTGATAAAAACTAGTTTTGCGATAATTTTTGTAGAGGTTTCGGACGAGCGGGTCTAAACGGTCCGTCAAATGGACCCGTTGGACTTTAAACTGAGTAAAATGTACATAAATTGAGTGTTTGTAATATAATCGTGTTCAAATGCTCGTGAACAACTATATTAACTCCTAAATTTTAATTAAAACTAGTTTTGCGGTAATTTTTGTAGATTTTTCTGGCGAGCGGGTCTATACGGGCCGTAAAAAGGACCCGTTAAACTTTTAACTATGTAAAAAGTACATAAATTGAGTTTTTGCAATATAATAGTGCTGAAAAGCTCGTAGTCAACTATATGAACTCCTAAATTTTGGTTAAAACTAGTTTTGCGGTCCTTTTGTAGATGTTTCGGACGAGAAGGTCTAAACGGGCAGTAAAATGGACCCGTTGGACTTTTAACTGAGTAAAAAGTACAAAAATTGAGTTTTTGCAATATAATTGTGTTGAAAAGCTCGTAGTCAACTATATGAACTCCTAAAATTTGATTAAAACTAGTTTTGCGGTTCTTTTTGTAGAGGTTTCGGACGAGTGGGTCTAAATGGACCCGTTGGACTTTTAGCTGAGTAAAATGTACAGAAATTGAGTTTATGCATTATAATCGTGTTGAAAAGCTCGTGTTAAACTATATGAACTCCTAAATTTTGATTAAAACTTGTTTTGCGGTCATTTTTGTAGAGGTTTTGGACAAGCGGGTCTAAATGGGCCGTAAAATGGACCCGTTGGACTTTTAACTGAGTAAAAAGTATAAAAATATAGTTTTTGCAATTTAATAATGTTGAAAATCTCGAGTCAACTTTATTAATTCCTCAATTTTGATTAAAACTAGTTTTGCAGTAATTTTTGTAGAGGTTTCGGACAAGCAGGTCTAAATGGACACGTTGGACTTTTAACTGAGTAAAAAGTACAAAAATTAAGTTTTTGCAATATAATCGTGTTGAAAAGTTCGTGATCAACTATATGAACTCCTAAAATTTGATAAAAACTAGATTTGCGGTAATTTTTGTAGAGGTTTCGGACGAGAAGGTCTAGATTGGCCATAAAATGGACCCGTTAGACTTTTAACTTAGTAAAATGTACAAAAATTGAGTTTTTGAAAAATAATTATGTTGAAAAGCTCGTGATCAACCATATGAACTCCTAAAATTTGATAAAAACTAGTTTTGCGATAATTTTTGTAGAGGTTTCGGACGAGCGGGTCTAAACGGTCCGTCAAATGGACCCGTTGGACTTTTAACTGAGTAAAATGTACATAAATTGAGTGTTTGTAATATAATCGTGTTCAAAAGCTCGTGAACAACTATATGAACTCCTAAATTTTAATTAAAACTAGTTTTGCGGTAATTTTTGTAGATTTTTCGGGCGAGCGGGTCTATACGGGCCGTAAAAAGGACCCGTTAAACTTTTAACTATGTAAAAAGTACATAAATTGAGTTTTTGCAATATAATAGTGCTAAAAAGCTCGTAGTCAACTATATGAACTCCTAAATTTTGGTTAAAACTAGTTTTGCGGTCCTTTTGTAGATGTTTCGGACGAGAAGGTCTAAACGGGCCGTAAAATGGACCCGTTGGACTTTTAACTAAGTAAAAAGTACAAAAATTGAGTTTTTGCAATATAATTGTGTTGAAAAGCTCGTAGTCAACTATATGAACTCCTAAAATTTGATTAAAACTAGTTTTGCGGTTCTTTTTGTAGAGGTTTCGGACGAGTGGGTCTAAATGGACCCGTTGGACTTTTAGCTGAGTAAAATGTACAGAAATTGAGTTTATGCATTATAATCATGTTGAAAAACTCGTGTTAAACTATATGAACTCCTAAATTTTGATTAAAACTTGTTTTGCGGTCATTTTTGTAGAGGTTTTGGACAAGCGGGTCTAAATGGGCCGTAAAATGGACCCGTTGGACTTTTAACTTTGAAAAAAGTATAAAAATATAGTTTTTGCAATATAATCATGTTGAAAATCTCGAGTCAACTTTATTATTTCCTCAATTTTGATTAAAACTAGTTTTGCGGTAATTTTGTAGAGGTTTCGGACAAGCAGGTCTAAATGGACACGTTGGACTTTCAACTGAGTAAAAAGTACAAAAATTGAGTTTTTGTAATATAATCGTGTTGAAAAGTTCGTGATCAACTATATGAACTCCTAAAATTTGATAAAAATTAGATTTGCGGTAATTTTTGTAGAGGTTTCGGACGAGAAGGTCTAGATTGGCCATAAAATGAACCCGTTAGACTTTTAACTTAGTAAAATGTACAAAATTTGAGTTTTTGAAAAATAATTGTGTTGAAAAGCTCGTGATCAACTATATGAACTCCTAAAATTTTTTAAAAACTAGTTTTGCGATAATTTTTGTAGAGGTTTCGGACGAGCGGGTCTAAACGGTCCGTCAAATGGACCCATTGGACTTTTTACGGAGTAAAATGTACATAAATTGAGTGTTTGTAATATAATCGTGTTCAAAATCTCATGAACAACTATATGAACTCCTAAATTATAATTAAAACTAGATTTGCGGTAATTTTTGTAGATTTTTCGGGCGAGCGGGTCTAAACGGGCCGTAAAAAGGACCCGTTAGACTTTTAACTATGTAAAAAGTACATAAATTGAGTTTTTGCAATATAATAGTGCTGAAAAGTTCGTAGTCAACTATATGAACTCCTAAATTTTGATTAAAACTAGTTTTGCTGTAACCCCCTTAGCCCGGCCTAGACGGTTGACCCGAACTACGAAGATTACACGGGGAAAACCAAAGTCAACCCGAAAGTCAACCTTGATTAACGACCCTTTTTTTCTTTTTAACCTTGTCTAAATGCATATTAACCCTAGGTGTACTCTTGAGAAAAGCATACTCAAAAATCTCAGCAATCGGAAAACAATAAGGGACTCAATTGCACAACATACGAATTTAGGGACCAATTTGCAAATTCTGGAAATTAAGAGGACTTTACCACTTTTTAAGTTACCATTATGAAATTAGTCACGTTTCATGCTTCTCTGTCAAATTTCATCTCAAACGGACATCTCAAACTCATTCAATTGCACATACAAAAATCAGGTCTAAAACGTAAAGCTTGCAAACCTCAAAACCATTCAAATTAATGCCCAACGGTCAAGTGTTTCGAAACGGGTCTAGGCCGTTCAGAAACACCCCTTGGCAGTAGCCAAAGTGTTTCGAAACACCTCTGCCCCGTTTCGAAACACCCAGGCCAAAATATGCACCTGTTTCGAAACAGGCAAGGGTGTTTCGAAACACCCTGCCCAGAAACAGCAGAAAGGCCTGTTTTACACTCTTTCGACCCACCAAACATGCTCATAAGACTTCCACATCATACCAACAAGTCATCAAACATTAAAGGAACATATTTGCATCATCAAAGCTCAATCATAGCATCATTTAGGAAAAACCACAAGTCTATAGGCATGCATCCTAAAATGAAAAGGAAGCAATTACCAAATCTCCAAAACAAATACCAAATGGCCATTTACATGTTCCAAACACCATAGGCATTAAACCAAACTTAGGGAGTCCAAAACATCTCCCAAAAACACAATCTAGGTTCCCATTGCCAAATACCAAAAGCTAATAGTGTTGTGAAAATAGTCACCATACATGAGCTTAGACTTTCACTTGGATCCTTGACCTCCTTGCTGCCCTCAATGCACTTCAATGCTCTGCATTATTGGTTCAAGAAAGTGAGAGCGTAAGCACACATGCTTAGTGAGAGATGCTCTAATGAAACAACACAATAATGCACTTTGTAAAAACACCTTTCCAAGGCCTTTAATTTCAAAACAACATTTATCATGCATCCATGCATACAAACCAAGCATCTCATGCTTCAATACTTCAACATGTCATATTGGCTTTCAAGTGATAATCCAAAACCATTTTCAACTCAAAACACAATCGGATATAGGGATTACAAGCGTTGTCCCAGACGCTTCATACACACTACCAAACATACAAGGTCGAGTTTATCGGTACAATCACAACCCCTCAACACCCGTGATGGAGTTTAACGGTACAATCACAACCCCTCCACACCACCCCTTGGTAGTTGTATAACATCACTAACGAGAACACGGGACACACAACACAAGATCTACACATGGACTTTTAACCACCATTGTGATCTTAGACATCTCGTTAGTGTCTTGGATGGAGTTTACGGTACAATCACAACCCCTCAACATCCAATGCGACTTTATTCACGGTGCACCCAATCCTATAGCCGGCTAACTATATCCGATTCAAGTACATTTTAAACCAACACATCACTTGCCAATATACATCAATTACCATCATCAATCCACTGTTTTTAAGCATTAAACAAAGCCATTACATAAACATGCATCACTATGCATCAAACCACATTTATCAATGTCCAAAACAAGGATCTCTTACCTTGAGCATCCTTCAACACATGGCTTACAAAACCAGCATTAAACATGCTAAAATATGCTTTCAAAACAGAATTTAAACATGCAAAATAAACACATTGCATTCAACCATCTCATGGTTCATCAAAAAGAGAGTTTCTCCGAAAACTTACTCTTGAGCTTAGCTAAGTTGTTTAGACTTAAACTAAGCTCCCATAACCTTCCAAAAATGGTTTCAAAGCAGAAAACCAAACTTCACTCACCGATTCCGTTTCGCAAGCTTGCCGAAACGCTGATCAAGCCTCCGGATCAACACCACAAGGATCCGAAGATTTCTCCCCTGTTTTAAACACATCAAAGCATAGGATTAATGCATCATCATGCATTAAAATCTTCAACCAAAACACCTAAACTCGCTGCTCTCATCAAATCTCACATTTCGGCTACCAAACACAACCGAAATCACATCCAAACACCTCTACAACATTACCCAGCCAAGATCCATCAATTCCAATCATTCTTAGACATCAATTAACATCCAAAAAGGACCTAATCACGTCCTTATACCTCCAGCTATAGCAGAACATCAAAATCACCCCAAAAACCACCTTTTTCTCAAGTAAAAACTTAGGAAAATCAACCTATTCGGGATTGCATTGATTAAACCTCAATTACACATCATTTAAACATCCAAAATACATCAAAAGACATCTCAAAACAGAGCCCAATCATCTATTACGAATTTCTTCATAATTAAATCCAAATCTTGCATTTTAAGCCAAAATCAAGAACACGTCAATAAAACCTTTATTAAAAATCAATTTAAGGATTGAGAACTTGGGAATTTCAGTAAAGAACTGAGTATTTAGAGGAGAAGGACGTTCATACATCTAAATGTGAGTTTCTCCTTGTTTAGAGCCAAAATTCTTGAAAATTCAATAAGCAAAAGATGAGGATTTGGTGTAGAATTGATTAGAAATCATTTAGAGATTGAAATCTCAACTTTAGGTGTGAAAATAAAAGGAAAAGTATCTGTGGAAATGTGTTTGGCTGAAGGAAAATTGAGAGAAAATGAAATGGGAAAATTTTGGCAAAAGTTAGTTATGAAACTAAAATATCTCTTTTCCCTCCTTTCTTTTTATTAAATTACATTAAATGAGTCTTTAAAATTTAAGAAAAATCTGGATAAACCCTCCCTTGGGTAAATTAGCTCCTTAAAGATTCAAAGTTTCAATCCATTTAAAACAGTCACCAACTTTTCAAAAATTACATTTTAGTCACTAACTTGAAATGTCATATTTCCAAACCCCATTTTGTAAAATTGATTTCACCACTCTCTTATATATAATAAAAGATGATTTTTAGATATTTTCCCATATTTTTAATGCATCCCGAACTAGGCTTTCCCTAAAAACAACCTTTATATTCGAACCGTAATTTAAACCGGTCCGGTTCAGACCCTACACTTCCAAGCCCAAAATTGGGGTGTTACAAATATCCCCCCTTAAGAAATTTCGTCCTCGAAATTTATCTGAAGGGAAAAGGTACGGAAACTGCTTCAACATGTCATCCTTCCGTTCCCACGTGGCTTCTTCAACACCACGATGCTTCCACAACACCTTTACCAACTCAATGGACTTGCCTCGAAGAACTTTACTATCTGAATCCAGAATCTTCACCGGTTCCTCATCGTAGGTCAAATCCGGATTCAACTCCACTTCCTCCACAAGCATCACATGAGAGGGATCCGATCTATACTTCCGAAGCATAGAAACATGAAACACATCATGAATCTTTTCTAACTCTTGCGGTAACCTCAACTTGTACGCAACAGGACCCACACGCTCAATCACCTCGTATGGTCCAATGTACCTAGGGCTCAACTTACCCTTTCGGCCAAATCTCATCACCTTTTTCCAAGGCAAAACTTTCAAAAACACACGGTCACCCACCGCATACTCAATCTCCTTACGCTTCAAATCCGCGTAAGACTTTTGCCGATCAGAAGCTGCCTTCAATCACTCACAAATGAGCTTCACCTTCTCTGTGGTTCCTTTCAACAAAGCGGGCATCGAAACCAAATTCTGACCCGTTTCAGCCCAACAAAGAGGAGTCCTACACTTCCTCCCGTACAAAGCTTCATAAGGTGCCATTTGAATACTTGCCTGATAACTATTATTATAGGCAAACTCCACCAAAGGCAAATGTTTCTCCCAAGAACCCTGAAACTCAATCACGCAGCACCGCAACATATCCTCCAACACCTGGATAACACGCTCAGACTGTCCATCCGACTGCGGATGATAAGATGTACTGAAATTCAACCGTGTACCCAAAGCCTGATGCAAACACTGCCAGAAACGCGATGTAAACCTCGGATCTCTATCCGATACAATCGACTTTGGCACACCATGCAGCCGCACAATCTCAGCAATGTACAGCTCCGCAAGCTTATCCAAAGTGTACGTAGTATGCACAGGCAAGAAATGCGCACACTTCATCAGGCGATCCACAATCACCCACACCGAATTCTTCTTCGATGGCGACAAAGGCAAACCAGACACGAAGTCCATGGTAATCCTCTCCCACTTCCACTCAGGAATCCTCAATGGTTGCAACAACCCTGAAGGAAACTGATGCTCAGCCTTAACTCGCTGACATACCATGCACTTACTTACAAACTCAGCAACATCTTTCTTTAAACCCACCCAATAGTACTCATCACGAAGATCACGGTACATCTTAGTACTACCAGGGTGCATAGCAAAAGGACTACTATGAGCTTCAGTCAGAATAGCACGCCTCAACTCAGCATCATTGGGCACTACTATCCGACTTCCAAAGCAAAAAACTCCATCATCATTAAAGCAGAAATCTGATGGCCTATCCTCTGCAATATCCTGAACATGTGGCACCAAGGAATCATCCAACAACTGCTTTTCCTTAATCAACTGAATCAAGGATGGTTTCACTTGCAACTCAGCCACAAGACCACCATCACGCGAAATGCTCAAACTGGCAAACATAGCCCTCAACTCCACTACTACCTTCCTACTCAAGGCATCCGTTACAACATTAGCTTTACCCGGATGGTACTCGATCGTCAAATCATAATCCTTAAGCAACTCCACCCAACGTCGTTGCCTAAGATTTAACTCCTTCTAAGACATCAGATACTTCAAACTCTTGTGGTCCGTGTACACAGTACACTTCTCACCATACAGGTAATGTCTCCAAATTTTCAAAGCAAAAACCACCGCAGCTAACTCATTGTCATGCGTAGGATAATTGCGCTCATGCACCTTTAACTGACACGATGCATAAGCCACCACCTTACCCTCTTGCATCAACACACATCCCAAACCAACGTAGGACGCATCACTATACACCACAAACTCTTTCCCTAATTCAGGTTGAACCAAGATAGGAGCTTGCGTTAAAGCTGCCTTAAGCTTCTCAAAAGCCTGCTGTCTCGCTTCCGTCCACTCATACTTAACATCCTTCTGCAACAACTTCGTCAAAGGTGCAACAATCTTTGAAAACCCATCCACGAACCTCCGATAGTACCCCGCCAAACCAAGGAAACTACGGACTTCATGAACAGACTTAGGAGGCTTCCAATTTATTACTGCCTCAATCTTCTGAGGATCAACACGTATTCCATCAGCAGAGACCACATGACCAAGAAACACAACCTCTCTAAGCCAGAACTCACACTTGCTCAGCTTGGCATAAAGCTGATTCTCCAACAAAGCCTGTAACACAATTCTCAAATGCCCCTCATGCTCCTCCTCAGTACGAGAGTACACGAGAATATCATCAATGAACACCACAACAAATTTATCCAAGTATTCATGGAACACTCTATTCATCATGTCCATGAAAGCTGTAGGAGCATTCGTCAAACCAAACGGCATCACAAGAAACTCATAATGCCCATACCTCGTTCTGAAGGCTGTCTTTGGCACATCCACATCCTTCACCTTAAGCTGATAATACCCTGACCTTAAGTCAATTTTAGAGAACACAGCTGCTCCCTGAAATTGATCAAAAAGATCATCAATCCTCGGCAATGGATACCGATTCTTGATAGTCAACTTGTTAAGCTGACGTTAATCAATGCACATTCTCATAGTGCCATCCTTTTTCTTCACAAACAAGACCGGCGCACCTCAAGGTGACACACTCGGCCGAATGAAACCACGATCAAGCAACTCCTGAAGTTGCATCTTCAGCTCTTTCAACTCTTTAGGTGCCATTCGATAAGGAGTAATGGACACTGGAGTTGTGTTTTCATACAGCTCAATCCCAAACTCCACCTCGCGATTAGGAGGCAATCCAGGAAACTCCTCCTGAAACACACCAGGAAACCCTCGCACAGTCCTGATATCTTGCACTCGCAACTCTTTAGAGCTAGGATTCATCACAAAAGCTAGGTAGGCTTCACAACCTTGCCTCAGCATCCGGCTCACTTCCAATGTAGACACCACATTGGCAAGAAACTTCACATTCTCACCAACCACCACCACCTCATAATCGTCCGCAAGCTTCAACGAAACTCGCTTATTCTCAAAATCCACAACAGCTCGATGCTCAACAAGCCAATCCATACCAAGGATTACATCAAAACCATAGAAAGGCAATTCCATAAGATCAACATGAAAACATGATCTTGCACAACCAAGGGACATCTTCTATAAAGCTTTCGAGTCACAATAGTCTCACCAAAAGAACTAGTTACACGCATACCAACATCCAAAGACTCAACAGGCAAACCAAGCAATTGAGCATGCTCACGCAATATGTATGAGTGTGTAGATCCAGAATCAATCAAGGAAAGTAATGAAAAGGATTGCAAAGTAAAAGTACCTGCGATCACATCAGTGTCATTCCTCCCCTCCCTCTGAGCATACACTCTGGCCTGGCCACCACCCTCAGGCTGAACAGCTACCACATGAGCCACATTCCTTCCAACATCCTCTCTACGCTGGAAATTACCACGGCCGCGCCCACGACCTCTCTGTGGTGCAACAACCCCAGGAGCACGTCCCTGACCACCACCGGCCAACAGAGGACACTCTCTCCTCATGTGATCCGCCGAACCACAGTTCCAACACGAATTACCGGTCACCACAACAGGAGCCTGTATCTCCCTCGCTGCTCGAGGACAGTCACGCCTCAGACGACCACGCGATCCACATGCCCAACATGTGTTCTGATCAGCTCTCGCCCTGTCTCCTTGAACAGGCGCACCTTGCCCTCCACCACCACGCCTAGCTGAAGACTGATACTTCCGATCACGTCCTCTCTTGTTCCGTCCACCACCGGAACTATACTCAGCAGCTCGCTTGCCCGCACTAGGACCAGCTCCTCTAGATGATAAACTCAAATTCAACTCGATGTCTTTTGCTCTACCAACCAGCACATCAAAGTCAGTGTACTCAGCAGCCAGCATATAGGTCTTTACATCCGTCACCAAACCATAACGGAAACGTTCACACCTCTCCCGCTCATCAGGGATAAGCTCAGGTGCGTACTGACTGAGTCGGACAAACTGAACCTCGTACTCAGCCACTGACATGCTCCCTTGAGTAAGAGACATGAATTCCCTTTTCTTTTCATCCAGGTACCGCACACCCAGATACCTCCTCTTGAACGCGTTCCGAAAGAACGTCCAAGTCACATCAGCATCCTCCATTCCGGAGATAGTGGTTGTCCACCAAGTATATGCATCGTCATGCAACAATGATATTACACAGCCCAGCTTCTGCACTTCATTGCAGTTCATTTGTCCCAAAATTCTCTTGGTACTTTCCAACCAAGACTCAGAACCTTCAGCAGACAAACCCCTGAACTCAGTCCCTCCTAGACTGCGCAAGCATTCCAGAGGTAGTCTAACATTAGCATCTCCCTGATGCCCAGCTCCATGAGCTCCAGCTACCGCCGCCTGAAAGGCTCCAGCAATAGCTTGAATCAGCACTGTTATGTCAGGAGCAGCTTGCCCCTGCCCAGCTTCAGGTCCAGCGACCTCAGCACCAGCACCAACTCCCTCACCCCCAGCATCACCACCACCGGGTGGAGGAGGTAAATCCACTACATTTTCTACATTCTCTTTGTTCTCATTTTGAGCCATAGCTCGTGTATTAATCCTCGTCTCTCTACGAGGTCCCATTCACTAAACAATGCAATCACAAATGCAACAACCATAGTCAGGCTCAGCAAGGTAAGCAATCCAAGTACTCAAGATCATTTCCAATTAAAACAAATCATTTCATTAGCTTTGATATGGCAATGGGTCCCTCTAACATGCTTCACCACAGCATACACCATAATTGCAACATTCTTACAATTCATACATCATACTTTCACTCAACAAGTATACATGCAATCATACACATATCACTCACATAACCATTCCCAATTACTCGAGAACGCAGCTCTGATACCACCAAATGTAACCCCCTTAGCCAGGCCTAGACGGTTGACCCAAACTACGAAGATTACACGGGGAAAACCAAAGTCAACCCAAAAGTCAACCTTGATTAACGACCCTTTTTTTTCTTTTTAACCTTGTCTAAATGCATATTAACCCTAGGTGTACTCTTGAGAAAAGCATACTCAAAAATCTCAGCAATCGGAAAACAATAAGCGACTCAATTGCACAACATACGAATTTAGGGACCAATTTGCAAATTCTGGAAATTAAGAGGACTTTACCACTTTTTAAGTTACCATTATGAAATTAGTCACGTTTCATGCTTCTTTGTCAAATTTCATCTCAAACTCATTCAATTGCACATACAAAAATCAGGACTAAAACGTAAAGCTTGCAAACCTCAAAACCATTCAAATTAATGCCCAACGGTCAAGTGTTTCGAAACGGGTCTAGGCCGTTCAAAAACACCCCTTGGCAGTAGCCAAAGTGTTTCGAAACACCTCTGCCCCGTTTCGAAACACCCAGGCCAAAATATGCACCTGTTTCGAAACAGGCAAGGGTGTTTCGAAACACCCTGCCCAGAAACAGCAGAAAGGCCTGTTTTACACTCTTTCGACCCACCAAACATGCTCATAAGACTTCCACATCATACCAACAAGTCATCAAACATTAAAGGAACATATTTGCATCATCAAAGCTCAATCATATCATCATTTAGGAAAAACCACAAATCTATAGGCATGCATCCTAAAATGAAAAGCAAGCAATTACCAAATCTCCAAAACAAATACCAAATGGCCATTTACATGTTCCAAACACCATAGGCATTAAACCAAACTTAGGGAGTCCAAAACATCTCCCAAAAACACAATCTAGGTTCCCATTGCCAAATACCAAAAGCTAATAGTGTTGTGAAAATAGTCACCATACATGAGCTTAGACTTTCACTTGGATCCTTGACCTCCTTGCTGCCCTCAATGCACTTCAATGCTCTGCATTATTGGTTCAAGAAAGAGAGAGCGTAAGCACACATGCTTAGTGAGAGATGCTCTAATGAAACAACACAATAATGCACTTTGTAAAAACACCTTTCCAAGGCCTTTATGTTCAAAACAACATTTATCATGCATCCATGCATACAAACCAAGCATTTCATGCTTCAATACATCAACATGTCATATTGGCTTTCAAGTGATAATCCATAACCATTTTTCAACTCAAAACACAATCGGATACGCGGATTACAAGCGTTGTCCCATACGCTTCATACACACTACCAAACATACAAGGTGGAGTTTATCGGTACAATCACAACCCCTCAACACCCGTGATGGAGTTTAACGGTACAATCACAACCCCTCCACATCACCCATTGGTAGTTGTATAACATCACTAACGAGAACACGGGACACACAACACAAGATCTACACATGGACTTTTAACCACCATTGTGATCTTAGACATATCGTTAGTGTCTTGGATGGAGTTTACGGTACAATCACAACCCCTCAACATCCAATGCGACTTTATTCACGGTGCACCCAATCCTATAGCCGGCTAACTATATCCGATTCAAGTACATTTTAAACCAACACATCACTTGCCAATATACATCAATTACCATCATCAATCCACTATTTTTAAGCATTAAACAAAGCCATTACATAAACATGCATCACTATGCATCAAACCACATTTATCAATGTCCAAAACAAGGATCTCTTACCTTGAGCATCCTTCAACACATGGCTTACAAAACTAGCATTAAACATGCTAAAATATGCTTTCAAAACAGAATTTAAACATGCAAAATAAACACATTGCATTCAACCATCTCATGGTTCATCAAAAAGAGAGTTTCTCCGAAAACTTACTCTTGAGCTTAGCTAAGTTGTTTAGACTTAAACTAAGCTCCCATAACCTTCCAAGAATGGTTTCAAAGCAGAAAACCAAACTTCACTCACCGATTCCGTTTCGCAAGCTTGCTGAAACGCCGATCAAGCCTCCGGATCAACACCACAAGGATCCGAAGATTTCTCCCCTGTTTTAAACACATCAAAGCATAGGATTAATGCATCATCATGCATTAAAATCTTCAACCAAAACACCTAAACTCGCTGCTCTCATCAAATCTCACATTTCGGCTACCAAACACAACCGAAATCACATCCAAACACCTCTACAACATTACCCAGCCAAGATCCATCAATTCCAATCATTCTTAGACATCAATTAACATCCAAAAAGGACCTAATCACGTCCTTATACCTCCAGCTATAGCAGAACATCAAAATCACCCCAAAAACCAACATTTTCTCAAGTAAAAACTTAGGAAAATCAACCTATTCGGGGTTGCATTGATTAAACCTCAATTACACATCAGTTAAACATCCAAAATACATCTAAAAGACATCTCAAAATAGAGCCCAATCATCTATTACGAAATTCTTCAAAATTAAATCCAAATCTTGCATTTTAAGCCAAAATCAAGAACACGTCAATAAAACCTTTATTAAAACTCAATTTAAGGATTGAGAACTTGGGAATTTCAGTAAAGAACTGAGTATTTAGAGGAGAAGGACGTTCATACCTCTAAATGTGAGTTTCTCCTTGTTTAGAGCCAAAATTCTTGAAAATTCAATAAGCAAAAGATGAGGATTTGGTGTAGAATTGATTAGAAATCATTTAGAGATTGAAATCTCAACTTTAGGTGTGAAAATAAAAGGAAAAGTATCTGTGGAAATGTGTTTGGCTGAAGGAAAATTGAGAGAAAATGAAATGGGAAAATTTTGGCAAAAGTTAGTTATGAAACTAAAATATCTCTTTTCCCTCCTTTCTTTTTATTAAATTACATTAAATGAGTCTTTAAAATTTAAGAAAAATCTGGAGAAACCCTCCCTTGGGTAAATTAGCTCCTTAAAGATTCAAAGTTTCAATCCTTTTAAAACAGTCACCAACTTTTCAAAAATTACATTTTAGTCACTAACTTGAAATGTCATATTTCCAAACCCCATTTTGTAAAATTTATTTCACCACTCTCTTATATATAATAAAAGAGGATTTTTAGATATTTTTCCATATTTTTAATGCATCCCGAACTAGGCTTTCCCCAAAAACCACCTTTATATTCGAACCGTAATTTAAACCGGTCCGGTTCAGACCCTAAACTTCCAAGCCCAAAATTGGGGTGTTACGTTTGCGATCCTTTTTGTAGATGTTTCGGACGAGAAGGTCTAAACGGGCCGTAAAATGGACCCGTTGGACTTTTAACTGAGTAAATAGTATAAAAATATAGTTTTTGCAATTTAATCATGTTGAAAATCTCGAGTCAACTTTATTAATTCCTCAATTTTGATTAAAACTAGTTTTGCAGTAATTTTTGTAGAGGTTTCGGACAAGCAGGTCTAAATGGACACGTTGGACTTTTAACTGAGTACAAAGTACAAAAATTGAGTTTTTGCAATATAGTCGTGTTGAAAAGTTCGTGATCAACTATATGAACTCCTAAAATTTGATAAAAACTAGATTTGCGGTAATTTTTGTAGAGGTTTCGGACGAGAAGGTCTAGATTGGCCATAAAATGGACCCGTTAGACTTTTAACTTAGTAAAATGTACAAAAATTGAGTTTTTGAAAAATAATTGTGTTGAAAAGCTCGTGATCAATTATATGAACTCCTAAAATTTGATAAAAACTAGTTTTGCGATAATTTTTGCAGAGGTTTCGGACGAGCAGGTCTAAACGGTCCGTTAAATGGACCCGTTGGACTTTTAACTGAGTAAAATGTACATAAATTGAGTGTTTGTAATATAATCGTGTTCAAAAGCTCGTGAACAACTATATTAACTCCTAAATTTTAATTAAAACTAGTTTTGCGGTAATTTTTGTAGATTTTTCGGGCGAGCGGGTCTATACGGGCCGTAAAAAGGACCCGTTAAACTTTTAACTATGTAAAAAGTACATAAATTGAGATTTTGCAATATAATAGTGCTGAAAAGCTCGTAGTCAACTATATGAACTCCTAAATTTTGGTTAAAACTAGTTTTGCGGTCCTTTTGTAGATGTTTCGGACGAGAAGGTCTAAACGGGCAGTAAAATGGACCCGTTGGACTTTTAACTGAGTAAAAAGTACAAAAATTGAGTTTTTGCAATTTAATTGTGTTGAAAAGCTCGTAGTCAACTATATGAACTCCTAAAATTTGATTAAAACTAGTTTTGCGGTTCTTTTTGCAGTGGTTTCGGACGAGCGGGTCTAAATGGACCCGTTGGACTTTTAGTTGAGTAAAAAGTACAAAAATTGAGTTTATGCAATATAATCGTGTTGAAAAGCTCGTGATCAACTATATGAACTCCTAAATTTTGATTAATACTAGTTTTGTGGTCATTTTTGTAGAGGTTTCGGACAAGCGGGTCTAAATGGGCCGTAAAATGGACCCGTTGGACTTTTAACTGAGTAAAAAGTATAAAAATATAGTTTTTTTCAATATAATCATGTTGAAAAGCTCGAGTCAACTTTATGAATTCCTCAATTATGATTAAAACTAGTTTTGCAGTAATTTTTGTAGAGGTTTCGGACAAGAAGGTCTAAATGGACACGTTGGACTTTTAGCTGAGTAAAAAGTACAAAAATTGAGTTTTTGCAATATAATCGTGTTGAAAAGTTCGTGATCAACTATATGAACTCCTAAATTTTGATTAAAACTAGTTTTGCGCTCCTTTTTGTAGAGCTTTCGGACGACCAGGTCGAAACGGGCCGTAAAATATACCCGTATAACTTTTAATTGAGTAAAAAGTACAGAAATTAAGTTATTGCAATATATTTGTGTTGAAAATTGTGTAGTCAACTATATGAACTCCTTAAATTTGATTAAAACTAGTTTTGAGGTCCTTTTGTAGAGCTTTCGGATGAACGGGTCTAAATGGGCCGTAAAATGGAACCGTTGAACTTTTAGCTGAGTAAAAAGTACATAAATTGAGTTTTTGCAATATAATCGTGTTGAAAAGCTCGTAGCAACTATATGAACTCCTAAATTTTGATTAAAACTAGTTTTGCGCTCCTTTTTGTAGAGCTTTCGAATGAGGGGGTCGAACCGGCCGTAAAATATACCCGTATAACTTTTAATTGAGTAAAAAGTACAGAAATTGAGTTATTGCAATATATTTGTGTTGAAAATCGCGTAGTCAACTATATGAACTCCTTAAATTTGATTAAAACTAGTTTTGAGATCCTTTTGTAGAGGTTTCAGACGAGCAGGTCTAAATATGCCGTAAAATGGACCATTGGACTTTTAACTGGGTGAAAAGTACAAAATTTGAGTTTTTGCAATATAATCATGTTGAAAAGCTCGTAGTCAACTATATGAACTCCTAAATTTTTATTAAAACTAGTTTTGCGGTCATTTTTGTAGTGGTTTCGAATGAGCGGGTCTAAATGGGCCGTGAGATGAACTCGTTGGACTTTTAACTGAGTAAAAAGTACATAAATGGAGTTTTTGCAATATAATCGTGTTGAAAAGCTCGTAGTCAACTATATGATCTCGTGAAATTTGATTAAAAGTAGTTTTCGGTCTTTTTTGTAGAGGTTTCGGGCGAGAAGGTCTAGATGCGTCGTAAAATGGACCCGTTGGACTTTTAACTGAGTAAAAAGTACATAAATTCAGTTTTTGCAATAGAATCGTGTTGAAAAGCTTGTGATCAACTATATGAACTCCTAAATTTTGATTAAAACGAGTTTTGCGGTAATTTTTGTAGAGGTTTCAGACGAGCGGGTCTAGATTGGCCGTAAAACGGACCCGTTAGACTTCAAACTTAGTAAAATTTACATAGATTGAGTTTTTGCAAAATAATTATGTTGAAAATCTCGTGATCAACTATATGAACTCCTAAAATTTGTTAAAAACTAGTTTTGCGGTGATTTTTGAGAGGTTTGGGACGAGCGGGTCTGAACGGGCCGTAAAATGGACCCGTTGGACTTTTAACTGAGTAAAAAGTACATAAATTGAGTTTTTGTATTATAATCATGTTGAAAAGCTCGTGAACAACTATATGAACTCCTAAAATTTAATTAAAACTAGTTTTCTGGTCATTTTTGTACATTTTTCGGACAAGCGGGTCTAAACGGGCCGTAAAAAGGAACCGTTAGACTTTTAACTTTGTAAAAAGTACATAAATTGAGTTTTTTCAAAATAATCGTGTTGAAAAGCTCGTAGCCAACTATATGAACTCCTAAAATTTTATTAATACTAGTTTTGCGATCCGTTTTGTAGAGGTTTCGGACCAGCGGGTCTAAATGGACACGTTGGACTTTTAGTTGAGTAAAAAGTACAGAAATTGAGTTTATGCAATATAATCGTGTTGAAACACTTGTGATCAACTATATGAACTCCTAAATTTTTATTAAAACTAGTTTTGCGATCGTTTTTGTAGAGGTTTCGGACGAGCTGGTCTAAATGGGCCGTAAAATGGACCCGTTGGACTTTTAACTGAGTAAAAAGTACAAAAATATAGTTTCTGCAATATAATCATGTTGAAAAGCTCGAGTCAACTCTATGAACTCCTATATTTTGATTAAAACTAGTTTTGCGGTCCTTTTTGTAGAGGTCTCGGACGAGTGGGTCTAAATGGACTGTAAAATGGACCCGTTGGACTTTTAAATGAGTAAAAAGTACATAAATTGAGTTTTAGCAATATAATCGTTTTGAAAAGCACATAGTCAATTATATGAATCCTAAATTTTGATTAAAACTAGTTTTGCGGTCCTTTTTGTAGATATTTCGGACGAGAAGGTCTAAATGGGCTGTAAAATGGAATTGTTGGACTTTTTAGCTGATTAAAAAGTACAAAAATTGAGTTTGTGCAATATAATCGTGTTGAAAAGCTCTTGATCAACTATATGAACTTCTATATTTTGATTAAAAGTAGTTTTGCGGTCATTTTTGTAGAGGTTTCGGACGAGCGTGTTTAAATGGGCCATAAAGTGGACCCATTGGAGTTTTAACTGAATAAAAAGTACAAAAATTGAGTTTTTGCAATATAATCGTGTTGAAAAGCTCGTGATCAACTATATGAACTTCTAAAATTTGATTAAAACTAGTTTTGCGGTCCTTTTTATAGAGGTCTCGGACGAGCGGGTCTAAATGGGCCGTAAAATTAACCTGTTGGACTTTTAAATAAGTAAAAAGTACAGAAATTGAGTCTTTGCAATATAATCATGTTGAAAAGCTCGTAGTCAACTATATGAAATCCTAAATTTCATTAAAACTAGTTTTGCGGTCCTTTTTGTAGAGGTCTCAGACGAGCGGGTCTAAATGGGCCATAAAATAGACCCGTTGGACTTTTAAATGAGTAAAAAGTACTAAAATTGAGTTTTTGCAATATAATCATGTTGAAAAGCTTGTAGTCAACTATATGAACTCCTAAATTTTGATTAAAACTAGTTTTGGGATACTTTTTTAGAGGTTTCGGACGAGAAGGTCTAGATGGGCCATAAAATAGACCCGCTGGACTTTTAACTTAGTAAAAATTACAGAAATTGAGTTTTTGCAATATAATTGTGTTGAAAAACTCGTAGTTAACTATATGAACTCCTAAATTTTTATTAAAACTAAATTTGCGGTCCTTTTTGTAGAGGTTTCGGAAGAGCGAGTCTAAATGGGCCTTGAAATGGACCCGTTGGACTTTTAACTGAGTAAAAAGTACAAAAATTGAGTTTTTGCAATATAATCGTGTTGAAAAGATCGTAGTCAACTATATGAACTGCTAAATTTTGATTAAAACTAAATTTGCAGTCCTTTTCGTAGAGGTTTCGGAAGAGCGGGTCTAAATGGGCCTTAATATGGACCCGTTGGACTTTTAACTGAGTAAAAAGTACAAAAATTGAGTTATAGCAATATAATCTTGTTCAAAAGCTCGTAGTTAACTACATGAACTCCTAAAATTTGATTAAAACTAGTTTTGCGGTCCTTTTTGTAGAGGTTTCGGACGAGAAGGTCTAGATGCGCCGTAAAATGAACTCGTTGGACTTTTAACTGAGTAAAAAGTACAGAAATTGAGATTTTGCAATATAATCGTGTTGAGAAGCTCGTCATCAACTATATGAATTCCTAAATTTGATTAAAACTAGTTTTGCTGTAATTTTTGTAGAGGTTTCAGACGAGCGGGTCTAGATTGGCCGTAAAATGGACCCGTTGGACTTTTAAATAAGTAAAAAGAAAAGAAATTGAGTTTTTACAATATAATCATGTTGAAAAGCTCGTTGTCAACTATATGGAGTCCTAAATTTTTATTAAAAGTAGTTTTGCGGTCATTTTTGTAGAGGTTTCGGACGAGCGGGTCTAAATAGGCCGTAATATGGACCCGTTGGACTTTTAACTATGTAAAAACTACATAAATTGAGTTTTTGCAATATAATCATGTTTAAAAGATCGTAATGAACTATATGAACTCCTAAATTTTGATGAAAACTAGATTTGCGGTAATTTTTGTATAGATTTCGGACGAGCGGGTCTAAATAGGCCGAAAATTAACCCGTTGAACTTTTAAATAAGTAAAAAGTACATAATTTGAGTTTTTCAATATAATCATGTTGCAAAGCTCGTAGTCAACTATATGAACTCCTAAAATTTGATTAAAAGTAGTTTTGCGGTTTTTTTGGTAGAGGTTTCGGACGAGAAGGTCTAGATGCGCCGTAAAATGGACTTGGTGGACTTTTAACTGAGTAAAAAGTACATAAACTGAGTTTTTGCAATATAATAAGTTGAAAAGCTTGTGATCAACTATATGAACTCCTAAAATTTGATAAAAACTAGTTTTACGGTAATTTTTGTAGAGGTTTCAGACGAGAAGGTCTAGATTGGCCGTAAAATGGACCCGTTAGACTTTTAACTTAGTAAAATGTACAAAAATTGAGTTTTTGAAAAGTAATTGTGTTGAAAAGCTCGTGATCAACTATATGAACTCTTAAAATTTGATAAAACTAGTTTTGCGATAATTTTTGTAGAGGTTTCGGACGAGCGGGTCTAAACGGTCCGTAAAATGGACCCGTTGGACTTTTAAATGAGTAAAAAGTACTAAAATTGAGTTTTTGCAATATAATCATGTTGAAAAGCTTGTAGTCAACTATATGAACTCCTAAATTTTGATTAAAACTAGTTTTGGGATACTTTTTTAGAGGTTTCGGACGAGAAGGTCTAGATGGGCCATAAAATAGAACCGTTGGACTTTTAACTTAGTAAAAATTACAGAAATTGAGTTTTTGCAATATAATTGTGTTGAAAAACTCGTAGTCAACTATATGAACTCCTAAATTTTAATTAAAACTAAATTTGCCGTCCTTTTTGTAGAGGTTTCGGAAGAGCGGGTCTAAATGGGCCTTAAAATGGACCCGTTGGACTTTTAACTGAGCAAAAAGTACAAAAATTGAGTTTTTGCAATATAATCGTGTTGAAAAGATCGTAGTCAACTATATGAACTACTAAATTTTGATTAAAACTAAATTTGCGGTCCTTTTCGTAGAGGTTTCGGAAGAGCGGGTCAAAATGGGCCTTAAAATGGACCCGTTGGACTTTTAACTGAGTAAAAAGTACAAAAATTGAGTTGTAGCAATATAATATTGTTGAAAAGCTCGTAGTTAACTACATGAACTCCTAAAATTTTATTAAAACTAGTTTTGCGGTCCTTTTTGTAGAGGTTTTGGAGGAGAAGGTCTAGATGCGCCGTAAAATGAACTCGTTGGACTTTTAACTGAGTAAAAAGTACATAAATTGAGATTTTGCAATATAATCGTGTTGAAAAGCTCGTGATCAACTATATGAATTCCTAAATTTGATTAAAACTAGTTTTGTTGTAATTTTTGTAGAGGTTTCGGACGAGCGGGTCTAGATTGGCCGTAAAATGGACCCGTTGGACTTTTAAATAAGTAAAAAGTATAGAAATTGAGTTTTTACAATATAATCATGTTGAAAAGCTCGTTGTCAACTATATGGAGTCCTAAATTTTTATTAAAAGTAGTTTTGCGGTCATTTTTGTAGAGGTTTCGGACGAGCGGGTCTAAATAGGCTGTAATATGGACCCGTTGGACTTTTAACTGAGTAAAAAGTACAAGAGTTTTTGCAATATAATCATGTTTAAAAGATCGTAATCAACTATATGAACTCCTAAATTTTGATGAAAACTAGATTTGCGATCATTTTTGTATAGATTTCGGACGAGCGGGTCTAAATGGGCCGAAAATTAACCCGTTGAACTTTTAACTGAGTAAAAAGTACATAAATTGAGTTTTTGCAATATAATCGTGTTGAAAAGCTCGTAGTCAACTATATGAACCCCTAAAATTTGATTAAAAGTAGTTTTGCGGTCTTTTTGGTAGAGGTTTCGGACGAGAAGGTCTAGATGCGCCGTAAAATGGACTTGGTGGAATTTTAACTGAGTAAAAAGTACATAAACTGAGTTTTTGCAATATAATAAGTTGAAAAGCTTGTGATCAACTATAAGAACTCCTAAAATTTGATAAAAACTAGTTTTGCGGTAATTTTTGTAGAGGTTTCAGACGAGAAGGTCTAGATTGGCCGTAAAATGGACCCGTTAGAATTTTAACTTAGTAAAATGTACAAAAATTGAGTTTTTGAAAAGTAATTGTGTTGAAAAGCTCGTGATCAACTATTTGAACTCTTAAAATTTGATAAAAACTAGTTTTGCGATAATTTTTTTAGAGGTTTCGGACGAGCGGGTCTAAACGGTCCGTAAAATGGACCCGTTAGACTTCTAACTTAGTAAAAAGTACATAAATTGAGTGTTTGTAATATAATCGTGTTCAAAAGCTCGTGAACAACTATATGAACTCCTAAATTTTAATTAAAACTAGTTTTGCGATTATTTTTGTAGATTTTTCGGGCGAGCGAGTTTAAACGGGCCGTAACAAGGACCCCTTAGACTTTTAACTATGTAAAAAGTACATAAATTGAGTTTTTTGTAATATAGTAGTGCTAAAACGCTCGTAGTCGACTATTTGAACTCCTAAATTTTGATTAAAACTAGTTTTGTGATCCCTTTTGTAGATGTTTTGGACAAGATGGTCTAAACGGGCCGTAAAATGGACCCGTTGGACTTTTAACTGAGTAAAAAGTACAAAAATTGAGTTTTTGCAATATAATTGTGTTGAAAAGCTCGTAGTCAACTTTATGAACTCCTAAAATTTGATTAAAACTAGTTTTGCGGTCCTTTTTGTAGAGGTTTCGGGCGAGCGGGTCTAAATGGACCCGTTGGACTTTTAGCTGAGTAAAAACTACAGAAATTGAGTTTATGCAATATAATCGTGTTGAAAAGCTCGTGATCAACTATATGAACTCCTAAATTTTGATTAAAACTAGTTTTGCGGTCCTTTATATAGAGGTCTCGGACGAGCGGGTCTAAATGGGTCGTAAAATGAACCCGTTGGACTTTTAAATAAGTAAAAAGTACAAAAATTGAGTTTTTGCAATATAATCATGTTGAAAAGCTCGTAGTCAACTATATGAAATCCTAAATTTCATTAAAACTAGTTTTGCGGTCCTTTTTGTAGAGGTCTCAGACGAGCGGGTCTAAATGGGCTATAAAATAGACCCGTTGGACTTTTAAATGAGTAAAAAGTACTAAAATTGAGTTTTTGCAATATAATCATGTTGAAAAGCTTGTAGTCAACTATATGAACTCCTAAATTTTGATTAAAACTAGTTTTGGGATACTTTTTTAGAGGTTTCGGACGAGAATGTTTAGATGGGACATAAAATAGACTCGTTGGACTTTTAACTTAGTAAAAATTACAGAAATTGAGTTTTTGCAATATAATTGTGTTGAAAAACTCGTAGTCAACTATATGAACTCCTAAATTTTAATTAAAACTAAATTTGCCGTCCTTTTTGTAGAGGTTTCGGAAGAGCGGGTCTAACTGGGGCTTAAAATGGACCCGTTGGACTTTTAACTGAGTAAAAAGTACAAAATTTGAGTTTTTGCAATATAATCATGTTGAAAAGATCGTAGTCAACTATATGAACTGCTAAATTTTGATTAAAACTAAATTTGCGGTCCTTTTCGTAGAGGTTTCGGAAGAGCGGGTCTAAATGGGCCTTAAAATGGACCCGTTGGGCTTTTAACTGAGTAAAAAGTACAAAAATTGAGTTATAGCAATATAATCTTGTTGAAAAGCTCGTAGTTAACTACATGAACTGCTAAAATTTGATTAAAACTAGTTTTGTGATCCGTTTTGTAGATGTTTCGGACGAGAAGGTCTAGATGCGCCGTAAAATGAACTCGTTGGACTTTTAACTGAGTAAAAAGTACAGAAATTGAGATTTTGCAATATAATCGTGTTGAAAAGCTCATGATCAACTATATGAATTCCTAAATTTGATTAAAACTAGTTTTGCTGTAATTTTTGTAGAGGTTTCGGACGAGCGGGTCTAGATTGGCCGTAAAATGGACCCGTTGGACTTTTAAATAAGTAAAAAGTATAGAAATTGAGTTTTTACAATATAATCATGTTGAAAAGCTCGTTGTCAACTATATGGACTCCTAAATTTTTATTAAAAGTAGTTTTGCGGTCATTTTTGTAGAGGTTTCGGACGAGCGGGTCTAAATAGGCCGTAATATGGACCCGTTGGACTTTTAACTAAGTAAAAAGTACAAGAGTTTTTGCAATATAATCATGTTTAAAAGATCGTAATCAACTATATGAACTCCTAAATTTTGATGAAAACTAGATTTGCGGTAATTTTTGTATACATTTCGGACGAGCGGGTCTAAATGGGCCGAAAATTAACCCGTTGAACTTTTAACTGAGTAAAAAGTACATAAATTGAGTTTTTGCAATATAATCGTGTTGAAAAGCTCGTAGTCAACTATATGAACTCCTAAAATTTGATTAAAAGTAGTTTTGCGGTCTTTTTGGTAGAGGTTTCGGACGAGAAGGTCTAGATGCGCCGTAAAATGTACTTGGTGGACTTTTAACTGAGTAAAAAGTACATAAACTGAGTTTTTGCAATACAATAAGTTGAAAAGCTTGTGATCAACTATATGAGCTCCTAAAATTTGATAAAAACTAGTTTTGCGGTAATTTTTGTAGAGGTTTCAGACGAGAAGGTCTAGATTGGCCGTAAAATGGACCCGTTAGACTTTTAACTTAGTAAAATGTACAAAAATTGAGTTTTTGAAAAGTAATTGGGTTGAAAAGCTCGTGATCAACTATATGAACTCTTAAAATTTGATAAAAACTAGTTTTGCGATAATTTTTATAGAGGTTTCGGACGAGCGGGTCTAAAGGGTCCGTAAAATGGACCCGTTGGACTTCTAACTGAGTAAAAAGTACATAAATTGAGTGTTTGTAATATAATCGTGTTCAAAAGCTCGTGAATAACTATATGAACTCCTAAATTTTAATTAAAACTAGTTTTACGATTATTTTTGTAGATTTTTCGGGCGAGCGAGTTTAAACGGGCCGTAACAAGGACCCCTTAGACTTTTAACTATGTAAAAAGTACATAAATTGAGTTTTTGCAATATAGTAATGCTAAAACGCTCGTAGTCAACTATTTGAACTCCTAAATTTTGATTAAAACTAGTTTTGTGATCCCTTTTGTTGATGTTTCGGACAAGAAGATCTAAACGGGCCGTAAAATGGACCCGTTGGACTTTTAACTGAGTAAAAAGTACAAAATTTGAGTTTTTGCAATATAATTGTGTTGAAAAGCTCTTAGTCAACTTTATGAACTTCTAAAATTTGATTAAAACTAGTTTTGCGGTCCTTTTTGTAGAGGTTTCGGGCGAGCGGGTCTAAATGGACCCGTTGGACTTTTAGCTGAGTAAAAAGTACAGAAATTGAGTTTATGCAATATAATCATGTTGAAAAGCTCGTGATCAACTATATGAACTCCTAAATTTTGATTAAAACTAGTTTTGCGGTCATTTTTGTAGATGTTTCGGACAAGCAGGTCTAAATGGGCCGTAAAATGAACCCGTTGGACTTTTAACTGAGTAAAAAGTATAAAAATATAGTTTTTGCAATATAATCATGTTGAAAATCTCGAGTCAACTTTATGAATTCCTCATTTTTGATTAAAACTAGTTTTGCGGTAATTTTTGTAGAGGTTTCGGACAAGCAGGTCTAAATGGACACGTTGGACTTTTAGCTGAGTAAAAAGTACAAAAAATGAGTTTTTGCAATAAAATCGTGTTGAAAATTTCGTGATCAACTATATGAATTCCTAAATTTTGATTAAAACTAGTTTTGCGGTCATTTTTGTAGATGTTTTGGACGAGCGGGTCTAAACGGTCCGTAAAAAGGACCCGTTGGACTTTTAACTAAGTCAAAAGTACAAAAAATTAGATTTTGCAATATAATCTTGTTGAAAAGTGCATAGTCCACTATAAGAAGTCCTTAAATTTGATTAAAAATAGTTTTGCGGTCCATTTTGTTGAGGTTTCGGACGGACGGGTCTAAATGGGCCGTAAAATGGACCCGTTGGACTTTTAGCTTAGTAAAAAGTACATAAATTGAGTTTTTGCAATATAATTGTGTTGAAAAGCTAGTGATCAACTATATGAACTCCTAAATATTGATTAAAACTAGTTTTGCGGTTCTTTTTGTAGAAGTCTCGAATGAGCGTGTCTAAATGGGCCATAAAATAGACCCGTTGGAATTTTAAATGAGTAAAAAGTACAAAAAATGAGTTGTTGCAATATAATGGTGTTGAAAAGCTCGTAGTCAGCTCTATGAACTCCTAAAATATGATTAAAAGTAGTTTTGCGATCCTTTTTGTAGAGGTTTCGGACGGGAACGTCTAGATGAGCCGTAAAATGGACCCGTTGTACTTTTAACTTAGTAGAAAGTACAGAAATTGAGTTTTTGCAAAATAATTGTGTTGAAAAGCTCGTAGTCAACTATATGAACTCCTAAATTTTAATTAAAACTAGTTTTGCGGTCCTTTTTTGTAGAGGTCTCGGACGAGCGGGTCTAAATGGGCCGTAAAATGAACCCGTTGGACTTTTAAATGAGTAAAAAGTACAGAAATTGAGTTTTTGCAATATAATCTTGTTGAAAAGCTTGTAGTCAACTATATGAACTTCTAAATTTGATTAAAACTAGTTTTGATGTCATTTTGTTGAGGTTTTGGACGAGCGGGTCGAAACGGGCCGTAAAATGGACTCGTTAGACTTTTAACTAAGTAAAAAGTTCAGACTTTGTGTTTTTGCAATATATTTGTGTTGAAAAGCGTGTAGTCAACTATATGAACTCCTAAAATTTGATTAAAACTAGTTTTACGGTCCTTTTTGTAGAGGTTTCGGTCAAGCGCGTCTAAATGGGCCGTAAAATGGACCTATTGGGCTTTTAACCGAGTAAAAAGTAAAAAAAATGAGTTTTAGCAATATAATCAAGTTGAAAAGCTCGTAGTCAACTATATGAACTACTAAAAATTAATTAAAACTAGCTTTGCGGTCCTTTTTGTAGAGGTCTCGGACGAGCGTGTCTAAATGGGCCGTAAAATTAACCCGTTAGGCTTTTAACTGAGTAAAATGTATAGAAATTGAGATTTTGCAATATAATCGTGTTGAAGAGCTCGTAGCAACTATATGAACTCCTAAATTTTGATTAAATCTAGTTTTGCGCTCCTTTTTGTAGAGGTTTCGGACGAGCGGGTCGAAACGGGCCGTAAAATATACCCGTATAACTTTTAATTGAGTAAAAAGTACAAAAATTGTGTTATTGCAATATATTTGTGTTGAAAATCGCGTAGTCAACTATATGAACTCCTTAAATTTGATTAAAACTAGTTTTGATGTCCTTTTGTAGAGGTTTCGGATGAACGAGTCTAAATGGGCCGTAAAATGGAATCGTTGGACTTTTAGTTGAGTAAAAAGTACATAAATGGAGTTTTTGCAATATAATCGTGTTGAAAAGCTCGTGCTCAACTATATGATCTCGTAAAATTTGATTAAAAGTAGTTTTGCTGTCTTTTTTGTAGAGGCTTCGGACGAGAAGGTCTAGATGCGCCGTAAAATGGAACCGTTGGACTTTTAACTGAGTAAAAAGTACATAAATTGAGTTTTTGCAATATAATCGTGTTCAAAAGCTTGTGATCAACTATATGAACTCCTAAATTTTGATTAAAACGAGTTTTGCGACGATTTTTGTAGAGGTTTCGGACGAGCGGGTCTAGATTGGCCGTTAAATGGACCCGTTAGACTTTAAACTTAGTAAAATATATAGAAATTGAGTTTATGCAAAATAAATGTGTTGAAAAGCTCGTGATCAACTATATAAACTCCTAAATTTTGATAAAAAAATAGTTTTGCGGTGATTTTTGTAGAGGTTTCGGACAAGCGGGTCTAAACGGGCCGTAAAATGGATCCGTTGGACTTTTAACTGAGTAAAAAGTACATAAATTGAGTTTTTGTATTATAACCGTGTTGAATAGCTTGTGAACAACTATATGAACTCCTAAAATTTAATTAAAACTAGTTTTGCGGTCATTTTTGTATATTTTTCGGACGAGCGGGTCTAAACGGGCCGTAAAAAGGACCCGTTAGACTTTTAACTGAGTAAAAAGTACATAAATTAAGTTTTTGCAATATAACCGTGTTGAAAAGCTCGTAGCCAACTATATGAACTCCTAAAATTTTATTAATAGTAGTTTTGCGATCCTTTTTGTAGAGGTTTCGGACGAGCGAGTCTAAATGCACCCGTTGGACTTTTAGCTGAGTAAAAAGTACAGAAATTGAGTTTATGCAATATAATCGTGTTGAAACGCTTGTGATCAACTATATGAACTCCTAAATTTTGATTAAAACTAGTTTTGCGATCATTTTTGTAGAGGTTTCGGACGAGCTGGTCTAAATGGGCCGTAAAATGGACCCGTTGGACTTTTTACTGAGTAAAAAGTACAAAAATATAGTTTCTGCAATATAATCATGTTGAAAAGCTCGAGTCAACTCTATGAACTCCTAAATTTTGATTAAAACTAGTTTTGCGGTCCTTTTTTGTAGTGGTCTTGGACGAGCGGTTATAAATGGACTGTAAAATGGACCCGTTGGACTTTTAAATGAGTAAAAAGTATAGAAATTGAGTTTTTGCAATATAATCGTCTTGAAAAGCACGTAGTCAATTATATGAATCCTAAATTTTGATTAAAACTAGTTTTGCTGTCCTTTTTGTAGATGTTTCGGACGAGAAGGTCTAAACGAGCCGTAAAATGGACCCGTTGGACTTTTAACTGAGTAAAAAGTACAAAAATTGAGTTTTTGTAATATATTTGTGTTGAAAAGCGCGTAGTCAACTTTATGAACTCCTTAAAATTGATTAAAACTAGTTTTACGGTCCTTTTGTAGAGGTTTTGGACGAACGGGTCTAAATGGACCGTAAAATGGAACCGTTGGACTTTTTAGCTGATTAAAGAGTAAAAAAATTGAGTTTTTGCAATATAATCGTGTTGAAAAGCTCGTGATCAACTATATGAATTCCTATATTTTGATTAAAAGTAGTTTTGTGGTCATTTTGTAGAGGTTTCGGACGAGCGTGTTTAAATGGGCCATAAAGTGGACCCATTGGAGTTTTTTTTTAAAGAAAGAGGGCCTCATTAAAAACCCCTACTAATATCCCCAGGCACAAGACCTGGAGAAACCTAAAAGGGGAAAAGAGTACCCAAGATTTATTTATAAAGATCGAGGTGAAACCTCACAGAGTACAGCATTGCGAATACAATCAGGAAACATGGACCTAAAGGACATAGAAGTCATGGTCCTAAGAGCATGTGTAGCCAAAGTACGAGCAACAATATTAGCCTCACTGCAAACAAACTGAACATGAGCAAAAGAAAAACAATCCAAAGCATCATGAGTTTGCAAAATCGTCGGACCCATAGAAGAGAGATCAGGGCCTAGAAAGTTGAGTCTGTTCGCAAGATAAACGCAGTCTGTCTCAAAAATCAAACGGCTCCATCCTTGAGATTGAGCAAAAGTGATACCTGCTAGAAGACTTTGCCCTTCGGATGTAATGGCATCTGGGCAGCTACCCAGAGGGTAAGCTAGACCGCCGACAACCGTACCTGCTTCATCACGGGCCACAACTCCAACCGCCGCTGCACGTGTGGAAGGGTCAAAAGCCCCATCCACATTAATTTTAATGTGCCCCCGAGGGGGATGTCTCCAGCGAGAAGGAGAAACCAGCGAAGGGGAAGGGGATGTAGAGGAAGAAGTAGCATCAGAGTAGTCACGATGAAGATTGATAGAATTGACGGTAATTAACCACGGTGGTTGAAGATGGCGGTTATGGATCCAGTCATTACGCCGGTTCCATATGTTCCACAGAGTAGTCAAGAAAAGCCCGAAAAGGTCAGAGGATAGATGGCGAGCACCTTCCTCTAGCCATTGTAGTCCGGTGGATGCAGTGCTGTTAATCAGGGAGTTAGGGAGGCCAACCAACCAAAGGGCCTCCGAAGCACCAGGGCAGTCATGAAGAGCATGGAGAATTGATTCCGTACCGGAGTGACAAACTGGGTAGGAACCTGAGTCTGGCGCAAAAGCCTGTAGACGAACCCCAACGAGTAGAGCCTCAGATCCCATGCGCCAACCAAAGGTTTTGACTTTAGGCAAGACCTTGAGCTTAGAGAGAAACTTCCAAATCCGGGGAGGACGAATTCTGGGTTCTGGAGGGCGTTGCAAGAAAAGATAGCCAGATTTGACCGAGTAAATACCAGAATCATTAGGACTCCAAAGGATGGAATCACGAGTGTCATTGATAATAGGGATTGACAAAACTGAGTCGGCATCGGTCGTAGTAAAATACGCACGGACCTTAGTAGGGTCCCAAGCTGCTTGGTTTCGAATCATGAAGTCGCGACAACGAACGTGGACTTCATCCGAGATCTCATAATCCCCGTGTAGGTGAACGATCGAAGAGCCTCCCCAGTTGTCCTGATGGATTCGAATATTACTATTAATACCAGGACGATAAAGAAAGCCCCAAATAGATGTTGCATAGCATGAAAGAGACCTTGCCAGGCAAAAGATCCGCGAGACGGCCGAGATGCATGAAGGATGTTACTTGAAGGAAAATATTTAGCTTTATAGATTTGACCCAAAAGAAAATCTGGTTCGCAGATAAGGCGCCATAATTGTTTACCAAGAAGCGCAATGTAAAAGTTATTGAGATCCTAAATCCTATACCTCCAACTGACTTAGGCAAGCACACCTGCTCCCAAGGGAGCATGTGCCAACCTTTTTTATTATTTTTGCCAGACCACCAATATCGTCTGATGGTAGAAGTCATGTCATCAATAATGTTTTGGGGTAATAAATAACACGACATAACATATTGAGGTAGAGATTGTAAAACAGATTTGATAAAGATTTCCCTACCACTGAAAGAAAGGAGTTGTTTGTCCCAATTGGACAGTTTTTCATGAACTTTATCACGTATAAACCCTAAGGATAAGGTCATATTTTTGCCAATAAGAAGAGGTACCCCCAGATAGACACCAGGGTTGGAGACCTCACGAACTTGAAGACAAGAATTAATAGCATTGCGAGTCGAACTGGTGGTACGAGGGTTGTAAAAAATAGTGGACTTATCAAAGTTAACTGCCTGACCAGAAGCAGAAGCGTAAGTTTGGAGAGCCAATTTAAGGTGAGCGGCTTCCTCTGGTTTTGAGTTGATAAAAACAATACAATCATCTGCAAATAAGAGTTGGTTAACCTTGGGGCCCTGCTTGCTGGCACCAAGGCCAGGAAGCAGACCATGTTGTTTAGCGTCAAACAGAAAAGCTGAGAGCCCTTGAGTGCAAAAAAGGAAAAGGAAAGGGGACAAAGGGTCACCTTGTCGGAGACCCCGTTGAGGGCGAAAGAAGGGGGAAAAAGAATTGTTGACCTTAACTGAGAAAGAGACTAAAGAGATACATCGCATTATAAGAGAGACCCATGATGGCGAAAAGCCCATACGGGTCATAACATTTTCGAGGAAGGTTCATTCAACTCTATCAAAGGCCTTCTCCATATCGAGCTTAAGAGCAGCACCTTGAGAATGCTTAGAAGTACCAGTGTTAATAGAATGAATTATTTCATGAGCAATAAGAATGTTGTCTGTAATATTACGTCCTTGAACGAAGGCAGCTTGGTTGGAGCTAATACAAAAAGGAATAGTATGTTTCATTCTATTAACCAAGACCTTTGCAATAATTTTGTAAATTACTGTGCAGAGACTAATGGGCCTAAGATGCCTCATAGTAGTTGGGTCCTTTATCTTAGGTATGAGTACCAAAATGGTTTGGTTTACCGAAGCCATATCTGCAGATCCATTAAGATGATTTAGGCAAAGTGTGGTGACATCCGTCCCAACTGTGTCCCAGTGTTGTCGGAAAAACCCGCTAGGCAAGCCATCAATGCCAGGGGCTTTCCTTGGGTCTATATCACGAAAATCGGTGAAAATCTCCTCCACTGTGAATTCCTTAGTGAGGGACTCATTCATAGCAGGCGTGATGGAGGAAGGGATTTTTTATAGTATTTGTTCTGAAAAAGATGGATTAGAGGAAGTAAAGAGAGTGTGGAAATATGAGGATGCATATGTCATAAGATCTGAGTCGACAGTACACCAATTATTATTCGTATCGAGGAGGCCAATGATGGTATTCTTCTTTTTCCTGTTAGTAGCACGGGCATGAAAAAACCGGGTGTTTTTGTCTCCTTGAGACAACCATAGATTACGAGAGCGTTGCGCCCAGTACACTTCATGTTCATTTAATAATTTATGGAGCTCAGATCTAGCAGCAATGTATTTTTCCTCAGCAGCAGCCGAGAGAGGACGCTGTTGGAATTTGTTGATTTTCTTAGAGAGAAAGTTGATGCGTCCAGTGGATTTAAAGCGTTGCTGAGATTGCCAATCTCCTAAACTGAAGCCAATAGCTTGAATTTTATCGAGGGTATTGCCTTTAGTAGAGTTCCAAGTTTGCTTGACTATGGAGATGCCTTATTCATTGGTTGCCCAACAATTTTCAAAGCGGGATTTAGATGGGGGTGGTCGGTGATTGGATTGTGGTGGGGGTTCCGTATTCAAAAGTAGAAAGCAGTGATCAGATTTAGCATCAAAATCAGAAATGATGGTATAATTTGGATTAGTAGCTTTCCATGCCATATTACCAACAAATCGGTCTAATCTCTCGAACAAAGTAGGGGTTTTAGGCCCAAGTTTAGACCATGTGAACCAACCCGAGGTAGGTTTGCAGTCAAAAAGGTTATTGCGTGAGAGGCATTGACGAAAATTATTGATTTGAGATCTTGTACGACGGCAGCTGCCTTGTTTCTCATTATCAGATAGCATTTCGTTGAAATCACCACCGAGAAGCCAAGGTAGACCGTCGTTGTTGTTTAGTGAATCAATTAAATCCCAAGTTTTAGTTTTATGACTTGTTTCAGAGTAACCATGTATACCAGTGAAATAAAACGAATAAGAATTGCAACAAATATAAGTATGAATGAAACGATCCGAATAATAAAGCATAGAAATATCATAATTATTCGAGGAAAATAAAGCAATACCAGAGCAATGTTCAGAGTAATCAACCGAAAAAACCTTATTCATACCTAGCAAAGAACTAAGACGGCTACAAGTCGTATTTTTAAGTTTTGTTTCACATAAAAAAAAGTAAATCAGGAGAATGAAGACGAACATATTCCTGGAGGTGTTGAACTGCATGGAACTTCCCAAGACCCTGACAGTTCCAGTATAAGATGATCATTTCCCTCGGCGGGGCTGTGAGTCAGCCGCCGCCGGAGAGTTTTTTCCGCTGCTCATCCCAGCTTTCAGGGTTGGAGAAGGAGAGGGCCTAGACTTCTTTGGCTGGAGGATCACATGGATGGGGGAGCGTCTCTTAGTGCCACGGTTAGGAGGAATAGGGATAGGAGCAGGAGCCGATGCTGCATCATTGGGATAGTTTTTAAGAAGCCAAGAGTCAAATGCATCAAAAAGTGAAATACTGGTTTGAAGGAAAGGCTTACTTAATTGAGCATCCATATTTTTCACTTGTTGGGCAGTAGGGCTTGGTACACCATCATCTTGACCTTCCCAATCGCCTTTCTCAGGGTCCTCAGGGATAGGGTATATTGTATTCAGAGGTTTTGGCTCTAAAACCTGAGGAGGGAGTGAAACTCGTGATGGTTTCTGGGTATCCACTTTGGTAGTAGGCGGCTCGGAAGATTCCTCTCCTATCATCTCATCATTATTGTAATTATCCTCAGCAGGAAGATATGCGAATGATGCAGTATCCCCTTCATTGAGTTTCCCTAGAAATTCCGAGAAAGAGGAAGTGAGTTTCAAGTGTGGGAAACGTCGGATAAAGAGTAAATGATGTGAGTGAATAAATGACAGACCCGATTCTTGCGTAGATGCAACAAGTTCAGCAACAGATTTACCCTTATCCTTCGGGTCTATAAAAAAGGAGAATCAAAATATGAATGTGAATAAAAATAAAGAGGTTGTTGAAAACATAATAAAAGTGATAAAATACCTATCGGTGGGTGGCGGCTATCATTAATAGAGGTCTCAACAGATTTACCCTTATCCTTTGTGTCTGTATAAAGAGGAGAATCAATATATAAACGTAAAGAAAAATAGAGAAGTTGTTGGAACCAAAATAAAAGAGATAAAATACCTATCGGTGGATGGCGGCTAGCATTAGAAGAAGGCTCAACTGCACGGATACGGCCATGTGGTCCCTGATCCCGGCGACACGGGGGGAGCCAACGGAGCCACCCACCATATTGAAGTTTAGCCGGATCAATCGTGGCTTTGTTGGGACAATGTTCGAAGATATGACTAATGAGACCACACCCGTGGCATAGTAGAGGAAGACGCTCATATTGGAGACGACAAGAAGCAGTAAGTGTATCTTTCCTAATAAGTAGGAAGTGTCGGACAGGCTTATAGATGTCCATGAGAATTTCAACTCGTAAAAATTCAGTCATATTTCCTCTTTCTCGTCGTGTGTCAGTTCTGAGAACAGTGCCAACCATAGCACCAAGAGATTGGCCCACTAAGTGAGTTCTATCAGGATCTTCCATTAAAGGCTTGGGTAAAGCAAGTATATGAAACTAGATTCGCATAGGATTGAAAGAATATTCATCCATACTTTTCTCGGGGTTATATTCAGCAAGTGCCATCCACTCATCTTTATAAAGCCAGGGCCTCGTTCATAAACATCATCTCGGTCACTAATTGTGGCAAACTCAATTCTAAAGAAAGAATCTCTAATAATGGAGATTGATTTGAGGTTATTCTTTTTCCAGATACCTTCAAAGGCTGAAAGAACAGCCCATTCATCGATCGGTTTTGTGGAGATGAATTTTCCAACTAGAATTGTTTTCGGGTTCTCCTCAAAGAAGTCAAAATCTGGAGTATAGATAGCATTTGCCTCTTCATTAGTGAGACTAGATTGGTGTAGTGGGGAAGAGAGGATGATGAAGCCATTTGGTCGAAAATAGGAGAGTGAGCAGTAATGAGAGACAAATAGTGATAGACTATGTAGAAAAAAATAAAAGAGAGAAGTAACTTATGAATAAGAGTTACGGAAAGAAAAGAGGTGATTAATGGAATAAGGAAAGAGTGAAGAATGTAAATAAAACAAGAGGAGGGAAAGTTTCCAAGATTTGGATATGAAGATCGTATGCTAATAAGGAAAGAAGGGAGAATCGTGGGGAGTGGGCGTATGGAGTTAAAGATCTGAATTATAGGAAATATTGAAAAGGAAAGAAAGTATAGTAGTAAATCATATAAAGTGTAGTATGGAAAGAAACCCCTTAAATCATGGGGGAACGTATGATAGAATAGTGTGAAGTGAAATAATAGGGGATAATTTGAGGAAAGAAATTCAGAAATGGGGAAGGTGTAAGAAATAATTATGGTAAGTGCTGTATACAATCTATAATTATAATAGAATCTGGGAAGAAATATATCCAAGTAATTGTGTAGTTCGAATAAGGTAAAAGGCAGTATATTTCAGAAGGCAAGTAGATTCACAGCTTTGACTAAAAATATATTTGTATTTATGGTAATAGTAAGGATCACTAGAGGAATGAAATAAAGTAGGAAATAAATTATGAAAATAATTAGGGAATGAGGGGTAAATGTAGGCATTGGTGGAATTTGACGAAAAATAGTAATTGTTGTAAGAGGATGTGTTACGTAAGGATAGTTGACTTTAAAATTTATAGCATTCAAAAGCCTAAATATTAGAGATTGAATTTGATGGATTGGGTTGCGTTTGACCTTTTGTTTAGCAATTAAAGAGGGCAGAGTCTGGTTGAAAGCATTTAATTTTTATAAAACTTGAGGCCATATTAATGAAATGTCTGAGTTTGGCCTTGTAATTTTAACGAATTTTGATAAAATTTTGTAAATTTTGCAAGGAGATGAGTGGATAGAAAGAATGATAAAAGGATTGGGGATATTACTGTATAATAGTTTTGTGTAATAGATTGTTTTCACCTGGAAGGTGATCGTGGTAATTCCCCTTGAGAAGGTTTGATTAATGGCACCAAAATAGGTGTAGTGGGGAACAGAAGAACACAACAAGAACAAATAAAAGTTAAAGATGATATGAACAACGTAATTGAAGATCTTATGTGTATGAGGAAAGTTAAAACCATCAAAAAAACTAAAGAACCATCCATAGAATAAATGCATGATGAAGGGAAAAGACTTATTATACCTACAAAACAAATAGGGCCAAGAATAAATAGGGGATATGGTTTTGGGATAGGATATACTATACAGGAAGAAAATAATACCAAAGAGCATGTCATCATATAGAGGAACTAAACATGAAATAATAGTAAAAAAGAATGCAGGAAGAATATGTAAAGAAAGAAGCAAATAGAGTAAAGGCACGCCCAAAAAATAAGGATTACAAACCATGGGATAGATAGAAGAGGGGAGAAGAAACTTAGAACATACCAAATGAGCAAAGGAAAGGGGGACCATAAGCAATAAAAGAGAAACATATAAAAAAGGGAGGCAGCTAGACTTGGAATCAAATAAACCATTAATCGAGTTTTTTTTCCTTCTATTGTTTGCCCGAGCATGGAAAAATCTCGTATTTTATCACCTTGAGAAAGCCAAAGTGTACGAGATCGCTGAGCCCAATAAATTTCTTGTTCCATTAGAAGTTTATTAAGTTCAGTTCTATATTTTAAATAAATGCCTTCAATTGTAGCATTTAAGGGGCGAGATAAGAATTTGTTTATTTTCTTGGTGAGGAAATTAATACGGCCGGAGGATTTTAGTCTTTGTTGATTCTGCCATTCCGCCAGGCTTGTACCAACAGCATTTATTTTATCAATAGTTGTTCCAGAGGTATTGGTCCAAGTGCGTTTAATAGTAGATATATTATCCTCATTATTAGCCCAGTAGTTCTCAAATCGGAATGTGCTGGGTGATCGATGAAGTGGAGTAGCAATCGCAGGGGATGTATCAAGAGACAGGAAGCAGTGGTCAGACTTGGCCACATATTCCGTTGTGATGCGAAATGAAGGAAAAAGATCCTGCCAGGCCGAGTTAGCAATGAATCGGTCTAGTCTTTCATGTATAGTTGGAGTTAGAGGCCCAACTTTTGTCCAGGTAAACCATCCCGATGTTGGCTTACAGTCAAAAAGATTATTGCGTGAAAGACATTGACGGAAGTTGGTTATTTGTGATCTAGCCCTTCGAGTTCCACCTTGCTTTTCAGAGTCGGAAAAGATTTCATTAAAATCCCCTCCTAGAAGCCAGGGAATATTATTATTATTTACATTTAAGGAGTCAATAATTTCCCAAGTTTTGTATTTTTGGCTAGTTTCGGAATGGCCATGTATGCCCGTGAAAAACATATTGCAATTGTTTGATGTGATTTGAGTATGTATATAACGCTGAGAGTACGAAAGTAAAGTAATATTAATATTGTTTGTAGCGAAAAGAGCAATACCGGAACACCCCTCCGTAGGGGGAATAGTAATAATGTTTATAAAACCTAAAGAAAGACAAAGTTGGCTACAAGCCACATTATTGAGTTTTGTTTCGCATAGGAAGATAACATCAAGGACGGATTGCCGGACATAGTCGCGAAGATGTTGAACCACCGGGGCTTGTCCTAAACCCTGGCAGTTCCAGCATAGGATCCTCATTTTGCTCGGCGGGGCTGGGAATCAGCCGCCGCCAGAGAATTTTTTGAGCTGCTCATCCCTTCCTTTGGGGTGGAACCGGAGGGTTTGGATTTCTTTGGCGGGAGCGACACTTGGATAGGGGTGCGGCGTTTTGTGCCACGATAAATGTGGGCCTGGAGCAGGGGCAGGAGCTACATCATTTGGATAAGTTTTCAAAAGCCATTGGTTAAAATCATTGAGAATGGTATCGGTAGAAACAAGGGGCTTACGTAGTTCAGCTTCAATTTTCTTAACTTGCTGTGCAGTTGGACTTGGAACACCATCATTCGTGGCATCCCATTCATCATCTGAAGCATCTTCAGTAATTGGATAGATGGTCTTTAGGGGTTGAGGCTCGAGAGGGGCTTTCTGTTTTGAATCTGAAGTAGATGGGTCGTTGGTAGGGGGTATCACCCATTGTCGTATCTGTATTGGGGGCTTCCTCAGTGGGTTGCTCCGAGAAGGATGCAGCATCGCCCTCGTTAAGAGAGCCTGTAGAAAATTTGAAGCAAAACAGTTTAGTAAACGAAAGTTGTTTGATAAGGGGGTTGATGATGATAGAAGGACAGTGAGATATACCCATAACATTCGGTTCATTGTGGGGAATATTAGTGTTGGCAGAAGCAGTTGGAATAGGAGTAGCTGTGAGGAAAGAAAATATTAATTTCAAAAACGGAAGTAGAGAGAACAAAAAAGATAAAATAGGTTTAAATCGAAACTGTGAAAGAGATGAAAAATTGGTAATAAAGTAAAGGAGGGTACCATTCGGTAAAGGATTGTTTTGGTTGAGATCAGGTTCGACATAGCGAAGACGCCCACGGATACCAACTGGGCGACGTCTTGGGGGGAGGTAGCGGAGCCATTCCCCGTATTGCAACTTGGTAAGATCAAGCGAAGAGCGAATAGGGCAGTTTTCAACCGAGTGGCTAATTAAACCACATCCTGAGCATAAAGTGGGAAGGCGTTCATATTGAAGACGACACATGGTTTTGTTGGCCCCGGAACCAATGAATACGAAACGGGTGACTGGTTTGGTGATATTCAAAAAGATTTCAACCCGCAGGAAGTCCTTCATATTTCCTTCAGCTTCTCGAGTGTAAGTTCGTATAACATTACCAACCATAGATCCCAGGGCATGTCCCACAAGGTGCGATCGATCAATGTCCTCAAAGAGTGAGGAAGGAAGAGCGAAGATGCGGATCCAGATTCTCATAACGTTGAAAGAATACTCTCCAATGGATTTAGCCGGGTCGTATTCTGTAATGGCTAGCCATTCATCCTTGTACAGCCAAGGACCGCGGTTGAGGACTTCATAACAAGACTTGACATCCTTGAATTTAATCTTGAGAAAGTTGTTTTGGATGACAGAAATAGATACCACATTGTTTGGCTTCCATATGCCTTCAAAAGCGTTGATGACAGCGTATATGTCAATAGTTTTGGATGAGATAAAGCAGCCTAAAAGGAAGAGCTTGGGATCCTCTTTGACAAAGTCCCAGCCGAATTCCGGGGTATAAAGAAGCTCAGCTTCCTCACTGGTAAGGTCGATGGAGCTGAGTTGGGGAATAGAAGAGGATGCCATGTATGATTGGTAAGGAGTCAGGGGAATAGCAAGAGAGAGGGTGGTTTGTGGTAGCGTGTTAGTATGTTGATCGTATACAAAGGGGTTGATTGTGTTGGTTAATTTTTGGTAAGTAGTCGAAAAAGGAAAGGATAGAAAATTAGAGTCCATAAGTTATGGAATAAAATAATGTTAATGAGGATAGTTAGATAAATAAGGAAATAGTATAGATTCAGTAGTAATAAAAGGGAAAAAAGAATTGAAAAATTTGATAGTGATAGGTTGGGTTCTTTAAAGGATATGTGATTAATACTCGGGAAATTAATAATTAACCTTTGGAGAGTGGAAAGAAGAGGAAAGAAATAAGAAATTAGACTCCTTGAAATATGGAATAATTTAATGTTATAAAAGATATTTTTAAAATCAAGGAGATAGTCTAGATGTATAATGGTTAAAAAAGAAAACAGAGTTAAAGAATTTGGTTGTGATGAGCAAAATTCCATAATTAATATATGAGTGAAAGTCGGTAAAGTAGTATGGGGGGAATAGTAAAAAATAAAGGTATTAAATAGCAAAGAGGAAATACAGAGTTGACCCTTAAAAAAGGTAAAAGATATGAAGAATTTGATATTAGACGTTAGTAAAAAAGGAATTTCATTAAATCGCCCATAAGTCATATAGAGAATAATTACAATAATGAATGAGGTAATGAAAGGGCAATTAATAGAATTTGAAAATCTAAACGTTAATATTAATAGATTTAATTTATTTTCCATCATAAAGATGGTAGTGATATAATCCCATAGAAGGGCTAGATTTAATACGCCTAATGAGGCATTGGAAAAGAATTTTATTGAGGAGAAAAGCTGAGAAAGAATATCTAATGCATGGCTAAAAGAAAACTAATAAATAGCATGCAATAAAGATAAACAACAGAAAAGAAAACTAAGCAGATAAAGGCAGACAAGAAAGAAAACCAGGGATAGAGAGAAGCGGGGATAAGAAATAAATTACATACCAAAAGAGCAAAAAAGGGGAGTAAATGAGGCCTAATAAAAAATAATTACATATACCATTAAATATTGAATATGAAAAAAGATACCAGCAGATGGACCCAGCACGCCAGGCCGTGTAATTTATAATGATAGTAATTAAACGACCTGGAATAAAACTGATAACGATGAAAATGTACGAGGAGTGATAGAATAAAGATGTAGCATAAAGGAAGCAATGGTATTGTAAAATTAAAAGAAAGAACTTTATCAAAACATAAAGATTGCAAACCATACCCAAATAAGATGTATAAGACAAACCCAGAACAACAAATAAAGAAGTGGTTACATTGTTGTATAAAAATAAGGGCGATGTAAGTGTTAGAATGTGGTAATGCACAGAGAAAGGAGGAAAAGCCCTAATGAGGATGAGAGGATGAAGGCTGTTTGTCATGACAATAACCAAGAAATTAGTATGCAGATTGATATGTTGGTGGGAGCTGATATGCATAGTAAGATGCTCTATAAGAGTAATGATAGGCAGAAAACTGTATGAAACATTGTAAAAACTAAATTTAAGACGTAAGATTGAATTGGTAGGATTGTATCTTATTGACAAAGTCTGATTTAAAGTAGTGATAGAAATACACTTAGAAATTAAGGTTCCCACTGAGTGGTTTGATAAAGGTTTCCCTGAAAGGGCTCGAGTAGTTTTAAGCAGTTGAACAATAAGATTAAAGTTAAAAGACTTGGTAGAACCAGACCAAACTATGATAAGAAAAGAATGAAGCTTTTTAAAAAGGATGAAAGACCATGGTAAAGGGAGCAGCAGAACCATATATGAAATCCACAAAGAATTATAAGCATTCCAGTAAGGAGGAATGTAATATTGCACAGATAAAATAATTAAACTTACCAGATTAAAATGAAGATGAGAGAAGGAGGGAAAAAGAAGTGTGATTACCAAACGACCACAAAGAAAGTAAAACATGGCCATGCAAATGGTGGATGATATCATTACAAGAAAAGATAATAGAACCCAGATAAATAAAAGAGAAAAGGAGAGACGCAAGTACCCGAATATCAATCAGAAACAGTTCTGGGTACCTATGAGTCTGAGAAAAAGGAAAATTAGAATAAGTGAGTAACAGTTGCAATATGAAAATAACAAGAAAGGGAATAGAAAAAGTAAACAGAGAAGAAAAGATAAACAGAGAAGGGTTAAAGATATGAACCAAGTAAAAAACTGCAGATTCGAGAAGGTGAATCGACATTCCGATTAGAGATGAAAGAGACTGTTCATCGATCAATGGGGAACCCAAAATCTGCAGAGGAAGATCATCGGTTAAGATGAGAAACCTGTAAAACAAAAAGGGGAGAAACCCTAGAGTGAAAAAAGTTATATTGGACAAAAACGGAACAACACGAGAACGTAAATTAAAAAAAGGGAAAAAAGAAAATAAAGAATAGGACTGAAAACTTATCCGAAACAAAGGAAGGTGATCTGACAGACCTATTAGGAAGGAAGATGATTGTTCGTCAAAGACTTGAAAACCCAGTATCTGCAAGAGGGGATCAAAGGTTAGGCGATAAGGCCTAAAAATCAAAAGGAGGAAAAACCCTAGAAAGAATCGAGGATAATAGAGAAAAAACAGACCAGCAATAGATCGGAAATAAAATAATGGGCAAAAATTAGAAAGTAATGAAAAGGAGTTAATCAACCACGAAAAAATTAAATAGGGAGAAAAGAGATACAAAACCGAATGGTTAGGATTATTACAACCGCCGTGAGCCGCCGCCGGGAGAGAAACCCTCCGAAATAGCAGTGGAAATCGATTCAAAAAAGGGGAAAACAGAAGCCAAAGATTAGAAAAGAGGAGGTTATGATAAAAATATTGAAAAATAAAGCATAAACAAATAAAGCCAACGAAACTTACCGTCAAACCCTACCAGATTTCGAAGGAAACTTGTAGATATCACCCCAAAAATGGAGATGAAGGGAAAGAAAGTAAAAACCTCCAGTTCTTTATCCGATGATACAGATCTGGTGGGGGTATGGAAAAGAAGAAATGGCCAGATCTCACAATGATGGGAGACAAATGTGTTAAAAAACCAGAAAGTAGGATAAAAATAAAATAACATAAAAAACGAAATAGATTGAAAAAAGGGGCGGGGTGGAATGACCCTTGGCATTCCCTTACCGATTTCCAAGGAAATCTTAATTTTCCTGTTATCTTGATGAACTGCTGGCAAGTTCGGCGGAAGATAGAGAGATGCCGTGAGGGGAAAGGGGAGTGAAAGAGAGAAAGGGGGAAGCATGACCGGAAAAAGAGGAAGATACACGAAAAACGAGCCAACACTCAACAAAGACCCCGGAAAAATTGAGAGAGAATTGAGAGCCATTCACCCACCCACCTACCCGTTGGAATTTTACCCGTTGGAGTTTTAACTGAGTAAAAAGTACAGAAATTTTGTTTTTACAATATAATCGTGATGAAAAGCTTGTGATCAACTATATGAACTCCTAAAATATTATTAAAACTAGTTTTGCGGTTCTTTTTGAAGAGGTTTCGGACGAGCGAGTTTAACTAGTCCGTAAAATGGACCCGTTGGACTTTTAACTGAGTAAAAAGTAAAGAAATTGGGTTTTTCCAATATAATCGGGTTTAACTAGGTTTTGGACGAGCGAGTCTAAATGGGCCGTAAAATAGATCTGTTGGACTTTTAACTGAGTAGAAAGTACAAAAATTGAGTTTTGTAATATAATTGTGTTCAAAACCTCGTGAACAACTATATGAACTCCTAAAATTTGATTAAAACTAGTTTTGCGGTCATTTTTTTAGAGGTTTCGGACGAGCGGGTCTAAATGGGCCGTAAAATGGACCCGTTGGACTTTTAATTGAGTAAAAAGTACAGAAATTAAGTTTTTGTAATATAATCGTGTTGAAAAGCTCGTGAACAACTATATGAACTCCTGAAATTTGATTAAAACTAGTCTCGGGTGATTTTTGTAGCGGTTCCGGACGAGCGGGTCTAAATGGGCCGTAAAATGGACCCGTTGGAGTTCTAATTGAGTAAAAAGTTCAAAATTTGAGTTTTTGTAATATAGTCGTTTTGAAAAGCTCGTGAGCAACTGTATGAACTCCTAACATTTGATTAAAACGAGTTTTGCGGTGATTTTTGTAGAGGATTCGGACGAGCGGGTCTTAATGGGCCGTAATATGGACTCGTTGGAGTTTTAATTGAGTAAAAAGTACAGAAATTTTGATTTTACAATATAATCGTGATGAAAAGCTTGTGATCAACTATATGAACTCTTAAAATTTTATTAAAACTAGTTTTGCGGTTCTTTTTGAAGAGGTTTCGGACGAGCGGGTTTAACTAGGCCGTAAAATGGACCCGTTGGACTTTTAACTGAGTAAAAAGTAAAGAAATTTAGTTTTTGCAATATAATCGTGTTGAAAAGCATGTAGTCAACTATATGAACTCCTAAAGTTTTATTAAAACTAGTTTCACGGTCATTTTTTTAGAGGTTTTGGACGAGCGAGTCTAAATGAGCCGTAAAATAGATCCGTTGGACTTTTAATTGAGTAGAAAGTACAAAAATTGAGTTTTGTAATATAATTGTGTTGAAAAGCTCGTGAACAACTATATGAACTCCTAAAATTTGATTAAAACTAGTTTTGCGGTCATTTTTGTAGAGGTTTCGGACGAGCGGGTCTAAATGGGCCGTAAAATGGACATTTTGGACTTTTAATTGAGTAAAAAGTACAAAAATTGAGTTTTTGTAATATAGTCGTGTTGAAAAGCTCGTGAACAACAATATGAACTCCTAAAATTTGATCAAAACTAGTTTAGCGATGATTTTTGTAGAGGTTTCGAACGAACGGGTTTTAATTTGCCGTAAAATGGATCCGTTGGACTTTTAACTAAATAAAAAGTACAGAAATTGAGTTTTTGCAATATAATCGTGTTGAAAAGCTCGTAGTCAACTATATGAACTCCTAAAATTTGTTTAAAACTAGTTTTGCGGTGATTTTTGTAGAGGTTTCGGACGAGCGGATCTAAATAGACCGTAAAATGGACCCGTTGAACTTCTAACTTAGTAAAAAGTACACAAATTGAGTTTTTGCAATATAATCGTGTAGGAAAGCTCGTAGTCAGCTATATCAAATCCTAGAATTTGATTAAAACTAATTTTGCGGTCCATTTTGTAGAGGTTAAAGACGAGCTGGTCTAATTGGGCCGTAAAATGGACCCGTTGGAGTTTTAATTTAGTAAAAAGTACAGAAATTGTGATTTTACAATATAATCGTGTTGAAAATCTCGTGATCAACTATATGAACTCCTAAAATTTTATTAAAACTAGTTTCGCGGTCCTTTTTGAAGAGGTTTCTGACGAGCGGGTATAAATGGGCCGTAAAATGGACACGTTTGAGTTTTAACTTAGTAAAAAGTACAAAAATTTTGATTTTACAATATAATCGTGTTGAAGAGCTCGTGATCAACTATATGAACTTCTAAAATTTTATTAAAACCAGTTTCGCGGTCCTTTTTGAAGAGGTTTCGGACGAGCGGGTCTAAATGGGCTGTAAAATGGAATTGTTGGACTTTTAACTGAGTAAAAAGTACAGAATTTGAGTTTTTGCAATATAATCGTGTTGAAAAGCTCGTGATCAACTATATGAACTCCTAAAATTTTATTAAAACTAGTTTCGCGGTGATTTTTGTAGAGGTTTCGGACGAGCGGGTTTATATGGGCCGTAAAATGGACCCTTTGGACTTTTAACGGAGTAAAAAGTACAGAAATTGAGTTTTTGCAATATAATGCTGTTAAAAAGCTCGTAGTCAACTATATCACCTCCGAAATTTTGATTAAAACTAGTTTTGCGGTCCATTTTGTAGAGGTTTCGGACGAGCGAGTCTAAATGGGCCGTAAAATGGACCCGTTGGAGTTTTAACTGGGTAAAAAGTACATAAATTGTGTTTTTACAATATAATCGTGTTGAAAATCTTGTGATCAACTATATGAACTCCTAACATTTTATTAAAACTAGTTTCGCGATCCGTTTTGAAGAGATTTCTGACGAGCAGGTCTAAATAGACTGTAAAATGGACCCGTTGGACTTTTAACTGAGCAGAAAGTACACAAATTGAGTTTTTGCAATATAATTGTATTGAAAAGCTCGTAGTTAACTAAATGAACTCCTAAAATTTGGTTAAAACTAGTTTTGCGGTCATTTTTTAGAGGTTTCGGACAAACGGATCTAAATGGGCCGTAAAATGGACCCGTTGGAGTTTTAATTGAGTAAAAAGTACATAAATTGTGTTTTTACAATATAATTGTGTTGAAAATATCGTGATCAACTATATGAACTCCTAAAATTTTATTAAAACTAGTTTCGCGGTCCTTTTTGAAGAGGTTTCTGACAAGCGGGTATAAATGGGCCGTAAAATGGACACGTTTGAGTTTTAACTTAGTAAAAAGTACAAAAATTTTGATTTTACAATATAATCGTGTTGAAGAGCTCGTGATCAACTATATGAACTTCTAAAATTTTATTAAAACCAGTTTCGCGATCCTTTTTGAAGAGGTTTCGGACGAGCGGGTCTAAATAGACCATAAAATGGACCCGTTGGACTTTTAATTGAGTAAAAAGTACAAAAATTGAGTTTTTGCAATATAATCCTGTTGAAAAGCTCGTAGTCAACTATAACAACTCCTAAATTTGGATTAAAACTAGTTTTACGGTCCTTTTTGTAGATGTTTCGGACGAGCGAGTCTAAATGGGCCGAAAAATGGACCCGTTGGACTTTTAACTGAGTAAAAAGTACCGAAATTGTGTTTTTACAATATAATCGTGTTGAAAAGCTCGTAATCAAATATATGAACTCCTAAAATTTTATTAAATCTAGTTTCGCGGTCCTTTTTGAAGAGGTTTCGGACGATCGAGTCTAATTGGGCTGTAAATTGGATCCGTTGGACTTTTAACTAAGTAGAAAGTACAGTAATTGAGTTTTTGCAATATAATCGTGTTGAAAAGCATGTAGTCAACTATATGTACTCCTAACATTTTATTAAAACTAGTTATGCGGTCATTTTTGAAGAGGTTTCGGACGAGCGGGTCTAAATCGGCCGTAAAATGGACCCGTTGGACTTTTAATTGTGTAAAAGTACATAAATTGAGTTTTTATAATATAATCGTGTTGAAAAGCTCGTGAACAACTATATGAACTCTTAAATTTTGATTAAAACTAGTTTCACAGTGATTTTCTAGAGGTTTCGGACGAGCGGGTCTAAATGGGCCGTAAAATGGACCCGTTGGACTTCTAACTTAGTAAAAAGTACAGAAATTGAGTTTTTGCAATATAATCGTGTTGAAAAGCTTGTAGTCAACTATATCAACACCTAGAATTTGATTAAAACTAGTTTTGTTGTCATTTTTGTAGAGTTTTCGGACGAGCGGGTCTAAATGGGCTGTAAAATGGAATTGTTGGACTTTTAACTGAGTAAAAAGTACATAATATGAGTTTTTGCAATATAATCGTGTTGAAAAGCTCGTGAAAAACTATATGAACTCCTAAAATTTGATTAAAACTAGTTTCGCGGTGATTTTTGTAGAGGTTTCGGACGAGCGGGTTTATATATGCCGTAAAATGGACCCTTTGTACTTTTAACGGAGTAAAAAGTTCATAAATTGAGTTTTTTGCAATATAATGCTGTTAAAAAGCTCGTAGTCAACTATATCACCTACGAAAATTTGATTAAAACTAGTTTTGCGGTCCATTTTGTAGAGGTTTCGGACGAGCGGATCTCAATGGGCCGTAAAATGGACACGTTACAGTTTTAACTCTGTAAAAAGTACATAAATTGTGTTTTTACAATATAATCGTGTTGAAAATCTTGTGATCAACTATATGAACTCCTAACATTTTATTAAAACTAGTTTCGCGATCCGTTTTGAAGAGATTTTTGACGAGCAGATCTAAATGGGCCGTAAAATGGACCCGTTGGACTTTTAACTGAGCAGAAAGTACACAAATTGAGTTTTTGCAATATAATCGTATTTAAAAGCTCGTAGTCAACTATATGAACTCCTAAAGTTTTGTTAAAACTAGTTTTGCGGTCATTTTTTTTGGACGAACGAGTCTAAATGGGCCGTAAAATAGATTCGTTGGACCTTTAACTGAGTAGAAAGTACAAAAATTGAGTTTTGTAATATAATCGTGTAGAAAAGCTCGTAGTCAGCTATATCAAATCCTAGAATTTGATTAAAACTAATTTTGCGGTCCATTTTGTAGAGGTTAAAGACGAGCTGGTCTAATTGGGCCGTAAAATGGACCCGTTGGAGTTTTAATTTAGTAAAAAGTACAGAAATTGTGATTTTACAATATAATCGTGTTGAAAATCTCGTGATCAACTATATGAACTCCTAAAATTTTATTAAAACTAGTTTCGCGGTCCTTTTTGAAGAGGTTTCTGACGAGCGGGTATAAATGGGCCGTAAAATGGACACGTTTGAGTTTTAACTTAGTAAAAAGTACAAAAATTTTGATTTTACAATATAATCGTGTTGAAGAGCTCGTGATCAACTATATGAACTTCTAAAATTTTATTAAAACCAGTTTCGCGGTCCTTTTTGAAGAGGTTTCGGACGAGCGGGTCTAAATGGGCTGTAAAATGGAATTGTTGGACTTTTAACTGAGTAAAAAGTACAGAATTTGAGTTTTTGCAATATAATCGTGTTGAAAAGCTCGTGATCAACTATATGAACTCCTAAAATTTTATTAAAACTAGTTTCGCGGTGATTTTTGTAGAGGTTTCGGACGAGCGGGTTTATATGGGCCGTAAAATTGACCCTTTGGACTTTTAACGGAGTAAAAAGTACAGAAATTGAGTTTTTGCAATATAATGCTGTTAAAAAGCTCGTAGTCAACTATATCACCTCCGAAATTTTGATTAAAACTAGTTTTGCGGTCCATTTTGTAGAGGTTTCGGACGAGCGAGTCTAAATGGGCCGTAAAATGGACCCGTTGGAGTTTTAACTGGGTAAAAAGTACATAAATTGTGTTTTTACAATATAATCGTGTTGAAAATCTTGTGATCAACTATATGAACTCCTAACATTTTATTAAAACTAGTTTCGCGATCCGTTTTGAAGAGATTTCTGACGAGCAGGTCTAAATAGACTGTAAAATGGACCCGTTGGACTTTTAACTGAGCAGAAAGTACACAAATTGAGTTTTTGCAATATAATTGTATTGAAAAGCTCGTAGATAACTAAATGAACTCCTAAAATTTGGTTAAAACTAGTTTTGCGGTCATTTTTTAGAGGTTTCGGACAAACGGATCTAAATGGGCCGTAAAATGGACCCGTTGGAGTTTTAATTGAGTAAAAAGTACATAAATTGTGTTTTTACAATATAATTGTGTTGAAAATATCGTGATCAACTATATGAACTCCTAAAATTTTATTAAAACTAGTTTCGCGGTCCTTTTTGAAGAGGTTTCTGACAAGCGGGTATAAATGGGCCGTAAAATGGACACGTTTGAGTTTTAACTTAGTAAAAAGTACAAAAATTTTGATTTTACAATATAATCGTGTTGAAGAGCTCGTGATCAACTATATGAACTTCTAAAATTTTATTAAAACCAGTTTCGCGATCCTTTTTGAAGAGGTTTCGGACGAGCGGGTCTAAATAGACCATAAAATGGACCCGTTGGACTTTTAATTGAGTAAAAAGTACAAAAATTGAGTTTTTGCAATATAATCCTGTTGAAAAGCTCGTAGTCAACTATAACAACTCCTAAATTTGGATTAAAACTAGTTTTACGGTCCTTTTTGTAGATGTTTCGGACGAGCGAGTCTAAATGGGCCGAAAAATGGACCCGTTGGACTTTTAACTGAGCAAAAAGTACCGAAATTGTGTTTTTACAATATAATCGTGTTGAAAAGCTCGTGATCAAATATATGAACTCCTAAAATTTTATTAAATCTAGTTTCGCGGTCCTTTTTGAAGAGGTTTCGGACGATCGAGTCTAATTGGGCTGTAAATTGGATCTGTTGGACTTTTAACTAAGTAGAAAGTACAGTAATTGAGTTTTTGCAATATAATCGTGTTGAAAAGCATGTAGTCAACTATATGTACTCCTAACATTTTATTAAAACTAGTTATGCGGTCATTTTTGAAGAGGTTTCGGACGAGCGGGTCTAAATCGGCCGTAAAATGGACCCGTTGGACTTTTAATTGTGTAAAAGTACATAAATTGAGTTTTTATAATATAATCGTGTTGAAAAGCTCGTGAACAACTATATGAAATCTTAAATTTTGATTAAAACTAGTTTCACGGTGATTTTCTAGAGGTTTCGGACGAGCGGGTCTAAATGGGCCGTAAAATGGACCCGTTGGACTTCTAACTTAGTAAAAAGTACAGAAATTGAGTTTTTGCAATATAATCGTGTTGAAAAGCTTGTAGTCAACTATATCAACACCTAGAATTTGATTAAAACTAGTTTTGTTGTCATTTTTGTAGAGTTTTCGGACGAGCGGGTCTAAATGGGCTGTAAAATGGAATTGTTGGACTTTTAACTGAGTAAAAAGTACATAATATGAGTTTTTGCAATATAATCGTGTTGAAAAGCTCGTGAAAAACTATATGAACTCCTAAAATTTGATTAAAACTAGTTTCGCGGTGATTTTTGTAGAGGTTTCGGACGAGCGGGTTTATATATGCCGTAAAATGGACCCTTTGTACTTTTAACGGAGTAAAAAGTTCATAAATTGAGTTTTTTGCAATATAATGCTGTTAAAAAGCTCGTAGTCAACTATATCACCTACGAAAATTTGATTAAAACTAGTTTTGCGGTCCATTTTGTAGAGGTTTCGGACGAGCGGATCTCAATGGGCCGTAAAATGGACACGTTACAGTTTTAACTCTGTAAAAAGTACATAAATTGTGTTTTTACAATATAATCGTGTTGAAAATCTTGTGATCAACTATATGAACTCCTAACATTTTATTAAAACTAGTTTCGCGATCCGTTTTGAAGAGATTTTTGACGAGCAGATCTAAATGGGCCGTAAAATGGACCCGTTGGACTTTTAACTGAGCAGAAAGTACACAAATTGAGTTTTTGCAATATAATCGTATTTAAAAGCTCGTAGTCAACTATATGAACTCCTAAAGTTTTGTTAAAACTAGTTTTGCGGTCATTTTTTTTTGGACGAACGAGTCTAAATGGGCCGTAAAATAGATTCGTTGGACCTTTAACTGAGTAGAAAGTACAAAAATTGAGTTTTGTAATATAATCGTGTAGAAAAGCTCGTAGTCAGCTATATCAAATCCTAGAATTTGATTAAAACTAATTTTGCGGTCCATTTTGTAGAGGTTAAAGACGAGCTGGTCTAATTGGGCCGTAAAATGGACCCGTTGGAGTTTTAATTTAGTAAAAAGTACAGAAATTGTGATTTTACAATATAATCGTGTTGAAAATCTCGTGATCAACTATATGAACTCCTAAAATTTTATTAAAACTAGTTTCGCGGTCCTTTTTGAAGAGGTTTCTGACGAGCGGGTATAAATGGGCCGTAAAATGGACACGTTTGAGTTTTAACTTAGTAAAAAGTACAAAAATTTTGATTTTACAATATAATCGTGTTGAAGAGCTCGTGATCAACTATATGAACTTCTAAAATTTTATTAAAACCAGTTTCACGGTCCTTTTTGAAGAGGTTTCGGACGAGCGGGTCTAAATGGGCTGTAAAATGGAATTGTTGGACTTTTAACTGAGTAAAAAGTACAGAATTTGAGTTTTTGCAATATAATCGTGTTGAAAAGCTCGTGATCAAATATATGAACTCCTAAAATTTTATTAAAACTAGTTTCGCGGTGATTTTTGTAGAGGTTTCGGACGAGCGGGTTTATATGGGCCGTAAAATGGACCCTTTGGACTTTTAACGGAGTAAAAAGTACAGAAATTGAGTTTTTGCAATATAATGCTGTTAAAAAGCTCGTAGTCAACTATATCACCTCCGAAATTTTGATTAAAACTAGTTTTGCGGTCCATTTTGTAGAGGTTTCGGACGAGCGAGTCTAAATGGGCCGTAAAATGGACCCGTTGGAGTTTTAACTGGGTAAAAAGTACATAAATTGTGTTTTTACAATATAATCGTGTTGAAAATCTTGTGATCAACTATATGAACTCCTAACATTTTATTAAAACTAGTTTCGCGATCCGTTTTGAAGAGATTTCTGACGAGCAGGTCTAAATAGACTGTAAAATGGACCCGTTGGACTTTTAACTGAGCAGAAAGTACACAAATTGAGTTTTTGCAATATAATTGTATTGAAAAGCTCGTAGTTAACTAAATGAACTCCTAAAATTTGGTTAAAACTAGTTTTGCGGTCATTTTTTAGAGGTTTCGGACAAACGGATCTAAATGGGCCGTAAAATGGACCCGTTGGAGTTTTAATTGAGTAAAAAGTACATAAATTGTGTTTTTACAATATAATTGTGTTGAAAATATCGTGATCAACTATATGAACTCCTAAAATTTTATTAAAACTAGTTTCGCGGTCCTTTTTGAAGAGGTTTCTGACAAGCGGGTATAAATGGGCCGTAAAATGGACACGTTTGAGTTTTAACTTAGTAAAAAGTACAAAAATTTTGATTTTACAATATAATCGTGTTGAAGAGCTCGTGATCAACTATATGAACTTCTAAAATTTTATTAAAACCAGTTTCGCGATCCTTTTTGAAGAGGTTTCGGACGAGCGGGTCTAAATAGACCATAAAATGGACCCGTTGGACTTTTAATTGAGTAAAAAGTACAAAAATTGAGTTTTTGCAATATAATCCTGTTGAAAAGCTCGTAGTCAACTATAACAACTCCTAAATTTGGATTAAAACTAGTTTTACGGTCCTTTTTGTAGATGTTTCGGACGAGCGAGTCTAAATGGGCCGAAAAATGGACCCGTTGGACTTTTAACTGAGTAAAAAGTACCGAAATTGTGTTTTTACAATATAATCGTGTTGAAAAGCTCGTGATCAAATATATGAACTCCTAAAATTTTATTAAATCTAGTTTCGCGGTCCTTTTTGAAGAGGTTTCGGACGATCGAGTCTAATTGGGCTGTAAATTGGATCCGTTGGACTTTTAACTAAGTAGAAAGTACAGTAATTGAGTTTTTGCAATATAATCGTGTTGAAAAGCATGTAGTCAACTATATGTACTCCTAACATTTTATTAAAACTAGTTATGCGGTCATTTTTGAAGAGGTTTCGGACGAGCGGGTCTAAATCGGCCGTAAAATGGACCCGTTGGACTTTTAATTGTGTAAAAGTACATAAATTGAGTTTTTATAATATAATCGTGTTGAAAAGCTCGTGAACAACTATATGAACTCTTAAATTTTGATTAAAACTAGTTTCACGGTGATTTTCTAGAGGTTTCGGACGAGCGGGTCTAAATGGGCCGTAAAATGGACCCGTTGGACTTCTAACTTAGTAAAAAGTACAGAAATTGAGTTTTTGCAATATAATCGTGTTGAAAAGCTTGTAGTCAACTATATCAACACCTAGAATTTGATTAAAACTAGTTTTGTTGTCATTTTTGTAGAGTTTTCGGACGAGCGGGTCTAAATGGGCTGTAAAATGGAATTGTTGGACTTTTAACTGAGTAAAAAGTACATAATATGAGTTTTTGCAATATAATCGTGTTGAAAAGCTCGTGAAAAACTATATGAACTCCTAAAATTTGATTAAAACTAGTTTCGCGGTGATTTTTGTAGAGGTTTCGGACGAGCGGGTTTATATATGCCGTAAAATGGACCCTTTGTACTTTTAACGGAGTAAAAAGTTCATAAATTGAGTTTTTTGCAATATAATGCTGTTAAAAAGCTCGTAGTCAACTATATCACCTACGAAAATTTGATTAAAACTAGTTTTGCGGTCCATTTTGTAGAGGTTTCGGACGAGCGGATCTCAATGGGCCGTAAAATGGACACGTTACAGTTTTAACTCTGTAAAAAGTACATAAATTGTGTTTTTACAATATAATCGTGTTCAAAATCTTGTGATCAACTATATGAACTCCTAACATTTTATTAAAACTAGTTTCGCGATCCGTTTTGAAGAGATTTTTGACGAGCAGATCTAAATGGGCCGTAAAATGGACCCGTTGGACTTTTAACTGAGCAGAAAGTACACAAATTGAGTTTTTGCAATATAATCGTATTTAAAAGCTCGTAGTCAACTATATGAACTCCTAAAGTTTTGTTAAAACTAGTTTTGCGGTCATTTTTTTTGGACGAACGAGTCTAAATGGGCCGTAAAATAGATTCGTTGGACCTTTAACTGAGTAGAAAGTACAAAAATTGAGTTTTGTAATATAATTGTGTTGAAAAGCTCGTGAACAACTATATCAACTCCTAAAATTTGATTAAAACTAGTTTTGCGGTCCTTTCTGTAGAGGATTCGGACGAACGGGTCTAAATGGGCCGTAAAATGGACCTGTTGGAGTTTTAACTTAGTAAAAAGTACAGAAATTTTGTTTTTATTATATAATCGTGTTGAAAAGCTCGTGATCAACTATATGAACTCCTAAAATTTGATTAAAACTAGTTTCACGGTGATTTTAGTAGAGGTTTCGGACGAGCGGGTCTAAATGGGCCGTAAAATGGACCCGTTAGACTTTAAACTGAGTAAAAAGTAAAGAAATTGAGTTTTTGCAATATAATCGTATTGGAAAGCACATAGTCAACTATATCAACTCCTAAAATTTGATTAAATATAGCTTTGCGTTCCTTTTTGTAAAGGTTTCGGACGAACGGGTCTAAATGGGCCGTAAAATGGACCCGTTGGAGTTTTAATTGAGTAAAATGTACATAAATTGAGTTTTTGTAATATAATCGTGTTGAAAAGCTCGTGAACAACTATATGAACTCCTAACATTTGATTAAAACGAGTTTCGCGGTGATTTTTGTACAGGATACGGACGATCGGGTCTTAATGGGCCGTAAAATGAACTCGTTGGACTTTTAACTGCGTAAAAAGTACAAAAATTGAGTTTTTGCAATATATTTGTGTTAAAAAGCTCGTGAACAACTATATGAACTCCTAAAGTTTGATTAAACTAGTTTCGTGGTGATTGTTGTAGAGGTTTCTAACGAGTGGGTCTAAATGTGCAGTAAAATGGACCCGTTGGACATTTAACTGAGTAAAAAGTACATAAATTGTGTTTTTGCAATATAAACGTGTTGAAAAGCTCGTAGTCAACTATAAAAAATCCTAAAATTTGATTAAAACTAGTTTCTCGGTGACTTTTGTAGAGGTTTCGGATGAACGGGTTTAAATGGGCCGTAAAATGAACCCGCTGGACTTCTAACTTAGTAAAAAATATAGAAATTGAGTTTTTGCAATATAACCGTGTTGAAAAGCTCGTAGTCAACTTGATCAACTCCTAGAATTTGATTAAAACTACTTTTGTTGTCATTTTTGTAGAGTTTTCGGACGAGCGGGTCTAAATGGGCTATAAAATGGAATCGTTGGACTTTTAACTGAGTAAAAAGTACAGAAATTGAGTTTTTGCAATATAATCGTGTTGAAAAGCTCGTGAACAACTATATGAACTCCTAAAATTTGATTAAAACTAATTTCGCGGTAATTTTTGTAGAGGTTTCAGAGGAGCGGGTTTATATGGGGCGTAAAATGGACCCGTTGGACTTTTAACTGAGTAAAAAGTACAGAAATTGAGGTTTTGCAATATAATGGTGTTAAAAAGCTCGTAGTCAACTATATCAACTACGAAAATTTGATTAAAACTAGTTTTGTGGTCCATTTTGTAGAGGTTTTGGACGAGCGGGTCTAAATAGGCTGTAAAATGGACCCGTTGGAGTTTTAACTGAGTAAAAAGTACATAAATTGTGTTTTTACAATATAATCGTGTGAAAATCTCGTGATCAACTATACGAACTCCTAACATTTTATTAAACTAGTTTTGCGATCTTTTTTGAATAGGTTTCTGACGAGCAGGTCTAAATGGGCCAAAAATGGACCCGTTGGACTTTTAACTGATTAGAATGTACAAAATTTGAGTTTTTGCAATATAATCGTGTTGAAAAACTCGTAGTCAACTACATCAACTATGAAAATTTGATTAAAACTAGTTTTGCAGTCCATTTTGTAGAGGTTTCGGACGAGCGGATCTAAATGGGCCGTAAAATGGACCCGTTGGAGTTTTAACTCGGTAAAAAGTACATAAATTGTGTTTTTACAATATAATTGTGTTGAAAATCTTGTGATGAACTATATGAACTTCTAACATTTTATTAAAACTAGTTTCGCGATCCGTTTTGAAGAGATTTCTAACGAGCAGGTCTAAATGGGCCGTAAAATGGACCCGTTGGACTTTTAACTGAGCAGAAAGTACAAAAATTGAGTTTTTGCAATATAATCGTATTGAAAAGCTCGTAGTCAACTATATGAACTCCTAAAATTTGGTTAAAACTAGTTTTGCGGTCATTTTTGTAGATTTTTCGGACGAGCGGGTCTAAATGGGCTGTAAAATGGAATCGTTGGACTTTTAAGTGAGTAAAAAGTGCAGAAATTGAGTTTTTGCAATATTATCGTGTTGAAAAGCTCGTGAACAATTATATGAACTCCTAAAATTTGATTAAAACTAGTTTCGCGGTGATTTTTGAAGAGCTTTCGGACGAGCGGGTTTAAATGGGCCGTAAAATGGACCCTTTGGACTTTTAACGGAGTAAAAAGTACAGAAATTGAGTTTTTACAATATAATGGTGTTCAAAAGCTCGTAGTCAACTATATCAACTATGAAAATTTGATTAAAACTAGTTTTACGATCCATTTTGTAGATGTTTCGGACGAGCGGATCTAAATGGGCCGTAAAATGGACCCGTTGGAGTTTTAACTCGGTAAAAAGTACCTAAATTGTGTTTTTACAATATAATCGTGTTGAAAATCTTGTGATCAACTATATGAGCTCCTAACATTTTATTAAAACTAGTTTCGCGATCCGTTTCGAAGAGATTTCTGACGAGCATGTCTAAATGGGCCGTAAAATGGACCCGTTGGACTTTTAACTGAGCTGAAAGTACACAAATTGTGTTTTTGCAATATAATCGTATTGAAAAGCTCGTAATCAACTATATGAACTCCTAAAATTTGGTTAAAACTAGTTTTGCAGTCATTTTTAGAGGTTAAAGACGAGCGGATCTAAATGGGCCGTAAAACGGACTCGTTGGAGTTTTAATTGAGTAAAAAGTACATAAATTGTGTTTTTACATTATAATCGTGTTGAAAATATTGTGATCAACTATATGAACTCCTAAGATTTTATTAAAACTAGTTTCGCGGTCCTTTTTGAAGAGGTTTCTGACAAGCGGGTATAAATAGGCCGTAAAATGGAAACGTTTGAGTTTTAACTTAGTAAAAAGTACAAAAATTTCGATTTTACAATATAATCGTGTTGAAGAGCTCGTGATCAACTATATGAACTTCTAAAATTTTATTAAAACCAGTTTCGCGGTCCTTTTTGAAAAGGTTTCGGACGAGCGGGTCTAAATGGGACGTAAAAAGGACCCCTTGGACTTTTAACTGAGTAAAAAGAACAAAAATTGAGTTTTGCAATATAATCCTGTTGAAAAGCTCGTAGTCAACTATAACAACTCCTAAAATTTGATTAAAACTAGTTTTGCGGTCCTTTTTGTAGATGTTTCGGACAAGCGAGTCTAAATGGGCCGAAAAATGGACCCGTTGGACTTTTAACTGAGTAAAAAGTACAGAAATTGTGTTTTTACAATATAATCGTGTTGAAAAGCTCGTGATCAAATATATGAACTCCTAAAATTTTATAAAATCTAGTTTTGCGGTCCTTTTTGAAGAGGTTTCGGACGATCGAGTCTAATTGGGCCGTAAATTGGATCTATTGGACTTTTAACAAAGTAGAAAGTAGAGTAATTGAGTTTTTGCAATATAATCGTGTTGACAAGCATGTAGTCAACTATATGTACTCCTAAAATTTGATTAAAACTAGTTTTGCTGTCATTTTTGAAAAGGTTTCGGACGAGCGGGTCTAAATCGACCGTAAAATGGACCCGTTGGACTTTTAATTGTGTAAAAAGTACATAAATTGAGTTTTTATAATTTAATCGTGTTGAAAAGCTCGTGAACAACTATATGAACTCTTAAAATTTGATTAAAACTACTTTCACGGTGATTTTGTAGAGGTTTCGGACGAGCGGGTCTAAATGGGCCGTAAAATGGACCCGTTGGACTTCTAACTTAGTAAAAAGTTCAGAAATTGAGTTTTTGCAATATAATCGTGTTGAAAAGCTTGTAGTCAAATATATCAACTCCTAGAATTTGATTAAAACTAGTTTTTGTTGTCATTTTTGTAGAGTTTTCGGACGAGCGGGTCTAAATGGGCTGTAAAATGGAATCGTTGGACTTTTAACTGAGTAAAAAGTACAGAAAATGAGTTTTTGCAATATAATTGTGTTGAAAAGCTCGTGAACAACTATATGAACTCCTAAAATTTGATTAAAACTAGTTTTGCGGTGATTTTTGAAGAGGTTTCGGACGAGCGGGTTTAAATGGGCCGTAAAATAGACCCTTTGGACTTTTAACGGAGTAAAAAGTACAGAAATTGAGTTTATGCAATATAATGGTGTTCAAAATCTCGTAGTCAACTATATCAACTATGAATATTTGATTAAAACCAGTTTTGTGGTCCATTTTGTAGAGATTTTGGACGAGCGGGTCTAAATAGGCTGTAAAATGGACCCGTTGGAGTTTTAACTGAGTAAAAAGTACATAAATTGTGTTTTTACAATATAATCGTGTGAAAATTTCGTGATCAACTATATGAACTCCTAACATTTTATTAAACTAGTTTCGCGATCTTTTTTGTAGAGGTTTCTGATGAGCAGGTCTAAATGGGCCGTAAAATGGACCCGTTGGACTTCTAACTGATTAGAATGTACAAAATTTGAGTTTTTGCAATATAATCGTCTGAAAAACTCGTAGTCAACTATATGAACTCCTAAAATTTGATTAAAACTAGTTTTGTGGTCATTTTTTTAGAGGTTTCGGACGAGCGGGTCTAAATGGGCCGTAAAATGGACCCGTTGGACTTTTAATTGAGTAAAAAGTAAAGAAATTGAGTTTTTGTAATATAACCGTTTTGAAAAGCTCGTGAACAACTATATGAACTCCTAAAATTTGATTAAAACTAGTTTCGCGGTGATTTTTGTAGAGGTTTCGGACGAGCGGGTCTAAATGGGCCGTAAAATGGACCCGTTGGAGTTTTAATTGAGTAAAAAGTTCAAAAATTGAGTTTTTATAATATAATCGTGTTGAAAAGCTCGTGAACAACTGTATGAACTCCTAACATTTGATTAAAACGAGTTTCACGGTGATTTTTGTAGAGGATTCTGACGAGCGGGTCTTAATGGGTCGTAATATGGACTCGTTGGAGTTTTAATTGAGTAAAAAGTACATAAATTTTGTTTTTACAATGTAATCATGTTGAAAAGCTCGTGATCAACAATATATGAACTCCTAAAATTTTATTTAAACTAGTTTTGCGGTCCTTTTTGAAGAGGTTTCGGACGAGCGGGTTTAACTAGGCCGTAAAATGGACCCGTTGGACTTTTAACTGAGTAAAAAGTAAAAAAATGAGTTTTTGCAATATAATCGTGTTGAAAAGCATGTAGTCAACTATATGAACTGCTAAAGTTTTATTAAAACTAGTTTTGCGGTCATTTTTGTAGAGGTTTCGGACGAGCGTGTCTAAATCGGCCGTAAAATAGACCCGTTGGACTTCTAACTTAGTAAAAAGTAAACAAATTGAGTTTTTGCAATATAATCGTGTAGAAAAGCTCGTAGTCAACAATATCAAATCCTAGAATTTTATTAAAACGAGTTTTGCGGTCCATTTTGTAGAGGTTAAAGACGAGCGGATCTAAATGGGCCGTAAAATGGACCCGTTGGAGTTTTAATTGAGTAAAAAGTACAGAAATTGTGTTTTTACAATATAATCGTGTTGAAGAGCTCGTGATCAACTATATGAACTCCTAAAATTTGATTAGAACTAGTTTCGCGGTCCTTTTTGAAGAGGTTTCGGACGAGCGGGTCTAAATGGGCCGTGAAATGGACCCGTTGGACTTTTAACTAGGTAAAAAGTACATAAATTGTTTTTTTACAATATAATCGTGTGAAAATTTCGTGATCAACTATATGAACTCCTAACATTTTATTAAACTAGTTTCGCAATCTTTTTTGAAGAGGTTTCTGACGAGCAGGTCTAAATGGGCCGTAAAATGGACCCGTTGGACTTTTAACTGATTAGAATGTACGAAATTTGAGTTTTTGCAATATAATCATGTTGAAAAACTCGTAGTCAACTATATGAACTCCTAAAATTTGATTAAAACTAGTTTTGCGGTCATTTTTTAGAGGTTTCGGACGAGCGGGTTTAAACGGGCCGTAAAATGGACCCGTTGGACTTTTAATTGAGTAAAAAGTACAGAAATTGAGTTTTTGCAATATAATCGTGTTGAAAAGCTCGTGAACAACTATAAGAACTCCTAAAATTTGATTAAAACTAGTTTCGCGGTGATTTTTGTAGAGGTTTCGGACGAGCGGGTCTAAATGGGCCGTAAAATGGACCCGTTGGAGTTTTAATTGAGTTTTTGTAATATAATCGTGTTGAAAAGCTCGTGAACAATTGTATGAACTCCTAACAATTGATTAAAACAAGTTTCGCGGTGATTTTTGTAGAGGATTCGGACGAGGTGGTCTTAATGGGCCGTAATATGGACTCGTTGGAGTTTTAATTGAGTAAAAAGTACAGAAATTTTGTTTTTACAATGTAATCATGTTGAAAAGCTCGTGATCAACTATATGAACTCCTAAAATTTTATTAAAACTAGTTCTGCGGTCCTTTTTGAAGAGGTTTCGGACGAGCGGGTTTTAATAGGCCGTAAAATGGACCCGTTGGACCTTTAACTGAGTAAAAAGTAAAGAAATTGAGTTTTTGCAATATAATCGTGTTGAAAAGCATGTAGTCAACAATATGAAATCCTAAAGTTTTATTCAAACCAGTTTCGCGGTCATTTTTTTAGGTTTTGGACTAGCGAGTCTAAATGGGCCGTAAAATAGATCCGTTGGACTTTTAACTGAGTAGAAAGTACAGAAATTGAGTTTTTGTAATATAATTGTGTTCAAAAGCTCGTGACCAACTATATGAACTCCTAAAATTTGATTAAAACTAGTTTTGCGGTCATTTTTGTAGAGGTTTCAGACGAGCAGGTCTAAATGGGCCATAAAATGGACTTGTTGGACTTTTAATTGAGTAAAAAGTACAAAAAATTGAGTTTTTGTAATATTGTCGTGTTGAAAACCTCGTGAACAACAATATGAACTCCTAAAATTTGATCAAAACTAGTTTCGCGGTGATTTTTGTAGAGTTTTCGAACGAGCGGGTTTAAATTTGCCGTAAAATGGATCCGTTGGACTTTTAACTAAGTAAAAATTACAGAAAATTGAGTTTTTGCAATATAATCGTGTTGAAAAGCTCGTAGTCAACTATATGAACTCCTAAAATTTGATTAAAACTAGTTTCGCGGTGACTTTTGTAGAGGTTTCGGACGAGGGGATCTAAATAAACCGTAAAATGGACCCGTTGGACTTCTAACTTAGTAAAAAGTACACAAATTGAGTTTTTGCAATATAATCGTGTAGAAAAGCTCTTAGTCAACAATATCAAATCCTAGAATTTGATTAAAACTAGTTTTGCGGTCCATTTTGTAGAGGTTAAAGACAAGCAGATCTAAATGGGCTGTAAAATGAACCCGTTGGAGTTTTAATTGAGTAAAAAGTACATAAATTGTGTTTTTACAATATAATCGTGTTGAAAATATCATGATCAACTATATGAACTCCTAAAATTTTATTAAAACTAGTTTCGCGGTCCTTTTTGAAGAGGTTTCTGACAAGCGGGTATAAATGAGCCGTAAAATGGACACGTTTGAGTTTTAACTTAGTAAAAAGTACAAAAATTTTGATTAAAACTAGTTTTGAAGAGCTCGTGATCAACTATGTGAACTTCTAAAATTTTATTAAAACCAGTTTCGCGGTCCTTTTTGAGGAGGTTTCGGACGAGCGGGTCTAAATGGGCCGTAAAATGGACCCGTTGGACTTTTAACTGAGAAAAAAGTACAAAAATTGAGTTTTTGCAATATAATCGTGTTGAAAAGCTCGTGGTCAACTATAGCAACTCCTAAAATTTGATTAAAACTAGTTTTGCGATCCTTTTTGTAGATGTTTCGGACGAGCGAGTCTAAATGGGCCGAAAACTGGACCCGTTGGACTTTTTTTTTGAAGAAAAGGCCTCATTAAAAACCCCTACTACTGTCCTTCAAGCAAAGCTAGAGGACCCTAAAAAGGGGAAAAGAGTGCCCAAATATTATTAATCAAGAATAATCTGTTACAAAGCGTTGGATACAAGATGGAATATCCGAATTGAATGACATAGAAGTCATAGAATTCAGAGAGGAAATAGCCAAAGTATGGGCTATAATATTTGCCTCACGGCGTACAAAAGAAATAGTTACAAAGACAAAGTCATGAAGAAAAGCTTGAATCTGGAGAATAGTAGGTCCCATGGTAGAAAGGTCCTGAGCAGGATTGTTGATCCTATTCGCGAGGGAAGCGCAGCCTGTTTCAACCAAAAGACGGTCCCAGCCTTGAGAACGGGCAAAGGTGAGACCAGCGAGGATGCTTTCCCCTTCACTAGTGATAGCGTCCTGACAGCTGCCAAGGGGGAATGCAATGCCACCCACAACTTTACCTGCAGAATCACGAGCAACAGCGCCAACGGCTACTGCACGAGTTGATGGATTAAAGGCTCCGTCCACATTTATTTTGATATGATGAGGTGGGGGAGGTGTCCAGGAAGGTTTAGAAAGGGTAGATGGAGCTGGGTCAGATGAATTTAATGATTTACAAAATTCATCATGTAAGCTAATGGAATTAACAGCAATTAGTCAGGGTGGTTGTAGATGTTGGTTATGTACCCAGTCATTACGTCTGTTCCATATATTCCATAAAACAGTAAGGAAAAGACCAAATTTATCAGGGGAAATTGTAGTGGCTGCTTCCTCCAACCATTGCAGAGGTGTGGGAGCTATACTCTTATAGAGTGTGATAGGGATACCACTAATTTGGAGGGCTTCAGACGCCCCAGGGCAGTCACGAAACGCATGAAGGATCGATTCCGAGTGGCTACCACAGATAGGACAAGGTCCCGAGTTAGGAGAAAAGGCTTACATTTTAGATCCAACTGGTAGAGCGTCAGATGCCATACGCCAACCAAAAGTTTTAACTTTGGGCAAAGCTTTGACTTTGGATAAAAACTTCCAGAACCGAGTTGGTGACGAAAGTGGGGTTATGGAGCGTTGTAGGAAAATATATCCAGAACGGATTGAGTAAATACCCGAGTCGTTAGGAGACCAGAGTATTGAATCCCGTTGATCATTTAAGATGGGGATGCGAAGAATAGCATCGGCATCAATTGGATTGAAGTAATTTTTTACCTTATCCGTATCCCAAGCAGTTTGGTTACGAATCATAAAATCACGAAATCGAATATAAAATTCATCTGAGATTTCGTAATCCCCAGTGAGCTCAATCGGGGAAGACCCTCCCCATATATCTTTGTGTATTCTAATATTACTGTTTATGCCAGGGCGGTGAAGAAAGCCAGGGAAAAGACGCTGAAGCGCGTTATACATACCTTGCCAAGCAAAAGAGCCCCTGTTGGGTTTTGGTGCATCTAGGATGTTGCCTGAGGGAAAGCATTTAGAACAGTATATTTGTCCTAATAAAGAATCTGGTTCACAGATGAGTTTCCAGATTTGCTTGCCCAAGAGAACAATGTTAAAGTCGTGCAAATCCTTAAAACCCATGCCACCAGCAGATTTAGGTAAGCATATACGATTCCAAGGGATCATATGCCAACCTTTTTTGTTGGATTTTCCAGTCCACCAGTATTGATGGATTGATGTAGTCATGTCATCGATGATATTTTATGGTAGAAGATAGCAAGACATGACATATTGTGGGAGAGATTGTAAGACAGCTTTGATGAATATCTCTCGGCCACTAAAAGAGAGTAGATGTTTGTCCCAACTAGAGAGACGATCATGTACTTTATCGCGCACAAATCCTAGTGATTCAGTTTTATTTTTCCCAATTAGAAGTGGAATGCCTAGATATACTCCAGGATTAGTAACCTCACGTACTTGTAAAAGGTTGTTGATTGCATTTCTTGTTGCAGATGGTGTACGCGAGTTATAGAAAATTGTTGATTTCTCAAAATTAACCGCTTGACCGGATGCATTAGCATACGTTTGAAGAGCAGGTTTAAGAAGGGACGCTTCAGATTGATTAGTATTAATGAATACCATACAATCATCGGCAAAAAGCAAGTGGTTGACTTTAGGCCCATATTTACATGCACCTAGTCCTGGAAGTATTTTAGTTTGTTGTGCAGCAGCTAAATAAGCCGAGAGGCCTTGAGTGCAAAAGAGAAAGAGAAAAGGGGATAGGGGATCCCCCTGGCGAAGACCACGTTGAGGTTGAAAGGGTGGGGAGAAAGAATTATTAACTTTAACTGAGAAGGAGACTGTAGTAATGCAACGCATTATAAGATCGATCCATTCGAATGCGAATCCCATGCGTTCCATAACATTTGCAAGAAATGACCATTCTACTCTATCAAAAGCTTTCTCCATGTCTAGCTTAAGAGCAGCTCCTTGAGAGGACTTAGTAGCTCCTGAGTTAATATTGTGTATAATTTCATGAGCAACAAGGATGTTGTCTGATATGTTGCGTCCCTGGACAAAGGCTGCTTGATTAGGGCTTATGCATAGAGGTATAGCCTGTTTCATTCTGTTGACTATTGTTTTGGCAACTATTTTATAAAGGACAGTGCAGAGGCTAATTGGTCTGAGTTGTTTCATGGAGGTTGGATCATGTACTTTGGGGATTAGTACTAATATAGTTTTGTTGACTGAGGCCATATCGGCATTGCCGTTTAAAAGGTTAATACAAAGGTTAATAATATCGTCACCCACTGTATCCCAGTGTTGTCTAAAAAAGCTACTGGGTAGGCCATCGATGCCAGGAGCTTTCCTAGGGTCAATATCTTTAAAGGCATGGAGAATTTCCTCTTTAGTGAAAGACTTTAGAAGGGTTTCATTCATTGATTGATTGATGGAAGGGTGAATTTTGTCAAGAATATTGTTCGAGATTTGGGGGTTGGATGTTGTGAACAAATTTTGGAAATATGCAGAAGCGATATTCAAAAGGTCTGATTCAGACGTGCGCCAATTTGAGTTGGTGTCGTAAAGGCCTCTAATCAAATTTTTCTTGTTCCTATTAGTTGCTCGGGCATGGAAATATGCAGAAGTGGAATGACTAGCGAGTCTAATTGGGTCGTAAATTGGATCCGTTGGACTTTTAACTGAGTAGAAAGTACAGTAATTGAGTTCTTGCAATATAATCGTGTTGAAAAGCATGTAGTCAACTATATGTACTCCTAAAATTTGATTAAAACTAGTTTTGCGCTCATTTTTGAAGAGGTTTTGGACGAGCGGGTCTAAATCGGCCGTAAAATGGACCCGTTGGACTTTTAATTGTGTAAAAAGTACATAAATTGAGTTTTTATAATATAATCATATTGAAAAGCTCGTGAACAACTATATGAACTCCTAAAATTTGATTAAAACTAGTTTCACGGTGATTTTGTAGAGGTTTCGGACGAGCGGGTCTAAATGGGCCGTAAAATAGACCCGTTGGACTTCTAACTTAGTAAAAAGTACAGAAATTGAGTTTTTGCAATATAATCGTTTTGAAAAGCTCGTGAACAACTATATCAACTCCTATAATTTGATTAAAACTAGTTTTGTTGTCATTTTTGTAGAGTTTTCGGACGAGCGGGTCTAAATGGGCTGTAAAATGGAATAGTTGGACTTTTAACTGAGTAAAAAGAACAGAAATTGAGTTTTTGCAATATTATGGTGTTCAAAAGCTCGTAGTCAACTATATCAACTATGAAAATTTGATTAAAACTAGTTTTGCGGTCCATTTTGTAGAGGTTTCGAACGAGCGGATCTAAATGGGCCGTAAAATGGACCCGTTAGACTTTTAAATGCGTAAAAAGTACAAAAATTGAGTTTTCGCAATATATTTGTGTTGAAAAGCTCGTGAACAACTATATGAACTCCTAAAGTTTGATTAAACTAGTTTCGTGGTGATTGTTGTAGAGGTTTCTAACGAGCGGGTCTAAATGTGCAGTAAAATGGACCCGTTGGACTTTTAATTGAGTAAAAAGTACATAAATTGTGTTTTTGCAATATAAATGTGTTGAAAAGCTCGTAGTCAACTATAACAAATCCTAAAATTTGATTAAAACTAGTTTCACGGTGATTTTTGTAGATGTTTCAGACGAACGGGTCTAAATGGGCCGTAAAATGAACCCGCTGGACTTCTAACTTATTAAAAAATAAAGAAATTGAGTTTTTGCAATATAACCGTATTGAAAAGCTCGTAGTCAACTATATCAACTCCTAGAATTTGATTAAAACTAGTTTTGATGTCATTTTTGTAGAGTTTTCGGACGAGCGGGTCTAAATGGGCTGTAAAATGGAATCGTTGGACTTTTAACTGAGTAAAAAGTACATAAATTGAGTTTTTGCAATATAATCATGTTGAAAAGCTCGTGAACAACTATATGAACTCCTAAAATTTGATTAAAACTAGTTTCGCGGTGATTTTTGTAGAGGTTTCGGAGGAGCGGGTTTATATGGGCCGTAAAATGGACCCGTTGGACTTTTAACTGAGTAAAAAGTACAGAAATTGAGTTTTTGCAATATAATGGTGTTAAAAAGCTCGTAGTCAACTATATCAAATACGAAAATTTGATTAAAACTAGTTTTGTGGTCCATTTTGTAGAGATTTTGGACGAGCGGGTCTAAATAGGCAGTAAAATGGACCCGTTGGAGTTTTAAATGAGTAAAAAGTACATAAATTGTGTTTTTACAATATAATCGTGTGAAAATTTTGTGATCAACTATATGAACTCCTAACATTTTTTTAAACTAGTTTCGCGATCTTTTTTGAAGAGGTTTCTGACGAGCAGGTCTAAATGGGCCGTAAAATGGACCCGTTAGACTTTTAACTGATTAGAATGTACAAAATTTGAGTTTTTACAATATAATCGTGTTGAAAAACTCGTAGTCAACTATATGAACTCCTAAAATTTGATTAAAACTAGTTTTGCGGTCATTTTTTAGAGGTTTCGGACGAGCGGGTCTAAATGGGCCGTAAAATGGACCCGTTGGACTTTTAATTGAGTAAAAAGTACAGAAATTGAGTTTTTGTAATATAATCGTGCTGAAAAGCTCGTGAACAACTATATGAACTCCTAAACTTTGATTGAAACTAGTTTCGCGGTGATTTTTGTAGAGGTTTCGGACGAGCAGGTCTAAATGGGCCGTAAAATGGACCCGCTGGAGTTTTAATTGAGTAAAAAGTTAAAAAATTGATTTTTTGTAATATAATCATGTTGAAAAGCTCGTGAACAACTGTATGAACTCCTAACATTTGATTAAAACGAGTTTCACGGTGATTTTTGTAGAGGATTCGGACGAGCGAGTCTTAATGGGTCGTAATATGGACTCGTTGGAGTTTTAATTGAGTAAAAAGTACAGAAATTTTGTTTTTACAATGTAATCATGTTGAAAAGCTCGTGATCAACAATATATGAACTCCTAAAATTTTACTTAAACTTGTTTTGCAGCCCTTTTTGAAGAGGTTTCGGACGAGCAGGTTTAACTAGGCCGTAAAATGGACCCGTTGGACTTTTAACTGAGTAAAAAGTAAAGAAATTGAGTTTTTTGCAATATAATCGTGTTGAAAAGCATGTAGTCAACTATATGAACTCCTAAAGTTTTATTAAAACTAGTTTTGCGGTCATTTTTGTAGAGGTTTCGGACGAGCGTGTCTAAATCGGCCGTAAAATGGACCCGTTGGACTTCTAACTTAGTAAAAAGTACACAAATTGAGTTTTTGCAATATAATTGTGTAGAAAATCTCGTAGTCAACAATATCAAATCCTAGAATTTGATTAAAACTAGTTTTGTGGTCCATTTTGTAGAGGTTAAAGACGAGTAGATCTAAATGGGCCGTAAAATGGACCCGTTGGAGTTTTAATTGAGTAAAAAGTACATAAATTGTGTTTTTACAATATAATCGTGTTGAAGAGCTCGTGATCAACTATATGAACTTCTAAAATTTTATTAAAAACAGTTTTGCGGTTCTTTTTGAAGAGGTTTCGGACGAGCGGGTCTAAATGGGCCGTAAAATGGACCCGTTGGACTTTGAATTGAGTAAAAAGTACAAAATTTGAGTTTTTGCAATATAATCGTGTTGAAAAACTCATAGTCAACTATAAGAACTCCTAAAATTTGATTAAAACTAATTTTTCGGTCATTTTTGTAGAGGTTTCGGACGAGCGGGTCTAAATCGGATATAAAATGGACCCGTTGGACTTTTAATTGAGTAAAAAGTACATAAATTGAGTTTTTATAATATAATCGTGTTGAAAAGCTCTTGAACAACTATAAGAACTGCTAAAATTTGATTAAAACTAGTTTCACGGTGATTTTGTAGAGGTTTCGGACGAGCGGGTCTAAATGGGCCGTAAAATGGACCCGTTGGACTTCTAACTTAGTAAAAAGTACAGAAATTGAGTTTTTGCAATATAATCGTGTTGAAATCCTCGTAGTCAACTATATCAACTCCTAGAATTTGATTAAAACTAGTTTTGTTGTCATTTTTGTAGAGTTTTCGGACGAGCGGGTCTAAATGGGCTGTAAAATGGAATCGTTCGACTTTTAACTAAGTAAAAAGTACAGAAAATGAGTTTTTGCAATATAATCGTGTTGAAAAGCTCGTGAACAACTATATGAACTCCTAAAATTTGATTAAAACTAGTTTCGCGGTGATTTTTGAAGAGGTTTCGGACGAGCGGGTTTAAATGGGTCGTAAAATGGACTCTTTGGACTTTTAACTAAGTAAAAACTACATAAATTGAGTTTTGGCAATATAATGGTGTTCAAAAGCTCGTAGTCAACTATATCAACTATGAAAATTTGATTAAAACTAGTTTTGTGGTCCATTTTGTAGAGGTTTCGGACGAGCGGATCTAAATGGGCCGTAAAATGGACCCGTTGGAGTTATAACTCGGTAAAAAGTACATAAATTGTGTTTTTACAATATAATCGTGTTGAAAATCTTGTGATCAACTATATGAGCTCCTAACATTTTATTAAAACTAGTTTCGCGATCCTTTTTGAAGAGGTTTCTGACGAGCATTTCTAAATGGGCTGTAAAATGGACCTGTTGGACTTTTAACTGAGTAGAAAGTACACAAATTGAGTTTTTGAAATATAATCGTATTGAAAATCTCGTAGTCAACTATATGAACTCCTAAAATTTGATTAAAACTAGTTTTGCGTCATTTTTTTAGATGTTTCAGACGAGCGGGTCTAAATGGGCCGTGAAATGGACCCGTTGGACTTTTAATTGAGTAAAAAGTACAGAAATTGAGTTTTTGTAATATAATTGTGTTGAAAAGCTCGTGAACAACTATATAAACTCCTAAAATTTGATTAAAACTAGTTTCGCTGTGATTTTTGTAAAGGTTTCGGACGAGCGGGTCTAAATGGGCCATAAAATGGACCCGTTGGAGTTTTAATTGAGTAAAAAGTTCAAAAATTGAGTTTTTGTAATATAATCGTGTCGAAAAGCTCGTGAACAACTGTATGAACTCCTAACATTTGATTAAAACGAGTTTCGCGGTGATTTTTGTTGAGGATTCGGACGAGCGGGTCTTAATGGGCCGTAATATGGACTCGTTGGAGTTTTAATTGAGTAAAAAGTATAGAATTTTTTTACAATGTAATCATGTTGAAAAGCTCGTGATCAACTATATGAACTCCTAAAATTTTATTTAAACTAGTTTTGCGGTCCTTTTTGAAGAGGTTTCGGACGAGCGGGTTTAACTAGGCCGTAAAATGGACCCGTTGGACTTTTAACTGAGTAAAAAGTAAAGAAATTGAGTTTTTGCAATATAATCGTGTTGAAAAGCATGTAGTCAACTATATGAACTCCTAAAGTTTTATTAAAACTAGTTTTGCTGTCATTTTTGTAGAGGTTTCGGACGAGCGTGTCTAAATCGGCCGTAAAATGGACCCGTTGGGCGTTTAATTGAGTTAAAAGTACATAAATTGAGTTTTTATAATATAATCGTGTTGAAAAGCTCGTGAACAACTATATGAACTCCTAAAATTTGATTAAAACTAGTTCACGTTGATTTTGTAGAGGTTTCGGACGAGCGAGTCTAAATGGGCCGTAAAATGGACCCGTTGGACTTCTAACTTAGTAAAAAGTACAGAAATTGAGTTTTTGCAATATAATCGTGTTGAAAAGCTCGTAGTCAACTATATCAACTCCTAGAATTTGAATAAAACTAGTTTTGTTGTCATTTTTGTAGAGTTTTCGGACGAGCGGGTCTAAATGGGCTGTAAAATGGAATCGTTGGACTTTTAACTGAGTAAAAAGTACAGAAATTGAGTTTTTGCAATATAATCGTGTTGAAAAGCTCGTGAACAACTATATTAACTCCTAAAATTTGATTAAAACTAGTTTCGCGGTGATTTTTGAAGAGGTTTCGGACGAGCGGGTTTAAATGGGCCGTAAAATTTACCCATTGGACTTTTAACTGAGTAAAAAGTACAGAAATTGAGTTTTTGCAATATAATGGTGTTAAAAAGCTCGTAGTCAACTATATCAACTACGAAAATTTGATTAAAACTAGTTTTGTGGTCCATTTTGTAGTGGTTTTGGACGAGCGGGTCTATATAGGCTGTAAAATGGACTCGTTGGATTTTTTTTTTTGAAGAAAATGCCTCATTAAAAACCCCTACTAATGTCCTTCAAGCATAGCTAGAGGACCCTAAAAAGGGGAAAAGAGTGCCTAAGTTTTATTAATCATAAAGAATTTGTTACAAGATGTTGGATACAAGTTGGAACATCAGACGTAAATGACATGGAAGTCATAGAGCTCAAAGAAAAGGTAGCCAAGGTATGGGCCAAGTGGTTTGCCTCACGGCGTACAAAAGAAACAGAGACATAATCAAAATCATGAAGAGACTCTTGAATCTGATGAAGAAGAGGTCCCATGGTAGAGAGGTCCTGTGCTGGATTGTTGATCCTATTCGTGAGAGAAGCGCAATCAGTTTCAAGAAAGATCTGGTTCCATCCTTGAGATCGGGCGAAGGTGAGACCAGCAAGAAGGCTTTCGCCTTCACTGGTAACTACGTCTAGACAACTTCCAAGCGGAAACGCATGGCCGCCTACGACTGCACCTGTAGAATCACGAGCAACGGCGCCAACAGCTGTTGCACGAGTTGATGGGTTAAAAGCACCATCCACATTTATTTTGATATGGTGAAGTGGGGGAGGATTCCAGCATGGAGTAGAAAGGGTAGAGGGTGTTGGGGTAGTAGCCGAAAAGGCTTTACAAAAGTCATCATGTAAACTAATGGAATTAACAGCAATAAGCCAAGGCGGTTGTAGATGGTGGTTATGAACCCAGTCGTTACGTCTATTCCAGACATTCCAAATAGCTGTGAGGAAAAGGCCAAACTTATCAGGGGATAGGGTGTGGGCAGCTTCCTCTAACCATTGTAGTGGGATAGTAGCCAGACTCCTAGAAAGATTAATGGGAATACCAGAAAGTTGGAGGACTTCAGAAGCCCCAGAGCAATCACGAAGAGCATGGAGAATGGATTCCGAGTGGCTACCACAGATGGGACAAGGCCCTGAGTTTGGTGAAAAGACTTGCATTTTGGCCCCAACTAGTAGAGCATCAGACGCCAAACGCCAACCAAAAGTTTTGACTTTGGGTAAGGCCTTGACTTTGGACAGAAATTTCCAAAACCGTATAGGTGACGTATGTGGGTATATAGATCGTTGTAGGAAAATATAACCTGAGCGGACCGAGTAAATACCCGAATCATTAGGAGACCAGAGTATAGAATCACAGTGATCATTTATAATAGGAATGCTTAGAATAGCAGTGGCATCGTTTGGGTTAAAATAAAGCTTGACCTTTTCCGTATCCCAGGCAGTTTGATTACGAATCATAAAATAACGACAACGAATATGAAATTCATCCGAGGTTTCGTAGTTCCCAGTGAGGTTAATCGGGGAAGAACCACCCCATATATCTTTGTGTACTCTGATATTACTGTTAATACCTGGACGGTAAAGAAAGCCTGGAAAGAGGCGCTGTAAAGCGTTATACATACCTTGCCATGGAAAGGAGCCACGATTGGGCCTGGGTGCATCTAGGATATTTCCGGAAGGAAAGTATTTAGAACGATATATTTGTCCCAATAAAGAATCCGGTTCACAAATGAGTTTCCATAGTTGCTTACCTAAGAGAGCAATATTGAAATCGTGCAAATCCTTAAATCCCATGCCTCCGGCAGCCTTAGGTAAACATACATGATTCCATGGAAGCATATGCCATCCTTTTTTGTTGGATTTGCCAGTCCACCAGTATTGTCGGATTGAGGAGGTCATGTCATCGATGATATTTTGTGGAAGAAGATAACAAGACATAACGTAATGAGGTAGGGATTGTAGGACTGCCTTGATGAAAATCTCTCGACCGCTAAAAGAGAGGAGATGTTTATCCCAGCTAGAGAGACGATCGTGAACTTTATCACGCACAAATCCTAGTGACTCAGTTTTGTTTTTCCCAATGAGAAGTGGGATACCTAGATATACACCAGGATTAGATACCTCACGTACTTGCAAAAGACTATTGATCGTGCTTTTTGTTGAGGATGGGGTACGCGGATTATAAAAAATTGTTGATTTCTCAAAATTAACCGCTTGTCCGGACGCAGCAGCATAAGTTTGCAAAGCTCTTTTGAGATGAGAAGCTTCGGTTGGAGTATTATTAATGAAGACCATACAGTCATCAGCAAAAAGCAGATGGTTGACTTTGGGCCCATATTTACAGGTACCAAGTCCCGGTGGAATGTTTGTTTGTTGGGCAGCAGATAGGTAAGAAGAAAGTCCTTGTGTGCAAAAGAGGAATAAAAAAGGAGATAGGGGGTCACCTTGGCGTAAGCCACGTTGAGGTTGAAAAAAGGGGAGAAGGAATTATTAATTTTGACTGAAAAAGAGACTGTGGTAATGCAGCGCATTATGAGGGAGATCCATTCTGAGGCAAAGCCCATGCGTTCCATAACATTTGCTAGAAAGGACCATTCAACTCTATCAAAGGCTTTTTCCATGTCTAATTTAAGAGCAGCTCCTTGGGAGGATTTAGTTGCACCTGAGTTGATGTTGTGAATAAATTCATGGGCAACAAGGATATTATCCGAGATGTTGCGTCCCTGGACAAAAGCTGCTTGATTAGGGCTGATGCAGAAGGGAATTGTTTGTTTCATCCTATTGACGATGGTTTTAGCAACTATTTTATAAAGGACAATACATAGGCTGATAGGTCTTAGATGTTTCATGGAAGTTGGGTCCTGGATTTTAGGGATTAGTACCAGAATAGTTTTGTTGACTAAGGCCATATCAGCGGTGCCGTTTAGTAGGTTAAGGCAAAGATTAATGACATCTTCACCAACCGTGTCCCAATGTTGTCGAAAAAAGCTACTCGGTAGTCCATCGATACCAGGCGCTTTCCTAGGATCAATGTCCCGAAAGGCATGGAGTATTTCTTCTTTTGTGAAGGACCTTAATAGAGTATCGTTCATTGGTTGGGTGATAGAAGGCATAATTTTATCGAGAATATTATCCGAAATTTGGGGGTTGGATGATGTAAAGAGATTTTGAAAATATGTAGAAGCAATAGTCATTAGGTCTGAGTCAGTCGTACACCAATTCGAATTAGAGTCAAAAAGACCTGTAATCGAATTTTTCTTTTTCCTATTAGTTGCCCGGGCATGGAAGAACCTTGTATTTTTATCCCCCTGGGTGAGCCAGAGTGTACGAGATCTTTGAGCCCAATAGATTTCTTGTTCCATTAGAAGTTTATTAAGTTCAGATCTATGTTTTATATAGATTTCTTCATTTGTGGCATTTAAGGGGCAGCATAAGAATTTGTTTAATTTTTTGGTAAGAAAGTTGATCCGTCCAGTAGATTTAAATCTTTGTTGATTTTGCCATTCCTCCAGACATGTGCCGATAGCTTCGATTTTTTCAATTACTGTTCCAGAGGTATTGGCCCAAGTGCTTTGAATAGTATGTATATTATCCTCCTTATGCGCCCAACAGTTTTCGAAACGAAAAGTGTTGGATGGCCGCTGAAGGGGGTAACAGCCGCAGGGAATAAATCAAGGAGCAGGAAACAATGGTCGGATTTGGCCACATAGTCCGTTGTTATACGATAGGAAGGGAAGAGATCTTGCCAAGCCGAATTAGCTATGAATCGATCTAATCTTTCATGTATAATTGGAGTTGAAGGCCCTACTTTTGTCCAAGTAAACCATCCAGAAGTTGGTTTACAGTCAAAGAGATTGTTGCGTGATAGACAGTGACGGAAGTTATTTATTTGTGATCTAGCCCTTCGACAATCACCTTGTTTTTCACAGTCAGTTAAAATTTCATTAAAATCTCCTCCTAGAAGCCAGGGGGTATTATTATTATTTATATGTAGTGAATCGATGATTTCCCAAGTTTTATATTTTTGACTAGTTTCGGAGTAGCCATGCATTCCAGTAAAAAACATAGTGCAATTGTTCAAAGTAATCTGAGTATGTATATAACGCACCGAATACGAAATTAAGTTTATATTAATATTGTTCGAGGCAAATAGAGTAATACCGGAACACCCTTCCGATGGGGGAATAGAGATAATTTCTAGCATACCTAATGAAAGACAAAGGCGACTACATGCCGCATTATTAATTTTGGTTTCACTTAGGAAAATAACATCCGGGTTGGTATGTTGGACATATGTCCGAAAATGTTGAACCGCCGGGGCTTGTCCTAGACCCTGACAGTTCCAGCATAGGATCCTCATTTTGCTCGGCAGGGCTGGGAGTCAGCCGCCGCCGGAGAGTTTTTTGAGCTGCTCATCCCAGCTTTAGGAGTGGATCCGGATGGTTTGGATTTTTTTGGCGGGAGCGACACTTGGATATGAGAACGGCGTTTTGTGCCACGGTTCGGTGGGGCTGGAACAGGTGCAGGGGCTGCATCATTTGGATAAGTTTTTAATAACCATTGGTTAAAATCATTGAAAATTGTATCGGTAGGAGCAGGGGGCTTACGCAATTCAGCTTCAATCTTTTTTATTTGCTGGGCAGTTGGGCTAGGAACACCATCATCCGTGGCGTCCCAATCATCATCTGAACCATCTTCAGGGATAGGATAGATGGTGTTCAGGGGCTGGGGCTCAAGGGGTGCTTTCTGTTTCGAGTCAGATGCAGATGGATCTTTGGTTGAGTTGGGAACATCATCCATAGGCGTATCCGTGTTTGGAGCTTCCTCAGTGGGTTGTTCCGTAAAGGAGGCAGCGTCGCCCTCGTTTAGAGAACCTATGAGTAGGATGTAGGTAGAGACCAGTTTAGTTATTGATTGCTTGTTAATAACAGGATAACTGATAAGAAAGGGAAATAGCAATGTACCCATATTATTCGGATCGGTGGGAGGAACATTAGTGTTGGCCGAAGCTGCTGGAACGAGAGGTACTATGAAGAAGGAAGATAATAAGTATATAGGTAGAACTAGAGATAGTAGAAGATATAGATTAATTATTGGAAAAAACCGATAAAAAATCAAGATATTGGCAGTAAGAGAATAGAGAGTACCATTCAGTGGAGGGATATTCTGGTTAAAATTTGGCTCAACATTACGGATACGCCCACGAGTACCAACTGGGCGACGTCTTGGGGGGAGGTAGCGGAGCCACTCCCCGTACTGTAGCTTGTTGAGATCAAGAGAAGAACGAATGGGGCAATTTTCAATTGTGTGGCTAATTATACCACAGCCGGGGCAAAGAGTAGGAAGGCGTTTGTATTGAAGACGGCACATAATTTTGTTGGCCCCGGATCCGATGAATACGAAACGGGTGATAGGTCTGGTGATATCCAGCAAGATTTCTACCCGAAGGAAGTCTTTCATGTTCCCTTCAAACTCTCGAGTATCGGTTCGAAGAACGTTGCCCACCATTGACCCGAGGGCATGTCCCACCAGATGTGATCGATCAATGTCCTCAAAGAGTGAGGAAGGGAGAGAGAAGATACGGATCCAAATCCTCATAATATTGAAATTGTATTCTCCAACTGATTTGGCAGGGTCGTACTCGGTAACGGCTAACCATTCGTCCTTGTACAGCCAAGGACCACGGTTAATGACTTCATAACAGTTCTTGGTCTCGTTGAATTTTATCTTGAGGAAGTTGTCTTGGATAACAGATATAGACACTACATCGTTAGGCTTCCATATTCTTTCGAAAGCATTAATGACAACGTATATATCAATCGCCTTGGACGAGATAAAGCAGCCGAATAGAAAGAGCTTGGGGTCCTCATTGATAAAATCCCAACCAAAGTCAGGGGTGTAAAGGAGCTCTGCTTCCTCATTAGTGAGGTCGATGGAACTTAGCTGGGGGATAGAGAAGGATGCCATGGTAAGAATATAGGAATTAAGGATGATAGGAGGATTGGGAGAGGTGTGTGGTTTAATGCGGGCATGTTGTTTATATAAATAAGAATAGATTATGTAAACTGTTTTATGGTAAGTAGTAAATAAGGGAAGTTGAGGAAAAATTAGTAACCATAAAAATTGGGTAATAATAATGACAAAAAGGCAAGATGAAAAGAAGCTTTCCTTATTAAAACGAGTTAGCTGGACAGAAGGAGAATTTTCATTAAATGTATTTAATAATGGTAATTTTAAAGCAAGATTTAAGGAAGAATACCTTAAAAGCAAAAAGAATTTAAATGGGAGGTGAAATAGTAAATAAAGTAAGCATGTACGTGTATATTTATTGATATTTAGGGATATATAAGGAAAGAATGACTTATAATTGAAAAATATAGCTGGTTTTTTAATAAAGGAGGAAGTAAAACGGGAATTTAAATTGTGATTATAAGCTGGGTGATTGGTAATAAAGTAAGAGAAAGGAATAAAAGGATAGTAAATTATATTCCTTAAATGAAATAGGTAGAGTAATAGAAAAATTATCAATAATGGGAAAGGAATAAAAGGATTTAAGGATAGTAAATTATATTCCTTAAATGAAATAGGTAGAGTAATAGAAAAATTATCAATAATGGGAAAGTAATAAAAATAGACAGTAAATGAGAAGAAAGAAATTAATGAGGGAGTCATATATTGTTTTAAAAACGTATAATAAACAAAATTTATGGTGGAGAAATTAATTGGTTTGTATATAAGGAAAGTGAAAAATTTGAGCATAAATATCTGGGAGTGAAATTTGTTTTCCATCATAATGATGGTCGTATATAATTCCCTAAAAAGGGCTGGAATTAATTCGCCAGATGAGGCGTTGAGTTTGATTTTTTGAAGTAAAGAGAGAGAGGAAAGGAGGATGTATGACAATTTAAGAGATTGACCCGTTGAATATTTACTAAACCTATTGAATGACGTAACGTAATCGAACGAATAGTATGCAACATACATTAAAACCAACCAAAAATAAAATAAGCATAACAAATATGAACAAGCAGAAAAGGAAAGCGAAAAAGAAGAGCAGAAAATAATAAATATTACATGCCCAGGGATAGAAGGAAGCGAGGATAAGAAATTAGTTACAGACCAAAGGACCAAAAAAGGGGAAAAATTAATTGCTAATAGAAAATAAATACAAACTCGGTGAATAATAATTAAATATGAGTAATACCAGTATGATGGCCCGTGATTCCAAACTTCCACGATTATTGCAATAGTATTGGAAGGAAATTGACATGTATTTTTATCTGACAGAGAAAAGAGATAAGATTGATAAATGTTAGAGAATTGTGGAGATCTTTTATATATGAAGAGGGATCGAGGGTAGGGGATAAACAAATATATATGTAAAGGCAAGGAGTACACAGAATATGCTAGACCAACATTGTTTAAACTACTAAAATATGATAAAAAATGTGAGTAATAATATAGGCATGTATTATACCAATTAAATAAGCACGAATATGTTAGTTTGTAGTCCAACATCAACACATGTAAGGATCTATAATGAATCATGCCAAGCCTGAATGGGAAAATGGTTAGAGTTAAAAAGGAAAGGTGATAGATAAAGAATCTTAAGAAATACATTATATGGTATACATTAAAATGAATGTCATTAGTAGCAAAGGTCAGAGTCCATAAAACAGAAAATAAGTGTTGTACAAATAAATAAGTGAGAATATTTATAATGGAAGGTGTCTGGAGAAAGAAAAAGAAATTAACATTTGTAAAAATTCCCACTAGGTGGTTTGATAGAAGGTTCCCTAAAAGGGCTTGAAAGTTGGTAAAAATTGATACAATAGCAGTAAAAGAGATCCAAAATTGGAGAAGATCAGTAACAGAGAAAAAGACATGAAACAACATTTGAGTATATTTAATAATATTTGGAGCAGAAGCATAAATATATATAAATGTAACGATTAGATAAGTAAAATGATATAGATTCAAAGATACATAGGAACTAAAAAGAACATAGTAAGTGAAAACCTGGTACATAGTTGAAAGGTCATTACGGGAGATCCAAAGAAATAAGTTGAATAAAATTTTAGACAAGTACCTTATATAGAGAGGTGTAATGGTAAAATAAGATGGGCAAAACCTTGATATTAATGGTGAGGTTCGCTTAAAAATGATGTTGCAGAAGTAAGCTAGAGATTGAATTTTCCCCAAATACTGGGTTGGTTTTAATTTCCCTAAAAGGGATTGTGGTAGATTAGAGAGGAACAAACAACATAAGAAATAAATGGAGTTAAAAATAGTATTGAAACAATCGAAGGTAACCATGGAACTCAGAGAGTGAATAAACAACAAATAGATAACAATACAGAATAAATCAGTGATAAGAAAGAGCTGGCACAGATGAATTAAGCAAGTAAAGAAATTATACAATGAAAAGATACCAGAAAGCATATAATATGAAAAGGGAACAGAAAGAAGATCAGTCAGACTACAAGACAACAAAGATAGAGCGGATACAATATACAAATCAATATGATAGAGGGCAGAAGGAGAAATAAGCAATGGAAAACAAAAAGTAGTACCATCAATCCACAAATAAAATAGGACATAAACAAGAAGAGGAGAGATGAAAATAAAACAATAAAAAATGGGAATTGATAATACCCGATTTGCAACCATTGAAATCAGAAGGGTTGAGAAAGAACCCCAATGAATCTGTTCAAAGAGAAATGAAACATTAGGTAATATAAAATACATATATAGCAGGAAAAGAAGGAAAAGGACCCATCGGAAGATGAACCGTCGATTTAGATTTAGAAAAAGATTGAATGAAAAAAGAAAGAAATGGGTGACAAGGTTAGAAACCAGAAGATGAACCGACTTTCCCGATTGAGAAGAAGAAGGTCGTTCGTCAATCGAAAGATGGCCCATCGTCTGCAACAAAGAAACGGAAATCAGAAACAAAAAATAAAAGGATACAAACCCTAAAGAAATATGGATGATATTAGAAGAATGCAGAAAAGAAAATAAAGGGGAAAAACCCTTAGAAAATAAAGAAACAAAAAAAATTAATATGGCCAGAAACAAAGGATATGAACAGAGGAGATAGAGAAACAAATCCTGTCGGCCGAATATATGGTAAATGCCGTGGGATGCAACAGGGGGAGAAGCCCTCCGCGATAGCAGATGAGATGGTTCAAAAACCAAATAGAAGAAAAAACTGATAAAAACATTAGAATGGGTTAAAAAGAAACAAAAAGACAGAAGGATATAAAAAAAGGATAATCGGCAAGGCTTACCGTTCAGATAAGGAGATCACCGGTTGGATCTCGTCAAAAACGCCCAAAAATGGAAGAAAGCGGTGTAAAAGAAGGGGAAAAGAAACCCATTATCAGATAAAGCAGATCTGATAGTGGTTTTGAATAAGACAAAAACCATCCAAAACTCGCAGAAAAAAACATATTAATCGTTAAAATCCAGAGAGAAAAATACTAAAAACAAATATACCAAAAGATGTAAATGGGGAAATGGGGCGGGGTGGAATGGCCTTCTGCATTCCCTTACCGATTTCCAAGGAAATCAACAATTTCCGGTTTACTTGATGATAAGTTGGCAAATTCGGCGGAAGATGGAGAGGTGTCGTGTGGGGGAAGGGGAATAATGGAGAGTTAGTGGAGAAAATACCCGGAAAACAAGGAAAAGAATGAAGAATAAGCCAACACCCAATAGAGACCCCGGAAAAAATTGAGAGAGAATTGAGAGCCATCCCACCCGCCCGTTACCCACTTGTTACCCGTTAGAATTTTAACTACCCGTTGGGTTTTTAACTGAGTAAAAAGTACATAAATTGTGTTTTTACAATATAATCGTGTGAAAATTTCGTGATCAACTATATGAACTCCTAACATTTTATTAAACTAGTTTCGCGATCTTTTTTGAAGAGGTTTCTGACGAGCAGGTCTAAATGGGCCGTAAAATGGACCCGTTGGACTTTTTTTTTTGAAGAAAAAGGCCTCGTTAAAAACCCCTACTAATGTTCTTCAAGCAGAGCTAGAGGACCCTAAAAAGGGGAAAAGAGTGCCTAAGATTTATTATATCATAGAGAATTTGTTACAAGATGTTTGATACAAGTTGGAATGTCAGAATTAAAGGACATGGAAGACATAGAATTCAAAGAAAAAGTAGCCAAGGTATGGGCCACATGATTTGCCTCACGGCGTACAAATGAAACAGAAGCAGAATCGAAATCATGAAGAGACTCTCGAATCTGATGAAGAAGAGGTCCCATGGTAGAAAGGTCTATTCCTGGATTGTTGATCCTATTCGCAAGAGAAGCGCAATCAGTTTCAAGCAAGATCCGATTCCATCCTTGAGATCAGGCGAAGGTGAGGCCAACAAGAAGGCTTTCACCTTCACAAGTAACTACGTCCAAACAGCTACCAAGTGGAAAAGCGAGGCCACCCACAACTGCACCTGTAGAATCACGTGCGACGGCGCCAACGGCCGCTGCACGAGTTGAGGGATTAAAAGCCCCATCCACATTTATTTTAATATGGTGAAGTGGGGGAGGGTTCCAGCATGGAGTAGAAAGGATAGAGGACGTTGGGGGAGTAAGAGAAGAGGCTTTACAGAAGTCATCGTGTAAACTAATGGAGTTAACGGCAATAAGCCATGGCGGTTGTAGATGGTGATTATGAACCCAGTCGTTACGTCTATTCCAGACGTTCCAAATAGTTGTGAGGAAGAGGCCAAACTTATCAGGGGATAGAATGTGGGCAGCTTCCTCTAACCATTGTAGTGGGGTAATAGCCAAGCTCATAGAAAGATTTATGGGAAGACCAAAAAGCTGGAAGACTTCAGAAGCCCCAGTACAATCACGAAGAGCATGGAGAATGGATTCCGAGTGGCCTCCACAAATAGGACAAGGCCCTGAGTTTGGTGAAAAGACTTGCATTTTGGCTCCAACTGGTAGAGCATCAGATGTCATACGCCAACCAAAAGTTTTGACTTTGGGTAAGGCCTTGACTTTGGACAGAAATTTCCAAAAACATGTAGGTGACGTATGTGGGTATACAGAACGTTGGAGAAAAAGATAACCAAAGCGGACCGAGTAAATACCCGAGTCATTAGGAGACCAAAGTATAGAATCACGGTGATCATTTATGATAGGAATACGGAGAATGGCAGTGGCATCAGTTGGGTTAAAATAATGCCGGACCTTTTCCGGATCCCAAGCAGTTTTGTTACGAAGCAGAAAATCGCGGCAACGAATATGGAATTCATCCGAAGATTCGTAATTCCCAGTAAGAGAAATAGGGGAAGAACCACCCCAGATGTCTTTGTGCACTCTGATATTACTGTTAATACCCAGACGATATAGAAAGCCGGGAAAGAGACGCTGTAGAGCGTTATACATACCTTGCCATGCAAAAGAGCCTCGATTGGGCCTGGGGGCATCTAGGATATTCCCAGAAGGGAAGTATTTAGAACGATATATTTGGCCCAATAAAGAGTCCGGTTCACAAATGAGTCTCCATAATTGCTTACCTAAGAGAGCAATATTGAAGTCGTGCAAATCCTTGAATCCCATGCCTCCGGCAGCCTTAGGTAAACAAACATGATTCCATGGAAGCATATGCCATCCTTTTTTATTGGATTTGCCAGTCCACCAATATTGTCGGATTGCTGAAGTCATGTCATCAATAATGTTTTGTGGAAGAAGATAACAAGACATAACATATTGAGGTAGAGATTGTAGGACTGCTTTAATGAAAATCTCTCGACCACTAAAAGAAAGGAGATATTTATCCCAACTAGAAAGACGTTCATGAACTTTATCACGCACAAATCCTAGTGACTCAGTTTTGTTTTTTCCAATGAGAAGTGGGATACCTAGGTATACACCAGGATTAGATACCTCACGTACTTGCAAAAGACTATTGATTGCGATTCTAGTTGAGGATGAAGTACGTGGATTATAAAAAATTGTCGATTTCTCAAAATTAACCGCTTGACCGGAAGCAGCAACATAAGTTTGCAGAGCTCTTTTAAGATGAGAAGCTTCGGTTGGAGTATTATTAATGAAGACCATGCAGTCATCAGCAAAGAGCAGATGGTTGACTTTGGGCCCATATTTGCAAGCACCAAGTCCCGGTAGAATGTTTGTTTGTTGGGCAGCAGATAGGTAAGCAGAAAGCCCTTATGTGAAAAATAGGAATAGGAAAGGAGATAGGGGATCACCTTGACGTAAACCACGTTGAGGTTGAAAAAAGGGGGAGAAGGAATTATTAATTTTGACTGAAAAAGAGACTGTGGTAATGCATCACATTATGAGGGAGATCCAATATGAGGCGAAGCCCATGCGTTCCATAACATTTGCTAGGAATGACCATTCAGCTCTGTCAAAGGTTTTTTCCATGTCTAATTTAAGAGCCGCTCCTTGGGAGGATTTAGTTGCTCCTGAATTGATATTGTGAATAATTTCATGGGCAACAAGGATGTTATCCGAGATGTTACGTCCCTGTACAAAGGCTGCTTGATTAGGGCTAATACAGAAGGGAATTGTTTGTTTCATCATGTTGACAATGGTTTTAGCAACTATTTTATAAAGGACATTGCATAGGCTGATAGGTCTTAGTTGTTTCATGGAAGTTGGATCCTGAATTTTAGGGATTAGTACCAGAATAGTTTTGTTGACCAAGGCCATATTAGCGGTGCCATTTAGTAAGTTAAGACAAAGATTAATGACATCTTCGCCAACAGTGTCCCAGTGTTGTCGAAAAAAACTACTTGGTAGTCCATCAATACCAGGCGCTTTCCTAGGATCAATGTCCCGAAAGGCATGGAGTATTTCTTTTTTTGAGAAGGACCTTAAAAGAGTATCATTCATTGGTTGAGTGATAGAGGGCATAATTTTATCGAGAATATTATCCGAAATTTGGGGATTTGAGGACGTAAAGAGATTTTGAAAATATGTAGAAGCAATAGTCATTAGGTCTGAGTCAGTCGTACACCAATTCGAATTAGAGTCAAAAAGACCTGTAATCGAATTTTTTTCTCCTATTATTTGCCCGAGCATGGAAGAACCTCGTATTTTTATCCCCCTGGGAGAGCCAAAGTGTACGAGATCTTTGAGCCCAATAGATTTCTTGTTCCATTTGAAGTTTATTAAGTTCAGTTATGTGTTTTATATAAATTTCTTCATTTGTGGCATTTAAGGGGCGGCATAAGAATTTGTTTATTTTTTTGGTTAGGAAATTGATCCGACTAGAAGACTTAAGTCTTTGGTGATTTTGCCTTTCCTCCAGACATGTGCCAACAACTTTAATTTTTTCAATGGTTGTTCCAGAGGTATTGGCCCAAGTGCATTTAATAGTATGTATATTATCCTCATTATGCGCCCAACAGTTTTCGAAACGAAACGTGTTGGATGGTCGCTGCAGGGGAGTAACAGCTGCAGTGGATGAATCAAGAAGCAAGAAGAAATGGTCGGACTTGGCCACATAGTCCGTTGTTATACGATATGAAGGGAAAAGATCTTGCCAAGCTGAGTTAGCTATGAATCGATCTAATCTTTCGTGTATAGTTGGAGTTGAAGGCCCTACTTTTGTCCAGGTAAACCATCCAGAAGTTGGTTTACAGTCAAAAGAGATTATTGCGTGAGAGACAATGACGGAAATTATTTATCTGTGATCTAGCCCTTCGGCAACCACCTTGTTTTTCAGAGTCAGTTAAGATTTAATTAAAATCCCCTCCTAGAAGCCAGGGGGTATTATTATTATTTATATGTAGTGAATCGATGATTTCCCAAGTTTTGTATTTTTGACTGGTTTCGGAGTAGCCATGCATTCCAGTAAAAAACATAGTACAATTATTCAGTATGATTTGAGTATGTATATAACGCGCCGAGTACGAAATTAAATTAATATTAATATTGTTCGAGACGAATAGAGAAATACCGGAACACCCTTCCGTTGGGGGAATAGAAATAACTTCTAACATACCGAAAGAAAGACAAAGTCGGCTACATGCCGCATTATTAATTTTAGTTTCGCATAAGAAAATAACATCCGGGTTGGTATGTTGGACATAGGTCCAAAAATGTTGAACCGTCGTGGCTTGACCTAGACCCTGACAGTTCCAGCATAGGATCCTCATTTTGCTCTGCGGGGCTGAGAGTCAGCCGCCGCCAGAGAGTTTTTTTAGCTGCTCATCCCAGCCATAGAAGTGGATCCGGAGGGTTTGGATTTTTTTAGCGGGAGCGACACTTGGATAGGAGAACGACGTTTTGTGCCACGGTTCGGTGGGGCTGGAATAGGTGCAGGGGCTGCATCATTTGGGTAAGTTTTTAATAACCATTGGTTAAAATCATTGAAAATTGTATCCGTAGGAGCAGGGGGCTTACGCAATTCAGCTTCAATCTTCTTTATTTGCTGGGCAGTTGGGCTAGGAACACCATCATCCGTGGCATCCCAATCATCATCTGAACCATCTTCAGGGATAGGATAGATGGTATTCAGGGGTTGAGGCTCGAGAGGTGCTTTCTGTTTCGAATCAGATGCAGATGGATCTTTGGTAGAGTTGGGGACATCAACCATAGCCGTATCCGTGTTTGGAGCTTCCTCGGTGGGTTGTTCCGTAAAGGATGCAGCGTCGCCCTCGTTTAGAGAACCTATAGATAGGTTGTAGGAAGAGACCAGTTTAGTTATTAACTGCTTGTTAAAACAGGGGTAAATGATAAGAGAGGGGAATGGCAATATACCCATAACATTCGGATCGGTGGTAGGAGCATTAGTGTTGGCCGAAGCTGCTGGAACAGGAGGCACTATGAGGAAAGAAGATGATAAGTATAGAGACAGAACTAGAGATAACAAAAGAGATAAATTAAATTTATAATTAAACCGTAAAGAAAATGAGATATTAGCAGTAAGAGAATAAAGAGTACCAGTCGGTGGAGGGATGTTTTGGTTAAGATTTGGCTCAACATTGCGGATACGCCCACGAGTACCAATTGGGCGACGTCTTGGAGGGAGGTAGCGGAGCCACTCCCCGTATTGCAGCTTGTTAAGATCGAGAGAAGAACGAATGGGGCAATTTTCAATTGTGTGGCTGATTATACCACAGCCGGGGCATAGAGTAGGAAGGCATTCGTATTAAAGACGACACATAGTTTTGTCGGCCCCGGATCCGATGAAGACAAAACGGGTGACCGGTCTGGTGATATCCAGCAAGATTTCTACCCGAAGGAAGTCTTTCATGTTTCCTTCAATCTCTCGAGTATCTGTTCGAACAACGTTGCCTACCATAGACCCAAGGGCATGTCCCACTAGATGTGATCGATCAATGTCCTCAAAGAGTGAGGAAGGGAGGGCGAAGATACGGATCCAAATCCTTATAATATTGAAAGAGTATTCTCCAACTGATTTAGCAGGGTCGTACTCGGTAATGGCTAACCATTCGTCCTTATACAGCCAAGGACCACAGTTAAGGACTTCATAACAGTACTTGGCCTCCTTGAATTTTATCTTGAGAAAGTTATCTTGGATAACAGAAATAGACACCACATTGTTAGGCTTCCATATGCCTTCGAAAGCGTTAATGACAACATATATATCGATCGGCTTGGACGAGATAAAGCTTCCGAAGAGAAAGAGCTTGGGATCCTCCTTGACAAAATCCCAACCAAAGTCAGGGGTGTAAAGAAGCTCTGCTTCCTCATTAGTGAGGTCGATAGAACTGAGTTGGGGGATAGAGGAGGATGCCATCGAGGAGGTGTGGAGATTGAGGAGAATAGAAAGATAGGGATGGTTTTGTGGTTTAGTGTAAGTATGTTGTCCGTATATAAAGGATGCGATTGAGTAAGCTATCCTATGGTAAGTAGTAGGAGAAGGGATTTGATAGAAAATTAGAGACCTTAAAAATTGGGTTATTTTAATATCATAAAGGAGGATTTGAAAAAAACTTTCCATAATAAGTCTAGTTATATAGGTAAAAAGAGAAATTCCGTTAGAGGGGTTGAATAATGTTATATTGAAAACAAAATTTAAGGAGATATTCCTTAAATACACACATAATTGTAAAGGAAAGTGTAAAAGGAAATACAATAAATTTTTGCAGATGTATTTACTGATATTTGGGGATATATAAGGAAAGGCTAGATTATTATTGGCAATAATAGATGATATTTTAATAAAGGAGTAAATTAATCGAGAAGTTAAAATAAAATTTAAGGCTAAAAGGTTGAATATAAAAGTAAAAATATGGTAGATAAGAGAAAAATTAAATGGGTAATAAATTGAAAAAAAATTGAATAAATAATACCAATAAAAGGCTGGGAGTGGTTGTGGAAGGAAACGGTAATATTAATTTAGGAATTAAATTCGACCAACCGTTTTGGATAATACTTAAAGTAAGAAGAAGGGATTTTGAGAAATTGTAAAAATGATTTAAATTTAGCAGAAAGAGGATCCTACTTAGTAGGATTTTGATAAGATCCCAATTATGGGCTTGTGAAGATTCACCTAAACAGGTGTAATAGGAATAAAATTCCTTTGTGTTTATCGAAACGAAGCATATATAATCGTAATACCATCCATCAAAGAAATTGTAGGTAACATGCAATGCAATATTATGGCTTGAATGCAAGCATCTAAAGGTATAGTAAAAGCAAATGAAAAGAAGGGAAAAAAAGACAGCCATAAAAACTTACAAACCCAGGGAAAGAAGGAAGCTGGGAAAAGAAAATTATTACAGACCAAATGAGCAAATGAATATAGGGGGGAAATGCAATTAAAAATAACTACAAACAAATTAATACAGAGCCAAAGAGAAGAGGGTGAATAAGAAATACAGACTTTCTTGCAGCGCTGCATGGTGATGTAGGCCAAAGGTTCCATTATCGTATAACATAAAGTGATTTGATGGATGAACTCCCGTGTATACGGTTTCAAGAAAAGGAATGACAGAAAGTTAGGGTGCATCACAGAAAGGTCAAATTTACATTTAATATTGTGATGAGTACCATAATATGAAGGAGAATTTAAGAGGCCATAGACAAGATGATAACAACAAATAAAAGTAACATATGGTAAAGGGCACCAATTAAAATTAAAGTCAAAGAGGTAGAGCATGTACAAGGGTTCATAACCCATAGAAGGACGGAGGAGGATAAAAGTACTATACTTATATAGATAATCAAAGTGCAGCCAACAGCAAAGCATATAAGTTATAGAAATGATCAATTTAGCATGAGAGCTCATAACAATGCCTGATATAATTGTTGTTACAAAGTAGATATGCAACACCATAGTTATATAAGTTAGAGAGTAAGGGAAACAAAAATCTAGCATGAGGAGGATGATGAGAAAGGAAATTACTATAATAGAATGCTTAGATATAATAGGCCAAATATAAATTCCCAGAATTTTGGATAGGTTAATTTTATAGCAGGAAGGCATGAGATCAGCAATTGGATAAATAGAGTACAAGTTTAGGGATTTACATGAATAAATTAAGCAAATTGTATTGATGATAATCGATTGAAAAGGATACGAACCACAAATAATATTAATGGAAAAGATTAGAGCAATAATTTGCAGGGAGATTGAAATAAAGAGATAAATGTAAAAGTCAGTAGCAAAGAATTTAAATTGATTAGACACCAAAGTGTAATTAGTATGTAGAAAGATAACATTGTACCTTTGTGTTAGCCATATGAAGGAGAATGTCCTTAGATGGTAAAAAAACCGAGTTTGGTCTCTAATAAAATTGTCCAAATAAGCAGCTGTTATTGTTGTTGTAGGTCTCTAGGTTTGAGAAGAGGAGAATCTTCTGAGATGTGCTTGCAAGCAGTGATCCAAGAGTAGGAAAAGAGAAATAATAAGATTGGAAAAAAATAGTGTATATAAATAAACAGAGATGGAGCACATATAGTGATGATTATATGTAATATTTGAGAATCCCAGAAAATGGGTTGGTAGATATTTCCCTATAAGGGCTCGATATAGATTTGAATAAATAATAATTGTAGTTTCCACAACAGATATATTAGCATAGAAATTGAGTAAAATAGATGAGCCAAACAGATTATTTTTACAATTGGATGAAAGAAAATGTAGATGAACATGAAGGTATCCTGGTATAGAAGAGAAAATAGATGCATGACTTATATTAGAAAAGAGAAAACTGCCGAAATAAGAGATAACAATAAGATGGATTAAAAAGATCGCTGAAAATTCGATAGGTATATCCCAGCAGTCAACATAGAGGTTTTCAACCAGAGAAAGCATATTTATGAAACTAATAATGGGGAAAAACATAGAAAACCAGAGAGAAAAACGAAAATAATATAGCTAATAAAAAAGGTAGAAAATAAAGTCATACGAAGACCCATAGGGTTTGTACCTCCGAGGAGAAGAAGGGTCAGATCTTCTAATCCTGGTGCGAATTGAGGAGATCCGAATCTGGAAAATCAAAGAAAAAAAGAAAGAAGAAAACCAATTTATTAAGAGAAAAATGAACAAAGAAATAAGGAAAGGGAAAAGAAACCCTAGCCGACCCGACGGCTTGGGAATACCCAAAAGGGGGATTGATAAACGGAGTGAAGGAGAAGGTAAATCCGCCACTGGAATCCTCTACCAAACCCCAAAGAAAGGGGGATATCTTTTCCTCTTCGATATGGATCTGCAAAGGAAAAAAATAGATAATACCACATTGTATAAAATGAACAGAATCAGAGAAAGAAAAAATAGAGCACAGAAGAATAGCATCCAGTCTAAAGAGATGAGGCAGATTGAAATGGAACCAATCTCCAAAAAGGGGAAACCCTCGGTTAGCCAAAATCTGGAAACCAAAGGACAGATCTGAATCGACTGGATCGATTTAGAGAATCTGCAACAAAAACAAAAAGAAATTAGACGAAAGATCTGTAAAGCTTGATTAAAAATCAGAAACACAAGACGACAAAGGGGAAAAAGAGTGAAGCTTATCTATAAGGGCATGGGTGTTTTCTGATGAAAGTGATACGGGCATGCCAGTGTCTCAGACCAAACCGTGAAGCAGAAAAACAAAATAAAAGGGATTTGAGGGGAAAACATAACCAAATCAGTGAATAAAACCCAGATAAAGGGAAAAATAAGATTGTGAAAAATCAATATATTAAACGATAGAGAAAAGATATGAATAGGTGGGAAGGCCCTTAGTTTACTCTTACCCATAATCCTTTGATCTGTTGAATGATTTTTGCCTTGGAAATGAATCGGCTGAGGAGAGAGAGCCGTATGGGGAAGGGGAAGAGAAGCCGTGAAAAGGGGGAGGTGGAAACCGAAAAGACCAAAGACAAAATCAGAGAATGTCGGGAAGAGGGAGAGAGAAACGAGAGCCATTGCCCACCCGTTGGACTTTTAACTGATTAGAATGTACAAAATTTGAGTTTTTGCAATATAATCGTGTTGAAAAACTAGTAGTCAACTATATGAACTCCTAAAATTTGATTAAAACTAGTTTTGCGGTCATTTTTTTAGAGGTTTAGGACGAGCGGGTCTAAATGGGCCGTAAAATGGACCCGTTGGACTTTTAATTGAGTAAAAAGTACATAAATTGAGTTTTTGAAATATAATCGTGTTTAAAAGCTCGTGAACAACTATATGAACTCTTAAAATTTGATTAAAACTAGTTTCGCGGTGATTTTTGTAGAGGTTTCGGACGAGCGGTTCTAAATGGGTCGTAAAATGGACCCGTTGGAGTTTTAATTGAGTAAAAAGTTCAAAAATTGAGTTTTTGTAATATAATCGTGTTGAGAAGCTCGTGAACAACTGTATGAACTCCTAACATTTGATTAAAACGAGTTTCGCGGTGATTTTTGTAGAGTATTCGGACGAGCGGGTCTTAATGGGCCGTAATATAGACTCGTTGGAGTTTTAATTGAGTAAAAAGTATAGAAATTTTGGGCCGGAAAATATGAACTCCTAAAATTTTATTAAAACTAGTTTTGCGTTCCTTTTTGCAGAGGTTTCGGACGAGCGAGTCTAACTGGGCCGGAAAATGGATCCGTTGGACTTTTAACTGAGTAGAAAGTGCAGAAATTGAGCTTTTGCATTATAATCGTGTTGAAAAGCATGTAGTCAACTATATGAACTCCTAAAGTTTTATTAAAACTAGTTTTGCGGTCATTTTTGAAGAGGTTTCGGACGAGCGTGTCTAAATCGGCCGTAAAATGGACTCGTTGGGCGTTTAATTGAGTTAAAAGTACATAAATTGAGTTTTTATAATACAATCGTGTGAAAAGCTCGGGAACATCTATATGAACTCCTAAAATTTGACTAAAACTAGTTCACGGTGATTTTGTAGAGGTTTCGGACGAGCGAGTCTAAATGGGCCGTAAAATGGACCCGTTGAACTTCTAACATAGTAAAAAGTACAGAAATTGAGTTTTTGCAATATAATCGTGTTGAAAAGCTCGTAGTCAACTATATCAACTCATAGAATTTGAATAAAACTAGTTTTGCGGTGACTTTTGTAGAGGTTTCGGACGAGCGGATCTAAATAGACCATAAAATGGACCTGTTAGACTTCTAACTTAGTAAAAAGTACACAAATTGAGTTTTTGCAATATAATCGTGTAGAAAAGCTCGTAGTCAACAATATCAAATCCTAGAATTTGATTAAAACTAGTTTTGCGGTCCATTTTGTAGAGGTTAAAGACGAGCGGATCTAAATGGGCCGTAAAATGGACCCGTTGGAGTTTTAATTGAGTAAAAAGTACAGAAATTGTGTTTTTACAATATAATCGTGTTGAAGAGCTCGTAATCAACTATATGAACTTCTAAAATTTTATTAAAACCAGTTTCGCGTCCTTTTTGAAGAGTTTTCGGACGAGCGGGTCTAAATGGGCCGTTAAATGGACCCGTTGGACTTTTAACTGAGTAAAAAGTACAAAAATTGAGTTTTTGCAATATAATCGTGTTGAAAAGCTCGTAGTCAACTATAACAACTCCTAAAATTTGATTAAAACTAGTTTTGTGGTCCTTTTGTAGATGTTTCGGACGAGCGAGTCTAAATCGGCCGAAAAATGGACCCGTTGGACTTTTAACTGAGTAAAAAGTACAGAAATTGTGTTTTTACAATATAATCGTGTTGAAAAGCTCGTGATCAAATATATGAACTCCTAAAATTTTATTAAATCTAGTTTCAAGGTCCTTTTTGAAGAGGTTTCGGACGAGCGAGTCTAATTGGGCCGTAAATTGGATCCGTTGGACTTTTAATTGAGTAGAAAGTACAGTAATTGAGTTTTTGCAATATAATCGTGTTGAAAAGCATGTAGTCAACTATATGAACTCCTAAAATTTGATTAAAACTAGTTTTGCAGTCATTTTTGCAGAGGTTTCGGACGAGCGGGTCTAAATCGGCCGTAAAATGGACCTGTTGGACTTTTAATTGAGTAAAAAGCACACAAATTGTGTTTTTATAATATAATCGTGTTGAAAAGCTCGTGATCAACTATATGAACTCCTAAAATTTGATTAAAACTAGTTTCACGATGATTTTGTAGAGGTTTCGGACGAGCGGGTCTAAATGGACCGTAAAATGGACCCGTTGGACTTCTAACTTAGTAAAAAGTACAGAAATTGAGTTTTTGCAATATAATCGTGTTGAAAAGCTCGTAGTGAACTATATCAACTCCTAGAATTTGATTAAAACTAGTTTTGTTGTCATTTTTGTAGAGTTTTCGGACGAGCGGGTCTAAATGGGCTGTAAAATGGAATCGTTGGACTTTTAACTGAGTAAAAAGTACAGAAAATGAGTTTTTGCAATATAATCGTGTTGAAAAGCTCGTGAAAAACTATATGAACTCCTAGAATTTGATTAAAACTAGTTTCGCGGTGATTTTTGAAGAGGTTTCGGACGAGTGGGTTTAAATGGGCCGTAAAATGGACTCTTTCGACTTTTAACTGAGTAAAAACTACAGAAATTGAGTTTTTGCAATATAATGGTGTTCAAAAGCTCGTAGTCAACTATATCAACTATGAAAGTTTGATTAAAACTAGTTTTGCGGTCCATTTTGTAGAGGTTTCGGACGAGCGGATCTAAATGGGCCGTAAAATGGACCCGTTGGAGTTATAACTCGGTAAAAAGTACATAAATAGTGTTTTTACAGTATAATCGTGTTGAAAATCTTGGGATCAACTATATGAACTCCTAACATTTTATTAAAACTAGTTTCGCGATCCTTTTTGAAGAGGTTTCTGACGAGCAGGTCTAAATGGGCCGTAAAATGGACCCGTTGGACTTTTAACTGAATAGAAAGTACACAAATTAAGTTTTTGCAATATAATCGTATTGAAAAGCTCGTAGTCAACTATATGAACTCCTAAAATTTGATTAAAACTAGTTTTGCGTCATTTTTTTAGAGGTTGCGGACGAGCGGGTCTAAATGGGCCGTAAAATGAACCCGTTGGACTTTTAATTGAGTAAAAAGTACAGAAATTGAGTTTTGGTAATATAATCATTTTGAAAAGCTCGTATTCAACTATATCAACTCCTAAAATTTGATTAAAACTAGTTTTGCGGTCCTTTTTGCAGAGGATTCGAACGAACGGGTCTAAATGGGCCGTAAAATGGACGCGTTGGAGTTTTAACTTAGTAAAAAGTACATAAATTTTGTTTTTACGATATAATCGTGTTGAAAAGCTCGTGATAAACTATATGAACTCCTAAAATTTGATTAAAACTAGTTTCGCAGTGATTTTAGTAGAGGTTTCGGACGAGCGGGTCTAAATGGGCTGTAAAATGGACCCGTTAGACATTAAACTGAGTAAAAAGTACAGAAATTCAGTTTGTGCAATATAATCGTATTGAAAGCTCATAGTCAACTATATCAACTCCTAAAATTTGATTAAATCTAGTTTTGCGGTCCTTTTTGTAGAGGTTTCGGACGAGCGGGTCTAAATAGGCCGTAAAATGGACCCGTTGGAGTTTTAATTGAGTAAAAAGTACATAAATTGAGTTTTTGTAATATAATCGTGTTGAAAAGCTCGTGAACAACTATATGAACTCCTAACATTTGATTAAAATGAGTTTCGCGGTGATTTATGTAGAGGATACGGACGATCGGGTCTTAATGGGCCGTAAAATGAACTCGTTGGACTTTTAACTGCGTAAAAAGTAAAAAAATTGAGTTTTTGCAATATATTTGTGTTGAAAAGCTCGTGAACAACTATATGAACTCCTAAAGTTCGATTAAACTAGTTTCGCGGAGTTTGTTGTAGAGGTTTCTAATGAGCGGGTCTAAATGTGCAGTAAAATGGACCCGTTGGACTTTTAACTGAGTAAGAAGTACATAAATTGTGTTTTTGCAAGATAAACGTGTTGAAAAGCTCGTAGTCAACTATAAAAAAATCCTAAAATTTGATTAAACTAAGTAAAAAGTACAGAAATTCAGTTTGTGCAATATAATCGTATTGAAAGCTCATAGTCAACTATATCAACTCCTAAAATTTGATTAAATCTAGTTTTGCGGTCCTTTTTGTAGAGGTTTCGGACGAGCGGGTCTAAATAGGCCGTAAAATGGACCCGTTGGAGTTTTAATTGAGTAAAAAGTACATAAATTGAGTTTTTGTAATATAATCGTGTTGAAAAGCTCGTGAACAACTATATGAACTCCTAACATTTGATTAAAATGAGTTTCGCGGTGATTTATGTAGAGGATACGGACGATCGGGTCTTAATGGGCCGTAAAATGAACTCGTTGAACTTTTAACTGCGTAAAAAGTAAAAAAATTGAGTTTTTGCAATATATTTGTGTTGAAAAGCTCGTGAACAACTATATGAACTCCTAAAGTTCGATTAAACTAGTTTCGCGGAGTTTGTTGTAGAGGTTTCTAATGAGCGGGTCTAAATGTGCAGTAAAATGGACCCGTTGGACTTTTAACTGAGTAAAAAGTACAGAAATTGTGTTTTTGCAATATAATCATGTTGAAAAGCTCGTGAACAACTATATGAACTCCTAAAATTTGATTAAATCTAGTTTCACGGTGATTTTTGTTGAGGTTTCGGAGGAGCGGGTTTATATGGGCCGTAAAATGGACCCGCTGGACTTTTAGCTGAGTAAAAAGTACAGTAATTGAATTTTTGCAATATAATGGTGTTAAAAAGCTCGTAGTCAACTATACCAACTACGAAAATTTGATTAAAACTAGTTTTGTGGTCCATTTTGTAGAGGTTTTGGACGAGCGGGTCTAAATAGGTTGTAAAATGGACCCGTTGGAGTTTTAACTGAATAAAAAGTACATAAATTGTGTTTTTACAATATAATCGTGTGAAAATCTCGTGATCAACTATATGAACTCCTAACATTTTATTAAACTAGTTTCGTGATCTTTTTTGAAGAGGTTTCTGACGAGCAGGTATAAATGGGCCGTAAAATGGACCCGTTGGACTTTTAACTGAGTAGAATGTAGAAAATTTGAGTTTTTGCAATATAATCGTGTTGAAAAACTCATAGTCAACTATATGAACTCCTAAAATTTGATTAAAACTAGTTTTGCGGTCATTGTTTTAGAGGTTTCGGACGAGCGGGTCTAAATGGGCCGTAAAATGGACCCGTTGGACTTTTAATTGAGTAAAAAGTACAGAATTTGAGTTTTTGTAATACAATCGTGTTGAAAAGCTCGTGAACAACTATATGAACTCCTAAAATTTGATTAAAACTAGTTTCGCAGTGATTTTTGTAGAGGTTTCGGACGAGCGGGTCTAAATGGGCTGTAAAGTGGACCCGTTGGAGTTTTAATTGAGTAAGAAGTACAGAAATTGAGTTTTTGTAATATAATCGTGTTGAAAAGTTCGTGAAGAACTATATGAACTCCTAACATTTGATTAAAACGAGTTTCGCGATGATTTTTGTAGATGATTCGGACGAGCGGGTCTTAATGGGTCGTAAAATGAACTCGTTGGACTTTTAACTGCGTAAAAAGTACAAAAATTGAGTTTTTGCACTATATTTGTGTTGAAAAGCTCGTGAACAACTATATGAACTCCTAAAGTTTGATTAAACTAGTTTCTCGGTGATTGTTGTAGAGGTTTATAATGAGCGGGTCTAAATGTGCAGTAAAATGGACCCGTTGGACTTTTAATTGAGTAAGAAGTACATAAATTGTGTTTTTGCAATATAAACGTGTTGAAAAGCTCGTAGTCAACTATAACAAATCCTAAAATTTGATTAAAACTAGTTTCACGGTGATTTTTGTAGAGGTTTCGGACGAACGGGTCTAAATGGGCCGTAAAATGAACCCACTAGACTTCTAACTTAGTAAAAAATACAAAAATTGAGTTTTTGCAATATAACCGTGTTGAAAAGCTCGTAGTCAACTATATCAACTCTTAGAATTTGATTAAAACTAGTTTTGCTGTCATTTTTGTAGAGTTTTCGGACGAGCGGGTCCAAATGGGCTGTAAAATGAAATCGTTGGACTTTTAACTGAGTAAAAAGTACAGAAAATGAGTTTTTGCAATATAATCATGTTGAAAAGCTCGTGAACAACTATATGAACTCCTAAAATTTGATTAAATCTAGTTTCACGGTGATTTTTGTTGAGGTTTCGGAGGAGCGGGTTTATATGGGCCGTAAAATGGACCCGCTGGACTTTTAGCTGAGTAAAAAGTACAGTAATTGAATTTTTGCAATATAATGGTGTTAAAAAGCTCGTAGTCAACTATACCAACTACGAAAATTTGATTAAAACTAGTTTTGTGGTCCATTTTGTAGAGGTTTTGGACGAGCGGGTCTAAATAGGTTGTAAAATGGACCCGTTGGAGTTTTAACTGAATAAAAAGTACATAAATTGTGTTTTTACAATATAATCGTGTGAAAATCTCGTGATCAACTATATGAACTCCTAACATTTTATTAAACTAGTTTCGTGATCTTTTTTGAAGAGGTTTCTGACGAGCAGGTATAAATGGGCCGTAAAATGGACCCGTTGGACTTTTAACTGAGTAGAATGTAGAAAATTTGAGTTTTTGCAATATAATCGTGTTGAAAAACTCATAGTCAACTATATGAACTCCTAAAATTTGATTAAAACTAGTTTTGCGGTCATTGTTTTAGAGGTTTCGGACGAGCGGGTCTAAATGGGCCGTAAAATGGACCCGTTGGACTTTTAATTGAGTAAAAAGTACAGAATTTGAGTTTTTGTAATACAATCGTGTTGAAAAGCTCGTGAACAACTATATGAACTCCTAAAATTTGATTAAAACTAGTTTCGCAGTGATTTTTGTAGAGGTTTCGGACGAGCGGGTCTAAATGGGCTGTAAAGTGGACCTGTTGGAGTTTTAATTGAGTAAGAAGTACAGAAATTGAGTTTTTGTAATATAATCGTGTTGAAAAGTTCGTGAAGAACTATATGAACTCCTAACATTTGATTAAAACGAGTTTCGCGATGATTTTTGTAGATGATTCGGACGAGCGGGTCTTAATGGGTCGTAAAATGAACTCGTTGGACTTTTAACTGCGTAAAAAGTACAAAAATTGAGTTTTTGCACTATATTTGTGTTGAAAAGCTCGTGAACAACTATATGAACTCCTAAAGTTTGATTAAACTAGTTTCTCGGTGATTGTTGTAGAGGTTTATAATGAGCGGGTCTAAATGTGCAGTAAAATGGACCCGTTGGACTTTTAATTGAGTAAGAAGTACATAAATTGTGTTTTTGCAATATAAACGTGTTGAAAAGCTCGTAGTCAACTATAACAAATCCTAAAATTTGATTAAAACTAGTTTCACGGTGATTTTTGTAGAGGTTTCGGACGAACGGGTCTAAATGGGCCGTAAAATGAACCCACTAGACTTCTAACTTAGTAAAAAATACAAAAATTGAGTTTTTGCAATATAACCGTGTTGAAAAGCTCGTAGTCAACTATATCAACTCTTAGAATTTGATTAAAACTAGTTTTGCTGTCATTTTTGTAGAGTTTTCGGACGAGCGGGTCCAAATGGGCTGTAAAATGAAATCGTTGGACTTTTAACTGAGTAAAAAGTACAGAAAATGAGTTTTTGCAATATAATCATGTTGAAAAGCTCGTGAACAACTATATGAACTCCTAAAATTTGATTAAATCTAGTTTCACGGTGATTTTTGTAGAGGTTTTAGAGGAGCGGGTTTATATGGGCCGTAAAATGGACCCGTTGGACTTTTAACTGAGTAAAAAGTACAATAATTGAGTTTTTGCAATATAATGGTGTTAAAAGCTCGTAGTCAACTATATCAACTACGAAAATTTGATTAAAACTAGTTTTGTGGTCCATTTTGTAGAGGTTTTGGACGAGACAGTCTAAATAGACTGTAAAATGGACCCGTTGGAGTTTTAACTGAGTAAAAAGTACATAAATTGTGTTTTTACAATATAATCGTGTTGAAAATCTCGTGATCCACTATATGAACTCCTAACAATTTATTAAAACTAGTTTCGCGATCCTTTTTGAAGTGGTTTTTGACGAGCAGGTCTAAATGGACCCGTTGGACCTTTAACTGAGTAGAAAGTACATAATTTAGTTTTTGCAATATAATCGTGTTGAAAAACTCGTAGTCAACTATATGAACTCGTAGAATTTGATTATAACTAGTTTTGCGGTCATTTTTTAGAGGTTTCAGACGAGCGGGTCTAAATGGGTTGTAAAATAGACCCGTTGGACTTTTAATTGAGAAAAAAGTACAGAAATTGAGTTTTTGTAATATAATCATGTTGAAAAGCTCGTGAACAATTATATGAACTCCTAAAATTTGATTAAAACTAGTTTCGCGCTGATTTTTGTAGAGGTTTCGGACGAGCGGATCTAAATTGGCCCGTTGGACTTTTTTTTTGAAGAAAATGAGCCTCATTAAAAACCCCTACTAACATCCCTATGCACAAGTCCCGGAGATCCCTAAAAAGGGAAAAGAGTGCCCTATATATATTTATGAAAAACGAGATAGGATCTCACCAAGTACAAAGTTGCGAATACAATCAGGGTAAAGGGAACCAAAAGACATGGAGGTCATGGTTCTAAGAGCGTGGGTAGCCATGGTATGAGCCACTAAATTAGCCTCACATGTTACATAAAGAACATGCGCAAAAGGAAAAAAAGACAGAGCGTCATGGGCTTGTAAAATCGTTGGTCCCATAGTGGAGAGATCAGGTCCCACATGGTTGAGTCTGTTCGCGAGAGAAGCACAGTCCGTCTCGAAAAGTAGGCGCCTCCATCCTTGAGACTGAGCAAAGGTGAAACCAGGAAGAAGGCGCACCCCTTCGGAAGTAACAGCTTCAGGACAACAACCCAAGAGATGAGCCAAGCCCCCAACAAGCGCGCCCGCTTCATCATGGGCCACAACTCCAACCGCTGCTGCACGAGTGGAGGGATCGTAAGCCCCGTCCACATTAATTTTAATGTACTTCGGAGGGGGATGCCTCCAGCGAGGAGGAGAGAGGGGGTGAAGAAACCGGTAGGGAAGTAGAAGAAGAAGTAGCATTGGAGTATTCTCGATGAAGACTGATAGAGTTGACGACAATTAGCAAGGGGGTTGCATATGCCGGTTATGGACCCAGTCATTGCGTCGGTTCCAAATGTTTCATAGAGTGGTTAGAAAAAGCCCAAAGAGATTAGGAGATAGTTGGTGAGTGCCCTTCTCCAGCCATTGGAGGCCAGTGGTAGCTGTGCTGGCAAGCAAAGATCTTGGGAGGCCCACCAAACGAAGTGCCTCCGAGGCACCAGGGCAGTCGCGAAGAGCATGAAGGATAGATTCCGAGCTGGAATGACAGACGGGGCAGGGACCTGAGTCTGGTACAAAAGCCTGCAGACGGGACCCCACAGGTAGAGCCTCTGATCCCATTCGCCAGCCAAATGCTTTGACTTTAGATAGAGCCTTAAGTTTAGACATAACTTTCCAAATCCGAGCAGGTCAGTTCCGGGGTTCCGAAGGGTGTTGTAAAAATTTGTAGCCAGATCGGACCGAATAAATGCCAGAATCATTTGGGTTCCAAAGGATGGAATCGCGAGCATCATTGATAATGGGAATAGATAAAATAGCATCGGCATCGTCCGAAGTAAAGTAAGCTCAGACTTTAACAGGATCCTAAGCTGCTTGATTCTGAAGCATAAACTCGCGGCAGCGAACATGGACTTCATCGGAAATTTCGTAGTCCCCGTAGAGGTGTATGGGAGAAGAACCTCCCCAATTATCCTAGTGGATACGAACATTGCTATTGATGCCAGGGCGATAGAGAAACCCACCATAGAGATGCTACATGGCATTATAGAGGCCTTGCCAGGCGAATGATCCACGAAAAGGTCGGGAGGCATCAAGGATATTGCTTGATGGGAAGTACTTAGCTTTGTAGATTTGGCCTAAAAGAGAATCTGGTTCGCATATAAGGCGCCAAATCTGTTTTCCAAGTAGTGTGATATTGAAATTATTGAGGTCTCTAAAGCCCATTCCCCCTACTGACTTAGGTAAACAAACCTGTTCCTAGGGGAGCATGTGCCAGCCTTTTTTGTTATTTTCCCGGACCAACAGTAGCGCCAGATAGCCGTGGTCATATCATCAATAATGTTTTGGGGCAATAGATAGCATGACATAACATACTGAGGTAGGGACTGTATGACAGCTTTGATGAAGATTTCCATGCCGCTGAAAGAAAGTAGTTTCTTGTCCCAGCTGGATAATCTGTCGTGAACTTTATCTCGGATAAATACTAGGGATGATTTCTTATTTTTCCCAACAAGCAGTGGAACACCCAAGTAGACTCCCGGGTTGGTAACCTTTCGTACCTGAAGGGAGGAATTAATTGTATCACGTATCAAATTGGGGGTGCGCGGGTTGTAGAAGATAGTTGATTTTTCAAAGTTGACTGCCTGTCTAGAGGCTGAGGCGTAAGTCTGAAGAGCCAATTTAAGATGCGCAGCTTCCTCTGGTTTAGTGTTAATAAAGACGATATATTCATCCGCAAATAGAAGGTGATTGACCTTAGGCCCTAGCCTAGTAGCACCAAGACCAGGAAGCAAACTAAGCTGTTAAGCCTCGGAGAGGTAGGCAGAGAGCCTCTGAGTACAAAAGAGAAAGATTAAAGGTGAGAGAGAATTGCCTTGGCGAAGACCCCGTTGTGGGCAAAAGAAAGGGGAAAAGGAATTGTTAACCTTGACAGTAAAGGAAACCGATGAAATGCAGCGCATTATGAGGGAGACCCAAGATGGCGCAAAACCCATGCGTGTCATAACGTTCTCAATAAAGGGTCATTCGACTATATCAAAGGCCTTCTCCATATCCAACTTAAGGGCAGCTCCTTGTGAAAATTTAGAGGTTCCAGTATTGATGGTGTGAATGATTTCATGAGCAATGAGAATATTGTCGGATATATTGCGCCCCTGAACAAAGGCAGCTTGGTTGTCGCTTATGCAAAAAGGAATTGTATGTTTCATCCTATTGACCATGACCTTGGCTACAATTTTGTAAATTACTGTGCAGAGACTAATGGGTCTCAGGTGCCGCATTGTGGTTGGATCTTTAATTTTGGGTATAAGTACCAAAATGGTTTGGTTAACAGATGCCATGTCGGCAGAGCCATTGAGGAGATTTAGACAAAGTGTGGTGACGTCCGCACCAACCGTATCCCAGTGTTGTCGAAAGAATCCACTTGGTAGGCCATCAATTCCAGGGGCTTTCCGGGGATCAATATCGCGGAAGGCAACCAGGACCTCGTCTGCAATGAAAGCTCTAGTAAGGGATTCGTTCATGGTGGATGTAATGGGGGAAGGTATTTTGGAGAGAATTTGTTCGGAGAGAGAAGGGTTTGAGGAAGTGAATAAGGTCTGGAAATAATTAGATACAATAGTCATGGGGTCAGATTCGGCAACACACCAATTGTTGTTTGCATCATAAAAGCCAGTAATAGTATTTTTTTTCCTTCTGTTGTTAGCTCGGGCATGGAAAAGCGGGTATTTTTGTCTCCTTGAGAAAGCCACAGGTTACGAAAGCGTTGCGCCCAGTAGGATTCTTGTTCGTTAAGTAATTTATGGAGTTCAGTTCTATTTGCAATATAGGCGTTCTCTGCAGAAGGCGTGAGAGGACGATTTAGAAATTTATTAATTTTCTTTGTAAGAGTGTGAATGTGTCCTGTAGTTTTATAGCATTGTTGAGATTGCCAGTCCCCTAAGCAAGAGCCTAGAGCTTGAATTTTCTCAAGTGTGTTGCCCTTGGTGGAAGCCCAAGTTTGTTTAACAAGGGAGATGCCTTCTTCGTTTGTTGCCCAACAATTTTCGAAGCGAAATTTAGGAGTGAAGGGTCGTTGAACAGTATGAAGGGTAGCCTCAGTATCTAGGAGTAAGAAACAGTGATCTGACTTAGCGTCAAAATCCGATGTGATGCTATAATGAGGGTAAGAAACTTTCCATGCCATATTACCAACAAACCGGTCAAGTCGTTCAAAGAGGGTTGGAGTGTTAGGATTGATTTTGGTCCATCTAAACCAACCTGTAGTCGGTTTGCAGTCAAACAGGCTATTACGCGAAAGGCAATGTCAGAAATTATTGATTTGTGATCTTGCGCGACGGCAGCCTCCTTGTTTTTCATTATCAGAAAGGATTTCGTTAAAATCGCCTCTGAGAAGCCAAGGAAGGTTGTCATTGTTATTTAAAGAAACGATTATTTCCCAAGTTTTAGTTTTGTGACTAGTTTCAGAAAATCCATGTATACAAGTGAAATAAAATGAAGAAGAATCGCAATGAACATGAGTATGAATAAACCGATCCGAATACGAAAGCAAAGAGATATTAAATTTATTCGAGGGAAATAAAGCAAGTCCAGAACATCGTTTGCTAGGGGCCACAGAGATAATTTCATGCATACCTAAAATAACACTAAGTCGGCTACATGGCTCTTTATTTTGTTTTGTTTCGCATACAAAAAGAAAATCTGGGGATTGCGTCGAACATACTGTTGGAGATGATGAACTGCCTGGACCTTCCCGAGACCCTGACAGTTCCAGCATAAGATAATCTATTTCCTCGGCGGGGCTGGGAGTCAGCCGCGGCCAGAGAGTTTTTTGTACTGCTCATCCCAGCCTTTTGATTTGAGGAAGGAGAAGGTTTAGGCTTCTTCGGTTGGAGAATCACTTGGATTGGGGAGCGTCTCTTGGTGCCACGGTTGGGAGGTAATGGAATAGGTGTAGGGGCCGAAGCTGCATCATTGGGATAATTTTTAAGAATCCAGATGTCAAATTCATCAATAAGTGGTATATTTGTTCGAAGAAAGGGCTTACGTAGTTGGGCATCCAGATTCTGGATTTGTTGTGCAGTAGTGCTCGGGATACTATCATCCTGGGCGTCCCAGTTTCCCTCCTTAAAGTCTTCAGGGATGGGAAAAATTATGTTCAGAGGTTGTGGTGCTATAACACGAGGTGGTAAAGTGACACACGAAGGCTTCTTCGGGTCCTCTTTTGCTAATGGCGGCCCAGAGGATTCTTCACCCATCATCTCATCATTTGGATTGATGTCCTCAACAGGGTGTTTTGCAAAAGAAGCAGCATCTCCATCATTGAGTTTCCCTAGAAATTCAGAAAAAGAGGATTTGAGTTGAAGATGAGGGAGGCCATGGATAAAAGAGATATGGTGTAAAAGGATAAGGGGCAGACCCGTTTCTTGTAGCGAAACGTTTGGTGCAGCAACGGACTTGCCCTTGTCATTTAGATCTGTTTGCGGATAAGAAGTAGAAAGTAAGAGCATGAATGGGCGCAAAGATAGTTGGATATAAATCATAATTAAAGATGTACCTATGGTAGGTTGGTGGACGGCAGTAGGGATCGACTCAACTAATCGGATACGGCCTTGTGGTCCTTGATCCCGACGACGCGGGGGGAGCCACAAGAGCCAATCACCATATTGAAGCTTGACCGAATCATACGCAACTTTGTTAGGGCAGTTTTCAAAAACATGGCTAATAAAACCACAACCATGACAGAGGAGTGGGAGTCATTCGTATTGAAGTCGACAGGAAGTTGTGCGTGTACCTTTCCCAATTAGGAGGAAGCGTCAGATACGTTTTGAAATATCAAGCAAAATTTCAACTCGAAGAAATTCAGTCATGTTTCCTTCTCGTTTCCTTGTATCGGTGCGGAGGACAGTTCCCACCATAGAACCTAAGGATTGGCCCACGAGGTGGGCTCTGTCAGGGTCTTCCACAAGGGCCTTGGGAATAGCAAGGATTCAGAACCAGATTCGCATTGGGGAGAAAGAGTAATCATATGTGCCCTTGTTCAGATTGAATTCTGTGAGGGCAAGCCACTCATCCTTATATAACCATGGGCCACGTTCATAGACGTCGTCACGATCGGCCTTGGTGGAAAATGTGATTCGAAAGAAAGAGTCCCTAATAATAGAGATCGATATCAGGTTGTTCTTTTTCCATATACCTTCGAAGGCAGTAAGCACAGCCCAGTCGTCAATTGGTTTGGAGGAGATGAATTTCCCAATTAGGATGGTATTCGGATCCTCTTCGAAGAAATCAAAATCAGGAGTGTAAATGGTGTTGGCTTCTTCATTGGTTAAGTCGAGTTGAGTGTAGTGAGGGAGGGAGGATGAGGAAGCCATTAGAAGGAGATAGGTGGGGAAGAGAGAATAAACGTATAGTTGGATTGCAAGATGGAGAGAAGTAACGAGGGAGTGACCTTTATATAAGAGTGGAGTGGAAAAAAGAAGTCAATTGAGGAAATAGGGTAAGAGTTATGATTGTAATAAAATAGTATTGAAGATAAATCTCTAAAATTTGGGGAAGTTTTGCGAAAACATATCTTAAAAGAGGAAAGAGATTTGGGAAGCAATATTAGATATTTGCGGTAACCTTGAATGTAGGAGGATAAATTTCTTAAATAAGGGAGTTGATATATGGTAAGTAGGGAGAATAGGCTCTTGTGGAGAAGGCAAGTAAGATGGGGTAATAAATGAGGAGAAAAATAATTATGGAATGTTAGTGGAATGTTCGATAAGAATCTAATGGTAGATTCTATGTACATGGTAATAATGGGGTAAGAATCCGAGACGAGGGAAATCTTGTAGGTAAATATGGGTAGGGAATACAATGTTAAAAAGATCGAGTATATAGGGGAGAATTGGTTGGAGGAGGGAGAATTGGTCAGGAGACGTTCTGAATAGTAGGGATGGTGATAGGAGGGTATTTGAGATTGGTTAATTAAAATTTGGGCTCCTGATCTCCGGCGGAGAACATGAGTAGCGTTAATTATATTAAAATACATATGTATTGGGATCAAAAGATGTGTACATTTTTGTGCATGTCGAGCAGAACTTAAAGAGAGATAGTGATGGTTATAACTTATATTTTGGTTAATAGGTGGTAAGGGGAAGTAGGAATACATAAGAGAGCAAATTACTATGGGGAAACAGAGAAGAGAATCGAGAAGGTTCGAGGAGTGTGAGATTGGTGATGAAGTATGTATACAAAATAAGTGTTTGAAAAACTTGGTAATGAAATGATTAGTAAAGAACAGTGTCACTGTGAAGTTGATCGCGTTTATTTCCCTAAAGAGGGCTCGATTGGATTCACCTTGAAAGGTCTAGTGAAGAAACATACAAGTATTAGAATCAATAGAAAATGTATTGAATAAACTATAACAGCAAACATCATGAAAGAATAAGTGAAAAAACAAAAAAGACCTAAACATAGGCAAAAGACTAAAAAAGATCCATAAGAGAAAAGCATGCGTGGTCAACTCTCTAAACGAGCATACAGAAGCAAGGAGGACTAACATGACAAGGCATGCATAGTAAATAGGCAAAAAAGGAGAAGGCAAGCAAAGAAAAAATATTACAATCCATGGATAGAGAGAAAATGGGAATAAGAAATTTATAACAGTCCAAAAGAGCAAATAAATGGGGGAAATGAAATAATAATTACAGGCTGATAAAATTAATAAAGTAAGAAAACGAGAATGAAGCTCATGGAAAGAAGAACTGAGATGCCATGGTAGAGGTTGACCAGGAGCATAGTTGTCCTCATGCAAAAGTAGGAAAGAACGGAAAAAGGTTAGAAAAGAGCAGCAAGAATCCATAGTATAAACCAGAGTAAAAAGGAGAGAGTGAAAGATGGAGACATATAAAAGAAACATAAAAATATAACGTGCCAAGTACAAGCAATATGACCATCAATGAACGAAGATAAATACATTAATACCGCAAGAAAAAAGCTCCCCTTAAAGCAACAAAAGATTAAGCAAGCTAACTTCATGGCTATAATAAATAGAAAGAAAACGGTAGGCATTAAACCAAAGTTGATATGATAAAAGCTAAGTGGATAAGAAGAAACTATAAGTAATAAAAGGGAGAGATGCATAATGAGGGTAATAATTACATTATTAGGGTTCTGTAAAATGTTCGAATGGGTAGCAAGATTATGTAAGCCAAGGTACAAATAAAGGATGAGAAACAAAGAGATATCATAGGTGAACCAAAGCATAAAATAGTAAAACATAATAGGCATTATAAACATATAGAAGAGGCAAAAAAAGGTTTTGATCCATATAGCAGTCACAGAATGCAGAAGGTAGAGACCCACAAAGTGGTTCGATAAAAATTCCCCTGAAGGGGATCGATAATATCTCAAATTTAAAGTAGACCAAAGCAAAAAAAAGATTAAGCATGCTAACTTCATGGCTATAATAAAAAGAAAGAAGAAGGTAGGCATTAAACCAAAGTTGATATGATAAAAGCTAAGTGGAAAAGAAGAAACTATAAGTACTAAAAGGGAGAGATGCATAATGAGGGTAAGAATTACAACATTAGGGTTCTGTAAAATGTTCGAATGGGTAGCAAGATTATGTAAGTTAAGGTACAAATAAAGGATGAGAAGCAGAGAGATATCATAGGTGAAAATACATATACTAAGAATGAGGCTCTCAAAGGGAATCGTAACACAAGAAAAAGGATGCAACCAAAGCATAAAATAGTAAATCATAATAGGCATTATAAACATATAGAAGAGGCAAAAAAATATTCTGATCCATATAGCAGTCATAGAATGCATAAGGTAGAGACCCACGAAGTGGTTCGATAAAAATTCCCCTGAAGGGGGATCGATAATATCTCAAATTTAAAGTAGACCAGAGTAAAATGATCCAGTAAATTGAGCAAGAGGGAAAAGAAACATTCACATAGCAAGCGTTTAAATTAAATAAGCAAGTAAGCCTAACCATGTATACAAAGTAATAACCAATGAATAAAAGTAAGGATTGGAATGGTTTACCGATGGGTATACAGAGGGAGGGTGGTAGAGACAACGGAAGTGCCGTGATCGGAAGATGGACACATCGACGTCATTGATAATCCCTACAACAAAGCAACAATGGAATAGTTAAAAAGCAGAATCTGACAAACAAGAGATTGTTCAAAAGGAACCCTAAAAAAATTAGGAAGGCAGGGAGGTGCATCCAATAACAAAAGAGTTGGAAACGGATCCACCTTGTTACAAGAAAGCTAAAAGGATGGTGGGTAAAATCTAAGATCTGGAAGAGTGAAAGGTTGCGATGGAAGAGGGATGTGTTGCCACCGGGAGCCTCCTGTGATCAAGGAACCTGAACAACGAGATTTGAAACAGGTTCCCGTTTATAGAGAAAGCCCATAGATAAGCCGAAAAAAGGAAAAAAAAAAGAAATTAACGAGAGAATGGCAATAAAAAAACTCGTATTCCCCATGGCGGCAGGGATAGTGATGGGAGACTGTTGATGGGTTTCATAGGAAACCCTAAATCTAGCAGACTGAAAGGCCTCTTTAATCTTGTCGATCTAGAGAATCACGAGTCAGAGATCCATTGTAGGGGGAGGATTTCTCGCAACAAAACCCAAAAGAAAACTGGTTAAAACAACGAATCCCAAGCAGGAAAACAGAAAAAAATAAAGAAATAAGATGAAAGAAAAATAAAACGAAGTTACGAAGGGAGTGGCTCTCATGGAATCTCTGACTTGAAGCACATGGTCATCGGCCTTGGAAGGAGCGTCGGTTGGTGGGGGAAGAGGAGAGGGCGGACGACATAGATATAGCGGAGAGAAATGAGGGGGAAATGAAAGGGTGAGGCGGAAGGGAAAAATAAGGAAGTGGGGAAAAGGTGGAAAAGAATGAGAAGCCAAAAAATCCTACACTCCCCCAAGAGAGAACCAAGAGAATTGGGAAAAAACCGAGAGCCATACCTACACGTTGGAATTTTAACTACCTGTTGGACTTTTAACTGAGTAAAAAGTACAAAAATCGAGTTTTTACAATATAGTCGTTTTGAAAAGCTCGTATTCAACTATATCAAATCCTAAAATTTGATTAAAACTAGTTTTGCGGTCCTTTTTGTAGAGGTTTCGGACGAGCAGGTCTAAATAGGTCGTAAAATGGACCTGTTGGAGTTTTAACTTAATAAAAAGTACATAAATTTTGTTTTTACAATATAATCGTGTTGAAAAGCTCGTGAGCAACTATATGAACTCCTAAAATTTGATTAAAACTACTTTCGCGGTGATTTTAGCAGAGGTTTCGGACGAGCAGGTCTAAATGGGCCGCAAAATGGACCCGTTCGACATTAAACTGAGTAAAAAGTACATAAATTGAGTATTTGCAATATAATCATGTTGAAAAGCTCATAGTCAACTATAACAAATCCTAAAATTTGATTAAAACTAATTTTTGGTCCTTTTTATAGAGGTTTCGGACGAGCGGGTGTAAATGGGCTGTAAAATGGACCCGTTGGAGTTTTAACTGAGTAAATAGTACATAAATTGAGTTTTTGTAGAGGTTTCGGACAAGCGGGTCTAAGCGGGCCGTAAAATGGACTCGTTGGACTTTTAACTGAGTAAAAAGTACAAAAAATGAGTTTTTGCAATATAATCATGTTGAAAAGCTCGTAGCCAACTATATCAACTCCTAAAATTTGATTAAAACAAGATTTACGGTTCTTTTTGTAGAAGTATCAGACGAGCGGATCTAAATGGTCCGTAAAATGGACCCGTTTGAGTTTTAATTGAGTAAAAAGTACATAAATTGTGTTTTTACAGTATAATCATGTTGTAAAGCTCGTAATCAACTATATGAACTCCTAAAATTTTATTAAAACTAGTTTCGTGATCCTTTTTGAAGAGGTTTCGGATGAGCTGGTCTAAATGGGCCGTAAAATGGACCCGTGGGACTTTTAACTGAGTTGAAAGTACAGAAAATAAGTTTTTGCAATATAATAGTGTTGAAAATCTCGTAGTCAACTATAACAACTCCTAAAATTTGATTAAACTAGTTTTGCGGTCCATTTTTGTAGAGGTTTCGGACGAGCGGGTCTAAATGGGCCGTAAAATGGAACCGTTTAAGTTTTAATTGAGTAAAAAGTACAGAAATTGAGTTTTTGTATTATAATCGTGTTGAAAAGCTCGTGAACAACTATATGAACTCCTAACATTTGATTAAAATGAGTTTCGCGGTGATTTTTGTAGAGGATACGGACGATCGGGTCTTAATGGGCCGTAAAATGAACCCGTTGGACTTTTAACTGTGTAAAAAGTATAAAAATTGAGTTTTTGCAATATAATTGTGTTGAAAGGCTCGTGAACAACTATATGAACTCCTAAAGTTTGATTAAACTAGTTTCGTGGTGATTGTTGTAGAGGTTTCTAACGAGCGGGTCTAAATGGGTCGTAAAATGGACCCGTTGGACTTTTTTTTAAGAAGGCGGGCCTCGATAAAAACCCCTACTAATTTTCCCAGGCACAAGACCTGGAGAAACCTAAAAAGGGGAAAAGAGTTCCCAGAATATATTTATAAAGAACGAGGTGAACCCTCGTAAAGAACAGCGTTTTGAATACAATCAGGATACATGGATCCAAAAGTCATAGAAGTCATAGACCTAAGGGCATGGGTAGCCAACGTATGAGCAACAATATTAGCCTCACGACATACAAACTGAACATGCGCAGAAGAAAAATACTCCAGAGCAGCATGAGCTTGCAGAATCGTCGGACCCATAGGAGATAGATCTGGGCCCAGGGAGTTGATTCTATTCGCAAGAGAAGCACAATCCGTCTCGAAAATCAAATGGCTCCATCCTTAGGATTGAGCGAAAGTAATACCAGCAAGAAGGCCTCTCCCTTCAGACGTAATAGCATCAGAGCAACTACCAAGAGGAAAAGCCAGACAGCCGACAACCGTCCCTGTATCATCACGGGCTACAACGCCAACCGCTGCTGCGCGTGTGGAAGGATCAAAAGCCTCATCCACATTGACTTTAATATAACCTTGAGGGGGATGACTCCATCGAGATGGAGGAGCCGATGACAAAGGGATGGAAGAGGTAGATGAAGATATAGCTAAGTAAAAAGTACATAAATTGAGTTTTTGCAATATAGTTGTGTTCAAAAGCTTGTAGTCAACTATAAAAACTCCTAAAATTTGATTAAACTAGTTTTGCGGTCCTTTTTGTAGAGGGTTTCGGACGAGCGGGTCTAAATGGGCCGTAAAATGGACACGTTGGAGTTTTAACTGAGTAAAAAGTACAGAAACTTTGTTTTTACAATATAATCGTGTTGAAAAGCTTGTGATCAACTATATGAACTCCTAAAATTTTATTAAAACTTGTTGTGCGGTCCTTTTTGTAGAAGTTTCGGACGAGCGGGTCTAACTGGGCGGTAAAATGGACCCGTTGGACTTTTAACTTAGTAAAAAGTACAAAAATTGAGTTTTTGCAATATAATCATGTTGAAAATCATGTAGTCAACTATATGAACTTTTAAAATTTTATTACAACTAGTTCCGCGGTCATTTTTTAGAGGTTTTGGACGAGCGAGTCTAAATGGGCTGTAAAATGGATCCGTTGGACTTTTAACCGAGTACAAAGTACAGAAATTGAGTTTTTGTAATATAATCATGTTGAAAGCATGTTGTCAACTATATGAACTCCTAAAATTTGATTAAAACTAGTATTGCGGTCATTTTTGTAGAGGTTTCGGATGAACGGGTATAAATGGGCCGTAAAATGGACCCGTTGTACTTTTAATTGAGTAAAAAGTACAGAAATTGTGTTTTTGTAATATAATCGTGTTGAAAAGCTTGTGAACAACTATATGAACTCGTAAAATTTGATTTAAACTAGTTTCACGGTGATTTTTGTAGAGGTTTCGGACGAGCGGATCTAAATGGGCCGTAAAATGGACCTGTTAGACTTTTAACTGAGTAAAAAGTACAGAAATTGGGTTTTTAGAATATAATCGTGTTGAAAATCTCGTTGTCAACTATATCAACTCCTAAAATTTGATTAAAACTAGTTTTGTGGTCCTTTTGGTAGAGGTTAAAGACGAGCAGGTTTAAATGGGCCGTAAAATAGACCCGTTGGAGTTTTAATTGAGTAAAAAATACAAAAAATGTGTTTTAAAAATATAATCGTGTTGAAAATCTCGTGATCAACTATATGAACTCCTAAAATTTTATGAAAACTAGTTTCACGGTCCTTTTTGAAGAAGTTTCTAACGAGCGAGTATAAATCGGCCGTAAAATGGACCCGTTTGAGTTTTAACTTAGTAAAAAGTACATAAATTTTGATTTTACAATATAATCATGTTGAATAGCTCGTTATCCACTATATGAACTCCTAACATTTGATTAAAATGAGTTTCGCGGTGATTTTTGTAGAGGATACGGACGATCTGGTCTTAATGGGCCGTAAAATGAACCCGTTGGACTTTTAACTGTGTAAAAAGTATAAAAAATGAGTTTTTGCAATATAATTGTGTTGAAAAGCTCGTGAACAACTATATGAACTCCTAAAGTTTGATTAAACTAGTTTCGCGGTGATTGTTGTAGAGGTTTCTAACGAGCTGGTCTAAATGGGTCGTAAAATGGACCCGTTGGACTTTTAACTAAGTAAAAAGTACATAAATTGAGTTTTTGCAATATAGTTGTGTTGAAAAGCTCGTAGTCAACTATAACAACTCCTAAAATTTGATTAAACTAGTTTTGCGGTCCTTTTTGTAGAGGGTTTCGGACGAGCGGGTCTAAATGGGTCGTAAAATGGACACGTTGGAGTTTTAACTGAATAAAAGTACAAAAAATTTGTTTTTACAATATAATCGTGTTAAAAAGCTCATGATCAACTATATTAACTCCTAAAATTTTATTAAAACTTGTTTTGTGATCCTTTTTGTAGAGGTTTCGGACGAGCGGGTCTAACTGGGCGGTAAAATGGACCGGTTGGACTTTTAACTAAGTAAAAAGTACATAAATTGTGTTTTTGCAATATAATCATGTTGAAAATCATGTAGTCAACTATATGAACTTTTAAAATTTTATTACAACTAGTTCTGCGGTCATTTTTTTAGAGGTTTTGGACGAGCTAGTCTAAATGGGCTGTAAAATGGATCCGTTGGACTTTTAACTGAGTAGAAAGTACAGAAATTGAGTTTTTGTAATATAATCATGTTGAAAAGCATGTTTTCAACTATATGAACTCCTAAAATTTGATTAAAACTAGTTTTGCGGTCATTTTTGTAGAGGTTTCGGACGAACGTGTATAAATGGGCCGTAAAATGGACCCGTTGGACTTTTAATTGAGTAAAAAGTACATAAATTGAGTTTTTGTAATATAATCGTGTTGAAAAGCTTGTGAACAACTATATGAACTCCTAAAATTTGATTGAAACTAGTTTCGCGGTGATTTTTGTAGAGGTTTCGGACGAGCGGATCTAAATGGGCCGTAAAATGGACCCGTTAGACTTTTAACTGAGTAAAAAGTACAGAACTTGGGTTTTTAGAATATAATCGTGTTGAAAATATCGTAGTCAACTATATCAACTCCTAAAATTTGTTTAAAACTAGTTTTGCGGTCCTTTTCGTAGAGGTTAAAGACGAGCGGGTGTAAATGGGCCGTCAAATAGACCCGTTGGAGTTTTAATTGAGTAAAAAGTACAAAAATTGTGTTTTAAAAATATAATCGTGTTTAAAATCTCGTGATCAACTATATGAACTCCTAAAATTTTATTAAAACTAGTTTCATGGTCCTTTTTGAAGAGGTTTCTGACGAGCGAGTATAAATCGGCCGTAAAATGGACCCGTTTGAGTTTTAACTTAGTAAAAAGTACAAAAATTTTGATTTTACAATATAATCATGTTGAGGAGCTCGTGATCCACTATATGAACTCCTAAAATATTATTAAAACTAGTTCTGTGTTCCTTTTTGAAGAGGTTTCAGACGAGCGAGTCTAAATGGGTCGTAAAATGGACCCGTTAGACTTTTAACTGAGTAAAAAGTACAAAAATTGAGTTTTTGCAATATAATCGTGATGAAAAGCTCGTAGTCAACTATAACAACTCCTAAAATTTTATTAAAACTGGTTTTGCGGTCCTTTTGTAGAGGTTTCGGACAAGCGGGTCTAAACGGGCTGTAAAATGGACACGTTGGACTTTTAATTGAGTAAAAAGTACATAAACTGAGTTTTTGGTAATATAATCTTGTTGAAAAGCTCCTGAAGAACTATATGAACTTCTAAAATTTGATTAAAACTAGTTTCGTGGTGATTTTTGTAGAGGTTTCGGACAAGCGGGTCTAAATGGGCCGTAAAATGGACCCGTTAGACTTTTAACCGAGTAAAAAGTATAGAAATTTGGTTTTTACAATATAATCATGTTGAAAAGCTCGTAGTCAACTATATCAACTCCTAAAATTTGATTAAAACTAGTTTTGCGGTCCTTTTTGTAGAGGTTAAAGAGGAGCGGGTCTAAATGGGCCCTAAAATGGACCCGTTGGAATTTTAATTGAGGAAAAAGTACAGAAATTGTGTTTTTACAATATAATCGTGTTGAAAATATCATGATCAACTATATGAACTCCTAAAATTTTATTAAAACTAGTTTCACGGTCCTTTTTGAAGAGGTTTCTGACGAGCAGGTATAAATGGGACGTAAAATGGACACGTTTGAGTTTTAACTGAGTAAAAAGTACATAAATTTTGATTTTATAATATAATCGTGTTGAAGATCTCGTGATAAACTACATGAACTCCTAAAATTTTATTAAGACCAATTTCGCGGTCCTTTTTGAAGAGGTTTCGGATGAGCGAGTCTAATTGTGCCGTAAAATGGACCCGTTGGACTTTTAACTGAGTAAAAAGTACAAACATTGAGTTTTTGCACTATAGTCTTGTTTAAAAGCTCGTAGTCAACTTTAACAATTCCTAAAATTTAATTAAAACCAGTTTTGCTGTCCTTTTTGTAGAGGTTTCGGATGAGCGAGTCTAAATGGGCTGAAAAATTGACCCGTTGGATTTTAACTGAGTAAAAAGTACATAAATTGTGTTTTTACAATATAATCGTGTTGAAAAGATCGTGATCAAATATATGAACTCCTAAAATTTTATTAAAACTAGTTTTGCGGTCCTTTTTGTAGAGGTTTTGGACGAGCGAGTCTAACTGGGCCGTAAAATGGATCCGTTGGACTTTTAACTGGGTAGAAAGTATAGAAATTGAGTTTTTGCAATATAATCTTGTTGAAAAGCATGTAGTCAACTATATCAACTCCTAATGTAACGCCCCGGTTTTGGGCTTAGAAGTTTTGGGCGTTGACCGGTTTGGTCAAAGTGCTGTTCGAATCTAAAAGGGTGAATTTAGGAAAGCCTAGTTCGGGTTGCATTAAAATTATGGAAAAATGTTCTAAAATCATCTTTTAATATATATAAGTGAACTGTGAAATCGATTTTGGAAAATGAGTTTTGGAAGGGTGACATTTTGGCTAGTGACCAAAATGTAATTTTTGAAAGTTTTGTGACTGTTTTAGAAAGGGTTGAAACTTTGAATCTTTAAGGAGCTATTATTCCAAAAGTAGTTTCTCCAGATTTTTTCTAAGATATTTTAAGCTATATTCTGATTTTAAAACATATCAAAAGAGGAGGGAAAGCCATTTTGGCCATTTTGATAACTAACTTCCTATTTTCTTTTCTCTCATTTTCTCTCAACCCAAACACTTTCTTTCCAGAGAATTGTTTCTGATTTTCTCACCTAAATCTCTCCTTTCAACTCTCTTTTGATTCCTAATCATCATATCTACAAAACCTCATCATTTGCTACTTGATTCATCAAGGTTTTTGATTCCAAAAAGAGGAGAAACTCAAGTTTGGAGGTAAGAACGTCCTTCTCCTCTAAACTATCAGTTCTTTACTGAAATTCCTAAGTTTTCAATCCTTAATTGATGTTTTATTAAAGGCTTTTAAGTTGTGAAATGGATCTTGGCTTATAATGCAAGATTTGGTGATTTTTGATGATTTTCGTTTGATCTGTTAAATCTGTGATTGGAGATGTGTTTTTGATGTTATTTGAACTCTAAATTGATAAGGAATTGAGTTTTGATTGATGCAATCCCGGATAGGTTGGGTTTCCTAAGTTTAGCTTGTGATTCTTGATTGTTTTTGAGGTGATCTTGTGGATCTGGTGTTGCTGGAGGTATAAGGATGTTATTAGGTTCTTTTTAGATGTTAAATGATTTTAAAGGATGTTAGGTTTTGATGGTTAATGGCTGGGCTTTGTTGAGAAGTGGTTTGGATGCATTTTCGGTTGTGTTTGGTGGCCGAAAATGGAGTGGGGATGAGAGCAGCGAGTTTAGGTGCTTTCATTGAGGATATTAATGCATGGTGATGCATTAATCTACTGTTTTGATGTGTTAAAACAGGGGAGTCATCTTTGGATCCAAGTGGTCGTGATCCGGAGGCTTGATTGGTGCTTCGACAAGAGGCGAAGTGGAATCGGTGAGTGAAATTGGGTTTTCGGCTTTGAAACCAATGTCTTGGGAGCTTAGTTTAAGTCTAAACAACTTTGCTAAGCTCAAGTGTAAGTTTTCGGAAATACTCTCTAGTGGTGGCCATGGTTTGGTTGTTGTGCAATGTGGTTTATTGCATGTTTTAAATTCTGTTTTGAAAGCATGATTTAGCATGGTTATTGCTGATTTTGTAAGCCATATGTTGAAGGAAGCTCAAGGTAAGAGTTCCTTGTTTTTGAACATTGATTAAATGTAGTTTGATGCTTTGAAATGCATGATGAATATGGCTTGGTTTAATGCTTTAAAACAGTGGATTTAATGATGAAATGATGTATATTGGCAAGTGATGTTTTGAAAAAGGTTAAGGTCACCAAGGTGGTTAAAAGTCCTTGAGTGAGCCATGTTACTTAAGAACATCAAGGTGGTTAAAAGTCCTTGGATGATTCTTGCTAAGGTCACTAAGGTGGTTAAAAGTCCTTGAGTGAGCCTTGTTACTTAAGAACATCAAGGTGGTTAAAAGTCCTTGGATGGTTCTTGTTAAGGACACAAAGGTGGTTAAAAGTCCTTGTGTGGTCCTTGCCATGGTGTTTAAAAGTCCATGGGCCAAGGTGTTTAAAAGTCCTTGGGGCCAAGGTGTTTAAAAGTCCTTGGGAAGAACACAAAGGTGGTTAAAAGTCCTTGTGTGGTTCTTGGAAATTATAAGATCACAATGGTGTTTAAAAGTCCATGTGTGAGTCTTATGTTGATCTTGTTTTTTTTAAAAGATGAAATGTATCACTTGTGGCCAATATGACATGTAATGATATGAAGCATGAGATGCTTGTTTAAAGTTTGCTTGTGAGCATGTTAAAGTGTATCTTGAAGCATGATTTATGAATGAGTTTTATAAATGCATTATTGTGTGGTTTTAAGGAGCTTTCCTCACTAAGCTTTTGCTTACGCTCTCTTTCGTTTTCTTAAACCAATAATGCAGAACATTAAGGTGATTTGAGGGCAGCAAGGAAGGCAAGCAACCAAGGGAAAACTAAGCTCAAGTATGGAAAGGTTTTATCGAACACATTTAGCTTTTGGTGTATGGCAATGGGGGACCTTTGTGAATGTTGTTTGGAGATGTTTTGAACTCCTTGAGTATGTTTAATGTCGCTGATAATGCTGGTTTTGTAATTGGCCTTTACATGTATGGATTGGAGGTTTTATGCTTGAATAGTTGCTTGTGTAGGAAGCATGCCATTAGATTTGGGGCTTTTCATATGTGATGCTAATATGTTGATTGGTTGATGCAAACATGTCTCTTGTATGATGAATTGCATGCTGGTAAAGTTTGGTGGCATTTGGAGCATGATTGGTTGGTCAATTGCATGTTAAAGTAGGTAAAATTCTGCATTTTGTGCAGGCCGTTTCGGAACATTGCCTGCCGTTTCGGAACGGGTGCCTCGAAGCAGCCCAGGCGTTCGAAACGGGCAACACCGTTCCGGAACGGATATGCTACTGCCCGACCCCGTTCCGGTACGCGTTGCGGAACGGCCCCGAGTTTCGAAACGGGCTGTCCCCCGTTTCGGAACGGCTGACCGTTGGGGGCTGACAGTGGCAGTTATATGTTTCGGATTGTTTACATTTTGGTCCTGAATCTTGTATGTGCAATTGTATGAGTTTGGAATGTCCTTTTGAGCTGAAATTTGGCTGAGATGCATGAGACACGATTAATTTCAAGATGGTAACTTTAATTTGGGCTAAGTCCTCATATTTATCAGAATTTACAATTTGGTCCCTAAAGTTGTAAATTGTTCAATTGGGTCCTTGTTTGATCTCTGATGTTTATGATCTTTTAGTATGTCGTTTGTATGATCATTTTTAGGGTTAATGTGCATCTAGATAAGTTTTTTTAAAAAAAAAGGGTCGATAATCAAGGTTGACTTTCGGGTTGACTTTGGTTTTCCCCGTGTGACTTTCTTAATTCGGGTCAACCGTCTAGGCCGGGTTAAGGGGGTTACATTTGGTGGTATCAGAGCTGAGTTCTCGAGTAATTGGGAATGTGTATGTGAATGTTTGATGTATGTCTGCTATATATGCTTGTTGAGTGAAAGCATGTTGAGTAGTATGTGAGTTTGATGCAATTGAGTTGTATGTTGTGATGAAGCATGTTGTGGGTACTCATTGCCATATCAAAGCTAAGAAATGATGTTGCTTTTAAATGAAATTGAGCTTGAGTACTTGGATTGTTTACCTTGCTGGGCCTGACTTTGTTTATTTGCATTGTGATTGCATGGTTAAAGTATGGCACCACGTAGAGAGTTGAGAAGTAATGGGTGAGCTACGGCTCCGAATGAGAATGAAAATGAAGAGAATGCGGGTAGTGCGGTGTTACCTCCTCCTCCACCTGGTGGTGGTGGTGCTGGGGCTGAGGAAGCTGGGGCTGCAGCTGGTGCTGGAGCTGCTGGACCTGAGGTTGGTCAGGGGCAAGCTATGCCTGACATGACGATGTTGGTACAAGCTATTGCGGGTGCTTTCCGAGCAGCAGTAGCCGGAGCTCAAGGAGCTGGGCATCAGGGAGATGCTGGTGTTAGACTACCTTTGGAGCGCTTACGCAGTCTTGGTGGGACTGAGTTTAGGGGTATGTCTGCGGAAGGTTCTGAAGCTTGGTTAGAGAGTACCAAGAGGATTTTGGGCCAGATGAGTTGCACTGATGTGCAGAAGCTGGGGTGTGTTGTATCCTTGTTGTAGGATGATGCGTATACGTGGTGGACGACCACTATAGCTGGGATGGCTGAAGCTGACATAACTTGGACATTCTTTCTGAATGTGTTCAAGAGGAGGTATCTTGGTGTGAGGTACCTGGATGAAAAGAAGCGAGAGTTCATGTCTCTTACCCAGGGGAGCATGAATGTGGCTGAGTATGAAGTACAGTTTGTGCGACTCAGTCAGTATGCACCTGAGCTGGTACCTGATGAGCGGGCAAGGTGCGAAAGATTTCGTTATGGTTTAGTGACGGATGTGAAGATGTATGTGTTGGCCACCGAATATGATGATTTTTATGTGTTGGTGGGTCGAGCCAAGGACATTGAGATGAACTTGGGTTTATCTGCGAAAGGTGCTGGAGCAAGTTCGGGTAAGAGAGCTGCTGAGTATAGTTCCGGAGGTGGATGGAACAAGAGGGGACGTGACCTGAAGTATCAGTCCTCAGCTAAGAGGGGTGGTGGTGCACCTGCTCAGGGAGGCAATGCTAGAGCTGATCCGAGTTCTTGTTGGATTTGTGGTTCACGGGGTCACATGAAGCGTGACTGTCCTCGTGCTGTGAGGGAGGTGCAAGCTCTTGTTGCGACAGCTGGTAATGGTTGCTAGAATTGTGGATCTGCAGACCATTTGAGGCGAGATTGTCCTAGGTTGGCTGGTGATCAAGTGCGTGCTCCTGTTGTTGCTGCACCGCAGAGAGGTCATGGGCGCGGCCGTGGTAATTTCCAGAGGAGAGAGGAAGGTGGTCGTGGAGTGGCCCATGTTGTGGCTATTCAGCCTGAAGGTGGGGGCCAAGCGAGGGTGTATGCTCAGCGTGAGGGAAGGAATGATGCGGATGTGATTGCAGGTACCTTTACTTTGCAATCCTTGTCATTGCTTTCTTTGATAGATTCTGGATCTACGCATTCATTCATTTTGCGTGAGCATGCTGAATTGCTTGGTTTGCCTGTTGAGTCTTTGGATGTTGGTGTTCGTGTCACTAGTTCTTTTGGTGAGACTGTTGTGACTCGAAAGCTTTATAGAAGGTGTCCCTTGGTTGTTCAAGAACATGTTTTTCATGTTGATCTTATGGAGTTGCCCTTTTATGGTTTTGATGTAATCCTTGGTATGGATTGGCTTGCTGAGCATCGTGCTGTTGTGGATTGTTAAAACAAGCGAGTTTCGCTTAAGCTTGCGGATGATTATGAAGTTGTTGTGGTTGGTGAGAATGTGAAGTTTCTTGCCAATGTGGTGTCTACCTTGGAGGTGAGCAGGATGCTGAGGCAAGGTTGCATAGCCTATCTAGCTTTTGTGATGAATCCTAGCTCTAAAGAGTTGAGGGTGCAAGATATCAGAGTTGTGAAGGAGTTTCCTGGTGTTTTTCCTGAGGAGTTGCCTGGCTTACCTCCTAACCGCGAGGTGGAGTTTGGAATTGAGCTGTATGAGAATACAACTCCTGTGTCCATTACTCCTTATAGAATGGCACCTAAGGAGCTGAAGAAGCTGAAGACGCAGTTGCAAGAGTTGCTTGATCATGGTTTCATCCGGCCGAGTGTGTCACCTTGGGGAGCACCGGTCTTGTTTGTGAAGAAGAAGGATGGCACTATGAGAATGTGCATTGATTACCGTCAGCTGAACAAGTTGACTATCAAGAATCGGTATCCTTTGCCGAGAATTGATGATCTCTTTGATCAATTTCGGGGAGCTGCTGTGTTCTCTAAGATTGACTTGAGGTCAGGGTAATATCAGTTGAAGGTGAAGGATGTGGATGTGCCTAAGACAGCTTTCAGGACAAGGTATGGGCATTATGAGTTCCTTGTGATGCCGTTTGGTTTGACAAATGCTCCTGCTGCTTTCATGGACATGATGAATCGTGTGTTTCATGAATACCTGGACAAGTTTGTTGTGGTGTTCATCGATGATATCCTCGTGTACTCGCGTACTGAGGAGGAGCATGAAGAGCATTTGAGGATTGTGCTGCAGGCTTTGTTGGAGAATCAGCTCTATGCTAAGCTGAGCAAGTGTGAGTTCTGGCTTAAGGAGGTGGTGTTTCTTGGGCATGTGGTTTCTGCTGAGGGGATTCGTGTCGATCCTCAGAAGATTGAGGCTGTGATGAACTGGAAGGTTCCTAAGTCTGTTCATGAGGTCCGTAGTTTCCTTGGTTTGGCGGGATACTACCGAAGGTTTGTGGATGGTTTTTCCAAGATTGCTGCTCCTTTGACGAAGCTGTTGCAAAAGGATGTTAAGTATGAGTGGACGGAAGCGAGACAGCAGGCTTTTGAGAAGCTTAAGGCGGCTTTGACGCAAGCTCCTATCTTGATTCAGCCTGAATCAGGGAAAGAGTTTGTAGTTTACAGTGATGCATCCTATGTTGGTTTGGGGTGTGTGCTGATGCAGGAGGGTAAGGTGGTGGCTTATGCATCGCGGCAGTTAAAAGTGCATGAGCGCAATTACCCCACGCATGATATTGAGCTGGCTGCAGTGGTTTTTGCTCTGAAGATCTGGAGACATTATCTGTATGGTGAGAAGTGTACTGTGTACACAGATCACAAGAGTTTGAGGTATCTGATGTCTCAGAAGGAGTTGAATCTTAGGCAGCGGCGTTGGTTGGAGTTGCTCAAGGATTATGATCTGACGATTGAGTATCATCCTGGAAAAGCTAATGTTGTTGCGGATGCCTTGAGTAGGAAAGTAGCTGTTGAGCTGAGGGCTATGTTTGCTAGCTTGAGCATATCGCAAGATGGTGGTCTTGTTGCTGAGTTGCAAGTGAAACCATCTTTGGTTCAGTTGATCAAGGATAAGCAGTTGCTGGATGATTCCTTGGTGTCTCATGTTCAGGATATCGCGGAGGGTAGACCTTCGGATTTCTGCTTTAATGATGATGGTGTGTTGTGTTTTGGGAGTCGGATAGTAGTGCCTGCTGATGCTGAGTTGAGGCGTGCTATTCTGACTGAAGGTCATAGTAGTCCTTTTTCTATGCACCCTGGTAGTACCAAGATGTATCGTGATCTTCGTGATGAGTACTATTGGGTGGGTTTGAAGAAGGATGTTACGGAGTTTGTGAGCAAGTGTTTGGTGTGTCAGCGAGTTAAGGCTGAGCATCAGGTTCCTTCAGGGTTGTTGCAACCGTTGAAAATCCCTGAATGGAAGTGGGAAAGGGTTACCATGGATTTTGTATCTGGTTTACCTTTGTCTCCCTCGAAGAAGAATTCTGTTTGGATGATTGTGGATCGCCTAACGAAGTGTGCGCATTTCTTGCCTGTGCATACCACGTTTTCTTTGGATAAGTTGGCAGAGCTGTACATTGCTGAGATTGTGCGGCTGCATGGTGTGCCTAAGTCGATTGTGTCGGATATGGATCCGAGGTTCACATCGCGTTTCTGGCAGTGTTTGCATCAAGCTCTGGGTACAAGGTTGCATTTCAGTACATCCTATCATCCTCAGTCGGATGGTCAGTCTGAGCGTGTTATCCAGATTTTGGAGGATATGTTGAGGTGCTGCGTGATTGAGTTTCAGGGTTCTTGGGAGAAGCATCTGCCTTTGGTTGAGTTTGCTTATAACAACATTTATCAGGCAAGTATACATATGGCACCTTATGAGGCTTTGTACGGGAGGAAGTGTAGGACTCCTCTTTGTTGGGCTGAAACTGGTCAAAAGTTGGTTTCGATGCCGGCTTTGTTGAAAGGGACCACAAAGAAGGTAAAGCTCATTTGTGAGCGGTTGAAGGCTGCCTCTGATCGGCAAAAGTCTTACGCGGATTTGAAGCGTAAGGAGATTGAGTATGCGGTGGGTGACCGTGTGTTCTTGAAGGTTTCGCCTTGGAAGAAGGTGATGAGGTTTCGCCGGAAGGGTAAGTTGAGCCCTAGGTACATTGGACCATACGAGGTGGTTGAGCGTGTGGGTCCTGTTGCGTACAAGCTGAGGTTACCTCAGGAGTTGGAGAAGATTCATGATGTGTTTCATGTTTCTATGCTCCAGAAGTATAGATCTGATCCTTCGCACGTGATGCCTGTGGAGGAAGTGGAATTGAATCCGGATTTGACCTATGATGAGGAACCGGTGAAGGTTCTGGATTCGGATAGCAAGGTTCTTCGTGGCAAGACCATTGAGTTGGTGAAGGTGCTGTGGAAGTATCGAGGTGTTGACGAAGCCACGTGGGAGCGGAAGGAAGACATGCTGAAGCAGTTTCCTTATCTCTTTCCTTCAGGTAAATTTCGGGGACGAAATTTCTTAAGGGGGGAGAGTTGTAACGCCCCGGTTTTGGGCTTAGAAGTTTTGGGCGTTGACCGGTTTGGTCAAAGTGCTGTTCGAATCTAAAAGGGTGAATTTAGGAAAGCCTAGTTCGGGTTGCATTAAAATTATGGAAAAATGTTCTAAAATCATCTTTTAATATATATAAGTGAACTGTGAAATCAATTTTGGAAAATGAGTTTTGGAAGGGTGACATTTTGGCTAGTGACCAAAATGTAATTTTTGAAAGTTTTGTGACTGTTTTAGAAAGGGTTGAAACTTTGAATCTTTAAGGAGCTATTATTCCAAAAGTAGTTTCTCCAGATTTTTTCTAAGATATTTTAAGCTATATTCTGATTTTAAAACATATCAAAAGAGGAGGGAAAGCCATTTTGGCCATTTTGATAACTAACTTCCTATTTTCTTTTCTCTCATTTTCTCTCAACCCAAACACTTTCTTTCCAGAGAATTGTTTCTGATTTTCTCACCTAAATCTCTCCTTTCAACTCTCTTCTGATTCCTAATCATCATATCTACAAAACCTCATCATTTGCTACTTGATTCATCAAGGTTTTTGATTCCAAAAAGAGAAGAAACTCAAGTTTGGAGGTAAGAACGTCCTTCTCCTCTAAACTATCAATTCTTTACTGAAATTCCTAAGTTTTCAATCCTTAATTGATGTTTTATTAAAGGCTTTTAAGTTGTGAAATGGATCTTGGCTTATAATGCAAGATTTGGTGATTTTTGATGATTTTCGTTTGATCTGTTAAATCTGTGATTGGAGATGTGTTTTTGATGTTATTTGAACTCTAAATTGATAAGGAATTGAGTTTTGATTGATGCAATCCCGGATAGGTTGGGTTTCCTAAGTTTAGCTTGTGATTCTTGATTGTTTTTGAGGTGATCTTGTGGATCTGGTGTTGCTGGAGGTATAAGGATGTTATTAGGTTCTTTTTAGATGTTAAATGATGTTAAAGGATGTTAGGTTTTGATGGTTAATGGCTGGGCTTTGTTGAGAAGTGGTTTGGATGCATTTTCGGTTGTGTTTGGTGGCCGAAAATGGAGTGGGGATGAGAGCAGCGAGTTTAGGTGCTTTCATTGAGGATATTAATGCATGATGATGCATTAATCTACTGTTTTGATGTGTTAAAACAGGGGAGTCATCTTTTAATCCAAGTGGTGGTGATCCGGAGGCTTGATTGGTGCTTCGACAAGAGGCGAAGTGGAATCGGTGAGTGAAATTGGGTTTTCGGCTTTGAAACCAATGTCTTGGGAGCTTAGTTTAAGTCTAAACAACTTTGCTAAGCTCAAGTGTAAGTTTTCGGAAATACTCTCTAGTGGTGGCCATGGTTTGGTTGTTGTGCAATGTGGTTTATTGCATGTTTTAAATTCTGTTTTGAAAGCATGATTTAGCATGGTTATTGCTGATTTTGTAAGCCATATGTTGAAGGAAGCTCAAGGTAAGAGTTCCTTGTTTTTGAACATTGATTAAATGTAGTTTGATGCTTTGAAATGCATGATGAATATGGCTTGGTTTAATGCTTTAAAACAGTGGATTTAATGATGAAATGATGTATATTGGCAAGTGATGTTTTGAAAAAGGTTAAGCTCACCAAGGTGGTTAAAAGTCCTTGAGTGAGCCATGTTACTTAAGAACATCAAGGTGGTTAAAAGTCCTTGGATGATTCTTGCTAAGGTCACTAAGGTGGTTAAAAGTCCTTGAGTGAGCCTTGTTACTTAAGAACATCAAGGTGGTTAAAAGTCCTTGGATGGTTCTTGTTAAGGACACAAAGGTGGTTAAAAGTCCCTGTGTGGTCCTTGACATGGTGTTTAAAAGTCCATGGGCCAAGGTGTTTAAAAGTCCTTGGGGCCAAGGTGTTTAAAAGTCATTGGGAAGAACACAAAGGTGGTTAAAAGTCCTTGTGTGGTTCTTGGAAATTATAAGATCATAATGGTGTTTAAAAGTCCATGTGTGAGTCTTATGTTGATCTTGTTTTTTTTTAAAAGATGAAATGTATCACTTGTGGCCAATATGACATGTAATGATATGAAGCATGAGATGCTTGTCTAAAGTTTGCTTGTGAGCATGTTAAAGTGTATCTTGAAGCATGATTTATGAATGAGTTTTATAAATGCATTATTGTGTGGTTTTAAGGAGCTTTCCTCACTAAGCTTTTGCTTACGCTCTCTTTCGTTTTCTTAAACCAATAATGCAGAACATTAAGGTGATTTGAGGGCAGCAAGGAAGGCAAGCAACCAAGGGAAAACTAAGCTCAAGTATGGAAAGGTTTTATCGAACACATTTAGCTTTTGGTGTATGGCAATGGGGGACCTTTGTGAATGTTGTTTGGAGATGTTTTGAACTCCTTGAGTATGTTTAATGTCGCTGATAATGCTGGTTTTGTAATTGGCCTTTACATGTATGGATTGGAGGTTTTATGCTTGAATAGTTGCTTGTGTAGGAAGCATGCCATTAGATTTGGGGCTTTTCATATGTGATGCTAATATGTTGATTGGTTGATGCAAACATGTCTCTTGTATGATGAATTGCATGCTGGTAAAGTTTGGTGGCATTTGGAGCATGATTGGTTGGTCAATTGCATGTTAAAGTAGGTAAAATTATGCATTTTGTGCAGGCCGTTTCGGAACAGTGTCTGCCGTTTCGGAACGGGTGCCTCGAAGCAGCCCAGGCGTTCGAAACGGGCAACACCGTTCCGGAACGGATATGCTACTGCCCGACCCCGTTCCGGTACGCGTTGCGAAACGGCCCCGAGTTTCGAAACGGGCTGTCCCCCGTTTCGGAACGGCTGACCGTTGGGGGCTGACAGTGGCAGTTATATGTTTCGGATTGTTTACATTTTGGTCCTGAATCTTGTATGTGCAATTGTATGAGTTTGGAATGTCCTTTTGAGCTGAAATTTGGCTGAGATGCATGAGACACGATTAATTTCAAGATGGTAACTTTAGTTTGGGCTAAGTCCTCATATTTATCAGAATTTACAATTTGGTCCCTAAAGTTGTAAATTGTTCAATTGGGTCCTTGTTTGATCTCTGATGTTTATGATCTTTTAGTATGTCGTTTGTATGATCATTTTTAGGGTTAATGTGCATCTAGATAAGTTTTTAAAAGAAAAAAAGGGTCGATAATCAAGGTTGACTTTCGTGTTGACTTTGGTTTTCCCCGTGTGACTTTCTTAATTCGGGTCAACCGTCTAGGCCGGGTTAAGGGGGTTACACCTAAAATTTGATTAAACTAGTTTTGAGGTCATTTTTGTAGAGGTTTCGGATGAGCGGGTCTAAATGGGCCGTAAAATGGACTCGGTTGACTTTTAATTGAGTAAAAAGTACATAAATTTAGTTTTTTTAATATAATCGTGTTGAAAAGCTCGTGAACAACTATATGAACTCCTCAATATTGATTAAAACTTGTTTCACGGTGATTTTTGTAGAGGTTTCGGACGAGCGGGTCTAAATGGGCCGTAAAATGGACCCGTTGGCCTTCTAACTTAGTAAAAAGTACAAAAATTGAGTTTTTGCAATATAATCGTGTTGAAAAGCTCGTGAACAACTTTATAAACAACTAAAATTTGATTAAAACTAGTTTCGCGGTGATTTTTGTAGATGTTTCGGACGAGCGGGTTTAAATGGACCGTAAAATGGACACGTTGGACTTTTAACTGAGTAAAAAGTAAAAAAATTGAGTTTTTGCAATATAATCGTGTTAAAAAGCTCGTAATCAACTATATAAATTACGAAAATTTGATTAAAACTAATTTTGTGGTCCTTTCTGTAGTGGTTTCGGACGAGCGAGTCTAAATAGGCCGAAAAATGGACCCGTTGGTGTTTTAACTGAGTATAAAGTATAGAAATTGTCTTTTTACAATATAATCATGTTGAAAAGCTCGTGATTAACTATATGAACTCCTAAAATTTTATTAAAACTAGTTTTGCGTTCCTTTTGAAGAGGTTTCGGACGAGCGAGTCTAACTGGGCCGGAAAATGGATCCGTTGGACTTTTAACTGAGTAGAAAGTGCAGAAATTGAGCTTTTGCAATATAATCGTGTTGAAAAGCATGTAGTCAACTATATGAACTCCTGGAATTTGATTAAAACTAGTTTTGCGGTCATTTTTTAGAGGTTTCCGATGAGCGGATCTAAAAGGGCCGTAAAATGGACCCGTTGGACATTTAATTGAGTAAAAAGTACAGAAATTGAGTTTTTGTAATATAATCGTGTTGAAAAGCTCGTGAACAACTATATGAACTCCTAAATTTTGATTAAAACTAGTTTCGCAGTTTTTTTTGTAGAGGTTTCGGACGAGCGGGTCTAAATGGGCCGTAAAATGGACCCGTTGGACTTTTAACTTAGTAAAAAGTACAGAAATTGAGTTTTTGCAATATAATCGTGTTGAAAAGGTCGTATTCAACTATATGAACTCCTAAAATTTGATTAAAACTAGTTTTGCGGTCCTATTTGTAGAGTTTTCGGATGAGCGGGTCTAAATGGGCTGTAAAATGGAATCGTTGGACTTTTAACTGAGTAAAAAGTACAAAAATTGAGTTTTTGCAATATAATCGTGTTGAAAAGCTCGTGAACAACTTTATGAACTCCTAAAATTTGATTAAAACTAGTTTCGCGGTGATTTTTGTAGAGGTTACGGACGAGCGGGTTTAAATGGGCCGTAAAATGGACCCGTTGGCATTTTAACTTAGTAAAAAGTATAGAAATTGATTTTTTGCATTATAATCATGTTAAAAATCTCGTAGTCAACTATATCAATTATGAAAATTTGATTAAAACTAGTTTTGCGGTCCTTTTTTTGTAGAGGTTTCGGACGAGCGAGTCTAAATGGGCCGAAAAATGGACCCGTTGGTGTTTTAACTGAGTAAAAAGTACAGAAATTGTATTTTTACAATATAATCATGTTGAAAAGCTCGTGATCAACTATATGAACTCCTAAAATTTTATTAAAACTAGTTTTGTGTTCCTTTTTGAAGAGGTTTCGGACGAGCTTGTCTAACTAGGTCGTAAAATTGATCCGTTGGACTTTTAACTTAGTAGAAAGTGCAGAAATTGAGTTTTTGCAACATAATCATGTTGAAAAGCATGTAGTCAACTATATGAACTCCTGAAATTTGATTAAAACTAGTTTTGCGATCATTTTTTAGAGGTTTCCGACGAGCGGATCTAAATGGGCCGTAAAATGGACCCGTTGGACATTTAATTGAGTAAAAAGTACAGAAATTATGTTTTTGTAATATAATCGTGTTGAAAAGCTCGTGAACAACTATATGAACTCCTAAAATTTGATTAAAAGTAGTTTTCCGGTTATTTTTGTAGAGGTTTCGGACGAGCGGGTCTAAATGGGCCGTAAATTGGACTCGTTGGACTTTTAACTTAGTAAAAAGTACAGAAATCGAGTTTTTGCAATATAATCATGTTGAAAAGGTCGTATTCAACTATATGAACTACTAAAATTTGATTAAAACTAGTTTTGCGGTCCTATTTGTAGAGTTTTCAAACGAGCGGGTCTAAATGGGCTGTAAAATGGAATCGTTGGACTCTTAACTAAGTAAAAAGTATAGAAATTGAGTTTTTGCAATATAATCGTGTTGAAAAGCTCGTGATCAACTATATGAACTCCTAAAAAATTTTAAAACTAGTTTTGGGGTCCTTTTTATAGAGGTTTCGAACGAGCGGGTCTAAATGGGTCGTAAAATGGACCCGTTAGACTTTTAATTATGTAAAAAGTTCAGAAAATGAGTTTTTTTTTATATAATAGTGTTTAAAAGCTCGTAGTCAAGTATATCAACTCCTAAAGTTTGGTTAAAACTAGTTTTGCAGTCATATTTGTAGAGGTTTCGTAAGAGTGGATCTAAATGGACTGTAAAATGGACCCGTTGGACATTTAACTGGTTAAAAAGTACAGAAATTGAGTTTTTGTAATATAATCGTGTTGAAAAGCTCGTGAACAACAATATGAACTTCTAAAAATTGATTAAAACTAGTTTTGCGGTGATTTTTGTAGAGGATTCGGACGAGCGGGTCTAAATGGGCCGTAAAATGGACCAATTGGACTTTTAACAGAGTTAAAAGTACAGAAATTGAGTTTTTGCAATATAATCGTGTTGAAAAGCTCGTACTCAACTATATCAACTCCTAAAATTTGATTAAAACTAGTTTTGCGGTGATTTTTGTAGATGTTTCGGACGAGCGGGTCTAAATGGGCCGTAAAATGGACCCGTTGAACTTTTAACTGAGTAGAAAGTACAAAGATTGAATTTTTGCAATATAATCATGTTGAAAAGCATGTAGTCAACTATATGAACTCCTAAAATTTGATTAAACTAGTTGTGCGGTCATTTTTGTAGAGGTTTCGGACGAGCGGGTCTAAATGGGCCGTAAAATAGACTCATTGGACTTTTAATTGAGTAAAAAGTACAGAAATTGAGTTTTTTTTAATATAATCGTGTTGAAAAGCTCGTGAACAACTATATGAACTCCTAAATATTGATTAAAACTAGTTTCACAGTGATTTTTGTAGAGCTTTTGACGAGCGGGTCTAAATGGGCCGTAAAATGGGCCCGTTGGCCTTCTAACTTAGTAAAAAGTACAGAAATTGAGTTATTGCAATATAATCGTGTTGAAAAGCTCGTAGTCAACTATATCAACTTCCAGAATTTGATTAAAACTAGTTTTGCTGTCATATTTGTAGAGTTTTCGGACGAGCGGGTCTAAATGGGCTGTAAAATGGAATCGTTGGACTTTTAACTGAGTAAAAAGTACAAAAATTGAGTTTTTGCAATATAACCGTGTTGAAAAGGTCGTGAACAACTCTATGAACTCCTAAAATTTGATTAAAACTAGTTTTGCGGTGATTTTTGTAGAGGTTACGGACTAGCGGGTTTAAATGGGCCGTAAAATGGACCCTTTGGACTTTTAACTGAGTAAAAAGTATAGAAATTGAGTTTTTGCAATATAATCATGTTAAAAAGCTCGTAGTCAACTATATTAATTATGAAAATTTGATTAAAACTAGTTTTGCGGTCCTTTTTGTAGAGGTTTCGGACGAGCGAGTCTAAATGGGCCGAAAAATGGACCCGTTGGTGTTTTAACTGAGTAAAAAGTACATAAATTGTCTTTTTACAATATAATCGTGTTGAAAAGCTCGTGATCAACTATATGAACTCCTAAAATTTTATTAAATCTAGTTCTGCGTTCCTTTTTGAAGAGGTTTCGGACGAGCGAGTCTAACTAGGCCGTAAAATTGATCCGTTGGACTTTTAACTTAGTAGAAAGTGCAGAAATTGAGTTTTTGCAATATAATCGTGTTGAAAAGCATGTAGTCAACTATATGAACTCCTGAAATTTGATTAAAACTAGTTTTGCGGTAATTTTTTAGAGGTTTCCGACGAGCGGATCTACATGGGCCGTAAAATAGACCCGTTGGACATTTAATTGAGTAAAAAGTACAGAAATTAAGTTTTTGTAATATAATCGTGTTGAAAAGCTCGTGAACAACTATATGAACTCCTAAAATTTGATTAAAACTAGTTTCGCGGTGATTTCTGTAGAGGTTTCGGACGAGCAGGTCTAAATGGGCCGTAAAATGGACCCGTTGGACTTTTAACTTTGTAAAAAGTACAAAAACTGAGCTTTTGCAATAAAATTGTGTTGAAAAGCTTGTATTCAACTATATGAACTCCTAAAATTTGATTAAAACTAGTTTTGTGTTCCTATTTGTAGAGTTTTCAGACGAACGAGTCTAAATGGGCTTTAAAATGGAATCGTTGGACTTTTATCTAAGTAAAAAGTATAGAAATTGAGTTTTTTGCAATATAATCGTGTTGAAAAGCTCGTTATCAACTATATGAACTCCTAAAATTTTATTAAAACTAGTTTTACGGTCTGTTTTATAGAGGTTTCGAACGAGCGGGTCTAAATGGACCGTAAAATGGACCCGTTGGAGTTTTAATTGAGTAAAAAGTACAGAAATTGTGTTTTTACAATAAAATCGTGTTGAAAAGCTTGTGATCTACTATATTAAATCCTAAAATTTTATTAAAATTAGTTTCGCGGTCCTTTTTGAAGATGTTTCGGACGAGCGGGTCTAAATAGGCCATAAAATGGACCCGTTAGACATTTAATTATGTAAAAATGTCAGAAATTGAGTTTTTTTAATATAATAGTGTTTAAAAGTTCGTATTCAAGTATATCAACTCCTGATGTTTGGTTAAAACTAGTTTTGTGGTCATTTTTGTAGATTTTTCGTACGAGCGGATCTAAATGGGCTGTAAAATGGACCCGTTGGACTTTTAACTAGGTAAAAAGTACATAAATTGAGTTTTTGTAATATAATAGTGTTGAAAATCTCGTGATCAACTATATGAACTCCCAAAATTTTATCAAAACTAGTTTCACCGTCCTTTTTGAAGAGGTTTCGGACGAGTGGGTCTTAATGGGCCGTAAAATGAACCCGTTGGACTTTTACCTTAGTAAAAAGTTCATAAATTGAGTTTTTGAAATATAATTGTGTTGAAAAGCTCGTGAACAACTATACGAACTCCTAAAATTTGATTAAAACTAGTTTCGCGGTGACTTTTGTAGAGATTTCGGACGAGTGGGTCTTAATGGGCCGTAAAATGGACCCGCTGGAGTTTTAACTGAGTAAAAAGAAAGGAAATTTTGTTTTTACAATATAATCGTCTTGAGAAGCTCGTGATCAACAATATGAACTCCTAAAATTTGATTAAAACTAGTTTTTGCGGTCCTTTTTGAAGAGGTTTCGGACGAGCGGGTCTAAATGGGCCGTAAAATAGACCCGTTGGACTTTTAACTGAGTAAAAGTATAGAAATTGAGTTTTTGCAATATAATCGTGTTGAAAAGCTCGTACTCAACTGTATCAACTCCTACAATTTGATTAAAACTAGTTTTGCGGTCCTTTTTGTAGAAGTTTCGGACGAGCGAGTCTAAATAGGCCGTTAAATGGACCCGTTGGACTTTTAACTGAGTAAAAAGTACATGAATTGAGTTTTTACAATATAATCTTGTTGAGAAGCTCGTGATCAACTATATGAACTCCTCAAATTTTATTAAAACTATTTCACGGTCCTTTTTGAAGAGGTTTCGGACGAGCGGGTCTAAATGGGCCGTAAAATGGACCCGTTGGAGTTTTAACTGAGTAAAAAGAAAGGAAATTTTGTTTTTACAATATAATCGTCTTGAAAAGCTCGTGATCAACTATATGAACTCCTAAAATTTGATTAAAACTAGTTTTCCTGTCCTTTTTGAAGAGGTTTCGGACGAGCGGGTCTAAATGGGCCGTAAAATAGACCCGTTGGACTTTTAACTGAGTAAAAAGTACAGAAATTGAGTTTTTGCAATATATTCGTGTTGAAAAGCTCGTACTCAACTATATCAACTCCTACAATTTGATTAAAACTAGTTTTGCGGTCCTTTTTGTAGAGGTTTCGGACGAGCGAGTCTAAATGGGCCGTTAAATGGACCCGTTGGACTTTTAACTGAGTAAAAAGTACATGAATTTAGTTTTTACAATATAATCTTGTTGAGAAGCTCGTGATCAACTATATGAACTCCTCAAATTTTATTAAAACTATTTCACGGTCCTTTTTGAAGAGGTTTCGGACGAGCGGGTCTAAATGGGCCGTAAAATGGACCCGTTGGAATTTTAACTGAGTAAAAAGTACTGATATTGAGTTTTTGCAATATAATCATGCTGAAAAGCTCATGAACAAATATATGAACTCCTAAAATTTGATTAAAACTAGTTTTGTGGTCATTTTTGTAGAGGTTTCGGACGAGCGGGTCTAAATGGGCCGTAAAATGGACCCGTTGGACTTTTAATTGAGTAAAAAGTACAAAAATTGGTTTTTGTAATATAATATTGTTGAAAAGCTTGTGAAAAACTATATGAACTCCTAAAGTTTGATTAAAACTAGTTTCGCGGTGATTTTTGTAGAGGTTTCGGACGAGCGGTAAAAAGGACCCGTTGGACTTTTAACTAAGTAAAAAGTACAGAAATTGAGTTTTTGCAATATAATTGTGTTGAAAATCTCTTAGTCAAATATAACAACTCCTTAAATTTTATTAAAACTAGTTTTGCGGTCCTTTTTGTAGAGTTTTCGGACGAGCGGGTCTAAATGAGCCGTAAAATGGACCCGTTTGAGTTTTAATTGAGTAAAATTTATAGAAATTGTGTTTTTACAATATAATCATGTTGAAAAGCTCGTGATCAACTATATGAAATCCTAAAATTTTGTTAAAACTAGTTTCGCTATCCTTTTTGAAGAGGTTTCGTATGAGCGAGTCTAAATGGGCCGTAAAATGGACCCGTTGGACTTTTAACTTAGTAAAAAGTTCAGAAATTGAGTTTTTGCAATATAATTGTGTTGAAAAACTAATAAAAAACTATATGAACTTCTAAAATTTGATTAAAACTAGTTTCGAGTTGATTTTTGTAAAGGTTTCAGACGAGCGGGGATAAATGGGCCGTAAAATGGACTTGTTGGACTTTTAATTGAGTAAAAAGTACATAAATTGAGTTTTTGTAATATAATCGTGTTGAAAAGCTCATGAACAACTATATGAATTCCTAAAATTTGATTAAAACTAGTTCCGCGGTAATTTTTGTTGAGGTTTCGGACGAGCGGGTCGAAATAGGCCGTAAAATGGACCCGTTGGACTTTAAACACCGTAAAAAGTTCAGAAATTGGATTTTTGCAATATAATCGTTTTGAAAAGCTCGTAGTCAACTATATAAACTCCTAAAATTTAATTAAAAATAGTTTTGCAATACTTTTTGTAGATGTTTCGGACGAGCGAGTCTAAATGGGCCAAAAAATGGACCCGTAAAATGGGCCCGTTGTACTTTTAACTGAGTAAAAAGTACAGAAATTGAGTTTTTGCAATATAATCGTGTTGAAAAGCTCGTTCAAAAACTATATGAACTCTTAAAGTTTGATTAAAACTAGTATTGCGGTCATTTTTTAGATGTTTCATACGAGTGGATCTAAATGGGTCGTAAAATGGACCCGTTGGACTTTTAACCGAGTAAAAAGTACGGAAATTGAGTTTTTGTATTATAATCGTGTTGAAAAGCTCGTGAACAACTATATGAACTCCTAAAATTTGATTACAACTAGTTTCGCGATGATTTTTGTAGAGGTTTCTGACGAGCAAGTCTAAATGGGCCATAAAATGGACCTGTTGGACTTTTAACGGAGTAAAAAGTACATAAATAAATTTTTGCTATATAATCGTGTTGAAAAGCTCGTAGTCAACTATATCAACTCCTAAAATTTGATTAAAACTAGTTTTGCGGTTGTAACACCCCTTGCCCAGTTACGAGTGAGCGATGTTACGATTCGGGTGATGGACAGATTCATACACGTCAACATATCAAACATACAATTATATGAGATTCAATTCATACTCAACATGCATCAAAGCAAACAAACATACAATCATTTATCCAATCACTTGATCATAAACACAAATAGGTGAGCCAATTTAAAACTTTTCTAACATGAATCCTATATACATGTTGCAAACGCATATTAACAAGCCTAACTAACATACATGTGATCTAATTTCAAATCAAACTAATCTAATATAAACTTATATACATTTGGTCTACATGATATCAAACTTGTTATTAGCCTAATCCTTACACATGATCATCTAACACATGTTTAAGACCTAGAAAACATGTATTCAATCAAACATCTAATAAGATTTCGGAAAAGATCGAAGTTAGAGAGCGCAATCGCAAGCAGTTTGATATAAATCTCCTAGGTGGAATAGTTTAACCTATATGATGCAATAGGCCCAATTTAGTCCTAGAATCGACTAAACCGAAGCTCTGATACCAATTAATGTAACACCCCTAGCCCAGTTACGAGCGAGCGATGTTACGATTCAGGTGATGGACAAATTCATACATGTCAACATATCAAACATACAATTATATGAGATTCAATTCATACTTAACAAGCATCAAAGCAAACAAACATACAATCATTTATCCAATCACATGATCATAAACACAAATAGGTGAGCCAATTTAAAACTTTTCTAACATGAATCCTATATATATATGTTGCAAACGCATATTAAAAAGCCTAACTAACATATATATGATCTAATTTCAAATCAAACTAAACTAATATAAGCTTATATACATTTGGTCTACATGATATCAAACTTGTTATTAGCCTAATTCTTACACATGATCATCTAACATATGTTTAAGACCTAGCAAACATGTATTCAATCAAACTCATGAACGTTTGATTCAAGTATACCAATGCTTCTATTCGAATACATAAGGCAATCAAACATTATCTATATACATATCTTAGTTCATATTACAACACAATCATACATATACATATAACAACTTTCAAACAACCTAAGTCATATACAATAGTATTCGAAATCAGCATTCATCTTATTCTAATATTCTATTACCATTCGAGCTATACAAGTCATCCAACAACAATTCTAGATGCAACCATCCTAATTAAAATTAAGATATCATACTTATACATACTCAACCATTCAAATCCGTCAAGAGCATGAACCATATAAATGATACTAAAATTCAAATCAAGGTTAGTTAACTTCAAACATAGTTCATTCATATCATCATATCCATATTTACATCAACATTCATCAAGTCATTACGTAATATAACATGTCTTAGTTTTATACAAACCAAACTTATCAATTACATGTTCCATAATGCATGACAAACTAACTTAGACTATGCCACCAACTAGGACACTAAGCAAGATTATATCATACTTGTTCTTGACTTGTGAAGCTCTCGAGACAAAATGGATGACTTTCGGATATCAACGGACCTGTTATTTTGGAAGAAGGAAACAAAGAGAGTGATAAGTACACTTAATGTACTTAGTGAGGCAGCCCTAAACTTTACTAGTTTCAATCTTTTAAAGTTCTTATTCAATCTTTAAAGTTACTTAGCTAGGCTTAGCACGTATTGGAATACCTAGCTAGTCTATCAAAACCAAGTTAGCTTAGCTAGTTTCATGAACTAACCAATAGGACAGCAAGCATTTACATGTACTATAACTTATTGGGCAGCAACCATTTCATTTAAAACACACCAATTTGGGCAGCAAGCTACATATATATTTCATACCAATTTGGACAGCAATCAACATATACAATTCAAGCCATATTTGGGCAGCAAACACATGTACAATTCAAGCTAAAATGGACAGCAAACAACATATAATCACATTGTCATCTTGACAGCAACATTTCATAGTTTCACATCACAACATGGTTCATTTAAAATCTCAACTAAGTACACATTCATTCCATATCATAAGGGCTAATACCCAACTTGTTCATTTAAACATATATCATTGTTCTAATCATGTTTTGCCTTGGATTATTAATGAATTAGGTAATCAAGTCTTCATGTAACATGTAACATTAGATACTCAAAGTATCCATTTCTAATTTCAACTTATAACAGAGGATGCATAGGCATCAATGGTGACTTACCACCATCCAATTATCAAGGTGACTAACCACCTTATCAGGTTTATAGGTGACTAACCACCATCTTGTAACAAAGATCAGAGGAGCTCAATGACTCTAAGGCATGCCCTTCTACCTATAGACACTAATCAACCAAGGACTTTAACTTATCTTTTATGTCTAACAAGTTCATTTTACTTGTTTATCAATCACATATCACAAAGTCATGTACACATTCAAGCCATGCTCAAATTAAATTTCCAGCAAGCATTTAGCATCATTTCAATCATATAATCATCTTCAAACAGTAGCTAAATCATCCATTAATTCAATTCAAGTGGCTCAAACAGCTCACGTCACAAAGCAACAACTAGCATATCTAGATAGCATCATACACCTAGTTCATAGTTCATTCCTTTAGTCCTTCTTCCTTAGCATTTAAATTTACCAATCCATTATTAAGTTCATTACATGCTTCATTTTAAATCATCCAAAAAACATAAACACATTGGTTGAGACACTAATCTCAACCCTAAACTAGCTACACTCATAAATACTTCTAAGCTTAGTTGTTATCCTTGATGATGATTCCTTTCCCCCTTCTCTTTGTTTGATCACTCCTTGAATCTTCTTGAACTTCTTCACCAATGTGATCTTAAACCATAAAATATCATATACAATATCCATTAGTAATTAATTCAAACATATAAATTCATTTACTTAAGCATAATCACCTAGACAAGTGAATCTGCCCCCTAAACTGGCAGATTAGGTAACCTCTACTAAACTGGCCATATCTTTTTACTCACAACTCCAAATAAGAAGTTATTTACCATTATAGAAAGCTTATAAACACACCTTTACAACCATGTATAGCACATATTTTTATCATTTTCCTATCAATACATTTTATTACTTGAACATAGGGCATTTTCAGAAACCTAATCTGCCTATGCTTAATTTGTGACTTTAGTGCATTTATAACCTATGTTCCACTACACCATTAATCTTGAGCTTTTAACCACATTTACATATATATATTAACATAATAATGATGTTCCATCAACCACAATAACAGGGCATGTAAGTCCTCAAATTATCAAACCTTACAAACTAGTCCATTTTGATCCTCTATATGTTCTAATGATATTTAAACTATCAATTGATATATAATTCAAGATAAACCATTTATTTTTCATTCCTACAATTCCTCCCTTGTTTCTAGCAAATTTTCCAGAATTTATTGCCATCAATTATACCCCTAAACTTTTTTCAAAATTACAATTTAAACTAAGCAGTTTCCAGATTCATTCAATTCTGAGCAGTCTTTTTGTAATTCAATTTCCAACCACTTCCTATGTCGTTTTCATACCCAAAAGGTCATTTTCTTATAGTACTAATTCAGCTCTACAACTTTTATTTACAAAAGTTTTCCTAATTCGAACCCTAAGATGGCCAAAAATCCATTTTAATCCAGAGTATCCAGCTAGTACGAATTCTGGGCAGATTCAAGATCTAGGATAATTCTATGTAAAATTCCAGATTTTATACTAATATAACATGAACCCAGCAAATTTTACATATAATCAAACAATTTAGACATAAGAATTCAATCAAAACAGTCATGGAAATCTTAAAACAGAAATGGTAATCACAAGCACACTTACGTGGAATTCTTGTTATGCGCATGAACTTATATGAATTCTAACTCAATTTCAGCAACATGCATGGACTCACTTCACTTAAATTTTCTGAATCTCAAGCTCTCAAACTCTCCCTTGTCCGGTTCAATGAAAGAAGATGAAAGAGAGAATGATGACTCAAGTTTTGGTGGATTACATGTGTTTAATCCCTGGCCGGTTGTAGCTTTAACAAGGGACACTTGTTTCCATTATTAACCATGTAAATCCACTAATAATTCCACTACCATATATTGTTTAATTATTTATTTCTTTCTTTAACATATTTTAATCTCATAAATATATATATAGTTACATTGTTCCACCGAACCATACATATATATACACTAATTTACATACTAACTTTAGTGATCAAGTTAATTCAATAACTATATATATATTTTGTCCTAAATGACAAGTCACTTATACCTTATAATTATTCTTATTAATATTTTAATCACATAATCATATTAGGTTTAGAAAAATGTTTGCACTTTTCTTTTGAATTAACTTAGAATTTAACTAGGCTAGTTTTGGGGTGTTACAACGGTCCTTTTTGTAGAGGTTTCGGACTAGCGGGTCTTAATGAGCCGTAAAATGAACCCGTTAGACTTTTAACTTAGTAGAATGTACAAAAATTGATTTTTTGCAATATAATCGTGTTGAAAAGCATGTAGTCAACTATATGAACTCCTAAAATTTGATTAAAACTAGTTTTGCGGTCATTTTTGTAGTAGTTTCGGACGAGCGGGTCTAAATGGACCCGTTTGACTTTTAATTGAGTAAAAAGTACATAAATTGAGTTTTTGTAATATAGTCGTGTTGAAAAGCTCGTGAACAACTATACGAACTCCTAAAATTTGATGAAAACTAGTTTCGCGGTGCTTTTTGTAGAGGTTTCGGACGAGCGGGTCTAAATGGGCCGTAAAATGGACCCGTTGGACTTTTAACTGAGTAAAAAGTACAGAAATTGAGTTTTTGCAATGTAATCATGTTGAAAAGCTCGTAATCAACTATAAAAACTCCTAAAATTTGATTAAAACTAGTTTTGCGGACCTTTTGTAGAGGTTTCGTACGAGCGGGTCTAAATGGGTCGTAAAATGGCCCCGTTGGAGTTTTAATTGAGTAAAAAGTACTGAAATTGTGTTTTTACAATATAATCATGTTGAAAAGCTCGTAATCAACTATATGAACTCCTAAAATTTAATTAAAACTAGTTTTGCAATCCTTTTTGTAGAAGTTTCAGATGAGCGGGTCTAAATGGGCCGCAAAATGGACCCGTAAAATGGACCCGTTGGACTTTTAACTGGGTAAAAAGTACAAAAATTGAGTTTTTGCAATATAATTGTGTTGAAAATCTCATAGTCAACTATATGAACTCCTAAAGTTTGATTAAAACTAGTTTTGCGTTCATTTGTGTAGAGGTTTCGTACGAGCGGATCTAAATGGGCCGTAAATTGGACCCGTTCATTTGCGTTCAATCAAACTCGAGATAATGGAAGTTCTTAGGAATCATCTAACGAGGATGGTAGCGTTAGGATGAAAACCAACGCTCTGGGACAATCTAATCCTCCTGAGCAAGCGGACCCTCCGAGAAGATCAGAACTGTGAGAACCGACTCTACTCCCTAAACAGAATCAGACAACTCCGACAATTCCGACTGTTTAGAGTGCTCAGCGGGAATGTCTCCTAAGTATGAAGGAGATGTTCGATCAATTAGTAATGAATATTCGATGAGAACAAACGACTCTAGTGGTTGCTTCCCCGAGTCGAGCCCCTATCGACAAGCTCGCGCAACATCGAGCAACTACATTCACCGGTGAAAACGAGGAAAAGCTGGAAGAAGCTGAGAACTGGCTCGAAAGAACCACTCAAATCTTAACTCGTCAACTTCAATGTTCGGATGAACATAAACTTGAATGTGCGATTGCATTTCTAGCCGACGAAGCTCTAAGTTGGTGGGAAACCACAACTTTGACCGCCCCTACCGAGTCAGTTACATGGAAATTCTTCGTTGATGAATTCAAAAAGAAATATATTAACGAACAATACTTTGCTGATCGGAGGAAGAAGTTCCTACATCTGAAATAGGCCAATCGGCTGATTGAACAATATGTTGTTGATTTCTGCAAATACTGCAAGTATGGCTCGTAGTACATCAAGACCGAGAAAGATAAATGTCGAATGTTCATCGACGGGCTGAGTGATGAATTGAGTCTGATGTTCACAGTACTTGACATTACGGATTTTCAAATCCTTGTGAATCGGGCCATCGCCATTGAATCTGAGATGCAGTTTGTCGAGAAACGAAAGAGTGGATTCCGAACTGATAAGAAGCGAAAGAGTGACGACAAGTCTCGATGGTCTAAGAAGCCGAAATATAAGAAGGAATCACCCTCCACCTATATACCATCTACTCGGAATAATTTCCAACCCCAACACTCCAACAAGATGGCTATTCTGGTTGTTTCCGTTAACAGTACTGGAAATGTCGACAGACCTCCTATTTGCAAATTATGTCAGAAGAATCACTTTGGCCAATGCCGAGCCCAGGCGAACCTCTGTTATGCTTCTGGCGCTACCGATCATTACACCCGAGATTGTCCAAAACGAAATGATCAATCTTTTGTTCGACCGGCTAACACAAGTTTTGTGCCGTCTAGCCGAGGCAAACATCCGAGACAAGTTCAGTCGAAAAATCTCGGGAAAGGCAAGGCTGCCCAGTCAAAAGCCACATCTTATCAAGAGTCCCGAGCCCCAGCTCGTGTCTACCACATTCGTGGCAAAGATGAGGACGAATTTCCCGACGTCATTGCGGGTACGGTTGAACTGAACCTTAAACATGTTTACGCTTTGATAGATTCAGGATCAACACATTCATTTGTTTGTTCATATCTATTAGATGAACTAAATTTAGAACCAGAAATTGTAAAACCAAGCCTTGTAGTTTCAAATCAAATAGGTGGAAACTTGCCGATTAACTTGATCTGTAGAGACTGCCAAATAACCATACGAAATGTACCCTTGTCTTGTAATCTATATGTATTACCCAAATATGAATTTGATCTAGTTTTAGGACTAGATTGGTTGGAAAAACATGAAGCCTGGGTAGACTGTCAAAACCGTAGGTTATATTTACGGGGTTTAGGAAAAGAATCCATCCTATTGATAGACAAGAAACCGATCTCTATTTTTGCCGCTATGGCACTGCAAGACGAGCTTGATTTCGGTTTACTTGAAATGCCTATTGTATCTGAATTTTCCAATGTTTTTCCCGAGGAACTCCCTGGCCTTCCTCCAACTCGAGAAGTTGAATTCAAGATCAAAGTTCAACCCAAAACTAATCTTGTGTCCATTACACCTTATCGGATGACACTTGTTGAACTCAAAGAACTAAAGATGCAAATTCAAGAACTCGAGGATAAAGGATTCATCCGACCTAGCATCTCTCCCTGGGGTGCTCCTGTTCTGTTCGTGAAAAAGAAGGACGGTACGATGCGACTTTGTATCGATTACCGGCAACTTAATAAAGTAACCATCAAGAACAAGTATCCACTACCGAGAATCGAAGATTTGTTCGATCAACTCAAACACGCAGCCGTGTTCTCTAAGATTGATCTTCGGTCCGGTTACTATCAATTGAGGGTGAAAGAAGAAGATGTGCCCAAAACAGCTTTCCGAACTCGATATGGACATTACGAGTTCCTAGTAATGCCATTCGGTTTAACGAATGCCCCTACTGCATTCATGGACCTGATGAATCGAGTATTCAAGCCTTATCTTGACAAGTTCATGGTTGTTTTCATTGACGACATCCTTGTATACTCTTGGAACAAGGAAGAACATGCTGATCATCTTCGGATTGTGCTTCAAACGCTCCGAGATCACGAACTGTTCGCCAAATTCACTAAATGTGATTTTTGGTTATCCGAAGTTTCATTCCTCGGACACGTCATTTCTATCGAAGGAATCAAAGTCGACTCGAATAAAATTCAAAAGATATTCTTTATTGGAGACCTCCGAGAAATGTAAGTGAAGTTCGAAGTTTCCTCGGTTTAGCCGGGTACTATCAAAGATTTGTGAAAGGGTTCTCTATGGTTGCTGCGCCACTAACCAAACTTCTTCGAAAGAATGAAGCCTTCGAGTGGTCGGAAAAGCAGCAACGAAGCTTCGACCAACTAAAACAAGCTCTGACACATGCCCCGGTTCTTATCCAACCTGAATCGGGTAAAGAATTCGTTGTGTACAACGATGCATCACACTCGGGCCTCGATTATGTTCTGATGCAAGAAGGCAACGTGATTGCATACGCCTCCCGACAACTGAAGCAACACTAATTGAATTATCCAACTCACGATCTCGAGCTTGCGGCCATTGTGTTCGCGCTTAAAATTTGGCGACACTACTTGTACGGTGAAAGATGCAAGTTGTTCACTGATCACAAAAGCCTAAAATATTTACTCACTCAAAAAGATCTGAACCTTAGACAAAGAAGATGTTTAGAGTTTCTCAAAGACTACGACCTGACCATCGATTATCATCTCGGAAAAGCCAATGCCGTTGCCGACGCTCTAAGTCGAAAACCGAACCTCTGTAAGTTACTTGAAATCCTCGAAAATTAAAAACCGTTCAATCTTCAAATTTAAAGTGATCATTCGAATTCCTTCTTGATAGTCAAGGAAGAATTCGAACACTTTCTTGTTTAGCAAGAAATTCTTCAAATGATATTTTGTAACCTAAATAACATCTTCAATTTGTTTATTCATAGCTTCTTTGGCTATCAACGCTTATTTCCGGCTATGCATGACTCGAAATTATCTAAATGAACTTCAAGATCAATCTACTCTGATCACCAAGATCAAAGAACTTCAACAAATTGATCCAGAACTTCAGAAAATCAATTCTAAGCATGAGTCTAATCCCGACTTCTCTGTTAAGTCGAACGGTCTTCTATACTCCAAAGATCGTATATATGTCCCTAATAACAAAGAATTACAAGATGAAATCCTACAAGAAGCGCGCCAAAGTTCTTTTTCGATCCACCCTGGATCAGTTAAGATGTACAAGGATCTCAAGCCCTTGTATTGGTGGCCAGGAATGAAAACGGCTATCAACGACTCTGTAGCAAAATGTCTGAACTGCCAATGGGTTAAAGCTAAGCACCAAGTCCCTACTTGTTTGCTCCAACCTCTCAAATTTCTACAATGGAACTAGGAACGGATCACAATGGATTTCGTAACCGGTCTTCCTTGTTCGCCAAGAAAGTGTGACGCTATCTAGGTGATCGTTGATCGTTTCACCAAGTCAGGACCCTTCATTCTGGTAAGAATGAATCTCAGTCTTGAAGCCTTGGCTGAATTATACATCCGAGAAGTAATTTGTTTACATGGAGTTCCAATCTCAATAGTCTCCGATCGAGATCCCCGATTCACAGCTCAATTTTGGAAGACTCTACATAAATCTCTCGGAACCAAACTGAATCTTAGCACAGCTTTCCATCCGCAAAGCGGTGGTCAATCCAAACGAGTAATTCAAATTCTCGAAGACATGCTCAGAGCTTGTATCATTGACTTCGGAAAGAACTGGGAGAAATCGCTACCTTTGGTAGAATTCGCCTACAACAACATCTACCAATCATCTATTCAGATGGCTCCCTATGAAGCACTATACGACTGAAAATGTAGAACTCCCTTATGCTGGTCTGAACTTGGAGATAATAAAGTGTTAAGACCACAATTGCTTCGGGAAACCGAAGAACAAGTGCAAATCATTCACTCCCGATTAAAGCAAGCCTTCGATCGTCAAAAGTCATACGTTGATCTGAAGCGTAGAGACATTCAACATCAAGTTAGAGATAAAGTGTTTCTTAAAGTCTCCCCGTGGAAGAAAGTATTCCGATTCGGAAAAAGAGGCAAGTTAAGTCCTCGGTTTATCAGACCATTTGATGTAGTTGAAAGAATTGGTCCTGTAGCTTATCGACTCGCTCTTCCTCCCAAGTTTGATAAGATACACAATGTCTTCCACGTCTCAATGCTCAAAAGATATCGGTCTGATCCGTCTCATGTTCTTGAGCCTGAAGAAGTTGAACGCAATCCTGATCTTTCATACGAAGAAGAACCCATCTGAATCCTCGATCGAGAAGTCAAGAGACTTCGAAATAAAAGTGTTCCCCTCGTCAAAGTTCTTTGGAGGAATCACAACATCGAAGAAGCGACATGGGAACCTGAGGACACGATGAAGAAGCAGTATCATCATATGTTCGATTCAGGTAAAAATTCGAGGACAAATTATCTTTAAGGGGGGAGGAGTTGTAACACCCAAAAACTAGCCTAGTTAATTTCTAAGTTAATTCAAAAGAAAAGTGCAAACATTTTTCTAAACCTAATATGATTATGTGATTAAAATATTAATAAGAATAATTATAAGGTATAAGTGACTTGTCAATTAGGACAACATATATATATATAGTTATTGAATTAACGTGATCACTAAAGTTAGTATGTAAATTAGTGTATATATATATATGTATGTATATATATATATATGAGATTAAAATATGTTAAAGAAAGAAATAAATAATTAAACAATATATGGTAGGGGAATTATTAGTGGATTTACATGGTTAATAATGAAAACAAGTGTCCCTTGTTAAAGCTACAACCGGCCAAGGGATTAAACACATGTAATCCACCAAAACTTGAGTCATCATTCTCTCTTTCAACTTCTTTCATTGAACCGAACAAGGGAGAGTTTGAGAGCTTGAGATTCTGAAAATTTAAGTGAAGAGAGTCCATGCATGTTGCTGAAATTGAGTTAGAATTCATATAAGTTCATGCGCATAACAAGAATTCCACGTAAGTGTGATTGTGGTTACCAATTTTGTTTTAAGATTTACATGATTGTTTTGATTGAATTCTTATGTCTAAATTGTTTGATTATATGTAAACTTTGCTGGGTTCATGTTAGATTAGTATAAAATCTGGAATTTTACATAGAATTATCCTAGATCTTGAATCTGCCCAGAATTCGTACTAGCTGGATACTTTGGATTAAAATGGATTTTTGGCCATCTTAATGTTCGAATTAGGAAAACTTTTGCAAATAAAAGTTGTAGAGCTGAATGAGTACTATAAGCAAATGGCCTCTTGGGTATGAAAACGACATAGTAAGTGGTTGAAAATTGAATTACAAAAAGACTGCTCAGAATTGAATGAATCTGGTAACTGCTTAGGTTAAATTGTAATTTTGAAAATGTTTAGGGGTTTAATTGATGCCAATAAATTCTGGAAATTTTTTTAGAAACAAGGGAGGTATTTTAGGAATGAAAATAAATGGTTTAGCTTGAATTATATATCAATTGATAGTTTAAATATCATTAGAACATATAGAGGATCAAAATGGACTAGTTTGTAAGGATTGATAATTTAAGGACTTACATGCCCAGTTTTTGTGGTTGCTGGAGCATCATTATTATGTTAATATATGTAGGTAAATGTGGTTAAAAGCTCAATATTAATGGTGTAGTGGAACATAGGTTATAAATGCACTAAAGTCACAAATTAAGCATAGGCAGATTAGGTTTCTGAAAATGCCCTATGTTCAAGTAATAAACTGTATTGATAGGAAAATGATAAAAATATGTTCTATACATGGTTGTAAAGGTGTGTTTATAAGCTTTCTATAATGGTAAATAACTTCTTATTTGGAGTTTTGAGTAAAAGGATATGGCTAGTTTAGTAGAGGTTACCTAAACTGCCAGTTTAGGGGGCAGATTCACTTGTCTAGGTGATTATGCTTAAGTAAATGAATTTATATGTTCGAATTAATTACTAATGGATATTGTATATGATATTTTATGGTTTAAGATCACATTGGTGAAGAAGTTCAAGAAGATTCAAGGAGTGATCAAGCAAAGAGAAGGGGGAAAGGAAGCATCATCAAGGATAACAACTAAGCTTAGAAGTATTTGTGAGTGTAGCTAGTTTAGGGTTGAGATTAGTGTCTCAACCAATGTTTTTATGTTTTTTGGATGATTTAAAATGAAGCATGTAATGAACTTACTAATGGATTGGTAAATTTAAATGCTAAGGAAGAAGGACTAAAGGAATGAACTATGAACTAGGTGTATGATGCTATCTAGATATGCTAGTTGTTGCTTTTTGACATGAGCTGTTTGAGCCACTTGAATTGAATTAATGGATGATTTAGCTACTGTTTGAAGATGATTATATGATTGAAATGATGCTAAATGCTTGCTGGAAATTTAATTTGAGCATGGCTTGAATGTGCACAATGTAAACATGATTGAATGTGTACATGACTTTGTGATATGTGATTGATAAACAAGTAAAATGAACTTGTTAGACATAAAAGATAAGTTAAAGTCCTTGGTTGATTAGTGTCTATAGGTATAAGGGCATGCCTTAGAGTCATTGAGCTCCTCTGATCTTTGTTACAAGATTGTGGTTAGTCACCTATACACCTGATAAGGTGGTTAGTCGCCTTGATAATTGAATGGTGGTAAGTCACCATTGATGCCTATGCATCCTCTGTTATAAGTTGAAATGAGAAATGGATACTTTGAGTATCTAATGTTACATGTTACATGAAGACTTGACTACCTAATTTATTAATCATCTAAGGCAAAACATGATTAGAACAATGATATATGTTTAAATGAACAAGTTGGGTATTAGCCCTTATGATATGGAATGAATATGTGTACTTAGTTGAGATTTAAAATGAACTATGTTGTGATGTGAAACTATGAAATGTTGCTGTTAAGATGACAATGTGATTATATGTTTTTTGCTGTCTAATTTAGCTTGAATTGTACATGTGTTTGCTGCCCAAATATGGATTGAATTGTATATGTTGATTGTTGTCCAAATTGGTACGAAATGTATATGTAGCTTGCTGCCAAAATTGGTGTGTTTTAAATGAAATGGTTGCTGCCCAATAAGTCATAGTACATGTAAATGCTTGCTGTCCTATTGGTTAGTTCATGAAACTAGCTAAGCTAACTTGATTTTGATAGACTAGCTAGGTATTCCAATACGTGCTAAGCCTAGCTAAGTAACCTTAAAGATTAAATAAGAACTTTAAAAGATTGAAACTAGTAAAGTTTAGGGCTGCCTCACTAATTACATTAAGTGTACCTATCACTCTCTTTGTTTCCTTCTTCCAAAATAACATGTCCGTTGATATCCGAAAGCCATCCATTTTGTCTCGAGAGCTTCACAAGTCAAGAACAAGTATGATATAATCTTACTTAGTGTCCTAGTTGGTGGCATAGTCTAAGTTAGTTTGTCATGCATTATGGAACATGTAATTGATAAGTTTGGTTTGTATAAAACTAAGACATGTTATATTACGTAATGACTTGATGAATGTTTATGTAAATATGGATATGATGATATGAATGAACTATGTTTGAAGTTAACTAAGCTTGATTTGAATTTAAGTATCATTTATATGGTTCATTCTCTTGATGGATTTGAATGGTTGAGTATGTATAAGTATGATATCTTTATTTGAATTAGGAAGGTTGCATCTAGAATTGTTGTTGGATGACTTGTATAGTTCGAATGGTAATAGAATATTATAATAAGATGAATGCTGATTTCGAATACTATTGTATATGATTTAGGTTGTTTGAAAGTTGTTATATGTATATTTATGATTGTGTTTGTAATATGAACTAAGATATGTATATAGATAATGTTTGATTGTCTTATGTATTCGAATAGAAGCATTGGTATACTTGAATCAAACGTTCATGAGTTTGATTGAATACATGTTTGCTAGGTCTTAAACATATGTTAGATGATCATGTGTAAGAATTAGGCTAATAACAAGTTTGATATCATGTAGACCAAATGTATATAAGCTTATATTAGATTAGTTTGATTTGAAATTAGATCATATGTATGTTAGTTAGGCTTGTTAATATGCGTTTGCAACATGTATATAGGATTCATGTTAGAAAAGTTTTAAATTGGCTCACCTATTTGTGTTTATGATCATGTGATTGGATAAATGATTGTATGTTTGTTTACTTTGATGCTTGTTAAGTATGAATTGAATCTCATAAAATTGTATGTTTGATATGTTGACACGTATGAATTTGTCCATCACCCGAATCGTAACATCGCTCGCTCGTAACTGGGCGAGGGGTGTTACATTAATTGGTATCAGAGCTTCGGTTTAGTCGATTCTCGGACTAAATCGGGCCTATTGCATCATATAGGTTAAACTATTCCACCTAGGAGATTTATATCGAACTGCTTGCGATTGCGCTCTCTAACTTCGATCTTTTCCGAAATCTTATTAGATGTTTGATTGAATACATGTTTGCTAGGTCTTAAACATATGTTAGATGATCATGTGTAAGGATTAGGCTAATAACAAGTTTGATATCATGTAGACCAAATGTATATAAGCTTGTATTAGATTAGTTTGATTTGAAATTAGATCACATGTATGTTAGTTAGGCTTGTTAATATGCGTTTGCAACATGTATATAGGATTCATGTTAGAAAAGTTTTAAATTGGCTCACCTATTTGTGTTTATGATCAAGTGATTGGATAAATGATTGTATGTTTGTTTGCTTTGATGCTTGTTGAGTATGAATTGAATCTCATATAATTTTATGTTTGATATGTTGACATGTATGAATCTGTCCATCACCCGAATCGTAACATCGCTCACTCGTAACTGGGCAAGGGGTGTTACAACCGCAAAACTAGTTTTAATCAAATTTTAGGAGTTGATATAGTTGACTACGAGCTTTTCAATACGATTATATTGCAAAAATTTAATTTATGTACTTTTTACTTCGTTTAAAGTCCAACGGGTCCATTTTATGGCCCATTTAGACCTGCTCGTCAGAAACATCTACAAAAATCACCGCGGAACTAGTTTTAATCAAATTTTAGGAGTTCATATAGTTGTTCACGAGCTTTTCAACACGATTATAATACAAAAACTCAATTTCTGTACTTTTTACTCGGTTAAAAGTCCAACGGGTCCATTTTACGACCCATTTAGATCCGCTCGTACGAAACATCTAAAAAATGACCGCAAAACTAGTTTTAATCAAACTTTAAGAGTTCATATAGTTTACAACTAGAATCTCGTTGAAATGGACCCGATAGACTTTTAACTGAGTAAAAAGTACAAAATTTTGAGTTCCTTTAATATAAACTCGTTGAAAAGCTCGTAGTCAACTATATCAACTTCTAAAATTTGATTAAAACTAGTTTCGCGGTCCTTTTTGAAGAGGTTTCGGATGAGCGGATCTAACTAGGCCGTAAAATGGACCCGTTGGACTTTTAACTGAGTAAAAAGTACAAAAATTGAGTTTTTATAATATAATCATGTTCAAAAAAAGCTCGTGATCAACTATATGAACTCCTAAAATTTGATTAAAACTAGTTTCGCGGTTCTTTTTGAAAAGGTTTCGGACGAGCGGGTCTAATTGGGCTGAAAAATGGACCCATTGGACTTTTAACTGAGTAAAAAGTACAGAAATTGAGTTTTTGCAATAATATCGTGTTGAAAAGCATGTAGTCAACTATATGAACTCCTAAAATTTGATTAAAAATAGTTTTGCGGTCATTTTTGTAGAGGTTTTGGGCGAGCGGGTCTAAATGGACCCGTTGGACTTTTAATTGAGTAAAAGTACATAAATTTGAGTTTTTGTAATATAATCGTGTTGAAAGCTCGTGAAAAACTTTATGAACTCCTAAAATTAAAAAAAAAACTCGTTTTGCAGAGATTTTTGTAGAGGTTTCGGACGAGCGGGTCTAAATGCGTCGTAAAATGGACCCGTTGGCTTTTAACTGAGTAAAAAGTACAGAAATCATGTTTTTTCAATATAATCGCGTTATAAAGCTCGTAGTCAACTATAACAACTCCTAAAATTTGATTAAAACTAGTTTTGCGGTCATTTTTGTAGAGGTTTCGGACGAGCGGGTCTAAATGGGCCGTAAAATGGACACGTTGGAGTTTTAATTGAGTAAAAAGTACATAAATTGTGTTTTTACAATATAATCATGTTCAAAAGCTCATAGTCAACTATATGAACTCCTAATGTTTGATTAAAACTAGTTTCGCAGTCCTTTTTGAAGAGGTTTCGGACGAGCGAGTCTAAATGGGCCGTAAAATGGACCCGTTGGACCTTTAACTGAGTAGAAAGTACAGAAATTGAGTTTTTACAATATAATCGTGTTCAAAAAAGCTCGTGATCAGCTATATGAACTCCTAAAATTTGATTAAAACTAGTTTCGCGGTCCTTTTTGAAGAGGTTTCGGAGGAGCGGGTCTAACTGGGCCGTAAAATGGACCCATTGGACTTTTAACTGAGTAAAAAGTACATAAATTGAGTTTTTGCAATAATATCGTGTTTAAAAGCATGTAGTCAACTATATGAACTCCTAAAATTTGATTAAAACTAGTTTTGCGGTCATTTTTGTAGAGGTTTCAGACGAGCGGGTCTAAATGGACCCGTTGGACTTTTAATTGAGTAAAAGTACAGAAATCGAGTTTTTGTAACATAACCGTGTTGAAAAGCTCGGGAACAACTTTATGAACTCCTAAAATTTTGTTAAAATTCGTTTCGCAGTGGTTTTTGTAGAGGTTTCGGACGAGCGGGTCTAAATGCGTCGTAAAATGGACCCGTTGGACTTTTAGCTGAGTAAAAAGTACAGAAATCGAGTTTCTGCAATATAATCGTGTTGAAAAGCTCGTAGTCAACTATAACAACTCCAAAATTTTGCTTAAAACTAGTTTTGCGGTCATTTTTGTAGAGGTTTCAGATGAGCGGGTCTAAATGGGCCGTAAAATGGACCCGGTGGAGTTTTAATTGAGTAAAAGGTACATAAATTGTGTTTTTACTATATAATCGTGTTGAAAAGCTCGTAATCAACTATATGAACTCCTAAAATTTTATTAAAACTAGTTTCGCGGTCCTTTTTGAAGAGGTTTCGGACGAGCGCGTCTAACTGGACCGTAAAATGAACCCATTGGACTTTTAATTGAGTAAAAAGCACATAAATTAAGTTTTTGCATTAATATCGTGTTGAAAAGAATGTAGTCAACTATATGAACTCCAAAAATTTGATTAAAACTTGTTTTGCGGTCATTTTTGTAGAGGTTTCGGACGAGCGGGTCTAAATGGACCCGATGGACTTTTAATTGAGTAAAAAGTATAGAAATCGAGTTTTTGTAATATAATCGTGTTGAAAAGCTCGTGAACAACTTTATGAACTCCGAAAATTTTGTTAAAGCTCGTTTCGCGATGATTTTTGTAGAGGTTTCGGACGAGCGGGTCTAAATGCGTCGTAGAATGGACCCGTTAGACTTTTAACTAAGTAAAAAGTACAGAAATCAAGTTTTGCAATATAGTCGTGTTGAAAAGATTGTAGTCAACGACAACAACTCCTAAAATTTAATTAAAACAAGTTTTGCGGTCATTTTTGTAGAGGTTTCAGACGAGCGGGTCTAAATGGGCCGTAAAATGGACCCGTTGGAGTTTTAATTGAGTAAAAAGTACATAATGTAACACCCTAAAATCACCCTAGTTGGAACAGTAGAAAAACAACAAGGAAAATGTAAACATCGTATAATTTAATTAGGGTTGAAATGAAACCACATTAACTAAGCTATATCAGGTTATAAATGGATTAAAGTGTAACATAAAAATTTGTATGTAAAACCTAGATTAATGAAGATTAAATTTGTAACCAATATAGATATATGTTAGATGATATGAAATGAAATGAAAAATTGGTATACATATATATATATATATATATATATATATATATGATTCAGTGGGTTAAATAACAATATACATATATGTGTGTAAAATACGAAATGGTAATAAAGAAATTAATAGATTAAATGTAATAATAAAATATAAGGAATTAGTGGAAAGTTAATAAAATTGAGTGGGAAATACATGGTTAAATATCTAGCCATGTGTCCTCACCAAATCTTTCTTAATACACACGGTCAAGGAGTGTCTAAACACTCAAATTGAAGCAGAAAATTCATCATCTTCTTCCTTCTTTATTCTCACCGAATCTAAGAGAGTCTAGAGAAGAAAATTTCTGGAAAATTAAAAAGGGAATGCATGCATGTTGGTTCAAAGCTCAAGCAAGTAGATGAGTGTTACCGATTTTGTTCTTAAGATTATAGGATTTGTATTATTGAATTCTTTGTGTGTTGTTGCTGGAATTATGTTTATAAATGATTCAAATTGTTAATGAGTTGTTGGGTTCATGTTAGACTTGAATAATTTCTGGAAAAATTGCATGAACATGAACTTAGGTATGAATCTGCCCAGATTCGTACTTGTATGATACCCTGTAGAAATCTGGAAAATTGAGCATGTTAGAGTCATTTCTGGAAAATGTGTTCTTATACAAAGTTGTAGAGGATAACATTTTACATGGAATAGAGGTATGAGTTGCTCAAAAATGTTAAGTATAGGTCTCTGAATTGTTGTTAGAAGTTGACTGGACTGAAACTGAATGAATTTGGAATCTGCTGGACTAAATTGTGAAATTCTAAATGTTTAGGGGTCAAAATGGTGTTAAAAAATTCTGAAAATTTATGCTTGAAACAGGGGAGTCATGTAATGAATAAAAATTAAATTACCAAGCTTGAATTAAGTCTCAATTGGTAGGTTAAATGCATTTAGATCACATGTAGGATTATTAAAGGATTAAAGGGGACTATTTTGTGGAAATTGATAAATTGAGGACTTGAATGCTCTGTTTTTAAAGATGTTAGAACTTCATTGTTATGTTAATACATGTAGGTTAATGTGGTTAATAGCTTAGAATCAAATGAATTGTGAAATATAGGATTTAAATGCACTAAAGTCACTAAGTTAAGCTTGGACAGATTAGGCCCTGAAATTGTCCTGTTTTCAAATGTAAAACTGTATTAACTGGGAAATGCTAAAAATATGAGCCATACATGGTTTTAAAGGTGTGTTTATAAGCTTTCTAGAATAGTATGATATGCCTTATTTGGATTAGGGTATAAAAAGTTATGGACAGATTAGTGGACAATGCTCAAAACTGCCATGTTAAGGACAGCTTGTGTGTTTATTGTTGTTTGCTTGATTTGGTTGGATTTTTGTGCTAAGTTTGATACTAATGGATGTTATATATGTTGTAATATGATTCAAGAGCATATTGGTGAAGAGATATTAGAGGAATCAAGGGGTGATCAAACCAAGAAGAAAGGGAGAGGCATCATCATTAAGGAGACAAACTAGCTTGGAGTATTGTGAGTGTAGTTTTGTTTAAAGTGTTAGGATTAGTATCCTAACCTTGTTGTTTTTTATTATTAGATAACGTGAAGGAAGTATGAAATGAAACTAATAATGGTTGGTAAAAATTAAAATGCTAAGGAAGAAGGATTAAAGGAAAGACTTATGATATGTTGACTATGCTAGTTACATAAGCTTACTTTGGCCTAGATATGTTACATTGGGTCGATGATTGAATAAACCATATGACATGAACTTATATGATGAGTTTAGCTAATTTATTTTGATGTTTACATGATGAAAATGATAATATGTGCTTGCTGATTTTTCATGTTATCATGAATTGAATGATTGCTCTGAAATAAAGATCGATATTGTTACATGTTTGGTGAATTGTTGAATAACAAGCAATTGGTTTTGTTAAACATATAAGTTAAGATAAGACCTTGGTTTGATTAGTGTCTTTAGGTAGAAGGGCATGCCTTACAGTCATTGAGCTCCTCTGATCATTGTTAAAGGATGGTGGTTAGTCACCAATATTCCTTAAGGTGGTACGTCACCTTGATGCTATGGCATCCTCTGATTACATGTTACAAGTTGGTTACAAAGCATTGATACCTTTGGGTATCCAAAGTCAAATGTCACACGTAGACTCGATTACCTTGTTCATTAATCATCCAAGGCAACATATTTAAAAGTTACATGACCTGAAAGATAAGTACCTAAATGATAAGTACCAATGAAATGAAATTGATATGCCTACTTGCCTTGTATATGCTAATGCTTTTAAATGATGCTTGTTGTTGAATATGATAATGTTTTGATTGATACTTGTTGTATGAATGAACATAAAAGTATGTTGTTTATGTTGCATCAATGGTTACTTGAAATGGTTACAAGATTAGCTAAGTCTACTTATGTATGATGGACTAGCTAGGTGAACTTTGATTAAAGCCTAGTTAGGTAACCTTAAAGATTGAATAATGTTCTAAAAGATAGAAATTAGTAAAGTTTAGGGCTGCCTCAGTAAGTACATACCTTGTACTTATCACTCTTCTATTCCCTTCTTCCAAAAATTTCAGGTACTAGTCCCGAAAGCTAGTCCATTGTCCTAGAGAGCTGACCTTGAAGTCCAAGCACAATTATGACTATTTTGGTTATTATAGTTGGTGGCATAGATGTATATAAGTGTCACATGCATATGATACATGTATTTTGGGTGCTTGACATGTAAATGTTATGTTTAAAAACTTGATTATGTAATATGTATTTTAACATGCTTAATGCTTCGGTTGTGTAATTAAGTACTAAAGGACCATGGTATATATATATATATATATAGGAATGATGGTTGCTATGGAATTTAAAGTATGCTTGTATGATTTGCTTATATGACCAAATGATCATATGATTGAATTAGAGTTGTATAATAATTTAGCCGAACCTTGAATGTTCCTATTGAGACCGGATATGATTAAAGTGTGCTTGTATGATTATGTGATCTTGGAAAATTGATTGTGTTAATGAGACATGAACTATAGGATTGTAATATGCATCTACATGTATGATATAAAATGAAGATTAAAATGTATTGCTATGCTTAGTTAGATTGTACCTATGGAATGAGCCTTGTTTATGTGTATGATTCAAATAGGGTAGATTAAGAAATTGGTTTGGTAACATGATTATGTAATGGTTGTTTAATGTATAAGCAAGATTAAATGATTATCTTGTTGTGTTAGTACATGTATGTAATTGTTATAATTGTAACATGATTGCTTGTATGTAATAGTTAAGGTTTTTGTTAGCCCACATATATGTATGTTTACATTTTTGGTTGAATGTTAGAGTAGGCTTCCGCATGAATACGTTGTATAAATCTAAAGTATGTTTCATAAAGAAACTTGTATGTCAAGTATGTTATGATAATTGGAATTGCTTATGTATGTCATGAATATGTATAATATGAATCCGAATAATAATACGCTGCAAATGTAACGCTCCTCGCTCGCATTCCCGGGCGAGGGGTGTTACACATAAATTGGTATCAGAGCTTTATGTTATAGATCCTAAAATTTGTCCGAATATGTCATGTATCATATCGGATTACACTATGCCACCTAGGAGTCTTATATTGAATTATTTGTGACTTCGCTCTCTAATTCCGAACTTTCCTCTGAATTCCTTATAGAATGTCTGCTACCAACATAGCTCGGGACGATGAGAGTCCCCAAGGATCTTCTACTAAGAACGGGGATAGCGTTGCTATGCGGCCCCCGGTTGAAACTAAACAACCTCGAGAGCAACCTCGAGTACAAGTCCCTCCTTTGGACAATGCGACCATCGAAACTGTTCGTCGGGAATGTTTTATCTGTGTCAAAGAAATATTTGATCACTTTGCAACGGGTGTACGAGCAGCCCCGGTTGTTGTTGCACCATCTCAAGCCCCGATCGACAAGCTCGCTTCACACCGAGCTACTCCTTTTAGTGGCCTTGATATCGAGAAACCGGAAAAAGGTGAGCAGTGGCTCGATAAAACTATCCAGATCTTGACTAAGCAACTCAAATGTTCCGATGAGCATAAACTCGACTGTGCAGTCTCCTTATTAACCGAAGACGCCTTAAGCTGGTGGGAAACCACGGTTCTGACTACCCCTGTTTAGTCAGTGACCTGGGAGTTCTTCGTTGATGAGTTTAAGAAGATGTTCATTAGCGAACAATATCTGGCCGACTGCAGAAATAAATTCCTGTTTTTGAAGCAGGCCAATCGGCCGATTGAACAATATGTTGCTGATTTCTGCAAATACTGCAAATACGGAGCTGCTTACATTAAGACTGAAGAAGAGAAATGTCGTAAGTTCGTCGGTGGTCTGAACGACGAGATAAAACCAGTGTTTACTACTCTTGGTCTCACAAACTTTCAAACTCTTGTGAACCGAACTATTTCTACTGAAGCTACGATGAGGGTCGCAGAAAAACGAAAGAGTAGTTATCGTCCGGACAAGGGTAAAAAGGGTGACAGTAAGTCCCGGTGGTCGAAGAGGCCGAAGCACCAGAATGAGTCCTTCTCTACTTATTCACGTGTCACTCGGAATGATTATCGACCTCCGTCCTCAAACAAGATGGCAATTTCGGTGGTTTCTGTTAACAACACCGGAAAATCTGAAAGGACACCTACTTGCAAATTCTGACAAAAACAGCACTTCGGCCAATGCCGATTTCATTCTAATCTCTGCTTCTCCTGTGGAGGTAATGATCATTATATTCGTGACTGTCCGAAGAAGGATGACCAAGCTTCTACTTGTCACTCTAATCCGAACCCGACACCATCTGGTCGAAACAAGAACCCGAGACAAGCTCAATTGGGTAATCAGGGGAAAGGCAATGCTGCTAATTCAAAAGCCACTACCTATCAGGAATCTCGAGCCCCAGCTCGTGTCTATCACATTCGTGGCAAAGAAGAAGAAGAGTCTCCCGATGTCATTGCAGGTACGGTTGAACTTAACCTTAAACCTGTTTATGCTTTGACAGATTCGGGATCAACCCATTCATTTATATGCTCATACTTGTTAGATGAACTTAAATTTAAACCTGAAACTGTACAAACTGGGCTAATTGTTTCGAACCCTATAGGAGGTAGTATGCCTATAAATTTGATTTGTAAAGACTGTCAGATAACAATCCGAAATGTACCCTTTCCTTGTAATCTTTATGTGTTGTCTAAATGTGAATTTGATCTAGTTTTAGGACTAGACTGGTTGGGAAAACATGAAGCATGGGTAGACTGTCAAAACCGTATGTTGTATTTACGGGGTTTAGGAAAAGAATCCATTCTGTTGATAGACAAGAAACCGACTACTATTTTTGATGCTATGGCATTACAAGATGAGCTTGATTTCGGTTTGCCAGAAATGCTTGTTATATCTGAATTTGCTGATGTTTTTTCCTGAGGAACTCCCTAGTCTACCTCCAACTCGGGAAGTCGAATTTAAGATTGAAGTTCAACCCGGAACTAATCACGTGTCCATTTCTCCCTATCATATGGCACTGGTTGAACTGAAAGAATTGAAGAAGCAGATACAAGAGTTCGAAGACAAGGGATTCATTTGACCGAGCATCTCTCCCTGGGGTGCCTCTATTTTGTTCGTGAAAAAGAAAGACGGTTCGATGCAGCTCTGTATCGATTACCGCCAATTGAACAAAGTCACTATCAAGAACAAGTATCTGCTACCGAGAATCGAAGATCTGTTTGATCAACTAAAAAATGCAGCCGTGTTTTCCAAGATTGATCTTCGGTCCGGATACTACCAAATGAGGGTAAAAGAAGAAGACGTGCCCAAAACATCCTTCTGAACTCGATATGGACATTACGAGTTTCTAGTGATGCCGTTCGGTCTAACAAACGCCCCTGCTACATTCATGGATTTGATGAATCGAGTATTCAAACCCTATCTCGACAAGTTCGTTGTCGTATTTATCGACGACATTCTTGTTTACTTCCGGAACAAGGAAGAACATGCTGATCATCTTCGGATTGTACTTCAAACGCTCTGAGATCGCCAATTATACGCCAAGTTTACTAAGTGTGAATTTTGGTTATCCGAAGTTTCATTCCTCGGACACATCATTTCTGCCGATGGAATCAAAGTAGACTTTAAGAAAGTACAAGCTATTCTTGATTGGAGACCTCCGAGAAATGTGAGTGAGATTCGAAGTTTTCTTGGCTTAGCCGGTTATTACCGAAGATTTGTGAAGGGATTCTCGGTGATTGTTGCACCGTTAACTAAACTTCTCCGAAAGGATGTAACCTTCGAATGGTCGGAAAAGCAGCAACGATGCTTCGACCAACTCAAACAAGCTCTGACACATGCTCCAGTCCTTATTCAACCTAAATCGGGTAAAGAATTCGTTGTGTACAGTGATGCATCACACTCGGGCCTAGGTTGTGTTCTGATGCAAGAAGGCAACGTGATTGCATACGCCTCTCGACAATTGAAGCTGAACAAATTGAATTATCCTACTCCTGATCTCGAGCTTGCGGCCATTGTGTTTGCACTCAAAATTTGGCGGCACTATCTGTACGGTGAAAGATGTAAGTTGTTCACTGATCATAAAAACATGAAGTATTTGCTCACTCAAAAGGATTTGAACCTTAGGAAAAGAAGATGGTTGGAGTTACTCAAAGATTGCGACTTGATCATAGATTATCATCCCGGAAAAGCCAACGTCTTTGCCGACGCTCTGAGTCGAAAACCGAATCTCGGTATGTTATTCAAATCCGAGAACCATTCATTCTTAAGCTTAAAGCATTTGTTCGAATTCTTTATTGGTAGTCAAGGAAGAAATTCGAACTCTTTCTTCCTCATTAAGTAACAATTCGAAAGCTTCCTTAATCATTAAGTAAAGTTTCGAATCATACCTTGAATTGTAAGTAACATCTCTAATTTTGTTTTTCGTAGCTACTTTGGCTATCAACGCTCATTTCCGGCTATGCAAAACTCGGAATTATCTGAATGAACTTCAAGTTCAATCTACTCTGATCACCAGGATCAAAGAACTTCAACAAATTGATCCCGGACTTCAGAAAATCAATTCTAAGCTTGAGTCTAATCATGACTTCTCTGTTAAGTCGAACGGTCTTTTATACTTCAAAGATCGTATATGTATCCCTAATAACAAAGAATTACAAGATGAAATTTTACAAAAAGCGCACCAAAGTTCTTTTTCGATCCACCATGGATCAGTTAAGATTTACAAGGACCTCAAGCCCTTGTATTGGTGGCCAGGAATGAAAACGGCTATCAACGACTCTGTAGCGAAATGTTTGAACTGCCAACGGGTTAAAGCCGAGCACCAAGTCCCTACTGGTTTGCTTCAACCTCTCAAATTTCCGCAATGGAAATGGGAAAAGATTACAATGGATTTCATAACCGGTCTTCCTTGTTCGCCAAGAAAGTGCGACGCTATCTGGGTGATCGTTGATCGTTTCACCAAGTCAGCACACTTCATTCCGGTGAGAATGAATTTCAGTCTTGAAGCCTTGGCTGAATTATACATTCGAGAAGTAATTCGTTTACATGGAGTTCCAATCTCAATAGTCTCCGATCGAGATCCCTGATTCACAGCTCGATTTTGGAAATCATTACATAAAGCTCTCGGAACCAAACTGAATCTTAGCACAGCTTTTCATCCGTAAAGCGATGGTCAATCTGAGCGAGTAATTCAAATTCTCGAAGACATGCTCAGATCTTCTATCATTGACTTCGGAAAGAACTGGGAGAAATCGCTACCATTGGTAGAATTCGCCTACAACAATAGCTTCCAATCTTCGATTCAAATGGCTCCTTTCGAAGCGTTGTATGGCAAAAGATGTCGAACACCTCTGTGTTGGTCTGAACTCGGTGATAATAAAGTTTTGGGACCACAATTGCTTCGGGAAACCGAAGAACAAGTTCAAATCATTCATTCTCGATTGAAGCAAGCTTTCGATCGCCAAAAGTCTTACGCCGATCTGAAACATAGAGACATTCAACATCAAGTCGGAGATAAAGTGTTTCTTAAAGTCTCCCCATAGAATAAAGTATTCCGATTCGGCAAAAGAGGCAAGCTAAGTCCTCGGTTTATCAGACCATTTGAAGTAGTTGAATGAATTGGTCCTGTAGCTTATCGACTCGCTCTTCCTCCCGAGTTCGATAAAATACACAATGTCTTCCACGTCTCAATGCTCAAAAGATATCAATCTGATCCATCTCACGTTCTTGAGCCTGAAGAAGTTGAACTCAATCATGATCTTTCATACGAAGAAGAGCCTGTTCAAATCCTTGATCGAGAAGTCAAAAGACTTCGGAATAAAAGTGTTCCTCTTGTCAAAGTTCTTTGGAGGAATCACAACGTCGAAGAAGCGACGTGGGAACCTGAGCACACGATGAAAAAGAAATATTCTTATCTGTTCGATTTAGGTAAAATTCGAGGACGAATTTTCTTTAAGGGGGAGGAGTTGTAACACCCTAAAATCACCATGGTTGGAACAGTAGAAAAACAACAAGGAAAATGTAAACATCGTATAATTTAATGAGGATTGAAATGAAACCACATTAACTAAGTTATATCAGGTTATAAATGGATTAAAGTGTAACATAAAAATTTGTATGTAAAACCTAGATTAATGAAGATTAAATTTGTAACCAATATAGATATATGTTAGATGATATGAAATGAAAAATTGGTATACATATATATATATATATATATATATATATATATATATATATATGATTCAGTGGGTTAAATAACAATATACATATATGTGTGTGAAATACGAAATGGTAATAAAGAAATTAATAGATTAAATGTAATAATAAAATATAAGGAATTAGTGGAAAGTTAATAAAATTGAGTGGGAAATACATGGTTAAATATCTAGCAATGTGTCCTCACCAAATCTTTCTTAAGACACACGGTCAATGAGTGTCTAAACACTCAAATTTAAGCAGCAAACTCCAGCAAATTCATGCATGTTGGTTCAAAGCTCAAGTAAGTAGATGCGTGTTACCGATTTTGTTCTTAAGATTATAGGATTTGTATTATTGAATTATTTGTGTGTTGTTGCTGGAATTATATTTAGAAATGATTCAAATTGTTAATGAGTTGTTGGGTTCATGTTAGACTTGAATAATTTCTGGAAAAATTGCATGAACATGAACTTAGGTATGAATCTGCCCAAATTCGTACTTGTACGATACCCTGTATATATCTGGAAAATTGAGCATGTTAGAGTCATTTCTGGAAAAAGTGTTCTCATACAAAGTTGTAGAGGACAAAATTTTACATGAATAGAGGTATGAGTTGCTCAAAAATGTTAAGTATAGGCCTCTGAATTGTTGTTAGAAGTTGACTGGACTGAAACTGAATGAATTTGGAATCTGCTGGACTAAATTGTGAAATTCAAAATGTTTATGGGTCAAAATGGTGTTAATAAATTCTGAAAATTTATGCTTGAAACAGGGGAGTCATGGAATGAATAAAACTTAAATTACCAAGCTTGAATTAAGTCTCAATTGGTAGGTTAAATGTATTTAGATCACATGTAGGATTATTAAAGGATTAAAGGGGACTATTTTGTGGAAATTGATAAATTGAGGACTTGTATACTCTATTTTTAAAGATGTTAGAACTTCATTGTTATGTTAATACATGTAGGTTAATGTGGTTAATAGCTTAGAATCAAATGAATTGTGAAATATAGGATTTAAATGCACTAAAGTCACTAAGTTAAGCTTGGACAGATTAGGCCCTGAAATTGTACTATTTTCAAATGTAAAACTGTATTAACTGGGAAATGCTAAAAATATGAGCCATACATGGTTTTTAAGGTGTGTTTATAAGCTTTCCAGAATAGTATGATATGCCTTATTTGTATTAGGGAATAAAAAAGTTATGGACAGATTAGTGGACAATGCTCAAAACTGCCATGTTAAGGACAGCTTGTGTGTTTATTGTTGTTTGCTTGATTTGGTTGGATTTTTGTGCTAAGGTTGATGCTAATGGATGTTATATATGTTGTAATATGATTCAAGAGCATATTGGTGAAGAGATATTAGAGGAATCAAGGGGTGATCAAACTAAGAAGAAAGGGAGAGGCATCATCATTAAGGAGACAAACTAGCTTGGAGTATTGTGAGTGTAGTTTTGTTTAAAGTGTTAGGATTAGTATCCTAACCTTGTTATTTTTTATTATTAGATAACATGAAGGAAGTATGAAATGAAACTAATAATGGTTGGTAAAAATTAAAATGCTAAGGAAGAAGGATTAAAGGAAAGACTTATGATATGTTGACTATGCTAGTTAGATAAGCTTACTTTGGCCTAGATATGTTACATTGGGTCGATGATTGAATAAACCATATGACATGAACTTATATGATGAGGTTAGCTACTGTATTTTGATGTTTACATGATAAAAATGATAATATGTGCTTGCTGATTTTTCATGTTATCATGAATTGAATGATTGCTCTGAAATAAAGATCGATATTGTTATATGTTTGGTGAATTGTTGAATAACAAGCAATTGGTTTTGTTAAACATATAAGTTAAGATAAGACCTTGGTTTGATTAGTGTCTTTAGGTAGAAGGGCATGCCTTACAGTCATTGAGCTCCTCTGATCATTGTTAAAGGATGGTGGTTAGTCACCAATATTCCTTAAGGTGGTAAGTCACCTTAATGCTATGGCATCCTCTGATTACATGTTACAAGTTGGTTACAAAGCATTGATACCTTTGGGTATCCAAAGTCATATGTCACACGTAGACTCGATTACCTTGTTCATTAATCATCCAAGGCAACATATTTAAAAGTTACATGACCTGAAAGATAAGTACCTAAATGATAAGTACCAATGAAATGAAATTGATATGCTTACTTGCCTTGTATATGCTAATGCTTTTAAATGTTGCTTGTTGTTGTATATGATAATGTTTTGATTGATACTTGCTGTATGAATGAACATAAAAGTATGTTGTTTATGTTGCATCAATGGTTACTTGAAATGGTTACAAGATTAACTAAGTCTACTTATGTATGATGGACTAGCTAGGTGAACTTTGATTAAAGCCTAGTTAGGTAACCTTAAAGATTGAATAATGTTCTAAAAGATAGAAATTAGTAAAGTTTAGGGCTGCCTCACTAAGTACATACCTTGGACTTATCACTCTTCTGTTCCCTTCTTCCAAAAATTTCAGGTACTAGTCCCGAAAGCTAGTCGATTGTCCTAGAGAGATGACCTTGAAGTCCAAGCACAAGTATGACTATTTTGGTTATTATAGTTGGTGGCATAGATGTATATAAGTGTCACCTGCATATGATACATGTATTTTGGGTGCTTGACATGTAAATGTTATGTTTAAAAACTTGATTATGTAATATGTATTTTAACATGCTTAATGCTTCGGTTGTGTAATTAAGTACTAAAAGACCATGGTATATATATATATATATATATATATATATACAGGAATGATGGTTGCTATGGAATTTAAAGTATGCTTGTATGATTTGCTTATATGACCAAATGATCATATGATTGAATTAGAGTTGAATAATAATTTAGCCGAACCTTGAATGTTCCTATTGAGACCGGATATGATTAAAGTGTGCTTGTATGATTATGTGATCTTGGAAAATTGATTGTGTTAATGAGACATGAACTATAGGATTGTAGTATGCATCTAGATGTATGATATAAAATGAAGATTAAAATGTATTGCTATGCTTAGTTAGATTGTACCTATGTAATGAGCCTTGTTTATATGTATGATTCGAATAGGGTAGATTAAGAAATTGGTTTGGTAACATGATTATGTAATGGTTGTTTAATGTATAAGCAAGATTAAATGATTATCTTGTTGTGTTAGTATATGTATGTAATTGTTATAATTGTAACATGATTGCTTGTATGTAATATTTAAGGTTTTGGTTAGCCCACATATATGTATGTTTACATTTTTGGTTGAATGTTAGAGTAAGCTTCCGCATGAATACGTTGTATAAATCTAAAGTATGTTTCATAAAGAAACTTGTATGTCAAGTATGTTATGATAATTGGAATTGCTTATGTATGTCATGAATATGTATAATATGAATCCGAATAATAATACGCTGCAAATGTAACGCTCCTCGCTCGCATTCCCGGGTGAGGGGTGTTACACATAAATTGGTATCAGAGCTTTAGGTTATAGATCCTAAAATTTGTCCGAATATGTCATGCATCATATAAGATTACACTATGCCACCTAGGAGTCTTATATTGAATTATTTGTGACTTCACTCTCTAATTCCGAACTTTCCTCTAAATTCCTTATAGAATGTCTGCTACCAACATAGCTCAGGATGATGAGAGTCCCCAAGGATATTCTACTAAGAACGGGGATAGAGTTGCTATGCGACCCCCGGTTGAACCTGAACAACCTCGAGAGCAACCTCGCGTACAAGTCCCTCCTCCTTTGGACAATGCGACCATCGAAACTGTTCGTCGGGAATGTTTTATCAGTGTCAAAAAATTTTCGATCACTTTGCAACGGGTGTACGAGCAGCCCCGGTTGTTGTTGCACTATCTCAAGCCCCGATCGACAAGCTCGCTTCACACTGAGCTACTCCTTTTAGTGGCCTTGATATCGAGAAACCGAAAAAAGGTGAGCAGTGGCTTGATAAAACTATCCAGATCTTGACTAAGCAACTCAAATGTTCCGATGAGCATAAACTCGAGTGTGCAGTCTCCTTATTAGCCGAAGACGCTTTAAGCTGGTGGGAAACCACGATTTTGACTACCCCTGTTTAGTCAGTGACCTGGGACTTCTTCGTTGATGAGTTTAAGAAGAAGTTCATTAGCGAACAATATCTGGCCGACTGCAGAAATAAATTTCTGTCTTTGAAGCAGGCCAATCGGTCGATTGAACAATATGTTGTTGATTTCTGCAAATACTGCAAATACGGAGCTGCTTACATTAAGACTGAAGAAGAGAAATGGCGTAAGTTCGTCGGTGGTCTGAACGACGAGCTAAAACCGGTGTTTACTGCTCTTGGTCTCATAAACTTTCAAACTCTTGTGAACCGAGCTATTTCTACTGAAGCTACGATGAGGGTCGCAGAAAAGAGAAAGAGTAGTTATCGTCCGGACAAGGGTAAAAAGGGTGACAGTAAGTCCCGGTGGTCGAAGAGGCCGAAGCACCAGAATAAGTCCTTCTCTACTTATTCACCTGTCACTCAGAATGATTATCGACCTTCGTCCTCAAACAAGATGGAAATTCCGGTGGTTTCTGTTAACAGCACCAGAAAATCTGAAATGACACCTACTTGTAAATTCTGACAAAAACAACACTTCGGCCAATGCCGATTTCAGTCTAATCTCTGCTTCGCTTGTGGAGGCAATGATCATTATATTCGTGACTGTCCGAAGAAGGATGACCAAACTTCTACTTGTCACTCTAATCCGAACCCGACACCATCTGGTCGAAACAAGAACCCGAGACAAGCTCAATTGGGTAATCAGGGGAAAGGCAAGGCTGCTCATTCAAAAGCCACTACCTATCAGGAATCTCGAGCCCCAGCTCGTGTCTATCACATTCGTGGCAAAGAAGAAGAACAGTCTCCCGATGTCAATGCGGGTACGGTTGAACTTAACCTTAAACCTGTTTACTCTTTGATAGATTCGGGATCAACCCATTCATTTATATGCTCATACTTGTTAGATGAACTTAAATTGAAACCTGAAACTGTACAAACTGGGCTAATTGTTTCGAACCCTATAGGAGGTAGTATGCCTATAAATTTGATTTGTAAAGACTGCCAGATAACAATCCGATATGTACCATTTCCTTGTAATCTTTGTGTGTTGCCTAAATGTGAATTTGATCTAGTTTTAGGACTAGACTGGTTGGGAAAACATGAAGCATGGGTAGACTGTCAAAACTGTAGGTTGTATTTACGGGGTTTAGGAAAAGAATCCATTCTGTTGATAAATAAGAAACCGACTACTATTTTTGCTGCTATGGCATTACAAGATGAGCTTGATTTCGGTTTGCCAGAAATGCTTGTTATATCTGAATTTGCTGATGTTTTTCCTGAGGAACTCCCTGGTCTTCCTCCAACTCGGGAAGTCGAATTTAAGTTTGAAGTTCAACCCGGAACTAATCATGTGTCCATTTCTCCCTATCGTATGGCACTGGTTGAACTGAAAGAATTGAAGAAGCAGATACAAGAGCTCGAAGACAAGGGGTTCATTCGACCGGGCATCTCTCCCTGGGGTGCCCATGTTTTGTTCGTGAAAAAGAAAGACGGTTCGATGCGGCTCTATATCGGTTACCGCCAATTGAACAAAGTCACTGTCAAGAACAAGTATCCGTTACCAAGAATCGAAGATCTTTTTGATCAACTCAAAAACGCAGCCGTGTTTTCCAAGATTGATCTTCGGTCCGGATACTACCAAATGAGGGTAAAAGAAGAAGACGTGCCCAAAACAGCCTTCTGAACTCGATATGGACATTACGAGTTTCTAGTGACGACGTTCGGTCTAACAAACGCCCCTGCTGCATTCATGGATTTGCCATATAATCATTTTGAAAAGCTCGTAGTCAACTATAACAACTCCTAAAATTTGCTTAAAACTAGTTTTGCGGTCATTTTTGTAGAGGTTTCGGACGAGCGGGTCTAAATGGGCCGTAAAATGGACCCGATGGAGTTTTAATTGAGTAAAAAGTACATAAATTGTGTTTTTACTATATAATCGTGTTGAAAAGCTCGTAATCAACTATATGAACTCCTAAAATTTGATTAAAACTAGTTTCGCGGTCCTTTTTGAAGAGGTTTCAGACGAGCGGGTCTAACTGGACCGTAAAATGAACCCATTGGACTTTTAACTTAGTAAAAAGTACAAAAATTGAGTTTTTGCATTAATATCGTGTTGAAAAACAAGTAGTCAACTATATGAACTCCAAAAATTTGATTAAAACTTGTTTTGCGGTCATTTTTGTATAGGTTTCGGACGAGCAAGTCTAAATGGACCCGGTGGACTTTTAATTGAGTAAAAAGTATAGAAATCGAGTTTTTGTAATATAATTGTGTTGAAAAGCTCGTGAACAGCTTCATGAACTCCGAAAATTTTGTTAAAACTCGTTTCGCGATGATTTTTGTAGAGGTTTCGGACGAGCGGGTCTAAATGCGTCGTAAAATGGACCCATTGGACTTTTAACTAAGTAAAAAGTACAGAAATCGAGTTTTTGCAATATAATCATGTTGAAAAGCTCGTAGTCAACGACAACAACTCCTAAATTTTGATTAAAACTAGTTTTGCGGTCATTTTTGTAGAGGTTTCGGATGAACGGGTCTAAATGGGCCGTAAAATGGACCCGTTGGAGATTTAATTGAGTAAAAAGTACATAAATTGTGTTTTTACAATATAATCGTGTTAAAAAGCTTGTAATAAACTATATGAACTCCTAAAATTTTATTAAAACTAGTTTCGCGGTCCTTTTTGAAGAGGTTTCGGACGAGCGAGTCTAAATGGGCCGTAAAATGGACTCGTTGGACTTTTAACTGAGTAGAAAGTACAGAAATTGAGTTGTTACAATATAATCGCGTTCAGAAAAGCTCGTGATAAACTATATGAACTCCTAAAATTTGATTAAATCTAGTTTCGCGGTCCTTTTTGAAGAGGTTTCGGACGAGCGGGTCTAAATGGGCCGTAAAATGGACCCATTGGACTTTTTTTTGAAGAAAGCGGGCCTCGTTAAAAACCCCTACTAAAATCCCCAAGCACAAGGCTTGGAGAAACCTAAAAGGGGAAAAGAGTACCCAGAGTACCCATTGGACTTTTAACTGAGTAAAAAGTACAGAAATTGAGTTTTTGCAATAATATCGTGTTGAAAAGCATGTAGTCAACTATATGAACTCCTAAAATTTGATCAAAACTAGTTTTGCGGTCATTTTTAGAGGTTTCGGACGAGCGGGTCTAAATGGACCCGTTGGACTTTTAATTGAGTAAAAGTACAGAATTCGAGTTTTTGTAATATAATCGCGTTGAAAACCTGGTGAACAACTTTATGAACTCCGAAAATTTGGTTAAAACTCGTTTCGCGGTGATTTTTGTAGAGGTTTCAGACGAGCGGGTCTAAATGCGTCGTAAAATGGACCCGAAGGACTTTTAACTGAGTAGAAAGTATATAAATTGAGTTTTTGTAATATGATCGTGTTGAAAAGCACGTGAACAACTTTATGAACTCCAAAAATCTTGTTAAAACTCGTTCCGCGGTGATTTTTGTAGAGGTTTCGGACGATCGGGTCTAAATGGGTCGTAAAATGGACCGTTGGACTTTTAACTGAGTAAAAAGTACATAAATTGAGTATTTCAATGTAATCGTGTTGAAAAGCTCGTAGTCAACTATAGCAACTCCTAAAATTTGATTAAAACTCTTTTTGCGGACCGTTTGTAGAGGTTTCGTACAAGCGAGTCTAAATGGGTCGTAAAATGGAGCCGTTGGAGTTTTAATTGAGTAAAAAGTACTAAAATTGTGTTTTTACAATATAATCATGTTGAAGAGCTCATAATCAACTATATGAACTCCTAAAATTTAATTAAAACTAGTTTTGCAATCCTTTTTGTAGAAGTTTCAGACGAGCGGGTCTAAATGGGACGAAAAATGGACCTGTTGATCTTTTAACTAAGTAAAAAGTACATAAATTGAGTTTTTACTATATAATCGTGTTGAAAAGCTCGTAGTCAACTATATGAACTCCTAAAGTTTGATGAAAACTAGTTTTGCGTTCATTTTTGTAGAGGTGTCGTACGAGCGGATCTAAATGGGCCGTAAAATGGACCCAATGGACTTTTAATTGAGTAAAAAGTACAGAAATTGAGTTTTTGTAAATTAATTGTGTTGAAAAGATCGTGAAAAACTATATGAACTCCTAAAATTTGATTAAAACTAGTTTCGCGGTGATTTTTGTAGAGGTTTCGGACGAGCGGGTCTAAATGGGCCGTAAAATGGACCCGTTAGACTTTTAACTGAGTAAAAAGTACAAAAATATGAGTTTCTTTAATATAATAGTGTTGAAAAGCTCATAGTCAACTATATCAACTCCTAAAATTTGATTAAAACTAGTTTCGAGGACCTTTTTGAGGAGGTTTCGGACGAGTAGGTCTAACTGGGCCGTAAAATGGACCCGTTGGACTTTTAACTGAGTAAAAAGTACATAAATTGAGTTTTTTACAATATAATCATGTTAAAAAAAAGCTCGTGATCAACTATATGAACTCCTAAAATTTGAATAAAACTAGTTTCGCGGTCCTTTTTGAAGAGGTTTCGGACGAGCTGGTCTAACTGGGCCGTAAAATGGACCCATTGGACTTTTAACTTAGTAAAAAGTACAAAAATTGAGTTTTTGCAATAATATCATGTTGAAAAGCATGTAGTCAACTATATGAACTCCTAAAATTTGATTAAAACTAGTTTTGTGGTCATTTTTGTAGAGGTTTCAGAAGAGCAGGACTAAATGGACCCGTTGGACTTTTAGTTGAGTAAAACGTACATAAATCGAGTTTTTGTAATATAATCATGTTGAAAAGCATGTGAACAACCTTATAAACTCCGAAGATTTGGTTAAAACTCATTTCGCGGTGATTTTTGTAGAGGTTTCGGACGAGCGTGTCTAAATGCGTCGTTAAATGGACCCGTTGGACTTTTAACTAAGTAAAAAGTACATAAATCGACTTTTTGCAATATACTCGTGTTGAAAATCTCGTAATCAACTTTAACAACTCCTAAAATTTGATTGAAACTAGTTTTGCGGTCATTTTTATAGAGGTGTCTGACGAGCGGGTCTAAATGTGCCGTAAAATGGACCCGTTGGAGTTTTAATTGAGTAAAAAGTACATAAATTGTGTTTTTACAATATAATCGTGTTAAAAAGCTTGTAATCAACTATATGAACTCCTACAATTTTATTAAAACTAGTTTCGCGGTCATTTTTGAAGAGGTTTCGGACGAGCGAGTCTAAATGGGCCGTAAAATGGACCCGTTGGACTTTTAACTGAGTAGAAAGTACATAAATTAAGTTTTGCAATATAATCGTGTTGAAAAGCTCGTAGTCAACTATATGAACTCCTAAAATTATATTAAAACTAGTTTTGCGTTCATTTTTGTAGTGGTTTCGGACGAGCGAGTCCAATTGGACCCGTTGGACTTTTAATTGAGTAAAAAGTACATAAATTGAGTTTTTGTAATATAATCGTGTTGAAAAGCTCGTGAACAACTATATGAACCTCTAAAATTTGATAAAAACTAGTTTCGCGGTGATTTTTGTAGAGGTTTCGGACGAGTGAGTTTAAATAGGCCGTAAAAAACCGTTGGACTTTTAACACAGTAAAAAGTACATAAATTGAGTTTTTGCAATATAATTGTGGTTAAAAGCTCGTGAACAACTATATGAACTCCTAAAATTTGATTAACCTAGTTTCGTGGTGATTTTTGTAGAGATTTCTGACGAGCGGGTCTAAATGGGCCGTAAAATGAACCCTGTTGAGTGTGTAAAAGTTCTATTATTTACACCCTTTTTAACCCATATTTCTGCTGCATTCAAGCATCATTGCATTGCATTTAGGTCAGTTTACAGCAAAACATCACAAATATATTAAAGGCACGGATTCTACTAAAAGATGGTTAATTTTGCAGGTTGCTGCCATAGTAGACGGAGAAGGAGGGCGTAGGGCAGAGAAGCAGAAGAGCTGAACTGGACAAGCAGACAAAGAGAACGATGCTGCCATGGATCTGCCGTGACAGAATGACGACAGCAAGTTAACGGAGAGGAAAAGCAAAGTGGACCTCGATAGATAGAGAAAATTATGCTCGGCTGTCGTGTGAAAACCATATATTTTTCCAAGCCCCGGATTAAAAGATATGACAAGCCAAAGCTCAAGGAGAGGAAATCCCATGAAACAAGGAGGCGGCTGATAAGTAGGATACTTAGAGATTAAATCTTTATTAGAATCTTACTTTTAATTAAAGTTGTAATCCTTGTTACCTTAGAATACTTGAGCCCAAAGCTTATATAAGGGCATAGATTTTAACCTAGGGGATATCATACATCATACCCCATAACCGATAAAAAACCCCTCCGCCGTTTACCCGTCGTCAACATGTTCTAAAACCCTCCTAGGGCCACGGGTTGTTTTGTAAAGTAGTTGCAAGGGTTGTTTTGTTTTAGGATTTTCCAAGTTCAATAAAATAAACTTCAAGTTCTCTTATTTTGGTTTTAATATCTTGCAAGAGCATCGGGAGAGCATTGTGAGGTTATCTATTTACTTAGCATCGGGAGAGTTAAGTATACGAAAGAAATAAGAGCAAGTTCTCTAGTTTATAGTTGAACTATCTTGTGCCTAGGGATAGGGCAAGGTTAAGTGGCTAAGGAAGAATTCGTACACATCGGTGTTCATCCTTTGATTCATGCCGGGAGGTATCATCAAGACGTGATCATCGACAGACTTGGACCTAGGGATAGGCCAAGGCAGATCTGGGATTCTTGCCAAACTTGAATGTACTGAGTTGGTGTGTTGCTGCCGCGACGACCAACGGACAGCTGCCGCGACAGGCGCGACGACAGAACTGGAGTTCCTAAGCAATACAATACCTGCACTACTGAGCAATTCAATACCAGCCCATTCTCTCTATCTTGATTATTCTACTCTTTTATTTAAGTTTACTTTATTATTCTCGTGACAACTCTCAAATATTTCCTTTACTTCGTGCAGTGAAATTAGGTGAAGTTATTAGCCCAATCCCTGTGGAGACGATATCCGATACTTCGTATCACTTTACTACTTGCGTCGTGTACACTTGCACTACAATTGCGATAGACTCTTTTACACGCAACAAGTTTTTGACGCCGTTGCCGGGGATTGGCAACATAACTACACCTTTCTTTTATTGCGCTTTTCGTTTTTGTTTTTGTTTTTGTTTTTGTTTTAATTTTTCTTTTTCTATTTTTCATTAGTATTTTCGACTCTTGCTTTTCACGAGGTATTCTTGTTTATGCACAGATCTAAAAGAGGTGAAGATCCTGAGTATAAATTAGATCCGGAAATCAAACGTTCCTTCAATCTAAAGAAACAACTTCGCCACCTTTTAGACAGGAACGAGTACCTTGAGGAACAGCTAGAGAAGATGGCCCGTAATCCGCCCGCCGGTAGAGGTATACCGCCTGTCGAGGACCCGCCTGCGGCAGATGGACGACGGACCTGTCGTGACTACATGCTGAATGATCATGTAGAACTGGAGACCACACTGCCGGATATTGAAGTTGATAACTTTGAGCTTAAACCTGTCATGTTTAGTATGATCAACAATGCCAGACAGTTTAGTGGTGCTGTGACAGAAGATGCTAGGGAGCATCTCAAAACGTTCCAGGAGATCTGTGGTTCGTTTAGACTGCCAGGAGTTAATCCGGAGATACTGAGGCTTCGGTTATTTCCCCACTCATTAAGGGACAGAGCTAAAACTTGGTGGAATAAACTTACGCCGGGTTCAATTATGACTTGGGCAGATCTATCTCGTGAATTTTTATCTCGTTTTAATCCTTCGCATTTATCTGAGCGATTACGTAATGAAATTGCTACTTTTCAACAGGAAGATGACGAGCCGATGCACGAGGCCTGGGACAGATTTACTACTCTTCTTCGGAACTGCCCAATGCATGGATTCCCCGTCTAGAATCAGGTAACAAAGTTCTATAATGCTGCTAACTTACAAACTCGCATTCGAATTGATTCTGCGGCAAATGGACTATTATTGGATAAAGATCCAGATGAGGCATTGCAAGTTCTGAAAAATCTGGCCAAGAATGAGGAACAGTTTCCGACTGCAAGAAGAGGGGGTAAACGAGTACTTGCTGTCAAGGACTATGAAGCCGACAGCACGTTGAAATCACAGGTAGCATTCCTTACTAAAGCAATGAAAAGGTTATTGAATGATGATGGTCAACAAGGATTTGCTGTAGAGGAAGTATGTGATATCTGTGAGGGAAATCATAGTCAGGATGAGTGCCCAATACAAGTAGAAGAGGGAAAATATGTTGGAAATTACAACAAGACGAATTACAACTACAACAACTATAATCCCAATTGGAGGAAGGATCCCAAATTTTCTTGGAGTAATCCTAACAATGCCCTGAATCCTCAAGCACACAATCAGAATCAGGGAGGACCTAGATTGCTGACGCGACAGCAACTGCCGCAGCACCTGCCGCCGCAGCAGCTACAGCAGCCACCACCTGCCACGAGCAGTATATTGGAACAGACTCTGGCCACCTTTATGTCTCAGACTGGTACTTATATTGAAAATATGAATCAGTTTGTCAAGAAGACAGAGAATTTCATGGATAAGACAGAGATGAGGATGACGAATCATGAAGCTACTTTGAAATCTTTGGAGACACAAATGGGTCAGGTTTCTCAACATATTAAGCCGAGGCAGAATGGAGGATTCCCTAGCAATACTGAAAATGCTAGACCGCCCACACATGAGCAATGTAAGGCAATTACTACTAGGAGTGGGAAGAAATTACCAGGGCCGGAAAAAGAAGTTGAAAAAGCAAAGGAACTAGCCTTGGACCAACCTGCCGAGGAAGCTGCCCCGACAGGTAACAAACAGACTGCTGCCGATGAGCCTGTCACGACAGTAGAAGCGACAGAGGAGAAAAATGAAGAACATCATCCTCAGATTCGTATGCAGTGGGAAGGACGTATTGCTGATTACCGTCCCCCACCACCTTTTCCTCAACGGATACAGCAAACTAAGCAGGAATCTCAACTTAAAAAGATTTATGATATTTTTAAGCAGGTTCAAATTAATATTCCGCTGTTAGATGCCGTTAGGGAGATGCCCGGTTACGCCAAATTTCTCAAGAATGTCATGTCAAAAAATATAAATTTGGGGAATTTGAAACGGTAAGGATGGCAGATGGTTGTATGAGTATTCTTCATCGGCAGCCACCCCAGAAAAAGAAGGATCCAGGGAGCTTCATCATACCTTGTGTAATCGGAGACAAATATATGGGTAAGGCACTTTGTGATCTTGGTGCTAGTGTTAATTTAATGCCAAAGTCTATTTTTCAGAAATTAGGTATTGGAAAGGCGCGGCCCACGACAGTAACTCTGCAGCTGGCAGACCGCTCTTACGTTCATCCAGAGGGAAAGATTGAAGATATTCTAGTAAGAGTGGATAAGTTTATTTTTCCTGCTGACTTTCTTGTTTTAGATTGTGAGGCAGACGAAAACGCACCAGTCATCCTTGGGCGACCCTTCTTAGCCACGAGAAGATCACTGATTGATGTGGAGAAAGGAGAACTCACCATGCGAGTGAACGATCAAGAGATTAAGTTAAATGTTCTCCAAGCGATGAAACATGCTGATGTGGACGAGGAATGCAAGGCCATCATTGAAGTAACCCTTGATCATCCCTGCATTAGGTCGGGCTGTCATGATATAAAATTTGGTCACTGCTGCGACAACCACCTACAGGCCTGTCACGACAGCAACGACGACAGCACCGACGACAACAACTCCTCTGACCCCGATACATCTGTTACTGAAGATCAGGAGGAGGTAAACTGGTTAGGCCATCGTCCAGGTAAGTTATTCGAACCTTTGAATTACACTTCGGATAACCATTTAATCCAAAAGCCATCTACTATTGAACCACCTGCCTTAGAACTTAAGCCCCTGCTAGGGCAGCTAAAATATGCTTATCTTGGTTCAAATGACACGTTGCCCGTAATCATCTCTTCTAAGCTGCCGCAGGAACAGGAAGGACAGCTAATCGGCATGCTACGGCAGCACAAAAAGGCAATTGGATGGACGATAGCAGACATTCAAGGCATCAGTCTGGCGTTATGCATGCACAAAATCCTCCTCGAGGAAGATCATAAGCCGACTATTGATGCCCAAAGGCGGCTAAACCATGCGATGAAAGAGGTGGTGCGTAAAGAGATAATCAAATGGTTAGATGCTGGTATTATTTACGCCATCTCCGACAGCAAATGGGTGAGCCCGGTGCAATGTGTTCCAAAGAAAGGAGGAATGACCGTGGTGACCAACGAGAACAATGAGTTAATCCCAACCAGGACTGTGACCGGTTGGAGGGTTTGTATGGACTATCGGAAGCTTAACACAGCTACCCGAAAGGACCACTTTCCTTTACCCTTTATTGATCAAATGCTTGATAGATTAGCGGGTAAATCTTACTATTGTTTTCTTGATGGTTACTCAGGTTACAACCAAATTGCTATCGCACCGGAGGATCAAGAAAAGATGACTTTCACATGCCCCTACGGAACGTACGCTTTTAAGAGGATGCCGTTTGGACTATGTAATGCACCTGCCACCTTCCAAAGGTGTATGATGGCCATATTCTTCGATATGGTAGAGGACTTCCTTGAGATATTTATGGATGATTTTTCTGTCTTTGGAGACGATTTTGAGAGCTGCCTCGGCAACTTACAAAAGGTACTTGAAAGATGTGAAAAAGCAAATCTTGTTTTGAATTGGGAAAAATGCCACTTTATGGTGGATGAGGGGATAGTCCTTGGCCATAAGATTAGCTGCCCTGGGATAGAAGTCGACAGGGCTAAAATAGAAGTGATCGAGAAGCTGCCGCCGCCGACCACAGTCAAGGGCATTAGAAGTTTTTTAGGGCATGCTGGTTTTTATAGAAGATTCATTGCAAATTTCTCAAAACTCACCAAGCCCCTATGCCATCTTTTAGAGCAGAACCGACCCTTTGACTTTAATGATGAATGTACTGAAGCATTCAAGGTTCTGAAGGAAAAACTAGTAACAGCCCCCATAGTACAGCCACCAGACTGGACACAGCCATTTGAGATTATGTGTGATGCTAGTGACTATGCTATCGGGGCAGCACTTGGGCAGCGCAGAGATAAGTTGTTTCATGTCATATACTCTGCCAGCAAGACATTAAATGACGCCCAAGTGAACTACACTACCACAGAAAAGGAGCTATTAGTTGTGGTGTTCTCCATTGACAAGTTTCGTTCTTACATACTTGGGACGAAGGTAATAGTGCACACAGACCATTCTGCCCTGAAGTATTTGTTTGCAAAGAAGGATGCAAAACCTAGGTTGATACGGTGGATCTTGCTATTACAAGAATTCGATCTAGAAATCAAGGACAAAAAAGGGACAGAAAATCAGGTGGCAGACCACTTGTCAAGGTTGGAGAAGGGACAGAGTCTACCAATCGATGAGACAAACATACTGGAGACCTTCCCAGATGAGCAGCTCTTTGCTGCCGCGACAGCCATGGCGGCAGGTAAGTCTTCTGAACTCCCCTGGTATGCTGATTTCGTTAATTTTATAGTTAGCGGAATACTTCCTTCTGATCTTAATTATCAAGCCAGGAAGAGGTTCCAAAATGATGTCAAGCATTATTATTGGGATGAACCTCTTCTTTTCAAACTATGTGCAGATCAGGTTATAAGGAGGTGTGTACCGCAAGAAGAGCAAGAAGACATTCTCCATCACTGCCATGCTTCACAATATGGAGGTCACTTAGGAGGCAATAAAACTGCTGCCAAGGTGCTGCAGTCAGGGTTTTACTGGCCGACACTGTATAAAGATGCACAGGACTTTTACAAGAACTGTGACAGATGCCAGCGGACAGGTAACATCTCGAGGAGAAATGAGATGCCACTACAGAACATTCTGGAAGTCGAGATCTTCGACGTTTGGGGGATTGATTTTATGGGACCTTTCCCATGTTCATGTGGAAATCTATACATCCTCCTAGCAGTGGATTATGTCTCTAAGTGGGTTGAAGCTATCGCCACTCAAAAGAATGATGCCAAGACAGTCCAAAAGTTTCTACACAAAAACATTTTTTCTAGATTTGGCATCCCTAAGGCGATTATCAGTGATGAAGGGAGACATTTTGACAATAGGGTCATTGCTGCCGCCTTGAAGAAATATGGTGTCAAGCACAGGATCGCGACAGCATACCACCCACAGACCAATGGACAAGCTGAGATTTCTAATAGGGAAGTTAAGAACATTCTTGAGAAGATGGTGAAGCCAACTAGGAAAGATTGGTCTTTACTCCTTAATGATGCATTATGGGCATATAGGACAGCCTTTAAAACTCCATTGGGCATGTCTCCATACCGACTGATTTATGGGAAAACCTGTCATCTGCCTGTCGAGATAGAGCACAAAGCATATTGGGCAATCAAGGCAGTAAATTTGGACTTGGACAAGGCAGGCCAGAAAAGGCTGTTAGATCTGAACGAGCTTGAAGAAATACGGACAATGGCCTATGACAATGCAAGAATCTACAAGGAGAAAACTAAGAAGTGGCATGACAGGAAGTTGCTGCCACGACAGTTCTGCCCAGGGCAGCTTGTGTTGTTGTTCAATTCTAGACTGAAACTCTTCCCAGGAAAGCTAAAGTCTAGATGGTCTGGCCCGTTCCAAGTGGTACAAGTTTTTCCCCATGGTGCCATCACAATCCGATCATTAAAAGACGGGCACCAATTCAAAGTCAATGGACAGCGCCTCAAGCATTATCAGGGGACTGAAGCCCCAGGAATACAGGAAGTGGTTACTTTAGGAGATGCCCCACAAGGCATCCCTAATTTAACCTAAATTTTATTTTTATTTATTTTTATTATTTATTATTTATTAGGAAATTAGGTTTATTTTATTCGAATAATGTTTTTATATTTTCTGTTTTCAGCAAATAAAGGAGTCAAGAAGAAAAGAAGAAGTGACCCAAGCCCACCATCCATCCATCAGCCCAACAGAGCCCATTTATTGAAGCCTGTCGTTCCAGCTGCCGCCGCAGACACGGATAAGACAGGCTGTCAACAGACTGACACGGTAGACGCAGACGCGTAACAGACGCATAAATGCGTGGCAGACGCGTCAGACACGCCAAATCTCAACAGTCGTCCCGTTATTCCCGTCTGCCGTTACAACATTAAACGGACAGCAACTCTACCGCTATAAAACCCCGTTTTCATTTCCATTTTCATCACTTCTGCTTATTCTTACTTTCTTTCTCCTCTCGTTTTTATTTGTTTTCTTTATTTTCACAACCCTTGCAACTAAAATGTCTTCTAGACAGACCCGCTGCGGTGCTGCTTCAGCCTCTTCATCAGCAGCACCCACACCGTCGGCCTTCGCAATCAAGGAATTATGGGAAGAAAGAGGTTTTATCTACATCTGAAAGGCCCCGAACATGGGGCTTCGACCATTCATCGCGAGGGCAATACGAGCTCAACTATGGGAGCAGTTCGCAGAACAACCGGCAGAATTAAATGACACGTTAGTGAGGGAGTTCTATGCTGCTATCAACAACAAGATGGCGACATCCGTCACTGTCCGAGGAGTCAAGGTACCATTCACAGCTGACAGCATCAACCACATGTATGGCCTCTATTTTGGCCCCAACGAAGATGCTCATCAGCAATTTCTGGACACCCTCGACTCTGCCGCCTACGGAGCTGTCATGGCAGAAGTGACAGAGGAAGGAACGACATGGAACACGAGCAAAAAGAACCCCAACTCTGTCAAAAGGGGGCAGCTCCTTCCAGAAGCAAAGCTATGGAACGCTTTTATCAAGAAGCGTATCCTGCCGTCCTCCCATCACACGACGGTGGACCAGCAGCGGCTCGCCCTCATCCATTCGATCATGCAAGACCGGCCTATCAACGTGGGCCGTTATATGAGGGACAGCATCCTGGACTGCACATTTCGCTCCACCTCTCGCCTTTGCCTACCGTTCATGATCACTTCTCTCTGCCGCTGCGCTGCTGTCCCCGAGGCCACCAGCGACAAACTGGTCCAAGGCAGAGGCTGGACTGACAACAACATCACCAGCCTCATGGAGCTGATAGTCGCTACCCCCCTCTCCTCCTTCAACCCGGCTGCCTCCCCAGCAGAATCATCCGAGGAACCTGCCGATGAACCTGCCCATGAACCTGCCACAGCAGCCGCCCAGACCAACCAATCTGCCCAGATCCTCGCTGCAATACAACGGGTGGAAGACAGACAATTGGGGCTGATGACATGTAACGCCCCGGTTTTGGGCTTGGAAGTTTTGGGCGTTGACCGGTTCGGTCAAAGTGCGGTTCGAATCTATAAGGGTGAAATTAGGAAAGCCTAGTTCGGGTTGCATTAAAAATATGGAAAAATGTTCTAAAATCATATTTTAATATATATAAGTGAACTGTGAAATCAATTTTGAAAAATGAGGTTTGGAAGGGTGACATTTTGGCTAGTGACCAAAATGTAATTTTTGAAAGTTGCGTGACTGTTTTATAAAGGATTGAAACTTTGAATCTCTAAGGAGCTATTATTCCAAAAGGAGTTTCTCCAGATTTTTCTAAGATATTTTAATGTTTAATTCTGATTTTAAAGTTAAAGAAAAGTGGAGGGAAATCATTTTGGCTATCTTGTAACTAATTTTCCTATTTTCCCAATTTTCCTTTTTTCTCTCATTTTCTCTCAATCCAAACACTTTCTCTCCAGAGATTTCTTTCTGATTTTGTCACTCAAATCTATCTTTTCAATTCTCTTTGGATTCCTAATCATCTCTACAACAAAACCTTGAAATTTGCTATTTGGATTTTCAAGCTTTTTGGTTCTAAAAGGGAGAAAACTCAAGTTTGGAGGGGAGTCATCTTTGGATCCAAGTGGTGGTGATCCGGAAGCTTGATTTTGTGTTTCGGCAAGAGGCGAAACGGAATCGGTGAGTGGATTTTGGTTTTCGGCTTTGAAACCAATGTTTTGGAGGTTTGGGAGCTTAGTCTAAGTCTAAACAACTTTGCTAAGCTCAAGAGTAAGTTTCCGGAAACACTCTCTTGTTGAGGAACCATGTGATGGTTGGGTGCAATGTGTTTGTTGCATGTTTAAATTTTGTTTTTAAAGCATATCTAGCATGTGTGTTTGCTGAGATTATAAGCCATGTGTTTAAGGAAGCTCAAGGTTAGAGTTCCTTGTTTTTGAACATTGTATAAATGTTGTTTGATGCTTAAAGATGCATGATGTTTATGGCTTGGTTAAATGCTTTAAAACAGTTGATTATTGATGATATATGATGTATATTGGCAAGTGATGTTTTTGAAAAGGTTAAGGTCACTAAGGTGGTTAAAAGTCCTTGAGTGAGCCTAGTTTACTTAAGAACATCAAGGTGGTTAAAAGTCCTTGGATGGTTCTTGTTACGGACACAAAGGTGTTTAAAAGTCCTTGTGTGGTCCTTTCCAAGGTGTTTAAAAGTCCTTGGGGCCAAGGTGTTTAAAAGTCCTTGGGGTGATTTATATCATGGTGTTTAAAAGTCCATGGCCAAGGTGTTTAAAAGTCCTTGGGGCCAAGGTGTTTAAAAGTCCTTGGGGTGATTTATATCATGGTGTTTAAAAGTCCATGGCCAAGGTGTTTAAAAGTCCTTGGGGTCAAGGTGTTTAAAAGTCCTTGAGGTGAAACTTGTTAAGGACACAAAGGTGTTTAAAAGTCCTTGTGTGGTCCTTGCCATGGTGTTTAAAAGTCCATGGGCCAAGGTGTTTAAAAGTCCTTGGGGATAAGATCACAATGGTGTTTAAAAGTCCATGTGTGAGTCTTATGTTGATCTTGTTTTAAAGATGGTAATTATCACTTGTGGCCAATATGACATGTTATGATGTGAAGCATGAGATGCTTGTTTGAGATTGCTTGTGAGCATGTCTAAATGTATTTTGAAGTATGATTTATAAATGAGTTTTATAAATGCATTATTGTGTAGTTCTAAGGAGCTTTCCTCACTAAGCTTTTGCTTACGCTCTCTCTCTTTTCTTAAACCAATAATGCAGAGCATTAAAGTGCATTGAGGGCAGCAAGGAGGGCAAGCAACCAAGTGGAAGTTAAGCTCGTGTATGAGAAGGTTTTCTTAAACACTTTTTAGCTTTTGGCATTTGGCAATGGGGGACCTATGTTGATGTTTTGGGAGATGTTTGGAACTCCCTATGTTGGATTTATGTTGTTGTTAATGTTGGTTTTTGTAATTGGCCATTATGTGTTGGTTTGAAGGCCTTTGTGCATGGATGGTTGCTTGTGAGGAAGCATGCCTTTAGATTTGGGGCTTTTCATATATGTTGATCTAATGATGATTGGTTGATGCAAATATGTCTCTTGGATATTGTATGAGTTGCTGGTAAAGTTTGATAGCATTTGGAGCATGATTGGTTGGTCAATTGCATATTTAAGCAAGCATTTTTCTGCATTTTGTGCAGGCCGTATCGGAACAGTGCCTACCGTTTCGGAACGGGTGCCTCGAAGCAGCCCAGGCGTCCGAAACGGGTGACACCGTTCCGAAACGGAAAGGCTACTGTCAGCCCTCGTTTCGGTACGCGTTGCGGAACGGCCCCGCGTTTCGAAACGGGCTGTCTCCCGTTCCGGAACGCATGACCGTTGGGGGCTGACATGAGCAGTTATGTGTTTCAAAATGTTTGCATTTTGGTCCTGAAACTTGTATGTGCAATTGTATGAGTTTGGAATGTCCGTTTGAGCTGAAATTTGGCCGAGATGCATGAAACATGATTAATTTTAAGTTGGTAACTTTAATTTGGTTGAAGTCCTTATAATTATCAGCATTTACAATTTGGTCCCTAATGTTGTAATTTGTTCAATTGGGTCCCTGTTCGATCTCTGATGCTTATGATCTTTGAGTATGTTGTTTGAATGATCATAACTAGGGTTAATGTGCATCTAGACAAGTTTAAAAAGAAAAAAAAAGGTTCGTTAATCAAGGTTGACTTCCGGGTTGACTTTGGTTTTCCCCGTGTGACTTTCTTAATTCGGGTCAACCGTCTAGGCCGGGTTAAGGGGGTTACATTTGGTGGTATCAGAGCTGAGTTCTCGAGTAAATGGGAATGTGTATGTGAATGTTTAAAGTGTGTATGCTTTGTATGCTTGTTGAGTGAAAGCATGTTGAGTGGATTGCATGTATGTTGCAATTGAGACGTATGCTGTGATGAAGCATGTTGTGGGTACCCATTGCCAAATCAAAGCTAATGAAATGATGTTGTTTTTAATTGGAAATGAGCTTGAGTACTTGGATTGCTTACCTTGCTGGGCCTGACTTTGTTTATTTGCATTGTGATTGCATAGTTAGAGTATGGCACCTCGTAGAGAGTTGAGGAGTAATGAGCTTGAGTACGGCTCAGAATGAGAATGAAAATGAGGAGAACGTTGAGAGCGCGGTTTTACCTCCTCCACCTGGTGGTGGTGGTGCTGGGGCTGAGGAAGCTGGAGCTGCAGCTGGTGCTGAGGCTGCAGGACCTGAGGCTGGTCAGGGGCAAGCTGTTCCTGACATGACGGTGTTAATTCAAGCTATAGCTGGTGCTTTTCAAACAGCGGTAGCTGGAGCTCGTGGAGCTGGGCATCAGGAAGATGCTGGAGTTAGACTACCTTTGGAGCGTTTGTGTAGTCTGGGAGGGACTGAGTTCAGGGGTATGTCTGCTGAAAGTTCTGAGGCTTGGTTAGAGAGTACCAAGAGAATCTTGGGACAGATGAGTTGCACTGATGTGCAGAAGCTTGGCTGTGTTGTGTCCTTGCTGCAGAAGGATGCATATACGTGGTGGACAACCACTATTGCTGGGATGGCAGAAGCTGATGTGACTTGGACATTCTTTCAGAATGTGTTCAAGAGAAGGTATCTTGGTGTGAGGTACCTAGATGAAAAGAAGCGTGAGTTCATGTCTCTTACTCAAGGGAGCATGACGGTGGCTGAGTATGAGGTACAGTTTGTTCGACTCAGTCAATATGCACCTGAGCTTGTCCCGGATGAGCGGGCGAGATGTGAAAGGTTCCGTTATGGCTTAGTGACGGATGTGAAGATGTATGTGCTGGCTACCGAGTATGATGACTTTGATGTGTTGGTGGGCCGAGCTAAGGATATTGAGATGAACTTGGGTTTATCTGCTAAAGGTGCTGGTAAGCGAGCAGCTGAGTATAGTTCCGGTGGTGGACGGAACAAGAGGGGACATGATCAGAAGTATCAGTCCTCGGCTAAGCGAGGTGGTGGAGCACCTGCTCGGGGATGCAACGCTAGAGCTGATCCGAGTACCTATTGGATTTGTGGTTCTCATGGTCACATGAAACGTGATTGTCCTCGTGCTGTGAGGGAGGTGCAAGCTCCTGTTGCGGCAGCTGGGAATGGTTGCTGGAGCTGTGGATCTTTAGATCATTTGAGGCGTGATTGTCCTATGTTGGCTGGTGGCCAAGTTCGTGCTCCTATTGTTGCAGCACCGCAGAGAGGTCGTGGGCGCGGCCGTGGTAATTTCCAGCGGAGAGAGGAAGGTGGCCGAGGTGTGGCTCATGTTGTAGCTGTGCAGCCAGAGGGTGGTGGGCAGGCTAGAGTGTTTGCTCAGCGTGAGGGGAGGAATGACGCGGATGTGATCGCAGGTACCTTTACTCTGCAATCCTTGTCATTACTTTCCTTGATTGATTCTGGATCTACGCACTCTTACATATTGCGTGAGCATGCTGAATTGCTTGGTTTGCCTGTTGAGTCTTTGGATGTTGGTATGCGTGTCACTAGTTCTTTTGGTGAGACTGTTGTGACTCGAAAGCTGTATAGAAGGTGTCCTTTGGTTGTTCAAGATCATGTTTTTCATGTTGACCTCATGGAGTTACCTTTCTATGGTTTTGATGTAATCCTTGGTATGGATTGGCTTGCTGAGCATCGTGCTGTGGTGGATTGTGAAAATAAGCGAGTTTCGCTGAAGCTTGCGGATGATTATGAAGTTTTTGTGGTTGGTGAGAATGTGAAGTTTCTTGCCAATGTGGTGTCTACGTTGGAGGCGAGCCGAATGCTGAGGCAAGGCTGTGAAGCTTACCTAGCTTTTGTGATGAATCCTAGCTCTAAGGAGTTGCGGGTGCAAGATATCAGGGTTGTGCGAGAGTTTCCTGGTGTTTTTCCTGAGGAGTTGCCTGGTTTACCTCCTAATCGCGAGGTGGAGTTTGGAATTGAGCTGTATGAGAATACAACTCCTGTGTCCATTACTCCCTATAGGATGGCACCTAAGGAGCTGAAAGAGCTGAAGACGCAGTTGCAAGAGTTGCTTGAGCGTGGTTTCATTCGGCCGAGTGTGTCGCCTTGGGGTGCACCGGTCTTGTTCGTGAAGAAGAAGGATGGCACTATGAGAATGTGCATTGATTACCGTCAGCTGAACAAGTTGACTATCAAGAATCGATATCCTTTGCCGAGAATTGATGATCTCTTTGATCAATTTCGGGGAGCAGCTGTGTTCTCTAAGATTGACTTGAGGTCAGGGTATTACCAGTTGAAGGTGAAGGATGTGGATGTGCCTAAGACAGCTTTCAGAACAAGGTATGGGCATTATGAGTTCCTTGTGATGCCGTTTGGGTTGACAAATGCTCCTGCTGCTTTCATGGACATGATGAATCGTGTGTTTCATGAATACCTGGACAAGTTTGTTGTGGTGTTCATCGATGATATCCTCGTGTACTCGCGTACTGAGGAGGAGCACGAAGAGCATTTGAGGATTGTTTTGCAGGCTCTGTTGGAGAATCAGCTTTATGCTAAGCTGAGCAAGTGCGAGTTCTGGTTAAGTGAGGTGGTGTTTCTTGGGCATGTGGTTTCTGCTAAGGGGATTCGGGTTGATCCTCAGAAGGTTGAGGCGGTGATGAATTGGAAGGTTCCTAAGTCTGTTCACGAGGTTCGTAGTTTCCTTGGTTTGGCAGGATACTATCGGAGGTTTGTGGATGGGTTTTCTAAGATTGCTGCACCTTTGACAAAGTTGTTGCAGAAAGATGTTAAGTATGAGTGGACGGAGGCGAGGCAGCAGGCTTTTGAGAAGCTTAAGGCAGCTTTGACACAAGCTCCTATCTTGATTCAACCTGAATCAGGGAAAGAGTTTGTGGTGTATAGTGATGCATCCTATGTTGGTTTGGGATGTGTGTTGATGCAAGAGGGTAAGGTGGTGGCTTATGCATCGCGGCAGTTGAAGGTGCATGAGCGCAATTATCCTACGCATGACATTGAGCTGGCTGCAGTGGTTTTTGCTTTGAAGATCTGGAGACATTACCTGTATGGTGAGAAGTGTACTGTGTACACGGATCACAAGAGTTTGAGGTATCTGATGTCTCAGAAGGAGTTGAATCTCAGGCAGCGACGTTGGGTGGAGTTGCTCTAGGATTATGATTTGATGATTGAGTATCACCCTGGGAAGGCTAATGTTGTAGCGGATGCCTTGAGTAGGAAGGTAGCTGTTGAGCTGAGGGCTATGTTTGCCAGTTTGAGTATATCGCGTGATGGTGGTCTTGTTGCTGAGTTGCAAGTGAAACCATCTTTGGTTCAGTTGATCAAGGAAAAGCAGTTGCTGGATGATTCCTTGGTGCCGCATGTTCAGGATATCGCGGAGGGTAGACCTTCGGATTTCTGTTTTAATGGTGATGGAGTGTTGTGTTTTGGGAGTCGGATAGTGGTGCCTAATGATGCTGAGCTGAGGCGTGCTATTCTGACTGAAGGTCATAGTAGTCCTTTTGCTATGCACCCAGGTAGTACTAAGATGTATCGAGATCTTCGTGGTGAGTACTATTGGGTGGGTTTGAAAAAGGATGTTGCGGAGTTTGTGAGCAAGTGTATGGTGTGTCAGCGAGTTAAGGCTGAGCATCAGTTTCCTTCAGGGTTGTTGCAACCGTTGAGTATCCCTGAGTGGAAGTGGGAGAGGGTTACCATGGATTTTGTATCTGGTTTACCTTTGTCACCATCGAAGAAGAATTCGGTGTGGGTGATTGTGGATCGCCTGACGAAGTGTGCGTATTTCTTGCCTGTGCATACTACGTTTTCTTTGGATAAGCTTGCGGAGCTGTACATTGCTGAGATTGTGCGGCTGCATGGTGTGCCTAAGTCGATTGTGTCGGATAGGGATCCGAGGTTCACATCGCGGTTCTGGCAGTGTTTGCATCAAGCTCTGGGTACGAGGTTGAATTTCAGTACATCCTATCATCCTCAGTCGGATGGTCAGTCTGAGCGTGTTATCCAGATTTTGGAGGATATGTTGAGGTGCTGCGTGATTGAGTTTCAGGGCTCTTGGGAGAAGCATTTGCCCTTGGTTGAGTTTGCTTATAACAATAGTTATCAGGCGAGCATTCAAATGGCACCTTATGAGGCTTTGTACGGGAGGAAGTGTAGGACTCCTCTTTGTTGGGCTGAAACGGGTCAAAAGTTGGTTTCGATGCCGGTTTTGTTGAAAGGAACCACTGAGAAGGTGAAGCTCATTTGTGAGCGGTTGAGGGCAGCTTCTGATCGGCAGAAGTCTTACGCGGATTTGAAGCGTAAGGAGATAGAGTATGCGGTGGGTGACCGTGTGTTTTTGAAAGTCTCGCCTTGGAAGAAGGTGATGAGGTTTGGCCGGAAGGGCAAGTTGAGCCCTAGGTACATTGGACCATACGAGGTGGTTGAGCGTGTGGGTCCTGTTGCATACAGGTTGAGGTTACCTCAAGAGTTGGAGAAGATTCATGATGTGTTCCATGTTTCTATGCTCCGGAAGTATAGATCTGATCCTTCGCATGTGTTGCCTGTGGAGGAAGTGGAATTGAATCCAGATTTGACCTATGATGAGGAACCGGTGAAGGTTCTGGATTCGGATAGCAAGGTTCTTCGTGGCAAGACCATAGAGTTGGTAAAGGTGTTGTGGAAGCACCGCGGTGTTGAGGAAGCCACGTGGGAGCGAAAGGATGACATGCTGAAGCAGTTTCCTTATCTCTTTCCTTCAGGTAAATTTCGAGGACGAAATTTCTTAAGGGGGGAGAGTTGTAACGCCCCGGTTTTGGGCTTGGAAGTTTTGGGCGTTGACCGGTTCGGTCAAAGTGCGGTTCGAATCTATAAGGGTGAAATTAGGAAAGCCTAGTTCGGGTTGCATTAAAAATATGGAAAAATGTTCTAAAATCATATTTTAATATATATAAGTGAACTGTGAAATCAATTTTGAAAAATGAGGTTTGGAAGGGTGACATTTTGGCTAGTGACCAAAATGTAATTTTTGAAAGTTGCGTGACTGTTTTATAAAGGATTGAAACTTTGAATCTTTAAGGAGCTATTATTCCAAAAGGAGTTTCTCCAGATTTTTCTAAGATATTTTAATGTTTAATTCTGATTTTAAAGTTAAAGAAAAGTGGAGGGAAATCATTTTGGCTATCTTGTAACTAATTTTCCTATTTTCCCAATTTTCCTTTTTTCTCTCATTTTCTCTCAATCCAAACACTTTCTCTCCAGAGATTTCTTTCTGATTTTGTTACTCAAATCTATCTTTTCAATTCTCTTTGGATTCCTAATCATCTCTACAACAAAACCTTGCAATTTGCTATTTGGATTTTCAAGCTTTTTGGTTCTAAAAGGGAGAAAACTCAAGTTTGGAGGGGAGTCATCTTTGGATCCAAGTGGTGGTGATCCGGAAGCTTGATTTGGTGTTTCGGCAAGAGGCGAAACGGAATCGGTGAGTGGATTTTGGTTTTCGGCTTTGAAACCAATGTTTTGGAGGTTTGAGAAGCTTAGTCTAAGTCTAAACAACTTTGCTAAGCTCAAGAGTAAGTTTCCGGAAACACTCTCTTGTTGAGGAACCATGTGATGGTTGGGTGCAATGTGTTTGTTGCATGTTTAAATTCTGTTTTTAAAGCATATCTAGCATGTGTGTTTGCTGAGATTATAAGCCATGTGTTTAAGGAAGCTCAAGGTTAGAGTTCCTTGTTTTTGAACATTGTATAAATGTTGTTTGATGCTTAAAGATGCATGATGTTTATGGCTTGGTTAAATGCTTTAAAACAGTGGATTATTGATGATATATGATGTATATTGGCAAGTGATGTTTTTGAAAAGGTTAAGGTCACTAAGGTGGTTAAAAGTCCTTGAGTGAGCCTAGTTTACTTAAGAACATCAAGGTGGTTAAAAGTCCTTGGATGGTTCTTGTTACGGACACAAAGGTGTTTAAAAGTCCTTGTGTGGTCCTTTCCAAGGTGTTTAAAAGTCCTTGGGGCCAAGGTGTTTAAAAGTCCTTGGGGTGATTTATATCATGGTGTTTAAAAGTCCATGGCCAAGGTGTTTAAAAGTCCTTGGGGCCAAGGTGTTTAAAAGTCCTTGGGGTGATTTATATCATGGTGTTTAAAAGTCCATGGCCAAGGTGTTTAAAAGTCCTTGGGGTCAAGGTGTTTAAAAGTCCTTGAGGTGAAACTTGTTAAGGACACAAAGGTGTTTAAAAGTCCTTGTGTGGTCCTTGCCATGGTGTTTAAAAGTCCATGGGCCAAGGTGTTTAAAAGTCCTTGGGGATAAGATCACAATGGTGTTTAAAAGTCCATGTGTGAGTCTTATGTTGATCTTGTTTTAAAGATGGTAATTATCACTTGTGGCCAATATGACATGTTATGATGTGAAGCATGAGATGCTTGTTTGAGATTGCTTGCGAGCATGTCTAAATGTATTTTGAAGTATGATTTATAAATGAGTTTTATAAATGCATTATTGTGTAGTTCTAAGGAGCTTTCCTCACTAAGCTTTTGCTTACGCTCTCTCTCTTTTCTTAAACCAATAATGCAGAGCATTAAAGTGCATTGAGGGCAGCAAGGAGGGCAAGCAACCAAGTGGAAGTTAAGCTCATGTATGAGAAGGTTTTCTTAAACACTTTTTAGCTTTTGGCATTTGGCAATGGGGGACCTATGTTGATGTTTTGTGAGATGTTTGGAACTCCCTATGTTGGATTTATGTTGTTGTTAATGTTGGTTTTTGTAATTGGCCATTATGTGTTGGTTTGAAGGCCTTTGTGCATGGATGGTTGCTTGTGTAGGAAGCATGCCTTTAGATTTGGGGCTTTTCATATATGTTGATCTAATGATGATTGGTTGATGCAAATATGTCTCTTGGATATTGTATGAGTTGCTGGTAAAGTTTGATAGCATTTGGAGCATGATTGGTTGGTCAATTGCATATTTAAGCAAGCATTTTTCTGCATTTTGTGCAGGCCGTATCGGAACAGTGCCTACCGTTTCGGAACGGGTGCCTCGAAGCAGCCCAGGCGTCCGAAACGGGTGACACCGTTCCGAAACGGAAAGGCTACTGTCAGCCCTCGTTTCGGTACGCGTTGCGGAACGGCCCCGCGTTTCGAAACGGGCTGTCTCCCGTTCCGGAACGCATGACCGTTGGGGGCTGACATGAGCAGTTATGTGTTTCAAAATGTTTGCATTTTGGTCCTGAAACTTGTATGTGCAATTGTATGAGTTTGGAATGTCCGTTTGAGCTGAAATTTGGCCGAGATGCATGAAACATGATTAATTTTAAGCTGGTAACTTTAATTTGGTTGAAGTCCTTATAATTATCAGAATTTACAATTTGGTCCCTAATGTTGTAATTTGTTCAATTGGGTCCTTGTTCGATCTCTGATGCTTATGATCTTTGAGTATGTTGTTTGAATGATCATAACTAGGGTTAATGTGCATCTAGACAAGTTTAAAAAGAAAAAAAAGGGTCGTTAATCAAGGTTGACTTTCGGGTTGACTTTGGTTTTCCCCGTGTGACTTTCTTAATTCGGGTCAACCGTCTAGGCCGGGTTAAGGGGGTTACATGACATTCATCCGGGATTTCGCCAACTCGACGGTAAATTTCATTACCAACACTTTAAATTATCCCGATGTTAATTTCCCCACCTTCCCTGCCCACTATTTCCACATCCCCTCCTCTGTCCACACACCTACGCCACCTGCCTCCCCCCATGCACACTCTGCTGCTTCCACCCCATCACCTACTCAGCCGGCAGCTGGCAGTCCAACGGCCGAAACCTCCGCCCGAGGAACGAAGCGACCTGCCTCACATGACATCGAGACAGACCCTCATATTAGGAGGAATTTGGAGAGAGAGTTCACGCCTGTCAAGAGGCAGAAACACGTGGCGGACAGAAAACTAATGCCCAAGGCCAGCACAACCGGCAGCAGCAGCACTTGGGATAGTGGCAGCAGCTCAGACATCCAGGTCGTGGAGCAACCTATCCAGCCAGCCCCACCGACCAGACGCCGCCGCCAGATCCGTGTCAGCAGCAGCAGTGAAGACAGCGATTAAAATTTAAGTCTTTATTTTCTTTTTATTGATGCCTGCTTATTTATATTTTGTGATGTATCTGCCTTCATTCTGCCTGTCATTTGCATTGAGGGCAATGCAACCCTCGAGTTTGGGGGTGGCAACCCTCCATTTTAATGGAGTCTTAGTACATCCCTTTAATTAATTGTTGTGTCTTTTATTTATTTCTCTTAAAAAAACTGAAAAGATTAAACTGTTGGCTTAAAACTGTGAAGTAAACTTACCTGTCATGACAGCTCTGTCGTGGCAGCATCTTTAGGACAGTTTAAGGAGAAGTTTAGAGTCTTTCTATAGTTCTGAAAACTTCAACACCATTGTGACCGTTATACTGCTTAGATTTCTTTTAGCCAAACTAGAATAGGAAGCTTAGCACTTGAATAGCCCCTAGAGGTGCCTAACACTGGCTCTAGGAAAGAAGTTTAGCAAAATAGACTCAATAGCCCTAGAGGTGCCCGAAACCGGCTCTAGGAAGTTAGCTAGAGGTGCCCGAAACCGGCTCTAGTGAAACTTTAGCTTGAAAAATAAAAATCAAGTCAAAACAGAAAATCAAAGAAGCGTGAAAATGTGCCTTCAAAAAGATAAAATTTGGCATAAAAATTCAAGTTAAGAGTTGAATATTCTAGTGAAATTAAGAGAGTTTTGGCATATAACTGTTCACAAGCATGCACACACTGCACAAGGACTATAGGGAGATTCCGGACAGATGCTAATCTTTCCGACAGGTTGCTGCCGTTACAGAGAATGAGCGACGGGTAAGGGACAGTTCACTGTTTGAAGGCCAACACAAAAAAAATTTATATTCTTTTTTCTTTTAGGTCTTAGTTGCTTGAGGGCAAGCAAAAACTTGAGTTTGGGGGTGTGTTGAGTGTGTAAAAGTTCTATTATTTATACCCTTTTTAACCCATATTTCTGCTGCATTCAAGCATCATTGCATTGCATTTAGGTCAGTTTACAGCAAAACATCACAAATATATTAAAGGCACGGATTCTACTAAAAGATGGTTAATTTTGCAGGTTGCTGCCATAGTAGACGGAGAAGGCGGGCGTAGGGCAGAGAAGCAGAAGAGCTGAACTGGACAAGCAGACAAAGAGGACGATGCTGCCATGGATCTGCCGTGACAGAATGACGACAGCAAGTTAACGGAGAGGAAAAGCAAAGTGGACCTCGATAGATAGAGAAAATTATGCTCGTCTGTCGTGTGAAAACCATATATTTTTCCAAGCCCCGGATTAAAAGATATGACAAGCCAAAGCTCAAGGAGAGGAAATCCCATGAAACAAGGAGGCGGCTGATAAGTAGGATACTTAGAGATTAAGTCTTTATTAGAATCTTACTTTTAATTAAAGTTGTAATCCTTGTTACCTTAGAATACTTGAGCCCAAAGCTTATATAAGGGCATAGATTTTAACCTAGGGGATATCATACATCATACCCCATAACCGATAAAAAACCCCTCCGCCGTTTACCCGTCGTCAACATGTTCTAAAACCCTCCTAGGGCCACGGGTTGTTTTGTAAAGTAGTTGCAAGGGTTGTTTTGTTTTAGGATTTTCCAAGTTCAATAAAATAAACTTCAAGTTCTCTTATTTTGGTTTTAATATCTTGCAAGAGCATCAGGAGAGCATTGTGAGGTTATCTATTTACTTAGCATCGGGAGAGTTAAGTATACGAAAGAAATAAGAGCAGGTTCTCTAGTTTATAGTTGAACTATCTTGTGCCTAGGGATAGGGCAAGGTTAAGTGGCTAAGGAAGAATTCATACACATCAGTGTTCATCCTTTGATTCACGCCGGGAGGTATCATCAAGACGTGATCATCGACAGACTTGGACCTAGGGATAGGCCAAGGCAGATCTGGGATTCTTGCCAAACTTGAATGTACTGAGTTGGTGTGTTGTTGCCGCGACGACCAACGGACAGCTGCCGCGACAGGCGCAACGACAGAACTGGAGTTCCTAAGCAATACAATACCTGCACTACTGAGCAATTCAATGCCAGCCCATTCTCTCTATCTTGATTATTCTACTCTTTTATTTAAGTTTACTTTATTATTCTCGTGACAACTCTCAAATATTTCCTTTACTTCGTGCAGTGAAATTTGGTGAAGCTATTAGCCCAATCCCTGTGGAGACGATATCCGATACTTCGTATCACTTTACTACTTGCGTCGTGTACACTTGCACTACAATTGTGATAGACTCTTTTACACGCAACAAACCCACTGAACTTTTAACTAAGTAAAAAGTACAAAAATTGAGTTTTTGCAATATAATCGTGTTGAAAAGCTCGTTGTCAACTATATCAACTCCTAAAATTTGATTAAAACTAGTTTTGCGGTCCTTTTTGTAGAGGTTTCAGACTAGCGGGTCTAAATAGGCCGTAAAATGAACCCATTGGACTTTTAACTTAGTAAAAAGTACAGAAATTGAGTTTTTGCAATATAAACGTGTTGAAAAGCATGTAGTCAACTATATTAACTCCTAAAATTTGATTAAAACTAGTTTTGCGGTCATTTTTGTAGATGTTTCGGACGAGCTGGTTTAAATGGGCCTTAAAATGGACCCGTTGGACTTTTAATTGAGTAAAAAGTACAGAAATTGAGTTTTTGTAATATAATTGTGTTGAAAAGCTCCTAAAGAACTATATGAACTCTAAAAATTTGAGTAAAACCAGTTTCGCGGTGATTTTTGTACAGGATTCAGACGAGCGGGTCTAAATGTGCCGTAAAATGGACCCGTTGTTCTTTTACCTAAGTAAAAAGTACAAAAATTGAGTTTTTGCAATAAAATCGTGTTGAAAAGCTCGTATTCAACTATATCAACTCCTAAAGATTGATTAAAACTAGTTTTGCGGTCATTTTTGTAGAGGTTTCGTACGTGCAGATCTAAATGGGCCGTAAAATGGACTCGATGGACTTTTAACGTTGTAAAAAGTATAGAAATTGAGTTGTTGTAATATAATCGTGTTTAAAAGCTCGTTATCAACTATATGAACTCCTAAAATTTGATTAAAACTAGTTTTGCGGGAATTTTTGTAGAGGTTTCAGACGAGTGGGTCTAAATGGGCCGTAAAATGAACCCGTTAGACTTTTAACTGAGTAAAAAGTACATAAATTTTTTTTTTGCAATATAATCATGTTGAAAAGCTCGTAGTCAGCTATATGAACTCCTAAAATTTAATTAAAACTAGTTTTGCGGTCCTTTTTGAAGAGGTTTCGGAAGAGCAGGTCGAACTGGACCGTAAAATGAACATGTAGTTCTTTTAGCTGAGTAAAAAGTACAGAAATTGAGTTTTTGCAATAATATCGTGTTGAAAAGCATGTAGTCAACTATATGAACTCCAAAAATTTGATTAAAACAAGCTTTGCGATCATTTTTGTAGAAGTTTCGGACGAGAGGGACTAAATGGACCCGTTGGGCTTTTAACTGAGTAAAAGGTACAGAAATCAAGTGTTTGTAATATAATCGTGTTGAAAAGCTAGTGAACAACTTTACGAACCCCGAAAATTTGGTTAAAACTCGTTCCGCTGTGATTTTTGTAGATATTTCGGACGAGCGGGTCTAAATGCGTCGTAAAATGGACCCGTTGGACTTTTAACATAATAAAAAGCACAGAAATCGAGTTTTTGCAGTATAATAGTGTTGTAAAGCTCGTAGTCAATGATAACAAATCTTAAAATTTGATTAAAACTAGTTTTGCGGTCATTTTTGTAGAGGTTTCGGACGAGCGGGTCTAAATGGGCTGTAAAATGGACCCGTTGGAGTTTTAATTGAGTAAAAAGTACATAAAATGTGTTTTTACAATATAATCATGTTAAAAGCTTGTAATCAACTATATGAACTCCTAAAATTTTATTAAAACTAGTTTCGCGGTCCTTTTTGAAGAGGTTTCGGACGAGCGAGTCTAAATGGTCCGTAAAATGGACCCGTTGGACTTTTAACTGAGTAAAAAGTACAAAAATTGAGTTCTTGCAATGTAATCGTGTTGAAAATCATGTAGTCAACTATATGACCTCCTAAAATTTGATTAAAACTAGTTTTGCGGTCATTTTTTAGAGACTTCGGACGAGCGGGTCAAAATGGACCCGTTGGACTTTTAATTGAGTAAAAGTACAAAAATCGAGTTTTTGTAATATAATCGTGTTGAAAAGCTCGTGAAAAACTTTATGAACTCCGAAAATTTGGTTAAAACTCGTTTCGCGGTGATTTTTGTAGAGGTTTTAGACGAGCGGGTCTAAATGCGTCATAAAATGGACCCGTTGGAGTTTTAACTGAGTAAAAAGTACAGAATTCGCGTTTTTGCAATATAATCGTGTTGAAAAGCTCGTAATTAACTATATCAAATCCTAAATTTTGAGTAAAACTATTTTTGCGGTAATTTTTGTAGAGGTTACGGACGAGCGGGTCTAAATGGGCCGTAAAATGGACCCGTTGGAGTTTTAATTGAGTAAAAAGTACATAAATTGTGTTTTTGCAATATAATCGTTTTGAAAAGCTCGTATTCAACTATATGAACTCTTAAAGTTTGATTTAAACTAGTTTTGCGGTCATTTTTGTAGAGGTTTCGGACGAGCGGGTCTAAATGGGTCGTAAAATGGACCCGTTGTTCTTTTACCTAAGTAGAAAGTACAAAAATTGAGTTTTTGCAATAAAATCGTGTTGAAAAGCTCGTGTTCAACTATATCAACTCCTAAAGATTGTTTAAAACTAGTTTTGCGGTCATTTTTGTAGAGGTTTCATACGAGCGGATCTAAATGGGTCGTAAAATGGACCCGATGGACTTTTAACTCTGTAAAAAGTACAGAAATTGAGTTGTTGTTATATAATCTTGTTGAAAAGCTCGTTATCAACTATATGAACTCCTAAAATTTGATTAAAACTAGTTTTGCTGGGATTTTTGTAGAGGTTTCAGACGAGTGGGTCTAAATGGGCCGTAAAATGAACCCGTTAGACTTTTAACTGAGTAAAAAGTACATAAATTGTGTTTTTGCAATATAATCATGTTGAAAAGCTCGTAGTCAGCTATATGAATTCCTAAAATTTAATTAAAACTAGTTTCGCGGTCCTTTTTGAAGAGGCTTCGGACGAGCGGGTCTAACTAGACCGTAAAATGAACCTGTAGTTCTTTTAACTGAGTAAAAAGTACAAAAATTGAGTTTTTGCGATAATATCATGTTGAAAAGCATGTAGTCAACTATATGAACTCCAAATATTTGATTAAAACAAGCTTTGTGGTCATTTTTGTAGAGGTTTCGGATGAGCGGGTCTAAATGGACCCGTTGGGCTTTTAATTGAGTAAAAAGTACAGAAATCGAGTTTTTGTAATATAATCGTGTTGAAAATCTCATGAACAACTTTATGATCTCCGAAAATTTGGTTAAAACTCGTTTCGCGGTGATTTTTGTAGAGGTTTCAGACGAGCGGGTCTAAATGCGTCATAAAATGGACCCGTTGGAGTTTTAACTGAGTAAAAAGTACAGAATTCACGTTTTTGCAATATAATCGTGTTGAAAAGCTCGTAATCAACTATAACAACTCCTAAATTTTGTTAAAACTATTTTTGCGGTAATTTTTGTAGAGGTTACGGACGAGCGGGTTTAAATGGGCCGTAAAATGGACCCGTTGGAGTTTTAATTGAGTAAAAAGTACATAAATTGTGTTTTTACAATATAATCGTGTTAACAAGCTTGTAATCAACTATATGAACTCCTAATTTTATTAAAACTAGCTTCACGGTCCTTTTGAAGAGGTTTCGGATGAGCTAGTCTGAATGGGCCGTAAAATGGACCCGTTGGACTTTTAACTGAGTAGAAAGTACAGAAATATAGTTTTTGGAATATAATCGTGTTGTAAAGCTCATGAACAACTTTATGAACTCCGAAAATTTGGTTAAAACTCGTTATGCGGTGATTTTTGTAGAGGTTTCGGACTATCGGGTCTAAATGGGTCGTAAAATGGACCCGTTGGACTTTTAACTGAGTAAAAAGTACATAAATTGAGTTTTTGCAATGTAATCGTGTTGAAAAGCTCGTAGTCAACTATAACAACTCCTCAAATTTGATTAAAACTAGATTTGCGGACCATTTGTAGAGGTTTCGTACGAGCGAGGATAAATGGGTCGTAAAATGGAGCCGTTGGAGTTTTTACAATTTAATCGTGTTGAAAAGCTCATAATCAACTATATGAACTCCTAAAATTTTATTAAAACTAGTTTTGCAATCCTTTTTGTAGAAGTTTCAGATGAGCGGGTCTAAATTGGACGCAAAATGGACTCGTTGAACTTTTAACCAAGTAAAAAGTACAAAAATTGAGTTTTTGCAATATAATCGTGTTGAAAAGCTCGTAGTCAACTATATGAACTCCTAAAGTTTGATTAAAACTAGTTTTACGTTCATTTTTGTAGAGGTTTCGTACGAGTGAATCTAAATGAGTCGTAAAATGGACCCGTTGGACTTTTAATTGAGTAAAAAGATCAGAAATTGAGTTTTTGTAAAATAATTGTGTTGAAAAGCTCGTGAACAACTATATGAACTCCTAAAATTTGATTAAAACTAGTTTCACGGTGATTTTTGTAGATGTTTCGGACGAGCAGGTCTAAATGGGCCGTAAAATGGACCCGTTAGACTTTTAACTGACTAAAAAGTACAAAAATTTTTGTTTCTTTAATATAATAGTGTTGAAAAGCTCGTGGTCAACTATATCAACTCCTAAAATTTGATGAAAACTAGTTTCGCGGTCCTTTTTTAGGAGGTTTCGAACGAGCAAGTCTAACTGGGCCGTAAAATAGACCCGTTGGACTTTTAACTGAGTAAAAAGTACAGAAATTGAGTTTTTACAATATAATCGTGTTCAAAAAAAGCTCGTGATCAACTATATGAACTCCTAAAATTTGATTAAAACTAGTTTCGCGGTCCTTTTTGAAGAGGTTTCGGACGAGTGGGTCTAACTGGCCCGTAAAATGGACCATTGGACTTTTAACTGAGTAAAAAGTACAGAAATTGAGTTTTTGCAATAATATCATGTTGAAAAGCATATAGTCAACTATATGAACTCCTAAAATTTGATTAAAACTAGTTTTGTGGTTATTTTTGTAGAGGTTTCAAATGAGCGAGTCTAAATGGATCCGTCGGACTTTTAATTGAGTAAAAAGTACAGAAATCGAGTTTTTGTAATATAATCGTGTTAAAAAGCTCGTGAACAACTTTATGAACTCCAAAAATTTGGTTAAAACTCGTTTCGCGATGATTTTTGTAGAGGTTTCGGACGAGCGGGTCTAAATGCGTCGTTAAATGGACCCGTTGGACTTTTAATTGAGTAAAAAGTACAGAAAATGACTTTTTGCAATATAATCGTGTTGAAAAGCTCGTAGTCAACTATAACAACTCCTAAAATTTGATTAAAACTAGTTTTGCGGTCATTTTTGTAGAGGTTTCTAACGAGCAGGTCTAAATGGGTCGTAAAATGGACCCGTTGGAGTTTTAATTGAGTAAAAAGTACATAAATTGTGTTTTTACAATATAATCATGTTAAAAAGCTTGTAATCAACTATATGAACTCCTAAAATTTTATTAAAACTAGTTTCGCGGTCCTTTTTGAAGAGGTTTCGGACGAGCGAGTCTAAATGGGTCGTAAAATGGACCCATTGGATTTGAACTGAGTAGAAAGTACAGAAACTGAGTTTTGCAATATAATCGTGTTAAAAAGCTCGTAGTCAACTATATGAACCCCTAAAATTTTATTAAAACTAGTTTTGCGTTCATTTTTGTATTGGTTTCGGACGAGCGGGTCCATATGGACCCGTTGGACTTTTAATTGAGTAAAAAGTACATAAATTGAGTTTTTGTAATATAATCGTGTTGAAAAGCTCGTGAACAACTATATGAACTCCTAAAATTTGATTAAAACTAGTTTCGCGGTGATTTTGTAGATGTTTCGGACGAGCGGGTCTGAATGGGCCGTAAAATGGACCCTTTGGACTTTTTACATAGTAAAAAGTACAGAAATTGAGTTTTTGCAATATAATCGTGTTAAAAAGCTCGTAGTCAACTATAACAACTCCTAAAATTTGATTAAAACTAGTTTTGCAGTTCTTTTTGTAGAGGTTTCGTACGAGCGTGTCTAAATGGGCCGTAAAATGGACCCGTTGAAATTTTAATTGAGTAAAAAGTACTAAAATTGTGTTTTTACAATATAATCGTGTTGAAAAGCTCGTGATTAACTATATGAACTCCTAAAATTTTATTAAAAATAGTTTTGCGGTCCTTTTTTAAGAGGTTTCGGACGAGCGAGTCTAAATGGGGCAGTAAAATGAAACCGTTGGACTTTTAACTGTGTAGAAAGTACAAAATTGAGTTGTTGTAGTATAATCGTGTGGAAAAGCTCGTGAACAACTATATGAACTCCTAAAATTTGATTGAAACTAGTTTCGCGGTGATTCTTTTAGAGGTTTCGGACGAGCGGGTCTAAATGAGCCGTAAAATGGACCCGTTGGACTTTTAACTGTGTAAAAAGTACAAAAATTGAGTTTTTGTAATATAATCGTTTTGAAAAGCTCATGAACAACTATATGAACTCCTACAATTTGATAAAAACTAGTTTCGCGGTGATTTTTGGAGAAGTTTCAGAAGAGCGGGTCTAAATGGGCCGTAAAAAGAACCCGTTGGACTTTTAACATAGTAAAAAGTACATAAATTAAGTTTTTGCAATATAATTGTGTTGAAAAGCTCGTGAACAACTATATGAACTCCTAAAATTTGATTAACATAGTTTTGTGGTGATTATTGTAGAGGTTTCTGATGAGCGTGTCTAAATGGGCAGTAAAATGAACCCGCTAACTTTTGACTGAGTAAAAAGTACAAAAATTGAGTTTTTGCAATATAATCGTGTTGAAAAGCTCGTATTAAACTATATAAACTCCTAAAATTTGATTAAAACTAGTTTTGCTGTCCTTTTTGTAGAGGTTTCGGACTAGCGGGTTTAAATAGGCCGTAAAATGAATCCGTTGGACTTTTAACTTAGTAAAAAGTACAGAAATTGTGTTTTTGCAATATAACCGTGTTGAAAATCATGTAGTCAACTATATTAACTCCTAAAGTTTGATTAAAACTAGTTTTGCGGTCATATTTGTAGATGTTTCGGACGAGCTGGTTTAAATGGGCCGTAAAATGGACCCGTTGGACTTTTAATTGAGTAAAAAGTACATAAATTGAGTTTTTGTAATATAATTGTGTTCAAAAGCTCCTAAAGAACTATATGAACTCCTAAAGTTTGAATAAAACTAGTTTCGCGGTGATTTTTTGTTGAGTTGAGAGGAGCTCGATTCGTGGTGGAGAGGTGGATTTTTGGGTGGATTTGGTGTGGAAGCTAAAATGATAGTTGACACAATGAATTATAGTGGTTCAACCTTCTAACCAAGGTCTACATCCACTACCTTAGCTCCCCAATAAGGATTTCCAGTCAATCCACTATTGATTCGTCCCCTTTTCTAGGCTTAGGAGGAAACCCTTATACACCGATCAAGCATTCTACCCAAAGCCTTGATCGAAACCCTCTTGACAAAGAGAAACAATAAGCAAACTTAAATCCCTCTAATAGATATTTGTTTGCACAATTTAGCACTCACCCAAAACCTAAAACACTTGAGCAAATTTGACAATTTTGGCTCACTAGTGTTTGTCTATACAATAAATGACAATTTAAGCTCTAAGACAATTCTTGATCATTTGTTGATTGACAATATTAGCATTAGCCTTTACTTGATGCTTGGAGGTCCCTTTTATACTCCTTGATGAGTTTATAGTCGTTGCTAGCCATTGGGGTTGAATTGAAGCCATTGAGGACTTTAATCCCCACCATAAATGCAGTTCTGTAGCTCACCATTTCGAAACGCTCGAACCCGTTTCGAAACACCCTTTAAGTAGAAAGAGCCGTTGCAGTCTGACAAGGCACTCGTTTCGGAACGCCCCTATCGGTTTCGGAACACGTATCGAAATGCTTTAGACTCGTAACTAAACGCCCTGCATTTAAATGTTAGTTGGGAAATAGACATTGGGGTTTATGACCGTTGTGGTCGAAGCCACGTAGGCGTATCGAAACGGCATAGCCCATTTCGAAACTCAGGGAAAAATCCTCATCCAGGGAAAGCCCGTTTCGATACCAGTATCGAAACGTTTTAGCTACTGGAATACTCCGTATCGAAACGCCTGGACGGTTTTGAGTGGTTTGGCCTTTGAAAACATGTAAAACCCTTTGAAAATGTCCCTAAACATAGTTTCAAGTTATTTGGACTTTGGAAATTGTTTTAAATACTTTTTAAATCAGTCCAAAACATTTTTCAATTATTATATCAATACATTAGTTCTACATTTTTGTAGAGGATTCGGACGAGCGGGTCTGAATAGGGCGTAAAATCTACCAGATGGACTTTTAACTAGGTAAAAAGTACAAAAAATGGGTTTTTGCAATACAATCATGTTGAAAAGCTCATACTCAACTATATGAACTCCTAAAATTTAATTAAAACTAGTTCTTTCAATCATTTTTGTAGAAGTTTCGGACGAGCAGGTCTAAATGGGCTGAAAAATGGACTGGTAAAATGGACCCGTTCGACTTTTAACTGAGTAAAAAGTACCGAAATTGAGTTTGTGCAATATAATCATGTTGAAAAGCTCATAGTCAACTATATGAACTCCAAAAATTTAATTACAACTAGTTTTGCCGTCCTTTTTGTAAAGGTTTCGGACGAGCAGGTCTAAATGGGTCGTAAAATGGACCCTTTCGACTTTTAACTGAGTAAAAAGTACATAAATTGAGTTTTTGCAATATAATCGTTTTGAAAAGCTCGTGATCAACTATATGAACTCTTAAAATTTGATTAATACTAGTTTCGCGGTCCTTTTTGAAGAGGTTTCGGACGAGCGGGTCCAACTGGGCCGTAAAATGGACCCATTGGACTTTTAACTGAATAAAAAGTACAGAAATTGAGTTTTTTAAATAATATTGTGTTGAAAAGCATGTAGTCAACTATATGAACTCCTAAAATTTGATTAAAACTAGTTTCGCAGTGATTTTTGTAGAGGTTTCAGACGAGCGGGTCTAAATGGTCCATAAAACGAACCCGTTGGACTTTTAACTGAGTAAAAATTACAAAAATTGAGTTTTTGCAATATAATCGTTTTTAAAAGCTCGTAGTCAACTATATGAACTCTTAAAGTTTTTTTAAAACTAGTTTTACGGTCATTTTTGTAAAGGTTTCGGACGAGCAGGTCTAAATGGGCCGTAAAATGGACCCGTTGTTCTTTTACCTAAGTAAAATGTACAAAAATTGAGTTTTTGCAATAAAATCGTGTGGAAAAGCTTGTATTCAACTATATCAACTCCTAAAGTTTGATTAAAACTAGTTTTGCGGTCATTTTTGTAGAGGTTTCGTACGAGCGGATCTAAATGGGCCGTAAAATAGACCTGGTGGACTTTTAACTGTGTATAAAGTACAGAAATTGAGTTGTTGTAATATAATCGTGTTGAAAAGCTCCTTATCAACTATATGAACTCCTAAAATTTGATTAAAACTAGTTTTGCGGGAATTTTTGTAGAGGTTTCAAATGAGCGGGTCTAAATGGGCCGTAAAATGAACCCGTTAGACTTTTAACTGAGTAAAAAGTATAGAAATTGTGTTTTTGCAATATAATCATGTTGAAAAGCTCGTAGTCAGCTATATGAACTCCTAAAATTTAATTAAAACTAGTTTTGCATTCCTTTTTGTAGATGTTTCGGACAAGCGGGTCTAAATAGGCTGTAAAATGGACCCGTTGTTCTTTTAACTGAGTAAAAAGTACAAAAATTGAGTTTTTGCAATATAATCGGTTGAAAAGCTCGTAGTTAACTATATGAACTCCTAAAATTTGATTAAAACTAGTTTTGCGGTCATTTTTGTAGAGGTTTCGGACAAGCGGGTCTAAATGGGCCCTAAAATGGACTTTTAACTGAGTAAAAAGTTTAGAAATTGGTTTTTTTCAATATAATCGTGTTGAAAAGCTCGTATTCAACTATATGAAGTCCTAAATTTTAATCAAAACTAGTTTTGCAATCCTTTTTGTAGAGGTTTCGGACGAGCGGGTCTAAATGGACCGTAAAATGGACCCGTTAGACTTTTAACTGAGTAAAAAGTATATAAATTGAGTTTTTGCAATATAATCGTGTTGAAAAGCTCGTACTCAACTATATGAACTCCTAAAGTTTGATTAAAACTACTTTTGCGGTCATTTTTGTAGAGGTTTCGGACGACTGGATCTAAATGGGCCTTAAAATGGACCCGTTGGACTTTTAACTAAGTAAAAAGTTGGAGAAATTGTGTTTTTGTAACACCCCTTTTGGGCCTGGTCGAGAACCGGGTCGGAGCGTGTTACCGAAAAACAGAGCGATGATAGGTGCGATAAACTTTTAATTTTTTAATCTTATTATTAAGCCTTCAATAATTTTAAACAAACTTAACAATTCTAATATACTTATCAATCCAATTATTCATTAAGGAAACTCAGAAAAGTATCCCTGTATCGAAACGCTTAGGGCCGTTTTGGTACGGGAGGACAATGATTAACCTTGTTGACTTTCTTGCTTTGACCGTATCGATACAGGAGCACCTGTATCGATACGGATTGACTACCCTAGACTTTGACTTTGACCCGTATCGAAATAGTGGCCTCTAGTGGAAAAATGTTCTGAATCAGTACCATTCCCTTTCAGTACACCCTGTCCTTTACGGTTCAAACTATGCTTACCCGTATCGAAACGCCATCACCTTTTTGGGTAGGGTCAAGCTTGTAAAGAAAGAATCTTATTGGTGTTTATCCATTTTGACCTAATAAACAAGATTCAATTGCGATGAGACTTTACCCACAACATTTTAAGGGTAAAAGCTATTGTCATGCTAAGTTTTAGAGCCATAAGATTTTGTTTAACCGATTTTACCTTTTTAGCACAAAACATGCATTTTAGGGCCATAACTTACTACTTAGAAGACTCACTTCAAACTATTCAAACCAAAAACACTTAAACATTATATAGACACGCCAAAAGAAATATAATAAACTTATACATAGACCTTGCTGTTCCGTGTCAAAAGTCCTATCGCAATGTAGTGCAAGTGTACACGACGCAAGTAGTAAAGTGATACTTGGAGTATCAGATATCGTCTCCACAGGGATTGGAAATAGCCTTATCCTATATTTGCTGCACGAGAGAGAGAAAGAGTTTAAATTGTTTGTAAAGTAATTGTGAATAATACTTAAATCAAAGAAGTAAAAGATCAGGTTTAAGAAATTGGCCGGTATTGATTCGCTCGGTAGTGTAGGTGTTGCACTGCATAGAAATTCCTATTATGTCGTCGTCCCTGTCGCGGCAACACCTGTCGCGACAGAAGTCTGTTGTTGTCACGGCAATGATCACACAACTCTGTACTTCAAGTTTGGCAAGAATCCCTTTGATGACTTGTCCTATCCCTAGGTCCAAGTGCTGTTGTTGAACACTTCTTAGATGATACCTCCCGGTGTTAATCGAAGGGTGAACACCAATGTTGTTGAATTCTTCCTTAGCCACTTAACCTCGTACTTATCCCTAAGCCGAGATGGTTTAACCATAAACTGGAAAACTCATATTTATTCCGTTCGTATGCTTGACTCTCCCGATATCAAACAAATAGATAACCTCACAATGCTCTCCTAATACTCTTGCGAGATGTGAAAACCAGAATAAATAAACTTAAAGCTTTATTGCTTTGAACAGAAAAATTCCTAAAATAGTACAATCCTTGCAACTACTTTACAGAATCAACCCTTAGCCCTAGGGGAAGTTTAGAACATGATGAGAAGGGGGAAAACGACAAGGGTTTTGGGGAAGACGACTAGAGTTGAGATCTCCTTCCCAAGGTCGAATTACATGCCTTTATATAGGCCTTGGGTTCAAGTTTTCTAATATGGTAAGAGTACAAGTTCAAACTAAAGTACAACTATATTTAAGATTAAATCTTCTGAGTAGATTCCTTCAATTCGTCCTCTTTTCTTGCTTTGGGTTTCTTCCTTGAACTTTGGGCTTGGCCTTCATTCTGCCCCAGGGCGTAGAAAAATATAGGGGTGGTCCACGACATACCGACTTGAATTCATCTATCTGTCGAGCTCCACTTTACTTTTCCCTTTCACCAATGGTGTCGTCATGGCTGCCGCTATAGTGGCCACGGCAGCATCTTGCTTCTCAACTCTAGTCCTGTGTTCCAGCTCTGCTCCTTTTCTGTCCTAAGTCTGCCATAGCAGATACCTGCAAAAGTAGCCAAAATCAGTAGCAACTGTGTCATTTTATCTAATTGTGATGTATATGTGAAACTTTACCTAAATGCAATGAATTATGTTTGAATGCAGTAGAAATATGGGTTAAATCAGGGGTAAAATATAGAACTTTTGCACACTCAACACACCCCCAAACTCAAGTTCTTACTTGCCCTCAAGCAAATGTTACCTAACTAAAAGTGAAAGCTTTTTGGTTTGGCTTAAATCAGTGAACCTTTTATTACCTATCACTTATTCTCTATCAAGAGCAATACCTTGTCGGGCGTCTCTTGATTTATTCAGAACCATGCTATAATTCTTGTGTGGTGTGTGCATGTTTTGTGAACAACTATGTGTCTAGACTCATTTAGTGTACCAGAATAGTCATGCTTACAAACTTGAGTTTATGCCAATTCAATTTTTTCTGGAGGCAATTTTTAGGTTCCTTTAGTTTTTTTCTGACTCTTGATTTAACTGCATCTTTTCTGGAGGCAATTCTTGGGCTTCTTTAGTTTTTTCTAACTTAAGCTCAAAATGAAATCTCCTAAGATCAGTGCAAGGCAGTTTTGCAAGCAAATGAGTCTGAAAAATTTTCTTTCTTTTATTGTTTTCCTAGAGCCAGTGATAGGCACCTCTAGGGGCAGTTTCAAGTGGGTAAACATTCCTGTTCCAGTGTACTATAGAAATCTAGATAGCATAAGAGTCACAAAGAGTGTTGTACATATCAGAATCATAGCAAGGCTCTAAACAGATCCTAAAATTTCCTAAAGGCACTATCACGACAGAGTATGTCGCGGCAGGTAAGTTTAGTTCAAAGACTTAAGCCAATTTTTTTAATTTATTAATTTTTTAACAAAAAATAAACTAAATAATAACTAATACATAGACACAACTAACACTTCATTAATGGAGGGATGCCACCCCCAAACTCGAAGGTTGCATTGCCCTCAATGCATGACAACATGGAAAATAAAAACAAAAAACATCACAAAATAAATAAAACAGCAAGACAGTAAAATATAAGATAGAGACTTAAGTTGAGGAGCTGTCATCGATGATGCTGTTGATCTAGAGCTGCCGGCGGGCAGTGACTTTCATGGCAGGGGCCGACAGTGTGCTGGGGGAGGCAGAGGTTGTTTTCTTCTTCGCTTCCCGAGGTGGTTGGACGCGTGTTGGTGAGATGTGTGGGGGCTTGTCCAAAACCTCGACCTCATTGTCGGAGCTGCTGATGCTGCTGCTGGCAGACCTGCCTTGGCCAGAGGGACCTTCGCCCGTCTCGTTGAGCTTCTTCCTTTTCATTGGGGTGAAGTCCTTGGAGAGGTTTCGAGAAACTGAGGGCTCGCCGTCAGAATCCTGCCAGATGGAAGAATAGGAAAACCCTTCAAAATATTCTTCATTGAGTTCCGGCAGGGGCTCCTTTCTTTTCTCGCCCCTGGCGGTGGCAAATTGTCTGTCGCCTTCAGCTGTCGTGGTCGGTGTAGGTGTAGAGGCAGCAGATGGAGTTCTAGGACTCGCAGCAGGGGTAGGTGTAGGTGTGGGAGCAGCAAAGAACTGTTCTGGGAAGGAGGGGAACGCCACATGTGTAAAATGTAAATTATTGTGAATAAAATTTACCGTTGCTGCCGTGAAATCCCTCATGTAGCTCATTAATCCGAGCTGTTGTCCTCTGCAGTTGCCCTGCTGTGGCAGGTTCTGGGTGACTGGGGCCTGCCGTCTGCTCTGCCGTGGCAGAGGGATTGAAGTATGACAGCTAGGTGGCAGCTTTTAGCTCCATGAGGCTGAAAATGTTACGCTCCGTCCACCCTTTCCCTCGAACTTTGACGTCTTCAGCAATTTCCGGTACGTTGTGGCACCGACATATGGTGGTAATGAGGTATGGGAAGACAATGGGACCCGACGGGCGGATAGCACATTCAAGTATTCCTTCCCGTATGTAGTGGCCGACATTTATTGTTCTTTCATTTAAAATTGAATGTACAAGGGCTAACCTTGGTCTGTCGACGGTACTGTTGTGGGAGGATGGCATGATGCGCTTCTTCACAAAATGATTCCACAATTTGGCCTCTAGAGTCAACTGAGTTCTCTTCACCGTCCATCGATGTTTTGGGTCGGTGTTCCATTATGTTCCCTCTTCAGTGAGCTCTGCCATGATCGCGTCGTAGTTTTCCGGCGACAGACTATTGACGAATCTTTTGTGGGAGTCCTCAATCTTACTCACATATAAGCCATAGAGGGTGTTAATGTAAGAAGGGTCGAAGGAGAGTTGTTTACCTCGAACTGTCACTGTCGTAGTGTTTTTGCTGTCGACGGCAGCATAGAACGCCCTGACGAGTGTGATGTTCATCTCTTCCGGTTGGGCTGCAAACTGCTACCATTTAAGGGCATGGATTTTTCTTGCTATGAAACTTTCGAGCCCTAGGTCCCCCGTGGGTTCGGTGTAGAGGAACCCCCGTTCTTCTCACATCTCCCTCTTCTGGAAGGAGTTGTAGTATCTCTTGGTAGAGTCGGCAGAGGCGAAACGGTCTGGAATGGCGCTATGGCTTGGAGTGCTTACTGCTACGGCAGAACTGGAGGCAGCGCTACGGCGGGTTTGTCTGCTAGTCATGTTTGCAAGGACTGTGGAAAATATAAAGAAAATTTTGAGATCTAGAGGAAACAAGTTGAGAGAATAAAAGTGAGATGAAAAATGAATAGTGAATGGGGGTTTATATAGATGGGTGATTTTCTGCCCGTTGGAGCTGTAACGGCAGGCGCGAATAACGGGGCCAGCTGTTACGCGGTTTCTAACGCGTCTGTCACGCATTTCTGTGTTTGATGCGTGTCTATTACGTGTTTGCGTGTCTGTCGCGACAGCTCTGTGACAGGCTGTCTTCTTCGCGTCTGTCACGACAGCTGATGACATGTTGTGACGACAGACTCATCCTTTGGGCTTTTTGGGTTGCTGTTGATATGGTGGGCTGGTTCACTCCTTCTCTTCTCCTCGCTTCCTTTATTTCCTAAAAATAGATAAATAAAATATGAATTCTTAAAATAAAATAATTAAAACTTAATTCCTAATAAAAAATAAAATAAAATAAAAACTAAGTTAAATTAGGGATGCCTTGAGGGGCATCTCCTAAAGTAACTACTTCATGCATCCTTGGGGCTTCAGTCCCTTGATAATGCTTTAGTCTATGTCTGTTGACTTTGAATTGGTGCTCGTCCTTTAGAGATTTGATTGTAATGGCACCATGCGGGAAAACCTGGACAACTTGGAAAGGACCGGACCATCTAGATTTAAGCTTTCCTGGGAAAAGTTTTAACCTAGAATTAAACAACAAGACCTACTGCCCTGGGTAGAACTGTCATGGCATCAACTTCCTGTCATGCCACCTTTTGGTTTCATTCAAGTCTAGTAGCCTCTTTTGTCCTGCCTTATCCCAGTCCAAATTTACTGCCTTGATAGCCCAGTAAGCTCTGTGTTCTATCTCAACAGGTAAGTGGCATGTTTTCCCATAAATGAGTCTATAGGGTGACATTCCCAATGGTGTTTTGAACGCTGTTCTATAGGCTTAGAGTGCATCATTTAGGTGTAGAGACCAATCCTTTCGAGTGGGTTTAACCATCTTCTCAAGTATGTTCTTTACTTCCCTGTTGGATATATCGACATGTCCATTGGTTTGAGGGTGGTATGTTGTTGCGATCTAGTGCTTTACTCTGTATTTTCTCAAAATGTCTCCCCTGGTCACTGATGATCGCCTTTGGGATACCAAATCTGGAGAAGATATTCTTGTACAGAAATCTATGAACAGCTTTGGCGTCATTTTTCTGAGTGGCAATCGCATCTACCCACTTGGACAAATAATCCACTGCCAGTAGGATGTAAAGGTTCCCACAAGATGCTGGGAATGTTCCCATGAAGTCGATTCCCCATACATCGAAGATTTCGACCTCTAAAATGTTATGTAGTGGCATCTCATGTCTTGTTGAGATGTTCCCAGTCCTTTGGCCTTTATCACAACTTTTGTAGAAGGCTTGTGCATCCTTGAACAGTGTGGGCCAATAAAGACCAGATTGCAAAACCTTGGCAGCGGTTTTGTTTCCACCTAGGTGAATGGCGAAGCATGGCAGTGGTGAAGCACAACTTCATGTTCATCTTGTGGTACGCATTTCCTGATAATTTGATCTTCACAATGTTTGAAAAGAAGAGGTTCATCCCAATAATAATGTTTTGCATCATTTTGGAACCTCTTCCTTGCTTGGTAATTAAGTTCAAGAGGTAGTACCCCGCTAACAATATAATTAACAAAATCCGCGTACCAAGGGATTTCAGAACGTCTGGATCTTTATCCAACAACAGTCCATTTGCTGTTGAAACTATTCTTATACGAGTGTGTGTGTTGGCAGCATTGTAGAATTTAATGACTTGATTTCACACGGGGAATCCATGCATCGGGCAGTTCCTTAGAAGACTTGTAAACCTGTCCCATACCTTGTACATTGGTTCGTCATCTTCCTGTTGAAAAGTAGCAATTTCATTACGCTATCGCTCAGATAAGTGAGAAGGATTAAAACGAGATAAAAATTCACGAGAGAGATCTGCCCAAGTTCGTATTGAACCCGGCGTGAGTTTATTCCACCAAGTTTTAGCTCTGTCTCTCAATGAATGAGGAAATAACCAGAGCCTCAGTATTTCTGAATTTATTCATGGTAATCTAAACGATCCACAAATATCTTGGAACGTTTTCAGATGTTCTCGGGCATCCTCTGTTGCAGCACCACTGAATTGGCCAGCGGAATTTATCATGCTGAACATAACAGGTTTCAGCTCAAAATTCTCAGCTTCCACGTCTGGCAAGGTGGTCTCCAGTTCAACATGATCATTGATCATGTAATCGCGGCATGATTGTCGTGCGGCAGCGGTAGCGGCAGTCCGTCCGTTTCGGTCATCTGGGGGAGGATCTTCAGCATTCCTCTACTTATTATTTACCCCGTTATGCATTGCTTCTAACTGTTCATCAAGATAATCGTTTGTTGCTATCAAGAGGCGGACTCGGTTCCTGAGGTTGCACGTCCGTTTGATTTTAGGATCTAGTTCGTACTCAGGTTCTTTGCCTCGTCTAGATCTGAGCATAAGCAAGCAGAAAACCTTGTGTAGAGCACAGGGTAAACAATACCAATACAAATAGAAAAATTAAAAAGTAAAAGTGCAGTAAAAGTAAGGGTAAAGATATGTTGTCAGTCCCCGGCAACGGCGCTAAAAACATGTTGCGTGTCAAAAGTCCTATCGCAATGTAGTGCAAGTGTACACGACGCAAGTAGTAAAGTGATACTTGGAGTATCAGATATCGTCTCCACATGGACTAGAAATAGCCTTATCCTATATTTGTTGCACGAGAGAGAGAGAGAGAAAGAGTTTAAATAGTTTGTAAAGTAATTGTGAATAATACTTAAATTAAAGAAGTAAAAGATCAACTTTAAGAAATAGGCCGGTATTGATTCGCTCGGTAGTGCAGGTGTTGCACTGCATAGAAATTCATGTTCTGTCGTCGTCCCTGTAGCGGCAGCACCTGTCGCGACATAAGTCTGTTGTTGTTGCGGCAGCGATCACACAACTCTGTACTTCAAGTTTGGCAAGAATCCCTGTGATGACTTGTCCTATCCCTAGGTCCATGTGTTGTTGCTGAACACTTCTTAGATGATACCTCCCGGCGTTAATCGAAGAGTGAACACAAATGTTGTTGAATTCTTCCTTAGCCACTTAACCTCGTACTTATCCCTAAGCTGAGATGGTTTAACCATAAACTGGAAAACTCGTATTTATTTCATTCGTATGCTTGACTCTCCCGATATCAAACAAATAGAAAACCTCACAATGCTCTCCCAATACTCTTGCTAGATGTGAAAACCATAATAAATAAACTTGAAGTTTTATTGCTTTGAACAGAAAAATTCCTAAAACAGTACAATCCTTGCAACTACTTTACAGAATCAACCCTTAGCCCTATGGGAAGTTTAGAATATGATAAGAAGGGGGAAACGACAATGGTTTTGGGGAAGACGACTAGAGTTGAGATCTCCTTCCCTAGGTCGAATTACATGCCTTTATATAGGCCTTGGGTTCAAGTTTTCTAATAAGGTAAGAGTACAAGTTCAAACTAAAGTACAACTATATTTAAGATTAAATCTTCTGATTAGATTCCTTCAATTCGTCCTCTTTTCTTGCTTTGGGTTTCTTCCTTGAACTTTGGGCTTGGCCTTCATTCTGCCCCAGGGCGCAGAAAAATATAGGGGTGGTCCACGACATACCGACTTGAATTCCTGTATCTTTCGAGCTCCACTTTACTTTACCCTTTCACTAATGGTGTCGTCATGGCTGCCGCTACAGTGGCCACGGCAGCATCTTGCTTCTCGACTCCAGTCCTGTGTTCCAGCTCTGCTCCTTCACTATCCTAAGTCTGCCACAGCAGATACCTGCAAAAGTAGCCAAAATCAGTAGCAACTGTGCCATTTTATCTAATTGTGATGTATATGTGAAACTTTACCTAAATGCAATGAATTATGCTTGATTGCAGTAGAAATATGAGATAATAAGGGGTAAAATATAGAGCTTTTGCACACTCAACACTTGCCACCATACTAGGAGTTCGGAAGGACAAAATACATTACTTAGAACTTTCTTTGTGACTTGCGCAACGTCCAACTTCTCCGATCTCGATCCCAATACTTGTCTAACCTGAAATGGATGCAATGGAATGCGTTAGGCATACTTTGCCTAGTGAGGTAGTCACATAACCATGAATGAACATATTATGTCATGTAGCATGCTCCAGGGAATTCATAATACTAATTATGCAATAACATGGCATGCTTTTTGTTCATAACAACGTATAAATCATATCATGTATGTCAATATCATAATTTCATGGGAAATAAATATCTTTGATCAATATTTCCCTTGGATCGATTCATGGTATATGGATACACGAATTCAACCTCCTCGCCAAATCCTTAAATGATCATCCCACCGACATCGCCAAAGACCAATACACAATACATCCCTCCGCCTCGCCAAATCATGTAGGTCGTAGCCCTAGGACTATAGTCCATCCATACAATGAGCTCCTGAATTCAATGGCATGCCAATTGTATCCAATACTTCAAATCCAAGGTCCAATAACAATGGTTCATCATTCATGATTCATAAACAATATCAATAAACTATATCAATAACCATGTTATGAACGTATAATCAATGCAACACTTACCACATACTTACCAACACAAGATCGATGATGCAAAACTTTTAACCCCAAGGTTAGTATTAACAAAAATAACAACACATTCGAGTAGGCCCTTGCCTAACCCGAGACGCTACTGCACTCACCTTGCTCGGCTAAGGATTTATGGTCGATAATACCTCGTTCGATGCTTAAATTCTCCTTCTTGTACTTGTATGGATTAAACGAGACTCTTAAACGAAGGAAGACAAAGCTTTGGTTTGTCTTCAATGGAGGTGCTTGCTTAAAGCTTGAGGTTGAAGATGGAAATGTAGGTGTTTGCTTGTTTTGTGAAGAATAGAATTTAAGCTCCGTAGGAAAATCCAAAACAAAACTCTTCTCATTCTCTTCTTATTCATAGAGGATTGGGGAATTATTATTTAATTCCCATCTCATCCAATAACCAATGAAAGGGTTTCCCTTGCTTGAGGGTTTGCCAAACCCAACACACCTCATCAAGAACCAATGGGGAGCTTACCGATTCATGAGGGTTTGCTTAATCTATCAATTCACATCATATCACTGATGAAAGTCACTTACTCGGCTTAAAAACACGTGAGGAGATGCCAAGCAAGTACGTGACTCACTTAAGGGCCGCAACTTTTGACTTTAGGACACCTACCCTGTTTTCTGCAGAGTATTATTTCGATACGCTCGAGGCCGTATCGGAACGGGTAAGCAAAAGTCCAAAAAGTAAGTTATTACCGTTGCACCATATCGATACGCCTTTAATCGTTTCGGAACGCCCTATCCAGATCATTTCGGTACGTGTCTGACCGTACCAAAACGCCTAGCTCAAAAACATCAAATAGACATTTCCTAAACAATCTTAACTAGGGACTTGGTTTACTTAAGGTCTTGTAACATTATAACAACATAATCTATATCGGGAAATCAAGATTTCAATATGTTACAATCGATATTCCGATCATCGGAACCTATTTCCGACTAGACCGGTTTTGGGGGTGTTGTAGTTTTGTAATATAATCATGTTCAAAAAGCTCGTGAACAACTATATGAACTATTAAAATTTGATTAAAACTAGTTTCACGGTGATTTTTGTAAAAGTTTCGTACGAGCGGGTCTAAATGGGCCGTAAAATGAACCAGTTGGACTTTTAACTAAGTATAAAGTACAAAAATTGAGTTTTTGCAATATAATTGTGTTGAAAAGCTTGTAGTAAACTATATGAATTCCTAAAATTTGATTAAAACTAGTTTTTTGGTCATTTTTGTAAAGGTTTCGGACGAGCGGGTCTAAATGAGCCGTAAAATGGACCCGTTGAACTTTTAACTGAGTAAAAAGTACAGAAATATAGTTTTTGTAATATAATCGTGTTGAAAAGCTTGTGAACTACTATATGAACCCCTAAAATTTTATTAAAACAAGTTTCGCAGTGATTTTTGTAGAGGTTTCGGACGAGCGGGTCTAAATGGGCCGTAAAATAGACCCGTTGGACTTTTAACTGAGTAAAAAGTACATAAATTGATTGTTTTTCAATATCATCATGTTGAAAAGCTCGTAGTCAACTATATGAACTTCTAAAATTTAACTAAAACTAGTTTTGTCGTCCTTTTTGTAGAGGTTTCGGATGAGCGGGTCTAAATGGGTCGTAAAATGGACACGTTGGACTTTTAACTGAGTAAAAAGTACATAAATTGCATTTTTGCAATATAATTGTGTTGAAAAGCTCTTAGTCATCTATATGAACTCCTAAATTTTAATTAAAACTAGTTTTGCGGTTATTTTTGTAGAGGTTTCGGACGAGCGGATCTAAATGGGCCGTAAAATGGATCCGTTGGACTTTTAACTGAGTAAAAAGTACAGAAATTGAGTTTTTGCAATATAATCATGTTGAAAAGCTCGTGAAAAACTATATAAACTCCTAAAATTTGATTAAAACTAGTTTCAAGGTCATTTTTGTTGAGGTTTCAGACGAACGGGTTTAAATGGGCCATAAAATGGACCCATTGGACTTTTAATTAAGTAAAAAGTATAGAAATTGAGTTTTTGCAAAATTATCGTGTTGAAAAGCTCGTGAAAAACTATATGAACTCCTAAAATTTGATTAAAACTAGTTTCACTAAGATTTTTGTAGACGTTTCAGATGAGCGGGTCTAAATGGGCCGTAAAATGGACCAGTTGGACATTTAACTGAGAAAAAAGTACAGAAATTGTGTTTTTGCAATATAATCATGTTAATAAGCTCGCGATCAACTATATAAACTCCTAAAATTTGATTAAAACTAGTTTTGCGTTCCTTTTGTAGAGGTTTCGGACGAGCGGGTCTAAATGAGTCGTAAAATGTACTCGTTGGACTTTTAACTGAGTAAAAAGTACTGAAATTGAGTTTTTGCAATATAATCATGTTGAAAAGCTCGTGATCAACTAATGAACTCCTAAAATTTGATTAAAACTAGTTTTGCGGTCATTTTTGTAGAGGATTTAGACAAGCGGGTCTAAATGGTCCGTAAAATGAATCCGTTGGACTTTTAACTAATTAAAAAGTACATAAATTGAGTTCTTGCAATATAATCGGGTTGAAAAGCTCGTACTAAACTATATGAACTCCTAAAATTTGATTAAAACTAGTTTCGCAGTGATTTTTGTAGAGATTTCAGACGAGCGGGTCTAAATGTGCCGTAAAATGAACCTGTTGAACTTTTATCTGAGTAAAAAGTACATAAATTGAGTATTTGCAATGTAATCGTGTTGAAAAGCTCGTAGTCAACTATATGACCTCCTAAAATTTAATTAAAACTAGTTTTGACGTCCTTTTTGTAGAGGTTTCGGACGAGCGAGTCTAAATAGGCCGTAAAATGGACCCGTTGGACTTTTAATTGAGTAAAAAGTACATCAATTGAGTTTTTGCAATAAAATCGTTTTGAAAAGCTTGTAGTAAACTATATGAACTCCTAAAATTTTATGAAAACTAGTTTTGCGGTCATTTTTGATGAGGTTTCAGACAAGCGGGTCTAAATGGGCAGTAAAATGGACCTATTGGGCCTTTAACTAAGTAGAAAGTACATAAATTGAGCTTTTGCAATATAATCGTGTTGAACAGCTCGTAGTCAACTATATGAACTCCTAAAATTTTATTAAAACTAGTTTGCGTTCATTTTTTTAGAGATTTCGGACGAGCGGGTCTAGATAGGCCGTAAAATGTACCCGTTGGACTTTTAATTGAGTAAAAGGTACAGAGCTTGAGTTTTTGTAATATAATCATGTTGAAAAGCTCGTGAACAACTATATGAACTCCTAAAATTTGATTAAAACTAGTTTCACGGTCATTTTTGTAGAGAAATTTAGAAGAACGGGTCTAAATGGGCCATAAAATGGACCTGTTGGACTTTTAATTGAGGAAAAAGTATAGAAATTGAGTTTTTGCAATATTATCGTGTTGAAAACTTCGTGAACAACTATATGAACTCCTAAAATATGATTAAAACCAGTTTCACGAAGATTTTTGTAGACGTTTCAGACGCGCATGTCTAAATGGGCCGTAAAATGTACCCATTGGAAATTTAACTAAGAAAAAAGTACATAAATTGTGTTCTTGCAATATAATCATGTTAATATGCTCGTGATCAACTATATAAACTCCTAAAATTTGATTAAAACTAGTTTTGCATTCCTTTTGTAGAGGTTTCGGACGAGCGGGTCTAAATGTGCCGTAAAAAGGACCCGTTGGACTTTTAACTAAGTAAAAAGTACTGAAATTGAGTTTTTTCAATATAATCATGTTGAAAAGCTTGTGATCAACTATATGAACTCCTAAAATTTTGATTAAAACTGGTTTTGCGGTCATTTTTGTAAAGGTTTTAGACAAGCGGGTCTAAATGGGCCGTAAAATGAACCCGTTGGACTTTTAACTAATTAAAAAGTAAAAAACTTGAGTTCTTGAAATATAATCGTGTTGCAAAGCTCCTAGTAAACTATATGAACTCCTAATATTTGATTAAAACTAGTTTTACAATGATTTTTGTAGAGGTTTTAGACGTGCGGGTCTAAATGTGCCGTAAAATGAACCCGTTGAACTTTTAACTGAGTAAAAAGTACATAAATTGTGTTTTTGCAATGTAATCGTGTTAAAAAGCTCGTAGTGAACTATATGTCCTCCTAAAATTTAATTAAAACTAGTTTCGACGTCCTTTTTGTAGAGGTTTCGGACGAGCGAGTCTAAATAGGCCGTAAAATGGACCCGTTGGACTTTTAACTGAGTAAAAAGTACATCAATTGAGTTTTTGCAATAAAATCGTTTTGAAAAGTTCGTAGTAAACTATATGAACTCCTAAAATTTTATTAAAACTAGTTTTGCGGTCATTTTTGATGCGGTTTCGGACGAGCAGGTCTAAATGGGCAGTAAAATGAACATGTTGGACTTTTAACTAAGTAGAAAGTACATAAATTGAGTTTTTGCAATATAATCGTGTTGAACAGCTCGTAGTCAACTATATGAACTCCTAAAATTTTATTAAAACTGGTTTTGCGTTCATTTTTGTAAAGGTTTCGGACGAGCGGGTCTAAATGTGCCGTAAAATGGACCCGTTGGACTTTTAATTGAGTAGAAAGTACAGAAATTGAGTTTTAGTAATATAATAGTGTAACACCCGGGTTTGGGGGTCGGATGAAAATAATATTTAGATAATGGTTCGGGTTTCGGTTTTAAAATTTAAAATAATAAAATTTTATTTTGGGCTTCATATATTCGAAGCAAAAATTTATGTTGGACTAAAATTGTTTTGGAATCAAATCCCATGGATTTTAGGATAAATGAGATTGCCATCTCATTAATGGAAAGATTGTATATATGTGAACTTTCAAATTAAAACCCCTCTTTTATTTTAAAAGACAACTTTTATTTAATCTTCTTCTTCCTCCTTTTTCTCTCTTCACGTCAAAAACCCCATCCCTCTCCAAATCTTTATTCCATCACCTCACACGCTCTTTGTTGTAGATTTTTGAAAGGTAAAACCGTTTTTAACTTGTCCTCCTCGTCCTCTTCAAGATGGTACCATTAGTTTTCATAAAGCTCATAGATTGTAGTTTGGGGTTTTGAGTTTTTAGATTAAAAATGCAAACTTTATTGTCTTTAACTTGAGCTTTTGATTTGTTGAAGTTATATATGTTGTTTACTACCCATAAGGTCCAACATAGTTGATTTTTACATGGTTTTATGTTGATTCCCGAATTTGGGTTTTAATGGGATTTTTGAAGGGTTTAAAGGTTGGTTTTGGGGGTTCTTGATGTTGGAAATCATTGGCTGATGGTTATGCTAGGTTTGGGTAGTGTTTTGAACATGTTTAAGAGTGCTTTGGATGACTACATTGCTGATATTTGATGGGTCTTGGTGGAAGTACGAAAATGAGAAATTGAAGAATGAACTTGGCTTTGAATTGTGAGAATTGTAGTGGATTTGTGTGTTGGTGTTAAACTTTGGGTTTGTGACTGATTTTGAGGTTAATATATTGTTTTTGAATGGTTAGAAGCAAGGGAAATCAATGGGGAAGCTTCGGGCTCGGATCTGGGAACTTGAAGACCTTGGTTGCTTGGTAATTGAGCTTGGAGGCGAGGTGAGTGGTTACTATTTTTAAATGGCTTTCAAATATTGGTTCAAGCATGTGAACCTAGGATGGGCTTGGTAAACCCACCTAGAGTTGAGATTAGAGTGGTAGCCTAATCTCAATCTTAGCTTAAGAAGCCTTTGGTTGAACTCCTAATTGTTTATTATGCCTCATGTCTAATTGTGTTTGTGTTGGCTATGTATAATGCGTTATGCATGTTGTTGAGGCTTGATATGATGCGTTGATATATGCATGTGGTTTGGTTTAAGAATCGTGCATGATATTGATCATGGTGAGTACGTGCTAAGCACGGAAGTTATGTTGAGTTGATGTCGTGAAAGGTTATGGAATTTGATTAATATTCGCACTAGTATGCTTGGGTACAATGATCGATCATTAGGATGAGTGTGCACACGAGTGTCAAAGTCGCGCGTGGCCTTGGTGGCGTTAAGGCACCAAGGAGGAGTACGGTGATGTAATATTCCACTAGAAATGTTTATATATTAGTCGGTGATGAGTGGAATCCCATCGACGGGGCGTGAGGATAAGTGGAATCCCCTCCGCGAGAACCGGTGATGAGTGTAATCCCACCGCAGGTAATGGTTATGTTGGAAATGTGTTCCAACATGTTATCCGCGTATTCGAGTCATAGCTAGGTGCTAATATGAGATTATATGTGCCTTTATGATTTGAGATATGTTGCAAATAAGATAGGAAATCTGATTCCAAAATGCATTGAGATATGTTGTTAATAATACCTTGATATATGTATTATTGTAAGTTGAGCTTATGAGTTGTTGAGCATGGCATAATGTTGATTATATGTTCATGCATCATGTTTAATTTGGATCTCGTGGATCGGAGGTAAGATCATGCCTTTCATTATGGTAGTTGCTCGTGCTTGGACCCTGCATTGTCGAAGGTTTGTTTTATGAGCTTACCCTCACTAAGCTTTTATGCTTACGCTCCTTTTTGTTCGACAATGCAGATAAGTAGCTTGTGGGTGGCAAGGGCAAGGAAAGGTCTCCAAGTGTTGCTTTTGGTTAGCTCAAGTATGATGTTTAAATTGTGGATTGTAATAGACAAGCAATGGGATAGGTGTCGTTGATTTGAATGCTTTGTTGTATGTTGAATTGGTGTGGCTCTTGGATGCCTTATTTGAATTGTAAATCTTGCTTACGTTACATGTCTTGAATGCTCATATACTTTGGTTGTTAAGGCACGAACCTTAGGGTGCTTTGTATGCCATCTTTTGGTAAATGCATGAAATCTTTTGGATGAATGATGCTTGTTAGGTGTTGGTCAAATGTTTGTATTGAGATGCTACGCTTTTGGTTGAGTGCATGTGTTTGTAAGCATGTAAACCTTATATGGGAGACATGTGTCTTTGGCTTTTAAGTCTTCGAGCATGCTTTGAATGATATCTTAAATGGATGCCCTATCTTATGCCTTGTGAGTTTTGAGTACGTCTTGCCATAGGATGCATGCCTCTAGCGTGTATGTGTAAGTTGTGTTGGCTTCTTAGGGTTGTTTAGGGCTTTTGTGGTCGATTAGAGATGTTTAAAGATGGTTTTGGGAAATTGCAGACAACAGGTGTTTCGAAACGGGCCGAGCTGTTTCGGAATAGGTATGGCTCCAGGGACCCCGTATAGGAACCCGTTTCGATACGGTTTGGCCATTGTGAACCCCTGTTTCGAAACAAGTTTCAGAACACTTTGACTACTGGAAGTGCCTGTTTCGAAACAAGTATCGAAACGGCTAGGCAAAATAGGACCCTGTTCCGAAACGGGGTGGATGCATTTCGGTACTGGTACCTGGCTTTTTAAACTAGGGCCCGCGTTTCGAAACGGGTGACGTCTGTTTCGAAACAGGTGGCTGGAAATGGGCTTTTTGGACATCTCTAATGGGTCTAAAGGGTTGGGCTTAGGCCGGGGTTGCTGAAGGGCTTTTTGTGGGCCTTGTTTTCCGCTATCGTGATCACTTAGGTAATTAAATGCCTCTAGACAAGACGTAAAATAAACAAAAAAAATTAGGGTCGCTAACCGAGGTGGGACCTTCGCGGGTTTCATGTCGGTTTTCCCCGTGTAGCCTACTCGAACCTGTCAGTCGACCAGACCGGGGCGAGGGGGTTACAAATAGTGTTGAAAAGCTCGTGAACAACTATATGAACTCCTAAAATTTTATTAAAACTAGTTTCGCGGTGATTTTTGTAGAGGTTTCGGACGAGCTGTTCTAAATAGGCCGTAAAATGGACCCGTTGGACTTTTAACTGAGTAAAAAGTACAGAAATTGGGTTTTTGCAATATAATCGTGTTGAAAAGCTCGTAGTCAACTATATGAACACCTAAAATTTAATTTAAACTAGTTTTGCAATCCTTTTTGTAGAAGTTTCGGATAAGCGAGTCTAAATGGGCCGAAAAATGGACTCGTTGGACTTTTAACTAAATAAAAAGTACAGAAATTGAGTTTTTGCAATATAATCGTTTTGAAAAGCTCATAGTCAACTATATGAACTCTTAAAATTTTATTAAAACTAGTTTTGCGGTCATTTTTGAAGAGGTTTCGGACGAGCGGGTCTAAATGGGCCGTAAAATGGACCCGTTGGACTTTTTTGTGAGAAAAAATGCCTCATTAAAAACCTCAACTAATGTCCCCAGACACAAGGCCCGGAGTACCCTAAAAGGGGAAAAGAGTACCTATGTTTTATTAATTCGAAAAGTTGTCCAATACAAGGTGTTTTATACAAGGGGGAATGTCATAGCCAAAAGACATAGAAGACATAGTCCCAAGAGCATGAGTGGCCAGAGCATGAGCCACAGAGTTTGCCTCACGGCTTACATAAGAAACAAGAGTAGAAGATAAAGATAAAAGTGCTTCCCGAATTTGAAGAAGCAATGGCCCTAAGATGGAAAGATCAGGCCCTAGAATGTTGAGCCTATTCGCAAGGGAGGCACAGTCTGTTTCAAAAAACAACCTACGCCAGCCCTGGGATTAAGCGAAGGTAACACCCGCAAGAAGGCCCAGTCCCTCGATGGTAGCAGCATCTAAACAACTGCCCAAAGGGTAAGCGAGGCCCCCAACAACTGCTCCCGAAGCATCACGCGCCACAACACCAACAACTGCTACACGAGTGGCTGGGTCAAAAGCCCCATCCACATTTATCTTGATGTAATTATGTGGGGGAGGCCTCCAATGTGAAGGTGAGAGTATAGAGGAATTCGGGTTGGGGTGGGGTGAAAGTGTAGAACTGCAGTAATCGTTATGTAGGCTGATCGTAGGGGTGGGAATTGTTGGGTACCCGGGTTTCGGGTACCTGGTTTTTCGGGTACTCGGTTCATCCGGGTACCTCAAATAACGGCCCGTGTCCCGGCCCACCTTTTCCGGGTACCCGAGATTCGGGTACCCGACACACCCGGGTACCCATGTAATCGGGTACCGGGTACCCGCCAGTTTAACAGTTAAGATTGTTAAAACAAACATGTTTTCAGAAACCAAACCAGAGAACTTTTTCTATTATTGTTTTGATTCAGCTACCCTAATAAACTATCTATAAAAACATGTGAAGTGCTTTTCCTAAAATCAAACTGAAAAATTTGCAAGTTATAACAGAAAAAAACACTGATATGTCAACACATTTAAGAATTTGTCATCACTAATAATGAATACATCTTCAGAAACAAAAGAAACAAAATTTTCTGAATTATAGAATTAAATTGAGCAACAATCAACTCGAAACCCCATTTATATTGGAACACCCAAAACAAAAGCTCAATGTAAAATACAGATACAGCAGTAGTAAATTCCATTAGAAGAAAACAAAATGTTTGACTCAATTTGCCTTTCATGCTGCAACCAACGTAAATTGGTGTAGGACACATCAGTTAACTAACCATCTTCCTTTTCCTGATACAAAGGAATCCCTCATTTATATTGGAACACCCAAAACAAAAGCTCAATGTAAATCGTAAACATGGACAACGAGCTATGATTAGATGAATAGCAAACAAATCCTTCATCCCACTTTAAACATTCTAGTAAAGGCAATCAAGCCTATGATATTGCAGGCCACATCAACTTAGCTTTATCTGCAAAATTATCTAAATAAGCAAGAAACCCTCATCCATATTGCAAATTATCATAAGAAAAGATAGTAGTCCATAAGAAAGAAACATTCAACAAGGACAACAAACTATAATTACATGAATCTAGATCAAACAATTCACTCGACAACTGAATAAACTCATAATAATGTTGTACTTTAAACATTACAAATGATAAAAAAAATTAGCTCATACAATGCATAGCTTCTGCTCACCATTCGGCGTCCAAACTGCAGAACTGTAAATTTTAAAGTGGCTATAAAATTAAAGTACCTTTTGTGAAAATTCAGCGGCGGGCGAACGACGGACCGGCGGGCGGCGGCAGGCTTCTGCTTGACTGCAAACTGCAAAGTGCAAACGTGAAATGAGTGGAACTTTCGAACGTTTACTGGTGACTGCCGAGTGGTGAGGGCGAACGACGGACCGGGGCGGGGAGTGTGGACTGCTGAGTGCTGAAGCCGGCGGCGGCGACAAGGAGGTGGAGCCGTGGAGGACCGCCGGGGACTGCCTAGATTAGGGATTTGACTAAGATTTGGGGGGGAAAATGAAAATTGTTGGAAGGGAGTCAGGGAGATAGGGCAGAGATGAGATGCTGAGATGGGTTAATTTTTTCCCTATTTTGATTTTTTAATTAAAAATAATAAAATAAAATATATATTATAATTATAATTAAAATAAAAAAATATATATATATATATAATCGGGTCGCCGGGTACCCGAATGGGACCATTTTTTCGGCCCAGTCCCGACCCGAGTACCCAGGATAAAAACCGGGCCGGGTACCCGACCCGAGAAAAAAAAATTCTTAGGGTATTACCCGTCTAATTTGATTCGGGTCATCGGGTATTTGGGCCGGGTCAATCGGGTCGGGTAATTTCTCCCACCCCTAACTGATCGAGTTGATTGCAGTAAGCCAGGGGGTTGAAAATGATGATTGTGAACCCAATCATTGCGTCTATTCCATATATTCCAAACAGTTGTGATGAAAAGACCAAATTGGTCGGTAGATAAGAGGTGAGCACCCTCCTCCAACCATTGGATGGTGGTAGTAGCTAAACTTCTAGAGAGAGACTCAAGGAGTCCAGAAAGACGTAGGGCATCGGAGGCCCCAGAACAGTCACGAAGTGCATGAAGGGTGGATTCCGAGGAAAAACCGCATATAGGACATGATCCAGAGGTAGGAGAAAAAACCCGCAGCCTCGAGCCAACAGGTAGGGCTTCGGAGGCCATACGCCATCTGTAACACCCCAATTTTGGGCTTAGAAGTTTTGGGTTTGGACCGGACCGGTCGGGTTGCGGTTCGAATATAAAAGGGTGAATTTAGGAAAGCCTAGTTCGGGTTGCATTAAAAATATGGAAAAATGTCTTAAAATCCTCTTTTATTATATATAAGAGAAAGGTGAAATCAATTTTACAAAATGAGGTTTGGAAGAGTGACATTTTGGGTTAGTGACCAAAATGTAATTTTTGAAAATTGGGTGACTGTTTTAAAAAGGATTGAAACTTTGAATCTTTAAGGAGCTATTTACCCAAAAGAGTTTCTCCAGATTTTTCTGAATATTAATCAATTTTATTAATGGTTTTAATTAAGGTAAAAAGGGAGGGAAGAAGATATTTTGTCATTTTTAACTAACTTTCTCAAATTTTCCATTTTCTTTTCTCTCAACTTTTCTCTCAACCCAAACACTTTTCTCCAGCAAATTTCCCTCTGATTTTGACATTCAAAGATGAGATTTCAACTTCCTTTTGATCTCTAATCATTTCTACAACAAAACCTTAGCATTTGCTTATTGGATTTTCAAGAATCTTGGTTCCAAAAAGGGAGAAACTCAAGTTTAGAGGTATGAACGTCCTTCTCCTCTAAATTCTCAGTTCTTTACTGAAATTCCCAAGTTCTCAATCCTTGAATTGTGTTTTGTTAAAGGTTTTGTAATTGAGTTCTTGATCTTGGCTTTAAAATACAAGATTTGCTTTAATTTTGATGAAATTCGTATGATCTGATTGGGCATTGTTTTGTGATGTGTTTTTGATGTAAAATGGATGTATAATTGATGAGAAATTGAGGTTTAATCAATGCAATCCCGAATAGGTTGATTTTCCTAAGTTTTGTTTAAGTTTTTGGTGGTTTTTGGAGTGATCTTGATGTTCTGCTATAGCTGGAGGTATAAGGACGTGATGAGATCCATTTTGGATGTTAATTGAGGATTATGAATGTTTGGAATTGATGGATCTTGGCTGGGTAGTGTTGTGGAGATGTTTGGATGTGTTTTCGGTTGTGTTTGGTAGCCGAAATGTGAGTGTTGATGTGAGCAGCGAGTTTATATGTCTTGGTTGAGGATATTAATGCATGATGGTGCATTAATCTACTGTTTTGATGTGTTTAAAACAGGGGAGACATCTACAGATCCTTGTGGTGTTGATCCGGAAGCTTGATTGGTGTTCGACAAGTGGCGAAACGGAATCGGTGAGTGGATTTTGGTTTTCAGCTTTGAAACCAATGTTTTGAAGGTTTGGGAGCTTAGTTTAAGTCTAAACAACTTTGCTAAGCTCAAGAGTAAGTTTTCGGAAAAACTCTCTTGTTGATGAACCATGAGTTGGTTGAGTGCAATGTGATTGTTTGCATGTTTTAATTCTGTTTTGAAAGCATACTTTAGCATGTTTATTGCTGGTTTTATAAGCCATGTGTTGAAGGATGCTCAAGGTAAGAGATCCTTGTTTTGAACATTTGATAAAATGTGGTTTTGTTGCATAAGGATGAATGATGATTAATGGCTTTGTTAAATGCTTTAAAACAGTGGATTATTGATGTTAAATGATGCATATTGGCAAGTGATGTTTTGAGAAAGGTTAAGAACACTATGGTGGTTAAAAGTCCATAGGTGGTTCTTGTATTAAGAACAACATGGTGGTTAAAAGTCCATGATTGGTTCTTGTGTTAAGGTCACAAAGGTGGTTAAAAGTCCTTGTGTGAGCCTTGTGTATTGTAAGGTCACAAAGGTGGTTAAAAGTCCTTGTGTGAGCCTTGTGTATTTTAAGAACACCATGGTGGTTAAAAGTCCATGGGTGATTCTTGTGTTAAGGTCACAAGGTGGTTAAAAGTCCTTGTGTGGACCTTGTGTATTTTAAGAACACCATGGTGGTTAAAAGTCCATGGGTGATTCTTGTGCTAAGGACACAATGGTGGTTAAAAGTCCATGTGTGGTCCTTGTGAATTGTAAGATCACAATGGTGGTTAAAAGTCCATGTGTGGATCTTATGTTGATTGTATTGTGAAATGGAAAGATTATGATTATCACTTGTGGCCAATATGACATGTTAATAATTTGAAGCATGTATGCTTGTTTTAAATGCTTTTGTGCATGGAAAAAGGTTGTTTTGAACTAAGGTTATAAAGGTGTTTATAAATGCATTATTGTGTTGTTTTAAATGAGCATTCCTCACTAAGCTATGTGCTTACGCTTTCTCTTTTCTTAAACCAATAATGCAGAGCATTGAAGTGCTTAAGGGCAGCAAGGGGGTCAAGAATCCAAGTGAAGAACTAAGCTCATGTATGGTGAAAGTTCCTTTACACTATTAGCTTTTGGCATTTGGCAATGGGGAACCTATGTTGTTGTCTTGGGAGATGTTTTGGACTCCTTAAGTTGGTTTTATGCTTTTGATATTGTTGGAACTTGTAAATGGCCTTTAAGAGGATTGTTTGGTTGTTTGGTGTTTGAATGGTTTTCAATATAGGATGCATGCCTATAGAATTGGGGCTTTCCTTGTTTGATGTCATGTTTATGAATTGTTGATGCCATTATGTTCCTTAAGTATGTAATGTCTTGCTGATATAAATTGGTTGCCTTTGGAGCATGTTTGATTGGTCAATTGTGTAATAAATTAGCTAAAATTCTGCAATCTGGGCAGCCTGTTTCGGAACAGGTGCTGCCGTTTCGGAACAGAGGGCCTGAAATGGCCTAGGCATTTCGAAACGGGTAGAGCCGTTCCGGAACAGTTTTACCACTGCCAGGCATGTTGCGCAACGGGTTTCGGAACGGTCCCGCGTTTCGGAACGGATCATCCCTGTTTCGAAACACCCGACCGTTGGGCACTGAAATTGACGGTTATATGTTTTGAAACCTTTGCGTTTTGGTCCTGAACTTTGTGAATGCAATTGAATGAATTTGAGATGTCCGTTTGAGTTGAAATTTGGCAAAGATGCATGAAACATGACTAATTTCATAATGGTAACTCTAAAGTTGGCTAAGTCCTTATAATTTCCAGAATTTATATTTTGGTCCCTAAATTTGTGTTTTGTGCAATTAAGTCCCTGAATGTTTTCCGAATGCGCTGATCTTTGAGTATGCCGATTGTATGAACATATCTAGGGTTAATGTGCATTTAGATAAGATTAAAAAGAAAAAAAGGGTCGTTAATCAAGGTTGACTTTCGGGTTGACTTTGGTTTTCCCCGTGTAAACTTCTTAATTCGGTTCAACCGTCTAGACCGGGTTAAGGGGGTTACATTAGGTGGTATCAGAGCTGAGTTCTCGTGTAATTGGGAATGATTACGTGGGTGATTAATGTATGTATGCTTTGTATGCTTGTTGAATGAAAGCATTTTGTGTGAATTGTAGGTATGTTTCAATTGTGATGTATGCTATGGTGAAGCATGTTAGAGGGACCCATTGCCAAATCAAAGCTAATGAAATGAGTTGTTTTTAATTGGAAATGAGCTTGAGTACTTGGATTGCTTACCTTGCTGAGCCTGACTTTGTTTATTGCATTGTGATTGCATTGTTAGTGAATGGCACCTCGTAGAGAATTGAGGGTTAATACGCGAGCTATGGCTCAAAATGAGAATGAGGAGAATGCTGAAAATATGGTGGATTTACCTCCTCCACCTGGTGGTGGTGGTGCTGGGGGCGAAGGAGCTGGTGTTGGGGTCGCTGGACCTGAAGCTGGTCAGGGACAAGCTATTCCTGACATGACAGTGTTGATTCAAGCCATTGCTGGAGCTTTTCGAGCAGCGGTAGCTGGAGCTCAAGGAGCTGGGCATCAGGGAGATGCTGGAGTTAGACTACCTTTGGAGCGTTTGCGCAGTCTGGGAGGGACTGAGTTCAGGGGTTTGTCTGCTGAAGGTTCTGAGTCTTGGCTGGAAAGTACCAAGAGAATCTTGGGGCAAATGAATTGCACTGATGTGCAGAAGCTGGGCTGTGTGGTATCATTGTTGCAAGACGATGCATACACTTGGTGGACAACCTCTATCTCTGGAATGGAGGAAGCTGATGTAACTTGGACGTTCTTTCAGAACGCGTTCAAGAGGAGAAATCTGGGTGTGAGGTACCTAGATGAGAAGAAGAGAGAATTTATGTCTCTTACCCAAGGGAGCATGTCTGTAGCTGAGTACGAGGTTCAGTTTGTTCGACTCAGTCAGTACGCACCTGAGCTTGTTCCTGATGAGCGGGAGAGGTGTGAAAGGTTCCGTTATGGTTTGGTGACGGAAGTAAAGACGTATATGCTAGCTGCTGAGTATAATGATTTTGATGTGCTGGTTGGGAGAGCAAAGGACATTGAGATGAATTTGGGTTTATCATCTAAAGGTGCTGGTTCTGGTAAGCGAGTTGCTGAGTATAGTTCCGGTGGTGGACGGAACAAGAGGGGACGTGATCAGAAGTATCAGCCTTCGGCTAAGCGAGGTGGTGGTGCGCCTGCTCAGGGAGGCAAGGCAAGAGCTGAACCGAACGTATGTTGGACATGTGGATCGCGTGGCCATATGAAACGTGATTGTCCTCGAGCTGTGAGGGAGGTGCAAGCTCCTGTTGTGGCAGCTGGTAATTCGTGCTGGAACTGTGGATCTACGGATCACATGAGGAGAGAGTGTCCTATGTTGGCTGGTGGCCAAGGGCGTGCTCCTGTAGTTGTTGCACCACAGAGAGGTCGTGGGCGCGGCCGTGGTAACTTCCAGCGGAGAGAAGAGGGTGGACGGAATGTGGCTCATGTTATAGCTGTTCAGCCTGAGGGTGGTGGCCAGGCTAGAGTGTTTGCTCAGAGGGAGGGGAGGAATGACGCGGATGTGATCGCAGGTACTTTTACTTTGCAGTCCTTGTCATTACTTTCCTTGATTGATTCTGGATCTACGCACTCATACATTTTGCGTGAGCATGCTGAATTGCTTGGTTTGCCTGTTGAGTCTTTGGATGTTGGTATGCGTGTCACTAGTTCTTTTGGTGAGACTGTTGTGACTCGAAAGCTTTATAGAAGATGTCCTTTGGTTGTGCAAGATCATGTTTTTCATGTTGATCTTATGGAGTTGCCTTTCTATGGTTTTGATGTAATCCTTGGTATGGATTGGCTTGCTGAGCATCGTGCTGTAGTGGATTGTGAGAATAAGCGAGTTTCGTTGAAGCTTGCGGATGATTATGAGGTGGTTGTGGTTGGTGAGAATGTGAAGTTTCTTGCCAATGTGGTGTCTACATTAGAGGCGAGCCGGATGCTAAGGCAAGGTTGTGAAGCTTATCTAGCCTTTGTGATGAATCCTAGCTCTAAGGAGTTGCGTGTGCAAGATATCAGGACTGTGCGAGAGTTTCCTGGTGTGTTTCCGGAGGAGTTGCCTGGATTGCCTCCTAATCGTGAGGTGGAGTTTGGGATTGAGCTGTATGAAAACACAACTCCAGTGTCCATTACTCCTTATCGAATGGCACCTAAAGAGTTGAAAGAGCTGAAGACGCAATTGCAAGAGTTGCTATATCGTGGTTTCATTTGGCCGAGTGTGTCACCTTGGGGTGCGTCGGTCTTGTTTGTGAAGAAGAAGGATGGCACTATGAGAATGTGCATTGATTACCGTCAGCTTAACAAGTTGACTATCAAGAATCGGTATCCATTGCCGAGAATTGATGATCTTTTTGATCAATTTCGGGGAGCAGCTGTGTTCTCTAAGATTGACTTAAGGTCAGGGTATTACCAGTTGAAGGTGAAGGATGTGGATGTGCCAAAGACAGCTTTCAGGACGAGGTATGGGCATTATGAGTTCCTTGTGATGCCGTTTGGTTTGACAAATGCTCCTGCAGCTTTCATGGACATGATGAATCGTGTATTTCATGAATACCTGGATAAGTTTGTTGTGGTGTTCATTGATGATATCCTCGTGTACTCACGTACTGAGGAGGAGCATGAAGGGCATCTGAGAATTGTGTTGCAAGCTTTGTTGGAGAATCAGCTTTATGCTAAGCTGAGCAAGTGTGAGTTCTGGCTTAGAGAAGTGGTGTTTCTTGGTCATGTGGTTTCTGCTGAAGGGATTCGTGTCGATCCTCAGAAGATTGAGGCGGTGATGAATTGGAAGGTTCCTAAGTCTATTCATGAAGTTTGTAGTTTCCTTGGTTTGGCAGGATACTACCGAAGGTTTGTGGATGGGTTTTCGAAGATTGCTGCACCTTTGACAAAGTTGTTGCAGAAGGATGTTAAGTATGAGTGGACAGAAGCGAGACAGTAGGCTTTTGAGAAGCTTAAGGCAGCCTTGACACAAGCTCCTATCTTGGTTCAACCTGAATCAGGGAAAGAGTTTGTGGTGTATAGTGATGCGTCCTATGTTGGTTTGGGATGTGTGTTGATGCAGGAGGGTAAGGTGGTGGCTTATGCATCACGGCAGTTGAAGGTGCATGAGCGCAATTATCCTACGCATGACATCGAGTTGGCTGCGGTGGTTTTTGCTTTGAAGATCTGGAGACATTATCTGTATGGTGAGAAGTGTACTGTGTACACGGATCACAAGAGTTTGAAGTATCTGATGTCCCAGAAGGAGTTGAATCTTAGGCAGCAACGTTGGGTGGAGTTGCTCAAGGATTATGATTTGACGATTGAGTATCACCCTGGAAAAGCTAATGTTGTAGCGGATGCCTTGAGTAGGAAGGTAGCTGTTGAGTTGAGGGCTATGTTTTCCAGTTTGAGTATTTTGCGTGATGGTGGTCTTGTGGCTGAATTGCAAGTGAAACCATCTTTGGTTCAGTTGATCAAGGAAAAGCAATTGTTGGATGATTCCTTGGTACCGCATGTTCAGGACATTGCGGAGGGTAGGCCTTCGGATTTCTGTTTTAGTGATGATGGAGTGTTGTGTTTTGGGAGTCGGATAGTAGTGCCCAATGATGTTGATTTGAGGCGTGCTATTCTGACTGAAGGTCATAGTAGTCCTTTTGCTATGCACCCTGGTAGTACTAAGATGTACCGTGATCTTCGTGATGAGTACTATTGGGTGGGTCTAAAGAAGGATGTTGCTGAGTTTGTAAGCAAGTGCATGGTGTGTCAGCGAGTTAAGGCTGAGCATCAGTTTCCGTCAGGTTTGTTGCAACCGTTGAGAATTCCTGAGTGGAAGTGGGAAAGGATTACCATGGATTTTGTATCTGGTTTACCTTTGTCGCCATCGAAGAAGAATTCGGTGTGGGTGATTGTGGATCGCCTAACGAAGTGTGCGCATTTCTTGCCTGTGCATACTACGTATTCTTTGGATAGGCTTGCGGAGCTGTACATTGCTGAGATTGTGCGGCTGCATGGTGTGCCTAAGTCGATTGTGTCGGATAGGGATCCGAGGTTTACATCGCGTTTCTGGCAGTGTTTGCATCAAGCTTTGGGTACACGGTTGAATTTCAGTACATCTTATCATCCTCAGTCGGATGGTCAGTCCGAGCGTGTTATCCAGGTTTTGGAGGATATGTTGAGGTGCTGCGTGATTGAGTTTCAGGGCTCATGGGAGAAACATTTGCCTTTGGTGGAGTTTGCTTATAACAATAGTTATCAGGCAAGCATTCAAATGGCACCTTATGAGGCTTTGTACGGGAGGAAGTGTAGGACTCCTCTGTGTTGGGCTGAAACGGGACAAAAGTTGGTTTCGATGCCAGTTTTGTTGAAGGGAACCACCGAGAAGGTGAAGCTCATTTGTGAGCGTTTGAAAGCAGCTTCTGATCGGCAAAAGTCTTACGCGGATTTGAAGCGTAAGGAGATTGAGTATGCGGTGGGTGACCGTGTGTTTTTGAAGGTTTCGCCTTGGAAAAAGGTGATGAGGTTTGGCCGAAAGGGTAAGTTGAGCCCTAGGTACATTGGACCATACGAGGTGGTTGAGCGTGTGGGTCCTGTTGCGTATAAGTTGAGGTTACCGCAAGAGTTGGAGAAGATCCATGATGTGTTTCATGTTTCTATGCTTCGGAAGTATAGATCGGATCCTTCACATGTGATGCCTGTGGAAGAAGTGGAATTGAATCCGGATTTGACCTATGATGAGGAACCGATGAGGATTCTGGATTCGGATAGTAAGGTTCTTCGTGGCAAGACCATCGAGTTGGTAAAGGTGTTGTGGAAACATCGTGGTGTTGAAGAAGCCACGTGGGAGCGGAAGGATGACATGTTGAAACAGTTTCCGTACCTCTTTCCTTCAGGTAAATTTCGAGGACGAAATTTCTTAAGGGGGGAGAGTTGTAACACCCCAATTTTGGGCTTAGAAGTTTTGGGTTTGGACCGGACCGGTCGGGTTGCGGTTCGAATATAAAAGGGTGAATTTAGGAAAGCCTAGTTCGGGTTGCATTAAAAATATGGAAAAATGTCTTAAAATCCTCTTTTATTATATATAAGAGAAAGGTGAAATCAATTTTACAAAATGAGGTTTGGAAGAGTGACATTTTGGGTTAGTGACCAAAATGTAATTTTTGAAAACTGGGTGACTGTTTTAAAAAGGATTGAAACTTTGAATCTTTAAGGAGCTATTTACCCAAAAGAGTTTCTCCAGATTTTTCTGAATATTAATCAATTTTATTAATGGTTTTAATTAAGGTAAAAAGGGAGGGAAGAAGATATTTTGTCATTTTTAACTAACTTTCTCAAATTTTCCATTTTCTTTTCTCTCAACTTTTCTCTCAACCCAAACACTTTTCTCAAGCAAATTTCCCTCTAATTTTGACATTCATAGATAAGATTTCAACTTCCTTTTGATCTCTAATCATTTCTACAACAAAACCTTAGCATTTGCTTATTGGATTTTCAAGAATCTTGGTTCCAAAAAGGGAGAAACTCAAGTTTAGAGGTATGAACGTCCTTCTCCTCTAAATTCTCAGTTCTTTACTGAAATTCCCAAGTTCTCAATCCTTGAATTATGTTTTGTTAAAAGTTTTGTAATTGAGTTCTTGATCTTGGCTTTAAAATGCAAGATTTGCTTTAATTTTGATGAAATTCGTATGATCTGATTGGGCATTGTTTTGTGATGTGTTTTTGATGTAAAATGGATGTATAATTGATGAGAAATTGAGGTTTAATCAATGCAATCCCGAATAGGTTGATTTTCCTAAGTTTTGTATAAGTTTTTGGTGGTTTTTGGAGTGATCTTGATGTTCTGCTATAGCTGGAGGTATAAGGACGTGATGAGATCCATTTTGGATGTAATTGAGGTTTATGAATGTTTGGAATTGATGGATCTTGGCTGGGTAGTGTTGTGGAGATGTTTGGATGTGTTTTCGGTTGTGTTTGGTAGCCGAAATGTGAGTGTTGATGTGAGCAGCGAGTTTAGATGTCTTGGTTGAGGATATTAATGCATGATGGTGCATTAATCTACTGTTTTGATGTGTTTAAAACAGGGGAGACATCTACGGTTCCTTGTGGTGTTGATCCGGAAGCTTGATTGGTGTTCGGCAAGTGGCGAAACGGAATCGGTGAGTGGGTTTTGGTTTTCAGCTTTGAAACCAATGTTTTGAAGGTTTGGGAGCTTAGTTTAAGTCTAAACAACTTTGCTAAGCTCAAGAGTAAGTTTTCGGAAAAACTCTCTTGTTGATGAACCATGAGTTGGTTGAGTGCAATGTGATTGTTTGCATGTTTTAATTCTATTTTGAAAGCATACTTTAGCATGTTTATTGCTGGTTTTATAAGCCATGTGTTGAAGGATGCTCAAGGTAAAAGATCCTTGTTTTGAATATTTGATAAAATGTGGTTTTGTTGCATAAGGATGCATGATGATTAATGGCTTTGTTAAATGCTTTAAAACAGTGGATTATTGATGTTAAATGATGCATATTGGCAAGTGATGTTTTGAGAAAGGTTAAGAACACTATGGTGGTTAAAAGTCCATAGGTGGTTCTTGTGTTAAGAACAACATGGTGGTTAAAAGTCCATGATTGGTTCTTGTGTTAAGGTCACAAAGGTGGTTAAAAGTCCTTGTGTGAGGCTTGTGTATTGTAAGGTCACAAAGGTGGTTAAAAGTCCTTGTGTGAGCCTTGTGTATTTTAAGAACACCATGGTGGTTAAAAGTCCATGGGTGATTCTTGTGTTATGGTCACAAGGTGGTTAAATGTAACACCCCAATTTTGGGCTTAGAAGTTTTGGGTTTGGACCGGACCGGTCGGGTTGCGGTTCGAATATAAAAGGGTGAATTTAGGAAAGCCTAGTTCGGGTTGCAGTAAAAATATGGAAAAATGTCTTAAAATCCTCTTTTATTATATATAAGAGAAAGGTGAAATCAATTTTACAAAATGAGGTTTGGGAGAGTGATATTTTGGGTTAGTGACCAAAATGTAATTTTTGAAAACTGGGTGACTGTTTTAAAAAGGATTGAAACTTTGAATCTTTAAGGAGCTATTTACCCAAAAGAGTTTCTCCAGATTTTTCTGAATATTAATCAATTTAATTAATGGTTTTTAATTAAGTGCAAAAGGAGGGAAAATATATTTTTGCATTTTAACTAACTTTTCTCTAAATTTCCATTTTCTTTTCTCTCAACTTTTCTCCAGCAAAATTCTCTCTGATTTTGACAACTAAAGATTAGATTTCAATCCTCATTTGATCTCTAATCAATTCTACAACAAAACCTTAGCATTTGCTTATTGGATTTTCAAGAATTGTGGTTCCAAAAAGGGAGAAACTCAAGTTTAGAGGTATGAATGTCCTTCACCTCTAAATTCTCAGTTCTTTACTGAAATTCCCAAGTTCTCAATCCTTGATTTGTGTTTTATTAAAGGTTTTACAATTGTGTTCTTGATCTTGGCTTTAAAATGCAAGATTTGGTTAATTTGTGATGGAATTCGTATGAAATTGTTGGGTACTGTTTTGAGATGTGTTTTTAATGTAAAATGGATGTATATTTGATGAGAAATTGAGGTTTAATCAATGCAATCCCGGATAGGTTGATTTTCCTAAGTTTTTACTTGTGGAAATTGTGGTTTTTGGGGTGATCTTGGTGTTTTGTTAATGTTGGAGGTATAAGGACGTGTTTGGGATCATTTTGGATGTTAATTGATGTTTAAAAATGGTTAGAAGTGATGGATCTTGGCTGGGTTAAGTTTTGGAAGTGTTTGGATGTGATTTCGGTTGTGTTTGGTAGCCGAAATGTTGGATTTGCAAAGAGCAGCGAGTTTAGGTGTGTTTCTGGTGTTTTTAATGCATAATGATGCATTAATCCTCTGTTGTTATGTGCTTGAAACAGGGGAGAATGGTCCGTGAGCAATAGAGGTGGCGTTGAAGGTTTCAGATTCTTGGAAGGCTTGTTGGCTAGCCTTGCTTTGTGTATCGGTGAGTGAAGTTGGGTTTTCAGCTTTAAAACCAAGGTTTGAAGGTTTTGGGAGCTTAGTTTAAGTCTAAACAACTTAGCTAAGCTCAAGAGTAAGTAAATGGAATTTCTCTCTTGGTTGTGTTATGAATTGGTTTTTAAAGCACTTGTGATTGTTGGATGCAACGCATGTGATTTGCATGTTTTAAACTCTGTTTTGGAAGCATATTCTAACATGGTTTAATGCTGGTTTTGAAAGCCATGTGTGAAGGATGCTCAAGGTAAGAGATCCTTGGTTTTGTACATTGGAATTGTGGAATTGTTGCATAGTGTTGCATGTTGTTTAATGGCTTTGTGTAATGCTTCAAAAACAGTGGATTGATGATGGTAATTGGTGGTTTTGGCATTTTGGTTATGCTTGTAAAACAATGGATTAATATGGTAAATTGGTTATATTGGCAAGTGATGTAAGTGGTTTTTGGTTACTTGAATCGGATATAGTTAGCCGGCTATAGGATTGGGTGCACCGTGAATAAAGTCGCCTTGGATGTGGAGTGGTTGTGATTGTACCAGTGACTCCATCCAAGTACACTAACGAGATGGTTAAGAACAACATGGTGGTTAAAAGTCCATGGGTGGGTCTTATGTTAAGGTCATATGGTGGTTAAAATTCCATTTGAGGACCTTGTGTATGTTAAGGTCATAATGGTGGTTAAAATTCCATTTGAAGACCTTGTGTATGGTAAGATCACAATGGTGGTGTAAAGTCCATGTGTGGATCTTGTGTGTATGTCCCGTGATCTCGTTAGTGATGTTATACAACTACCAATGAGTTATGGTAAGGTCATAATGGTGGTTAAAATTCCATTTGAGGACCTTGTGAATGTTAAGGTCATATGGTGGTTAAAAGTCCATATGAGGACCTTGTGTATGGTAAGGTCATAATGGTGGTTTAAATTCCATTTGGGGACCTTGAGATTGGTAGTGTGTATGAAGCGTGGGGACAACGCTTGTAATCCGCGTATCCGATTGTGTCTTGCGTTATGATGGTTTGTGAATTATCACTTGGAAGCCAATATAATGTTCTTGAATATGATGAAGCTTGAGATGCTTGAAATGATGCATGATTGCATGAGAAGTGTGTAATGTTCTATGAATGCATGTTTACTTGTTAGCTTGAACAAGAGTTTATTTTCTAATGAGAATGGTGCATGTGTGCATGAAATCTCTTTAGTGCATTGAAGTCTTGCGAAGACTTGTTTTTAAAGGCATGAAATGCAAATATTGATTTTGTGGTCCATATGTTGCGTTTGTTTAATGCATGAGATATATTGAATGAGTAAGTGGTTTTTAAAGGTTTCTTGCTTTGAAATGATTTTCAATGTATGAGAAAAGTATGAGGTGAAGTGGAAGTGTTTTCCAAGGATTTTGTATTTAACTTGCATACGATGTTCATGCATGGAATGGTTAAATTGATGGTTTTGCAAGGTTGTGCTTTGAAGTGAATTACTTAGCTTTTCTAAGCTAAGGGTTGGTTTTCACGTTTGAGCAATGCATGATTTAAAGTATGTTGTTAAAAAGGGTTTTCAAACATTGCTTTGGTTTATCGAATTGTGATGCTTTTAAAAGAGGTTTTATGACTCGCTGTATTGATGGTGTTTTGGCTTTGAGCATTCCTCACTAAGCATTATGTGCTTACGCTCCTTTTTGTCCATCAATGCAGATATTTGAAGTTGGGACAGCGAGAAGCAAGGGATTCAAGGAGAGCTCCACTTGAGATGTATGTCTCGGTTAATAGCTATAGATAATAAAGGCAATGGGGGGAGAATATCTTATGTTGATGTTTAATGAGATAGTGTATGTTGGACAATTTTGGTTTATGATTTTGAACTATGTGGTTTAACGCTTGCAACGTTTGAATCTTCTTATTCTTAAGTCGTTATGCTATGCTTCTTGTTTTAAAAGCATGATTGAGTGTTGGATGTGTTGAATGAGTTGGTGCACCTAGGGGTGGTTTTGTATCTAGATTTTGATGCAAATTGGTAGGTATGATGCTTGGCATGTTGTTGATTTATTGTGGAATGGTTTGGAGCATGTTTGATGGGGTTTAAAGGTGTTAAAACATGCCTATCTGCTGTTTCTGGGCAGAGTGTTTTGAAACACCCTTGCCTGTTTCAAAACAGGCCCTTGATTTGGCCTGGGTGTTCCTGAACGGCCTAGACCCGTTTCTGAACACTTTGGCTACTGCCAAGGGGTGTTCCTGAACGGCCTAGACCCGTTTCTGAACACTTTGGCTACTGCCAAGGGGTGTTCCTGAACGGCCTAGACCCGTTTCGGAACACTTGACCGCTGGGCATAAAATTTGAATGGTTTTGAGGTTTGCAAGCTTTACGTTTTAGTCCTGATTCTTTGTATATGCAATTGAATGAGTTTGAGATGTCCGCTTGAGTTGAAATTTGGCAGAGAGGCGTGAAACATGACTAATTTCATAATGGTAACTTAAAAATTGGTAAATTCCTCTTAATTTTCAGAATTTGCAATTTGGTCCCTAAATTCGTATTTTGTACAATTGGGTCCCTTATTGTTTTCCGATTGCTGTGATTTTTTAGTATGCTTATCTCAAGAGAATGCCTAGGGTTAATGTGCATCTAGACAAGTTTAAAAAGAAAAAAAAGGGTCGTTAATCAAGGTTGACCTTCGGGTTGACTTTGGTTTTCCCCGTGTAATCTTCGTAGTCCGGGCCAACCGTCTAGGCCGGGCTAAGGGGGTTACATTAAAAGTCCTTGTGTGGACCTTGTGTATTTTAAGAACACCATGGTGGTTAAAAGTCCATGGGTGATTCTTGTGCTAAGGACACAATGGTGGTTAAAAGTCCATGTGTGGTCCTTGTGAATTGTAAGATCACAATGGTGGTTAAAAGTCCATGTGTGGATCTTATGTTGATTGTATTGTGAAATGGAAAGATTATGATTATCACTTGTGGCCAATATGACATGTTAATAATTTGAAGCATGTATGCTTGTTTTAAATGCTTTTGTGCATGGAAAAAGGTTGTTTTGAACTAAGGTTATAAAGGTGTTTATAAATGCATTATTGTATTGTTTTAAATGAGCATTCCTCACTAAGCTATGTGCTTACGCTCTCTCTTTTCTTAAACCAATAATGCAGAGCATTGAAGTGCTTAAGGGAAGCAAGGGGGTCAAGAATCCAAGTGAAGAACTAAGCTAATGTATGGTGAAAGTTCCTTTACACTATTAGCTTTTGGCATTTGGCAATGGTGAACCTATGTTGTTGTCTTGGGAGATGTTTTGGACTCCTTAAGTTGGTTTTATGCTTTTGATATTGTTGGAACTTGTAAATGGCCTTTAAGAGGATTGTTTGGTTGTTTGGTGTTTGAATGGTTTTCAATATAGGATGCATGCCTATAGAATTGGGGCTTTCCTTGTTTGATCTCATGTTTATGAATTGTTGATGCCATTATGTTCCTTAAGTGTATAATGTCTTGCTGATATAAATTGGTTGCCTTTGGAGCATGTTTGATTGGTCAATTGTGTAATAAATCAGCTAAAATTCTGCAATCTGGGCAGCCTGTTTCGGAACAGGTGCTGTCGTTTCTGAACAGAGGGCCTGAAATGGCCTAGGCGTTTCGAAACGGGTAGAGCCGTTCCGGAACAGTTTTGCCACTGCCAGGCCATGTTGCGCAACGGGTTTCGAAACGGTCCCGCGTTTCGGAACGGATCATCCCTGTTCCGAAACACCCGACCGTTGGGCACTGAAATTGACGGTTATATGTTTTGAAACCTTTGCGTTTTGGTCCTGAACTTTGTGAATGCAATTGAATGAGTTTGAGATGTCCGTTTGAGTTGAAATTTGGCAGAGATGCATGAAACATGACTAATTTCATAATGGTAACTCTAAATTTGGCTAAGTCCTTATAATTTCCAGAATTTACATTTTAGTCCCTAAATTTGTGTTTTGTGCAATTAAGTCCCTGAATGTTTTCCGAATGCGCTGATCTTTGAGTATGCCGATTGTATGAACATATCTAGGGTTAATGTGCATTTAGATAAGATTAAACAGAAAAAAAAAGGGTCGTTAATCAAGGTTGACTTTCGGGTTGACTTTGGTTTTCCCCGTGTAAACTTCTTAATTTGGTTCAACCGTCTAGACCGGGTTAAGGGGGTTACACAATCCAAATGTTTTGACCTTGGGAAGAGCCTTAACTTTAGCAAGGACCTTCCAAATTCGCGTTGGACGGGTTCGGGGCTCCGGAGACCGTTGTAGAAATAGGTAACTAGAACGAACCAATAAATCCCAGAATCATTAGAAGACCATAATAAGGAATCACGAGTATCATTGATTATAGGAATACGAAGGATAGCATTTGCATCAGCAGGGTTGAAGTAGCTGCGAACCTTTCTAAGGTCCCAGGCAGTCTGGTTTCGGAGCATAAAGTCTCGACAACGAACATGTACCTCATCCGAGACCTCATAATCACCAGAGAGGGTGATAGGAGAGGAGCCTCCCCAATTATCGTGATGAACACGTATATTGCTATTAATACCAGGGCGGTATAGGAACCCATTGAATAAATGTTGTAGAGCAGTATATAGGCCTTGCCAGGCAAAGGATCCCATAGTTGGTCGGGTAGCATCTAGAATATTACCAGAAGGGAAATACTTAGATCTGTAAATTTGACCCAACAAAGAGTCAGGTTCACAAATGAGCCACCAGAGTTGTTTGCCAATGAGAGCAATGTTAAAATTATTGAGATCCCTGAAACCCATGCCCCCGGCCGCTTTTGGTAGACAAACTCGATTCCAAGGAAGCATGTGCCAACCCTTTTTGTTAGACTTACCAGACCACCAGTATTGACGAATAGCTGAAGTCATATCGTCCACAATGTTTTGAGGCAAGAGATAGCAGGACATGACATATTGTGACAAGGATTGTAGAACAGCTTTGATGAAAATTTCACGACCGCTAAAAGAGAGGAGTTGTTTGTCCCAGGTAGATAAACGATCATGGACTTTATCACGAACGAATCCTAAGGATTCAGTTTTGTTTTTCCCAATGTGTAATGAAACACCTAGATAGACTCCAGGATTGGTAACCTCACGTACATGTAAGGAGCTATTAATCGCATCTCGTGTTGAGCGTGGGGTACGAGGATTGTAGAAAATAGTCGACTTCTCAAAGTTCATGGCTTGTCCTGAAGCAGATGCATAAGTTTGTAGAGCCATTTTGAGCTGAATTGCTTCTTCAGGGTTAGTGTTATGGAAAACCATGCAATCATCCACAAAGAGGAGATGGTTAACTTTTGGAACCAATTTGCTTGCACCAAGACCAGGCAGGGTGTTGGTCTGTTGGGCATCAGAAAGATATGCTGAAAGACCTTGTGTACAAAAGAGGAATAGGAAAGGTGATAGGGGGTCTCCTTGCCGAAGACCCCGTTGTGGTTGAAAGAAGGGTGAGAAGGAATTATTGATTTTAACAGAAAAGGATATTGAAGAAATGCAACGCATGATAAGAGTGACCCATGTAGGAGCGAAGCCCATACGTTGCATTACATTCGCAAGAAAGGGCCATTCAACTCTGTCAAAAGCTTTTTCCATATCTAATTTGAGAGCAGTGCCTTGTGCAGATTTTGTGTTCCCATAGTTAATATTATGAATAATTTCATGGGCTATAAGAATGTTGTTCGAGATATTACGTCCCTGAACAAAAGCGGCCTGATTAGAGCTAATGCAGAATGAAATCGTTTGTTTCATCCTGTTAACTAAAACTTTAGCTACAATTTTATAGATCACAATGCACATGCTAATTGGTCGAAGGTGCCTCATGGTGGTCGGGTCTTTGATCTTAGGAATAAGTACCAAGATAGTTTTATTGACCGAAGCCATATCTGTATGGCCATTAAGGAGGCTAAGACAAAGAGAAGTGACATCATCGCCCATAGTGTCCCAATGTTGTCTAAAGAATCCACTAGGCAAACCATCTACACCAGGTGCCTTCCATGGATCAATGTCACAGAAAGCATGAACGATTTCTTCCTTTGTGAAAGCCTTAGAGAGAATCATTCATAGTTGGGGTTATGGGAGATGGAATTTTTGACAGAACTTGTTCTAAAATTTTTCAGGTTAGAGGTCGTGAATAGGGATTGAAAATAGTCGAAGGCGAAAGTCATAATATTGTGTACATCAGTAAACCATGTAGAGTTAGAGTCAAGAAGACCAGTAATTGTATTTTTTTTCTTCCTATTATTCGCACGGGAGTGGAAAAATCTCATATTCTTGTCTCCCTAAGAGAGCCATAAATTTCGAGATCTTTGTGCCCAATAGGTTTCTTGTTCAAGAAGTTTATTAAGTTCGGATCTAGCTCTTAGATAAGATTCTTCATTTGTGGGTGTTAATGGACGACGCAAGAATTTGTTAATTTTATTGGTTAAGAGGACGATACGTCCTGATGTTTTATATCTTTGTTGAGATTGCCAATCTCCCAGACAAGAGCCAATGGCTTGGATTTTTTCAAGTGATGTTCCATTTGTGTTGGCCCAAGTTTGCTAGACAAGGGAGATATTGTCATCGTGGGATGCCCAAAAATTTTCAAAGCGAAAATTGTTAGGTGGGTGTCGAGTGGGTGTTTGATGATTAGTGGATTTGTCTTGAAGTAAAAAAACAATGGTCAGATTTAGCTACAAAGTCCGAAGAAATCCTATGAGAGGGGTGTAAAGCTTTCCAAGCTGAGTTACCAATGAATCGGTCTAAGCGTTCATGAATTGTTGGGGTTTGTGGCCCAATTTTCGTCCAAGTGAACCAACCGGAAGTTGGCTTACAATCATAGAGATTATTTCGTGATAAGCATTGTCGAATTTTTTTATTTGAGATCTAGCCCGACGGAGGCCTCCTTGTTTTCCATTATCCGATAGAATTTCATTGAAATCCCCACCGAGGAGCCACAGAATATCATTGTCAGTGTTTAAAGAGTCAATAATATCCCAAGTTTTATATTTATGGCTAGTTTCAAAATATCCATGCATACCAGTGAATTTCATCGAAAAGAAATCAAGATGAATTAAAATATGTATGAATCGATCCGAGTACGAGAGCAAGCTGGTATTAATATTATTGGACTTAAAAAGCGCAATGCCAGAACAATTATTGTTTGGGGGGATAGAGATAACTTCAACCATACCAAGAGAAAAGCTAAGACGTCTACATGCCGCATTATTTAATTTAGTTTCGCAAAGAAATAAAATATCCGGAGAGGAATGTTGGACATAGCGCTGAAGGTGCTGAACTGCCTGGACTTGTCCTAGACCCTGACAGTTCCAACATAGGACTCTCATTTTGCTCGGCGGGGCTGAGAGTCAGCCGCCGCCGGAGAGTTTTTTTTAGCTGCTCATCCCAGCCTTAGGTGTAGAACCGGAGGGCTTTGCCTTCTTGGGTTGGAGGACCACTTGGATAGGGGAACGACGCTTGGTACCACGATTTGGGGGGCAGGAGCAGAGGCATTAGCTGCATCATTCGGGTAAGTTTTTAAAAGCCAAAGGTTAAATTCATGAAAAGTGGATGATTCGGTATTAACAAGGGGCTTACGTAAATCAGCATCAATTTTCTTGATTTGTTGAGCAATGGGACTAGGGATAGTATCATCATGGGCATCCCAATCATCGTCTGAAGCGTCCTCCGGGATTGGGAAAATTATATTCAACGGTTGAGGCTCAAGGGCCCTTGGAGGAAGAGAGACATGCGGGTTGGAACGGGTTTGGGGGTTCTTTTGCTTGGATCCCGAAGCATTGGATTCCTTTGGAAGAGAGGCATCATCCATATTGGTGTCGTTATTATTGGCCTCCACAACGGGTTGTTCAGAAAATGATGCGACATCACCCTCATTAAGAGAGCCTGTGAAGGGGAAAGAGTATGTTATCAGGAATATAAACGAAAAGCTAAAGAAGTAAAATAATGAATTGAGAAGAGGACTCGGGAAGTGACCTATGTTATTCTGGTCGGTAGGTTCGAGAGCATTAACATTTGAGACTGTGAAAAATAGAGTAAAGATTAGTAATGTAATTGTAAATAGGAAAGGGGAAACCATAATTCGACCATAAAAAGATTTGTGTGAACAAGATGTGAAAATCGAAAATATCCTACCCGAGGGAATATGATTAGCTTGGTTGCATTTAGGCTCAACAGTGCGGATTCGACCACGTGTGCCGATTGGGCAACGTCGAGGGGGGAGGTAACGGAGCCATTCCCCATATTGCAGCTTGTTTAGATCAAGAGATAAGCGGATTGAGAAGTTTTCAATGGTATGACTTACGATTCCGCAGCCAGGGCATAGAGTAGGGAGGCGTTCATATTGTAATCGGCACATGGTCTTATCGGAGCCATTCCCGATGAAAAGGAATCGGGTGACCGATCGGGTGACATCGAGCATAATTTCCATTCGCAAAAACTCAGTCATATTTCCTTCAAGTTCTCGAGTATCAGTGCGTAGGACGTTGCCAACCATTGAACCCAGAGCATGGCCCACAAGGTGGGAGCGGTCAACATCTTCAAAGAGAGAGGTGGGTAGACCAAAAATACTGATCCAGATGCGCATAATAGTGAAAGAGTAGTCGTCAATGTTTTTTGAAGGGTTGTATTCGGTTAAGGCCAATCATTCATCCTTGTACAACCAAGGACCACGGTTAAGAACTTCATAGCAAGCTTTGACCTCCTTGAACTTGATCTTAAGGAAGTTGTCCTTAATGACAAATATAGAAACCAGGTTACTAGGTTTCCAGATTCCTTCGAAGGCACTAAGGACATCATAGATATTGATTGGTTTGGACGAGATGAAACAGCAAGGAACAGTTTGGGGTCTTCCTTGGCGAAATCCCAGCCAAAATCTGGTGTGTAGAGGAGTTCAGCTTCTTCACTAGTAAGGGCAATGGAGTTGAGCTGAGGGAAAGAGGAAGACGCCATATTGAGAGTAAGAAGGGCAAAAAAGAATGTAGGCAAGGACAAAGGGAGGTCAATGTTGAAATATGGGTGAAATTGGTTGATATAAATAGAGGGGTGGGAGGTATTAGTGGTGATTAGCATTAGGTTAATGAAAGAAAGGAAATAATGTAAGAATATTAGATTGGGAGAGAAATAAATTAAAAGCCGATCCCTAATAAATAGGGAGAATTGATTAGCTGAGGAAGGTGCCCAAAATAAAATAGAAAATACAAGGTGCAAATCAGGAGTTAAGGAAAAGGACCAAGTAATCCAGGCAACAATTAAAAAAAGAGAGAATAAATGGACAAAATTACAGACAAAAAAGGGAATTAAATAGTGACTAAAGCTATTAAATAGAGTTTGAAAAGGAAAGAATAAATGTTCATTAACATAGAATGGGTATGATAGTTGAAAGTCAAAGGAGGGATTAAAAACGGGTATTAATGCTAATGTATCCGCAGAAAGTAAATGGGTTGGCAAAGTCAAAGGTCTAATAATTATGGAGAAATAAATAAAAAGAAACAAACATATAAGTAGAATATGAAATAATATTAATGATATGTGTAAATCGAAGTTGTTGAAAAACGGAAAGTGGAAAGTTAAAGACTTATAAAGCAGGGAAGGAAAAGTCGTACTATAACAGATGTTTTGAAGAAATATAATCAAGGCAAGGAAATGGTATGAGAGATAAGATAAACAATTAAAATTTAGACGGTTATGTTCCAATATCTTAAAAATTGTAGAGAATTCCCTGAAAAGGGCTAGAGTATATTCACCTAAAAAGGTGTAGTGGAAAAAGAACTCCCTTATGATAAGGGTAGAAGCAATTGTAAAAAACCCGTACAAGTTTGAAAAATAATTAAACGAAGCAAGGAAATAAGCAGATAGATAGCATACAATCAGGCAATAAAAATAAAGGCGTAAAGTAAAGAAAATCATAAAGAAAGGACAAGAATTAAAATTTACAGACCATGGGGAAGGAAGAAGTGGGGCAAAAAAATTAATTACATACCAAAAGAGAAAAAAAAGGGGAGGAAAGAAATGGAAAAAAATAACAACAGAATAATAATTACAAACCCAAATATAAGGAAAATGGATGGAGATGCTTTGAAACAGTGGAACTTGACCCCATTGATCCTGACGTAGTGAATTAGCATGTTGATAAGGGAGCATCCAGATATAAACATAAACCATATAGAAAAGCAAGAAATAAACATGAGAAAGAGCATGAAGCCAAATAAAATCAATAATAAATATAAGGCATATAAGGTAGAGCATAGACAAAAGCAAAATGAAGCAGGAGGATGTAGATGTTAACCAGGTAAGCCAAAGTATTATGCACAAAATAGATGAACTTACAAGAAGGGGAAAACGCATCAATAATTTAGCAGAAGGTAAAACACCAGTAGCATGGCCAAGAAAGAACAAGAAGATATAGTATATAATACATTGTGTATGTGTGCAGGGAATAAAGTAAAAGGAGAGATCTGAATGGTGGGTTAAATGCAAGGTAGGGGAACAAAAGGTAGAAGCATATATGTATGGGCAGGTACATCCACGAGAGATAGAAAGATAAAATTGAAAAAAAGGTTGAAAAGGGGGCATGCATATATATAAACGGAATAGTAAAACAACATAGATGAGAAGTAAGGCAGCATTTGTTAAGTCAAAGGTAGAGAGGAGCATGAACGGGAAACAAAATAAGAGATAACCAGAGTGAAAGTTAAGTCTGAAATAAGAGCATATATATAAACATAAGAGAGTATATTGTGCAGAGAAATAGTAAGCCAAATAAGGTGAGAATCCCACAAGGTGGGTTGATTTTAAACAAAATAAGAGATGATGGATGCAGTAATAAGCTAACAAAAGGCAGAAAGATAATAAGAGCAAGCAGGTAAGATACAGAGTACTAAAAATGCAAAGAAAGGTAAAAAGTTGAAGTAAAGAAGGAAGACAATATGGAGTACATTGAGAACAGGTCTGCAAAAGCATTATATAAATTGTTATGGAGAAGAGAAGCATAAGTATGGCCCATAAAGTTATGCCTGGAAACTGGTTAGAAGCTCTCTTACTACAGGACCAATAAACCCAAGAGTTGACCAAAAGCTAATATATAAAATGAAGAGACGCAAAATAAGGATGCAGGGCATTAAACGGGCTAGTAATGAAGGGTATAGGGACATGATAGGTGGACCTGTACATATTTGTGTAAGAAAAATTATGAGTATGAGAAATGAGCTTATTCGAAAGACCCATAGAAAACATTAAGGTAACCCCTTGGAAGGATTGATGAGAAGAGGTAGATAACATATTCTTAGGTAACAGGGAAGAAGGGAAACGAGAAAGTACCTCATACAGTAATATGGGAAAAGAAGAAGGAGAGAAATTTACAAATTGGTAACATTGATATTGAGTATAAAGGGTTCCCGCCAGGTGGGTCGACAAATTTTCCCTTAAAAGGGATTGATTAAAGAGATAATTAAATAAGAGATATGAGTGCCATAGAGTAGTAAAATAAGAGTTTGAGAATCCGACAGGATAATAAACTTTCGTAATAGTAGGGAAGATGGTAACATGACAAGTGAATAGGGATAAATGGTGAGAGAGCACATTAAAAAGCAAAGCCAGGAGAAATGAAAAATAGTGATAGCAATTAGAACACACATGAAATGAGATGAGAATATAGTAATGAAGCAGAGATATAATACAAACATGGTAATCAAGATTTGAAAGTTGTATTAAAGTATTGAACGAGATAGGAAAAATAGGGAAGCTGGCAAGCAGTTGGACATAGTAATAGATTGCAACAAAGGACTTAATTGTAGATATAAAGGATAAAGGGGAGAAGTGGGTTAAGAGTGTACCTTCCCAGAGTTTGAACATCCAAAGGTAGGTGAATGAGGTAGAACGATAGTAGAGAAAAGCAGAGGCCATCCTTGAGAATGCCTCAATTAGAACTAGATTATTCGTGTTCCACAGAAGGATTGTCGGCATACAAAGCACCACACCAACGGGATGAGAAAGAAAATCCCCTTGCAGCAGAATAAAAGAGAGTGTATTAGTGCATGCTATGAGGAAAATAACAATGAGGAAGAAGCTTAGAAAAGGTAAATCTAAACTAAACACAAAGGAAAACCCATAATAAGCAAAGAGATGAGGTAAAAGGGACAACATCGGGTAGACCCCAAAGTCAATGAGGATGAGGGATAACCAACAAGCTAAACACAAAGGAGAGTCCATAATAAGCAAAGAGTATAATCCCACTTGGTGGGTCGAAATTGTTTTCCCTAAAAGGTATCGTATTATATTGTAAATGATAATGGAGATAGATAAATGAACGGCCAAGCATAGTGAGTAAGAGTATACATATGCAGGTAAATTATTAATATAGAATACATGCCAAGGGTGCAAAAGACAGATTAGGGATGTACAAAAAGAGGAAGCAAACAATATGAGGTTATGGGTCAAGGGAGTAACAGATGTGAAAGTATGAAGGAAGAGAGCAATAGATGATACAAGGATGAGTAAACAGAGAAAATAAAAATCAGTGAAGGATTCTATTCAAAAGAACACCCAGAAAAAAATGTGCATCAGCAAACTACGTATAATCAGGATAATAATGGGATCTACAGAATTGTAAAATAAGTGGCATATTCCAGAAGAATAAACAATAGATGATACAGGAAACGATAAGAAATAAATAAAAAAATTGAAAGTGAGGATATCGATAGTCAAGATAAAATCCCAGATTCCTAGCGGTGGACGATCGTAGGGGCATGCCAAGGGTTGGGCGAAGTATCGTGAATAGATCCAAAACCAACCTGTTATTAACAAAAATAAAATTTTAAGTAAAAGAGAACACTTTGATAAATAAAAGAAAGGAGGCAGATTCGGTTCTGAAAAAACATATCTGAGAGAAAAAAGATGAAATAAGATTTATAAATGAATCATAGGAAAACCCAGATCTGTGACTCAGAGTGCTGGCGAAACCCAGATTACAGGCGTTATCCGATGGAAGGAGGAACTAAATCTGGAGAATCCTTGTAAGAAACACTCACGAATGAGAGGATCTACGAAAAAAAGGAAAATTAACATCGTAAGAAAAGTGAGTAAATATGAAAAAACTTAGTAAAGCAATAGATAAAGAATAGGGAAAGAAGGAATTTCCCATCCATGGGTCCGACAGGGTGTTCTGAAACATGTGGTGGTCGGTTCTCATCAAGGCGGTCAGATTCGAACAGTGGACGGTATGAACAGTGGGGATTGTGAGAAAAAAGAAAAACATGTTAGGGGAAAACAAAAGATATAAAATAGAGGATAAAGAAATATGGAGTAACAAAATGAAAAAAGTCGATCGGGGTGGGATGACTCTTTGAGAACTCTTACCCTTGATTCCACGTTACAATAGTTGTTGGTTGCCTTGTGAAAAATTTCTGTTGAGCGGCAGATGAAAATGAAGAGCCGTGCGGGGGAGGGGAAGAGGAGGAGAGGACAAGATGGAGAAAAGCACCAAAAAGGGGGGGAAACGAAAAGGAAAAACCCAAAACCAAAGAAACACGGAGAGAGGGAGGGAGAAACGAGAGCCATCCCACCCACACTCATTACCCGTTGGAATTTTAACTACCCGTTGGACTTTTAACTGAGTAGAAAGTACATAAATTGAGTTTTTGCAATATAATTGTGTTGAAAAGCTCGTAGTCAACTATATGAACTCCTAAAATTTTATTAAAACTAGTTTTACGTTCATTTTTGTAGAGGTTTTGGATGAGCGGGTCTAAATGGGTCGTAAAGTGGATCCGTTGGACTTTCAATTGAGTAAAAAGCACAGAAATTGAGTTTTTGTAATATAATCGTGTTGAAAAGCTCGTGAACAACTATATGAACTCCTAAAATTTTATTAAAACTAGTTTCACGGTTATTTTTGTAGAGGTTTCGGACGAGCTGGTCTAAATAGGCCGTAAAATGGACCCGTTGGACTTTGTTTTGAAGAAAATGTGGGCCTCATTAAAAACCCCACTAAACCCACTCTGAGCTGAGCGCAGGGGTGGGATCCTAAAGGGGAAAAGAGTGCCCAAAGTATATATATATATAATCAAGGGGTAAAAGTCAATCGGTACAATAGAACGAAGAAAATCAGGCAGGCCCGACCCAAAAAACAAAGAGGACCTGCAGCGGAGGGCCCAATGGGCTACAGTGTGAGCAAATACATTAGCAACACGCGGTAAAAAAAGAAAATGTAAATCTGGTATGGAGTCAAAAAGAGGACGAGCTGCGTCGATCTAGGGGCGCAAGAGGGAGTCATCTGGCTCCGAGCGATGGAGCTTGTTGACGACCATAACAGCATCAGACTCTAGAAGGAAACTGCTCCAGCCGGCATCGCGTTCAAGTGTAGCCCCAGCGATGATGGCGTGGAGTTCCGCACTCGAGGCATCAATACAACCCGCAGAGTGGATGGCACAGCCACGAAGGACGGCTTCGCTAGTATCACGAGCCACAATACCAAAAGCTGCATCGTCTGTGGTAAGATCAAAGGCACCGTCAACATTGATCTTTATCTTCCCTATTGGCACGGGCCTCCATGTGGGTTGGGAGAGAGCAGGTTCCGTCTGTGGCTGCATCGTAGTGTGGAGAGAGTTAGCGGAGTCGTAATCCTGTAGTAGTTATGTTGAGTTAATGACAATGAGCCAGGGTGGCTGCATTCGACGAGAATGAATCTAGTCGTTCCTTCTATTCCAAATATTCCATAGAATGGTAACGAACAAGGAGAAGTCAAAGCGGGACAGCAGCTGTAACCCCCTTAGCCCGACCTAGACGGTTGAACCGAACTACGAAGATTACACGGGGAAAACCAAAGTCAACCCGAAAGTCAACCTTGATTAACGACCCTTTTTTTATTTTTAATCTTGTCTAAATGCATAATAACCCTAGGTGAACTCTTGGAAGGAACATACTCAAAAATCACAGCAATCGGATAACATTTAGGGACTCAATTGCATAACATACAAATTTAGGGACCAAATTCCAAATTCTAAAAATTTAAAGGACTTAACCAGTTTTAAAGTTACCATTATGAAATTAATCACATTTCATGCCTATCTGCCAAATTTCATCACAACGGACGTCACAAACTCAACCAATTGCATATACAAAGATTGGGACCAAAACGTAAGAGTTCCAAAACATTTAACCATCAGATTCAGTGCCCAACGGTCGAGTGTTCCGAAACGGGGAAGATCTGTTCCGAAACGCGGGACCATTTCGAAACTTGTTGCGGAACGGGGCCTGTCAGTGGCAAATCTGTTTCGGAACAACTCTTACCTGTTTCGAAACGCCATGGCCATTTCAGGCCACCTGTTCCGAAACAGTAGCACCCGTTCCGAAACGGGTTGTCCAGAAATGCAGAATTTTGCTGGTTTATCAAGCAATTAACCCATCAAACACATTCCGATGACACTCAAATCGTACCAGCAAGTCATCAAACACTTAAGGAACATAATAGTATCAACTAAACACAATCATGGCATCATTCAAAGAAAGACCCAATTCTATAGGCATGCATCCTATATTGTAAACCATGCCACCAACAAATCACCAAAACCAAGAACCAAAAGGCCATTTACATGCTCCAACATCATCAAAAAGCATTAAACCAAAATAGGGAGTCCAAAACATCTCCCAAAAACACAATTTAGGTTCCCATTGCCAAATGCCAAAAGCTAATAGTGTTAGGAAAACATTCACCATACATGAGCTTAATCTTCCACTTGGATCCTTGACCTCCTTGCTGCCCTTTGTGCACTTCAATGCTCTGCATTATTGGTTTAAGAAAGAGAGAGCGTAAGCACATAGCTTAGTGAGGAATGCTCAAATAAAACATCACAATAATGCATTTATAAAACACCTTCACAAGGCCTTTAGTTTCAAAACAACATTTATCATGCAATTATGCATTCAAACCAAGCATCTCATGCTTCAAATCATCATCATGTCATATTGGCTTACAAGTGATAATCAATAACATTTTACAACTAAAAACACAACCGGATACGCGGATTACAAGCGTTGTCCCATACGCTTCATACACACTACCAATATCAAGGTGGAGCAAATGGTACAATCACAACCCCTCAACACCCGTGATGGAGACTATGGTACAATCACAACCCCTCCACATCACTCATTGGTAGTTGTATAACATCACTAACAAGAACACGGGACGCACAATACAAGATCCACACATGGACTTTTAACCACCATTGTGATCTTAACACAAGATCCACTCATGGACTTTTAACCACCATGATGATCTTAACCATCTCGTTAGTGTACTTGGATGGAGTTTACGGTACAATCACAACCCCTCAACATCCAAGGCGACTTTATTCACGGTGCACCCAATCCTATAGCCGGCTAACTATATCCGATTCAAGTACTTTAAAACCAACACATCACTTGCCAATATACATCATATAACATCATTAATCCACTGTTTTAAAGCATTTAACAAAGCCATTAAACCATCATGCATTACAATGCATCAAACCACATTTATCAATGTTCAAAACAAGGATCTCTTACCTTGAGCATCCATCAACCCATGGCTTATAAAACCAGCATCAACATGCTAAAATATGCTTTAAAAACAGAATTTAAACATGCAACTAAAACACATTGCATTCAACCATCTCATGGTTCATCAAAAAGAGAGTTTTCCCGAAAACTTACTCTTGAGCTTAGCTAAGTTGTTTAGACTTAAACTAAGCTCCCAAAACCTCCCAAGATTGGTTTTAAGGCTGAAAACCAAATTTCACTCACCGATTCCGTTTCGCAAGCTTGCCGAAACACCGATCAAGCCTCCGGATCAACACCACAAGGATCCGATGATGCTTCCCCTATTTTAACCACATCAAAGCAGTGGATTAATGCATCATCATGCATTAATATCTTCAACCAAGACACCTAAACTCGCTGCTCACATCAACACTCACATTTCGGCTACCAAACACAACCGAAATCACATCCAAACACCTCTACAACCTTACCCAGCCAAGATCCATCAATTCCAAACATACTTATACACCAATTAACATCCAAAAAGGATCTATTCACGTCCTTATACCTCCAGCTATAGCAGAACATCAAAATCACCCCAAAAACCACCATTAACTCAATCAAAAACTTAGGAAAATCAACCTATCCGGGATTGCATTGACTAAACCTCAATTTCACATCATTTATACATCCAATAGACATCAAAAAGACATCTCAAAACATAGCCCAATCATTTAGTACGAATTTAATCAAAATTAAATCCAAATCTTGCATTTAAAGCCAAGATCAAGAACACAACATAAAAACCTTTATTAAAACTCAAATCAAGGATTGAGAACTTGGGAATTTCAGTAAAGAACTGAGTATTTAGAGGAGAAGGACGTTCATACCTCAAAATGTGAGTTTCTCCTTGTTTAAAGCCAAGATTTCTTGAAAATTCAATAGGCAAATGGTAATGATTTGGTGTAGGAATGATTAGAAACCAATTGGAGATTGAAATCTCATCTTTAGGTGTTAAAATCAGAGGGAAAATGGCTGGGGAAATGTGTTTGGCTGAGAGAAAAGGGAGAAAAAATGAAGAGGGAAAATTTTGAGAAAAGTTAGTTATGAACTTCCAAAATATATATTTCCCCTTTTTCCTTTTATTAAATATCATTTAATAAATGTTTAATATTAAGAAAAATCTGGAGAAAACTCTTCTTGGGTAAATTAGCTCCTTAAAGATTCAAAGTTTCAATCCTTTTAAAACAGTCACCAACTTTTCAAAAATTACATTTTAGTCACTAACTTGAAATGTCACATTTCGAAACCTCATTTTGTAAAATTGATTTCACCACTCTCTTATATATAATAAAAGAGGATTTTAAGATATTTTCCATATTTTTAATGCATCCCGAACTAGGTTTTCCTTAAAGACCACCTTTTATATTCGAACCGAAATCCGACCGGTCCGATTCAAACCCAAAACCTCTAAGCCCAAAATTGGGGTGTTACAGCAGCGAAGCGCCCTATTCCACCAAGAGGATACAGTTGTGAGCGTGCTAGTCTGTAGTTGACTGGGAAAACCAACAAGACGTAAAGTCTCTATGGCCCCATCACAGTCTCTAAGAGCATGTGTCATGGTCTCCATAGTATTCTGGCAGAAAGGACCCAGACCTGAGCCTAACCCAGCCGCAGCTAAGCGGTCACCTGTGGGCAGCGCGTCACGTCCCGCCTGCCATCCAAAGGATCAGATCTTCGGAAGCGTACTTGCCTTGGAAATAACCTTCCAAAGAAAGGAGGGTCAGACAATAGGCCAGATCGGACGTCGCAAGAAAAGGTATCCTGAATGAACTGAATATGTCCCGGTGTCATGATAGCCCCAGAGCAGAACATCGCGTCGTTCATTGGTGATCGGTACACGTAAGACGTTATCAGCATCATCCCAATCAAAGTGATGTCAGACTTTGCGTTCATCCCAACACGTTTGATTACGAAGCATGAAGTCACGACAACGGAGAGGGATTTCGTCATTGTCTTGATAATCTCCAAAGAAGGATAGACCAGAAGCCCCACCCCAATTGTCACGATGGATGCGAATCTGGCTATTTATTCCAGGTCGCCAAAAGAAACTCGGATTCAATCGTTGCATTGCCTTCTAGAGTCTGCGCCAAGCAAACGAAGCACGCCGATCAATCCCAGCTTCTAATATGTTTCCTGACGGAAAATATCAAGAGCGCATGACTCTCGCAAAGAGGAAGTTAGGGGAATGGATTTATCGCCAAATTTGTTTCCCGAGGAGAGCAATATTGAAATCATGGAGGTTACAGAAACCGACACCCCCAACTGTTTTGGGATCACAAACAGATTCCCAAGAGATCATAGGCCAACCACGTTTTTTGTTGTATCCCGACCACCAATATATGTGGACCGAACTGGTCATATCGTCTATGATGTTCTGCGGGAGCAGGTAACAAGACATTACATACTGGTGTATAGCTTGAGCAACAGACTTGATCAGCGTCTCGGGGCCACTGATCGATAGTAGATTGGTGTCCCATCTAGTCATACAAGAGTTAAGTTTATCGCGGATAAATCCAAATGAAGTCATACGATTCTTCTCTATTAATAGAGGAACCCCTAGGTATATACCGGGGTCATCAACAATACGCATGCCTAGGGTCGATCGTACTGCTTGAGTGAAATTCGTAGAGCATTTAGTACTACAGTACGCAGTTGACTTTTCAAAATTAACAGTTTGTCCCGAAGAGGATGCTTATATTTGTAGAATTACTTTAAGTCTAGCAACCTCGTCAGGACAATTCCGAAGGAACACAATGCTGTCATCGGCAAAAAGCAGATGTGTGATCCATGGTCCTTGTCTGTTAGCATGTAAGCCGAAGAGCCGACCATCTCGTTGCTCTGGCTCAAGGGCAGCCGATAGCCCTTAGGAACACATGAGGAATAGAAACGGTGAGAGGGGGTCGCCTTGTCGGATGCCTCCGAAGGGAACAAATTCTGAGGAGAGTGCACCATTAATTCGGACAGAAAAAGAGTGCACCCGTTGGACTTTTAACTAAGTAAAAAGTACATAAAATGGGTTTTTGCAATATAATCATGTTGAAAAGCTCGTAGTCAACTATATGAACTCCTAAAATTAATTAAAATTAGTTTTGAAATCCTTTTTGTAGAAGTTTCGGACGAGCGGGTCTAAATGGGCTGAAAAATAGACCCGTAAAATGGACTCGTTGGACTTTTAACTGAGTAAAAACTACAGAAATTGAGTTTTTGCAATATAATCATGTTGAAAAGCTCGTAGTCAACTACATTAACTCCTAAAGTTTGATTAAAACTAGTTTTACGGTCATTTTTGTAGAGGTTTCGTACGAGCGGATCTAAATGGGCCGTAAAATGGACCCGTTGACTTTTAACTGAGTAAAAATACAGAAATTGAGTTTTTTCAATATAATCGTGTTGAAAAGCTCGTGAACAACTATATGAACTCCTAAGATTTGATTAAAACTAGTTTCACGGTGATTTTTGTAGAGGATTCGGACGAGCGAGTCTTAATGGGACGTAAAATGAACCCGTTACGCTTTTAACTTAGTAAAAAGTAAAGAAATTGAGATTTTGCAATATAATTGTGTTGAAAAGCTCGTGAACAACTATATGAACTCCTAAAATTTTACTAAACTAGTTTCGCGGTGATCTTTGTAGAGGTTTCTGACGAGCGGGTCTAAATGGGTCGTAAAATGGACCCCTTGGACTTTTAACTGAGTAAAAAGTACAGAAATTGAGTTTTTGCAATATAATCATGTTGAAAAGCTCGTAGTCAACTATATCAACTCCTAAAATTTGATTAAAACCAGTTTTGCGGTCCTTTTGTAGAGGTTTCGGACTAGCATGTCTAAATGGGCCGTAAAATGAACCCGTTGGACTTTTAAATTAGTAAAATGTACAGAAATTGAATTCTTGCAATATAATTGTGTTGAAAAGCTCGTGAACAACTATATGAACTCCTTAAATTTGATTAAAACTAGTTTCATAGTGATTTTTGTAGACGTTTCTGACAAGCGGGTCTAAATGGGTCGTAAAATGGACCCATTGGACTTTTAACTAAGTAAAAAGTACAGAAAATGAGCTTTTGCAATATAATCGTGTTGAAAAGCTCATGAACAACTATATGAACTCCTAAATTTTGATTAAAACAATTTTGTGGTCCTTTTTATAGAGGTTTCGGACTAGCGGGTCTAAATGGGCCGTAAAATGAACACGTTGGACTTTTAACTGAGTAAAAAGTACAGATATTGAGTTTTTGCAATATAATCTTGTTGAAAAGCTCACAGTCAACCATATGAACTCCTAAAATTTTATTAAAACTAGTTTTGCGTTCATTTTTGTAGAGGTTTCGGACGAGCGGGTCTAAATGGGCCGTAAAATGGATTCGTTGGACTTTTAATAGAGTAAAAAGTATTGAAATTGAGTTTTTGCAATATAATCGTGTTGAAAAGCTCGTAGTCAACTATATCAACTCCTAAATTTTGATTAAAACCAGTTTTGCGGTCCTTTTGTAGAGGTTTCAGACTAGCAGGTCTAAATGGGCCGTAAAATAAACCCGTTGGACTTTTAACTTAGTAAAATGTACAGAAATTGAATTCTTGCAATATAATTGTGTTGAAAAGCTCGTGAACAACTATATGAACTCCTAAATTTTGATTAAAACTATTTTGTGGTCCTTTTTATAGAGGTTTCGGACTAGCGGGTCTAAATGGGCCGTAAAATGAATACGTTGGACTTTTAACTGAGTAAAAAGTACAAATATTGAGTTTTTGCAATATAATCGTGTTGAAAAGCTCGTGTACAACTATATGAACTCCTAAAATTTAATAAAACTAATTTAGCCGTCCTTTTTGTAGAGGTTTTGGACGAGCAAGTCTAAATAGGTAGTAAAATGGACCCGTTGGACTTTTAACTGAGTAAAAAGTACAGAAATTGAGTTTTTGCAATATTATCGTGTTGAAAAGCTCGTAGTCAACTATATGAACTCCTAAAATTTGATTAAAAATAGTTTTGCGGACCTTTTTGTAGAGGTTTTAGACGAGCCGATCTAAATGTGGCGTAAATTGAATCCGTTGGACTTTTAAATGAGTAAAAAGTACAAAAATTGAGTTTTTGTAATATAATCATGTTGAAAAGCTCGTGAACAACTATATGAACTCCTAAATTTTGATTAAAACTAGTTTCACGATCATTTTTGTACAGAAATTGTGTTTTTGCAATATAATCATTTTGAAAAATTCGTGATTAACTATATGAACTCCTAAAATTTCATTAAAACTAGTTTTGCGGTTATTTTTGTAGAGGTTTTGGACGAGCGGGTCTAAATAGGCCGTAAAATGGACCCGTTGGACTTTAAACTAAGTAAAAAGTGCAGAAATTGAGTTTTTGTAATATAATCGTGTTGAAAAGCACATGAACAACTATATGAACTCCTAAAATTTTATTAAAATTAGTTTCGCTGTGATTTTTGTAGAGGTTTCGGACGAGCGGATCTAAATGGATCGTAAAATGGACATGTTGGACTTTTAACTGAGTAAAAAGTACATAAATTGTGTTTTGCAATATAATCGTGTTGCAAAGCTCATAGTCAACTATAAGAACTCCTAAAATTTGATTAAAACTAGTTTTGCGGTCCTTTTTGTAGAGGTTTCGGACGAGCATGTCTAAATGGGCCGTAAAATGAACCCGTTAGACTTTTAACTGAGTAAAAAGTACAGAAATTGAGTTTTTTGCAATATAATCGTGTTGAAAAGCTCGTAGTCAACTATATGAACTCATAAAATTTGATTAAAACTAGTTTCGCTGTGATTTTTGTAGAGGTTTCAGTCAAGCGGGTCTAAATGGGCCATAAAATGAACCCGTTGGACTTTTAATTGAGTAAAAAGTACAGAAATTGAGTTCTTGCAATATATTCTTGTTGAAAAGCTTGTATTCAACTATATGAACTCCTAAATTTTAATTAAAACTAGTTTTGACGTCCTTTTGTAGAGGTTTCGGACGAGGGGGTCTAAATAGGCCGTAAAATGGACCCGTGGGACTTTTAACTGAGTAAAAAGTACATAAATTGAGTTTTTGCAATATAATCGTGTTGAAAAGCTCATAGTCAACTATATCAACTCCTAAAATTTGATTAAAACTAGTTTTGCGGTACTTTTTGTAGAGGTTTGTGACGAGCGGGTCTAAATGGGGCATAAAATGGACTCGTTAGACTTTTAACTTAGTAAAAAGTACAGAAATTTAGTTTTTGCAATATAATCGTTTTGAAAAGCTCGTAGTCAACTATATGAACTCCTAAAATTTGATTAAAACTAGTTTCACGGTGATTTTTGTAGAGGTTTCAGACAAGCGAATCTAAATGGGCCGTAAAATGAACCCGTTGGACTTTTAACTGAGTAAAAACTATAGAAATTGAGTTCTTGCAATATAATCATGTTGAAAAGCTTGTAGTAAACTATATGAACTCCTAAAATTAAATTAAAACTTGTTTTGTGGTCATTTTTCTAGAGGTTTCGAACGAGCGGGTCTAAATAGGCCGTAAAATAGACCCGTTGGACTTTTAACTAAGTAAAAAGTACAAAAATTGAGTTTTTGCAATATAATCGTGTTGAAAAGCTCATAGTATTCTATATGAACTCCTAAAATTTGATTAATACTTGTTTCACGGTCATTTTTGTAGAGGTTTCGGGCGAACGGGTCTAAATGGGCCGTGAAATGTACCCGTTGGACTTTTAATTGAGTAAAAAGTATAGAAATTAAGTTTTTGCAATATAATCGTGTTGAAAAGCTCGTGAACAACTATATGAACTCCTATAATTTGATTAAAACTAGTTTCAAGGTGATTTTTTAGAGGTTTCAGACGAGCGGGTCTAAATGGGCCGTAAAGTGGACCCGTTGGACTTTTAACTGAGTAAAAAGTACAGAAATTGTGTTTTTGCAATATAATCATTTTTTAAAAGCTCGTGATCAACTACATGAACTCATAAAATTTCATTAAAACTTGTTTTGCGGTCATTTTTGTAGAGGTTTCGAACGAGCGGGTCTAAATGGACCCGTTGGACTTTTAACTAAGTAAAAAGTACATAAATTGAGTTTTTTTAATATAATCGTTTTGAAAAGCACGTGAAAAACTATATGAACTTCTAAAATTTTATTAAAACTAGTTTCGCTGTGATTTTTGTAGCGGTTTCGGACGAGTGGGTCTAAATGGGCCGTAAAATGGAACTGTTGGACTTTTAACTAAGTAAAAATTACATAAATTGAGTTTTTGCAATAAAATCGTGTTGAAAAGCTGGTAGTCAACTATATGAACTCCTAAAATTTAAATAAAACTAGTTTTGTCGTTCATTTTGTAGAGGTTTCGGACGAGAGGGTCTAAATGGGTTTTAAAATGGACCCGTTGGAGTTTTAACTGGGTAAAAAGTACATTAATTTAGTTTTTGCATTATAAACATCTTGAAAAGCTCGTAGTCAACTATATGAACTCTTAAAGTTTGATTAAAACTAGTTTTGCGGTCATTTTTGTCGAGGTTTCGGACGAGCGAATCTAAATGGGCTGTAAAATGGATCCGTTGGACTTTAAACTGAGTAAAAAAGTATAGAAATTGAGTTTTTAAAATATAATTGTGTTGAAAAGCTCATGAACAACTATATGAACTCCTAAAATTTGATTAAAACTAGTTTCACGGTGATTTTTGTAGAGGTTTCAGACGATGAGGTCCAAATAGGCCGTAAAATGGAATCGTTGGACTTTTAACTGAGTAAAAAGTATAAAAATTGAGTTTTTGCAATATAATCATGTTGAAAAGCTAGTGAAAAACTCTATGAACACCTAAAATTTGATTAAAACTAGTTTCACAGTGATTTTTGTTGAGATTTCAGTCGAGCGGGTCTAAATGGGCGGTAAAATGGACTCGTTGGACTTTAAACTGAGTAAAAAGTACAGAAATTGTTTTTTTGCAATATAATCGTGTTGAAAAGCTCGTGATCAACTATATGAACTCCTAAAATTTGATTAAAACTAGTTTCACGGTGATTTTTGTAGAGGTTTCAGACGAGGAGGTCTAAATGGGCCGTAAAATGGAATCGTTGGACTTTTAACTGAGTAAAAAGTATAGAAATTGAGTTTTTGCAATATAATCATGTTGAAAAGCTCGTCAAAAACTCTATGAACACCTAAAATTTGATTAAAACTAGTTTCACAGTGATTTTTGTTGAGATTTCAGACGAGCGGATCCAAATGGGCTGTAAAATGGACTCGTTGGACTTTTAACTGAGTAAAAAGTACAGAAATTGTTTTTTTTGCAATATAATCGTGTTGAAAAGCTCGTGATCAACTATATGAACTCCTAAATTTTGGTTAAAACTAGTTTTGCGGTCCTTTTAGTAGAGGTTTCGGACGAGCGGGTCTAAAAGGGCCGTAAAATTGACATGTTGGACTTTTCAATATAGTAGTGTTGAAAAGCTTGTCGTCAACTATGTGAACTCCTAAAATTTGATTGAAACTAGTTTCACGGTAATTTTTGTAGAGGTTTCAGACGATCGGTTCTAAATGTGCCGTAAAATGAACCCGTTGGACTTTTAACTAAGTAAAAAGTACATAAATTGAGTTTTTGTAATGTAATAGTGTTGAAAAGCTCGTAGTCAACTATATTAACTCCTAAAATTTAATTAAAACTAGTTTTGACGTCGTTTTTGTAGAGGTTTCAGACGAGCGGGTCTAAATGGGTCGTAAAATGGACCCGTTGGAGTTTTAACTGAGTAAAAAGTACATTAATTGAGTTTTTGCATTATAAACGTCTTGAAAAGCTCGTATTCAACTATATGAACTCTTAAAGTTTGATTAAAACTAGTTTTGCGGTCATTTTTGTCGAGGTTTCGGACGAGCGAATCTAAATGGGCTGTAAAATGGATCCGTTGGACTTTTAACTGAGTAAAAAAGTATAGAAATTGAGTTTTTAAAATATAATCGTGTTGAAAAGCTCATGAACTACTATATGAACTCCTAAAATTTGATTAAAACTAGTTTCACGGTGATTTTTGTAGAGGTTTCAGACGAGGAGGTCTAAATGGGCCGTAAAATGGAATCGTTGGACTTTTAACTGAGTAAAAAGTATAGAAATTGAGGTTTTGCAATGTAATCATGTTGAAAAGCTCATGAAAAACTCTATGAACACCTAAAATTTGATTAAAACAAGTTTCACAGTGATTTTTGTTGAGATTTCAGACGAGCGGGTCTAAATGGGCTGTAAAATGGACTCGTTGGACTTTTAACTGAGTAAAAAGTACAGAAATTGTTTTTTTTTTTGCAATATAATCGTGTTGAAAAGCTCGTGATCAACTATATGAACTCCTAAATTTTGGTTAAAACTAGTTTAACGGTCCTTTTAGTAGAGGTTTCGGACGAGCGGGTCTAAATGGGCCGTAAAATTGAAATGTTGGACTTTTCAATATAGTAGTGTTGAAAAGCTTGTCGTCAACTATGTGAACTCCTAAAATTTGATTAAAACTAGTTTCACGGTGATTTTTGTAGAGGTTTCAGACGATCGGTTCTAAATGTACCGTAAAATGAACTCGTTGGACTTTTAACTAAGTAAAAAGTACATAAATTGAGTTTTTGTAATGTAATAGTGTTGAAAAGCTCGTAGTCAACTATATCAACTCCTAAATTTTGATTAAAACCAGTTTTGCGGTCCTTTTGTAGAGGTTTCGGACTAGCAGGTCTAAATGGGCCGTAAAATGAACCCGTTGGACTTTTAACTTAGTAAAATGTACAAAAATTGAATTCTTGCAATATAATTGTGTTGAAAAGCTCGTGAACAACTATATGAACTCCTAAAATTTGATTAAAACTAGTTTCGTAGTGATTTTTGTAGACGTTTTTGACGAGCGGGTCTAAATGGGTCGTAAAATGGACCCATTGGACTTTTAACTAAGTAAAAAGTATAGAAAATGAGCTTTTGCAATATAATCGTGTTGAAAAGCTCGTGAACAACTATATGAACTCCTAAATTTTGATTAAAACTATTTTGTGGTCCTTCTTATAGAGGTTTCGGACTAGCAGGTCTAAATGGGCCGTAAAATGAACACATTTGACTTTTAACTGAGTAAAAAGTATATATATTGAGTTTTTGCAATATAATCGTGTTGAAAAGCTCGTGAACAACTATATGAACTCCTAAAATTTAATTAAAACTAATTTTGCCGTCCTTTTTGTAGAGGTTTTGGACGAGCAAGTCTAAATAGACAGTAAAATGGACCCGTTGGACCTTTAACTGAGTAAAAAGTACATAAATTGAGTTTTTGCAATATTATCGTGTTGAAAAGCTCGTAGTCAACCATATGAACTCCTAAAATTTGATTAAAAATAGTTTTGCGGAACTTTTTGTAGAGGTTTCAGACGAGCCGATCTAAATGTGCCGTAAATTGGATCCGTTGGACTTTTAACTGAGTAAAAAGTACAAAAATTGAGTTTTTGTAATATAATCATGTTGAAAAGCTCGTGGACAACTATATGAACTCCTAAATTTTGATTAAAACTAGTTTCACGATCATTTTTGTACAGAAATTGTGTTTTTGCAATATAATCATTTTGAAAAATTCGTGATCAACTATATGAACTCCTAAAATTTCATTAAAACTAGTTTTGCGGTCATTTTTGTAGAGGTTTCGGACGAGCGGGTCTAAATAGGCCGTAAAATGGACCCGTTGGACTTTAAACTAAGTAAAAAGTGCAGAAATTGAGTTTTTGTAGTATAATCGTGTTGAAAAGTAAATGAACAACTATTTGAACTCCTAAAATTTTATTAAAATTAGTTTCGCTGTGATTTTTGTAGAGGTTTCGGACGAGCGGATCTAAATGGATCATAAAATGGACATGTTGGAATTTTAACTGAGTAAAAAGTACATAAATTGTGTTTTGCAATATAATCGTGTTGAAAAGCTCATAGTCAACTATAAGAACTCCTAAAATTTGATTAAAACTAGTTTTGCGGTCCTTTTTGTAGAGGTTTCGGACGAGCATGTCTAAATGGGCCGTAAAATGAACCCGTTAGACTTTTAACTGAGTAAAAAGTACAGAAATTGAGTTTTTGCAATATAATCGTGTTGAAAATCTCGTAGTCAACTATATGAACTCCTAAAATTTGATTAAAACTAGTTTCACGATGATTTTTGTAGAGGTTTCAGTCAAGCGGGTCTAAATGGGCCGTAAAATGAACCCGTTGGACTTTTAACTGAGTAAAAAGTACAGAAATTGAGTTCTTGCAATATAATCTTGTTGAAAAGCTTGTAGTCAACTATATAAACTCCTAAAATTTAATAAAACTAGTTTTGACGTCCTTTTGTAGAGGTTTCGGACGATGGGGTCTAAATAGGCCGTAAAATGGACCCGTTGGACTTTTAACTGAGTAAAAAGTACATAAATTGAGTTTTTGCAATATAATCGTGTTGAAAAGCTCATAGTCAACTATATCAACTCCTAAAGTTTGATTAAAACTAGTTTTGCGGTACTTTTTGAAGAGGTTTCTGACGAGCGGGTCTAAATGGGGCGTAGAATGGACTCATTAGACTTTTAACTTAGTAAAAAGTAGAAAAATTTAGTTTTTGCAATATAATCGTTTTGAAAAGCTCGTAGTCAACTATATGAACTCCTAAAATTTGATTAAAACTAGTTTCTCGGTGATTTTTGTAGAGGTTTCAGACAAGCGAATCTAAATGGGCCGTAAAATGAACCCGTTGGACTTTTGACTGAGTAAAAAGTACAGAAATTGAGTTCTTGCAATATAATCATGTTGAAAAGCTTGTAGTAAACTATATGAACTCCTAAAATTTAAATAAAACTAGTTTTGTCGTTCTTTTTGTAGAGGTTTCGGAGGAGCGGGTCTAAATGGGTCGTAAAATGGACCCGTTGGAGTTTTAACTGAGTAAAAAGTACATTAATTGAGTTTTTGCATTATAAACGTCTTGAAAAGTTCGTAGTCAACTATATGAACTCTTAAAGTTTGATTAAAACTAGTTTTGCGGTCATTTTTGTCGAGGTTTCGGACGAGCGAATCTAAATGGGCTGTAAAATGGATCCGTTGGACTTTTAACTGAGTAAAAAAGTATAGAAATTGAGTTTTTAAAATATAATCGTGTTGAAAAGCTCATGAACAACTATATGAACTCCTAAAATTTGATTAAAACTAGTTTCACGGTGATTTTTGTAGAGGTTTCAGACGAGGGGGTCTAAATGGGCTGTAAAATGGAATCGTTGGACTTTTAACTGAGTAAAAAGTATAGAAATTGAGTTTTTGCAATATAATCATGTTGAAAAGCTCGTGAAAAACTCTATGAACACCTAAAATTTAATTAAAACTAGTTTCACAGTGATTTTTGTTGAGATTTCAGACGAGCGATCTAAATGGGCTATAAAATGGACTCGTTGGACTTTTAACTGAGTAAAAAGTACAGAAATTGTTTTTTTGCAATATAATCGTGTTGAAAAGCTCGTGATCAACTATATGAACTCCTAAATTTTGGTTAAAACTAGTTTTGCGGTCCTTTTAGTAGAGGTTTCGGACGAGCGGGTCTAAATGGGCCGTAAAATTGACATGTTGGATTTTTCAATATAGTAGTGTTGAAAATCTTGTCGTCAACTATGTGAACTCCTAAAATTTGATTAAAACTAGTTTCACGGTGATTTTTGTAGAGGTTTCAGACGATCGGTTCTAAATGTTCCGTAAAATGAACTCGTTGGACTTTTAACTAAGTAAAAAGTACATAAATTGAGTTTTTGTAATGTAATAGTGTTGAAAAGCTCGTAGTCAACTATATTAACTCCTAAAATTTAATTAAAACTAGTTTTGACGTCGTTTTTCTAGAGGTTTCGGACGACCGGGTCTAAATGGGCCGTAAAATGGACCCGTTGGACTTTTAACTGAATAAAAAGTACAGAAATTGAGTTTTGCAATATAATCGTGTTGCAAAGCTCATAGTCAACTATATAAACTCGTACAATTTTATTAAAACTAGTATTGCGATTATTTTTGTAAATGTTTCGGACGAGCGGGTCCAAATGGGCCGTAAAATAGACCCGTTGGACTTTTAACTAAGTAAAAAGTATAAAAATTTAGTTTTTGCAATATAATCATGTTGAAAAGCTCGTAGCCAACTATATAAACTCCTAAAATTTAATTAAAACTGGTTTTGCGGTCCTTTTTGTAGAGGATTCGGACGAGCGGGTCTAAATGGGCCGTAAAATGAACCCGTTGGACTTTTAACAAAGTAAAACATACATAAATTGAGTTTTTGCAATATTATCGTTTTGAAAAGCTCGTGATCAACTATATGAACTCCTAAAATTTGATTAAAACTAATTTTGCGGTCATTTTTGTAGAGGTTTTGTATGAGCGGGTCTAAATCGGCCGTAAAAATGGACCCGTTGGACTTTTAACTGAGTATAAAGTATAGAAATTGAGTTTTTGCAATATAATCTTGTTGAAAAGCTCGTAGCCAACTATATGAACTCCTAAAATTTGATTCAAACTAGTTTCACGGTGATTTTTGTGGAGGTTTCAGACGAGCGGGTCTAAATGTGCCGTAAACTGAACTCGTTGGACTTTTAACTGAGTAAAAAGTACATAAATTGAGTTTTTGCAATGTAATCGTGTTGAAAAGCTCGTAGTCAACTATATGAACTCCTAAAACTTGATTAAACTAGTTTTGATGTACTTTTTGTAGAGGTTTCGGAAGAGCGGGTCTAAATAGGCCGTAAAATGGACCCGTTGGACTTTTAAATGAATAAAAAGTACAAAAATTGAGTTTTTGCAATATAATCTTGTTGAAAACTCGTAGTCAACTATATGAACTCCTAAAATTTTATTAAAACTAGTTTTACGGTCATTTTTGTAGAGGTTTCGGACGAGAGGGGTCTAAATGGGCCGTAAAATGGATCCGTTGGACTTTTAACAGAGTAAAAAGTATTGGAATTGAGTTTTTGCAATATAATCGTGTTGAAAAGCTCGTAGTCAACTGTGTGAACTCCTAAAATTTGATTAAAACTAGTTTTGCGGTCCTTTTTGTAGCGGTTTCGGACGAGCGGGTATAAATGGGCTGTAAAATGGACCCGTTGGACTTTTAACTGATTAAAAAGTATAGAAATTGAGTTTTTGTAGTATAATCGTGTTGAAAAGCTCGTATTCAACAGTATCAACACCTAAAATTTTATTAAAATTGGTTTTGCGGTCCTTTTTGTAGAGGTTTCGGACAAGCGGTTCTTAATGGGCCGTAAAATGAACCCGTTGGACTTTTAACTAAGTACAAAGTACATAAATTTAGTTTTTGCAATATAATCGGGTTAAGAAGCTTGTAGTCAACTATATAAACTCCTAAATTTAATGAAAACTAGTTATGCGGTGCTTTTTGTAGAGGTTTCAAATTAGCGGGTTTAAATGGGCCAGAAAATGATCTCGTTGGACTTTTAACTGAGTAGAAAGAACAAAATTCAGTTTTTGCAATATAATCGTGTTGAAAAGCTCGTAGTCAACTATATGAACTCCTAAAATTTTATTAAAACTGATTTTGCAGTCATTTTTGTAGAGGTTTCGGACGAGCGGGTATCAATGGCCGTAAAATAGACCCGTTGGACTTTTAACTGAGTACAAAATACAGAAATTGAGTTTTTGCAATATAATCGTGTTGAAAAGCTCGTAGTCAACTATATAAACTCCTAAAATTTAATTAAAACTAATTTTGTCGTCCTTTTTGTGGAGGTTTCGGACGAGTAGGTCTAAATAAACCGTAAAATGGACCCGTTGGACTTTTAACTGTTTAAAAAGTAGAAATATTGAGTTTTTATAGTATAATCGTGTTGAAAAGCTCGTAGTTAACTGTATCAACTCCTAAAATTTGATTAAAACTGGTTTTGCGGTCCTTTTTGTAGAGGTTTCGGGCGAGCGGTTCTAAATGGGCCGTAAAATAAACCCGTTGGACTTTTAACTGAGTACAAAGTACATAAATTGAGTTTTTGCAATATAATCGGGTTAAGAAGCTTGTTGTCAACTATATAAACTCCTAAATTTAATTAAAACTAGTTTTGCGGTGCTTTTTGTAGAGGTTTCAGATTAGCGGGTTTAAATGGGCCAGAAAATGATCCCGTTGGACTTTTAACTGAGTAGAAAGTACAGAAATTGAGTTTTTGCAATATAATCGTGTTGAAAAGCTCGTACTCAACTATATGAACTCCTAAAATTTTATTAAAACCGGTTTTGCAGTCATTTTTGTAGAAGTTTCGGACGAGCGGGTTTATATGGGCCGTAAAATGAACCCGTTGGACTTTTAACTAAGTAAAAAGTACAAAATAGAGTTTTTGCAATATAATCGTGTGGAAAAGCTCGTAGTCAACTATATCAACTTCTAAAATTTGATTAAAACTAGTTTTGCAGTCCTTTTTGTAGAGGTTTCGAACGAGCGGTTCAAAATGGGCTGTAAAATGGACCTGTTGAAGTTTTAAATGAGTAAAAAGTACATAAATTGTGTTTTTACATTATAATCGTGTTGAAAAGCTCATGATCAACTAAATGAACTCCTAAAATTTTATTAAAACTAGTTTCGCGGTCCTTTGGAAGAGGTTTCGAACAAGCGGGTCTAAATGGGCCGTAAAATGGACCCGTTGGAATTTTAACTGAGTAGAAAGTACAGAAATTGAGTTTTTGCAATATAATCGTGTTGAAAAACTCGTAGTCTATTGCATGAACTCCTAAAATTTTATTAAAACTAGTTTTCTGGTCATTTTTGTAGAGGTTTCGGACGAGCGGGTCTAAATGGGTCATAAAATGGACCCGTTGGACTTTTAACTGAGTAAAAAGTATAGAAATTGAGTTTTTGCAATATAACTGTTTTGGAAAGCTCGTAGTTAACTATATGAACTCCTAAAATTTGATAGAAACTAGTTTTGCGGTACGTTTTGTAGAGGTTTCGGACAAGCGGGTCTAAATGGGCCGAAAAATAGACTCGTTGGACTTTTAATTGAGTAAAAAGTACAAAAATTGAGAATTTGCAATATAATCGTGTTGAAAAGCTTGTAGTCAACTATATGAACTTCTAATATTTAATTAAAACTAGTTTTGCCGTCCTTTTTGTAGAGGTTTCGGACGTGCGGGTTTAAATGGGTCGTAAAATGGACCTGTTGGACTTTTAACTGTGTAAAAAGTACAAAAATATAGTTTTTACAATATAATCGTGTTGAAAATTTCGTAGTCAACTATATGAACTCCTCAAATTTGATTAAAACTAATTTCGCGGTGATTTTTGTAGATGTTTAAGACGAGCGAGTCTAAATGGGCCGTAAAATGAACCCGTTGGACTTTTAACTAAGTAAAAAGTACAAAATTTGAGTTTTTGCAATATAATCATGTTGAAAAGCTCGTAGTCAACTATATGAACTCCTAAAATTTCATTAAAACTAGTTTTCCGTCCTTTTTGTATAGGTTTCGGACGAGCGGGTCTAAATGAGCCGTAAAATGGACCAGTTGGACTTTTAACAGAGTCAAAAGTATAGAAAATGAGTTTTTGCAATATAAATGTGTTGAAAATCTCGTAGTCAACTATATCAACTCCTAAAATTTGATTAAAACCAGTTTTGCGGTCCTTTTGGTAGAGGCTTTGGACGAGCGGTTCTAAATGGGCCGTAAAATGGACCCGTTGGAGTTTTAACTAAGCAAAAAGTACATAAATTGTGTTTTTATAATATATTCGTGTTGAAAAGCTAATGATCAACTATATTAACTCCTTAAATTTTATTAAAACTAGTTTTGCAGTCCTTTTTGAAGAAGTTTCGGACGAGCGAGTCTAAATGGGCTGTAAAATGGACCCGTTGGAATTTTAATTGAGAAAAAAATACATAAATTGATTTTTTTAATATAATCGTATTGAAAAGCTCATGAACAACTATATGAAGTCCTAAAATTTGATTAAAACTAGTTTTGCGGTGATTTTTGAAGAGGTTTTGGACAAGCGAGTCTAAATAGGCCATAAAATGGAAACGTTGGACTTTTAACTGAGTAAAAATTACAGAAATTGGGTTTTGGAATATAATCATTTTGAAAAGATCGTAGTCAACTATATGAATTTCTAAAATTTGATTAAAACTAGTTTCGCAGTGATTTTTGTAGAGGTTTCAGACGAGCGGGTCTAAATGGCCCGTAAAATTAACCCGTTGGACTTTTAACTAAGTAAAAAGTACAAAAATTGAGTTTTTGCAATATAATCGTGTTGAAAAGCTCTTTGTCAACTATATGAACTCCTAAAATTTAATTAAAACTAGTTTTGTCGTTTTTTTTGTAGAGGTTTCGGACGAGCGGGTCTAAATGGGTCGTAAAATGGACCCGTTGGACTTTTTTTGTGAAGAAAGCGAGCCTCATTAAAATCCCCTACTAACATCCCCAGGCACAGGTCCCGGAGATCCCTAAAAAGGGGAAAGTGTACCCTAGATATATTTATATAAATCGAGAAGAAATCTCGCCAAGTACAAAGTTATGGATACAATCAGGGTAAATTGAACCAAAAGATATAGAAGTCATGGTTCTAAGTGCATGGGTAGCCGGAGTATGAGAAACTATATTAGCCTCGTGGCTTACATAATGAACATGAGCAAAAGAAAAGGAAGAAAGTTTATCCCGTTCTTGTAGAAGTGTCGGACCCAAAGTGGAGAGATTAGGCCCTAGATGGTTGAGCCTGTTTGCAAGGGAAGCATTGTCTGCCTCAAAGAACAACCTGCTCCATCCCTGAGACTGAGCAAAAGTGATACAACCAAGAAGTGTAACACCCCAATTTTGGGCTTAGAAGTTTAGGGTCTGAACCGGGTCGGTCTGATTTTCGGTTCGAATATAAAAGGACGTTTTAGGGAAAGCCTAGTTCGGGATTCTTTAAAAATATGGAAAAATATCTAAAAATCCTCTTTTAATATATATAAGAGAGTGGTGAAATCAATTTTACAAAATAAGGTTTGGAAATGCAACATTTTGAAATAGTGACTAAAATGCGATTTTTGAAAAGTTCAGTGGTGACTGTTTTGTAAGGATTGGAACTTTGAATCTTTAAGGAGCTAATTTACCCAAGAATTATTTCTCCGTATTTTTCTTAGATTTAAGTGATTTAATTAATGTTTAATTAATTAAATGAAAAAGAGAAACCACTTTTTAGATTTTCATAACTAACTTTTCTTAAAATTTTCTCATCTTTTTTTCTCTCAAAATTCCCTCATCCAAACACTTTTCTCCAGCAACTTATCCATTGATTTTCACTCCAATTGACGAGGTTTCAATCATCAATTAATTCCTAATCCATTCTACATAAAATCCTTTTGATTTGCTCATTGGAATTTCAAGAAAATTGGCTCAAATCAAGGAGAAATCAACATTTAGAGTTAAGGTTATTCTTCTCCTCTAAGTACTCTGTTCTTTACTGAAATTCTCAAGTTATCAATCCTTAATTTAAGTTTTATAAATGGTTTAAATGATATGAACTTGATTTTGGCTTAAAACTCAAGATTTGAAGGAAATCTTGAGGAATTTCGTTGTGATTGTTTGGGCTCTGTATTGAGATGATTATTAAATGTATTTTGGATGTTTAATGATGTGTAAATGAGGTTTTTATCAATGCAATCCCGAATAGGTGGTGTTTCCTTAGTTTTTGCTTATAAAATGGTGGTTTTTAGGGTGATCTTTGTGTTCTATTATAGCTGGAGGTATAAGGACGAGTTTAGGTTCATTTTGGATGTTAATTGATGTTTAGAAATGGTTAGAAGTGATGGATCTTGGCTGGGTTATGTTTTGGAAGAGTTTGGAGGTGATTTCGGTTGTGTTTGATAGCCGAAATGTTAGTTTTGGTTAGAGCAGCGAGTTTAGGTGTGATGGCTGAAGATTTTAATGCATGATGATGCATTAATCATCTGCTTTGATGTGTTTAAAACAGGGGAGACATCTTCGGATACTTGTGGTGTTGATCCGGAGGCTTGATCGGCGTTTCGGCAAGCTTGCGAAACCGAATTGGTGAGTGAAGTTGGGTTTCCAGCTTTGAAACAAATGTTTGAAGGTTTTGCGAGCTTAGTTTAAGTCTAAGCAACTTAACTAAGCTCAAGAGTAAGTTTTCGGAAAAACTCTCTTGGATGAGCCATGGAGTGGTTCGATGCATTTGTTATAAAATTGCATGTTTAAATTCTGTTTTGAAAGCATGTTTTAGCATGGTTAATGCTGGTTTTGAAAGCCATATGTTGAAGGATGCTCAAGGTAAGAGATCCTTGGCTGATATGTTGTAAATGTGGATTTGATGCATAGTGATGCATGATGTTAAATGGCTTTGTTTAATGCTTTAAAACAGGGAATTGTTGATGATAAATGATGTATATGGGCAAGTGATGTGTTGGTTTTAAAGTACTTGAATCGGATATAGTTAGCCGGTTATAGGATTAGGTGCACCGTGAATAAAGTCACCTTGGATGTTGAGGGGTTGTCATTGTACCGTAAACTCCATCCAAGTACACTAACGAGAAAGGTAAGATCACAATGGTGGTTAAAAGTCCATGTGTAGATCTTGTGTTATGTGTCCCGTGTTCTCGTTAGTGGAGTTATACAACTACCGATGAGTGATGTTGAGGGGTTGTGATTGTACCATTAAACTCTATCACGGGTGTTGAGGGGTTGTGATTGTACCGGTAAACTCCACCTTGTGTGTTCGGTAGTGTGTATGAAGCGTTTGGGACAACGCTTGTAATCCGCGTATCCGATTGTGTTTTATGTTGTAAATGGTTATGGATGATCACTTGAAAGCCAATATGACATGTTGATTTTAATGAGGCATGAGATGCTTGTTATGTATGTAAGGTTGCATGAATAATGATGATTATGTGATGGAAGGTTTTGTTAAAAGTGTTTTATAAAAAGCATTATTGTTTTGTTTCTTTAGAGCATGCCTCACTAAGCAATTGTTCTTACGCTCTCTCTCTTGAACCAATAATGCAGATAATTGAAGTGTTTGAAGGAAAAAAGGAGGCTAAGAGTCCAAGGGAAAACTAAGCTCATGTATGGTGATGTTTTCACAATACTATTAGTTTTTGATATTTTGGCAATGGGAACCTAGGTTGTCTTTTGGGAGATGTTTTGGATTCCCTAGTTGTGGCATGATGCCTTTGATGATTTGGATTTGTAAATGGCCATTTTGATGCTTGATTTGGTATTTTGTTGGTTGCTTGGTTTTGGATACTAGGATGCATGCCTATAGACTTGTGGAATTCCTTGATTGATTCCATGAACGTGTTTTGATGTTGCAAACATGTACCTTATATGTATGATGACTTGTTGGCATGATTAGGAAGTCATTAGGTTGTGTTTGAGTGGTTTATTGCATGTTAAACTAGCAAATTCTGCAGCTTCTGGGCAACCCGTATCGATACACTCATAGGCGTTTCGAAACAGGGGCCTGTAATGGCCTTGGTGTTTCGAAACGGCTGGTGACCGTATCAAAACGATTTGGCCACTAGAAGGCCCTGTTTTGAAACAAGTCTCGAAATGAACCCGTGTTTCGGAACGGTCAACCCCGTTTCGAAACAGGTGATTGTTGGGCACTGATTTGAATGGTTTTGAGGTTTGGAAGTTTTACGTTTCAGTCCTGAAAATTGTATTTGCAATTGCATGAGTTCGAGATGTCTGATTAAGGTGAAATTTGACAGGGAAGAATGTAATATGATTAATTTAATATTGGTAACTTAAAAATCAGTTAAGACCTCCTAATTTCCATAATTTACAATTTGGTACCTAATATTTGTGATTTGTGCAATTGAGTCCCTTATCGATATCCGACCGTTGTGCTTTTCTTATAATTGTTTCTCAAGAATACGCTTAGGGTGAATGAGCATCTAGACAAGATTAAAAAGGAAAAAAAGGTCGTTAATCAAAGTTGACTTTCGGGTTGACTTTGGTTTTCCCCGTGTAATCTTCGTAGTTCGGGTCAACCGTCTAGGCCGGGCTAAGGGGGTTACATTTGGTGGTATCAGAGCTGAGTTCTCGTGTGAATGGGAATGGTTATGTGGGTGAAGTATGTGTGATTGCATGATATGTCTTTTGAATGAAAGTATGATGTATGAATTGTAAAGTATGTTGCAATTATGATGTTATGCTATGTTGAAGCATGTTAGAGGAACCCATTGCCATATCAAAACTAATGAAAGGAATTGTTTTTGAAAAATGAGCTTGAGTGCTTGGATTACTTACCTTGTTGAGCCTAATTATGTTTATTGCATTTGTGTCAGTGCATTGTTTTTCTTGTAAATGGGGCCTCGTAGAGAAATGAGGATGAATACAAGAGCTATGGCTCCGAATGAGAACGAGATAAACGTTGAGAATGTTGTGGATATACCTGCTCCCCCTGGTGGTGGACCACCCGGCGGTGGTGGTGCTGGAGGAGAAAATGCTGGTGTTGGTGCTGGTGCTGGGGTCGCTGGACCTGAAGCTGTGCAGGGGCAAGCTGCTCCTGACATGACTGTATTGATACAGGCTATTGCTGGAGCCTTTCAGGCAGCAGTAGCTGGAGCTCACGGAGCTGTGCATCAGGGTGATGCTAACGTGAGATTACCTTTGGAACGTCTTCACAGTCTGGGAGGGGCTGAGTTCAGAGGTTTATCTCCTGAAGGTTCCGAATCTTGGTTGGAAAGCACCAAGAGGATATTGGGACAAATGAACTGCAATGATGTGCAGAAGTTAGGTTGTGTAGTATCGTTGTTACATGATGATGCGTATACATGGTGGACGACCACAGTCTCCGGGATGGAGGAAGTTGATGTGACTTGGACGTTCTTTTTGAACGCGTTCAAGCGAAAGTATCTAGGTGTGCGATACCTGGATGAGAAGAAAAGAGAATTCATGTCTCTTGTGCAAGGAAGCATGACGGTGGCTGAGTATGAGATCCAGTTTGTCCGTCTTAGTCAGTACGCACCTGAGCTTATCCCTGATGAGCGTGAGAGGTGTGAGCGTTTCCGATATGGTTTGGTGACGGACGTGAAGACCTTTATGCTTGCAGCTGAGTACACGGATTTTGATGTGCTAGTGAGTAGGGCAAAGGACATTGAGCTGAACCTGGGTTTGTCTTCCAGAGGTGTTAGTTCTGGCTCAGGCAAAAGAGCTGTTGAGTATAGTTCCGGTGGTGGACGGAACAAGAGAGGACGAGATAAGAGTTATCAGTCTTCTGCTAGGCGTAGTAATGGAGGGCATGATGCGTCTGTTCAGGGAGACAGGATGAGAGCTGATCAGAACACGTGTTGGACGTGTGGATCGCGTGGCCATTTGAGGTGTGATTGTCCTCGAGCAGCGAGGGAGGTTCAGGCTCCTGTGGCAGTGACCGGTAATTCGTGCTGGAATTGTGGTTCGGCAGACCACGTGAGGAAGGAGTGTCCTTTGTTGGCCGGTGGTGGTCAGGGATGTACTCCTGGAGTTGTTGCACCACAGAGAGGTCGTGGGCACGGCCGTGGTAACTTTCAGCGCAGAGATGATGGTGGGAGGAATGTGGCACATGTGGTGGCTGTCCAACCTGAGGGTGGTGGCCAGACTCGAGTGTATGCTTAGCGAGAGGGGAGAAATGACACGGATGTGATCGCAGGTACCTTTACTTTGCAATCCTTGTCATTACTTTCCTTGATTGATTCTGGATCTACACACTCATACATATTGCGTGAACATGCTCAATTGCTTGGTTTACCTGTTGAGTCTTTGGATGTTGGTATGCGTGTAACTAGTTCCTTTGGTGAGACCGTTGTGACACAGAAATTGTATAGAAGATGTCCTTTGGCAGTGCAAAATCATGTTTTTCTCGTTGATCTCATGGAATTTCCATTCTATGGTTTTGATGTAATCCTTGGTATGGATTGGCTTGTTGAACATCGAGCTGTGGTGGATTTTGAGAACAAGCGGGTTTCGTTGAAACTTTCGGATGATTATGAGGTAGTGGTGGTTGGTGAAAATGTGAAGTTTCTTGCCAACGTGGTGTCTACTTTGGAAGCAAGCCGGATGCTGAGACAAGGATGTGAGGCTTATCTGGCCTTTGTGATGAATCCTAGCTCTAAGGAGTTGCGAGTTCAAGATATTAGGACTGTGCGAGAGTTTCCTGGTGTGTTTCCGGAGGAGTTACCTGATTTGCCTCCTAATCGAGAGGTGGATTTTGGAATTGAGCTGTATGAAAACACAACTCCAGTGTCCATTAATCCTTATCGAATGGCACCTAAGGAGTTGAAGGAGCTGAAGACGCAACATCAGGAGTTGCTTGATCGTGGTTTCATTCGGCCGAGTGTGTCACCTTGGGGTGCACCGGTCTTGTTTGTGAAGAAAAAGGATGGCACTATGAGAATGTGCATCGACTATCGTCAGCTGAACAAGTTGACTATCAAGAATCGATATCCATTGCCGAGGATTGATGATCTTTTTGATCAATTTCGGGGAGCGGTTGCGTTCTCTAAGATTGACTTAAGGTCAGGTTATTACCAGCGGAAGGTGAAGGATGTGGATGTGCCAAATATAGCCTTCAGAACGAGGTATGGGCATTATGAGTTCCTTGTGATGCCGTTTGGTTTGACGAATGCTCCTGCAGCTTTTATGGACATGATGAATAGAGTGTTCCATGAGTATTTGGACAAGTTTGTTGTGGTGTTCATTGATGATATCCTTGTGTACTCTCGTACTGAGGAGGAGCATGAGGGGCATTTGAGGATTGTGTTGCAGGCTTTGTTGGAGAATCAGCTTTATGCTAAGCTGAGCAAGTGTGAATTCTGGCTTAGAGAAGTTGTTTTTCTTGGGCGTGTGGTTTCTGCTGAGGGGATTCATGTTGATCCTCAGAAGATTGAGGCAGTGATGAATTGGAAGCCTCCCAAGTCTGTTCATGAAGTCCGTAGTTTCCTTGGTTTGGCGGGATACTACCAGAGGTTCGTGGATGGATTTTCAAAGATTGATGCACCTTTGACGAAGTTGTTGCAGAAGGATGTCAAGTATGAGTGGACAGAAGCGAGACAATAGGCTTTTGAGAAGCTTAAGGCAGCTTTGACGCAAGCTCCTATCTTGGTTCAACCTGAATCAGGGAAAGAGTTTGTGGTGTACAGTGACGCGTCCTACGTTGGTTTGGGGTGTGTGTTGATGCAAGAGGGTAAGGTGGTGGCTTATGCATCGCGACAGTTGAAGGTGCATGAGCGCAATTATCCTACGCATGATATTGAGTTAGCTGCGGTGGTCTTTGCTTTGAAAATTTGGAGACATTATCTGTATGGTGAGAAGTGTACTGTGTACACGGATCACAAGAGTTTGAAGTATCTGATGTCTCAGAAAGAGTTGAATCTTAGGCAACGACGTTGGGTGGAGTTGCTTAAAGATTACGATCTGACGATCGAGTACCATTCGGGAAAAGCTAATGTTGTAGCGGATGCCTTGAGTAGGAAGGTGGCAGTGGAGTTGAGGGCTATGTTTGCCAGTTTGAGTATTTCGCGAGATGGATGTCTTGTGGCTGAATTGCAAGTGAAACCATCTTTGGTTCAGTTGATAAAGGATAAGCAGCTGTTGGATGATTCCTTGGTGCCACATGTTCAGGATATTGCTGAGGATAGGCCATCGGATTTCTGTTTTAATGATGATAGAGTTCTATGTTTTGGGAGTCGGATAGTAGTGTCGAATGATGCTGAGTTGAGGCGTTCTATTCTGACTGAAGCTCATAGTAGTCCTTTTGCTATGCACCCTGGTAGTACAAAAATGTATCGTGATCTTAGGGATGAGTACTATTGGGTGGGATTGAAGAAAGATGTTGCAGAGTATGTGAGTAGGTGCATGGTTTGTCAGCGAGTTAAGGCTGAGCATCAGTTTCCTTCTGGGTTGTTGCAACCGTTGAGGATTCCTGAGTGGAAGTGGGAAGGGATTACCATGGACTTTGTGTCTGGTTTGCCTTTGTCGCCATCGAGGAAGAATTCGGTGTGGGTGATTGTGGATCGCCTTACGAAGTGTGCTCATTTCTTACCTGTGCATACTACGTACACTTTGGACAAGCTTGCAGAGTTGTACATTGCTGAGATTGTGCAGCTGCATGGTGTGCCAAAGTCTATTGTTTCAGATAGAGATCCGAGGTTTACATCGCGTTTCTGGGAATGTTTGCATCAAGCTTTTGGTACACGGCTGAATTTCAGTACTTCTTATCATCCACAGTCGGATGGACAGTCTAGGCGTGTTATCCAAGTGTTGGAAGATATGTTGCGGTGATGTGTGATTGAGTTTCAGGGCTCTTGGGAGAAGCATTTGCCTTTGGTGGAGTTTGCTTATAATAATAGCTACCAGGCAAGTATTCAAATGGCACCTTATGAAGCCTTGTATGGGAGGAAGTGCATAACTCCTCTTTGTTGGGCTGAAACAGGTCAGAAGTTGGTTTCAATGCCAGCTTTATTGAAATGAACCACGAGAAGGTGGAGCTCATTTGTGAGCGATTGAAGGCAGCTTCTGATCGACAGAAGTCTTACGCGGATTTGAAGCGTAAGGAGATTGAGTTTGCGGTAGGTGACCGTGTGTTTTTGAAGGTTTCGCCTTGGAAAAAGGTGATGAGGTTTGGCCGAAAGGGTAAGTTGAGCCCTAGGTACATTGGACCATACGAGGTGATTGAACGTGTGGGTCCTGTTGTATACAAGCTGAGATTGCCGCTAGAATTGGAAAAGATTCATGATGTGTTTCATGTCTCTATGCTTCTGAAGTATAGATCGGATCCTTCGCATGTTATGCCTGTGGAGGAAGTGGAGTTTAATCCAGACTTGACCTATGATGAGGAGCCGGTGGAAATTCTGGATTCGGACAGTAAAGTTCTTCGAGGCAAGACCATTGATTTGGTAAAGGTGTTGTGGAGGCATCGTGGTGTTGAGGAAGCCACGTGGGAAAGAAAGGATGACATGAAGAAGCAGTTTCCGTATCTCTTTCCTCCAGGTAAATTTCGAGGACGAATTTTCTTAAGGGGGAGAGTTGTAACACCCCAATTTTGGGCTTAGAAGTTTAGGGTCTGAACCGGGCCGGTCTGATTTTCGGTTCGAATATAAAAGGAAGTTTTAGGGAAAGCCCAGTTCGGGATGCTTTAAAAATATGAGAAAATATCTAAAAATCCTCTTTTAATATATATAAGAGAGTGGTGAAATCAATTTTACAAAATAAGGTTTGGAAATGCAACATTTTGAAATAGTGACTAAAATGCGATTTTTGAAAAGTTCAGTGGTGACTGTTTTGTAAGGATTGGAACTTTGAATCTTTAAGGAGCTAATTTACCCAAGAATGATTTCTCCAGACTTTTCTTAGATTTAAGTGATTTAATTAATGTTTAATTATTTAAATGAAAAAGAGAACCTACTTTTTAGATTTTCATAACTAACTTTTCTTAAAATTTTCTCATCTCTTTTTCTCTCAAAATTCCCTCATCCAAACACTTTTCTCCAGCAACATATCCATTGATTTTCACTCCAATTAACGAGGTTTCAATCATCAATTAATTCCTAATCCATTCTATATCAAATCCTTTTGATTTGCTCATTGGAATTTCAAGAAAATTGGCTCAAATAAAGGAGAAATCAACATTTAGAGGTGAGGTTGTTCTTCTCCTCTAAGTACTTAGTTCTATACTGAAATTCCCAAGTTATCAATCCTTAATTTAAGTTTTATAAATGGTTTAAATGATACGAACTTGATTTTGGCTTAAAACTCAAGATTTGGAGGAAATCTTGAGGAATTTCGTTGTGATTGTTTGGGCTCTGTTTTGAGATGATTATTAAATGTATTTTGGATGTTTAATGATGTGTAAATGAGGTTTTATCAATGCAATCTCTAATAGGTGGTGTTTCCTAAGTTTTTGCTTATAAAATGGTGGTTTTTGGGGTGATCTTGGTGTTCTGTTATAGCTGGAGGTATAGGGACGAGTTTAGGTTCATTTTGGATGTTAATTGATGTTTAGAAATGGTTAGAAGTGATGGATCTTGGCTGGGTTATGTTTTGGAAGAGTTTGGAGGTGATTTCGGTTGTGTTTGGTACCCGAAATGTTAGTTTTGGTTAGAGCAGCGAGTTTAGGTTTGATGGCTGAAGATTTTAATGCATGATGATGCATTAATCCTCTGCTTTGATGTGTTTAAAACATGGGAGACATCTTCGGATACTTGTGGTGTTGATCCAGAGGCTTGATCGGCGTTTCGGCAAGCTTGCGAAATGGAATTGGTGAGTGAAGTTGGGTTTCCAGCTTTGAAACCAATGTTTGAAGGTTTTGGGAGCTTAGTTTAAGCCTAAGCAGCTTAACTAAGCTCAAGAGTAAGTTTTCGGAAAAACTCTCTTGGATGAGCCATGGAGTGGTTCGATGCATTTGTTATAAAATTGCATGTTTAAATTCTGTTTTGAAAGCATGTTTTAGCATGGTTAATGCTGGTTTTGAAAGCCATATGTTGAAGGATGCTCAAGGTAAGAGATCCTTGGCTGATATGTTGTAAATGTGGATTTGATGCATAGTGATGCATGATGTTAAATGGCTTTGTTTAATGCTTTAAAACAGTGAATTGTTGATGATAAATGATGTATATGGGCAAGTGATGTGTTGGTTTTAAAGTACTTGAAACGGATATAGTTAGCCGGCTATAGGATTGGGTGCACCGTGAATAATGTAACCTTGGATGTTGAGGGGTTGTAATTGTACCGTAAACTCCATCCAAGTACACTAACGAGAAAGGTAAGATCACAATGGTGGTTAAAAGTCCATGTGTGGATCTTGTGTTATGTGTCTCGTGTTCTCGTTAGTGGAGTTATACAACTACCGATGAGTGATGTTGAGGGGTTGTGATTGTACCATTAAACTCCATCAAGGGTGTTGAGGGGTTGTGATTGTACCGGTAAACTCCACCTTGTGTGTTCGGTAGTGTGTATGAAGCGTTTGGGACAACGCTTGTAATCCGCGTATCCGATTGTGTTTTATGTTGTAAATGGTTATGGATGATCACTTGAAAGCCAATATGACATGTTGATTTTAATGAGGCATGAGATGCTTGTTATGTATGCAAGGTTGCATGAATAATGATGATTATGTGATGAAAGGTTTTGTTAAAAGTGTTTTATAAAAAGCATTGTTGTGTTGTTTCTTTAGAGCATGCCTCACTAAGCAATTGTGCTTACTCTCTCTCTCTTGAACCAATAATGCAGATAATTGAAGTGTTTGAAGGCAACAAGGAGGCTAAGAGTCCAAGGGAAAACTAAGCTCATGTATGGTGATGTTTTCACAATACTATTAGTTTTTGATATTTTGGCAATGGGAACCTAGGTTGTCTTTTGGGAGATGTTTTGGATTCCCTAGTTGTGGCATGATGCCTTTGATGATTTGGATTTGTAAATGGCCATTTTGATGCTTGATTTGGTATTTTGTTGGTTGCTTGGTTTTGGATACTAGGATGCATGCCTATAGACTTGTGGAATTCCTTGATTGATTCCATGAACGTGTTTTGATGTTGCAAACATGTACCTTATATGTATGATGACTTGTTGGCATGATTAGGAAGTCATTAGGTTGTGTTTGAGTGGTTTATTGCATGTTAAACCAGCAAATTCTGCAGCTTCTGGGCAACCCGTATAGATACACTCATAGGCGTTTCGAAACGGGGGCCTGTAATGGCCTTGGTGTTTCGAAACGACTGGTGACCGTATCGAAACGGTTTGGCCACTGGAAGGCCCTATTTCGAAACAAGTCTCGAAACGAACCCGTGTTTCGGAACGGTCAACCCCGTTTCGAAACAGGTGACCGTTGGGAACTGATTTGAATGGTTTTGAGGTTTGCAAGCTTTACGTTTCAGTCCTGAAAATTGTATTTGCAATTGCATGAGTTCGAGATGTCCGATTAAGGTGAAATTTGAAAGGGAAGCATGTAATATCATTAATTTAATATTGGTAACTTAAAAATCAGTCAAGACCTCCTAATTTCCAGAATTTACAATTTGGTCCCTAATATTTGTGATTTATGCAATTGAGTCCCTTATCGATATCCGACCGATGTGCTTTTCTTATAATTGTTTCTCAAGAATACACTTATGGTTAATGAGCATCTAGACAAGATTAAAAAGGAAAAAAAAGGTTGTTAATCAATGTTGACTTTCGGGTTGACTTTGGTTTTCCCCGTGTAATCTTCGTAGTTCGGGTCAACCATCTAGGCCGGGCTAAGGGGGTTACAAGAAGGCCTACACCTTCAGAAGTAGCAGCATTCGAACAACTGCCCAAAGGGTAAGCCAAACCCCCAACTACCGTACCCGAATCTTCACGGGCCACAACTCCAACCGCTGCTGCACGAGTGGATGGGTCAAAAGCCCCGTCCACATTGATTTTAATGTACCCAGGAGGGGGATGCCTCCAAACGAGGAGGAGAGAGTGGTGGATGACCCGGAGGGGAAGGGAAAGAAGAGATAACATTAGAATAATCGCGGTGAAGACTTAGAGAATTGATAGCGATTAGCCAGGGGGTTGCAGATGCCGATTATGGACCCAGTCATTGCGTCGGTTCCAAATATTCCAAAGAGTGGTAAGAAAAAGCCCAACAAGATCAGAAGACAATTGGCGAGCACCCTTCTCTAGCCATCGAAGACCGATAGGGGCCATACTATTAATTAAAGATCATGGGATGCCCACTAAACATAATGCCTCCGAAGCACCAGGACAGTCTCGAAGAGCATGGAGGATAGATTCCGAGTGCAATTGGCAAATGGGGCAAGGACCCGAGTCTGGCACAAAAGCTTGCAAACAAGATCCAACAGGTAGAGCCTCGGAGCCTATGCGCCAGCCAAAGGTTTTAACCTTGTGAAGAACCTTTAATTTAGCCAGAACTTTCCAGATCTGAGCAGGTCGATTTCGAGGTTCCGGTGGCCGTTGAAGAAATTGGTAACCGAATCTGACTGAGTAAACAACAGAATCATTGGGGTTCCAAAGGATGGAGTCACCGTTGTCATTAATGATAGGAATATTCAAAATAGTATTGGCATCTTCCGTAGTGAAATAATTGCGGACCTTGATTGGATCCCAAGTTGCTTGGTTCCATATCATAAAGTTTCGACAGCGTACATATACTTCGTCAGAGATCTCGTATTCCCCATAGAGATGTACAGGAGAAGAGCCTCCCCAATTATCCTTAAGGATACGAATACCACTATTAATCCCAGGGCGATAAAGGAAACTGCCATAGAGATGTTGCTTAGCACTGTAAAGCCCTTGCCAGGCAAACGATCCACGATGTGGTTGGGTAGCATCAAGGATGCTGCCAGATGGAAAATATTTTGCTTTATAGATTTGACCCAGCAGAGATTCTGGTTCACAAATAAGGCGCCATAGTTGCTATCCTAGGAGCGCAATATTGAAGTTATTTAAATCCCGGAAGCCCATGCCTCCCACGGATTTAGGTAGACGGACTTGATCCCAATGGAGCATGTGCCAGCCTTTTTTGTTGTTTTTACCAGACCACCAGTAACGACGAATAGCAGAAGTCATATCATCGATTATGCTCTAGGGAAGCAGATAACACGACATGACATACTGGGGCAAAGATTGCGAAACAGCTTTGATAAAAATTTCCATGCCACTAAAAGACATGAGTTGTTTATCCCAATTGGATAATCGGTCATGAACCTTATCACGAATGAAGCCTAGGGACTTCGTTTTATTCTTACCAATGAGGAGTGGGACACCCAAGTAGACTCCAGGGTTATTGACCTCGCGTAACTGCAAGGAATTATTAATTGTTTCACGAATGGAATGGGGGTACGTGGATTGTAGAAAATAGTCGATTTTTCAAAGTTGACTGCTTGCCCAGAGGTAGAAGCGTAGGTTTGGAGAGCCATCTTAAGATGTTCAGCTTCCCATGTGTTGGTGTTAATAAAGACCATACAATCATCCGCAAAGAGGAAGTGATTTACTTTAGGTTCCAATCTGCTAGCACCAAGGCCAGGAAGCGAGTTTTGTTGTTGAGCCTCAGAGAGGCACGCAGAGATCCCTTGAGTACAGAAGAGAAAGATAAAAGGTGATAGAGGATCGCCTTGTCGAAGACCCCGTTGTGGGTTAAAGAAAGGAGAAAAGGAATTGTTAACCTTAACAATGAAGGATACCGAGGAAATACATCTCATGATGATAAAGACCCATGAAGGTGCAAAGCCCATTCGGCTCATAACATTTTCAAGAAAAGACCATTCCACTCTATCAAAGGCCTTTTCCATATCCAGCTTAAGAGCAGCACCATGGGAAGATTTGGTATTCCCAGTATTAATAGAGTGTATAATTTCATGAGCAATAAGGATGTTATTAGTGATATTGCGCCCTTGAACGAAGGCAGCTTGGTTATTACTAATACGAAAAGGTATCGTTTGCTTCATTCTATTAACCGGGACCTTAGCCACAATTTTGTAAATCACCGTACATAGACTAATAGGTTGGAGATGCCTCATAGTAGTTGGATCTTTAATTTTGGGATAAGTACCAAAATGGTTTGATTAACCGATGCCATATCGGCTGAGCCCTTGAGGAGGTTTAAACAAAGAGTGGTGACATCCGCACCTACCGTGTCCCAGTGTTGTCTAAAGAACCCACTTGGGAGGCCATCAATTCCAGGGGCCTTCCGAGGATCAATATCTCGGAAGGCATGAAGAATTTCATCAGCAGTGAAAGTCCTAGTGAAAGACTCGTTCATAGCTGGTGTAACGGAGGTAGTTATTATGGAGAGGATCTGTTCTGAGAAAAAAGGATTTGAAGAAGTGAATAAGGTTTGGAAATAGTTAGATGCAATAGACAAAAGATCGCTTTTGGTAATACACCTTTTATTATCAGTGTCATATAAACCATTAATAGTATTCTTTTTCCGTCTGTTGTTAGCACGGGCATGAAAGAAGTGGGTATTCTTGTCTCCTTGAGAAAGCCACAGGTTGCGAGAACGTTGTGCCCAATAGATTTCCTGCTCGTTAAGTAACTGAGTAAAAAGTACAGAATTTGAGTTTTTGCAATATAATCATGTTGAAAAGCTCGTAGTCAACTATATAAACTCCTAAAATTTAATTAAAACTAGTTTTGCAATCCTTTTTGTAGAGGTTTCGAACGAGCAGGTCTAAATGGGCCGTAAAATGAACCCATTAGACTTTTAACTGAGTAAAAAGTACATAAATTGAGTATCTGCAATATAATCGTATTGAAAAGCTTTTAGTCAACTATATGAATTCCTAAAATTTGATTAAAATTAGTTTTGTTGTTTTTTTGTAAAGGTTTCAGACGAGCGGGTCTAAATGAGTCGTAAAATGGACCCGTTGGACTTTTAACTTAGTAAAATGTACAGAAATTGAGTTTTTGCAATATAACCGTGTTAAAAAGCTCGTAATCAACTATATGAACTCCTAACGCATGATTAAAAGTAGTTTTGCGGACATTTTTGTAGAGGTTTCGAACGAGCGGATCCAAATGGGCCGTAAAATGGATCCGTTGGACTTTTAACTGAGTAAAAAGTACAGAAACTGAGTTTTTGCAATAAAATCGTGTTGAAAAGCTCGTAGTCAACTATATGAACTCCTAAAGTTTGATTAAATCTAGTTTTGCGGTCATTTTTCTAGAGGTTTCGTACGAGCGGGTCTAAATGGGCCATAAAATGGACCCGTTAGACTTTTAACAGAGTAAAAAGTATAGAAATTGAAAATTTGCAATATAATCGAGTTGAAAAGCTCGTGAACAACTATATAAACTCCTGAAATTTTATTAAAACTAGTTTCATGGTGATTTTTGTAGAGGTTTCGGACGAGCGGATCTAATTAGGCCGTAAAATGGATCCATTGGACTTTTAACTAAGTAAAAAGTACAGAAATTTAATTTTTGTAATATAATCTTGTTGAAAAGCTCGTGAACAACTATATGAACTCCTAAAATTTTATTAAAACTAGTTTCACGGTGATTTTTGTAGAGGTTTCAGACTAGCGGGTCTAAATAGGCCGTAAAATGGACCAGTTGGACTTTTAGCTGACTAAAAATTACAGAAATTGAGTTTTTGCAATATAATTGTGTTGAAAAGCTCGTTGTCAAATATATGAACTCCTAAAATTTGATTAAATCTAGTTTTGCGGTCCTTTTATAGAGGTTTCAGACGAGCGGGTCTAAATGGGCCGTAAAATGGACCCGTTGGACTTTTAACTGAGTAAAAAGTACAGAAATTGAGTTTTTGCAATATAATCGTGTTCAAATGGTCGTTGTCAACTATATGAACTCCTAAAATTTGATTAAAACTAGTTTCGCGGTGATTTTCGTAGTGTTTTTAGACGAGCGGGTCTAAATGTCCCGTAAAATGAACCCGTTGGACTTTTAACTATGTAACAAGTACAAAAATTGAGTTTTTGCATTATAATCGTGTTGAAAAGTTCTTAGTCAACTATATGAACTCCTAATATTTAATTAAAACTAGTCCACGGTCATTTTGGTAGAGGTTTCGGACGAACGGGTCTAAATGGGCCGTAAAATGGACCCGTTGGACTTTTAACTAAGTACAAAGTACAAAAATTGAGTTTTTGCAATATAATCGTGTTGAAAAGCTCATAGTCAAATATATGAACTCCTAAAATTTGACTAAAACTAGCTTTACGGTGATTTTTGTTGAGGTTTCCGACAAGCGGGTCTAAATGGGCCGTAAAATGAACCCGTGAGACTTTTTATTAGGTAGAAAGTACATAAATTGAGTTTTTGAAATATAATAGGGTTGAAAAGCTTGTAGTCAATTATATGAACTCCGAAAAATTTAATTAAAACTAATTTTGCGGTCATTTTTGTAGAGGTTTTGGACAAGCGGGTCTAAATGGGCTATAAAATGGACTCGTTGGACTTTTAACTGAGTAAAAAGTATAGAAATTGAATTTTTGCAATATAATCGTGTTGAAAAGCTCGTAGTCAACTATATGACCTCCTAAAATTTGATTAAAACTAGTTTTCCGTCCTTTTTGTAAAGGTTTCGGACGAGCAGGTCTAAATAGGCCGTAAAATGGACCCGTTGGACTTTTAACTCAATAAAAAGTACAGAAATTGAGTTTTTGCAATATAATCGTGTTGAAAAGCTTGTAGTCAACTATATGAACTCCTAAAATTTTATTAAAACTAGTTTCGCGGTCATTTTTGTAGAGGGTTCGGACAAGCGGGTTTAAATGGGTCGTAATATAAAGTCGTTGGACTTTTAACTAAGTAAAAAGTACAAAAATTGAGTTTTTGCAATATAATCGTGTTGAAAAGGTCGTAGTCAACTATATGAACTCCTAAAATTTAATTAAAACTAGTTTTGTCATCCTTTTTGTATAGATTTTGGACGAGCGTGTCTAAATAGGTCGTAAAATGGACTTGTTAGACTTTTAACTGAGTGAAAAGTACAGAAATTAAGTTTTTTCCATTATAATCATGTTGAAAAGCTCGTAGTCAACTATATCAACTGCTAAAATTTGATTAAAACTTGTTTTGCGGTCCTTTTTGTAGAGATTTCGGACGACCGGTTCAAAATGAGCCGTAAAATGGACCCGTTAGAGTTTTAACTAAGTAAAAAGTACATAAATTGTGTTTTTACAATATAATCGTATTGAAAAGCTCGTGATCAACTATATGAACTCCTAAAATTTTATTAAAACTAGTTTCTCGGCCCTTTTTGAAGAGGTTTCGGACGAGCGGGTCTAAACGGGCCATAAAATGGACCCGTTGGACTTTTAACTGAGTAGAAAGTACAGAAATTGAGTTTTTGCAATATAATCGTGTTGAAAAGCTCGTAGTAAACTATATGAACTCCTAAAATTTAATTAAAACTAGTTTTGCGGTCATTTTTGTAGAGGTTTCGTACGAGTGAGTCTAAATGGGCCATAAAATGGACTCGTTGGACTTTTAACTGAGTAAAAAGTATTGAAATTGAGTTTTTGCAATATAATCGTGTTGTAAAGCTCGTAGTCAGCTATATGACCTCCTAAAATTTAATTAAAACTAGTTTTGTCGTCCTTTTTGTAGATATTTCGGACGAACGGGTCTAAATAGGTCGTAAAATGGACCGTTATACTTTTAACTCAATAAAAAGTACAGAAATTGAGTTTTTGCAATATAGTCGTGTTGAAAAGCTCGTAGTCAATTATATGAACTCCTAAAATTTTATTAAAACTAGTTTTGCGGTCATTTCTGCTGAGGTTTCAGACGAGCGAGGCTAAATGAGCCATAAAATGGACCCGTTGGACTTTTAACTGAGTAAAAAGTATAGAAATTGAGTTTTTGCAATATAATCATGTTCAAAAGCTCGTAGTCAACTATATGAACTCCAAAAAATTTATTAAAACTAGTTTCGCGGTGAGTTTTGTGGAGGTTTCAAATGAGTGGGTCCAAATGTGCCGTAAAATGAAACTGTTGGACTTTTAACTGAGTAAAAAGTACACATATTGAGTTTTTGCAATGTAATCTTGTTGAAAAGCTCATAGTCAACTATATGATCTCCTAAAATTTAATTAAAACTAGTTTTGACATCCTTTTTATAGAGGTTTCGGACGAGCTGGCCTAAAAAAGCCGTAAAATGGACTCGTTGGACTTTTAACTGAATGAAAAGTATAGAAATTGAGTTTTTGCAATATAATCGTGTTGAAAAGCTCGTAGTCAACAATATGAGTTCCTAAAATTTTATTAAAACTACTTTTGCGGTCCTTTTTATAGAGGTTTCGGACGAGCGGGTCTAAATGGGCCGTAAAATGGACCTGTTGGACTTTTCACTGAGTAAAAAGTACAAAAATTGAGTTTTTGGAAAATAATCATGTTGAAAAGCTCGATGCCAACTATATGAACTCCTAAAAATTGATTAAAACCAGTTTCGCGTTGATTTTTGAAGAGGTTTCAGACGAACGGGTCTAAATGGGCCGTAAAATGAACCCGTTGGACTTTTAACTAAGTAAAAAGTACGAAAATTGAGTTTTTGCAATATAATCGTGTTGAAAAGCTCGTTGTCAACTATATGAACTCCTAAAATTTTATTAAAGCTAGTTTCACGGTGATTTTTGTAGAGGTTTCAGACGAGCGGGTCTAAATGGGCCGTATAATGAACTCGTTCGACTTTTTTTTGAAGAAAGAGGGCCTCATTAAAAACCCCTACTAATATCCCCGGGCACAAGACCCGGAGAAACCTAAAAAGGGGAAAAGAGTACCCAGATTATATTTATAAAGAACGAGGGAAACCCTCGCAAAGTACAGCATTTTGAATACAAGCAGGATAGAAGGATCCAATAGACATAGAGGTCATAGACCTAAGGGCATGGGTAGCCAACGTATCAGCTACAATATTAGCCTCATGGCATACAAACTGAACATGTGCAGAAGAAAAGGACTCCAAAGCAGCATGGGTTTGCAGAATCGTCGGTCCCATTGGAGATAGATCTGGGCCCAAGGAGTTGATTCTATTCGCAAGATAAGCACAGTCCGTCTCGAAAATCAAATGGCTCCATCCTTGGGATTGTGCGAAAGTAATACCCGCAAGAAGACTTCTCCCTTCAGACATAATAGCATCCGAGCAACTGCCGAGGGGAAAAGCCAGACCGCCAACAACTGTCCCTGTATCATCACGGGCTACAACGTCAACCGCCGCTGCACGTGTGGAGGGATCAAAAGCCCCATCCACATTGACTTTAACATAACCTGGAGGGGGAGGACCCCATCGAGATGGAGGAGCTGAAGACAGAGGGATGGAAGAAGAAGACGAAGATATAGCATCAGAGTAATCACGATGAAGACTAATGGAGTTGACAGCGATTAGCCATGGGGGTTGAAGATGTCGATTATGGATCCAGTCGTTACGCCTGTTCCAAATGTTCCAAAGGGTAGTTAAGAAAAGCCCAAAAAGTTCAGGAGAAAGGAGTACAACACCTTCCTCAAGCCATTGGAGGCTAGTAGGAGCAGTGCTATTAATAAGAGAAATGGGAAGACCAATCAAGCGAAGGGCCTCCGAAGAACCAGGGCAATCACGGAGAGCATGGAGAATTGTCTCCGGCTCAGAATGACATACAGGGCAGGGCCCTGAATCTGGAGCAAAAGCCTGAAGGCGAACCCCAACAGGTAGGGCCTCTGAACCCAGACGCCAGCCAAAAGTTTTAACTTTAGGCAAAACCTTGAGTTTGGAAAGAAATTTCCAAATCCGAGGTGGCCGTAGACGTGGCTCAGGGGGGCGTTGTAGAAAGAGATAGCCAGATCTGACAGAATAGATACCAGAATCGTTAGGCCTCCAAATGATGGAATCCCGAAATCATTGATGATGGGAACGGATAGAATGGAGTCGGCATCATCCGATGTAAAGTACGCACGGACTTTAACAGGGTCCCAAGATGCTTGGTTACGTATCATAAAGTCGCGACAACGAGTATGGACTTCATCCGATAACTCGTAGTCCCCGTAAAGATGAATAGTCGAAGAGCCTCCCCAATTATCATGGTGAATACGTATGTTACTGTTAATGCCAGGACGATAGAGGAAACCTCCAAAAAGGTGTTGCATAGATTTATAAAGACCCTGCCAGGCAAAAGAACCTCGGGAAGGCCAAGAGGCATTAAGAATATTGTCAAACGGGAAGTATTTGGATTTATAGATTTGTCCCAGAAGGGAGTCTGGTTCGCAAATAAGTCGCCATAATTGTTTACCGAGAAGGGCAATGTTAAAATTGTTTAGGTCCCTAAAACCCATACCGCCAAATGATTTAGGCAGACACACTTGTTCCTAAGGGAGCATATGCCAACACTTCTTATTAGTTTTACCAGACCACCAATAGCGTCGGATGGCAGATGTCATATCATCGATAATATTTTGGGGCAATAAATAACAGGACATAACATATTGAGGTAGAGATTGTAGGACAGCTTTTATAAATATTTCCCTACCACTGAACGAAAGAAGCTGTTTATCCCAATTGGATAATCTATCATGAACTTTATCGCGTATAAATCCAAGAGCAAGGGTCTTGTTTTAACCAATAAGGAGAGGCACCCCTAGATAGACACCAGGGTTGGAAACCTCACGAACGTAAGAATTAATGTCATGGCGAGTCGAAGCAGGAGTACGTGGATTGTAAAATATAGTAGACTTATCAAAATTAACTGCTTGCCCAGAGGCTGAAGCATAAGTTTGGAGAGCGAATTTAAGATGTTCCGCCTCCTCGGACTTTGAATTGATGAAAACTATACAATCATCAGCAAAAAGGCGATGGTTAACTTTGGGGCCATGCTTACTAGCCCCAATACCAGGGAGCAGGCCATTATGTTTAGCGTCAGACAAAAAGGCTGAAAGCCCTTGAGTGCAAAAAAGGAAGAGAAAGGAGATAAAGGATCCCCTTGGCGAAGACCCCGTTGAGGACGGAACAGAGGAGAAAAAGAATTGTTGACCTTAACCGTAAAGGAAACTGAGGAAATACATCTCATAATAAGGGAAACCTATGATGAGGCGAAACCCATCCGGTTCATGACATTTTCGAGGAAGGACCATTCAACCCTGTCAAAAGCCTTTTCCATATCTAGCTTTAGGGCAGCACCTTGGGTAGATTTAGAAGTACCAGTATTAATGGTGTGAATAATTTCATGGGCAATAAGAATGTTATCCGTAATGTTGCGTCCCTGAACAAAAGCAGCTTGATTGGAGCTGATACAAAATGGAATGGTATGTTTCATACGATTAACTAAAACTTTAGCAACAATTTTGTAGATAACGGTGCAAAGACTAATGGGCCTTAGATGCCTCATGGTTGTAGGGTCCTTAATTTTGGGTATGAGGACCAGAATTGTTTGGTTTACTGAAGCCATATCAGCTGATCCGTTTAGGAGATTAAGACAGTGAGATAATATCTGATCCAATAGTATCCCAATGCTGACGGAAGAAGCCACTAGGCAATCCATCAATACCAGGGGCTTTCCTAGGGTCAATATCGCGGAAAGCTGTGATAATTTCTTCTGATGTGAATTCCTTAATAAGGGACTCATTCATGGAAGTCGTGATTGAGGGAGTGATTTTGGAAAGAATTTGATCGGACAAGGAAGGATTTGAGGATGTAAAAAGATTGTGGAAATATGTTGATGCAATTGTCATAAGATCGGTATCGTCAGTACACCAATTGTTATTGGAATAAAAAAGACCAGTGATGGTGTTCTTTTTCTTTCTATTAGAAGCTCGGGCATGGAAGAAACGAGTATTTTTATCTCCCTGAGATAGCCAAAGATTACGAGAGCGCTGTGCCCAGTATACTTCTTGCTCCTCAAGTAATTTGTGAAGCTCAGTTTTGGCAGAGATGTATCTTTTTTCAGCCGAAACGGAAAGTGGCTGTTGTAAAAGTGTGTTGATTTTTTTAGTAAGAAAATTGATACGACCAGTGGACTTAATTCTTTGTTGGGATTGCCAGTCTCCTAGGCAGGAGCCAATGGCTTTAATTTTATCTAATGTATTACCCTTAGTAGAAGACCAAGTTTGTTTAACAACATAGATGGCTTCGTCATTAGTGGCCCAGCAATTTTCAAATCTAAATTTGGTTGATGGAGGGCGGCGATTTGTTAGAGGAGGCAGCTCCATATTCAAGAGAAGAAAACAGTGATCAGATTTAGCATCAAAATCGGAAGTGATACTAAAATTGGGATAATTTGCTTTCAATGCCATATTTCCTACAAAGCGATCTAGTCTCTCAAATAAGGTAGGGGTTTTGGGCCCCGTTTTAGCCCAAGTGAACTAACCCGATGTTGGCTTACAGTCGAAAAGGTTATTACGGGATAGACAATGGCGAAAATTGTTAATTTGAGATCTAACCCGACGACATCCCCCTTGTTTTTCATTATCAGAAAGGATTTCATTGAAATCACCACCAAGAAGCCAAGGCATACCATCATTTTTATTAAGAGAATCAATTAAATCCCATGTTTTTGGTTTATGACATGTTTCAGAAAAACCATGAATACCATTGAAATAAAACGAAGAGGAATTGCAATTAATATAAGTATGAATAAAACGATCCGAGTAAGCAAGCATATCAATATTGTAATTATTCAATGTAAATAAGGCAAGTCCAGAACATGCATCAGAAAAATCCACAGAAAAAGCTAGGTCCATACCTAGCAAAGAACCAAGACGGCTATAAGCCGTATTTTTAAGTTTAGTTTCGCATAAAAAAAGTAAATCAGGTTTATGAAGTTGAACGTATTGCTGGAGATGTTGAACTGCCTGGACCTTTCCGAGGCCCTGATAGTTCCAACATAAAATGATCATTTTCCTCGGCGGGGCTGTGCATCAGCCGCCGCCGGAGAGTTTTTTCCGCTGCTCATCCCAGCTTTCAAGGTAGGAGAAGGAGAGGGCCTATACTTTTTGGGCTGGAGGACCACTTGGATGGGAGAACGTCTCTTGATACCACGGTTAGGAGGAATGGGAATAGGGGCCGGAGCAGATGCTGCATCATTGGGATAATGCTTAAGTAGCTATGAATCAAAATCATCAAAAAATGAAATACCGGTTTGGAGGAAAGGCTTACTTAGTTGAGCATCTAATTTCCTCACTTGTTGAGCAGTATCATCATCTTGGCCATCCAAATCGACTTGAACAGGGTAAATGGTATTCAGCGGTTTTGGAGAAATAACCCTAGAAGGGGTTGGAGCTTTTGGAGGTTGCTTGGGGTCCACATTTGTAGGAGGCAACTCTGAGGATTCCTCTCCCACCATCTCATCATTGTTATTATTTTCCTCATTAGGGAGATCTGCGAAAGAGGCAGCGTCCCCTTCATTGAGTTTCCCTAGAAATTCAGAAAAAGAGGATGAAAAAATCAGATATTAGAAACATTGTAGAAAGAGAAAATGATAGTAATTAATAAGATGCATACGCGAATCTTGTGCAGAGATCACAGGCTCAACGACAGATTTGCCCTTATCCATGGGGTCTGAGGAAGAGGGGAAAATAGTAAGAGAAAATAATAGAGAAAAACAATAAAGTGATAATCTTAAAAGAAATGGCAAAGTACCTAATGGTTGTTGCTGGTTGGTATTGATAGGGGTCTCAACAGATTTACCCTTATCTGTTGGATCTGTATCAAAGAAAGAATCCGAGTGAAAAAAAGATGTAAAGGAAATAAATTTTTGGATCCAAAAGTTAGTAAGTGGAATACCTGTCGGAGGTTGGTGAGTAGCATAAGAGAGAGGCTCAACAGATCTGATCCGACCTCGTGGTCCCTGTTCCCGACGACGGGGAGGAAGCCAACGAAGCCAATCACCATACCGGAGTTTAGCTGGGTCAATCGATGCTTTGTTGGGACAGTGTTCAAAGATATGACTGATGAGGCCACACCTGTGGCAGAGTAGAGGGAGACGCTCGTATTGAAGTCGGCAAGAAGTTGTTCGTGTACCTTTTCCAATAAGGAGGAAACGACGGATTGGCTTAGAGATGTCCATTAGAATTTCCACTCTTAAGAATTCGGTCATATTACCCCTTTCTTTCCGTGTATCAGTTCGTAGTACAGTGCCAACCATGGCACCAAGGGATTGTCCCACTAAGTGGGTCCTCTCAGGGTCTTCCAAAAAAGGTTTAGGTAAAGCTAGTATTCGAAACCAGATTCTCATAGGATTAAAAGAGTAATCATCCATACTTTTCCCTGGCATATATTCAGCAAGTGCCATCCATTCATCTTTGTAAAGCCATGGTCCTCTTTCGTAAACATCATCTCTATCGCTGATAGTTGCAAACTCGATTCTAAAGAACGACTCACGAACAATGGAAATAGATTTCAGATGATTCTTCTTCCAAATACCTTCAAAGGCTTGGAGGATCGCCCAATCGTCGATCGGTTTTGTTGAGATGAATTTGCCTATGAGTATTGTTTTCGGATCTTCCTCGAAGAAGTCGAAGTCGGGAGTGTAGATAGCAGTAGCTTCCTCATTGGTGAGGTCGAGATTGATGTAGTGGGGAAGGGAGGATGAAGAAGCCATTGGAGTGGAGAAAAAAGATTGAAAAGTAAGATCAAGCAAAAAGTGGGAATTGGTAGAAGGAAATTGAATAAAAGAAATAACTTAACATATAGGTTTGAAAAAGAAAGAGCAATTAAAGAATTAGAGAAAAGGAAATTAATAGAAAAGGAATAATGGGAGACTTATTTTCGAAAGTTTAGGGGAAAATTGCAAAAAGAGATATTTATTGAATAAGTGAGTAAGGAAAGTAGAGGTATTGAATTGATAAAATGGATAGTAGACGAGAATGGGGGAAAGTTTCCTAAAATTGGATGTGAAGATAGAATATTACAAATGATAGAATTTAATGTGATTATAAATTTGATAGCAAATAGAGATATGTAGTATGAAAGTAAGGTAATTAGTTTCCTAAAATTTAGACAATTAGGGCATGAAATAATATTAATAGAGGAAACAATCATGGGAGGGTGAAAGGAGAAATAAATAAAATGGATTGTGTAATAAAAGGTTGGGTAATTTCCAAAAATTGGAGATGAGGTTCGAAAGTTAATAAGGAAAGAATGTGAAGCAATGAGAGGAAATATAGGGATTATGAAAGTGGTAACGTAAAAGAGAGAAAAAAGGAAGTTATGTAAAGTAAAATAAGGAAAATCCCTTAAAAAATGGGGTGATATGTAAAAGGAAAGAATGAATAGAATTAAAAGTGAGAGATTTAAGGAAGGAGAGTTACAAATAGGGAAATAGAGTGAGTTAATTAATATAAAAGCTGGAAGGAAGCTATGGAAGTTATAAAAATAAAAAGGGGGAATATGCAAATAATTACGAGGAATAATTAAAGTAAATTGCCAAATATTCCAGGAGGGAACTAAATTCACAGAATGGATAGTTGACAATTTAGTAGTTATGATAGAAGTGAGGGACATAAGGGGTATGAAAAAGAGGAGGTAAAATCTGAAACTAATTAAGGAAATGAATATTAGTAATGAAAGGAGAGATAAAAGATTGTAATTACTGTAAACATTTATTAGCAATGCACAACTTGTGTAAAGGAAAGAGGGAGAAGAAAGAGGGTGTAAATGTATTGATAGTAGGGATTTAAATTTAATCATTAGAGGGGATTTGAATGAAAGCATATAAAATTGGAAGCAGTTGTCATTTTGAATAGGGAGAAAAAAGAATGTAAATTGGTTGAAAGCGAGTAGTTGTGACACCACTTGAGTCCATAATGGACAGATATCGGAAAAAGGCCTTAAATTTTTAGTTAAAGTAGTTAATAATTCGTTAATTTTCCTGGTGAAAATTTAGGTAGAAAAGGTAATTGAAAAACTTTTAGTAATGAAATTATATAATAATGTTATATAAATGATTATTTTCACCTGGGCGGTAATCGTATAAAGTCCCCTAAAAAGGGTTCGAAAGATTGCACCATAGTAGGTGTAGTAGGTAACAGAAAAAAACAGAAGCAAATAATAGCAATCTATATAAAAGAAAACAAAAATAAAGACAACATGAAGAGCATAAGAAGAGATTAAAGAATCAAGAAGACTAACCAACATAAAGTTAAGGAGCAAACCGAGAGCGAAGAAACTAATCGATATAAAGAGAAAAAACCAATAAAAAAAGGAACATAAGGATAAGGAGGGATAAACTAAAATAAAAGAAAAAAATTTAATATGCATATCCGCAACTAAAATAGCAGAGCATTTTGGAGAAAATAAAAAGACTGAATGAAGCAAGAATAAAAGGAAACCCAAACATAGGAGCAGCACCCATAAAGAATAATTACAAGCCATGGGAAAGGGAGAGGGGCAATAAACTTAATACATATCGAACAAACAAGAGGAAAAGAAAGGATCGAAAGCAAAAAGGACCTTAAACAAATGGAGAAAGAAAAATAAAAAATTAGAGCAGCAGGCTGTGGGCGGAGACAGCAAGTGTAGCAAAACGACCAGCTTGGAGAGGCATCATCCATAGGGGTAGGGTAAATAACATACAAGGCAAAAGGATTTACATTAGAGAACAACCAAAAAATATAGAATAGGAAGAAACAAACATAGAAGTAAAAGATAAGCATAATTAAGTTCCAAAATCTAAAGACAAAGAAAGTGGAAAAGCAATGTAAAAAATGAAGATAATAGGAGAGGATCAGATTAATCAGAGAAACACCAGTAAATGAAAGAAAGAAGGAATGCATAGAAGAAAGAAAAAGAACAAAGATTAAAAGAATACCAATAAGGTTGGTCATGGAAAAAATAGCTTTGATGAAATGAGATGAGACAATGTTATACAGCATGTTAATAAAAGAGTGATGGAACAAACAAGCAGAAAACCATGAGAGATTAAGAGAATAATATATCCAAAAGAAAATGTAAAGCCTACAGCTAGAGAGCAAAGGAGCTTTAAGCTTAGTGGAGATAATAAAAAATGAAAAGAATAAAGCAAAGTAATAACGTAAGAAGAAAATTAGAAGATGGCATGGAGCTATATACAAGCAAGCAAGCATGTGAAGAATGTTCGATAATTGCATAGAAACAAAAAAATAACAGCAACTAAATATGATCCGGATAGGATAGATTGAAATTCCCACACGGGGGATCGATAAGTAATTCCCATAAAGGGATCGATTGATCTTATTATCAGAATAATAAGAAGGAAAATAAGACATACGAAACAAGTAATAGATGATTATAAGAATAAATAGATTGAAAAATTCGGAATGAAAACAATCAATCACAGGCTAATGAATCAAATGAAAAATGATTGAATTTGAATCAGCATAAAGTAAGAAATAGAGACAGAAACAGAAGTTAAGAAGTAAAGGAGTACCGAAAAAATTGGCTTTACAACCAGTGACCAGAGGGGAATCTGAAAAATGGAAAAAAGATAGTAAGAAATAAATAACAATAAATAAATAAAAAATAGCAGACAATTGGGATAGAGGATAAACAGATTAAGGAATAATAGGCTATTGGCGTCAAAGTCACGATGGCCCCAAAGGGGGAAAAGCACAGTGGGTGTTATGTTAATCTTTGAGGGAAACGCAAGACAGCAGGGGACGGCAGATCTGCCATAGAAACAAATTATTAGGAGCAGCAGAAAAAAAGACGATAAGAGATTAATACGAGAAACACTAAACCCAGCAGAAAAATTAGAAAAATTAAGGGGATATGAAATTGAAAAAAACCCATGGAAAAGGGAATGGCAGGAATAACGAAAAAAGCAAATATAAAAAATGAAGACATAAAAGATGATACGAAAGGAGGAGATACCTGAAAAATACCTTACCCAAACAGATCTGATAGGGATGCCGGCGAACAGAGAGATACGAGATCCTCTAAAACCAGGGCTTAAAAAAGAAAAATAGCAAATATAAAAAAAGAAAAAATAAAAAGTGATACCTGAACAGATCGGAACCAAACCTGAATTGAAGCGGTGGCCGGCGAACGAAAGGTTTCGAATGGAAAACATACATCTGTGGTTGTGAAACACCCTGACGGCAAGAACGGCAATGGAGGGCTTGTGTGGGTTTCCAGAAGAAACCCTATAACCGCCTTGCAAAGTGGTCATCAGATTAGTAACGAACCAGAAAAAACCAAAGCACAGATCCATAAAAGGGGGATAAAATCTTGCAAAAAAAAAACAAAAGGAAAACTGATTAAAACAATGTAACTCAGTTAGGGGAAAATAAAAAATAAAGAAATAAAGAACTATAATAAAAGAGAAGGAAAACAACCGGGATGGCTCTTATGGAGTCTCTGGCATGAAGCGCATGGATCTCAATCTTGGAAGGAGCGCCGGATGGTGGGGGAAGGAGGAGAGGGCGGTCGGCGTAGAAACAGAGGCAAAAAGTACAAGAATTGAGTTTTTGCAATATAATAGTGTTGAAAAGGTCTTAGTCAACTATATGAACTCCTAAAATTTAATTAAAACTAGTTTTGCCATCCTTTTTTGTAGAGGTTTCGGACGAGCGGGTCTAAATGGGTCGTAAAATGGACCCGTTGGACTTTTAACTAAGTAAAAAGTACAGAAATTGAGTTTCTGCAATATAATCGTGTTGAAAAGCTCGTAGTCAACTATATGAACTCATAGAATTTAATTAAAACTAGTTTTGCAATCCTTCTGGTAGAGTTTTCAGACGAGCAGGTCTATATGGGCCGTAAAAAGTACCCGTTGGACTTTTAACTTAGTAAAAAGTAAAGAAATTGAGTTTTTGCAATATAATGGGGTTGAAAAGCTTGTAGTCAACTATATGAATTCCCAAAATTTGATTAAAACTAGTTTTGCCGTCCTTTTTGTAGAGGTTTCGGACGAGCGGGTCTAAATGGGTCCTAAAATGGACCCGTTGGACTTTTAACTGAGTAAAAAGTACAAAAATTGAGTTTTTGCAATATAATCGCGTTGAAAAGCTCGTGTACAACTATATGAACTACTAAAATTTGATTAAACCTAGTTTCGCGGTGATTTTTGTAGAGGTTTCAGACGAGCGGGTCTAAATGGGCCGTAAAGTGGACCATTTGGACTTTTAACTGTGTAAAAAGTAAAAAAGTTATGTTTTTGCAATATAATCGTGTTGAAAATGGGCCGTAAAATGGACATGTTGGACTTTTCACTAAGTAAAAAGTACAAAAATTGAGTTTTTGCAAAATAATCGTGTTGAAAAGCTCGATGCCAACTATATGAACTACTAAAATTTGATTAAAACCACCTTCGCGTTGATTTTTGTAGAGGTTTCAGACGAGCGGGTCTAAATGGGCCGTAAAATGAACCTGTTGGACTTTTAACTATGTAAAAAGTACAAAAATTGAGTTTTCGCAATATAATCGTATTGAAAAGCTCTTAGTCAACTATATGAACTCCTAATATTTAATTAAAACTAGTTTCACGATCATTTTTGTAGAGGTTTCGGACGAACGAGTCTAAATGGGCCGTAAAATGGACCCGTTGGACTTTTAACTGAGTAAAAAGTATATAAATTGAGTTTTTGCAATAAAATCACGTTGAAAAGCTCGTGAACAACTATATGAACACCTAAAATTTGATTAAACTAGTTTCACTGTGATTTTTGTGGAGGTTTCGGACTAGCGGGTCTAATTGGGCTGTAAAATAGATCCGTTGGACTTTTAACTAAGTAAAAAGTACAAAAATTGAGTTTTTGTAAAATAATCATGTTGAAAAGCTTGTCAACAACTATATGAACTCCTAAAATTTGATTAAAACTAGTTTCACGGTCGTTTTTGTAGAGGTTTCAGACAAACGGGTCTAAATGGGCCATAAAATGAACTCATTCGACTTTTAAATGTGTAAAAAGCATAGAAATTGAGTTTTTGCAATATAATCGTGTTGAAAAGCTCGAAGTCAACTAAATGAAATCCTAAAATTTAATTAAACTAGTTTTGTCGTCCTTTTGTAGAGGTTTCGGACGAACGAGTCTAAATGGTCCTTAAAATGGACTTGTTGGACTTTTAACCTAGTAAAAAGTATAAAAATTGAGTTTTTGCAATATAATCATTTTGAAAAGCTCGTCAACAACTATATTTACTCCTAGAATTTTATTAAAACTAGTTCCACGGTCATTTTTGCAGAGGTTTTGGACGAAGGGGTCTAAATGGGCCGTAAAATTGAGCGGTTGTTCTTTTAACTAAGTAAAAAGTACAGAAACTGAGTTTTTGCAATAAAATCATGTTGAAAAGCTCGTAGTCAACTATATGAACTCCTAAAGTTTAATTAAAACTAGTTTTTCGGTCATTTTTGTAGAGGTTTCGTACGAGCGGAACTAAATGGGTCGTAAAATGGACCCGTTGGACTTTTAACTGAGTAAAAAGTACAGAAATTGAGTTTTGGTGATATAATCGCGTTGAAAACCTCCTGAACAACTATATGAACTCCTAAATTTTGATTAAAACTAGTTTTGCGATGATTTTTGTAGAGGTTTCAGACGAGCATGTCTAAATGAGCCATAAAATGAACCCGTTGGACACTTATCTGAATAAAAAGTATAGAAATTGAGTTTTTGCAATATAATCGGGTTGAAAAGCTCGTAGTCAACTATATGAACTCCTAACGTTTGATTAAAAGTAGTTTTGCGGACATTTTTGTAGAGGTTTCGAACGAGCGGATCTAAATGGGCCGTAAAATGGATCCGTTGGACTTTTAACTGAGTAAAAAGTACAGAAACTGAGTTTTTGCAATAAAATCGTGTTGAAAAGCTCGTAGTCAACTATATGAACTCCTAAAGTTTGATTAAAGCTAGTTTTGCGGTCATTTTTCTAGAGGTTTCGTACGAGCGGGTCTAAATGGGCCATAAAATGGACCCGTTAGACTTTTAACAGAGTAAAAAGTATAGAAAATGAAATTTTGCAATATAATCGAATTGAAAAGCTCGTGAACAACTATATAACCTCCTAAAATTTTATTAAAACTAGTTTCATGGTGATTTTTGTAGAGATTTCGGACGAGCGGATCTAATTGGGCAGTAAAATGGATTCGTTGGACTTTTAACTGAGTAAAAAGTACAGAATTTTAATTTTTGTAATATAATCGTGTTGAAAAGCTCGTGAACAACTTTATGAACTCCTAAAATTTTATTAAAACTAGTTTCACAGTGATTTTTGTAGAGGTTTCAGACGAGCGGGTCTAAATGGGCCGTAAAATGGACCAGTTGGACTTTTAGCTGACTAAAAATTACAGAAATTGAGTTTTTGCAATATAATTGTGTTGAAAAGCTCGTTGTCAACTATATGAACTCCTAAAATTTGATTAAATCTAGTTTTGCGGTCCTTTTGTAGAGGTTTCAGACGAGTGGGTCTAAATGGGGCATAAAATGGACACGTTAGACTTTTAACTGAGTAAAAAGTACAGAAATTGAGTTTTTGCAATATAATCGTGTTTAAAAGGTCGTTATCAACTATATGAACTCCTAAAATTTGATTAAAACTAGTTTCGCGGTGATTTTTGTAGTGTTTTTAGACGAGCGAGTCTAAATGTCCCGTAAAATGAACACGTTGGACTTTTAACTATGTAAAAAAGTACAAAAATTGAGTTTTTGTAGTATAATCGTGTTGAAAAGCTCTTAGTCAACTATATGAACTCCTAATATTTAATTAAAACTAGTCCACGGTCATTTTGGTAGAGGTTTCAGACGAACGGGTCTAAATGGGCCGTAAAATGGACCCGTTGGACTTTTAACTAAGTACAAAAATTGAGTTTTTGCAATATAATCGTGTTGAAAAAGCTCGTAGTCAACTATATGAACTCCTAAAATTTAATTAAAACTAGCTTTACGGTGATTTTTGTTGAGGTTTCTGACAAGCGGGTCTAAATGGGCCGTAAAATGAACCCGTGAGACTTTTTACTAGGTAGAAAGTACATAAATTGAGTTTTTGAAATATAATCATGTTCAAAAGCTTGTAGTCAACCATATGAACTCCGAAAATTTTAATTAAAACTAGTTTTGCGGTCATTTTTGTAGAGGTTTTGGACAAGCGGGTCTAAATGGGCCATAAAATGGACTCGTTGGACTTTTAACTGAGTAAAAAGTATAGAAATTGAATTTTTGCAATATAATAGTGTTGAAAAGCTTGTAGTCAACTATATGACCTCCTAAAATTTGATTAAAACTAGTTTTGCCGTTCTTTTTGTAAAGATTTCGGACGAGCAGGTCTAAATAGGCCGTAAAATGGACCAGTTGGACTTGTAACTCAATAAAAAGTACAGAAATTGAGTTTTTGCAATATAATCGTGTTTAAAAGCTTGTAGTCAACTATATGAACTCCTAAAATTTTATTAAAACTAGTTTCGCGGTGCTTTTTGTAGAGGTTTCGGACGAGCGGATTTAAATGGGCCGTAAAATGAACCCGTTGGAATTTTAACTAAGTAAAAAGTACAAAAATTGAGTTTTTGCAATATAATCGTGTTGAAAATCTCGTAGTCAACTATATGAACTCCTAAAATTTATAAAAACTAGTTTTGCGGTCATTTTTGTAGAGGGTTCGGACAAGCGGGTTTAAATGGGTCGTAAAATAAAGTCGTTGGACTTTTAACTAAGTAAAAACTACAAAAATTGAGTTTTTGCAATATAATCGTGTTGAAAAGGTCGTAGTCAACTATATGAACTCCTAAAATTTAATTAAAACTAGTTTTGTCGTCCTTTTTGTAGAGATTTTGGACGAGCGTGTCTAAATAGGTCGTAAAATGGACTTGTTGGACTTTTAACTGAGTGAAAAGTACAGAAATTAAGTTTTTTCCATTATAATCATGTTGAAAAGCTCGTAGTTAACTATATCAACTGCTAAAATTTGATTAAACTTGTTTTGCGGTCCTTTTTGTAGAGATTTCGGACGACCAGTTCAAAATGAGCCGTAAAATGGACCCGTTAGAGTTTTAACTAAGTAAAAAGTACATAAATTTTGTTTTTACAATATAATAGTATTGAAAAGCTCGTGATCAACTATATGAACTCCTAAAATTTTATTAAAACTAGTTTCTCGGTCCTTTTTGAAGAGGTTTCGGACGAGTGGGTCTAAATGGGCCATAAAATGGACTCGTTGGACTTTTAACTGAGTAGAAAGTACAGAAATTGAGTTTTTGCAATATAATCATGTTGAACAGCTCGTAGTCAACTATATGAACTCCTAAAATTTTATAAAAACTAGTTTTGCGGTCATTTTTGTAGAGGGTTCGGACAAGCGGGTTTAAATGGGTCGTAAAATAAAATCGTTGGACTTTAAAATCAGTAAAAACTACAAAAATTGAGTTTTTGCAATATAATCGTGTTGAAAAGGTCGTAGTCAACTATATGAACTCCTAAAATTTAATTAAAACTAGTTTTGTCGTTCTTTTTGTAGAGATTTTGGACGAACGTGTCTAAATAGGTCGTAAAATGGACTTGTTGGACTTTTAACTGAGTGAAAAGTACATAAATTAAGTTTTTCCATTATAATCATGTTGAAAAGCTCGTAGTCAACTATATCAACTGCTAAAATTTGATTAAACTTGTTTTGCGGTTCTTTTTGTAGAGATTTCGGACGACCAGTTCAAAGTGAGCCGTAAAATGGACCCGTTAGAGTTTTAACTAAGTAAAAAGTACATAAATTGTGTTTTTACAATATAATCGTATTGAAAAGCTCGTGATCAACTATATGAACTCCTAAAATTTTATTAAAACTAGTTTCTCGGTCCTTTTTGAAGAGGTTTCGGACAAGCGGGTCTAAATGGGCCATAAAATGGACCCGTTGGACTTTTAACTGAGTAGAAAGTATAGAAATTGAGTTCTTGCAATATAATCGTGTTGAAAAGCTCGTAGTTAACTATATGAACTCCTAAAATTTAATTAAAACTAGTTTTGCGGTCATTTTTGTAGAGGTTTCGTAAGAATGGGTCTAAATGGGCCATAAAATGGACTCGTTGGACTTTTAACTGAGTAAAAAGTATAGAAATTGTGTTTTTGCAATATAATCGTGTTGTAAAGCTCGTAGTCAGCTATATGACCTCCTAAAATTTAATTAAAACTCGTTTTGTCGTCCTTTTTGTAGATATTTCAGACGAACGGGTCTAAATAGGTCGTAAAATGGACCGTTATACTTTTAACTCAATAAAAAGTACAGAAATTGAGTTTTTGCAATATAATCGTGTTGAGAAGCTCGTAGTCAACTATATGAACTCCTAAAATTTTATTAAAACTAGTTTTGCGGTCATTTTTGTAGAGGTTTCGGACGAGCGAGTCTAAATGGACCATAAAATGGACCCGTTGGACTTTTAACTGAGTAAAAGGTATAGAAATTGAGTTTTTGCAATATAATCGTGTTGAAAAGCTCGTAGTCAACTATATGAACTCCAAAAATTTTATTAAAACTAGTTTCACGGTGAGTTTTGTGAAGGTTTCAGACGAGTCGGTCCAAATGTGCCGTAAAATGAACCCGTTGGACTTTTAACTTAGGAAAAAGTACATATATTGAGTTTTTGCAATGTAATCTTGTTGAAAAGCTCGTAGTCAACTATATGAACTCCTAAAATTTAATTAAAACTACTTTGCGGTCCTTTTTGTAGAGGTTTCGGACGAGCGGGTCTAAATGGGCCGTAAAATGGATCCGTTGGACTTTTTATTGAGTAAAAAGTACAGAAATTGAGTTTTTGCATTATAATCATGTTGAAAAGCTCGTAGTTAACTGTATGAACTCCTAAAATTTGATTAAAATTAGTTTTGCGGTTCTTTTTGTAGAGGTTTCGGACGAGCGGGTCTAAATGGGCCATAAAATGGACATGTTGGTCTTTTAACTGAGTAAAAAGTACGAAAATTGAGTTTTTGCAATATAATAGTGTTGAGAAGCTCGTTGTCAACTATATGAACTCCTAAAATTTTATTAAAGCTAGTTTCACGGTGATTTTTGTAGAGGTATCAGACGAGAGGGTGCGATCATACCAGCACTAATGCACCGAATCCCATCAGAACTCCGCAGTTAAGCGTGCTTGGGAGAGGGTAGAAATAGGATGGGTGACCTCTTGGGAAGTCCTTGTGTTGCACCCCTTTTAGAGGGTGCGATCATACCAGCACTAATGCACCGGATACCATCAGAACTCGTTCGACTTTTAACTAAGTAAAAAGTACAAGAATTGAGTTTTTGCAATATAATAGTGTTGAAAAGGTCTTAGTCAACTATATGAACTCCTAAAATTTAATTAAAACTAGTTTTGCCATCCTTTTTTGTAGAGGTTTCGGACGAGCGGGTCTAAATGGGTCGTAAAATGGACCCGTTGGACTTTTAACTAAGTAAAAAGTACAGAAATTGAGTTTCTGCAATATAATCGTGTTGAAAAGCTCGTAGTCAACTATATGAACTCATAGAATTTAATTAAAACTAGTTTTGCAATCTTTTTTGTAGAGTTTCCGGACGAGCAGGTCTAAATGGGTCGTAAAAAGAACCCATTGGACTTTTAACTGAGTAAAAAGTATAGAAATTAAGTTTTTGCAATATAATCGGGTTGAAAATCTTGTAGTCAACTATATGAATTACCAAAATTTGATTAAAACTAGTTTTGCCGTCCTTTTTGTAGAGGTTTCGGACGAGCAGGTCTAAATGGGTCGTAAAATGGACCCGTTGGACTTTTAACTGAGTAAAAAGTACAGAAATTGAGTTTTTGCGATATAATCGTGTTGAAAAGCTCGTGTACAACTATATGAACTACTAATATTTGATTAAAACTAGTTTCGCGGTGATTTTTGTAGAGGTTTCAGACGAGCGGGTCTAAATGGGCCGTAAAGTGGACCAGTTGGACTTTTAACTCTGTAAAAAGTACAGAAGTTATGTTTTTGCAATATAATCGTGTTGAAAATGGGCCGTTAAATGGAATTGTTGGACTTTTCACTAAGTAAAAAGTACAAAAATTGTGTTTTTACAAAATAATCGTGTTGAAAAGCTCGATGCCAACTATATGAAATCCTAAAATTTGATTAAAACCAGTTTCGCGTTGATTTTTGTAGAGGTTTCAGACGAGCGGGTCTAAATGGGCCGTAAAATGAACCCGTTGGACTTTTAACTAAGTAAAAAGTACAAAAATTGTGTTTTTGCAATATAATCGTATTGAAAAGCTCTTAGTCAACTATATGAACTCCTAAAATTTTATTAAAGCTAGTTTCACGGTGATTTTTGTAGAGGTTTCAGACGAGCGGGTCTAAATGGGCCGTATAATGAACTCGTCCGACATTTAACTAAGTAAAAAGTACAAGAATTGAGTTTTTACAATATAATAGTGTTGAAAAGCTCTAAGTCAACTATATGAACTTCTAAAATTTAATTAAAACTAGTTTTGCCATCCTTTTTGTAGAGGTTTCGGACGAGCGGGTCTAAATGGGTCGTAAAATGGACCCGTTGGACTTTTAACTAAGTAAAAAGTACATAAATTGAGTTTTTGCAATATAATCGTGTTGAAAAGCTCGTAGTCAACTATATGAACTCATAGAATTTAATTAAAACTAGTTTTGCAATCTTTTTTGTAGAGTTTTCGGACGAGCAGGTCTAAATGGGCCGTAAAAAGAACCCATTGGACTTTTAACTGAGTAAAAAGTACAGAAATTAAGTTTTTGCAATATAATCGGGTTGAAAAGCTTGTAGTCAACTATATTAATTCCCAAAATTTGATTAAAACTAGTTTTGTCGTCCTTTTTGTAGAGGTTTCGGACGAGCGGGTCTAAATGGGTCGTAAAATGGACCCGTTGGACTTTTAACTGAGTAAAAAGTACATAAATTGAGTTTTTGCAATATAATCGTGTTGAAAAGCTCGTGTACAACTACATGAACTACTAAAATTTGATTAAAACTAGTTTCGCGTTGATTTTTGTAGAGGTTTCAGTCGAGCGTGTCTAAATGGGCCGTAAAGTGGACCAGTTGGACTTTTAAATGTGTAAAAAGTACAGAAGTTATGTTTTTGCAATATAATCGTGTTGAAAATGGGCCGTAAAATGGACCTGTTGGACTTTTCACTAAGTAAAAAGTACAAAAATTGAGTTTTTGCAAAATAATCGTGATGAAAAGCTCGATGCCAACTATATGAACTCCTAAAATTTGATTAAAACCAGTTTCGCGTTGATTTTTTTAGAGGTTTCAGACGAGCGGGTCTAAATGGGCCGTAAAATGAACCTGTTGGACTTTTAACTAAGTAAAAAGTACAAAAATTGAGTTTTTGCAATATAATCGTATTGAAAAGCTCTTAGTCAACTATATGAACTCCTAATATTTAATTAAAACTAGTTTCACGGTCATTTTTGTAGAGGTTTCAGACGAACGGGTCTAAATGGGCCGTAAAATGGACCCGTTGGACTTTTAACTGAGTCAAAAGTATAGAAATTGAGTTTTTGCAATATAATCATGTTGAAAAGCTCGTGAACAACTATATGAACTCCTAAAATATGATTAAAACTAGTTTCACTGTGATTTTTGTAGAGGTTTCGGACTAGCGGGTCTAATGGGGCTGTAAAATAGATCCGTTGGACTTTTAACTAAGTAAAAAGTACAAAAATTGAGTTTTTGTAATATAATCATGTTGAAAAGCTTGTCAACAACTATATGAACTCCTAAAATTTGATTAAACCTAGTTTCACGGTCATTTTTGTAGAGGTTTCGGACAAACAGGTCTAAATGGGCCGTAAAATGAACTCGTTCGACTTTTAACTGTGTAAAAAGCATAGAAATTGAGTTTTTGCAATATAATCGTGTTGAAAAGCTCGAAGTCAACTAAATGAAATCCTAAAATTTAATTAAACTAGTTTTGTCGTCCTTTTGTAGAGGTTTCGGACGAACGAGTCTAAATGGTCCTTAAAATGGACTTGTTGGACCTTTAACCTAGTAAAAAGTATAAAATTTGAGTTTTTGCAATATAATCGTGTTGAAAAGCTCGTCAACAACTATATTAACTCCTAGAATTTTATTAAAACTATTTCCACGGTCATTTTTGTAGAGGTTTTGGACGAAGGGGTCTAAATGGGCCGTAAAATTGACCTGTTGTTCTTTTAACTAAGTAAAAAGTACATAAACTGAGTTTTTGCAATAAAATCGTGTTGAAAAGCTCGTAGTCAACTATATGAACTCCTAAAGTTTAATTAAAACTAGTTTTGCGGTCATTTTTGTAGAGGTTTCGTACGAGCGGAACTAAATGGGACGTAAAATGGACCCGTTGGACTTTTAACTGAGTAAAAAGTACAGAAATTGAGTTTTTGTGATATAATCGTGTTGAAAACCTCCTGAACAACTATATGAACTCCTAAATTTTGATTAAAACTAGTTTCGCGATGATTATTGTAGAGGTTTCAGACGAGCAAGTCTAAATGAGCCATAAAATGAACCCGTTGGACACTTAACTAAGTAAAAAGTACAGAAATTGAGTTTTTGCAATATAATCATGTTGAAAAGCTCGTCATCAATTATATGAACTCCAAAGTTTGATTAAAACTAGTTTTGCGGTCATTTTTCTAGAGGTTTCGGACTAGCGGATGTAAATCGGCCGTAAAATGTATCCGTTGGACTTTTAACTGAGTAAAAAGTACAATGAGTTTTTGTAATATAAATGTGTTGAAAAGATCGTGAACAACAATATGAACTCCCAAAATTTGATTAAAACTAGTTTCACGGTCATTTTTGTAGAAGTTTCGTACGAACGGATTTAAATGTGCCGTAAAATGGACCCGTTGGACTTTTAACTGAGTAACAAGTATAGAAATTGAGTTTTTGCAATATAATATTGTTGAAAAGCTCGTAGTCAACTATATGAACTCCTAAAATTTGATTAAACTAGTTTCACGGTGATTTTTGTAGAGGTTTCAGACGAGCGGGTCTAAATGGGTCGTAAAATGGACCAGTTGGACTTTTAACTGAGTAAAAAGTACAAAAATTGTGTTTTTGCAATATAATCATGTTAAAAGCTCGTTGTCAACTATATGAACTCCTAAAATTTGATTAAAACTAGTTTCGCGGTGAAATTTATAGAGGTTTTAGACAAGCGGGTCTAAATAGGCCGTAAAATGAACCCGTTCGACTTTTAACCAAGTAAAAAGTACAAAAATTGAGTTTTTGCAATATAATCGTGTTGAAAAGCTCTTAGTCAACTATATGAACTCCTAAAATTTAAATAAAACTAGTTTTGCCATCCTTTTTGTAGAGGTTTCGGACGAGCGGGTCTAAATGGGTCGTAAAATGGACACGTTGGACTTTTAACTAAATAAAAAGTATATAAATTGAGTTTTTGCAATATAATCATGTTGAAAAGCTCGTAGTCAACTATATGAACTCATAAAATTTATTTAAAACTAGTTTTGCAATCCTTTTTGTAGAAGTTTCAGACGAGCAGGTCTAAATGGGCCGTAAAAAGAACCCATTGGACTTTTAACTGAGTAAATACTACAGAAATTGAGTTTTTGCAATATAATCGGGTTGAAAAGCTTGTAGTCAACTGTATGAATTCCTAAAATTTGATTCAAACTAGTTTTGCCGTCAATTATGTAGTGGTTTCGTAGGAGCAGGTCTAAATGGGTCGTAAAATGGACCCGTTGGACTTTTAACTGAGTAAAAAGTATAGAAATTGAGTTTTTGCAATATAATCGTGTTGAAAAGCTCGTGAAAAACTATATGAACTCCTAAAATTTGATTAAAACTAGTTTCGCAATGATTTTTGTAGAGGTTTCAGACGAGCGGGTCTAAATGTGCCGTAAAATGAACCCGTTAGACTTTTAACTAAGTAAATAGTACAAAAATTGAGTTTTTTGCAATATAATCGTGTTCAAAAGCTCGTGGTCAACTATATGAACTCCTAACATTTGATTAAAACTAGTTTCGCGGTGATTTTTATCGAGGTTTCAGACAAGCGGGTCTAAATGGGCCGCAAAATGAACTTGTTCGACTTTTAACTAAGTAAAAAGTACAAAAATTGAGTATTTGCAATATAATCGTGTTGAAAAGCTATTAGTCAACTATATGAACTCCTAAAATATAACTAAAACTAGTTTTGCCGTCCTTTTTGTAGAGTTTTCGGACGAGCGGGTCTAAATGGGTCGTAAAATGGACCCATTGGACTTTTAACTAAGTAAAAAGTACAGAAATTGATTTTTCGCAATATAATCGTTTTGAATAGCTCGTAGTCATCTATATGAACTCATAAAATTTAATTAAACTAGTTTTGCAATGCTTTTTGTAGAGGTTTCAGACGAGTAAGTGTAAATGGGCCGTAAGAAGAACTCATTGGACTTTTAACTGAGTAAAAAGTACAAAAAATGAATTTTTGCAATATAATTGGGTTGAAAAGCTTGTAGTCAATTGTATGAATTCCTAAAATTTGATTAAAACTATTTTTGCCGTCATTTTTGTAGTGGTTTCGTAGGACCGGGTCTAAATGGGTCGTAAAATGGACCCGTTGGACTTTTAACTGAGTAAAAAGTATAGAAATTGAGTTTTTGCAATATAATCGTGTTGAAAAGCTCGTGAACAACTATATGAACTTCTAAAATTTGATTAAAACTACTTTCACATAGATTTTTGTAGAGGTTTCAGAATAACAGGTCTAAATGGAGCGTAAAATGGATCCGTTCGACTTCTAACTAAGTAAAAAGTACAAATATTGAGTTTTTGCAATATAATCGTGTTGAAAAGCTCTTAGTCAACTATATGAACTCCTAAAATTTAATTAAAACTAGTTTTGTCGTCCTTTTGTAGAGGTTTCGGACGAGCAGGTCTAAATGGGTCGTAAAATGGACCCGTTGGACTTTTTTTTTGAAGAAAAAAGGGTGGGCCTCATTAAAAACCCCTCTAACCACCCTGGACCGAAGTCGAGGGTGAACCTAAGGGGAAAAGAGTGCCCTGATGAATATTATTATAGTAATCAAAAGGATGGGGGTTACCCAATACATAGTCTTGAATACAAGTAGGAATAATAGAATCGAAATACACAGTAGAAGCAGAATGCAAAGCCCAAGTAGCTAGAGAGTGGACTATAGAGTTCACAGACCGACGTACAAACTGTAACCTAAGTTGCGGGATAGTAACCAGCAGGGCCTTGGCCGCTGCAATCTGGAGGCACAGAATCGAGGCGTCTTCTGTGGCGCGAGAAAGCTTGTTGATAATGATAGCCAAATCGGATTCGAGAAGCACATTATGCCAGCCTCTATCTTTAGATAACATAATCCCAGCAACCACTGCATGAAGCTAAGCAACAGAGGCATCAGCACACCCGGCCTCATAGATTGCACAACCACCAAGAAAGCAACCGTAGGCATAACGGGAAATGACTCCAAAGGCAGCAGAGCCAGACTCTCGGTGAAACGCGCTATCGACATTTATCTTCACTGTAGCGGTCGGCGGCGGCTACCATCCTGGCGGCGCAGCGGCGGGCTCGGCATTAGGCGGCTATATGATAGGTAGGGTGTTGGCTCTGGCGTAATCCTGCAAAAGACCATGCTCATTCATAGCTGTCAGCCATGGTGCATAAATTGGGTTTTTGCAATATAATCAGGTTGAAAAGCTCGTAGTCAACTATATGAACTCCTAAAATTTGATTAAAACTAGTTTCACGGTGATTTTTGTATAGGTTTCAGACGAACGTGTCTAAATGGGCCGTAAAATGGATCCGTTAGACTTCTAACTAAGTAAAAAGTACAAATATTGAGTTTTTGCAATATAATCGTGTTGAAAAGCTCTTAGTGAACTATATGAACTCCTAAAATTTAATTAAAACTAGTTTTGCCGTCCTTTTTGTAGAGGTTTCGGACGAGCGGGTCTAAATGGGTCGTAAAATGGACCCATTGGACTTTTTTTGAAGAAAAAATGGTGGGCCTCATTAAAAACCCCTCTAACCACCCTGGACCGAAGTCGAGGGTGAACCTAAGGGGAAAAGAGTGCCCTGATGAATATTATTATAGTAATCAAAAGGATGGGGTTACCCAATACATAGTCTTGAATACAAGTAGGAATAATAGAATCGAAATAAATAGTAGAAGCAGAATGCAAAGCCCAAGTAGCTAGGGAGTGGACTACAGAGTTCACAGACTAACGTACAAACTGCAACCTAAGTTGCGGGATAGTAACCAGCAGGGCCTTGGCCGCTGCAATCTGGGGGCACAGAATCGAGGCGTCTTCCGTGGCACGAGAAAGCTTGTTGATAATGATAGCCAAATCGGATTCGAGGAGCACATTATGCCAGCGTCTATCTTTAGATAACATAATCCCAGCAACCACTGCATGAAGCTCAGCAACAGAGGCATCAGCATACCCGGCCTCATGGAATGCACAACCACCAAGAAAGCAACCATACGCATCACGGGCAATGACTCCAAAGGCAGCGGAGCTAGACTATTGGTGAAATGTGCCATCTACATTTGTCTTCATTGTAGCGGTCGGCGGCGACTACCATCCTGGCGGTGCAGCGGCGGGCTCGACATTAGGCGGCTGTATGATAGGTAGGGCGTTGGCTTTGGCGTAATCCTGCAAAAGACCATGCTCATTCATAGCTGTCAACCATGGTGCAGAAATTGAGTTTTTGCAATATAATCGGGTTGAAAAGCTCGTAGTCAACTATATGAAACCCTAAAATTTGATTAAAACTTGTTTCACATTCATTTTTGTAGAGGTTTCAGACGAACAGGTCTAAATGGGCCGTAAAATGGATCCGTTCGAATTCTAACTAAGTAAAAAGTACAAATATTAACTTTTTGCAATATAATCGTGTTGAAAAGCTCTTAGTCAACTATATGAACTCCTAAAATTTAATTAAAACTAGTTTTGTCGTCCTTTTGTAGAGGTTTCGGACGAGCGGGTCTAAATGGATCGTAAAATGGACCCGTTGGACTTTTTTTTTGAAGAAAAAAGGGCGGGCCTCATTAAAAACCCCTCTAACCACCCAGGACCGAAGTCGAGGGTGAACCTAAGGGGAAAAGAGTGCCCTTATGAATATTATTATAGTAATCAAAAGGATGGGGGTTACCCAATACATAGTCTTGAATACAAGTAGGAATAATAGAATCGAAATAAACAATAGAAGCAGAATGCAAAGCCCAAGTAGCTAGAGAATTGACTACAGAGTTCACAGACTGACGTACAAATTGCAACCTAAGTTGCGGGATATTAACCAGCAGGGCCTTGGCCGCTGCAATCTGGGGGCACATAATCGAGGCGTCTTCCGTGGCACGAGAAAGCTTGTTGATAATGATAGCCAAATCGGATTCGAGGAGCACATTATGCCAGCCTCTATCTTTAGATAACATAATCCCAGCAACCACTGCATGAAGATCAACAACAGAGGCATCAGCACACCCGACCTCATGGAATGCACAACCACTAAGAAAGCAACCGTAGGCATCACAGGAAATGACTCCAAAGGCAGTGGAGCCAGACTCTGGGTGAAACGCACCAACGAAATTTATCTTCATTGTAGCGGTCGGCGGCGGCTACCATCTTGGCGGCGTAGCGGCGGGCTCGGCATTAGGCGGCTGTATGATAGGTAGGGCGTTGGCTCTAGCGTAATCCTGCAAAAGACCCTGATAATTCATAGCTTTCAGCCATGGAGCTGAAATTGAGTTTTTGCAGTATAATCGGGTTGAAAAGTTCGTAGTCAACTATATGAACTCCTAAAATTTGATTAAAACTAGTTTCACGGTCATTTTTGTGGAGATTTCAGACGAACAGGTCTAAATAGGCCGTAAAATTGACCTGTTAGACTTTTAATTGAGTAAAAAGTACAAAAAATGAGTTTTTGCAAAATAATCGTGTTGAAAAGCTCGTTGCCAACTATATGAACTCCTAAAATTTGATTAAAACTAGTTTCACGGTGATTTTTGTAGAGGTTTCAGACGAGTGGGTCTAAATGGGCCGTAAAATGAACTCGTTAGACTTTTAACTAAGTAGAAAGAACAAAATTTGATTTTTTGCATTATAATTGTGTTGAAAAGGTCTTAGTCAACTATATGAACTCCTAAAATTTAATTAAAACTAGTTTCACGGTCATTTTTGTAGAGGTTTTGGACAACGGGTCTAAATGGGCCGTATAATGGACCCGCTGGACTTTTAACTGAGTAAAAAGTATAGAAAATGATTTTTTGCAATATAATCGTGTTGAAAAGCTCGTGAACAACTATATGAACTCCTAAAATTTGATTAAAACTAGTTTCACGGAGATTTTCGTAGAGGTTTCGGACGAGCGGATCTAAATGGGTTGTAAAATAGACCTGTTGGAATTTTAACTAAGTAAAAAGTACTGAAATTGAGTTTTTGTAATATAATCATGTTGAAAAGCTCATCAACAACTATATGAACTCCTAAAATTTGATTAAAGCTAGTTTCAGAGTGATAGTTGTAGAGGTTTCAAACGAGCGGGTCTAATGGACCGTAAAATGGACCAGTTTGACTTTTAACTAAGTAAAAAGTACATAAATTGTGTTTTTGCAATATAATCGTGTTGAAAAGCTCGTGATCAACTATATGAACTCCTAAAATTTAATTAAAACTACTTTTGCAATCCTTTTTGTAGAGGTTTCAGACGAGCGAGCCTAAATGGGCCGTAAAATGAACTCGTTGGACTTTTAACTAAGTAAAAAGTACAAAAATTGAGTTTTTGCAATATAATCGTGTTGAAAAGCTCTTAGTCAACTATATGAAATCCTAAAATTTAATTAAAACTAGTTTCACAGTCATTTTTGTAGAGGTTTCGGACGAACGGGTCTAAATGGGTCGTAAATGGACCCGTTGGACTTTTAATTGAGTAAAAAGTATAGAAATTGTGTTTTTGCAATATAATCGTGTTGATAAGCTCGTGAACAACTATATGAACTCCTAAAATTTGATTAAAACCAATTCCACGGTCATTTTGGTAGAGGTTTTGGACAAACGGGTCTAAATGAGCCGTAAAATGGACTCGTTGGACTTTTAACTGTGTAAAAAGTATAGAAATTGAGTTTTTGCAATATAATCATGTGAAAAGCTTGTAGTCAACTATATGAACACCTAAAATTTAATTAAAACTAGTTTTGTCGTCCTTTTGTAGAGGTTTCGGACGAACGAGTCTAAATGGTCCGTAAAATGGACTCGTTGGACTTTTTTTTTTGAAGAAAAAGGCCTCGTTAAAAACCCTACTAATGTCCTTCAAGCAGAGCTAGAGGACCCTAAAAAGGGGAAAAGAGTGCCTAAGTTTTATTATATCAATGAGAGTTTGTTACAAGATGTTTGATACAAGCTGGAAGGTCAGAATTAAAGGACATGGAAGACATAGAACTCAAAGAAAAAGTAGCCAAAGTATGGGCTAAATGATTTGCCTCATGGCGTACAAAAGAAACATAAGCAGAAGCGAAATCATGAAGAGACTCTCGAATCTGATGTAGAAGAGGTCCCATTGTAGAAAGGTCCAGTCCTGGATTGTTGATCCTATTCGCAAGAGAAGTGCAATCAGTTTCAAGCAAGATCCGATTCCATCCTTGAAAGCTGGCAAAGGTGAGATCAGCGAGAAGGCTTTCACCTTCACAAGTAACTGCATCCAAACAGCTATCTAGCGGAAAAGCAAGGCCGCCCACAACTGCACCTGTGGAATCACGTGCGACGGCGCCGACAGCCGCTGCACTTGTTGATGGATTAAAAGCCCCATCCATGTTTATTTTAATATGGTGAAGTGGGGGAGGGTTCCAGCATGGCGTAAAAAGGATAGAGGCCGATGGGGAAGAAACAAAAGAGGCTTTACAGAAATCATCATGTAGACTAATGGAGTTAACAGCAATAAGCCAAGGCAGTTGTCGATGGTGATTATGAACCTAGTCGTTACGTCTGTTCCAAACGTTCCAAATAGCTGTGAGGAAAAGGCCGAACTTTTCAGGGGATAGGATGTGGGCAGCTTCCTCTAACCATTGCAATGGGGTTATAGCCAAGCTTCTAGAAATATTTATGGGAATACCAGAAAGCTGGAGGACTTTAGAAGCCCCAGAACAATCACGAAGAGCATGGAGAATGGACTCCGAATGGCCTCCACAGATAGGACATGGCCCTGAGTTTGGGGAAAAGACTTGCATTTTGGCACCAACTGGTAGAGCATCAGATGCCATACGCCAACCGAAAGTTTTAACTTTGGGCAAGGACTTGACTTTGGATAGAAATTTCCAAAAATGTGTAGGTGACGTATGTAGGTTTGTAGAACGTTGTAGAAAAATATAACCCGAGCGGACCGAGTAAATACCTGAATCATTAGGAGACCAAAGTATAGAATCGCGGTGATCATTTATGATAGGAATACGTAGAATGGCAGTGGCATCAGTTGGGTTAAAATAACGCCGGACCTTATCCTGATCCCAAGCAGTTTGATTACGAAGCATAAAATCGCGGCAACGAATATGGAATTCATCCGAGGTTTCATAATTCCCAGTGAGAGTAATAGGGGAAGAACCACCCCAGTTATCTTTGTGTACTCTGATATTACTGTTAATACCTGGACGATATAGAAAGCCTGGAAAGAGACGTTGTAGTGCGTTATACATACCTTGCCATGCAAAAGAGCCACGATTGGGCTTAGGGGCATCTAGGATGTTCCCAGAGGGAAAGTATTTAGAACGATATATTTGGCCCAATAAAGAGTCCGGTTCACAAATGAGTCTCTATAATTGCTTACCTAAGAGAGCAATATTGAAGTCATGCAAATCCTTAAATCCCATGCCTCCGGCAGCCTTAGGTAAACAAACTTGATTCCATGGAAGCATATGCCATCCTTTTTTATTGGATTTGCCAGTCCACCAATATTGTCGGATTGCTGAAGTCATATCATCAATAATGTTTTGTGAAAGAAGATAACAAGACATAACATATTGAGGTAGAGATTGTAAGACTGCTTTAATGAAAATCTCCCGACCACTAAAAGAGAGGAGATGTTTATCCCAACTAGAGAGACGGTCATAAACTTTATCACGCACAAATCCTAATGATTCAGTTTTGTTCTTTCCAATGAGAAGTGGGATACCGAGATATACACCAGGATTAGACACCTCACGTACTTGTAAAAGACTATTGATCGTGACTCTTGTTGAGGATGGGGTACGTGGATTATAAAAAATTGTCGATTTCTCAAAATTAACCGCTTGACCGGAAGCAGTAGCATAAGTTTGCAGAGCTCTTTTAAGATGAGAAGCTTCGGTTGGAGTATTATTTATGAAGACCATACAATCATCAGTAAAGAGCAGATGGTTGACTTTGGGCCCATATTTGCAAGCACCAAGTCCTGGTAGAATGTTTGTTTGTTGGGCAACAGATAAGTAAGCAGAAAGCCCTTGTGTGCAAAATAGGAATAAGAAAGGAGATAGGGGGTCACCTTGGCGTAAACCACGTTGAGGTTGAAAAAAAGGGGAGAAGGAATTATTAAATTTGACAGAAAAAGAGACTGTGGTAATGCATCACATTATGAGGGAGATCCAATCTGAGGCGAAGCCCATACGTTCCATAACACTTGCTAGGAAGGACCATTCTACTCTATCAAAGGCTTTTTCCATGTCTAATTTAAGAGCAGCTCCTTGGGAGGATTTAGTTGCTCCTGAGTTGATATTGTGAATAATTTCATGGGCAACAAGGATGTTATCCGAGATGTTGCATCCCTGGACAAAGGCTGCTTGATTAGGGCTGATACAGAAGGGAATTGTTTGCTTCATCCTGTTGACGATAGTTTTAGCAACTATTTTATAAAGTACAATACATAGGCTGATAGGTCTTAGTTGTTTCATGGTAGTTGGGTCCTGGATTTTAGGGATTAGTACCAGAATAGTTTTATTGACTAAGGCCATATCAGGAGTGCCATTTAGTAGGTTAAGGCAAAGATTAATGACATCTTCTCCAACAGTGTCCCAGTGTTGTCGAAAAAAACTACTTGGTAGTCCATCAATACCAGGCGCTTTCCTAGGATCAATGTCCCGAAAGGCATGGAGTATTTCCTCTTTTGTGAAGGACCGTAAAAGAGTATCATTCATTGGTTGGGTGATAGAAGGCATAATTTTATCGAGAATATTATTCGATATTTGGGGGTTGGAAGACGTAAAGAGATTTTGAAAATATGTAGAAGCAATAGTCATTAGGTCTGAGGCAGCCGTACACCAATTCGAGTTAGAGTCAAAAAGACCAGTAATCGAAATTTTCTTTTTCCTGTTAGTTGCCCGAGCATGGAAGAATCTCGTGTTTTTATCCCCTTGGGAGAGCCAAAGTGTACGTGATCTTTAAGCCCAATAGATTTCTTGTTCCATTAGAAGTTTATTAAGTTCTGTTCTGTGCTTTATGTAAATTTTTTCATTTGCGGCATTTAAGGGGCGGTATAAGAATTTGTTTATTTTTTTGGTAAGGAAGTTGATCCGTCCAGAAGACTTAAGTCTTTGGTGATTTTGCCATTCCTCCAAGCATGTGCCAATAGCTTCAATTTTATCAATGGTTGTTCCCGAAGTATTGACCCAAGTGTGTTTAATAGTATGTATTGTAACCCCCTTAACCCGGCCTAGACGGTTGACCCGAATTAAGAAAGTCACACGGGGAAAACCAAAGTCAACCCGAAAGTCAACCTTGATTAACGACCCTTTTTTTTTCTTTTTTAAACTTGTCTAGATGCACATTAAGCCTAATGGTGATCACACACACATCATACTAAAAGATCACAACCATCAGAGACCAAACAGGGACTCAATTGAACAATTTACAACTTTAGGGACCAAATTGTAAATTCTGATAAATTAAAGGACTTAATCCAAATTAAAGTTACCAACTTGAAATTAATCAGGTTTCATGCTTCCCTGTGAAATTTCAGCTCAAAAGGACTTCCCAAACTCATACAATTGCACAAACAAGTTTCAGGACCAAAACGCAAACTTTTCAAAACACATAACTGCCAATGTCAGCCCCCAACGGTCAACCGTTCCGAAACGGGAGACAGCCCGTTCCGAAACGCGGGGCCGTTCCGAAACAGGCATATCCCGTTTCGAAACGGGGGTCTGGCAGAGGCTAAACCGTTTCGAAACGGTGCATACCGTTTCGGACGCCTGGGTTCATGCAGGGCACCCGTTCCGAAACGGTGCACACTGTTCCGAAACGCCTGCACAAAATGCAGCAAAAAGGCTTACAATAACATGCAATTGATCATTCAAACATGCTCCAAACGCTACCAAACTTTGCCAACATGCAATTCAACATATAAACAACAAATTAGCATCATCAAATCATTCAATCATCATCATATGCAAAAAGCCCCAATTCTATAGGCATGCTTCCTACACAAGCTAGGCATTCAAACACCAAACTTACAAAACAAGCATATAAGGTTCCAAATCAAAACCAGCAAATACATCAACATTTAACATACTTAGGGAGTCTCCAACACCTCCCAAAACATACACGTTGGTCCCCCATTGCCAAATCATACAAAAGCTAAAATGAACTTATAAAACCTTCATACATTGAGCTTCACTTGAACTTGATTGCTTGCCCCTTTCTTGCTGCCCTCAAGGTACTCTAATGCTCTGCATTATTGAATTCAGAAAACGAAGAGAGCGTAAGCAAAAGCTTAGTGAGGAGAGCTCTTAAAAACCATTCAATAATGCAATTCAAAACATTTACAAAACATGCTTTAAATCAACCTTTTCACATGCTCAAAAGCATTCTTAACAAGCAATCTCATGCTTCAACATAAACATTAAAACAAGCATCTCATGCTTCTCAATATTCTTAACATGTCATATTGGCTCAAGTGAAACATTCCATTTATTAAAACAAGTTCAACAACTTTCCCAAGGACTTTTAAACACCTTGGCCCCAAGGACTTTTAAACACCTTGGCCTATGGACTTTTAAACACCATAGAGAGTATCTCATCAAGGACTTTTAAACACCTTGATCCCAAGGACTTTTAAACACCTTGGCCATGGACTTTTAAACACCATGAATGAATCACATCAAGGACTTTTAAACACCTTGATCCCAAGGACTTTTAAACACCTTGGCCTATGGACTTTTAAACACCATAGAAAGGATCACCTAAGGACTTTTAACCACCTTAGTGTCCGCAACATGAACCATCCAAGGACTTTTAACCACCTTGATGTTCATAAGTAACAAGGCTCACTCAAGGACTTTTAACCACCTTAGTGACCTTAACATTTTAAAAACATCACTTGCCAATATACATCATTTTCATCACTTACATCACTGTTTTAAAGTATCAAACCAAGCCATATTCGTCATGCATTTAAAAGCATTAAACCACATCATTTCAATGTACAAAAGCAAGGAACTCCTACCTAGAGTTACCTTCAACATATGGCTTACATCAACAGCAAAAACCATGCTAAAACATGCTTTCAAAACAGTATGTAAAACATGCAAATTATCATTTCGCATCACAACAAAGTCATGGCCACCACTTAAAGAGAAATTCCGAGAACTTACACTCGAGCTTAGCAAAGTTGTTTAGACTTAAACTAAGCTCCCAAGACATTGGTTTCAAAGCCGAAAACCCATTTTCACTCACCGATTCCACTTCGCCACTTGCCGAAGTACGAATTCAAGCCTCCGGATCAACAACTCTTGGATCCAAAGATGCCTCCCCTAATCAAACACATTAAAGCAGAGGTTTAATGCATCATCAAGCATCAAAAGCTTCAATGAAAGCACTCAAACTCGCTGCTCTCATTCAAACACCAATTTCGGCCACCAAACACCACCGAAATTGCATCCAAACCACTTCTAAACAAAGCCCAGCCATAAACCAGCAAAACCTAACATCCATCAACACCAAACAACATCTAAAAACAACCTATAAACATCCTTATACCTCCAGCAACAACAGATCCACAAGATCACCACAAAAACTACCTTAAAACACAAGCTAAACTTAGGAAACTCAACCTATCCGGGATTGCATTGATCAAAACTCATTTCCTTATCAATTTAGAGATCATTTAACATCAAAAACATCTCTTAAATCACAGATTACTCAGATCTAACGAAAATCATCAAAAATCATCAAAATCTTGCATAATAAGCCAAGATTCATTTCAACACTTTAAAACCTTTAATTAAGCATCATTTAAGAGTTGAGAACTTGGGAATTTCAGTAAAGAACTGATAGTTTAGAGGAGAAGGGCGTTCTTACCTCCAAACTTGTGTTTCTCCACTTTTTGGAATGAAAAACCTTGATGAAACTTGTAGCAAATGAAGAGGTTTTGAAGACACAATGATTTGCTATCAAATGAGAGTTGAAAGGAGGAATTTAGGTGAAGAAATCAGATCAAATTCTCTGGAAAAGCAATGTTTGGTTTGAGAGAAAAAGAGAAAAGAAAATTGGAAGTTAATTGAGAAAATAGTCAAAATAACTTCCCTCCAATTTTAATAACCTTTAAAATCAGAATTTAGACTTAAAATATCTTCGAAAAATCTGGAGAAATCATCTTTGGATTAATAGCTCCTTAAAGATTCAAAGTTTCAACTCTTTATAAAACAGCCACCAAACTTGCGAAAATTACATTTTGGTCACTAGCCAAAATATCAACCTTCCAAAACTCATTTTCCAAAATTGATTTCACAGTTCACTTAATTATATTAAAAGATGATTTTAGAACATTTTTCCATATTTTTAATGCAACCCGAACTAGGCTTTCCTAATTTAACCTCTTAAGATTCGAACAGGACTTTGACCAAACCGGTCAACACCCAAAACTCCTAAGCCCAAAACCGGGGCGTTACAACTCTCCCCCCCTTAAGAAATTTCGTCCTCGAAATTTACCTGAAGGAAAGAGATAAGGAAACTGCTTCAGCATGTCTTCCTTCCGCTCCCACGTGGCTTCCTCAACACCTCGATGCTTCCACAGCACCTTCACCAACTCAATGGTCTTGCCACGAAGAACCTTGCTATCCGAATCCAGAACCTTCACCGGTTCCTCATCATAGGTCAAATCCGGATTCAATTCCACATCCTCCACAGGCATCACATGCGAAGGATCAGATCTATACTTCCGGAGCATAGAAACATGGAACACATCATGAATCTTCTCCAACTCCTGAGGTAACCTCAACCGATACGCAACAGGACCCACACGCTCAACCACCTCATATGGTCCAATGTATCTAGGGCTCAACTTGCCCTTCCGATCAAACCGCATCACCTTCTTCCAAGGCGAAACCTTCAAGAACACACGGTCACCCACCGCATATTCTATCTCCTTACGCTTCAAATCCGCGTAAGACTTCTGCCGATCAGAAGCAGCCTTTAACCGTTCACAAATGAGCTTCACCTTCTCGGTGGTTCCTTTCAACAAAGCCGGCATCGAAACCAACTTGTGACCAGTTTCAGCCCAACAAAGAGGAGTCCTACACCTCCTCCCGTACAAGGCCTCATAAGGTGCCATCTGTATGCTCGCCTGATAACTGTTGTTATAAGCAAACTCAACCAAAGGCAGATGCTTCTCCCAAGAACCTTGGAACTCAAACACGCAGCATCTCAACATATCCTCCAAAATCTGAATAACTCGCTCAGACTGACCATCCGACTGAGGATGATAGGAGGTACTGAAATGCAACCTTGTACCCAGAGCTTGATGCAAACACTGCCAAAACCGCGATGTGAACCTCGGATCCCTATCCGACACAATCGACTTAGGCACACCATGCAGCCGCACAATCTCAGCAATGTACAGCTCTGCCAGCTTATCCAAAGAAAACGTAGTATGCACAGGCAAGAAATGCGCACACTTCGTCAGGCGATCCACAATCACCCAGACTGAATTCTTTTTCGAAGGAGACATAGGTAAACCAGATACAAAATCCATGGTAACCCTCTCCCACTTCCACTCAGGGATTTTCAACGGTTGCAACAAACCAGAAGGAAACTGATGCTCAGCCTTAACTCGCTGACACACCAAACACTTGCTCACGAACTCCGCAACATCCTTCTTCAAACCAACCCAATAGTACTCATCACGAAGATCACGATACATCTTAGTACTACCAGGGTGCATAGCAAAAGGACTACTATGACCTTCAGTCAGAATAGCACGCCTCAACTCAGCATCATTGGGCACAACTATCCGACTACCAAAACACAGCACACCATCATCATTGAAACAGAAATCCGAAGGTCTACCCTCCGCGATATCCTGAACATGAGACACCAAGGAATCATCCAACAACTGCTTATCCTTGAACATCTGAACCAAAGATGGCTTCACTTGTAACTCAGCTACAAGACCACCATCACGCGATATGCTCAAGCTAGCAAACATGGCTCTCAACTCAACAGCTACCTTCCTACTCAAGGCATCAGCAACAACATTAGCTTTTCCAGGATGATACTCAATCGTCAGATCATAATCCTTGAGCAACTCCAACCAACGCCGCTGCCTAAGATTCAACTCCTTCTGAGACATCAGATACCTCAAACTCTTGTGATCCGTGTACACAGTACACTTCTCACCATACAGATAATGCCTCCAGATCTTCAGAGCAAAAACCACTGCAGCCAGCTCAATATCGTGCGTAGGGTAATTGCGCTCATGCACTTTCAACTGCCGCGATGCATAAGCCACCACCTTACCCTCCTGCATTAGCACACACCCCAAACCAACATAGGATGCATCACTGTAAACCACAAACTCTTTCCCTGATTCAGGCTGAATCAAGATAGGAGCTTGCGTCAAAGCCGCCTTCAGCTTCTCAAAAGCCTGTTGTCTCGCTTCTGTCCACTCATACTTAACATCCTTCTGCAACAGCTTCGTCAAAGGAGCAGCAATCTTGGAAAAACCATCCACAAACCTCCGGTAGTATCCCGCCAAACCAAGGAAACTACGGACCTCATGAACAGACTTAGGAACCTTCCAGCTCATCACCGCCTCAATCTTCTGAGGATCAACACGAATCCCCTCAGCTGAGACCACATGCCCAAGGAAAACCACCTCTCTTAACCAGAACTCACACTTGCTCAGCTTAGCATAAAGCTGATTCTCCAACAAAGCTTGCAAAACGATCCTCAAATGCTCTTCATGCTCCTCCTCAGTACGCGAGTACACAAGGATATCATCAATGAACACCACAACAAACTTGTCCAGGTATTCATGAAACACACGATTCATCATGTCCATGAAAGCAGCATGAGCATTTGTCAACCCAAACGGCATCACTAGGAACTCATAATGCCCATACCTTGTCCTGAAAGCTGTCTTAGGCACATCCACATCTTTCACCTTCAACTGATAATACCCTGACCTCAAGTCAATCTTAGAGAACACAGCAGCTCCCCGAAATTGATCAAAGAGATCGTCAATCCTCGGCAAAGGATACCGATTCTTGATAGTCAACTTGTTCAGCTGACGGTAATCAATGCACATCCTCATAGTGCCATCCTTCTTCTTCACAAACAAGACCGGTGCACCCCAAGGTGACACACTCGGCCGGATGAAACCACGATCAAGCAACTCTTGCAACTGCGTCTTCAGCTCCTTCAGCTCCTTAGGTGCCATTCTATAGGGAGTAATGGACACAGGAGTTGTATTCTCATACAGCTCAATTCCAAACTCCACCTCGCGATTAGGAGGTAAACCAGGCAACTCCTCAGGAAAAACACCAGGAAACTCCTTTACAACCCTGATATCTTGCACCCTCAACTCCTTAGAGCTAGGATTCATCACAAAAGCTAGGTAAGCTTCACAACCTTGCCTCAACATCCTGCTCGCCTCTAAAGAAGATACAACATTGGCAAGAAACTTCACATTCTCACCAACCACCACAACTTCATAATCATCCGCAAGCTTAAGCGAAACACGCTTATTCTCACAATCCACAACAGCACGATGCTCAGCAAGCCAATCCATACCAAGGATCACATCAAAACCATAGAAGGGCAACTCCATAAGATCAACATGAAAGACATGCTCTTGAACAACCAAAGGACACCTTCTATAAAGCTTACGAGTCACAACAGTCTCACCAAAAGAACTAGTGACCCGAACACCAACATCCAAAGACTCAACAGGCAAACCAAGCAATTCGGCATGCTCACGAAGAATATATGAATGCGTAGATCCAGAATCAATCAAAGAAAGCAATGACAAGGACTGCAAAGTAAAGGTACCTGCAATCACATCTGCATCATTCCTGCCCTCTCTCTGAGCATACACCCTCGCTTGGCCTCCACCTTCAGGCTGAATAGCTACAACATGAGCTACCCCTCGGCCACCTTCCTCACGCCGCTGAAAATTACCACGGCCGCGCCCACGACCTCTCTGCGGTGCAGCAACAACAGGAGCACGCACCTGCTCACCAGCCAACCTCGGACAATCTCGCCTGATGTGGTCCGCAGAACCACAATTCCAGCACCCATTTCCACCAGCATTACCAGCTGTCACAACAGGAGCTTGTGCCACTCTCTCAGCACGAGGACAATCACGCTTCAAGTGACCACGAGAACCACAGATCCAACAAGCACTAGGGTCAGCTCTAGCATTGCCTCCTCTAGCAGGCACACCACCACCTCTCCTGGCTGAGGACTGATACTTCTGATCCCGTCCCCTCTTGTTCCGTCCACCTCCGGAACTATACTCAGCAGCTCGCTTGCCAGCACCTTTAGCAGACAAACTCAGGTTCATCTCAACATCCTTTGCTCGGCCCACCAACACATCAAAATCAACATACTCGGTGGCCAGCAAATACATCTTAACATCCGTCACAAGACCGTAACGAAACCTCTCGCACCTAGCCCTCTCATCAGGTATCAGCTCCGGTGCATACTGACTGAGCCGTACAAACTGTACCTCGTACTCAGCTACACTCATGCTCCCTTGGGTAAGAGACATGAATTCCCGCTTTTTCTCATCCAGATATCTCACTCCCAGATATCTTCTTTTAAACACATTCTGAAAGAATGTCCAGGTAACATCAGCTTCAGCCATACCAGAAATGGTAGTTGTCCACCATGTATAAGCATCGTCCTGCAGCAAGGACACAACACATCCCAACTTTTGCACATCCGTGTAGCTCATCTGACCCAAGATACGCTTGGTACTTTCCAGCCAAGCCTCAGAACTCTCAGCTGATAAACCTCTAAACTCAGTCCCTCCAAGACTGCGCAGACGCTCCAAAGGCAATCTGACTCCAGCATCTCCCTGATGCCCAGCTCCCTGAGCTCCAGCTACTGCTGCTCGAAAAGCACCCGCAATAGCTTGTACCAAAGCAGACATATCAGGCATAGCTTGCCCCTGACCAACCTCTGGTCCAGCAGCTCCAGCACCAGCATCAGCTGCAGCTTCAGCTCTCGCACCTCCAGCACCACCACCAGGCGGAGGAGGGGGTAACACAACATTACCAATGTGCTCTTCATTCTCATTCTCATTAGGAGCCGTAGCTCTCGCATTACCTCTTAACTCTCTACGTGGTGCCATACTTTTATCATGCAACAACAATGCAAAATAAAACAAGTCAGGCCCAGCAAGGTAAGCAATCCAAGTATTCAAGCTCAATTTCATTTCAAAACAACATCTTTCCTTTAGCTTTTGTTTGGCAATGGGTACCCTCAGCATGCAACATCACAACATACAACTCAATTGCATCAACACCTCAAGCCACTGAACATGCTTTCAAACAACAAGCATACAAGGCAAACATGCTTCAATCATGCATACAAACATTCCCAATTACTCGAGAACTCAGCTCTGATACCACCAAATGTAACCCCCTTAACCCGGCCTAGACGGTTGACCCGAATTAAGAAAGTCACACGGGGAAAACCAAAGTCAACCCGAAAGTCAACCTTGATTAACGACCCTTTTTTTTTTCTTTTTTAAACTTGTCTAGATGCACATTAAGCCTAATGGTGATCACACAAACATCATACTAAAAGATCACAACCATCAGAGACCAAACAGGGACTCAATTGAACAATTTACAACTTTAGGGACCAAATTGTAAATTCTGATAAATTAAAGGACTTAATCCAAATTAAAGTTACCAACTTGAAATTAATCAGGTTTCATGCTTCCCTGTGAAATTTCAGCTCAAAAGGACTTCCCAAACTCATACAATTGCACAAACAAGTTTCAGGACCAAAACGCAAACTTTTCAAAACACATAACTGCCAATGTCAGCCCCCAACGGTCAACCGTTCCGAAACGGGAGACAGCCCGTTCCGAAACGCGGGGCCGTTCCGAAACAGGCATATCCCGTTTCGAAACGGGGGTCTGGCAGAGGCTAAACCGTTTCGAAACGGTGCATACCGTTTCGGACGCCTGGGTTCATGCAGGGCACCCGTTCCGAAACGGTGCACACTGTTCCGAAACGCCTGCACAAAATGCAGCAAAAAGGCTTACAATAACATGCAATTGATCATTCAAACATGCTCCAAACGCTACCAAACTTTGCCAACATGCAATTCAACATATAAACAACAAATTAGCATCATCAAATCATTCAATCATCATCATATGCAAAAAGCCCCAATTCTATAGGCATGCTTCCTACACAAGCTAGGCATTCAAACACCAAACTTACAAAACAAGCATATAAGGTTCCAAATCAAAACCAGCAAATACATCAACATTTAACATACTTAGGGAGTCTCCAACACCTCCCAAAACATACACGTTGGTCCCCCATTGCCAAATCATACAAAAGCTAAAATGAACTTATAAAACCTTCATACATTGAGCTTCACTTGAACTTGATTGCTTGCCCCTTTCTTGTTGCCCTCAAGGTACTCTAATGCTCTGCATTATTGAATTCAGAAAACGAAGAGAGCGTAAGCAAAAGCTTAGTGAGGAGAGCTCTTAAAAACCATTCAATAATGCAATTCAAAACATTTACAAAACATGCTTTAAATCAACCTTTTCACATGCTCAAAAGCATTCTTAACAAGCAATCTCATGCTTCAACATAAACATTAAAACAAGCATCTCATGCTTCTCAATATTCTTAACATGTCATATTGGCTCAAGTGAAACATTCCATTTATTAAAACAAGTTCAACAACTTTCCCAAGGACTTTTAAACACCTTGGCCCCAAGGACTTTTAAACACCTTGGCCTATGGACTTTTAAACACCATAGAGAGTATCTCATCAAGGACTTTTAAACACCTTGATCCCAAGGACTTTTAAACACCTTGGCCATGGACTTTTAAACACCATGAATGAATCACATCAAGGACTTTTAAACACCTTGATCCCAAGGACTTTTAAACACCTTGGCCTATGGACTTTTAAACACCATAGAAAGGATCACCTAAGGACTTTTAACCACCTTAGTGTCCGCAACATGAACCATCCAAGGACTTTTAACCACCTTGATGTTCATAAGTAACAAGGCTCACTCAAGGACTTTTAACCACCTTAGTGACCTTAACATTTTAAAAACATCACTTGCCAATATACATCATTTTCATCACTTACATCACTGTTTTAAAGTATCAAACCAAGCCATATTCGTCATGCATTTAAAAGCATTAAACCACATCATTTCAATGTACAAAAGCAAGGAACTCCTACCTAGAGTTACCTTCAACATATGGCTTACATCAACAGCAAAAACCATGCTAAAACATGCTTTCAAAACAGTATGTAAAACATGCAAATTATCATTTCGCATCACAACAAAGTCATGGCCACCACTTAAAGAGAAATTCCGAGAACTTACACTCGAGCTTAGCAAAGTTGTTTAGACTTAAACTAAGCTCCCAAGACATTGGTTTCAAAGCCGAAAACCCATTTTCACTCACCGATTCCACTTCGCCACTTGCCGAAGTACGAATTCAAGCCTCCGGATCAACAACTCTTGGATCCAAAGATGCCTCCCCTAATCAAACACATTAAAGCAGAGGTTTAATGCATCATCAAGCATCAAAAGCTTCAATGAAAGCACTCAAACTCGCTGCTCTCATTCAAACACCAATTTCGGCCACCAAACACCACCGAAATTGCATCCAAACCACTTCTAAACAAAGCCCAGCCATAAACCAGCAAAACCTAACATCCATCAACACCAAACAACATCTAAAAACAACCTATAAACATCCTTATACCTCCAGCAACAACAGATCCACAAGATCACCACAAAAACTACCTTAAAACACAAGCTAAACTTAGGAAACTCAACCTATCCGGGATTGCATTGATCAAAACTCATTTCCTTATCAATTTAGAGATCATTTAACATCAAAAACATCTCTTAAATCACAGATTACTCAGATCTAACGAAAATCATCAAAAATCATCAAAATCTTGCATAATAAGCCAAGATTCATTTCAACACTTTAAAACCTTTAATTAAGCATCATTTAAGAGTTGAGAACTTGGGAATTTCAGTAAAGAACTGATAGTTTAGAGGAGAAGGGCGTTCTTACCTCCAAACTTGTGTTTCTCCACTTTTTGGAATGAAAAACCTTGATGAAACTTGTAGCAAATGAAGAGGTTTTGAAGACACAATGATTTGCTATCAAATGAGAGTTGAAAGGAGGAATTTAGGTGAAGAAATCAGATCAAATTCTCTGGAAAAGCAATGTTTGGTTTGAGAGAAAAAGAGAAAAGAAAATTGGAAGTTAATTGAGAAAATAGTCAAAATAACTTCCCTCCAATTTTAATAACCTTTAAAATCAGAATTTAGACTTAAAATATCTTAGAAAAATCTGGAGAAATCATCTTTGGATTAATAGCTCCTTAAAGATTCAAAGTTTCAACTCTTTATAAAACAGCCACCAAACTTGCGAAAATTACATTTTGGTCACTAGCCAAAATATCAACCTTCCAAAACTCATTTTCCAAAATTGATTTCACAGTTCACTTAATTATATTAAAAGATGATTTTAGAACATTTTTCCATATTTTTAATGCAACCCGAACTAGGCTTTCCTAATTTAACCTCTTAAGATTCGAACAGGACTTTGACCAAACCGGTCAACACCCAAAACTCCTAAGCCCAAAACCGGGGCGTTACATGTATATTATCCTCATTATGCGCCCAACAGTTTTCGAAACGAAACGTGTTGGATGGTCGCTGAAGGGGAGTAACAGCCGCAGGGGATGAATTGAGAAGCAAGAAGCAATGGTCGGACTTGGCCACATAGTCCGTTGTTATACGATATGAAGGGAAAAGATCTTGCCAAGCCGAATTAGCAACGAAACGGTCTAGTCTTTCGTGTATAATTGGAGTTGAAGGCCTTACTTTTGTCCAGGTAAACCATCCAGATGTTGGTTTACAGTCAAAGAGATTGTTGCGTGAAAGACAGTGACAAAATTTATTTATTTGTGATCTAGCCCTTCGGCAACCACCTTGTTTTTCAGAGTCAGTTAAGATTTCATTTAAATCCCCTCCTAGAAGCCAGGGGTATTATTATTATTTATATGTAGTGAATCGATGATGTCCCATGTTTTGTATTTTTGACTGGTTTCTGAGTAGCCATGCATTCCAGTAAAAAACATAGTGCAGCTGTTCAATATAATTTGTGTATGTATATAACGCGCCGAGTAAGAAATTAAATTTATATTAATATTGTTCGAGGCGAATAGAGCAATACCGGAACACTCTTCCGTTGGGGGAATAGAAATAATTTCTAGCATACCTAAAGAAAGACAAAGGCGGCTACATGTCGCATTATTAATTTTGGTTTCACATAAGAAAATAACATTCGGGTTGGTATGTTGGATATAGGTCCGAAAATGTTAAACCGTCGGGGCTTGTCCTAGGCCTGACAGTTCCAACAAAGGATCCTCATTTTGCTCGGCAGGGCTAGGAGTCAGCCGCCGCCGGAGAGTTTTTTGAGCTGCTCATCCCATCCTTAGGAGTGGATCCGGATGGTTTGGATTTTTTTGGCGGGAGCGACACTTGGATAGGAGAACGACATTTTGTGCCACGGTTCGGTGGGGCTGGAACAGGTGCAGGGGTTGCATCATTTGGGTAAGTTTTTAATAACCATTGGTTAAAATCATTGAAAATTGTATCGGTAGGAGCAGGGGGCTTACGCAATTCAGCTTCAATCTTCTTTATTTGCTGGGCAGTTGGGCTAGGAACACCATCATCCGTGGTATCCCAATCATCATCTGAACCATCTTCAGGGATAAGATAGATTGTATTCAGGGGCTGAGGCTCGAGAGGTGCTTTATGTTTCGAATCAGATGCGGAAGGATCTTTGGCAGAGTTGGGGACATCACCCATAGTTGTATCCGTGTTTGGAGCTTCCTCGGTGGGTTGTTCCGTAAAGGATGCAGTGTCGCCCTCGTTTAGAGAACCTATGAATAGATTGTAGTACGAGACCAGTTTAGTTATTGACTGCTTGATAAAACCGGGATAAATGATAATCGAAGGAAATAGCAGTATACCCATAACATTCGGATCGGTGGTAGGAGCATTAGTGTTGGCCGAAGCTGCTGGAACAGGAGGCACTATGATGAAAGAAGATGATAAGTATATAAACAGAACTAGAGATAGCAAGAGAGATAAATTAAATTTAGTATTAAACCATAAAGAAAACGAGATATTGGTAGTAAGAGAATAAAGAATACCAGTCGGTGGAGGGATATTTTGGTTAAGATTTGGCTCAACATTATGGATACGCCCACGAGTACCAGCTGGTCGACGTCTTGGGGGGAGGTAGCGGAGCCACTCCCCGTATTGCAGCTTGTTAAGGTCGAGAGAAGAACGAATGGGGCAATTTTCAATTGTGTGGCTAATTATACCACAGCCGGGGCATAGAGTAGGAAGGCGTTTGTATTGAAGACGGCACATAGTTTTGTTGGCCCCAGATCCGATGAAGACGAAACGGGTGACAGGTCTGGTGATATCCAGCAAGATTTCTACCCGAAGGAAGTCTTTCATGTTTCCTTCAATCTCTCGAGTATCGGTTCAAAGAACGATTCCTACCATAGACCCAAGGGTATGTCCCACTAGATGTGATCGATCAATGTCCTCAAAGAGTGAGGAAGGGAGGGCGAAAATACGGATCCATATCCTCATAATATTGAAGGAGTATTCTCCAACTGACTTGGCAGGGTCGTACTCGGTAATGGCTAACCATTCGTCCTTATACAGCCAAGGACCACGATTAAGGACTTCATAAAAGTTCTTGGTCTCCTTGAATTTTATCTTGAGAAAATTGTCTTGGATAACAGAGATAGATACTACTTCGTTAGGCTTCCAAATGCCTTCAAACGCATTAATAACAGTATAGATATCAATAGTTTTAGACGAGATAAAGCATCCTAGGAGGAATAGCTTGGGATCCTCCTTAACAAGATCCCAGCCGAAATCAGGAGTGTAAAGGAGTTCTGCTTCCTCAAGGGTGAGGTCGATGGAGCTAAGCTGGGGGATAGAGGAGGATGCCATTGACGGGGTATAGAAATTAAGGAGTATAGGAGGATTGGGAGAGGTTTGTGGTCTAATACGGGTATATTGTTCATATAAATAAGAAGAAATTATGTAATCTATTTTATGGTAAGTACTAAGTAAAGAAAGTTGAGAAAGAATTAACAACCATAAAGATTGGGTTATAATAATGACATAAAGGCAAGAGAGAAAAATACTTTCCTTATTAGGACGAATTAGCTGGGCAAAAGGAGAATTTTCGTTAAATATATTAAATAGGTTCAATTTTAAAGCAAAATTTAAGGAAGAATTCCTTAAATACAAAGAGAATTTTAAAAGAGGGTGTAATAGTAAATAAAGTAAGTGTGTGCTTATGTATTTATTAATATTTAGGGATTTATAAGGGAAGGATGAGTTACAACTGGAAATTATTTCTGACTTTTTTAATAAAGGAGAAAGTTATTCGGGGATTTGAAAAGTAATTAAAAGCTATATAGTTGGTAATAAGAGAAGAGGAAGGAATAAAAAAATTTAAGGATAGAAATAATATTCCTTAAATGATAAAGGTAGAATAGCGGAAAAATTATTAAAAGTGGGAAAGTAATAAAAAAAATGTATTAATTGGGGAAAATGAAATTAAGGAGGATACCATATATTGTTTTAAAATCGTGTAACAAATAATAGTTATGATGAATAAATTAATTAGTATGTATGTATGGAAGGTGAAAAATTTAAGCATAAATAACGGGGATTGAAATTTGTTTTCCAACATAATGATGGTCGTAGTTAATTCCCTAAAAAGGGCTGGAATAAATTCGCCTGGAGAGGCGTTGAGATTGATTTTTTGAAATAAAGAGAGAGAGAGGAAAGGAGGATATTTGGAGAATTGAGAAATTGACTAATAAATACAAGAAATTGACCGGTTGAAAATTTACTAAACAAATTGAGTAACGTATCGTAATCGAACGAGTAGTAAGTAACATGCAATAAAAACATTCAAGAAGTAAATAAGCAAAACATATATAAGCAATCAGGAAAGGGAAGCGAAAAGGAAGAGCAGAAAATAATAAAGATTACATACCCAAGGATAGAAGGAAGCGGGGATAAGAAATTATTTACAAACCAAAAGAGCAAAAAAAGGGGGTAATGAATGGCTAATAAATAATAAATACAAGCTCGATTAATAATAATTAAGTAAGAATAATACTAGAGCTTGGGCCTAGGATTCCAAATTTCCTTAGATACTGCAATAGTGGGGAAAGAAGGTTGATAGGTATTTTGATCTGATGCAGTAAAAAGAGAAGACATATGAATGTTAAAGAATAGTAGAAACCATTTATAGATTAGAAGGGATCGAAAGTAGGGAATTAACAAGTATATAGGTACGGGCAAGGAGTAAACAGAATATACATGACCAACATTAAATAAACGGCTAAAATACGATAAAAATTGTAAACAATAATATAAACATGTATTATACCAATTAGATAGGCATGAAGATATTATTTTGTAGTCCAATATCAACTCGGGTAGTGAAATAGAACTATAAGGAATCGGGCAGTACCTGGAAGGAAAAAAGGCCAAAGTTAAAGAAGGAAAGTAATGGAAAAAGGTTCTTAAGAAATACATTATATGGTATACATTAAAAGGAATGTCATAAGTAACAAGGATCAGAGTCCATAATAATGAGAACAAATGATGCATAAGTAAATTAGTGGAAATATTTATTATGAAACGTGTCTGGATAAGGGAAAAGAAGTTAACAATTGTAATAATTCCCACTAAATGGGTTGAGAGAGGGTTCCCTATAAGGGCTCGAATATTGGCAAAATTTAATTCTGTATCAATAAAAGAATTCTAAATTTGGAGATGATATGCAATAGAGTAAAGGACATGACACAGCATATGAGTCAATATCAAGTTATTTAGATCAGAAGCATAATTGTACAAATTGTGGATAATTGAATTAGCAGATATAATGATTAGGTAAGTAGAATGATGTGAATTTAAAGAGACATAGGAACTATAAAGCACATAGTAAATGAAGACCTGGTACATAGATGAAAGAGGATTGTGGAAAATCCACAGTAATATGTTGAGAAGAAATTTAGATAAATACATAATATAGAGATTAGTAAGGGGAAAATAAGGTGAACAAAGCCTTGATATAAATGATGAAGTATGCATAAGAATGCTGTCGCAGAGATAAGCTAGAAGTTGAATTATCCCCATATGCTGGGTTGGTATAGATTTCCCTAAAAGGGCTTGTGATAGATTAGAGAAGAACAAGCAACATTGAAAATAAATGGAATTAAAGATAGAATTAAAAGGTTCGAAAATAAACAGGGAAACAAGAAAATGGATGAACAACAAGTAAATATCAGGACAGATTAAGTCAGTGCTAAGAACGAACAGGAGCAGAACAATTAAGCAACTAAAAGAGTGCTCAAACGAGAAGATAACAGAGTACAGGTAAAATAGATAGAGGACAAAATAAGGAGCCGACAGACTACTAGGCCACGAGGATAGATCAGATACAAATAATAAGCCAAGATGATAAAGGACAAATGGAGAAAGTAGCGAAGAGAAACGAAAATTATTACCATCAACCCATAAAGAAAGCAGGACATAATCGAGAAAAGGAAGGATGAAGATAATGCAATGAGAAAAAAGGTTCAATAATACCCGATTTGCAACTGTAGAAATCAGGGGGGTTAAGAAAAAGCCCCATTGAATCTGTACAAAGAGAAATAAATCATTAGAGAAGATAAGGTACACAGAAAGTAAAAAAAAGAGGAAAAGAAAATAGCAGAGATAGATAAATGTTAAAGGAAAAAAGAAAATAAAGGGTGAGATGATTAGTATCTAGAAGATGAACCGTCATTTCAGATTGAGATGAAGATGGTCGTTCGTCAATCGGAAGAAAACCCATCATCTGCAAGTGAAGAACGGAAATCAGAAACCTAAAAGGAAGGGGTACAAAACCTAATAAAATATGGGGGAGATTGAAAAGACGCAGAAGAGAAAATAAGTGGAAAAAACCTTTCGAAAATTTAGATACAAAAAAATAAGATGAACGGAAACAAAAGCAAAGAAAATAAAAAGAATGATAAGATAAACAAATTCAAACGGGTGGATGTAGGACAATCGCCGCGAGCCGCAACAGGGGAAGAGGCCCTCCGAGATAGCAGAAGAGATAGATCCGAAATCAATGATAAAAAAGAATCAAGGCAAAGGTCAGAAAGGGTTAAATAGAAACAAAGGAACGGAAAAACAAAGATTAAAGATAATCGGCGTGACTTACCGTTCAGATCTAGGGTCCGCCGGTTGGATCTCATCGAAAACGCCCAAATAGGGAAAAACGGTAGAAAGAAAGGGGAAAATTAGCCCTTCATCAGATAAAACAGATCGGATAGGGGTTTTGTGTATTACAAAAACCGACCAATACTCACAGAAAAGAAAAAAGTTAATGGTGAAGTGCCAGAGAGAATAAAAACCGATAAAAATATAACAAAAGATGTAAATGGGAAAATGGGATGGGGTGGAATGACCCTTGGCATGCTCTTACCGATTTCCAAGGAAATCCAATTTTTTCGGTTTTCTTGATGATATGCTGGCAAGTTCGGCAGAAGACAAAGAGGTGTCGTGTGGGGGAAGGGGAATGAAAGAGAGAGAGTGGTAAACACAACCGGAAAAGAAGGAAAAACAGGAAGAACAAGCCAACACCCAACAAAGACCCCCAAAAAATTTGAGAGAAAATTGAGAGCCATCCCACCCGTTACCCGTTGGAATACTCGTTGGACTTTTAACTAAGTAAAAAGTATAAAAATAGAGTTTTTCCAATATAATCGTGTGGAAAAGCTCGTCAAAAAATATATTAAGTCCTAAAATATGATTAAACTAGTTTCACGGTCATTTTGTAGAGGTTTTGGACGAAGGCGTCTAAATGGGCCGTAAAATGGACCCGTTCGACTTTTAACTAATTAAAAAGTACAAGAATTGAGTTTTTGCAATATAATCGTGTTGAAAAGCTCTTAGTCAACTATATGAACTCCTAGAATTTAATTAAAACTAGTTTTGCCGTTCTTTTTGTAGAGGTTTCAGACGAGGGGGGTCTAAATGGGTCGTAAAATGGACCCGTTCGACTTTTAACTAAGTAAAAAGTACAGATATTGAGTTTTTGCATTATAATCGTGTTAAGAAGCTCGTAGTCAACTATATGAGCTCATAAAATTTAATTAAAACTTGTTTTGCAATCCTTTTTGTAGAGGTTTCGGACGAGCAGGTCTAAATGGGCCGTAAAAAGAACCTATTGGACTTTTAACTGATTAAAAAGTATAGAATTTGAGTTTTTGCAATATAATCGGGTTGAAAAGCTTGTAGTCAACTATATGAATTCCTAAAATTTGATTAAAACTAGTTTTGCCGTCATTTTTGTAGTGATTTCGTAGGAGCGGGTCTAAATGGGCCGTAAAATGGACCTGTTGGACTTTTAACTGAGTAAAAAGTACAAAAAATGAGTTTTTGCAAAATAATCGTGTTGAAAAGCTCTTGAACAACTATATGAACTCCTAAAATTTGATTAAAACTAGTTTCACGGTAATTTTTGAAGAGGTTTCAGACGAGCGGGTCTAAATGGGCCGTAAAATGAACCCGTTAGACTTTTAACTAAGTAAAAAGTACAAAAATTGAGTTTTTGCAATATAATCGTGTTGAAAAGCTCTAAGTCAACTATATGAACTCCTAAGATTTAATTAAAACTAGTTTCACGGTCATTTTTGTAGAGGTTTTGGCCGAACGGGTCTAAATGGGCCGTAAAATTGACCCACTAGACTTTTAACTGAGTAAAAAGTATAGAAATTGAGATTTTGCAATATAATCGTGTTGAAAAGCTCGTGAACAACTATATGAACACCTAAAACTTGATTAAAACTAGTTTCACAGAGATTTTTGTAGAGATTTCGGACGAGCGGGTCTAAATGGGTCGTAAAATGGACCCGTTGGACTTTTAACTAAGTAAAAAGTACAGAAATTGAGTTTTTGTATTATAATCGTGTTGAAAAGCTCGTCAACAACTATATGAAATCCTAAAATTTGATTAAAACTAGTTTCACGGTGATATTTGTAGAGGTTTCAGACTAGAGGGTCTAAATAGGCCTTAAAATGGACTAGTTGGGCTTTTAACTGAGTAAAAACTATAGAAATTGTGATTTTGCAATATAATCATGTTGAAAAGCTCGTGATCAACAATATGAACTCCTAAAATTTGATTAAAACTAGTTTTGCGGTCTATTTTGTTGAGGTTTCGGATGAGCGGGTCTAAACGGGTCGTAAAATGAACCCGTTGTACTTTTAACTAAGTACAAATTACAAAAATTGAGTTTTTGCAATATAACCGTGTTGAAAAGCTCTTAGTCAACTATATGAACTCCTAAAATTTAATTAAAACTAGTTTTGCAATCCTTTTTGTAGAGGTTTCAGACGAGCGGGTCTAAATGGGCCGTAAAATGAACTCGTTGGACTTTTAACTAAGTAAAAAGTACAAAAATTGAGTTTTTGCAATATAATCGTGTTGAAAAGCTCTTAGTCAACTATATAAACTCCTAAAATTTAATTAAAACTAGTTTCATGGTAATTTTTGTAGAGCTTTCGGATGAACGAGTCTAAATGGGTCGTAAAATGGACCCGTTGGACTTTTAACTAGGTAAAAAGTATAGAAATTGTGTTTTTTGCAATATAATTTTGTTGAAAAGCTCGTGAACAACTATATGAGCTCCTAAAATATGATTAAAACTAGTTTCACGGTCATTTTTGTAGAGGTTTCGGACAAACGGGTCTAAATGGGCCATAAAATGGACTTCTTGGACTTTTAACTGTGTAAAAAGTATAGAAATGTAGTTTTTGCAATATAATTGTGTGAAAAGCTTGTAGTCAACTATATGAACTCCTAAAATTTAATTAAAACTAGTTTTGTCGTCCTTTTGTAGAGGTTCCGGACGAACGAGTCTAAATGGTCCGTAATATGGACTCGTTGGACTTTCACTAAGTAAAAAGTATAAAAATTGAGTTTCTACAATATAATCGTGTTGAAAAGCTCTTAGTTAACTATATGAACTCCTAAAATTTAATTAAAACTAGTTTCACAGTAATTTTTGTAGAGGTTTCGAACGAACGGGTCTAAATGGGTCGTAAAATGGACCCGTTGGACTTTTAACTGAGTAAAATGTACATAAATTGAGTTTTTGCAATATAATCGTGTTGAAAAGCTCGTGAACAACTATATGAGCTCCTAAAATTTGATTAAAACCAGTTTCACGGTCATTTTTGTAGAGGTTTCAGACAAACGGGTCTAAATGGGCCGTAAAATGGACTCGTTGGACTTTTAACTGTGTATAAAGTATAGAAATTGAGTTTTTGCAATATAATCTTGTTGAAAGCTTGTAGTCAACTATATGAACTCCTAAAATTTAATTAAAACTAGTTTTGTAGTCCTCTTGTTGAGGTTTTGGACGAACGAGTCTAAATGGTCTGTAATATAGACTCGTTGGACTTTTAACTAAGTAAAAAGTATTAAAATTGAGTTTTTGCAATATAATCGTGTTGAAAAGCTCGTAAACAAATATATGAACTCCTTAAATTTGATTAAAACTAGTTTCACGGTCATTTTGTAGAGGTTATGGACGAAGGCGTAAAAATGGACCCGTTCGACTTTTAACTAATTAAAAAGTACAAAAATTGAGTTTTTGCAATATAATCTTGTTGAAAAGCTCTTAGTCAACTATATGAACTCCTAAAATTTAATTAAAACTAGATTTTCCATTCTTTTTGTAGAGGTTTCGGACGAGCAGGTCTAAATAGGTCGTAAAATGGACCCGTTGGACTTTTAACAAAGAAAAAAGTACAGAAATTGAGTTTTTGCAATATACCCGTGTTGAAAAGCTTGTAGTTAACTATATGAACTCATAAAATTTAATTAAAAATAGTTTTGCAATCCTTTTTGTAAAGGTTTCAGACGAGCAGGTATAAATGGGCCGTAAAAAGAACCCATTGGACTTTTAACTGAGTAAAAAGTAAAGAAATTGAGTTTTTGCAATATAATCTTGTTGAAAAGCTCGTGAACAACTATATGAACTCCTAAAATTTGATTAAAACTAGTTTCAAAGTGATTTTTGTAGAGGTTTCGTACGAGCGGGTCTAAATGGGCCGTAAAATGGATCAAGTGGACTTTTAACTGTTTAAAAAGTTTAGATATTGTGTTTTTGCAATATAATCGTGTTGAAAAGCTCGTGATCAACGATATGAACTCCTAAAATTTGATTAAAACCAGTTTCACGGTCATATTTGTAGAGTTTTTCGGACAAACGGGTCTAAATAGGTCGTAAAATGGACTCGTTGGACTTTTAAATATGTAAAAAGTATAGAAATTGAGTTTTTGTTATATAATTGTGTTGAAAAGCTTGTGAACAACTCTATGAACTCCTAAAATTTAATTAAACTATTTTCACAGTGATTTTTGTAGAGGTTTCAGACGAGCGGTTCTATATGGGCTGTAAAATAGATCCGTTGTAATTTTAACTAAGTAAAAAGTACAGAAATTGTATTTTTGTAATATAATCGTATTGAAAAGCTCGTCAACAACTATATGAACTCCTAAAATTTTATTAAAACTAGTTTCACGGTCATTTTTGTAGAGGTTTCGGACAAACGGGACTAAATGGGCCGTAAAATGGACTCGTTGGACTCTTAACTTAGTAAAAAGTACAGAATTTGAGTTTTTGCAATATAATCGTGTTGAAAAGCTCGTGAACAACTATACAAAATCCTAAAATTTGATTAAAAGTAGTTTCACGGTGATTTTTGTAGAGGTTTCGGACGAGCGGGTCTAAATGGGCCGTAAAATGGACCAATTGGACTTTTAACTGAGTAAAAATTACAGAAATTGTGTTTTTACGATATAATCGTGTTGAAAAGCTCGTGATCAACTATATGAACTACTGAAATTTAATTAAAACTAGTTTCGCGGTGATTTTTGTAGAGGATTCAGACGAGTGGGTCTGAATGGGCCGTAAAATGAACCCGTTCGACTTTTAACTAAGTAAAAAGTACAAAAATTGAGTTTTTGTAATATAATCGTGTTGAAAAGCTCTTAGCCAACTATATGAACTACTAAAATTTCATTAAACTAGTTTCACCGTCATTTTTGTAGAAGTTTCGGATGAACAGATCCAAATGGGTCGTAAAATGAACTCGTTCGACTTTTAAATAAGTAAAAAATAAAAAAAATAAGTTTTTGCAATATATTCGTGTTGAAAAGCTCTTAGTCAACTATACGAACTCCTAAAATTTAATTAAAACTAGTTTTGCCGTCCTTTTTGTAGAGGTTTCGGACGAGCGGGTCTAAATGGGTCGTAAAATGGACACGTTGGACTTTTAACTAAGTAAAAAGTACATAAATTGAGCTTTTGCAATATAATCGTGTTGAAAATCTCGTAGTCAACTATATGCACTCATAAATTTTAATTAAAACTAGTTTTGCAATCCTTTTTATAGAGGTTTCGGACGAGCAGGTTTAAATAGGCCGTTAAAAGAACCCATTGGACTTTTAACTGAGTAAAAAGTACAGAAATTGAGTTTTTGCAATATAATCGGATTGAAAAGCTTGTAGTCAACTATAAGAATTCCTAAAATTTGATAAAAACTGGTTTTTCCGTTATTTTGTAGAGGTTTCGTAGGTGCGGGTCAAAATGGGACATAAAATGGAGCCGTTGGACTTTTAACTGAGTAAAAAGTACATAAATTGAGTTTTTGCAATAGAATCGGGTTGAAATGCTCATGAGAAACTATATGAACTCCTAAATTTTGATTAAAACTAGTTTTTAGGCCATTTTTGTAGAGGTTTCGGACGAGCTGGTCTAAATGGGCCGTAAAATGGACCCGTTGGACTTTTAACTGAGTAAAAAGTACATAAATTGAGTTTTTGCAGTATAATCGTGTCGAAATGCTCGTGATCAACTATATGAACTCCTAAATTTTGATTAAAACTAGTTTTGCGGTCCTTTTTGTAGAGGTTTCGGACGGGTGGGTCTAAATGGACCCGTTGTCAACTACATGAACTCCTAAAATTTTATTAAAACTAGTTTTGCGGCCATTTTTGTAGAGGTTTCGGACGAACGGGTCTAAAATGGCCGTAAAATTGACTCGTTAGACTTTTAACTGAGTAAAAAGTACAAAAAATGAGTTTTTGCAAAATTATTATGTTGAAAAGCTCGTTGCCAACTGTAAAAACTCCTAAAATTTGATTAAAACTAGTTTCACGGTGATTTTTGTAGAGGTTTCAGACGAGCGGGTCTAAATGGGCCGTAAAATTTCCTGTTAGACTTTTAACTAAGTAGAAAGTACGAAAATTGAGGTTTTGCATTATTATTGTGTTGAAAAGCTCTTAGTCAACTATATGAACTCCTAAAATTTGATTAAAACTAGTTTTACGGAGATTTTTGTAGAGGTTTCGGACGAGCGGAACTAAATGGGCTGTAAAATAGACCCGTTGGACTTTTAACTAAGTAAAAAGTACATAAATTGAGTTTTTGTAATATAATCGTGTTGAAAAGCTCGTCAACATTTATATGAACTACTAAAATTTGATTAAAACTAGTTTCACGGTGATATTTGTAGAGGTTTCAGACGAGCGGGTCTAAATGGGCCGTAAAATGACCAGTTGAACTTTTAACTGAGTAAAAAGTACAGAAAATCTGTTTTTGCAATATAATTGTGTTGAAAAGCTCTTAGTCAACTATATGAACTCCTAAATTTTGATTAAAACCAATTCCACGGTCATTTTTGTAGAGGTTTTGGACAAACGGGTCTAAATGGGCCGTAAAATGGACTCGTTGGACTTTTAACTATGTCAAAAGTATAGAAATTTAGTTTTTGCAATATAATCATGTGAAAAGCTTGTAGTCAACTATATGAACTCTTAAAATTTAATTAAAACTAGTTTTGCAATCCTTTTTGTAGAGGTTTCAAACTAGCGTGTCTAAATGGGCCGTAAAATGAACCCGTTGGACTTTTAACTAAGTAAAAAGTACAAAAATTGAGTTTTTGCAATATAATCGTGTTGAAAAGCTCTTAGTCAATTATATGAACTCCTAAAATATAATTAAAACTAGTTTCACGGTCATTTTTGTAGAGGTTTCGGACGAACGGGTCTAAATGGGTCATCAAATGGACCAGTTGGACTTTTAACTGAGTAAAAAGTATAGAAATTGTGTTTTTGCAATATAATAGTGTTGAAAAGCTCGGGAACAACTATATGAACTCCTAAAATTTGATTAAAACCAATTCCACGGTTATTTTTGTAGAGGTTTTGGACAAATGGGTCTAAATGGGCCGTAAAATGGACTCGTTGGACTTTTAACTGTGTAAAAAATATAGAAATTGAGTTTTTGCAATATAATCGTGTGAAAAGCTTGTATTCAACTATATGAACACATAAAATTTAATTAAAACTAGTTTTGTCGTCCTTTTGTAGAGGTTTCGGACGAACGAGTCTAAATGGTCCGTAAAATGGACTCGTTGGACTTTTAACTAAGTAAAAAAGCATAAAAATTGAGTTTTTACAATATAATCATGTGGAAAAGCTCGTCAACAAATATATGAACTCCTAAAAAATGATTAAACTAGTTTCACGGTCATTTTGTATAGGTTTTGGACGAAGGCGTCTAAATAGGCCGTAAAATGGACCCGTTCGACTTTTCACTAATTAAAAAGTACAAAAATTGAGTTTTTGCAATATAATCGTGTTGAAAAGCTCCTAGTCAACTATATGAACTCCTAAAATTTAATTAAAACTAGTTTTGTCGTTCTTTTTGTAGAGGTTTCGGACGAGTGGGTCTAAATGGGTCGTAAAATGGACCCGTTGTACTTTTAACTATGTAAAAAGTACAGATATTGAGTTTTTGCAATATAATCGTGTTGAAAAGCGCATAGTCAACTATATGAACTCATAAAATTTAATTAAAACTTGTTTTGCAATCCTTTTTGTATATGTTTCGGACGAGCAGGTCTAAATGGGCCGTAAAAGAACCCATTGGACTTTTAACTGAGTAAAAAGTACAGAAATTGAGTTTGTGCAATATAATCGGGATGAAAAGCTTGTAGTCAACTGTATGAATTCCTAAATTTTGATTAAACTAGTTTTGCCGTCATTTTTGTTGAGGTTTCGTAGGAGCGAGTCTATCTAGGCCGTAAAATTGATCCGTTGGACTTTTAACTGAGTAAAAAGTACAAAAAATGAGTTTTTGCTAGTTAATTGTGTTGAAAAGCTCGTTGCCAACTATATGAACTCCTAAAATTCGATTAAAACTAGTTTCACGGTCAATTTTGTAGAGGGTTCGGACGAAATGGTATAAATGGGCCGTAAAATGGACTCGTTGGTAGAGGGTTCGGACGAAATGGTCTAAATGGGCCATAAAATGGACTCGTTGGTAGAGGGTTTGGACGAAATGGTCTAAATGGGCCGTAAAATGGACTCCTTGGACTTTTAACTAAGTAAAAAAGTACAAAAATTGAGTTTTTGCAAAATAATCGTGTTGAAAAGCTCGTTGCCAACTATATGAACTCCTAAAATTTGATTAAAACTAGTTTTGCGATGATTTTTGTAGAGGTTTAAGATGAGCGGGTCTAAATGGGTCGTAAAATGAACCCGTTGTACTTTTAACTAAGTAAAAATTACAAAAATTGAGTTTTTGCAATATAACCGTGTTGAAAAGCTCTTAGTCAACTATATGAACTCCTAAAATTTAATTAAAACTAGTTTTGCAATTCTTTTTGTAGAGGTTTCAGACGAGCTGGTCTAAATGGGCCGTAAAATGAACTCGTTGGACTTTTAACTAAGTAAAAAGTACAAAAATTGAGTTTTTGCAATATAATCGTGTTGAAAAGCTCTTAGTCAACTATATAAACTCCTAAAATTTAATTAAAACTAGTTTCACGGTAATTTTTGTAGAGGTATCGGACGAACGGATCTAAATGGGTCGTAAAATGGACCCGTTGGACTTTTAACTGGGTAAAAAGTATAGAAATTGTGATTTTGCATTATAATTGTGTTGAAAAGCTCGTGAACAACTATATGAGCTCCTAAAATTTGATTAAAACTAGTTTCACGGTCATTTTTGTAGAGGTTTCGGACAAACGGGTCTAAATGGGCCATAAAATGGACTTGTTGGACTTTATCTGTGTAAAAAGTATAGAAATTGAGTTTTTGCAATATAATCGTGTTGAAAAGCTCGTAGTCAACTATATCAACTACTGAAATTTAATTAAAACTAGTTTCGCGGTGATTTTTGTAGAGGTTTCAGACGAGCGGGTCTAATTGGGCCATAAAATGAACCCGTTCGACTTTTTTTTTTTGAAAGAAAGGCCTCGTTAAAAACCCCTACTACTGTCTTTCAAGCTAAGCTAGAGGACCCTAAAAAGGGGAAAAGAGTGCCTATGTTTTATTAATTCAAGAAGGATTTGATACAAGGTGTTTGATACAAGGAGGAATAACAGAATCAAAAGATAAAGCGGACATATTGCCAAGCGAAAAAGTAGCCAAAGAATGTGCTACATGATTTGCCTCACGGCGTAAAAAGGAAACAGAAGCTGATACAAAGTCATGAAGAGACTCCCGAATCTGATGAATAAGAGGTCCCAATGTAGAAAGGTCTAATCCTGGATTGTTGATTCTATTTGCAATGGAAGCACAATCAGTTTCCAGCCGAATCCGGGTCCAACCTTGAGAGCGAGCGAAAGTGACTCCGGCAAGAAGGCTTTCTCCTTCACAAGTAACTGCATCCGGGCGGCTGCCTAGCGGAAAAGCGAGGCCCCCTACAACTTCTCCTGTAGAGTCACGTGCAACAGCGCCAACGGCCGCCGCACGTGTAGAAGGATTAAAGGCCCCATCTACATTAATTTTAATGTGGTTAGATGGCGGAGGAATCCAACTTGGAGAGGAAATAAAAGAAGGCGCTGGAGTAGAAGGCGTAGATGCACTGTAAAAGTCGTTATGTAAACTAATTGAATTGACGGCAATAAGCCAGGATGGTTGCAAATGGTGGTTATGAACCCAGTCATTACGCCTATTCCAAACATTCCAGACAGTAGTAAGGAAGAGACCAAATTTATCAGCGGGAAGTAGATGGGCAGCTTCCTCCAACCATTGTAAAGGTGTAGTAGCCGACCCGTTCGACTTTTAACTAAGTAAAAAGTACAAAAATTGAGTTTTTGCAATATAATCGTGTTGAAAAGCTCTTAGCCAACTATATGAAATACTAAAATTTGATTAAACTAGTTTCACCGTCATTTTTGTAGAAGATTCGGACGAACAGATCCAAATGGGTCGTAAAATGAACTCGTTCGACTTTTAACTAAGTAAAAATTAAAAAAAAAATTGAGTTTTTGCAATATAATCGTGTTGAAAAGCTCTTAGTCAACTATACGAACTCCTAAAATTTAATTAAAACTAGTTTTGCCTTCCTTTTGGTAGAGGTTTCAGACGAGCGGGTCTAAATGGGTCGTAAAATGGACACGTTGGACTTTTAACTAAGTAAAAAGTACAAAAATTGAGCTTTTGCAATATAATCGTGTTGAAAAGCTCGTAGTCAACTATATGCACTCATAAATTTTAATTAAAACTAGTTTTGCAATCCTTTTTATAGAGGTTTCGGACGAGCAGGTTTAAATAGGCCGTAAAAAGAACCCATTAGACTTTTAACTGAGTAAAAAATACAGAAATTGAGTTTTTGCAATATAATCGGATTGAAAAGCTTGTAGTCAACTATAATAATTCCTAAAATTTGATTAAAACTGGTTTTGCCGTCATTTTTGTAGAGGTTTCGTAGGAGCGGGTCAAAATGGGACATAAAATGGACCCGTTGGACTTTTAACTGAGTAAAAAGTACATAAATTGAGTTTTTGCAATATAATCGTGTTGAAATGCTCGTGATAAACTATATGAACTCCTAAATTTTGATTAAAACTAGTTTTTGGGCCATTTTGTAGAGGTTTCGGACGAGCGGGTCTAAATGGGCCGTAAAATGGACCTGTTGGACTTTTAACTGAGTAAAAAGTACATAAATTGAGTTTTTGCAGTATAATCGTGTCGAAATGCTCGTGATCAACTATATGAACTCCTAAATTTTGATTAAAACTAGTTTTGCGGTCCTTTTTGTAGAGGTTTCGGACGAGTGGGTCTAAATGGACCCGTTGGACTTTTAACTGAGTAAAAAGTACAGATATTGAGTTTTGGCAATATAATCATGTTGAAAAGCTCGTTGTCAACTACATGAACTCCTAAAATTTTATTAAAACTAGTTTTGCGGCCATTTTTGTAGAGGTTTTGGACGAACGGGTCTAAATTGGTCGTAAAATTGACTCGTTAGACTTTAAACTGAGTAAAAAGTACAAAAAATGAGTTTTTGCAAAATTATTGTGTTGAAAAGCTCGTTGCCAACTGTAAAAACTCCTAAAATTTGATTAAAACTAGTTTCACGGTGATTTTTGTAGAGGTTTCAGACGAGCGGGTCTAAATGGGCCGTAAAATTTCCTGTTAGACTTTTAACTAAGTAGAAAGTACAAAAATTGAGTTTTTGCATTATAATCGTGTTGAAAAGCTCTTAGTCAACTATATGAACTCCTAAAATTTGATTAAAACTAGTTTTACGGAGATTTTTGTAGAGGTTTCGGACGAGCGGAACTAAATGGGCTGTAAAATAGACCCGTTGGACTTTTAACTAAGTAAAAAGTACATAAATTGAGTTTTTGTAATATAATCGTGTTGAAAAGAACGTCAACATTTATATGAACTCCTAAAATTTGATTAAAACTAATTTCACGGTGATATTTGTAGAGGTTTCAGACGAGCAGGTCTAAATGGGCCGTAAAATGGACTAGTTGGACTTTTAACTGAGTAAAAAGTACAGAAATTGTGTTTTTGCAATATAATTGTGTTGAAAAGCTCTTAGTCAACTTTATGAACTCCTAAAATTTAATTAAACTAGTTTCACAGTCATTTTTGTAGAGGTTTTGGACGAATGGGTCTGAATGGGTCATAAAATGGACCCGTTGGACTTTTTTTTTGCAGAAACCCCGTTGGACTTTTAACTGAGTAAAAAGTATAGAAATTGTGTTTTTGCAATATAATCGTGTTGAAAAGCTCGTGAACAACTATATGAACTCCTAAATTTTGATTAAAACCAATTCCACGGTCATTTTTGTAGAGGTTTTGGACAAACGGGTCTAAATGGGCCGTAAAATGGACTCGTTGGACTTTTAACAATGTCAAAAGTATAGAAATTTAGTTTTTGCAATATAATCATGTGAAAATATTGTAGTCAATTATATGAACTCTTAAAATTTAATTAAAACTAGTTTTGCAATCCTTTTTGTAGAGGTTTCAAACTAGCGTGTCTAAATGGGCCGTAAAATGAACCCGTTGGACTTTTAACTAAGTAAAAATTACAAAAATTGAGTTTTTGCAATATAATCGTGTTGAAAAGCTTTTAGTCAACTATATAAACTCCTAAAATATAATTAAAACTAGTTTCACAGTCATTTTTGTAGAGGTTTTGGACGAACGGGTCTAAATGGGTCGTAAAATGGACCCGTTGAACTTTTAACTGAGTAAAAAGTATAGAAATTGTGTTTTTGCAATATAATAGTGTTGAAAAGCTCGGGAACAACTATATGAACTCCTAAAATATGATTAAAACCAATTCCACGGTCATTTTTGTAGAGGTTTTGGACAAACGGGTATAAATGGTCCATAAAATGGACTCGTTGGACTTTTAACTGTGTAAAAAGTATAGAAATTGAGTTTTTGCAATATAATCGTGTGAAAAGCTTGTATTAAACTATATGAACACATAAAATTTAATTAAAACTAGTTTTGTCGTCCTTTTGTAGAGGTTTCGGACGAACGAGTCTAAATGGTCCGTAAAATGGACTCTATGGACTTTTAACTAAGTAAAAAAGCATAAAAATTGAGTTTTTGCAATATAATCATGTGGAAAAGCTCGTCAACAAATATATGAACTCCTAAAAAATGCTTAAACTAGTTTCACGGTCATTTTGTAGAGGTTTTGGACGAAGGCGTCTAAATAGGCCGTAAAATGGACCCGTTCGACTTTTCACTAATTAAAAAGTACAAAAATTGAGTTTTTGCAATATAATCGTGTTGAAAAGATCCTAGTCAACTATATGAACTCCTAAAATTTAATTAAAACTAGTTTTGTCGTTCTTTTTGTAGAGGTTTCGGACGAGTGGGTCTAAATGGGTCGTAAAATGGACCCGTTGGACTTTTAACTAAGTAAAAAGTACAGATATTGAGTTTTTGCTATATAGTCGTGTTGAAAAGCGCGTAGTCAACTATATGAACTCATAAAATTTAATTAAAACTTGTTTTGCAATCCTTTTTGTAGAGGTTTCGGACGAGCAGGTCTAAATGGGCCGTAAAAAGAACCCATTGGACTTTTAACTGAGTAAAAAGTACAGAAATTGAGTTTGTGCAATATAATCGGGATGAAAAGCTTGTAGTCAACTGTATGAATTCCTAAAATTTGATTAAACTAGTTTTGCCGTCATTTTTGTAGAGGTTTCGTAGGAGCGGGTCTATATGGGCCGTAAAATGGACTCGTTGGACTTTTAACTGAGTAAAAAGTACAAAAAATGTTTTTTTGCAAAATAATCGTGTTGAGAAGCTCGTGAACAACTATATGAACTCCTAAAATTTGATTAAAACTAGTTTCACGATAATTTTTGTAGAGGTTTCAGACGAGCGGGTCTAAATTGGCCGTAAAATTAACCCGTTGGACTTTTAACTAAGTAAAAAGTACAAAAATTGAGTTTTTGCTATATAATCGTGTTGAAAATCTCTTAGTCAACTATATGAACTACTAAAATTTAGTTAAAACTAGTTTCACGGTCATTTTTGTAGAGGTTTTGGACGAATAGGTCTAAATGGGCCGTAAAATGGACCCGCTGGACTTTTAACTGTGTAAAAAGTATAGAAATTGAGTTTTTGCAATATAGTCGTGTTAAAAAGCTCGTGAACATCTATATGAACTCCTAAAAATTGATTAAAACTAGTTTCACGGAGATTATTGTAGAGGTTTCGGACGAGCGGGCCTAAATGGATCGTAAAATGGACCAGTTGGACTTTTAAAGGGTAAAAACTACATAAATTGTGTTTTTGCAATATAATCGTGTTGAAAAGCTCGTGATTAACAATATGAACTCCTAAAATTTGATTAAAACTAGTTTTGCGGTCCATTTTGTTGAGGTTTCGGACGAGCGGGTCTAAATGGACTTGTTGGACTTTTAACTGTGTAAAGAGTATAGAAATTGAGTTTTTGCAATATAATTGTGTGAAAAGCTTGTAGTCAACTATACGAACTCCTAAAATTTAATTAAAACTAGTTTTGTCTTAATTTTGTAGAGGTTTCGGACGGGCGAGTCTAAATGGTCCGTAATATGGATTCGTTGGACTTTTAACTAAGTAAAGTATCAAAATTGAGTTTTTGCAATATAATCATGATGAAAAGCTCATAGTCAACTATATGAACTCCTAAAATTTAATTAAAACTAGTTTCACGGTAATTTTTGTAGAGGTTTCGAACGAACGGGTCTAAATGGGTCGTAAAATGGACCCGTTGGACTTTTAACTGAGTCAAAAGTATAGAAATTGTGTTTTTGCAATATAATCGTGTTTAAAAGCTCGTGAACAACTATATGAGCTCCTAAAATTTGAATAAAACCAGTTTCACGGTAATTTTTGTAGAGGTTTCGGACAAACGGGTCTAAATGGGCCGTAAAATGGACTCGTTGGACTTTTAACTGTGTAAAAAGTATAGAAATTGAGTTTTTGCAATATAATCGTGTGAAAAGCTTGTAGTCAACTATATGAACTCCTAAAATTTAATTAAAACTAGTTTTGCCGTCCTTTTGTAGAGGTTTCAGACGAACGAGTCTAAATGGTCCGTAATATGGACTTGTTGGACTTTTAACTAAGTAAAAAGTATAAAAATTGAGTTTTTGCAATATAATCGTGTTGAAAAGCTCGTCAACAAATATATGAACTCCTTAAATTTGATTAAAACTAGTTTCACGGTCATTTTGTAGAGGTTATGGACGAAGGCGTCTAAATGGGCCGTAAAATGGACCCGTTCGACTTTTAACAAAGTAAAAACCACAGAAATTGAGTTTTTGCAATATAATCTTGTTGAAAAGCTCGTAGTCAACTATATGAACTCCTAAAATTTAATTAAATCTAGTTTTGCAATCCTTTTTGTAGAGGTTTCGGACGAGCAGGTCTAAATGGGCCTTAAAAAGAACCCATTGGACTTTTAACTGAGTAAAAAGTAAAGAATTTAGTTTTTGCAATGTAATCGGGTTGAAAAGCTTGTAGTCAACTATATGAATTCCTAAAATTTGATTAAAACTAGTTTTGCCGTCCCTTTTGTAGAGAAATTTAGTTTTTGCAATGTAAGCGGGTCTAAATGGGTCGTAAAATGGACCCGTTGGACTTTTAACTGAGTAAAAAGTACAGAAATTGAGTTTTTGCAATATAATCTTGTTGAAAAGCTCGTGAACAACTATATGAACTCCTAATATTTGATTAAAACTAGTTTCAAAGTGATTTTTGTAGAGGTTTCAGACGAGCGGGTCTAAATGGGCCGTAAAATGGACCAGTTGGACTTTTAACTAAATAAAAAGTACAGAAATTGTGTTTTTGCAATATAATCATGTTGAAAAGATCGTGATCAACTATATGAACTCCTAAAATTTGTCTAAATGGGCCGTAAAACGGACTCGTTGGACTTTTAACTGTGTAAAAAGTATAGAAATTGAGTTTTTTTGATATGATCGTGTTGAAAAGCTCGTGAACAACTATATGAACTCCTGAAATTTAATTAAAACTAGTTTCACGGTGATTTTTGTAGAGGTTTCATGCGAGCGGATCTATATGGGCTGTAAAATAGATATGTTGGACTTTTAACTATGTAAAAAGTACATAAATTGTGTTTTTGTAATATAATCGTATTGAAAAGCTCTTCAACAACTATATGAACTCCTAAAATTTTATTAAAACTAGTTTCACGGTCATTTTTGTAGAGGTTTAGGACAAACGTCTCTAAATGGGCCGTAAAATGGACTCGTTAGACTCTTAACTTAGTAAAAAGTACAGAAATTTAGTTTTTGCAATATAATCGTATTGAAAAGCTCGTGAACAACTATACAAAATCCTAAAATTTAATTAAAAGTAGTTTCACGGTGATTTTTGTAGAGGTTTCGGACGAGCGGGTCTAAATGGGCCATAAAATGGACAAATTGGACTTTTAACGGAGTAAAAAGTACATAAATTGTGTTTTTGCAATATAATCATGTTGAAAAGCTCGTGATCAACTATATGAACTCCTAAAATTTAATTAAAACTAGTTTTGCCGTCCTTTTTGTAGAGGTTTCGGATGAGCGGGTCTAAATGGGTCGTAAAATGGACCCGTTCGACTTTTAACGAAGTATAAAGTCCAGAAATTGAGTGTTTGCAATATAATCGTTTTGAAAAGCTCGTTGTCAACTATATCAACTACTAAAATTTAATTAAAACTGGTTTTGCGGTGATTTTTGTAGAGGTTTCAGACGAGCGGATCTAAATGGGCTGTAAAATGAACTTGTTCGACTTTTAACTAAGTAAAAAGTACAAAAATTAATTTTTAGCAATAAAATCGTGTTGAAAAGCTCTTTGTCAACTATATGAACTACTAAAGTTTGATTAAAACTAGTTTTGCGGTTATTTTTCTAGAGGTTTCGGACGAGCGGATCTAAATGGGCCGTAAAATGGATCCGTTGGACTTTTAAATGAGTAAAAAGTACAAAAATTGAGTTTTTGTTATATAAATTGGTCGTAAAATGGACCCTTTGAAATTGAGTTTTTGCAATATAGTAATGTTGAAAAGGTCGTGAACAACTACATGAACTCCTAAAATTTGATTAAAACTAGTTTCATGGTGATTTTTGTAGAGGTTTCAGACGAGCGGGTCTAAATGGGCCGTAAAATGAACCAGTTTGACTTATAACTGAGTAAAAAGTACAGAAATTGTGTTGTTGCAATATAATCGTGTTGAAAAGCTCATTGTCAACTATATGAACTCCTAAAATTTGATTAAAACTAGTTTCGCGGTGATTTTTGTAGAGGTTTCAGACGAGCGGGTCTAAATGGGTTGTAAAATGAACTCGTTCGTCTTTTAACTAAGTAAAAAGTACAAAAATTGAGTTTTTGCAACATAATCGTGTTGAAAAACTCTTAGTCAACTATACGAACTCCTAAAATTTAATTAAGACTAGTTTTGCCATCCTTTTTGTAGAGGTTTCGGACGAACGGGTCTAAATGGGTCGTAAAATGGACCCGTTGGACTTTTAACTAAATAAAAAGTATATAAATTGAGTTTTTGCAATATAATCATGTTGAAAAGCTCGTAGTCAACTATATGAACTCATAAAATTTATTTAAAACTAGTTTTGCAATCCTTTTTGTAGAAGTTTCAGACGAGCAGGTCTAAATGGGCCGTAAAAAGAACCCATTGGACTTTTAACTGAGTAAATACTACAGAAATTGAGTTTTTGCAATATAATCGGGTTGAAAAGCTTGTAGTCAACTGTATGAATTCCTAAAATTTGATTCAAACTAGTTTTGCCGTCAATTATGTAGTGGTTTCGTAGGAGCAGGTCTAAATGGGTCGTAAAATGGACCCGTTGGACTTTTAACTGAGTAAAAAGTATAGAAATTGAGTTTTTGCAATATAATCGTGTTGAAAAGCTCGTGAAAAACTATATGAACTCCTAAAATTTGATTAAAACTAGTTTCGCAATGATTTTTGTAGAGGTTTCAGACGAGCGGGTCTAAATGTGCCGTAAAATGAACCCGTTAGACTTTTAACTAAGTAAATAGTACAAAAATTGAGTTTTTTGCAATATAATCGTGTTCAAAAGCTCGTGGTCAACTATATGAACTCCTAACATTTGATTAAAACTAGTTTCGCGGTGATTTTTATCGAGGTTTCAGACAAGCGGGTCTAAATGGGCCGCAAAATGAACTTGTTCGACTTTTAACTAAGTAAAAAGTACAAAAATTGAGTATTTGCAATATAATCGTGTTGAAAAGCTATTAGTCAACTATATGAACTCCTAAAATATAATTAAAACTAGTTTTGCCGTCCTTTTTGTAGAGTTTTCGGACGAGCGGGTCTAAATGGGTCGTAAAATGGACCCATTAGACTTTTAACTAAGTAAAAAGTATAGAAATTGTGTTTTTGCAATATAATAGTGTTGAAAAGCTCGGGAACAACTATATGAACTCCTAAAATTTGATTAAAACCAATTCCACGGTCATTTTTGTAGAGGTTTTGGACAAACGGGTCTAAATGGGCCGTAAAATGGACTCGTTGGACTTTTAACTGTGTAAAAAGTATAGAAATTGAGTTTTTGCAATATAATCGTGTGAAAAGCTTGTAGTCAACTATATGAACACATAAAATTTAATTAAAACTAGTTTTATAGTCCTTTTGTAGAGGTTTCGGACGAACGAGTCTAAATGGTCCGTAAAATGGACTCATTGGGCTTTTAACTAAGTAAAAAAGCATAAAAATTGAGTTTTTGCAATATAATCATGTGGAAAAGCTCGTCAACAAATATATGAACTCCTAAAAAATGATTAAACTAGTTTCACGGTCTTTTTGTAGAGGTTTTGGACGAAGGCGTCTAAATAAGCCGTAAAATGGACCCGTTCGACTTTTAACTAATTAAAAAGTACAAAAATTGAGTTTTTGCAATATAATCGTGTTGAAAAGCTCCTAGTCAACTATATGAACTCCTAAAATTTAATTAAAACTAGTTTTGTCGTTCTTTTTGTAGAGGTTTCGGACGAGTGGGTCTAAATGGGTCGTAAAATGGACCCGTTGGACTTTTAACTAAGTAAAAAGTACAGATATTGAGTTTTTGCAATATAATCGTGTTGAAAAGTGCGTAGTCAACTATATGAACTCATAAAATTTAAATAAAACTTGTTTTGCAATCCTTTTTGTAGAGGTTTCGGACGAGCAGGTCTAAATGGGCCGTAAAAAGAACCCATTGGACTTTTAACTGAGTAAAAAGTACAGAAATTGAGTTTGTGCAATATAATCGGGATGAAAAACTTGTAGTCAACTGTATGAATTCCTAAAATTTGATTAAACTAGTTTTGCCGTCATTTTTGTAGAGGTTTCGTAGGAGCGGGTCTATATGGGCCGTAAAATGGACTCGTTGGACTTTTAACTGAGTAAAAAGTACAAAAAATGTTTTTTTGCAAAATAATCGTGTTGAGAAGCTCGTGAACAACTATATGAACTCCTAAAATTTGATTAAAACTAGTTTCACGATAATTTTTGTAGAGGTTTCAGACGAGCGGGTCTAAATTGGCCGTAAAATTAACCCGTTGGACTTTTAACTAAGTAAAAAGTACAAAAATTGAGTTTTTGCTATATAATCGTGTTGAAAATCTCTTAGTCAACTATATGAACTACTAAAATTTAGTTAAAACTAGTTTCACGGTCATTTTTGTAGAGGTTTTGGACGAATAGGTCTAAATGGGCCGTAAAATGGACCCGCTGGACTTTTAACTGTGTAAAAAGTATAGAAATTGAGTTTTTGCAATATAGTCGTGTTAAAAAGCTCGTGAACATCTATATGAACTCCTAAAAATTGATTAAAACTAGTTTCACGGAGATTATTGTAGAGGTTTCGGACGAGCGGGCCTAAATGGATCGTAAAATGGACCAGTTGGACTTTTAAAGGGTAAAAACTACATAAATTGTGTTTTTGCAATATAATCGTGTTGAAAAGCTCGTGATCAACAATATGAACTCCTAAAATTTGATTAAAACTAGTTTTGCGGTCCATTTTGTTGAGGTTTCGGACGAGCGGGTCTAAATGGACTTGTTGGACTTTTAACTGTGTAAAGAGTATAGAAATTGAGTTTTTGCAATATAATTGTGTGAAAAGCTTGTAGTCAACTATACGAACTCCTAAAATTTAATTAAAACTAGTTTTGTCTTAATTTTGTAGAGGTTTCGGACGGGCGAGTCTAAATGGTCCGTAATATGGATTCGTTGGACTTTTAACTAAGTAAAGTATCAAAATTGAGTTTTTGCAATATAATCATGATGAAAAGCTCATAGTCAACTATATGAACTCCTAAAATTTAATTAAAACTAGTTTCACGGTAATTTTTGTAGAGGTTTCGAACGAACGGGTCTAAATGGGTCGTAAAATGGACCCGTTGGACTTTTAACTGAGTCAAAAGTATAGAAATTGTGTTTTTGCAATATAATCGTGTTTAAAAGCTCGTGAACAACTATATGAGCTCCTAAAATTTGAATAAAACCAGTTTCACGGTAATTTTTGTAGAGGTTTCGGACAAACGGGTCTAAATGGGCCGTAAAATGGACTCGTTGGACTTTTAACTGTGTAAAAAGTATAGAAATTGAGTTTTTGCAATATAATCGTGTGAAAAGCTTGTAGTCAACTATATGAACTCCTAAAATTTAATTAAAACTAGTTTTGCCGTCCTTTTGTAGAGGTTTCAGACGAACGAGTCTAAATGGTCCGTAATATGGACTTGTTGGACTTTTAACTAAGTAAAAAGTATAAAAATTGAGTTTTTGCAATATAATCGTGTTGAAAAGCTCGTCAACAAATATATGAACTCCTTAAATTTGATTAAAACTAGTTTCACGGTCATTTTGTAGAGGTTATGGACGAAGGCGTCTAAATGGGCCGTAAAATGGACCCGTTCGACTTTTAACAAAGTAAAAACCACAGAAATTGAGTTTTTGCAATATAATCTTGTTGAAAAGCTCGTAGTCAACTATATGAACTCCTAAAATTTAATTAAATCTAGTTTTGCAATCCTTTTTGTAGAGGTTTCGGACGAGCAGGTCTAAATGGGCCTTAAAAAGAACCCATTGGACTTTTAACTGAGTAAAAAGTAAAGAATTTAGTTTTTGCAATGTAATCGGGTTGAAAAGCTTGTAGTCAACTATATGAATTCCTAAAATTTGATTAAAACTAGTTTTGCCGTCCCTTTTGTAGAGAAATTTAGTTTTTGCAATGTAAGCGGGTCTAAATGGGTCGTAAAATGGACCCGTTGGACTTTTAACTGAGTAAAAAGTACAGAAATTGAGTTTTTGCAATATAATCTTGTTGAAAAGCTCGTGAACAACTATATGAACTCCTAATATTTGATTAAAACTAGTTTCAAAGTGATTTTTGTAGAGGTTTCAGACGAGCGGGTCTAAATGGGCCGTAAAATGGACCAGTTGGACTTTTAACTAAATAAAAAGTACAGAAATTGTGTTTTTGCAATATAATCATGTTGAAAAGATCGTGATCAACTATATGAACTCCTAAAATTTGTCTAAATGGGCCGTAAAATGGACTCGTTGGACTTTTAACTGTGTAAAAAGTATAGAAATTGAGTTTTTTTGATATGATCGTGTTGAAAAGCTCGTGAACAACTATATGAACTCCTGAAATTTAATTAAAACTAGTTTCACGGTGATTTTTGTAGAGGTTTCATGCGAGCGGATCTATATGGGCTGGAAAATAGATATGTTGGACTTTTAACTATGTAAAAAGTACATAAATTGTGTTTTTGTAATATAATCGTATTGAAAAGCTCTTCAACAACTATATGAACTCCTAAAATTTTATTAAAACTAGTTTCACGGTCATTTTTGTAGAGGTTTAGGACAAACGTCTCTAAATGGGCCGTAAAATGGACTCGTTAGACTCTTAACTTAGTAAAAAGTACAGAAATTTAGTTTTTGCAATATAATCGTATTGAAAAGCTCGTGAACAACTATACAAAATCCTAAAATTTAATTAAAAGTAGTTTCACGGTGATTTTTGTAGAGGTTTCGGACGAGCGGGTCTAAATGGGCCATAAAATGGACAAATTGGACTTTTAACGGAGTAAAAAGTACATAAATTGTGTTTTTGCAATATAATCATGTTGAAAAGCTCGTGATCAACTATATGAACTCCTAAAATTTAATTAAAACTAGTTTTGTCGTCCTTTTTGTAGAGGTTTCGGATGAGCGGGTCTAAATGGGTCGTAAAATGGACCCGTTCGACTTTTAACGAAGTATAAAGTCCAGAAATTGAGTGTTTGCAATATAATCGTTTTGAAAAGCTCGTTGTCAACTATATCAACTACTAAAATTTAATTAAAACTGGTTTTGCGGTGATTTTTGTAGAGGTTTCAGACGAGCGGATCTAAATGGGCTGTAAAATGAACTTGTTCGACTTTTAACTAAGTAAAAAGTACAAAAATTAATTTTTAGCAATAAAATCGTGTTGAAAAGCTCTTTGTCAACTATATGAACTACTAAAGTTTGATTAAAACTAGTTTTGCGGTTATTTTTCTAGAGGTTTCGGACGAGCGGATCTAAATGGGCCGTAAAATGGATCCGTTGGACTTTTAAATGAGTAAAAAGTACAAAAATTGAGTTTTTGTTATATAAATTGGTCGTAAAATGGACCCTTTGAAATTGAGTTTTTGCAATATAGTAATGTTGAAAAGGTCGTGAACAACTACATGAACTCCTAAAATTTGATTAAAACTAGTTTCATGGTGATTTTTGTAGAGGTTTCAGACGAGCGGGTCTAAATGGGCCGTAAAATGAACCAGTTTGACTTATAACTGAGTAAAAAGTACAGAAATTGTGTTGTTGCAATATAATCGTGTTGAAAAGCTCATTGTCAACTATATGAACTCCTAAAATTTGATTAAAACTAGTTTCGCGGTGATTTTTGTAGAGGTTTCAGACGAGCGGGTCTAAATGGGTTGTAAAATGAACTCGTTCGTCTTTTAACTAAGTAAAAAGTACAAAAATTGAGTTTTTGCAACATAATCGTGTTGAAAAACTCTTAGTCAACTATACGAACTCCTAAAATTTAATTAAGACTAGTTTTGCCATCCTTTTTGTAGAGGTTTCGGACGAACGGGTCTAAATGGGTCGTAAAATGGACCCGTTGGACTTTTAACTAAATAAAAAGTATATAAATTGAGTTTTTGCAATATAATCATGTTGAAAAGCTCGTAGTCAACTATATGAACTCATAAAATTTATTTAAAACTAGTTTTGCAATCCTTTTTGTAGAAGTTTCAGACGAGCAGGTCTAAATGGGCCGTAAAAAGAACCCATTGGACTTTTAACTGAGTAAATACTACAGAAATTGAGTTTTTGCAATATAATCGGGTTGAAAAGCTTGTAGTCAACTGTATGAATTCCTAAAATTTGATTCAAACTAGTTTTGCCGTCAATTATGTAGTGGTTTCGTAGGAGCAGGTCTAAATGGGTCGTAAAATGGACCCGTTGGACTTTTAACTGAGTAAAAAGTATAGAAATTGAGTTTTTGCAATATAATCGTGTTGAAAAGCTCGTGAAAAACTATATGAACTCCTAAAATTTGATTAAAACTAGTTTCGCAATGATTTTTGTAGAGGTTTCAGACGAGCAGGTCTAAATGTGCCGTAAAATGAACCCGTTAGACTTTTAACTAAGTAAATAGTACAAAAATTGAGTTTTTTGCAATATAATCGTGTTCAAAAGCTCGTGGTCAACTATATGAACTCCTAACATTTGATTAAAACTAGTTTCGCGGTGATTTTTATCGAGGTTTCAGACAAGCGGGTCTAAATGGGCCGCAAAATGAACTTGTTCGACTTTTAACTAAGTAAAAAGTACAAAAATTGAGTATTTGCAATATAATCGTGTTGAAAAGCTATTAGTCAACTATATGAACTCCTAAAATATAATTAAAACTAGTTTTTCCGTCCTTTTTGTAGAGTTTTCGGACGAGCGGGTCTAAATGGGTCGTAAAATGGACCCATTAGACTTTTAACTAAGTAAAAAGTATAGAAATTGTGTTTTTGCAATATAATAGTGTTGAAAAGCTCGGGAACAACTATATGAACTCCTAAAATTTGATTAAAACCAATTCCACGGTCATTTTTGTAGAGGTTTTGGACAAACGGGTCTAAATGGGCCGTAAAATGGACTCGTTGGACTTTTAACTGTGTAAAAAGTATAGAAATTGAGTTTTTGCAATATAATCGTGTGAAAAGCTTGTAGTCAACTATATGAACACATAAAATTTAATTAAAACTAGTTTTATAGTCCTTTTGTAGAGGTTTCGGACGAACGAGTCTAAATGGTTCGTAAAATGGACTCATTGGGCTTTTAACTAAGTAAAAAAGCATAAAAATTGAGTTTTTGCAATATAATCATGTGGAAAAGCTCGTCAACAAATATATGAACTCCTAAAAAATGATTAAACTAGTTTCACGGTCTTTTTGTAGAGGTTTTGGACGAAGGCGTCTAAATAAGCCGTAAAATGGACCCGTTCGACTTTTAACTAATTAAAAAGTACAAAAATTGAGTTTTTGCAATATAATCGTGTTGAAAAGCTCCTAGTCAACTATATGAACTCCTAAAATTTAATTAAAACTAGTTTTGTCGTTCTTTTTGTAGAGGTTTCGGACGAGTGGGTCTAAATGGGTCGTAAAATGGACCCGTTGGACTTTTAACTAAGTAAAAAGTACAGATATTGAGTTTTTGCAATATAATCGTGTTGAAAAGCGCGTAGTCAACTATATGAACTCATAAAATTTAAATAAAACTTGTTTTGCAATCCTTTTTGTAGAGGTTTCGGACGAGCAGGTCTAAATGGGCCGTAAAAAGAACCCATTGGACTTTTAACTGAGTAAAAAGTACAGAAATTGAGTTTGTGCAATATAATCGGGATGAAAAGCTTGTAGTCAACTGTATGAATTCCTAAAATTTGATTAAACTAGTTTTGCCGTCATTTTTGTAGAGGTTTCGTAGGAGCGGGTCTATATGGGCCGTAAAATGGACTCGTTGGACTTTTAACTGAGTAAAAAGTACAAAAAATGTTTTTTTGCAAAATAATCGTGTTGAGAAGCTCGTGAACAACTATATGAACTCCTAAAATTTGATTAAAACTAGTTTCACGATAATTTTTGTAGAGGTTTCAGACGAGCGGGTCTAAATTGGCCGTAAAATTAACCCGTTGGACTTTTAACTAAGTAAAAAGTACAAAAATTGAGTTTTTGCTATATAATCGTGTTGAAAATCTCTTAGTCAACTATATGAACTACTAAAATTTAGTTAAAACTAGTTTCACGGTCATTTTTGTAGAGGTTTTGGACGAATAGGTCTAAATGGGCCGTAAAATGGACCCGCTGGACTTTTAACTGTGTAAAAAGTATAGAAATTGAGTTTTTGCAATATAGTCGTGTTAAAAAGCTCGTGAACATCTATATGAACTCCTAAAAATTGATTAAAACTAGTTTCACGGAGATTATTGTAGAGGTTTCGGACGAGCGGGCCTAAATGGATCGTAAAATGGACCAGTTGGACTTTTAAAGGGTAAAAACTACATAAATTGTGTTTTTGCAATATAATCGTGTTGAAAAGCTCGTGATCAACAATATGAACTCCTAAAATTTGATTAAAACTAGTTTTGCGGTCCATTTTGTTGAGGTTTCGGACGAGCGGGTCTAAATGGACTTGTTGGACTTTTAACTGTGTAAAGAGTATAGAAATTGAGTTTTTGCAATATAATTGTGTGAAAAGCTTGTAGTCAACTATACGAACTCCTAAAATTTAATTAAAACTAGTTTTGTCTTAATTTTGTAGAGGTTTCGGACGGGCGAGTCTAAATGGTCCGTAATATGGATTCGTTGGACTTTTAACTAAGTAAAGTATCAAAATTGAGTTTTTGCAATATAATCATGATGAAAAGCTCATAGTCAACTATATGAACTCCTAAAATTTAATTAAAACTAGTTTCACGGTAATTTTTGTAGAGGTTTCGAACGAACGGGTCTAAATGGGTCGTAAAATGGACCTGTTGGACTTTTAACTGAGTCAAAAGTATAGAAATTGTGTTTTTGCAATATAATCGTGTTTAAAAGCTCGTGAACAACTATATGAGCTCCTAAAATTTGAATAAAACCAGTTTCACGGTAATTTTTGTAGAGGTTTCGGACAAACGGGTCTAAATGGGCCGTAAAATGGACTCGTTGGACTTTTAACTGTGTAAAAAGTATAGAAATTGAGTTTTTGCAATATAATCGTGTGAAAAGCTTGTAGTCAACTATATGAACTCCTAAAATTTAATTAAAACTAGTTTTGCCGTCCTTTTGTAGAGGTTTCAGACGAACGAGTCTAAATGGTCCGTAATATGGACTTGTTGGACTTTTAACTAAGTAAAAAGTATAAAAATTGAGTTTTTGCAATATAATCGTGTTGAAAAGCTCGTCAACAAATATATGAACTCCTTAAATTTGATTAAAACTAGTTTCACGGTCATTTTGTAGAGGTTATGGACGAAGGCGTCTAAATGGGCCGTAAAATGGACCCGTTCGACTTTTAACAAAGTAAAAACCACAGAAATTGAGTTTTTGCAATATAATCTTGTTGAAAAGCTCGTAGTCAACTATATGAACTCCTAAAATTTAATTAAATCTAGTTTTGCAATCCTTTTTGTAGAGGTTTCGGACGAGCAGGTCTAAATGGGCCTTAAAAAGAACCCATTGGACTTTTAACTGAGTAAAAAGTAAAGAATTTAGTTTTTGCAATGTAATCGGGTTGAAAAGCTTGTAGTCAACTATATGAATTCCTAAAATTTGATTAAAACTAGTTTTGCCGTCCCTTTTGTAGAGAAATTTAGTTTTTGCAATGTAAGCGGGTCTAAATGGGTCGTAAAATGGACCCGTTGGACTTTTAACTGAGTAAAAAGTACAGAAATTGAGTTTTTGCAATATAATCTTGTTGAAAAGCTCGTGAACAACTATATGAACTCCTAATATTTGATTAAAACTAGTTTCAAAGTGATTTTTGTAGAGGTTTCAGACGAGCGGGTCTAAATGGGCCGTAAAATGGACCAGTTGGACTTTTAACTAAATAAAAAGTACAGAAATTGTGTTTTTGCAATATAATCATGTTGAAAAGATCGTGATCAACTATATGAACTCCTAAAATTTGTCTAAATGGGCCGTAAAATGGACTCGTTGGACTTTTAACTGTGTAAAAAGTATAGAAATTGAGTTTTTTTGATATGATCGTGTTGAAAAGCTCGTGAACAACTATATGAACTCCTGAAATTTAATTAAAACTAGTTTCACGGTGATTTTTGTAGAGGTTTCATGCGAGCGGATCTATATGGGCTGTAAAATAGATATGTTGGACTTTTAACTATGTAAAAAGTACATAAATTGTGTTTTTGTAATATAATCGTATTGAAAAGCTCTTCAACAACTATATGAACTCCTAAAATTTTATTAAAACTAGTTTCACGGTCATTTTTGTAGAGGTTTAGGACAAACGTCTCTAAATGGGCCGTAAAATGGACTCGTTAGACTCTTAACTTAGTAAAAAGTACAGAAATTTAGTTTTTGCAATATAATCGTATTGAAAAGCTCGTGAACAACTATACAAAATCCTAAAATTTAATTAAAAGTAGTTTCACGGTGATTTTTGTAGAGGTTTCGGACGAGCGGGTCTAAATGGGCCATAAAATGGACAAATTGGACTTTTAACGGAGTAAAAAGTACATAAATTGTGTTTTTGCAATATAATCATGTTGAAAAGCTCGTGATCAACTATATGAACTCCTAAAATTTAATTAAAACTAGTTTTGTCGTCCTTTTTGTAGAGGTTTCGGATGAGCGGGTCTAAATGGGTCGTAAAATGGACCCGTTCGACTTTTAACGAAGTATAAAGTCCAGAAATTGAGTGTTTGCAATATAATCGTTTTGAAAAGCTCGTTGTCAACTATATCAACTACTAAAATTTAATTAAAACTGGTTTTGCGGTGATTTTTGTAGAGGTTTCAGACGAGCGGATCTAAATGGGCTGTAAAATGAACTTGTTCGACTTTTAACTAAGTAAAAAGTACAAAAATTAATTTTTAGCAATAAAATCGTGTTGAAAAGCTCTTTGTCAACTATATGAACTACTAAAGTTTGATTAAAACTAGTTTTGCGGTTATTTTTCTAGAGGTTTCGGACGAGCGGATCTAAATGGGCCGTAAAATGGATCCGTTGGACTTTTAAATGAGTAAAAAGTACAAAAATTGAGTTTTTGTTATATAAATTGGTCGTAAAATGGACCCTTTGAAATTGAGTTTTTGCAATATAGTAATGTTGAAAAGGTCGTGAACAACTACATGAACTCCTAAAATTTGATTAAAACTAGTTTCATGGTGATTTTTGTAGAGGTTTCAGACGAGCGGGTCTAAATGGGCCGTAAAATGAACCAGTTTGACTTATAACTGAGTAAAAAGTACAGAAATTGTGTTGTTGCAATATAATCGTGTTGAAAAGCTCATTGTCAACTATATGAACTCCTAAAATTTGATTAAAACTAGTTTCGCGGTGATTTTTGTAGAGGTTTCAGACGAGCGGGTCTAAATGGGTTGTAAAATGAACTCGTTCGTCTTTTAACTAAGTAAAAAGTACAAAAATTGAGTTTTTGCAACATAATCGTGTTGAAAAACTCTTAGTCAACTATACGAACTCCTAAAATTTAATTAAGACTAGTTTTGCCATCCTTTTTGTAGAGGTTTCGGACGAACGGGTCTAAATGGGTCGTAAAATGGACCCGTTGGACTTTTAACTAAATAAAAAGTATATAAATTGAGTTTTTGCAATATAATCATGTTGAAAAGCTCGTAGTCAACTATATGAACTCATAAAATTTATTTAAAACTAGTTTTGCAATCCTTTTTGTAGAAGTTTCAGACGAGCAGGTCTAAATGGGCCGTAAAAAGAACCCATTGGACTTTTAACTGAGTAAATACTACAGAAATTGAGTTTTTGCAATATAATCGGGTTGAAAAGCTTGTAGTCAACTGTATGAATTCCTAAAATTTGATTCAAACTAGTTTTGCCGTCAATTATGTAGTGGTTTCGTAGGAGCAGGTCTAAATGGGTCGTAAAATGGACCCGTTGGACTTTTAACTGAGTAAAAAGTATAGAAATTGAGTTTTTGCAATATAATCGTGTTGAAAAGCTCGTGAAAAACTATATGAACTCCTAAAATTTGATTAAAACTAGTTTCGCAATGATTTTTGTAGAGGTTTCAGACGAGCGGGTCTAAATGTGCCGTAAAATGAACCCGTTAGACTTTTAACTAAGTAAATAGTACAAAAATTGAGTTTTTTGCAATATAATCGTGTTCAAAAGCTCGTGGTCAACTATATGAACTCCTAACATTTGATTAAAACTAGTTTCGCGGTGATTTTTATCGAGGTTTCAGACAAGCGGGTCTAAATGGGCCGCAAAATGAACTTGTTCGACTTTTAACTAAGTAAAAAGTACAAAAATTGAGTATTTGCAATATAATCGTGTTGAAAAGCTATTAGTCAACTATATGAACTCCTAAAATATAATTAAAACTAGTTTTGCCGTCCTTTTTGTAGAGTTTTCGGACGAGCGGGTCTAAATGGGTCGTAAAATGGACCCATTAGACTTTTAACTAAGTAAAAAGTATAGAAATTGTGTTTTTGCAATATAATAGTGTTGAAAAGCTCGGGAACAACTATATGAACTCCTAAAATTTGATTAAAACCAATTCCACGGTCATTTTTGTAGAGGTTTTGGACAAACGGGTCTAAATGGGCCGTAAAATGGACTCGTTGGACTTTTAACTGTGTAAAAAGTATAGAAATTGAGTTTTTGCAATATAATCGTGTGAAAAGCTTGTAGTCAACTATATGAACACATAAAATTTAATTAAAACTAGTTTTATAGTCCTTTTGTAGAGGTTTCGGACGAACGAGTCTAAATGGTCCGTAAAATGGACTCATTGGGCTTTTAACTAAGTAAAAAAGCATAAAAATTGAGTTTTTGCAATATAATCATGTGGAAAAGCTCGTCAACAAATATATGAACTCCTAAAAAATGATTAAACTAGTTTCACGGTCTTTTTGTAGAGGTTTTGGACGAAGGCGTCTAAATTAGCCGTAAAATGGACCCGTTCGACTTTTAACTAATTAAAAAGTACAAAAATTGAGTTTTTGCAATATAATCGTGTTGAAAAGCTCCTAGTCAACTATATGAACTCCTAAAATTTAATTAAAACTAGTTTTGTCGTTCTTTTTGTAGAGGTTTCGGACGAGTGGGTCTAAATGGGTCGTAAAATGGACCCGTTGGACTTTTAACTAAGTAAAAAGTACAGATATTGAGTTTTTGCAATATAATCGTGTTGAAAAGCGCGTAGTCAACTATATGAACTCATAAAATTTAAATAAACTTGTTTTGCAATCCTTTTTGTAGAGGTTTCGGACGAGCAGGTCTAAATGGGCCGTAAAAAGAACCCATTGGACTTTTAACTGAGTAAAAAGTACAGAAATGGAGTTTGTGCAATATAATCGGGATGAAAAGCTTGTAGTCAACTGTATGAATTCCTAAAATTTGATTAAACTAGTTTTGCCGTCATTTTTGTAGAGGTTTCGTAGGAGCGGGTCTATATGGGCCTTAAAATGGACCCGTTGGACTTTTAACTGAGTAAAAAGTACAAAAAATGAGTTTTTGCAAAATAATCGTGTTGAAAAGCTCGTGAACAACTATATGAACTCCTAAAATTTGATTAAAACTAGTTTCACGATAAATTTTGTAAAGGTTTCAGACGAGCGGGTCTAAATGGGTCGTAAAATGAACCCGTTGGACTTTTTTTTTGAAGAAAAGACCTCATTAAAAAACCCTACTACTGTCCTTCAAGCAAAGCTAGAGGACCCTAAAAAGGGGAAAAGAGTGCCTAATTTTATTAATCATAAATGATTTGTTACAAGATGTTGGATACAAGAAGGTACATCCATGTTAAATTGAGTTTTTGCTATATAATCGTGTTGAAAAGCTCTTAGTCAACTATATGAACTACTAAAATTTAATTAAAACTAGTTTCACGGTCATTTTTGTAGAGGTTTTGGACGAACGGGTCTAAATGGGCCGTAAAATGGACCTGCTGGACTTTTAACTGTGTAAAAAGTATAGAAATTGAGTTTTTGCAATATAATCATGTTGAAAAGCTCGTGAACAACTATATGAACTCCTAAAATTTGATTAAAACTAGTTTCACGGTCATTTTTGTAGAGGTTTTGGACGAATAGGTCTAAATGGGCCGTAAAATGGACCCGCTGGACTTTTAACTGTGTAAAAAGTATAGAAATTGAGTTTTTGCAATATAGTCGTGTTAAAAAGCTCGTGAACATCTATATGAACTCCTAAAAATTGATTAAAACTAGTTTCACGGAGATTATTGTAGAGGTTTCAGACGAGCGGGCCTAAATGGATCGTAAAATGGACCAGTTGGACTTTTAAAGGGTAAAAACTACATAAATTGTGTTTTTGCAATATAATCGTGTTGAAAAGCTCGTGATCAACAATATGAACTCCTAAAATTTGATTAAAACTAGTTTTGCGGTCCATTTTGTTGAGGTTTCGGACGAGCGGGTCTAAATGGACTCGTTGGACTTTTAACTGTGTAAAGAGTATATAAATTGAGTTTTTGCAATATAATCGTGTGAAAAGCTTGTAGTCAACTATATGAACTCCTAAAATTTAATTAAAACTAATTTTGTCTTAATTTTGTAGAGGTTTCGGACGGACGAGTCTAAATGGTCCGTAATATGGATTCGTTGGACTTTTAACTAAGTAAAAAGTATCAAAATTGAGTTTTTGCAATATAATCATGATGAAAAGCTCATAGTCAACTATATGAACTCCTAAAATTTAATTAAAACTAGTTCCACGATAATTTTTGTAGAGGTTTCGAACGAACGGGTCTAAATGGGTCGTAAAATGGACCCGTTGGACTTTTTTTTGAAGAAAACGGGCCTCATTAAAAACCCCTACTAAAATCCCCAAGCACAAGGCTTGGAGAAACCTAAAAGGGGAAAAGAGTACCCAAGATATATTATTAACCGAGGTTAAACCTCGCAAAGTACAATGTTTTTGATACAATCAGGGTAAATAGATCCAAAAGTTAAAGAAGACATGGATCTAAGGGCATGGGTAGCCAACGTATGAGCTACAAAATTAGCCTCACGGCGAATGTACTGAATATGTGCCACAGAAAAATCCTCCATAGCAGTATGAGCCTCCAGAATCATCGGCCCCAAAGGAGAAAGATCTGGCCCAAGAGAGTTGATTCTGTTTGCTAGGGATGCACAGTCTGTCTCGAAAATCAGATGGCTCCAACCTTGAGATCGGGCAAAAGTAATGCCGGCAAGAAGACCTTTCCCTTCAGATGAAATAGCATCAGCACAACTGCCCAGCGGAAAAGCCAGGCCACCGACAACCGTCCCAGTGTCATCCCGAGCGACAACACCAACCGCCGCTGCACGAGTGGAAGGATCAAAAGCTCCATCCACATTAACTTTAATAAAACCACGAGGTGGAGGCCTCCAACTAGGAGGAAGAGACGAAGGGATGGATGATGAAGAGGAGGATATAGCATTAGAGTAATCCTTATGGAGACTAATAGAGTTGACAGCAATTAGCCAAGGGGGTTGAAGATGTTTATTATGGACCCAGTCGTTACGTCTGTTCCAGATATTCCAAAGGGTAGTCAAGAAAAGGCCAAAAAGATCAGGAGAGAGAAGGGAAGCTCATTCCTCAAGCCAATGGAGGCCCGTGGAGGTGGAACTATTGATAAAAGAGGATGGAAGACCAATCAATTTAAGAGTTTCCGAGGCACCAGAGCAGTCTCGGAGAGCATGGAGAATCGACTCAATACCCGAGTTACAAATGGGGCATGGACCAGAATCTGGAGCAAAAGTCTGAAGGCGAGCCCCAACAGGCAGGGCTTCTGCTCCCAGACGCCAGCCGAAAGTTTTAACTTTAGGCAAAACTTTGAGCTTGGCAAGAAATTTCCAGAAACGGGGGGGACGAAGTCTAGGCTCAGGGGGTCGTTGCAGGAAAAGATAGCCAGATCTGACGGAATAGATGCCAGAATCATTGGGTTTCCAGAGGATGGTATCACGAGTATCATTAATAATGGGAACTGAAAGAATGGAATTGGCATCATCCACGGTAAAGTAAGCACGAACTTTGATAGGGTCCCAGGCCGCTTGGTTACGTAACATAAAATCTCTACAACGAATGTGGACTTCCTCCGAAAGTTCATAGTCCCCATAGAGGTGGACAGTCGAGGAGCCTCCCCAATTATCATGATGGATGCTTATGTTACTGTTGATACCCGGACGATAGAGGAAACCGCCAAATAGGTGTTGCATAGCGTTATAGAGACCTTGCCAAGCAAAAGAACCTCGCGAAGGCCGAGAGGCATGAAGGATATTACCTGTCGGAAAGTACTTAAATTTATAGATTTGTCCCAAGAGGGAATCAGGTTCGCAAATGAGTCGCCAGAGTTGTTTGCCAAGAAGAGCTATATTAAAATTATTGAGGTCCCGAAAACCCATACCACCGACAGATTTAGGCAGGCATACTTGGTCCCATGGGAGCAGGTGCCAACCTTTTTTGTTTGATTTCCCAGACCACCAATATCGACGAATGGCAGATGTCATATCATCAACAATATTTTGAGGTAATAGATAACAGGACATGACATATTGAGGTAAAGATTGTAAAACGGCTTTAATAAAAATTTCCCTGCCACTGAAGGAAAGAAGCTGTTTGTCCCAGTTGGATAATCTATCGTGAACTTTATCGCGTATAAACCCTAAAGCAAGGGTCTTATTTTTACCAATAAGAAGAGGTACCCCCAGATAGACCCCAGGATTGGAGACCTCACGAACTTGAAGATAGGAATTAATAGTTTGACGAGTGGAAGTAGGAGTGTGAGGATTGAAAAAGATAGTAGATTTATCGAAGTTGACTGCTTGCCCAGAGGCAGAGGCGTAAGTTTGAAGAGCCAACTTAAGGTGTGCAGCTTCATTAGGATTTGAGTTAAGGAAAACTATGCAATCATCCGCAAACAATAGGTGGTTAACCTTGGGACCATGCTTACAAGCACCTAATCCTGGAAGTAGGCCTTGTTGTTTAGCATCAGCCAAGAAGGCTGAGAGCCCTTGGGTACAAAATAGAAAAAGAAAAGGAGATAAATGGTCACCTTGGCGGAGGCCCCTTTGAGGTCGAAACAAAGGGGAGAAAGAATTGTTTACCTTAACCGTAAAGGAAACTGATGAGATGCATCTCATTATGAGAGAGACCCAGGATGAGGCAAACCCCATACGGGTCATGACATTTTCGAGGAATGACCACTCGACTCTGTCAAAGGCCTTTTCCATGTCAAGTTTAAGAGCAGCTCCACTAGAAGATTTTGAGGTACCAGTATTAATTGAATGAATAATTTCGTGGGCAATAAGGATATTATCTGTAATATTACGTCCTTGAACAAAAGCAGCTTGATTTGAACTGATACAGAAAGGAATGGTATGTTTCATTCGATTAACCAAAACTTTAGCAATGATTTTGTAGATTACCGTACAGAGACTGATGGGCCGAAGATGTCTCATAGTAGTGGGATCCTTAATCTTAGGTATGAGAACCAATATAGTTTGGTTGACTGAGGCTATATCAGCTGACCCTTTAAGAAGATTGAGGCAAAGGGTAGTAATATCAGATCCTACAGTATCCCAATGTTGACGAAAAAATCCACTTGGGAGGCCATCAATTCCCAGGGCTTTCCTAGGATCGATGTCTCGAAAAGCGGTGAAAATTTCTTTTGGGGTGAATTCCTTGGTAAGGGACTCATTCATTGTATTCGAAATAGTAGGAGTGATTTTTGAGAGAATTTGGTCAGAAAAGTGAGGGTTTGAGGAAGAGAAAAGGTTATGGAAATAAGAGGAAGCAATTTCCATAAGGTCAGAATCATTCGTTCGCCAAACATTGTTGGAGTCTAAGAGACCTGTGATAGTGTTCTTTTTCTTCCTATTGGAAGCTCGGGCATGAAAGAAGCGGGTATTTTTGTCCCCTTGGGAAAGCCATAGATTACGAGAACGTTGTGCCCAATATGCTTCTTGCACCTCGAGAAGTTTATGGAGTTCAGTTTTGGCGGAGATATATCTTTTTTCAGCAGAGGCTGAAAGAGGTCGTTGTAATAGTTTATTAATTTTCTTAGTGAGAAAGTTAATACGACCATTGGTTTTAAATCTTTGTTGGGATTGCCAGTCTCCTAGGCAGGAGCCCACCGCTTTAATTTTATCTAAAGTATTACCTTTGGTGGATGACCAAGTTTGTTTTACCACATTAATACCTTCATCATTGGAAGCCCAACAATTTTCGAATCTGAACGTGGTTGGTGGGGGACGGGGATTTGTTGGAGGAAGAGGTTCCGTATTTAATAGTAGAAAACAGTGATCTGATTTCGCATTAAAATCTGAAATGATGTTATAATTAGGAAAGGAGGCTTTCCATGCCATGTTCCCAACAAAACGATCTAAACGCTCGAATAAAGAAGGGGTTTTGGGCCCTTTTTTAGACCATGTGAACCACCCCGTTGTAGGTTTGCAATCAAAAAGATTATTACGAGAAAGACAATTGCGAAAATTATTAATTTGAGATCTAGGCCGTCGACAACCACCTTGTTTTTCATTATCAGATAAGATTTTGTTAAAGTCACCCCCGACAAGCCAAGGGTGATCAACGTTAATGTTGAGAGAGTCTATTAGTTCCCAAGTTTTGGTTTTGTTACATGTTTCGGAAAAGCCATGAATTCCGGTAAAATAGAACGAAGAAGAGTTGCATGTAATATACGTGTGAATAAAACGATCCGAGTAAGAAAGCAAAACAATATTATTAATATTCATAGCAAATAAAGCAAGACCAGAGCAATTATTAGAAAAATCAACCGAAAAAGCTAGGGCCATCCCTAGCAAATCACCAAGACGGCTATAAGCCGTATTTTTTTAGTTTAGTTTCACATAAAAACAATAAATCAGGTTTATGAAGCGTAACATAATACTGGAGGTGTTGAACTGCCTGAGCCTTACCTAAGCCCTGGCAGTTCCAGCATAAAATTATCATTTCCCTCGGCGGGGCTGTGCATCAGCCGCCGCCGGAGAGTTTTTTCCGCTGCTCATCCCAGCTTTCGAAGTAGGCGATGGTGTAGGTCTAGAATTTTTGGGCTGTAGGACCACATGGATTGGGGATCGCCTCTTAGTGCCTCGGTTCGGAGGAATGGGAATAGGGGCCGGAGCAGAAGCTGCAATATTTGGGTAATGCTTGAGTAGCCACGAATCAAAATCATCAAAAAATGATATACCGGTTTGGAGTAATGGCTTACTGAGTTGTTCATCCAGTTTCCTAACTTGCTGAGCAGTAGAGTTCGACTTTCCATCATCTTGACCTTCCAGATCAATTTGAACCGGGTAGATTGTGTTCAGGGGCTGAGGTGAAATGACTCTTGAATGCAAAGGTACTTTTTGGGACAGCTTGGGATCGGCATTTGTGGGAGGCAAATCCGAAGATTCCTCCCCCACCACCTCGTCGTTATTATTGGTTTCCTCAATAGGGAGATCTGCAAAGGACGCAGCATCCCCTTCATTGAGGTTCCCTAAAAGATAAGGAAAAGAGGAAATAAGCTTTAATTGTATGAAATTATTGGAGAAAGAAGCATAATGAATTTTGACGGAATCTAGACCTGAATCTTGAGCCGAAGTGACGGGGGCTTTCCCTTTGTCCATAGGATCTGATAAGGAAAGGGAATTATTAAAACAGCGTAAAGGGGAGTGATAATTAAGTAGTAGCCAAGAATTTTTTTTTATAATACCTAGTGGTGGGTTTGGTTCAGCATTAGCAGAGGATTCGACAGTTTTGCCCTTGTCCAAGGGAGCTGTACAAAATAACAGTTTATGATGTAGAAAAGAGAAAAGGCAGGAAATTAAATAGTTGTATTTAAAAAAATGTAAGATACCTAGCGGTGGTTTGCATTCATTAGAAGTGGATTGCTCGACAATTCGAATACGACCACGTGGTCCCTGGTCACGGCGACGCGGGGGAAGCCAACGGAGCCAATCACCGTATTGAAGTTTTGCTGGATCAATTGTAGCCTTAGAAGGGCAGTGGTCAAATGTGTGGCTAATGATGCCACATCCCTGACAGAGAAGGGGGAGACGTTCATATTGTAGACGGCAAGAAGTGGTTCGTGGACCTTTCCCGATGAGGAGAAATCGTCGGATCGGTTTGGATATGTCCAGGAGTATTTCCACTCGTAGAAATTCTGTCATGTTCCCTCGTTCTTTGCGAGTATCAGTACGTAGTACGGTGCCGACCATGGCTCCAAGTGACTGTCCAACAAGGTGAGCTCTGTCGTGATCCTCTAGAAAAGGTTTGGGTAAGGAGTGAATGCGAAACCATATTCTCATGGGGTTAAAAGAGTACTCGTCCATACTTTTGCCAGGTGTATATTCAGCTAGGGCCATCCATTCGTCTTTGTGAAGCCAAGGCCCTCTCTCAAACACATCGTATTTGTCGCTTGTAGTGGCAAAATCGATCCGAAAGAAGTAGTCTCTGATAATAGAGATTGATTTAAGGTTATTTTTCTTCCATATGCCTTCAAAAACAGAGAGGATGGTCCAGTCATCTATTGGCTTTGATGATATGAACTTTCCAATCAGGATAGTTTTTGGATCTTCTTCAAAGAAGTCGAAATCAGGGGTGTAAATGGCATTGGCTTCCTCGTTTGTTAGGTCCAAATCAGTGAATTGGGGAAGAGAAGAAGAGGATGCCATTTGGTGATAAATGTGGTAATTTCGAAAAGAACAAGATGAAAAAATGCAAGTGGGAGAGGTGGAGTCAAAGTGGGCTATAATCTTATATATAATAGAATTGATATAAGTAGAGTTAAGAATGGAAATCAAATAATAGAAAGAATTAGAAAAAGAATGTAGAATGAAAATATTCCTGAAGATTGGAAGTGGGATACGTGGGGTAAATTTAGAAAGTGAGAAAAATAGAATCAAATTTAAATAAGAGCTTGGAAATATGTAATGTTTAAGGTAAAGTTGGATGTAAAAGGAAAAGGGAATACTTTGGTTATGGTAGCTAAATTGAATGGAGGGAGTAATTAAAGGAAAGAGATAATTATTAATTAAAGGCAGGGAATGGAAAGGTGATATGGAAATATATGGGATTAATGGAGGAAGTATAATATAGATGACAGTATAGTATAAAAATGGAATGAAATTAGATTGGAATGAGTTGGGAAAAGGAAAGAAAGAACGTTGAATATGGTAACTGAATTGGATGGAAATAATAATTAGAGGAGAGAAGTAATTTGGAAATAAATTTTCATTGAATGGCAATAAAAGGGAAGTAAATATGGTAATATATGAAAATAAGGAATGATGTGTAAACCATTTGATAATTGAGACTAAGGGAAGAGTAATTTTAGATTGAAATCGGTAATTTATGAAAGATTGAGAATAGGAATAAATTAGGATGAATATAATATAACGTTGGAAGGGTTATAGTTGTAATATTATAGTATTTTATTAATGATCTTAGGATAAAAGCAGTTAGTTGTTCTTTTGATATTTTTTTATTTGTGATATGTAAGAGGAAAGAGGGGGAAAACTTAAGTTGATAAGATAATGAAGAAGAGACAGAATGTACATTAGTAGTATGGATGGATTCTTAGTAAAATTATGGAGATAGTAGGTAAAATATGGCAGGATATTAGAGGTAAACTTAATACAGTAATGATATAGTCGAGAAGTAGAATGGACGGTTAATTGAGTTTTCCTTTCCTTATTAGTTTGTAATTAGTTATGTTCACCTTAAAGGTGATCGAATTTATTTCCCCAAAAGGGGATGGTAGGAAAGCACCTAAAGAGGTGTAGTGAGATGCAGAAGTTGGGAGGCATATGGTTAGTATGAATAGAGCATTTTTTACAAGTAGGGGTAGTATGGAAGAGGAGTAAAATATTATAGATAAAGCTTTAATAATGAACATAAATGATATGGTAGAGGAGATAGAGGAGATAAAGAAATGGAAACGGATAAAATAAAAGGATATAGATGGACAAGCATTAAACGTGTAAAGAAGCAAAAGAGAGCAATCATAGAGAAATTTAGTAAAACCAACAAAGATAACATGAAGCCTACTAAGAGAAAAACGTATAAAGAGATAACTAAATGCAGAGAAAAACCAGATATATGAAAGGAAAAAATAAAAGCATGCAAGAAAATCAAAGAAAAGCAAGAGAGCATGAACAGGAAAATAAATACAGACCGGGATAAGCAGAAGAGGGGGGGCAAAGAAAATTAATACAAACCAACAGAGCAAAAAAGAGGGGGCGATAGAAAAGTACAATGATAAAGCTATAAAAGTAAAGGTAAGGAACGCATGAGTATTGGAGTTTCGGCAAGAGGAGAGATGATGAAGCCCTCGTTGGATGCGGACGATACATAAGGTAGAGGGCACATGCAAAACAGAAATAAGAGGAGTAAAGATGGGACGGGAGATAGTATTTTTAATTGTCGCTTTTATCAGATATGTTTGTTTTTGAGTAAAGAATTTCACCATAAAGGTGATCGACATGATTTCCCCGAAAGGGGATGGTAGTAAAGCACCTAAAGAGGTGTAGCAATGTACAAGATTTGGATGACAAATAGAGAGAAATAGAAGAGCATCTTTAAAAGAGATGGACAGCAAAAAGATAGTAAAATAAATTATAAATAAATCACAATCAATAAACCAAATAGATAAAGAGACAAGGAACAAAAAGAGAAAATAAAGAGAGCAACCAAAATGAATATAAACATGCAAATAAATAAGGAGGAACATAGAAGATAAACACATATAAATAGGGAAGGGATAAAAACAAGCAAGGACATAAAAGAGGAACAAGAGAACAAAAGACAGAAAAAAACAAACCGTGGTACAAAAGGCTTGAAAAAAGGAGCCTATAGAAAAGTACAAAAATAAATCAGAAAAATAAAAAGATAAAAGGGCTTGAGCACAGGAGGAAGCGCAAGAGGGGAATTGATGAAAACCATGTTGCTTGCCGACGGTGCGAGGGATGAGGGAGACATGCAAAACAAAGATGTAGAGAGTTAGAGTGATGAAAACTATGGTATGATCATATATGCTAATAAATACTGGAACAGAAGCAGGTGATAAATTACAATAGAAATAATAAAACCTTGGAAGATGAGAAGGAAAATAGAAGAGAAAGCAAATGAAAGGATAGAATATAATGGTACCGATGTAAAGACAGCAAAGAGAAACCATGATAGAAGAAAAGAAAAGAATATTATTCATGTCAGAGCATAATAAACCCAAGAGATAAAAAAGAGAAATGGAAGATAGCAGAAAACAGAAAATGATAATCATAGGAAACAAAGGATGAACATGAAACATAGATGTTATAATAACAATGTGGAGAAATATGTAATGCATGTTTTTGAATAAAGAATGAAACATCGAAAGAGATAGCAAGATATTAAAATGGAAATAAACATATGACAAAAAGATGGCATGAGCATAAGCATCAAAGAGGGCATATTGTACATAAACAAGTATCCTATGCATAAAAAGTGATGCAATTAACATATGTAAACCATAAAGGCTAAAGAGAGCATAAAACCAGTAAAAAGATGAGAGGTTGTAAAGAATTTTAAGTAATCCCACTAAGTGGGTCGATGGGCAGTTCCCGTAAAGGGATCGATGATCAAATGAAAGATCAGAAAAAAATTTAGGTAATCCCACTAAGTGGGTCGATGGGCAGTTCCCGTAAAGGGATCGATGATCAAATTCAAAGAGATGAATGAAGGGATAAGCAGAGAAGCTAATAGTATTGGGAGGATTAAAGAACATAAATGCAGAAATAAGCAAGCCATCGAGAGAAATCAAATATAATCTAAATATCGGGTAATAAACAATAATCCAATCCATATAGAGAAAAATTGAAACGAAAAGAGTTACTGAAACAAAGCGAAAATAAAGAAATAAAAGGAAAAGGTGAATACCAATCGGGTCGGTTCCCTCCGAGTGATCACTTCGGGAAGAAATAACAGCCCCTGAGTCAATCTGAAACAAAAAACGACAAAGCTTAGGTTCAGGTTTTGCGGTGATAATAGGACTCGAAATCGAAACTAATCGGAATGGCTGTGAAAGAAAAAACCCAGATTTGAAACGAAGGATGGGGATCTCAATACCTGAGAAAAGAAACAATGAAATAGGAAAACCCAAGAAAAGTATTAAACAGATGAATAAAGGATAGGGAATAAAAAACCCAAGAAGAGACAACCAAAATCGAATCAGCAAAAAAGAAACAAAAAAGATGCAGTGTGTTGAACGTGACCAAACCGAAACCGGAGGATTGAAGGTGGGACTGGGCCGGCAATGAGGAATACCTTGAGTTTCCCTTGCAAAAGCCAAAAAAACCCAGATGATTAGAGAAGCCAAGAATGATATTAAAAGAAAAAACAGTAGCAAGCCCTTGAAAAAAACAATCGAAAAAAAAGAAAACCATATTAACAAACCTGACATGGTTGGGGATAGCCCTCGAAAACCTTAGAGAAACGCAGATCTCAAATTGGAAAATTGCGGCCAGAATAGACTGAAATGGTATAACACCCCGCCGGTGGGGGCCTTGGTATTGCACAAGGTGTAAACGGTGGTGAGTCATCTCGCAAGGTAAACACAAATCGGAATTGTAAGTTAGGAAAACAATGGAGGAAAAAAATTGAAATCAACATATGGAGAGTTAAACCTGAAAACAGGGAAAAAAATTAAATCAATCGGGTTGGGATGGGGTCTCGTCTTACCAATATCATGTAGATCCTGGGTCATTAGGTGAAAAACGCCGGCTGGTGGGGGAGAAAAAACGATGGCGGACGGCGTGTTGGTGATGTTGGCGGCGGCAGAGAGTAGAAACGAAGGAAGAAAAATATGGTAGGGGGAAAGAAGAGGAGAGGGATAAGCGGCGGAGGAGAGAAGGAAAGAGGGGGAAAACCTAAAAAACACGCTAAACCCCCCAAAGTGACCCGAGAGAGTTGAGAGGATTTCGAGAGACCCCATCCCACACCCGTTGGACTTTTAACTGAGTCAAAAGTATAGAAATTGTGTTTTTGCAATATAATCGTGTTGAAAAGCTCGTGAACAACTATATGAGCTCCTAAAATTTGAATAAAACCAGTTTCACTGTAATTCTTGTAGAGGTTTCGGACAAATGGGTCTAAATGGGCCGTAAAATGGACTCGTTGGACTTTTAACTGTGTAAAAAGTATAGAAATTGAGTTTTTGCAATATAATCGTGTGAAAAGCTTGTAGTCAACTATATGAACTCCTAAAATTTAATTAAAACTAGTTTTGCCGTCCTTTTGTAGAGGTTTCGGACGAACGAGTCTAAATGGTCCGTAATATGGACTTGTTGGACTTTTAACTAAGTAAAAAGTATAAAAATTGAGTTTTTGCAATATAATCGTGTTGAAAAGCTCGTCAACAAATATATGAACTATTTAAATTTGATTAAAACTAGTTTCACGGTCAATTTGTAGAGGTTATGGACGAAGGCGTCTAAATGGGCCGTAAAATGGACTCGTTCGACTTTTAACAAAGTAAAAAGCACATAAATTGAGTTTTTGCAATATAATCGTGTTGAAAAGCTCGTAGTCAACTATATGAACTCATAAAATTTAATTAAATTTAGTTTTGCAATCCTTTTTGTAGAGGTTTCGGACGAGCAGGTCTAAATGGGCCGTAAAAAGAACTCATTGGACTTTTAACTGAGTAAAAAGGAAAGAATTTAGTTTTTGCAATGTAATCGGGTTGAAAAGCTTGTAGTCAACTATATGAATTCCTAAAATTTGATTAAAACCAGTTTTGTCGTCCTTTTTGTAGAGAAATTTAGTTTTTGCAATGTAAGTGGGTCTAAATGGGTCGTAAAATGGACCCGTTGGACTTTTAACTGAGTAAAAAGTATAGAAATTTAGTTTTTGCAATATAATCTTGTTAAAAAGCTCGTGAACAACTATATGAACTCCTAATATTTGATTAAAACTAGTTTCAAAGTGATTTTTGTAGAGGTTTCAGACGAGCGGGTCTAAATGGGCCGTAAAATGGACCAGTTGGACTTTTACCTAAGTAAAAAGTACAGAAATTGAGTTTTTGCAATATAATCGTGTTGAAAAGCTCGTGATCAACTATATGAACTCCTAAAATTTGTCTAAATGGGCCGTAAAATGGACTCGTTGGACTTTTAACTGTGTAAAAAGTATAGAAATTGAGTTTTTTTTATATAATCGTGTTGAAAAGCTCGTGAACAACTATATGAACTCCTGAAATTTAATTAAAACTAGTTTCACGGTGATTTTTGTAGAGGTTTCATACGAGCGGATCTATATGGGCTGTAAAATAGATCTGTTGGACTTTTAACTAAGTAAAAAGTACAGAAATTGTTTTTTTGTAATATAATCGTATTGAAAAGCTCTTCAACAACTATATGAACTCATAAAATTTTATTAAACCTAGTTTCATGGTCATTTTTGTAGAGGTTTCGGACTAACGGCTCTAAATGGGCCGTAAAATGGACTCGTTAGACTCTTAACTTAGTAAAAAGTACAGAAATTGAGTTTTTGCAGTATAATCATATTGAAAAGCTCGTGAACAACTATACAAAATCCTAAAATTTAATTAAAAGTAGTTTCACGGTGATTTTTGTAGAGGTTTCAGAAGAGCGGGTCTAAATGGGCCATAAAATGGACAAATTGGACTTTTAACGGAGTAAAAAGTACATAAATTGTGTTTTTGCAATATAATCATGTTGAAAAGCTCGTGATCAACTATATGAACTCCAAAAATTTGATTAAAACTAGTTTTGCAGTCTTTTTTGTAGAGGTTTCAGACGAGCGGGTCTAAATGGGCCGTAAAATGGACTCGTTGGACTTTTAACTAAGTAAAAAGTACAAAAATTGAGTTTTTGCTAAATAATCGTGTTGAAAAGCTCGTTGCCAACTATATGAACTCGTAAAATTTGATTAAAACTAGTTTCATGGTCAATTTTGTATAGGGTTCGGACGAAATAGTCTAAATGGGCCGTAAAATGGACTCGTTGGTAGAGGGTTCGGACGAAATGGTCTAAATGGGCCGTAAAATGGACTTGTTGGTAGAGGGTTCGGACGAAATGGTCTAAATGGGCCGTAAAATGGACTCGTTTGACTTTGAACTAAGTAAAAAAGTACAAAAATTGAGTTTTTGCAAAATAATCGTGTTGAAAAGCTCGTTGCCAACTATATGAACTCCTAAAATTTGATTAAAACTAGTTTCGCGGTGATTTTTGTAGAGGTTTCAGACGAGCGGGTCTAAATGGGTCGTAAAATGAACCCGTTGGACTTTTAACTGAGTAAAAAGTATAGAAATTGTGTTTTTGCAATATAATAGTGTTGAAAAGCTTGGGAACAACTATATGAACTCCTAAAATTTGATTAAAACCAATTCCACGGTCATTTTTGTAGAGGTTTTGGACAAACGGGTCTAAATGGGCAGTAAAATGGACTCGTTGGACTTTTAACAGTGTAAAAAGTATAGAAATTGAGTTTTTGCAATATAATTGTGTGGAAAGCTTGTAGTCAACTATATGAACACATAAAATTTAATTAAAACTAGTTTTGTCGTCCTTTTGTAGAGGTTTCGGACGAACGAGTCTAAATGGTCCATAAAATGGACTCGTTGGGCTTTGAACTAAGTAAAAAAGCATAAAAATTGAGTTTTTGCAATATAATCATGTGCAAAAGCTCGTCAACAAATATATGACCACCTAAAAATGATTAACAAATATATTATTAATCAAGAATGATGTGTTACAAGAGGTTGAATACAATATGGGACATCTGAATTAAATGACATAGAAGTCATAGAGTTCAGAGAAAAGGTAGCCAAAGTATGGGCTAAAATATTTGCCTCACGGCGTACAAAAGAAATAGTAATAAAGTCGAAGTCATGAAGAGCGGCTTGTATCTTGAGAATAGTTGGTCCCATAGTAGATAGGTCCTGAGCAGGATTGTTGATCCTATTCGCGAGAGAAGCGCAGTCAGTTTCGACCAAGACGCGAGTCCAACCTTGAGATCGGGCAAAAGTGAGACCAGCTAGAATGCTTTCCCCTTCACTAGTAATTGCGTCCTGACAGCTACCAACAGGGAAAGCAAGACCACCCACGACTGCACCTGCAGAATCACGAGCAACAACGCCGACGGCTGCTGCTCGAGTAGATGGGTTAAAGGCTCCATCCACATTTATTTTGATAGGAAAAGGTGGAGGAGAGGCAGTAGAAAATGTAGATGGAGCTGGGTCAATCGAATTTAAAGATTTGCAAAAGTCGTCGTGTAAGCTAATCGAATTAACTGCAATTAGCCATGGAGGTTGTAGATGGTGGTTGTGAACCCAATCATTTCGTCTGTTCCATATATTCCATAAAACTGTAAGGAAGAGACCAAATTTGTCAGAGGAAATGGTAGAGGCTGCCTCCTCTAACCATTGTATGGGCGTAAGAGCTAAACTCTTATAGAGAGAGATAGGAATACCACTAAGTTGGAGAGCTTCAGATGCCCCAGGGCAGTCACGAAGCGCATGAAGGATCGATTCCGAGTGACCACCACAGATAGAGCAAGGCCCCGAGCTCGGGTTGAAGGCTTGCATTTTAGATCCAACTGGTAAAGCGTCGGAAGCCATACGCCAGCCAAATGTTTTAACTTTGGGTAAAGCTTTGATTTTGGATAAAAACTTCCAAAAACGAGTTGGTGGAGAAGGTTGGGTTATTGAACGTTGTAAGAAAGTATATCCAGAACGGACTGAGTAAATACCCGCGTCGTTGGGAGACCAGAGTATTGAATCACGTTGATCATTTATGATGGGGATACGGAGAATGGCATTGGCATCAATTGGATTGAAATAATTGTTTATCTTAACCGTATCCCAGGCAGTTTGGTTGCGAATCATAAAATCACGACATCGAATATGAAATTCATCGGAGATTTCATAATCCCCAGTAAGCTCAATCGGGGAAGACCCACCCCATATATCTTTGTGTATTCTAATATTACTGTTTATGCCAGGGCGGTGAAGGAAGCCAGGGAAAAGACGCTGAATAGCGTTATATATACCTTGCCAAGCGAAGGAGCCCCTGTTGGGTTTTGGTGCATCCAAAATGTTACCGGAAGGAAAATATTTAGAGCGGTATATTTGTCCTATTAAGGAGTCTGGTTCACAGATGAGTTTCCAAATTTGCTTGCCCAAAAGAGCAATGTTAAAGTCGTGCAAATCCTTAAAACCCATGCCACCAGCAGATTTAGGCAGGCATATCCGATTCCAAGGTAACATATGCCAACCTTTTTTGTTTGATTTACCGGTCCACCAGTACTGACGGATTGAAGTAGTCATATCATCGATGATATTTTGTGGTAGTAGGTAGCAGGACATAACATATTGTGGGAGGGATTGTAAGACAGCTTTGATGAAAATCTCTCGCCCACTAAAGGATAGAAGATGTTTGTCCCAACTAGAGAGGCGATCATGTACTTTATCACGTACAAAACCTAAAGAATCAGTTTTATTTTTCCCAATTAGAAGCGGGATACCTAGGTAAACTCCAGGGTTAGTAACCTCGCGGACTTGTAAAAGGCTGTTGATTTCATTTCTTATTGCAGGTGGCGTACGCGGGTTATAGAAAATTGTTGACTTCTCAAAGTTGACAGCTTGGCCGGATGCATTAGAATAAGTTTGAAGAGCATTTTTCAGAAGGGACGCTTCAAACCGATTAGTATTTATAAATACCAAACAATCATCAGCAAAAAGAAGGTGGTTGACTTTGGGCCCATGTTTACTAGCACCTAGACCTGGAAGTATTTTAGTTTGTTGAGCAGCAGCTAAGTAAGCTGAGAGGCCTTGAGTACAGAAGAGAAAGAGGAAAGGGGATAGAGGATCCCCCTGGCGAAGACCTCGTTGAGGTTGAAAAGTGGGTGAAAACGAATTATTAATTTTAACTGAAAAAGAGACTGTAGTAATGCAACGCATTATAAGCTCGATCCAATCGGGTGCAAAGCCCATACGTTCCATTACATTTGCGAGGAAAGACCATTCTACTCTATCGAAAGCTTTTTCCATATCTAGCTTAAGAGCAGCTCCTTGAGAGGATTTGGTAGCTCCTGTGTTTAAGTTGTGGATAATTTCATGGGCGATAAGGATGTTGTCAGATATGTTGCGTCCCTGGACAAAGGCTGCTTGATTAGGGCTGATGCATAGAGGAATAGCTTGTTTCATTCTGTTGACTATTGTTTTGGCAACAATTTTATAGAGAACAGTGCAGAGGCTGATTGGTCTAAGGTGTTTCATTGAGGTTGGGTCATGTACTTTAGGTATTAAAACCAAAATTGTTTTGTTTACTGAAGCCATATTAGCGTTGCCGTTTAATAGGTTAAGACAAAGGTTAATAACATCGTCTCCCACTGTATCCCAGTGTTGTCTAAAGAAGCTACTGGGTAGGCCATCCGAACCAGGAGCTTTCCTAGGGTCAATATCTTTAAAAGCATGAATAATTTCCTCTCTAGTGAATGCCTTAAGAAGGTTTTCATTCATTGAAGAATTGATGGAAGGGTGAATTTTGTCGAGAATGGTGTGCGAGATTTGGGGTCTAGATGTAGCGAACAAGTTTTGGAAGTAATCAGAAGCGATATTCATAATTTCCGATTCAGAAGTGCGCCAATTGGAGTTAGCATCATAAAGGCCCTTGATTGAATTTTTCTTGTTCCTATTGGAAGCTCGAGCATGGAAGAATTTGGTGTTTTTGTCACCTTGGGATAGCCAAAGAGTTCGTGACCTTTGAGCCCAATAAACTTCTTGCTCTGCTAAAAGTTTATTTAATTCGGATCTATAACTTAAATAAACTTGTTCATTTGTGATTTTTAAAGGACGGCATAGTAATTTATTTATTTTTTTAGTGAGAAACTTAATTCGACCGGTTGATTTAAAACGTTGTTGATTTTGCCATTCTTCGAGATAAGTACCTACTGCTTCAATTTTATTTATGGCTGTACCGGGGGTATCGGCCCATGCTTTTTTAATTGTTTGGATGTTTTCTTTGTTATTAGCCCAGCAGCTTTCGAATCTGAAATTCTTTGGAGGTTGAATTTTAGGTGTAGTAGACGGAGTATCTAATTCGAGGAGAAGGAAACAGTGATCAGATTTAGCAACATATTCAGTCGTGATTCGATGAGAAGGGAAGAGATCTTGCCATGAGGAATTAGCGATAAAACGGTCTAGTCTTTCATGTATTAACGGAGTTAAGGGACCCACTTTTGTCCATGTAAACCAACCCGAAGTTGGCTTACAATCAAAGAGGTCGTTTCGTATTAAACAATTACGGAAATTTTTAATTTGGGAGCGAGCTCGACGTGGTCCTTCTTGTTTTTCCGAATCCGTTAAGATTTCATTAAAATCTCCCCCCGAGAAGCCAAGGGTAATCTTTAGTAGAAGGGTATAAAGAATCAATTAGTTCCCATGTTTTATATTTTTGGCTAGTTTCCGGAAAACCATGCATACCAGTGAAAAACATTGTGTAGTTATTCATAGTAATTTGGGTATGAATGTAACGCGACGAGTAGGAAATTAAGCTTATATTAATGTTGTTTGCAGCAAATAAGGAGATACCGGAACACCCTTCCGTAGGGGAAATAGAGATAATGTCTAACATACCTAATGAAAGACATAAGCGGTTACATTCCGCGTTATTTATTTTAGTTTCGCATAGGAAGATAATGTCGGGGTTGGTGCGTTGGATATAGGACCGGAGATGTTGTACCGTCGGAGCTTGTCCAAGGCCCTGACAGTTCCAGCATAGGATCCTCATTTTGCTCGGCGGGGCTGTGAATCAGCCGCCGCCGGAGAGTTTTTAGAGCTGCTCATCCCAGCTTTTGGGGTAGATCCTGACTGTTTGGATTTTTTCGGCGGGAGCGATACTTGAATTGGAGAACGGCGTTTCATGCCACGGTTTGCTTGGATTGGTGCAGGTGCAGGTGCAGGTACATAAACAGGTGCAGGGGCTGCATCATTCGGGTAAGTTTTAAGTAACCACTGATTGAAATCATTGAATATTGTATCAGTGGGTTTAGATGGCTTACTCGATTCAGAGTCAAACTTTTTAATCTGCTCGGCAGTAGGGCTGGGGACACCATCATCAGCCGTGGTATCCCAATCATCATCAGACCCATCTTCCGGAATGGGATAGATTGTGTTCAAGGGTTGGGCCACAAGAGGGGCTTTTTGTTTCAAATCAGTAGCGGGGGGATCTTTATCAACATTAGGGCCATCATCCATGGTTGTGTCAACATTCTGGGCTTCATCATTAGCTTGTTCCGTGAATGAGGCGGCATCGCCGTCAGTTTGAGAGCCTTGAGATTGGAGATTGAATGTAATTAGAAATTGATAAATATTTATATAATGGATGAGGTGGGAGGAAGTTGAATTACCCAAATTGTTCTGTTCGTTGGTTGGAGCTACAGGATTGGCCGAGGCTGCTGGGATATTCATTGGTGCTATTACGGGAAAAACAAAGAGTAAATATTTTGATAGAAAATATGTAATGTAAAAACAAGTAAAGAAAGATGTAATTTTGAAAGTTAATATGAAAGTACCATTCACTGGAGGGTTGTTTGGATTCATTGGATTCAGATTCGGTTCCACATTGCGGATACGCCCACGAAGTCCAACTGGGCGACGTCTAGGAGGAAGGTAACGGAGCCATTCTCCGTATTGTAAATTGTAGGGATCGAGAGAGGATCGGATAGGGCAATTCTCATAGGTGTGACTGATTATACCACAACCAGGACAGAGGGTTGGGAGTCTTTCATACTGAATACGACACATGATTTTGTTTTCGCCCGATCCAATAAAGACAAATCGGGTTACAGGCTTTGTGATGTTAAGCATAATTTCAACTCGGAGGAAGTCCTTCATATTCCCCTCAACTTCACGGGTATCCGTCCGAAAGACGTTGCCAACCATTGATCCTAACGCATGTCCCACCAAATGGGATCGATCAACATCATCATAAAGAGAAGCAGGGAGGGAGAATATTCGGATCCAAATCCGCATTGTACTGAAGTCGTAGTCACTTAAAGCTTTGGCTGGATCATATTCCGTAACTGCTAGCCACTCATCCTTGTACAGCCAAGGACCTTTGTTGAGGATCTCATAGCAATTCTTAATTTCCTTAAATTTGATTTTGAGGAAATTATCCTGAATGACTGATATGGATACAACACTATTGGGTTTCCAGATTCCTTCAAACGCGTTGATGACAGCATATATGTCTAACACTTTAGACGATATGAATCGCCCGACAACGATAAGCTTGGGGTCTTCCTTGATAATATCCCAACCAAAGTCGGGAGTGTAGAGTAGTTCTGCTTCTTCGTTGGTGAGGTTGATAGAGTTGAGTTTTGGGATTGATGAGGAGGAAGCCATCTCGAAGTTTGGTAAGATTGGGATAGTAGGAAGGTAAGGTCTGTTTTGTTGAATGAGGTTAAAGTGATGGGCATATATAACGAAAAGCAATGAAGGATGGGATATAAGGGAAGTAACTTTAAGAGATTTTTTAAAAGTAATTGAGTAATGAAGGGAAGAGAATCTTTTAGTTTCCAGGAGGAAACTTTTAAAGTAAATTGCAGTAATTGGTTTGTTTGATTTATTAGGGGGAAAAAAATTATAGTAGTTATTTAAAAATGGTATAAATTGGGCGTAAATATAGGAATTTTCCCTTATATAATAATATGGAAGAATTATAGTATTGAGAAATAAGTATAAGGAGTTATTAAAGATTGGAAAGCTATAAATTAGGGATTGATATATGACAGCTGGAACTTCTTTGATATTAAAATTAGTTGAGTGGAAATACAATTGATAGTTATAGAAAATATATTTACGAAAGATTAAAAACGGAAAATAGTATATAGTTCTGGAAAGGAATGAAAAAGTTAATAGTAAAGATGTGACGGGAAGAAAGGCAGAGATTATGGAAAAAACTTTTTGAATAGAATTAAATTGTGATAAATAGAATTTATGTAAATAGACGAATTTAATGTAGTAATAAATCAAATACCAGGATAAAAGCAGAATAATAGCATTATTAATAGTAATAATTAAAACCGTTTTAAGAAGAGATATTTGAAAGTTGGAGTTAATTATAGGAATTAGGAAAATATGATTGAGTGAAAGAGGTTTGATTTTTAGTTTTGGTGAAAACTCGGAGATAAAAATTTTTGAATTTGGGATTGTAGAGGTGGAAGAAAAGATGTCCCTAGGTAGTAGGGTAGATATAGAATCCCATGATAGGGCTGGATAAAGGTCACCTAGAAAGGTGTAGTATAGCAAGCAATATAAGATATCGGTAGAACATAAGTTGGGACGCATTAAATAACATACATGGGTTTTGTAAGCATAGAGAGAATTATATAAAACATAGAAGTAACCTAAAAGCATACATCTAATAACAGAGAGCGGATTTAGAGATATACATCTATAAACAAATATTAACCCTAAAGACATACATCTAATAGAAGAAGATAACCAGAAAAAAGCCATAGAAGGATAGAGAGCAAGAGGAAAGCAGGATAACAAAATTACAAACCGGGGGAGAGAGAGAGGCGGGGCATAGAAAATAATTACAGGCCAAATGAGCAAAAAAATAATATGGGGGAAATGAAATAAGCAAAAAATAAAAGCATAATTACATAAACATTGAATGGGCCACCAAGGGTTGCAATGGTCTCTTCGAAGCTGCATAGTATAGGTAGAATTAGTATACATGTGGCTCAATAAGAACAGAGTATACATAAAAGCAACAATGACAATAGAAAAATATAAAGGAAAGGAGGGATTAAGAGTGATTAGATGCAATAAGATAATTTTGATGGCAATATGGTAGACATAGAAAGTACTGATAAGCTTAAAATTTAGTATCAGCAAGATAATTTGACACTCAGTAAATATATGCATAAAAGCGTAAAGAAGATTATGAAGAAACAATATAAAAAAACCCATGGAGCTATTCTTAGATTGCAAATTTACAGCTTGCTTCATAGTTAGAGATGAAAATAAATACAATTGAGTGAATGGATTAACTAGATAAGAATTAGTGTTTATACACACCAGAGAATAAAATAGAATGTATATGATATATAATAAAAATTGCATATAAGTATGGGAATAGTGTACATTAAAGATGGAGTAATTGCGGAAATTATAGGACTGTGTGACATTGTTGTTAACTGAAGATTTCCTTTCCCACCATTGATAAACATGTAAAGAGAAAACCAGGGGTGTGAAAAGAGAATATAATATAATGCAAAAATGGATGAAATTGGATGATCCCAGAGATTGGGCTTGTAGTTGAATCCCTGGAAGGGCTTGAAATCGAGATGATTTAACAAGACAATAGAAATATAACGAGATGATAAACAGAGAATATATCCTTGTTAAGACCAAGAAAGAATTTGGATACAAAATAAGATATGCACAGAAAGAGTATAATAGCAGATTTATATTTAAGCTCCAGCAGATTAGAAAAGGTGAAAGAAACCTTAACATGTATACATCATAAAATCTTAAAATGAAATACAGCAATTGAAATAAAAAGTTATTAATGGAAGAATAGAAACATACCAAGTTAAGAAAAAGAGATGGAGCGTATAGGGATATCTGCCAGATATTAGCAGTAGGAGCATTCCTTCTAAGGAGGAAGGTTAGGTATATCTGATACAAGAGAATAAGAAAAAAAGTTAACAGTAAGTTATGAAAATTAAAAGGAAAAACAAAGAAGGGGGATGGAAACCCTAGCCGTCGTTGGTACTCCGCTGAGAACCACCACCAAAGCAGATGGAGTAGCAACATCGGCCATGGCAGAGAAAGCATAACTGAAAAACATCGCGAAAGAAGGAGATCCACATGTTCCGAGATCGGTGAAGAAGAGATAGATCTAGTGGCAGAGGGTTGCAAAACCACCACAGACTCCGGTTTGAGTTTATACAAATCGTGGAGTGGGGGTAGAACGGCCGCCGCCATCCAACGTCGGGAGATTCTAACCCGCTCCATGAACAATCTGAAAAATAAACCAGAGATAAAAGAAAGATTAGATAGAAACGGAGAAGATATGCAATAAAAATAAAAGAAAAGAAAATAGATTTGGATGAGAAATAGGTTGGGGAAAGAACTGAAAACAGCCCAAAGTCCGGTTAAAAGACAACCCCTGGGTTGCCCAGATCTTGAAACCACCACTAAGGGATGAAAGGATCTGAAAAAAGAGGGACTTATCTGGAGCGCCCAAACCTCCAGATCCGATAGATGCCAGGAGTCCAAGAAACGCCGTAAAAACGGAATATTGAAGCACGCGGCAAAAGAAGATACACAGAACAGACCATAAACAACCGGTGAGAAAATGATAAGAATCAAAAATAGAGAAAAAAATGAAAACGATTTAGACTGATAAATCAGTATATTGTACGAAACAATATACTACTTGAAAAAGTAAAAAAAGAGAAGAAATGATATAATAAAACAGAGGATAAATTGAAAACAATATAGAGTAATACAAACCGTTTCGGTGGAAAGATGGAAGAGTGGAAAGACTCTCAATCTTCTCGTCCCGAGATTCAAGGGGATAAGCATTGAAACGTTCTCGAATGACTTGCAAACGCGGCAGAGAGGAGGAAGCGCCGTGTGGGGGAGGGGAATTGGTGGAAAAACAAAAGAAATTTCCACCGGAAAAAAAGGGAAAAAAGGACTAAGTAAAAAGTACAAAAATTGAGTTTTTGCTAAATAATCGTGTTGAAAAGCTCGTTGCCAACTATATGAACTCGTAAAATTTGATTAAAACTAGTTTCATGGTCAATTTTGTAGAGGGTTCGGATGAAATGGTCTAAATGGGCCGTAAAATGGACTCGTTGGTAGAGGGTTCGGACGAAATGGTCTAAATGGGCCGTAAAATGGACTCGTTGGTAGAGGGTTCGGACGAAATGGTCTAAATGGGCCGTAAAATGGACTCGTTGGTAGAGGGTTCGGACGAAATGGTCTAAATGGGCCGTAAAATGGACTCGTTTGACTTTGAACTAAGTAAAAAAGTACATAAATTGAGTTTTTGAAAAATAATCGTGTTGAAAAGCTCGTTGCCAACTATATGAACTCCTAAAATTTGATTAAAACTAGTTTCGCGGTGATTTTTGTAGAGGTTTCAGACGAGCGGGTCTAAATGGGCCGTAAAATGAACCCGTTGGACTTTTAACTAAGTAAAAAGTACAAAAATTGAGTTTTTGCAATATAATCGTGTTGAAAAGCCCTTAGTCAACTATATGAACTCCTAAAATTTAATTAAAACTAGTTTTGCCATCCTTTTTGTAGATGTTTCGGACGAGCGGGTCTAAATGGGTCGTAAAATGGACCCGTTCGACTTTTAACGAAGTAAAAAGTCCAGAAATTGAGTGTTTGCAATATAATCATTTTGAAAAGCTCGTTGTCAACTATATCAACTACTAAAATTTAATTAAAACTGGTTTTGCGGTGATTTTTGTAGAGGTTTCAGACGAGCGGGTCTAGATGGGCTGTAAAATGAACCCGTTCGACTTATAACTAAGTAAAAAGTACAAAAATTAATTTTTAGCAATATAATTGTGTTGAAAAGCTCTTAGTCAACTATATGAACTACTAAAGTTTGATTAAAACTAGTTTTGCGGTTATTTTTCTAGAGGTTTCGGACGAGCGGATCTAAATGGGCCGTAAAATGGATCTGTTGGACTTTTAAATGAGTAAAAAGTACAAAAAATGAGTTTTTGTAATATAAATTGGTCGTAAAATGGACCCTTTGAAATTGAGTTTTTGCAATATAGTAATGTTGAAAAGGTCGTGAACAACTACATGAACTCCTAAAATTTGATTAAAACTAGTTTCATAGTGATTTTTGTAGAGGTTTCAGACGAGCGGGTCTAAATGGTCTGTAAAATGGACCAGTTTGACTTATAACTGAGTAAAAAGTACAGAAATTGTGTTGTTGCAATATAATCGTGTTGAAAAGCTCGTTGTCAACTATATGAACTCCTAAAATTTGATTAAAACTAGTTTCGCGGTGATTTTTGTAGAGGTTTCAGACGAGCAGGTCTAAATGGGTTGTGAAATGAACTTGTTCGACTTTTAACTAAGTAAAAAGTACAAAAATTGAGTTTTTGGAACATAATTTTGTTGAAAAGCTCTTAGTCAACTATACGAACTCCTAAAATTTAATTAAAACTAGTTTTGTCGTATTTTTTGTAGAGGTTTCGGACGAGCGGGTCTAAATGGGTCGTAAAATGGACCCGTTGGACTTTTAACTAAGTAAAAAGTACAGAAATTGAGTTTTTGCAATATAGTCGTTTTGAAAAGCTCGTAGTCAATTATATGAACTCATAGAATTTAATTAAAACTAGTTTTGCAATCCTTTTTGTAAAGGTTTCGGACAAGCATGTCTAAATAGGCCGTAAAAAGAACCCATTGGACTTTTAACTGAGTAAAAAGTACAGAAATTGAGTTTTAGAAATATAATCGGATTGAAAAGCTTGTAGTCAACGATAAGAATTCCTAAAATTTGATTAAAACTAGTTTTGCCGTCATTTTTGTAGAGTTTTCGTAGGAGCGGGTCAAAATGGGGCATAAAATGGACCGGTTGGACTTTTAACTGACTAAAAGGTACATAAATTGAGTTTTTGAAATATAATCATGTTGAAATGCTCGTGAGCAACTATATGAACTCCTAAATTTTGATTAAAACTAGTTTTGCGGTCATTTTTGTAGAGGTTTCGGACTAGCGGGTCTAAATGGGTAGTCAAATGGACCCGTTGGACTTTTAACTAGTAAAAAGTACATAAATTGAGTTTTTGAAATATAATCGTGTTGAAATGCTCGTGAGCAACTATATGAACTCCTAAATTTTGATTAAAACTAGTTTTGCCGTCATTTTTGTAGAGGTTTCGTAGGAGCGGGTCTAAATGGGTCGTAAAATGGACCCGTTAGACTTTTGACTGAGTAAAAAGTATAGAAATTGAGTTTTTGCAATATAATCGTGTTGAAAATCTCGTGAACAACTATATGAACACCTAAAATTTGATTAAAACTAGTTTCACGGTGATTTTTGTAGAGGTTTCAGACGAGCGGGTCTAAATGGGCCGTAAAATGGACCAGTTGGACTTTAACTAAATAAAAAGTACAGAAATTGTGTTTTTTCAATATAATCGTGTTGAAAAGCTCGTGATCAACTATATGAACTCCTAAAATTTGATTAAAACTAGTTTTGTCGTCCTTTTGTAGAGGTTTCGGACGAACGAGTCTAAATGGTTCGTAAAATGTACTCGTTGGACTTTTAATTGAGTAAAAAGTACAAAATTGAGTTTTTGCAATATAACCGTGTTGAAAAGCTCGAAGTCAACTAAATGAACTCCTAAAAATTATTTAAAACTAGTTTTTGTCGTCCTTTTCTAGAGGTTTCAGACGAACGAGTCTAAATGATCTGTAAAATGGACTCGTTGGACTTTTAACAAAGTAAAAAATATAAAAATTGTGTTTTTGCAATATAACCGTGTTGCAAAGCTCGTCAAAAACTATATTAACTCCTAAAATTTTATTAAAACTAGTTTCACGGTCATTTTTGTAGAGGTTTTGGACGAAGGGGTCTAAATGGGCCGTAAAATCGACCTGTTAGACTTTTAACTAAGTAAAAAAATGAAGAAATTGAGTTTCTTTTTTCAATATAATCGTGTTCAAAAGCTAGTGAACAACTATTTGAACTCCTAAAATTTGATTAAAACTAGTTTCACGGTGATTTTTGTAGAGGTTTCAGACGAGCTGGTCTAAATGGGCTGTAAAATGGACTAGTTGGACTTTTAACTGAGTAAAAAGTATAGAAATTGAGTTTTTGCAATATAATCGTGTTGAAAAGCTTGTGAACATCTATATGAACTCTTAAAATTTGATTAAAACTAGTTTCACAGTGATTTTTGTAGAGGTTTCTGACGAGCGGGTCTAAATGGGCCGTAAAATGGACCACTTGGACTTTTAACTGAGTAAAAAGTATAGAAATTGTGTTTTTGCAATATAATCATGTTGAAAAGCTAGTGATCAACTATATGAACTCCTAAAATTTGATTAAAACTAGTTTTGTCGTCCTTTTGTAGAGGTTTCGGACGAACGAGTCTAAATGGTCCGTAAAATGGACCCGTTGGACTTTTAACTGAGTAAAAAGTACAACATTGAGTTTTGGCAATATAATCATGTTGAAAAGCTTGTTGTCAACTACATGAACTCCTAAAATTTTATTAAAACTAGTTTTGCGACCATTTTTGTAGAGGTTTCAGACGAACGGGTCTAAATGGGCCGTAAAATGGACCCGTTGTTCTTTTAACTAAGTAAAAAGTACAAAAAGTACATCAATTGAGTTTTGGCAATAAAATCGTGTTGAAAAGCTCGTAGTCAACTATATGAACTCCTAAAGTTTGATTAAAACTAGTTTTACGGTCATTTTTGTAGAGGTTTCGTACTAGCGGATCCAAATGGGCCGTAAAATGGACCCGTTGGACTTTTAACTGAGTAAAAAGTACAAAAATTGAGTTTTTGTAATATAATCGTGTTGAGAAGCTCTTGAACAACTATATGAACTCCTAAATTTAATTAAAACCAGTTTTGTAGTCCTTTTGTAGAGGCTTCGGACGAACGAGTCTAAATGGTCCGTAAAAGGGACCCCTTGGACTTTTAACTTAGTAAAAAGTACAGAAATTGTGTTTTTGCAATATATTCGTGTTGAAAACCTCGTGATCAACTATATAAACTCCTAAAATTTGATTAAAACTAGTTTTGTCGTCCTTTTGTAGAGGCTTCATACGAACGAGTCTAAATGGTCCGTAAAAGGGACCCGTTGGACTTTTAACTTAGTAAAAAGTACAGAAATTGTGTTTTTGCAATATATTCGTGTTGAAAACCTCATGATCAACTATATGAACTCCTAAAATTTGATTAAAACTAGTTTTGTCGTCTTTTTGTAGAGGTTTCGGACGAACGAGTTGACTTTATGAACTAATAAAATTTAACTAAAACTAGTTTTGCAATCCTTTTTGTAAAGGTTTCAGACGAGCAGGTCTAAATGGGCCGTAAAAAGAACTCATTGGACTTTTAACTGAGTAAAAATTATAGAAATTGAGTTTTTGCAATATAATTGGGTTGAAAAGCTTTTAGTCAACTATATGAATTTCTAAAATTTGATTGAAACTAGTTTTGTCGTCCTTTTTGTAGAGGTTTCGGACGAGCGGGTCTAAATGGGTCGTAAAATGGACACGTTTGACTTTTAACTAAGTAAAAAGTACAGAAATTGAGTTTTGGCAATATAATTGTGTTGAAAAGATCGTGAAAAACTATATGAACTCCTAAAATTTGATTAAAACTAGTTTCACGGTGATTTTTGTAGAGCTTTCAGACAAGCGGATCTAAATGGGTCGTAAAATGGACAGAAATTGTGTTTTTGCAATATATTCGTGTTGAAAACCTCGTGATCAACTATATGAACTCCTAAAATTTAATTAAAATCAGTTTTGTCGTCCTTTTGTAGAGGTTTCGGACGAACGAGTCTAAATGGTCCGTAAAAGGGACCCGTTGGACTTTTAACTTAGTAAAAAGTGCAGAAATTGTGTTTTTGCAATATATTCGTGTTGAAAACCTCGTGATCAACTATATGGACTCCTAAAATTTGATTAAAACTAGTTTTGTCGTCTTTTTGTAGAGGTTTCAGACGAACGAGTCTAAATGGTCCGTAAAATGGACCCGTTGGACTTTTAACTAAGTAAAAAGTAAAAAAATTGAGTTTTGGCAATATAATCATGTGTAAAAGCTCGTTGTCAACTATATGAACTCCTAAAATTTAATTAAAACTAGTTTCGCGGTGATTTTTGTAGAGGTTTCAGACGAGCGAGTCTAAATGGTCCGTAAAATGAACTCGTTCGACTTTTAACTAAGTAAGTAGTACAAAAATTGAGTTTTTGCAATATAATCATGTTGAAAAACTCTTAGTCAACTATATGAACTCCTAAAGTTTGATTAAAACTAGTTTTGCGGTAATTTTTATAGAGGTTTCGGACGAGCGGATCTAAATGGGCCGTAAAATGGATCCGTTGGACTATTAACTGAGTAAAAAGTACAAAAATTGAGTTTTTGTAATGTAAATGTGTTGAAAAGATCATGAACAACTATATGAACTCCTAAAATTTGAATAAACTAGCTTCACGGTCGTTTTTGTAGAGGTTTCGGCCGAACGGATCTAAATTGGTCGTAAAATGGACCCGTTGGACTTTAAACTTAGTAACAAGTATAGAAATCGAGTTTTGCAATTTAATCATGTTGAAAAGCTCGTGAACAACTATATGAACTTCTATCATTTGATTAAAACTAGTTTCTCGGTGATTTTTGTCGAGGTTTTAGACGAGCGGGTCTAAATGGGACGTAAAATGGACCAGTTGGACTTTTAACTGAGTAAAAAGTACATAAATTATGTTTTTGCAATATAATCGTGTTGAAAAGCTTGTTGTCAACTATATAAACTCCTAAAACTTGATTAAAACTAGTTTCGCGGTGATTTTTGTAGAGGTTCCAGACGAGCGGGTCTAAATGGGCCATAAAATGAACCCGTTGGACTTTTAACTAAGTAAAAAGTATAGAAATTGAGTTTTTGCAATATAATCGTGTTGAAAATCTCGTAGTCAACTATATGAACTAATAAATTTTAGTTAAAACTAGTTTTGATATCCTTTTTGTAGAGGTTTCGGATGATCAAGTCTAAATAGGTCGTAAAAAGAACCCATTGGACTTTTAATTGAGTAAAAAATACAGAAATTGAGTTTGTGCAATATAATCAGGTTGAAAAGCTTGTAGTCTAATATAAGAATTCCTAAATTTGATTAAAACTAGCTTCGCGGTGATTTTTGTAGAGGTTTCGTAGGAGCGGGTCTAAATGGGTCGTAAAATGGACCCGTTGGACTTTTAATTGAGTAAAAAGTATAGAAATTGAGTTTTTGCAATATAATCGTGTTGAAAAGCTCGTTGCCAACTATATGAATTCCTAAAATTTTATGACAACTAGTTTCGCGGTGATTTTTGTAGAGGTTTTAGACGAGCGGGTCTAAATGAGCCGTAAAATGAACCCGTTCGACTTTTAACTAAGTAAAAAGCACAAAAATTTTCGTTTTTGCAATGTAATCGTGTTGAAAAGCTCTTAGTCGACTTTATGAACTACTAAAATTTAATTAAAACTAGTTTTGCAATCCTTTTTGTAAAGGTTTCAGACGAGCATGTCTAAATGGGCCGTAAAAAGAACCCATTGGACTTTTAACTGAGTAAAAAGTATAGAAATTGAGTTTTTGCAATATAATTGGGTTGAAAAGCTTTTAGTCAACTATATGAATTTGTAAAATTTGATTAAAACTAGTTTTGTCGTCCTTTTTGTAGAGGTTTCGGACGAGCGGGTCTAAATGGGTCGTAAAATGGACACGTTGAACTTTTAACTAAGTAAAAAGTACATAAATTGAGTTTTTGCAATATAATCGTGTTGAAAAGCTCGTGAAAAACTATATGAACTCCTAAAATTTGATTAAAACTAGTTTCACGGTGATTTTTGTAGAGCTTTCAGACAAGCGGATCTAAATGGGTCGTAAAATGGACCAGTTGGACTTTTAAGTGAGTAAAAAGTACAAAAATTGTGTTTTTCCAGTATAATCGTGTTGAAAAGCTCGCGATCAACTATATGAACTCCTAAAATTTGATTTAAACTAGTTTTGCGGTCTCTTTTGTAGAGGTTTCGGACGAGCGGGTCTAAATGGGCCGTATAATGGACCCGTTGGACTTTTAACTAAGTAAAAAGTACAAATATTGAGTTTTTGCAAAATAATCGTGTTGAAAAGGTCATTGCCAACTATATGAACTCCTAAAATTTGATTAAAACAAGTTTCACGGTTATTTTTGTAGAGGTTTCAGACAAAAACGTCTAAATGGGCCGTCAATTTGACTCGTTAGACTTTTAACTGAATAAAAAATACAAAAATTGAGTTTTTGCAAAATAATCGTGTTGAAAAGCTCGTTGCCAACTATATGAACTCCTAAAATTTGATTAAAACTAGTTTCGCGGTGATTTTTGTAGAGATTTCAGACGAGTGGCTTTAAATGGGCCGTAAAATGAACCCGTTCGACTTTTAACTAAGTAAAAAGTACAGAAATTGAGTTTTTGCAATATAATCGTGTTGAAAATCTCTTAGTCAACTATACGAACTCCTAAAATTTAATAAAAACTAGTTTTGTCGTCCTTTTTGTAGAGGTTTCGGACGAGCTGGTCTAAATGGGTCGTAAAATGGACCCTTTAGACTTTTAACTAAGTAAAAAGTATAGAAATTGAGTTTTTGCAATATAATCGTGTTGAAACGCTCGTAGTCAACTATATGTACTCATAAATTTTAATTAAAACTAGTTTTGCAATCCTTTTGTATAGGTTTCGGACGAGCAGGTCTAAATGGGCCGTAAAAAGAACCCATTGGACTTTTAACTGAGTAAAAACTACAAAAATTGAGTTTTTGCAATATAATCGGGTTGAAAAGCTTGTAGTCAACTATAAGAATTCCTAAATTTTGATTAAAACTAGTTTTTCCGTCATTTTTGTAGAGGTTTCGTAGGAGCGGGTCTAAATGGGTCGTAAAATAGACCCGTTAAAATTTTAAGTAAGTAAAAAGTACAAAAATTATGTTTTTTCAATATAATCGTGTTGAAAAGCTCGTGATCAACTATATGAACTCCTAAAATTTGATTAAAACTAGTTTTGTCGTCCTTTTGTAGAGGTTTCGGACGAACGAGTCTAAATGGTTCGTAAAATTTACTCGTTGGACTTTTAATTGAGTAAAAAGTACAAAATTGAGTTTTTGCAATATAACCGTGTTGAAAAGCTCGAAGTCAACTAAATGAACTCCTAAAAGTTAATTAAAACTAGTTTTTGTCGTCCTTTTCTAGAGGTTTCAGACGAACGAGTCTAAATGATCCGTAAAATGGACTCGTTGGACTTTTAACTAAGTAAAAAATATAAAAATTGTGTTTTTGCAATATAATTGTGTTGCAAAGCTCGTCAACAACTATATTAACTCCTGAAATTTTATTAAAACTAGTTTCACGGTCATTTTTGTAGAGGTTTTGGACGAAGGGGTCTAAATGGGCCGTAAAATTGACCCGTTAGACTTTTAACTAAGTAAAAAGTGCAGAAATTGAGTTTTTTTCAATATAATCGTGTTCAAAAGCTAGTGAACAACTATTTGAACTCCTAAAATTTGATTAAAACTAGTTTCACATTGATTTTTGTAGAGGTTTCAGACGAGCTGGTCTAAATGGGCCGTAAAATGGACTAGTTGGACTTTTAACTGAGTAAAAAGTACAGAAATTGTGTTTTTGCAATATAATCGTGTTGAAAAGCTTGTGATCAACTATATGAACTCTTAAAATTTGATTAAAACTAGTTTTGTCGTCCTTTTGTAGAGGTTTCGGACGAACGAGTCTAAATGGTCCGTAAAATGGACCCGTTGGACTTTTAACTGAGTAAAAAGTACAACAATTGAGTTTTGGCAATATAATCAAGTTTAAAAGCTCGTTGTCAACTACATGAACTCCTAAAATTTTATTAAAACTAGTTTTGCGACCATTTTTGTAGAGGTTTCAGACGAACGGGTCTAAATGGGCCGTAAAATGGACCCGTTGTTCTTTTAACTAAGTAAAAAGTACAAAAAGTACAACAATTGAGTTTTGGCAATAAAATTGGGTTGAAATGCTCGTAGTCAACTATATGAACTCCTAAAGTTTGATTAAAACTAGTTTTACGGTCATTTTGTAGAGGTTTCGTACTAGCGGATCCAAATGGGCCGTAAAGTGGACCCGTTGGACTTTTAACTGAGTAAAAAGTAAAAAAAATGAGTTTTTGTAATATAATCGTGTTGAGAAGCTCTTGAACAACTATATGAACTCCTAAAATTTTATTAAAACCAATTTTGTCGTCCTTTTGTAGAGGTTTCGGACGAACGAATCTAAATGGTCCGTAAAATGGACCCGTTGGACTTTTAACTTAGTAAAAAGTACATAAATTGTGTTTTTGTAATATATTCGTGTTGAAAACCTCGTGATCAACTATATGAACTCCTAAAATTTGATTAAAACTAGTTTTGTCGTCTTTTTGTAGAGGTTTCGGACGAACGAGTCTAAATGGTCCGTAAAATGGACCTGTTGGACTTTTAACTGAGTAAAAAGTACGGAAATTGAGTTTTGGCAATATAATCATGTTGAAAAGCTCGTTGTCAACTATATGAACTCCTAAAATTTAATTAAAACTAGTTTCGCGGTGATTTTTGTAGAGGTTTCAGACGAGCGAGTCTAAATGGGCCGTAAAATGAACCCGTTCGACTTTTAACTAAGTAAATAGTACAAAAATTGAGTTTTTGCAATATAATCGTGTTGAAAAACTCTTAGTCAACTATATGAACTCCTAAAGTTTGATTAAAACTAGTTTTGCTGTCATTTTTCTAGAGGTTTCGGACTAGCGGATCTAAATGGGCCGTAAAATGGATCCGTTCGACTATTAACTAAGTAAAAAGTACAAATTGAGTTTTTGCAATATAATCGTGTTGAAAAGCTCGTGAAAAACTATATGAACTCCTAAAATTTGATTAAAACTAGTTTCACGGTGATTTTTGTAGAGCTTTCAGACAAGCGGGTCTAAATGGGTCGTAAAATGGACCAGTTGGACTTTTAAGTGAGTAAAAAGTGCAGAAATTGTGTTTTTCCAATATAATCGTGTTAAAAAGCTCACGATCAACTATATGAACTCCTAAAATTTGATTTAAACTAGTTTTGCGGTCTCTTTTGTAGAGGTTTCGGACGAGCGGGTCTAAATGGGCCATATAATGGACCCGTTGGACTTTTAACTAAGTAAAAAGTACAAAAATTGAGTTTTTGCAAAATAATCGTGTTGAAAAGCTCGTTGCCAACTGTATGAACTCCTAAAATTTGATTAAAACAAGATTCACGGTCATTTTTGTAGAGGTTTCAGACAAAAAGGTCTAAATTGGCCGTCAATTTGACTCGTTGGACTTTTAACTGAGTAAAAAATACAAAAATTGAGTTTTTGCAAAATAATCGTGTTGAACAGCTCGTTGCCAACGATATGAACTCCTAAAATTTGATTAAAACTAGTTTCACGGTGATTTTTGTAGAGGTTTCAGACGAGCGGGTTTAAATGGGCCGTAAAATGAACCCGTTCGACTTTTAACTAAGTAAAAAGTACAAAAATTGAGTTTTTGCAATATAATCGTGTTCAAAATCTCTTAGTCAACTATACGAACTCCTAAAATTTAATTAAAACTATTTTTGTCATCCTTTTTGTAGAGGTTTCGGATGAACGGGTCTAAATGGGTCGTAAAATGGACCCTTTAGACTTTTAACTAAGTAAAAAGTACATAAATTTAGTTTTTGCAATATAATCATGTTGAAAAGCTCGTAGTCAACTATATGAACTCATAAATTTTAATTAAAACTAGTTTTCCAATCCTTTTGTATAGGTTTCGGACGAGCAGGTCTAAATGGGCCGTAAAAAGAACCCATTGGACTTTTAACTGAGTAAAAAGTACAAAAATTTAGTTTTTGGAATATAATCGGGTTGAAAAGCTAGTTGTCAACTGCATGAACTCCTAAAATTTTATTAAAACTAGTTTTGCGAATATTTTTGTAGAGGTTTCAGACGAACGGGTCTAAATGGGCCTTAAAATGGACCCGTTGTTCTTTTAACTAAGTAAAAAGTACAAAAAGTACATCAATTGAGTTTTGGCAATAAAATCGTGTTGAAAAGCTCGTAGTCAACTATATGAACTCCTAAAGTTTGATTAAAACTAGTTTTACGGTCATTTTTGTAGAGGTTTCGTACTAGCGGATCCAAATGGGCCGTAAAATGGACCCGTTGGACTTTTAACTGAGTAAAAAGTACAAAAATTGAGTTTTTGTAATATAATCGTGTTGAGAAGCTCTTGAACAACTATATGAACTCCTAAATTTAATTAAAACCAGTTTTGTAGTCCTTTTGTAGAGGTTTCGGACGAACGAGTCTAAATGGTCCGTAAAAGGGACCCCTTGGACTTTTAACTTAGTAAAAAGTACAGAAATTGTGTTTTTGCAATATATTCGTGTTGAAAACCTCGTGATCAACTATATAAACTCCTAAAATTTGATTAAAACTAGTTTTGTCGTCCTTTTGTAGAGGCTTCGGACGAACGAGTCTAAATGGTCCGTAAAAGGGACCCGTTGGACTTTTAACTTAGTAAAAAGTACAGAAATTGTGTTTTTGCAATATATTCGTGTTGAAAACCTCATGATCAACTATATGAACTCCTAAAATTTGATTAAAACTAGTTTTGTCGTCTTTTTGTAGAGGTTTCGGACGAACGAGTTGACTTTATGAACTAATAAAATTTAACTAAAACTAGTTTTGCAATCCTTTTTGTAAAGGTTTCAGACGAGCAGGTCTAAATGGGCCGTAAAAAGAACCCATTGGACTTTTAACTGAGTAAAAAGTATAGAAATTGAGTTTTTGCAATATAATTGGGTTGAAAAGCTTTTAGTCAACTATATGAATTTCTAAAATTTGATTGAAACTAGTTTTGTCGTCCTTTTTGTAGAGGTTTCGAACGAGCGGGTCTAAATGGGTCGTAAAATGGACACGTTGGACTTTTAACTAAGTAAAAAGTACAGAAATTGAGTTTTGGCAATATAATTGTGTTGAAAAGATCGTGAAAAACTATATGAACTCCTAAAATTTGATTAAAACTAGTTTCACGGTGATTTTTGTAGAGCTTTCAGACAAGCGGATCTAAATGGGTCGTAAAATGGACCAGTTGGACTTTTAAGTGAGTAAAAAGTACAGAATTTGTGTTTTTCCAATATAATCGTGTTGAAAAGCTCGCGATCAACTATATGAACTCCTAAAATTTGATTTAAACTAGTTTTGCGGTCTCTTTTGTAGAGGTTTCGGACGAGCGGGTCTAAATGGGCCGTATAATGGACCCGTTGGACTTTTAACTAAGTAAAAAGTACAAAAATTGAGTTTTTGCAAAATAATCGTGTTGAAAAGCTCGTTGCCAACTATATGAACACCTAAAATTTGGTTAAAACAAGTTTCACGGTTATTTTTGTAGAGGTTTCAGACAAAAAGGTCTAAATGGGCCGTCAATTTGACTCGTTGGACTTTTAACTGAGTAAAAAATACAAAAATTGAGTTTTTGCAAAATAATCGTGTTGAAAAGCTCGTTGCCAACTATATGAACTCCTAAAATTTGATTAAAACTAGTTTCGCGGTGATTTTTGTAGAGGTTTCAGACGAGCGGGTTTAAATGGGCCGTAAAATGAACCCGTTCGACTTTTAACTAAGTAAAAAGTACAAAAATTGAGTTTTTGCAATATAATCGTGTTCAAAATCACTTAGTCAACTATACGAACTCCTAAAATTTAATTAAAACTATTTTGTCGTCCTTTTTGTAGAGGTTTCGGACGAGCGGGTCTAAATGGGTCGTAAAATGGACCCTTTAGACTTTTAACTAAGTAAAAAGTACAGAAATTCAGTTTTTGCAATATAATCGTGTTGAAAAGCTCGTAGTCAACTATATGAACTCATAAATTTTAATTAAAACTAGTTTTGCAATCCTTTTGTATAGGTTTCGGACGAGCAGGTCTAAATGGGCCGTAAAAAGAACCCATTGGACTTTTCACTGAGTAAAAAGTACAAAAATTGAGTTTTTGCAATATAATCGGGTTGAAATGCTTGTTGTCAACTACATGAACTCCTAAAATTTTATTAAAACTAGTTTTGCGAACATTTTTGTAGAGGTTTCAGACGAACGGGTCTAAATGGGCCGTAAATTGGACCCGTTGTTCTTTTAACTAAGTAAAAAGTACAAAAAGTACATCAATTGAGTTTTGGCAATAGAATCTTGTTGAAAAGCTCGTAGTCAAATATATGAACTCCTAAAGTTTGATTAAAACTAGTTTTACGGTCATTTTTGTAGAGGTTTCGTACTAGCGGATCCAAATGGGCCGTAAAATGGACCCGTTGGACTTTTAACTGAGTAAAAAGTACAAAAATTGAGTTTTTGTAATATAATCGTGTTGAGAAGCTCTTGAACAACTATATGAACTCCTAAAATTTAATTAAAACCAGTTTTGTCGTCCTTTTGTAGAGGTTTCGGACGAACGAGTCTAAATGGTCCGTAAAAGGGACCCCTTGGACTTTTAACTTAGTAAAAAGTACAGAAATTGTGTTTTTGCAATATATTCGTGTTGAAAACCTCGTGATCAACTATATGAACTCCTAAAATTTGATTAAAACTAGTTTTGTCGTCCTTTTGTAGAGGTTTCGGACGAACGAGTCTAAATGGTCCGTAAAAGGGACCCGTTGGACTTTTAACTTAGTAAAAAGTACAGAAATTGTTTTTTTGCAATATATTCGTGTTGAAAACCTCGTGATCAACTATATGAACTCCTAAAATTTGATTAAAACTAGTTTTGTCGTCTTTTTGTAGAGGTTTCGGACGAACGAGTCGACTTTATGAACTAATAAAATTTAATTAAAACTAGTTTTGCAATCCTTTTTGTAAAGGTTTCAGACGAGCGGGTCTAAATATTGAGTTTTTGCAATATAATTGGGTTGAAAAGCTTTTTGTCAACTATATGAATTTCTAAAATTTGATTGAAACTAGTTTTGTCGTCCTTTTTGTAGAGGTTTCGGACGAGCGGGTCTATATAGGTCGTAAAATGGACACGTTGGACTTTTAACTGAGTAAAAAGTACATAAATTGAGTTTTTGCAATATAATCGTGTTGAAAAGCTCGTCAAAAACTATATGAACTCCTAAAATTTGATTAAAACTAGTTTCACGGTGATTTTTGTAGAGCTTTCAGACAAGCGGATCTAAATGGGTCGTAAAATGGACCAGTTGGACTTTTAAGTGAGTAAAAAGTACAGAAATTGTGCTTTTCCAATATAATCGTGTTGAAAAGCTCGCGATCAATTATATGAACTCCTAAAATTTGATTTAAACTAGTTTTGCGGTCTCTTTTGTAGAGGTTTCGGACGAGCGGGTCTAAATGAGCCGTATAATGGACCCGTTGGACTTTTAACTAAGTAAAAAGTACAAAAATTGAGTTTTTGCAAAATAATCGTGTTGAAAAGCTCGTTGCCAACTATATGAACACCTAAAATTTGGTTAAAACAAGTTTCACGGTTATTTTTGTAGAGGTTTCAGACAAAAAAGTCTAAATGGGCCGTCAATTTGACTCGTTGGACTTTTAACTGAGTAAAAAATACAAAAATTGAGTTTTTGCAAAATAATCTTGTTGAAAAGCTCGTTGCCAACTATATGAACTCCTAAAATTTGATTAAAACTAGTTTCACGGTGATTTTTGTAGAGATTTCAGACGAGTGGGTTTAAATAGGCCATAAAATGGACCAGTTGGACTTTTAACCGAGTAAAAAGTACAAAAATTGTGTTTTTGCAATATAATCGTGTTGAAAAGCCTGTGATCAACTATATGAACTCTTAAAATTTGATTAAAACTAGTTTTGTAGTCCCTTATGTAGAGGTTTCGGACGAGCGGATCTAAATGGGCCGTAAAATGGACTCGTTGGACTTTTAACTAAGTAAAAAGTACCAAAATGGAGTTTTTGCAAAATAATCGTGTTGGAAAGCTCGTTGCCAACTATATGCAGTCCTAAAAATTGATTAAAACTAGTTTTGCTGTGATTTTTGTAGAGATTGCAGACGAGCGGGTCTAAATGGGCTGTAAAATGAACACGTTCGACTTTTAACTAAGTAAAAAGTACAAAGTTTGAGTTTTTGCAATATAATCGTGTTGAAAAGCTCGTGAACAACTATCTGAACACCTAAAATTTGATTAAATGGGTCGTAAAATGTACCCGTTAGAATTTTAACTAAGTAAAAAGTATAGAAATTGAGTTTTTGCAATATAATCGTGTTGAAAAGCTCGTGAACAACTATCTGAACACCTAAAATTTGATTAAAACTAGTTTCACGGTGATTTTTGTAGAGGTTTCAGACTAGCGGGTCTAAATGGGCCGTAAAATGGACCAGTTGGACTTTTAACCGAGTAAAAAGTACAAAATTTGTGTTTTGGCAATATAATCGTGTTGAACAGCTTGTGATCAACTATATGAACTCTTAAAATTTGATTAAAACTAGTTTTGTAGTCCCTTTTGTAGAGGTTTCGGACGAACGGGTCTAAATGGGCCGTAAAATGGACTCGTTGGACTTTTAACTAAGTAAAAAGTACCAAAATGGAGTTTTGGCAAAATAATCGTGTTGAAAAGCTCGTTGCCAACTATATGAAGTCCTAAAAATTGATTAAAACTAGTTTTGCATTGATTTTTGTAGAGATTGCAGACGAGCGGGTCTAAATGGGCCGTAAAATGAACCCGTTCGACCTTTAACTAAGTAAAAAGTACAAAATTTGAGTTTTTGCAATATAATCATGTTGAAAAGCTCTTAGTCAACTATATGAACTCTTAAAATTTAATTAAAAGTACAGAAATTGTGTTTTTGCAATATAATCGTGTTGAAAAGGTCATGATCAACTATATGAACTCCTAAAATTTGATTAAAACTAGTTTTGAGGTCCCTTTTGTAGAGGTTTCGGACGAGCGGGTCTAAATGGCTCATAAAATGGACCCGTTGGACTTTTAACTAAGTAAAAAGTAAAAAAATTGAGTTTTTGCAAAATAATCGTGTTGAAAACCTCGTTGCCAACTATAGGAACTCCTAAAATTTGATTAAAACTAGCTTCACAATCATTTTTGTAAAGGTTTTGGAGGAACATGTCTAAATGAGCCGTAAAATGGACTCGTTGGACTTTTAACTATGTAAAAGTACAAAAATTGAGGTTTTGCAATATAATCATGTTGAAAAGCTCATTGCCAACTATATGAACTCCTAAAATTTGATTAAAACTAGTTTCGCGGTGATTTTTGTATAGGTTTCCGACGATCGGGTCTAAATGGGCCGTAAAATGAACCCGTTGGACTTTTAACTAAGTAAAAAGTACAAAAACTGAGTTTTTGCAATATAATCGTGTTGAGAAGCTCTTAGTCAACTATATGAACTCATAAAATTTAATTAAAACTAGTTTCACAATCATTTTTGTAGAAGTTTCGGACGAACGGGTCTAAATGGGCCGTAAAATGGACCCGTTGGACTTTTAACTGAGTAAAAAGTATAGAAATTGAGTTTTTGAAATATAATCGTGTTGAAAAGCTCATGAACAACTATATGAACTTATAATTTTTGATTAAAACTAGTTTTCACGGTGATTTTTGTAGAGGTTTCGGACGAACAGGTCTAAATGGGCCGTAAAATGGATCCGTTCGACTTCTAACTAAGTAAAAAGTATGAATATTGAGTTTTTGCAATATAATCATGTTGAAAACCTCTTAGTGAACTATATGAACTCCTAAAATTTAATTAAAACTAGTTTTGCCGTCCCTTTTGTAGAGGTTTCGGACGAGCGAGTCTAAATGGGTCGTAAAATGGACCCGTTGGACTTTTAACTAAGTAAAAAGTACAGAAATTGAGTTTTTGCAATATAATCGTGTTGAAAAGCTTGTAGTCAACTATATGAACTCATAAAATTTAATTAAAACTAGTTTTGCAATCCTTTTTGTAGAGGTTTCGGACGAGCATGTCTAAATGGGCCGTAAAAAGAACCTATTGTACTTTTAATTGAGTAAAAAGTACAGAAATTGAGTTTTAGCAATATAATCGGGTTGAAAAGCTTGTAGTCAACTATATGAATTTCTAAAATTTGATTAAAACTAGTTTTGTCGTCCTTTTTGTAGAGGTTACGGACGAGCGGGTCTAAATGGGTCGTAAAATGGACCCGTTGGACTTTTAACTGAGTAAAAAGTATAGAAATTGAGTTTTCGCAATATAACTGTGTTGAAAAGCTCGTGAACAACTATATGAACTCCTAAAATTTGATTAAAACTAGTTTCACGGTGATTTTTTTAGAGGTTTTAGACGAGCGGGTTTAAATGGACCAGTTGGACTTTTAACTGAGTAAAAAGTACATAAATTGTGTTGTTGCAATATAATCGTGTTCAAAAGCTCGTTATCAACTATATGAACTCCTAAAATTTGATTAAAACTAGTTTCACGGTGATTTTTGTAGAGGTTTTAGACGAGCGGGTCTAAATGGGCCGTATAATGGACCCGTTGGACTTTTAACTAAGTAAAAAGTAAAAAAAAATTGAGTTTTTTTCAAAATAATCGTGTTGAAAAGCTCGTTGCAAACTATATGAACTCCTAAAATTTGATTAAAACTAGTTTCAGGGTCATTTTTGTAGAGGTTTCAGACGAACAGGTCTAAATAGGCCGTAAAATTGACTTGTTGGACTTTTAACTAAGTAAAAAATATAAAAAATGAGTTTTTTCAAAATAATCGTGTTGAAAAGCTCGTTACCAACTATATGAACTCCTAAAATTTGATTAAAACTAGTTTCGCGGTGATTTTTGTAGAGGTTTCAGACGAGCGGGTTTAAATGAGCCGTAAAATGAACCCATTGAACTTTTTTTTAAGAAAGTGGGCCTCATTATAAACCCCTTCTAACATCCCCAGGCACAAGGCCTGGAGAAACCTAAAAGGGGAAAAGAGTGCCCGTGGTTCATTCATATAAACCGAGGTGAGACCTCGCAGAGTACATCATTGCGTATACAATCGGGATAAATGGACCCAAAATACATAGAATTCATGGTCCTAAAATTGAGTTTTTGCAATATAATCTTGTTGAAAAGCTCTCAAGCAACTATATGAACTCCTAAAATTTAATTAAAACTAGTTTCACGGTCATTTTTGTAGAGGTTTCGGACAAACGGGTCTAAATGGGCCGTAAAATGGACCGGTTGGACTTTTAACTGAGTAAAAAGTATAGAAATTGAGTTTTTTCAATATAATCCTGTTGAAAAGCTCGTGAGCAACTATATGAACTCCTTAAATTTGATTAAAACTAGTTTCACAGAAATTTTTGTAGAGGTTTCGGACGAGCGGATCTAAATGGACTGTAAAATAGATCCGTTGGACTTTTAACTAAGTAAAAAGTACAAAAATTGAGTTTTTGCAATATAATCGTGTTGAAAAGATTGTCAACAACTATATTAATTCCAAAATTTTGATTAAAACTAGTTTCACGGTGATTTTTGTAGAGGTTTCGGACGAGCGTGTCTAAATGGGCCGTAAAATGGACCCGTTGGACTTTTAACTGTGTTAAAAGTACAGAAATTGAGTTTTTGCAATATAATCGTGTTTAAAAGCTCTTAGTCAACTATATGAACTCCTAAAATTTAATTAGAACTAGTTTAGCAATCCTTTTTGTAGAGGTTTCAAACGAGCGGGTCTAAATGGGTCGTAATATGAACTCGTTGGACTTTTAACTTTGTAAAAAGTACAAAAATTGAGTTTTTGAAATATAATCGTGTTGAAAAGCTCTTGGTCAACTACATGAACTCCTAAAATTTAATTAAAACTAGTTTCACGGTCATTTTTGTAGAGGTTTCGGACGAACGGGTCTAAATGGGTCGTAAAATGGACCCGTTGTACTTTTAACTGAGTAAAAGGTATAGAAATTGAGTTTTTGCAAAATAATCGTGTTGAAAAGCTCGTCAACAACTATACGAACTCCTAAAATTTGATTAAAACTAGTTTCACGGTGATTTTTGTAGAGGTTTCGGACGAGTGGATCTAAATGTGCGGTAAAATAGATCCGTTGGACATTTAACTAAGTAAAAAGAACAAAAATTGAGTTTTAGTAATATAATCATGTTGAAAATCTCGTCAACAACTATATGAACTCCTAAAATTTGATTAAAACCAGCTTCACGGTCATTTTTGTACAGGTTTCGGACAAACGGGTCTAAATGGGCCGTAAAATGGACTCGTTGGACTTTTAACTGTGTAAAAAGTATAGAAATTAAGTTTTTTCAATATAATCTGGTTGAAAAGCTCGTGAACAACTATATGAACTCCTAAAATTAGATTGAAACTAGTTTAACGATGATTTTTGTAGAGGTTTCGGACGAGCGGATCTAAATAGGTCGTAAAATGGACCCGTTGGACTTTTAACTAAGTAAAAAGTACATTAATTGAGTTTTTACAATATAATCGTGTTGAAAAGCTTGTAGTCAACTATATGAACTCCTAATATTTAATTAAAACTAGTTTTTTTGTCCTTTTGTAGAGGTTTCAGACGAACGAGTCTAAATGGTCCGTAAAATGAACCCGTTGGACTTTTAACTAAGTAAAAAGTACAAAAATTGAGTGTTTGCAATATAATCGTGTTGAAAAGCTCTTAGTCAACTATATGAACTCCTAAAATTTAATTAAAACTAGTTTCACAATCATTTTTGTAGAAGTTTCGGACGAACGGGTCTAAATGGGCCGTAAAATGGACCCGTTGGACTTTTAATTGAGTAAAACGTATAGAAATTGAGTTTTTCAATATAATCATGTTGAAAAGCTCTTAGTCAACTATATGAACTCCTAAAATTTAATTAAAACTAGTTTCGCCGTCATTTTTGTAGAGGTTTCGGACGAGCGGGTCTAAATGGGTCGTAAAATGGACCCGTTGGACTTTTAACTAAGTAAAAAGTACAAATATTGAGTTTTTGCAATATAATCGTGTTGAAAAGCTCTTAGTAAACAATATGAACTCCTAAAATTTAATTAAAACTAGTTTTGCCGTCCTTTTTGTAGAGGCTTCGGACGAGCGAGTCTAAATGGGTCGTAAAAGGGACTCGTTGGACTTTTAACTAAGTAAACAGTACATAGAATGTTTTTTTGCAATATAATCGTGTTGAAAAGCTCGTTGTCAACTATATGAACTCATAAAATTTAATTAAAACTAGTTTTGCAATCCTTTTTGTAGAGGTTTCAGACGAGCAGGTCTAAATCGGGATAAATGGACCCAAAATACATAGAAGTCATGGTCCTAAAATTGAGTTTTTGCAATATAATCTTGTTGAAAAGCTCTCAAGGAACTATATGAACTCCTAAAATTTAATTAAAATTAGTTTCACGGTCATTTTTGTAGAGGTTTCGGACAAACGGGTCTAAATGGGCCGTAAAATGGACCCGTTGGACTTTTAACTGAGTAAAAAGTATAGAAATTGAGTTTTTTCAATATAATCCTGTTGAAAAGCTCGTGAACAACTATATGAACTCCTTAAATTTGATTAAAACTAGTTTCACGAAAATTTTTGTAGAGGTTTCGATCGAGCGGATCTAAATGGACTGTAAATAGATCCATTGGACTTTTAACTAAGTAAAAAGTACAAAAATTGAGTTTTTGCAATATAATCGTGTTGAAAAGCTTTTCAACAACTATATTAATTCCTAAATTTTGATTAAAACTAGTTCCACGGTGATTTTTGTAGAGGTTTCGGACGAGCGGGTCTAAATGGGCCGTAAAATGGACCCGTTGGACTTTTAACTGAGTAAAAAGTACAGAAATTGAGTTTTTGCAATATAATCGGGTTGAAAAGCTCGTGATCAACTATATGAACTCCAAAAATTTGATTAAAACTAGTTTTGCGGGCCATTTTATAGAGGTTTCGGATGAGCTGTTCTAAATGGACCGTAAAATGAATCCGTTGGACTTTTAACTAAGTAAAAAGTACAAAAATTGAGTTTTTGAAATATAATCGTATTGAAAAGCTCGTTTCCAACTATATGAACTCCTAAAATTTGATTAAAACTAGTTTCACGGTCAATTTTGTAGAGGGTTCGGACGAAATGGTCTAAATGGGCCGTAAAATGGACTCGTTGGTAGAGGGTTCGGACGAAATAGTTTCATGGTCAATTTTGTTCAAAAGCTCGTGATCAACTATATGAACTCCTAAAATTTGATTAAAACTAGTTTCACGGTGATTTTTGTAGAGGTTTCCGACGAGCGGGTCTAAATGGGCCGTAAATGGACCAGTTTGACTTTTAACTGAGTAAAAAGTACAAAAATTGTGTTTTGTCAATATAATCGTGTTAAAAATCTCGTGATCAACTATATGAACTCCTAAAATTTGATTCAAACTAGTTTTGCGGTCCCTTTTGTAGAGGTTTCGTACGAGCGGGTCTTAATGGGCCGTATAATGGACCCGTTGGACTTTTAACTAAGTAAAAAGTACAAAAATTGATTTTTTGCAAAATAATCATTTTGAAAAGCTCGTTGCCAACTGCATGAACTCCTAAAATTTAATTAAAACTAGTTTCACGGTCATTTTTGTAGAGGTTTCAGACGAACAGGTCTAAATGGGCTGTAAAATTGACTCGTTGGACTTTTAACTGAGTAAAAATTTCAAAAATTGAGTTTTTGCAAAATAATCGTGTTGAAAAGCTCGTTGTTAACCATATGAACTCCTAAAATTTGATTAAAACTAGTTTCGCGGTGATTTTTGTAGAGGTTTCAGACGAGCGGGTTTAAATGGGCCGTAAAATGAACCCGTTGAACTTTTAACTAAGTAAAAAGTACAAAAATTGAGTTTTTGCAATATAATCGTGTTGAAAAGCTCTTAGTCAACTATATGAACTCCTAAAATTCAATTAAACTAGTTTCACTGTCATTTTTGTAGAGGTTTCGGACGAACGGGTCTAAATGGGCCGTAAAATGGACCCGTTGGAATTTTAACTGAGTAAAAAATATAGAAATTAAGTTTTTGCAATATAATCGTGTTGAAAAGCTCATGAACAACTATATGAACTCTTAAAATTTGATTAAAACTAGTTTCACGGAGATTTTTGAAGAGGTTTCTTACAAGCGGATCTAAATGGGCTGTAAAATGGATCCGTTGGACTTTTAACTAAGTAAAAAGTACAGAAATTGAGTTTTAGTAATATAATCGTGTTGAAAAGCTCGTACACAACTATATGAACTCCTAAAATTTGATTAAAACTAGTTTCACGGTCATTTTTGTAGAGGTTTCGGACAAACGGGTCTAAATGGGCCGTAAAATGGACTCGTTGGACTTTTAACTGTGTGAAAAGTATAGAAATTGAGTTTCTGCAATATAATCGGGTTGAAAAGCTCGTGAACAACTATATGAACTCCTAAAATTTGATTAAAACTGTAACACCCCAATTTTGGGCTTGGAAGTTTAGGGTCTGAACCGGACCGATCTAAATTTTGGTACGAATTTAAAAGGTGATTTTTGGGAAAACCTAGTTCGAGATGCATTAAAAATATGGAAAAATATCTAAAAATACTCTTTTAATATATATAAGATAATGGTGAAATCAATTTTACAAAATGAGGTTTGGAAATATGACATTTCAAGTTAGTGACTAAAATGTAATTTTTGAAAAGTTCGTGACTGTTTTGAAAGGATTGAAACTTTGAATCTTTAAGGAGCTAATTTACCCAAGGGAGGATTTCTCCAGATTTTTCTTGATTTTTAAAGACTCATTTAATGTTTAATTTATAAAAAGGAAAATAGGGAAAATCATATTTTAGTTTCATAACTAACTTTAGCTAATTTTTCCCATTTGATTTTTTCTCAAAATTCCCTCAGCCAAACACATTTCCACAGCAATTTTTCTTTTGACTTTCACACCTAATGATGAGATTTCAATCCCCAAATGATTCCTAATCATTTCTACATCAAATCCTCTCCATTTGCATATTGAATTTTCAAGGATTTTGGCTCTAAACAAGGAGAAATCCACATTTAGAGGTATGAACGTCCTTCTCCTCTAAATACTCAGTTCTTTACTGAAATTCCCAAGTTCTCAATCCTTAAATTAAGTTTTTATTAAATGTTTTAATGTTATGATCTTGATTTTGGCTTAAAACTTGAGATTTTGATCAAATCTTGAAGAATTTCGTTGAGGTTGTTTGGGCTCTGTTTTGAGATGCCTTTTTAATGTATTTTGGATGTTTAAATGATGTGAAATGGAGGTTTGATCAATGCAATCCCGAATAGGTTAATTTTCCTAAGTTTTTACTTGTGAAAATGGTGGTTTTTGGGGTGATTTTGGTGTTCTGCTATAGCTGGAGGTATAAGGACGTGATTAGGTTCTTTTTGGATGTTAATTGATGTCTAAGAATGTTTAGAAGTGATGGATCAAGGCTGGGTAATGTTGTGGAAGTGTTTGGATGTGTTTTCGGTTGTGTTTGGTAGCCGAAATGTTAGTTTTGGTGAGAGCAGTGAGTTTAGGTGTAATGGCTGAAGATTTTAATGCATGATGATGCATTAATCCTCTGCTTTGATGTGTTTAAAATAGGGGAGACAACTTCGGATCCTTGTGGTGTTGATCCGGGGGCTTGAACGGTGTTTCGGCAATCTTGCGAAACAGAATTGGTGAGTGAAGTTTGGTTTTCATCTTTGAAACCAATGATTGAAGGTTTTGGGAGCTTAGTTTAAGTCTAAGAAACTTAACTAAGCTCAAGAGTAAGTTTTCGGAGAAACTCTCTCTTTGGTGAACCATGAGATGGTTGGATGCAATGTATTTAATTTGCATGTTTAAATTCTGTTTTAAAGCATATTTTAACATGTTTAATGCTGATTTTGAAAGCCATGTGTTGGAGGATGCTCAAGATAAGAGATCCTTGGTTTGACATTGAAAAATGTGATTTGTTGCATAGTGATGCATGATGGTTTATTGGCTTTGTTTAATGCTTTAAAACAGTGAATTGATGATGGTAAATGATGTATATTGGCAAGTGAGGTGTTGGTTTAAAAGTACTTGAATCGGATATAGTTAGCCGGCTATAGGATTGGGTGCACCGTGAATAAAGTCGCCTTGTATGTTGAGGGGTTGTAATGGTACCGTAAACTCCATCCAAGTACACTAACGAGATGTCTAAGATCATAATGGTGGTTAAAATGCCATGTGAGGATCTTGTGTTGTGTGTCCCATGTTCTCATTAGTGATGTTATACAACTATCAAAGAGTGATGTGGAGGGGTTGTGATTGTACCGTTAGACTCCATCACGGGTGTCGAGGGGTTGTGATTGTACCGGTAAACTCCACCTTGTATGTTTGGTAGTGTGTATGAAGCTTATGGGACAACGCTTGTAATCTGCGTATCCGATTGTGTTTTGTGTTGGAAAATGGTTAAGGATTATCACTTGAAAGCCAATATGACATGTTGATATAATGAAGCATGAGATGTTTGTTTTGTATGCATTGTTGCATGAGACATGACGATTATGAATTTAAAGGCCTTTGAAAGATGTTTTACAAGTGCGTTATTGTATTGTTTCATTAGAGCATGGCTCACTAAGCATATGTGCTTACGCTCTCTTTCTTGAATCAATAATGCAGAGAATTGAGGTGTTGTGGGCAGCAAGGAGGGCAAGTAATCCAAGGGAAGGACTAAGCTCATGTATGGTGACTATTTTCACAACACTATTAGTTTTTGGTATTTGGCAATGGGAACCTAGATTGTGTTTTCGGGAGATGTTTTGGACTCCCTAAGTTTGGCATGATGCCTATGATGCTTTGGATATGTAATTGGCCATTTTTGGTGTTTGCTTTGTTGGATTGATGTTTGTTGATTTTGGGTAATAGGATGCATGCCTATAGATTGAAGTTTTCCCTAATTGATGTCATGAATATGTTTTGTTGAAGCAAATATGTTCTTTTATTGTATGATGACTTGTTGGCATGATTTGGGGGGTCGTAGGGATGCGTTTGATGGGTCGAATGTATGTTAAACCAGATAATTTCTGCATTTCTGGGCAGCCCGTATCGGAACGGGTGCTACTGTTTCGAAACAGGGGTCTGAAATGGCCTTGGTGTTCCGAAACGGGTAGAGCCGTTCCGAAAAACTTTTGCTACTGCCAAGCCCTGTTTCGGAACAGGTTTCGAAACGGTCTCGTGTTTCAGAACGGTCAACCCCCGTTCCGGAACACTTGACCGTTGGGCACTGAATTATATGGTTTTATGTTTTGAAATCTTCACGCTTTAGTCCTGAACTTTGTATATGCAATTGCTTGAGTTTGGGATGGCCGTTTGAGGTGAAATTTGGCAGAGAAACATGAAACATGACTAATTTCATAATGGTATCTTAAAAATTGGTAAAGTACTCTTAATTTCTAGAATTTACAATTTAGTCCCTAAATCCGTATGTTGTGCAATTGAGTCTCTTATTGATTTCCTTTTGCTGTGATTTTTGAGTATGCTGATCTCAAGAGTACGCCTAGGGTTAATATGCATCTAGACAAGTTTAAAAAGAAAAAAATGGGTCGTTAATCAAGGTTGACTTTCAGGTTGACTTTGGTTTTCCCCGTGTAATCTTCGTAGTTCTGGTCAACCGTCTAGGCCGGGCTAAGGGGGTTACATTTGGTGGTATCAGAGCTGAGTTCTCGTGTATTTGGGAATGGTTATGTGGGTGATATGTGTATGATTGCTTTGTATGTTTTTTTAGTGAAAGTATGATGCGTGAATTGTAAGTATGTTGCAATTGTGGTGTATGCTGTGGTGAAGCATGTTAGAGGACCCATTGCCATATCAAAACTACAGAAATGATTTGTTTTTAATTGGAAGTGAGCTTAAGTACTTGGATTTCTTACCTTGCTGAACCTGATTGTGTTTATTGCATTTGTGTTAGTGCATTGTTAGTGAATGGGACCTCGTAGAGAGACGAGGATTAATACGCGAGCTATGGCTCAAAACGAGAATGAAGAGAATGCTGAGAATGTAGTGGATTTACCTCCTCCACCGGGTGGTGGTGGTGCTGGAGGTGATGGAGCTGGTGCTGGTGCTGGGGTCGCTGGACCTGAAGCTGGGCAGGGGCAAGCTGCTCCTGACATGACAGTGCTGATTCAGGCTATTGCTGGAGCCTTTCAGGCGGCAGTAGCTGGGGCTCATGGAGCTGGGCATCAGGGCGATGCTAATGATAGACTACCTTTGGAACGTTTGCGCGGTCTGGGAGGGACTGAGTTCAGGGGTTTGTCTGCAGAAGGTTCTGAGTCTTGGTTGGAAAGTACCAAGAGAATTTTGGGACAAATGAACTACAATGAGGTGCAGAAGCTAGGCTGTGTGGTGTCGCTGTTGCACGATGATGCGTATACCTGGTGGACGACCACCATCTCCGGAGTGGAGGATGCTGATGTAACTTGGACGTTCTTTCTAAACGCGTTCAAGAGGAAGTATCTGGGTGTGCGATACCTGGATGAAAAGAAAAGGGAGTTCATGTCTCTTACTCAAGGGAGCATGTCAGTGGCTGAGTACGAGGTTCAGTTTGTTCGTCTCAGTCAGTACGCACCCAAGCTTATCCCTGATGAGCGGGAGAGGTGTGAACGTTTCCGTTATGGTTTGGTGACGGAAGTGAAGACCTATATGCTGGCTGCTGAGTACACTGACTTTGATGTATTGGTTAGTAGGACGAAGGATATTGAGATGAATCTGAGTTTGTCCTCTAGGAGTGTTGGTCTTAGTGCGGGCAAGCGAGCTGCTGAGTATAGTTCCGGCGGTGGGCGGAACAAGAGAGGACATGATCGGAGGTATCAGTCTTCAGCTAGGCGTGGTGGTGGAGGGCAAGGTGTGCCTGTTCTGGGAGATAGGGCGAGAGCTGATCAGAACACATGCTGGGCATGTGGATCGCGTGGTCATTTGAGGCGTGATTGTCCTCGGGCAGCGAGAGAGGTGCAGGCTCCTGTTGTGGTGACCGGGAGTTTCATGATAGAACTGTGGATCGGCGGATCACACGAGGAGGGAGTGTCCTCTGTTGGCCGATGATGGTCAGGGACGTGCTCCTGGAGTTGTTGCACCACAGAGAGGTCGTGGGTGCGGCCGTGGTAACTTTCAGTGCAGAGAGGATGGTGGAAGGAATGTGGCTCATGTGGTGGTTGTTCAGCCTGAGGGTGGTGGCCAGGCCTGAGTGTATGCTCAGAGGGAGGGGAGGAATGACACGGATGTGATAGCAGGTACTTTCACTTTGCAATCCTTGTCATTACTTTCCTTGATTGATTCTGGATCTACACACTCATACATATTGCGTGAACATGCTCAATTGCTTGGTTTGCCTGTTGAGTCTTTGGATGTTGGTATGCGTGTAACTAGTTCTTTTGGTGAGACTGTTGTGACACGAAAGCTTTATAGAAGATGCCCATTGGTTGTGCAAGACCATGTTTTTCATGTTGATCTTATGGAATTGCCTTTCTACGGTTTTGATGTAATCCTTGGTATGGATTGGCTTGTTGAACATCGAGCTGTGGTGGATTTTGAGAATAAGCGAGTTTCGTTGAAGCTTGCGGATGACTGTGAGGTAGTGGTGGTGGGTGAGAATGTGCAGTTTCTTGCCAATGTGGTGTCTACATTGGAAGCGAGCCGGATGCTGAGGCAAGGTTGTGAAGCCTACCTAGCCTTTGTGATGAATCCTAGCTCTAAGGAGTTACGAGTGCAAGATATCAGGACTGTGCGAGAGTTTCCTGGTGTGTTTCCGGAGGAGTTTCCTGGATTGCCTCCTAATCGCGAAGTGGAGTTTGGGATTGAGCTGTATGAAAACACAACTCCAGTGTCCATTACTCCTTATCGGATGACACCTAAAGAGTTGAAGGAGCTGAAGACGCAACTTCAGGGGTTGCTTGACCGTGGTTTCATTCGGCCGAGTGTGTCACCATGGGGTGCCCCGGTCTTGTTTGTAAAGAAAAAGGATGGCAGTATGAGAATGTGCATCGATTACCGTCAGCTTAACAAGTTGACTATCAAGAATCGGTATCCATTGCCGAGGATTGATGATCTTTTTGATCAATTTCGGGGAGTGGCTGTGTTCTCTAAAATTGACTTAAGGTCAGGGTATTATCAGTTGAAGGTGAAGGATGTGGATGTGCCAAAGACAGCCTTCAGAACAAGGTATGGGCATTATGAGTTTCTTGTGATGCCGTTTGGTTTGACGAATGCTCCTGCGGCTTTCATGGACATGATGAATAGAGTGTTCCATGAATACTTGGATAAATTTGTTGTGGTGTTCATTGATGATATTCTCGTGTACTCTCGTACTAAGGAGGAGCATGAGGGGCATTTGAGAATTGTGTTGCAGGCTTTGTTGGAGAATCAGCTTTATGCTAAGCTGAGCAAGTGTGAGTTCTGGCTCAGGGAAGTTGTGTTTCTTGGTCATGTGGTTTCTGCTGAGGGGATTCGTGTTGATCCTCAGAAGATTGAGGAAGTGATGAATTGGAAGCCTCCTAAGTCTGTTCATGAAGTCCGTAGTTTCCTTGGTTTGGCGGGATACTATCGGAGGTTCGTGGATGGGTTTTCCAAGATTGATGCACCTTTGACGAAGTTGTTGCAGAAGGATGTTAAGTATGAGTGGACGGAAGCGAGACAGCAGGCTTTTGAGAAGCTTAAGGCAGCTTTGACGCAAGCTCCTATCTTGGTTCAACCTGAATCAGGGAATGAGTTTGTGGTGTATAGTGACGCGTCCTATGTTGGTTTGGGATGTGTGTTGATGCAAGAGGGTAAGGTGGTGGCTTTTTGGTTGACTTTTTGGTTGACTTTGGTTTTCCCCATGTAATCTTCGTAGTTCTGGTCAACCGTCTAGGCCGGGCTAAGGGGGTTATAAAAACTAGTTTCAATGTGATTTTTGTAGAGGTTTCGGACGAGAGGGTCTAAATAGGTCGTAAAATGGACCCGTTGGACTTTTTTAACTGAGTAAAAAGTATAAAAATTGTGTTTTTACAATATAATTGTGTTGAAAAGCTTGTAGTCAACTATATGAACTCCTAAAATTTAATTAAACTAGTTTTGTCGTCCTTTTGTAGATGTTTCGGACGAACGAGTCTAAATGGTCCGTAAAATGGACTCGTTGGACTTTTAACTAAGTAAAAAGTATAAAAATTGAGTTTTTGCAATATAATCGTGTTGAAAAGCTCGTCAAAAAATATATGAACTCCTAAAACTTGATTAAAACTAGTTTAACGGTCATTTTTTAGAGGTTTTGGACGAAGGGGTCTAAATGGGCCGTAAAATGGACTCGTTCGACTTTTAACTAAGTAAAAAGTACAAAAAATGAATTTTTGCAATATAATCGTGTTGAAAATCTCTTAGTCAACTATATGAACTCCTAAAATTTAATTAAAACTAGTTTTGTCGTTCTTTTATAGAGGTTTCGGACGAGAGGGTCTAAATGACTCGTAAAATGGACCCGTTGGACTTTTAACTAAGTAAAAAGTACAAAAATTGAGTTTTTGCAATATAATCATGTTGAAAAGCTCGTAGTCAACTATATGAACTCATAAAATTTAATTAAAATTAGTTTTGCCGTCATTTTTGTAGAGATTTCGGACGAACTGGTCTAAATGGGCCGTAAAATGGATTTGTTCGACTTCTAAGTAAAAAGTACAAATATTGAGTTTTTGTAATATAATCGTGTTGAAAAGCTCTTAGTCAACAATATGAACTCCTAAAATTTAATTAAAACTAATTTCACAATCATTTTTGTAGAAGTTTCGGACGAACGAGTCTAAATGGGCTGTAAAATGGACCCGTTGGACTTTTAATTGAGTAAAACGTACAGAAATTGAGTTTTTCAATATAATCATGGTGAAAAGCTCGTGAACAACTATATGAACTTCTAAAATTTGATTAAAACTAGTTAAAAAGTACAAATATTGAATTTTTGCAATATAATCATGTTGAAAAGCTCTTAGTCAACTATATGAACTCCTATAATTTTATTAAAACTAGTTTCGCCGTCATTTTTGTAGTAGTTTCGGACGAGCGGGTCTAAATGGGTCGTAAAATGAACCCATTGGACTTTTAACTAAGTAAAAAGTACAAAAATTGAGTTTTTGCAATATAATCGTGTTGAAAAGCTTGTAGTCAACTATATGAACTCATAAAATTTAATTAAAACTAGTTTGGCAATCCTTTTTGTAAAGGTTTCGGACGAGCAGGTCTAAATGGGCCGTAAAAAGAAGCCATTAGACTTTTAACTAAGTAAAAAGTACAGAAATTGGTTTTTTCAATATAATCGGGTTGAAAAGCTTGTAGTCAACTATATGAATTTCTAAAATTTGATTAAAACTAGTTTTGTCGTCCTTTTTGTAGAGGTTTCGGACGAGCGGGTTTAAATGGGTCGTAAAATGGACCCGTTGAACTTTTAACTGAGTAAAAAGTACAGAAATTGAGTTTTTGCAATATAATCATGTTGAAAAGCTCGTGAACAACTATATGAACTCCTAAAATTTGATTAAAACTAGTTTCACGGTGATTTTTGTAGAGCTTTCAGACAAGCGGGTCTAAATGGGTCGTAAAATGGACTAGTTGGACTTTTAACTGAGTAAAAAGTACATAAATTGTGTTTTTGCAATATAATCGTGTTGAAAAGGTCTTGATCAACTATATGAACTCCTAAAATTTGATTAAAACTAGTTTCGCGGTCCCTTTTGTAGAGGTTTCGGACGAGCGGGTTTAAATGGGCCGTAAAATGGACCCGTTAGACTTTTAACTTAGTAAAAAGTAAAAAAATTGAGTTTTTGCAAAATAATCGTGTTGAAAAGCTCGTTGCCAACTATATGAACTCCTAAAATTTGATTAAAACTAGCTTCGCGGTCATTTTTGTAGAGGTTTCGGACGAACAGGTCTAAATGGGCCGTAAAATGGACTCGTTGAACTTTTAACTAAGTAAAAAGTACAAAAATTAAGTTTTTCAATATAATCATGTTGAAAAGCTCATTGCCAACTATATGAACTCCTAAAATTTGATTCAAACTAGTTTCACGGTGATTTTTGTAGAGGTTTCAGATGAGCGGGTCTAAATGGGCCGTAAAATAAACCCGTTGGACTTTTAACTAAGTAAAAAGTACAAAATTTGAGTTGTTGCAATATAATCATGTTGAAAAGCTCTTAGTCAACTATATGAACAATTAAAATTTAATTAAAACTAGTTTCACGGTCATTTTTGTAGAAGTTTCAGACGAACGAGTCTAAATGGGCCGTAAAATAGACCCATTGGATTTTTTTTTGAAGAAGGTGGGCCTCGTTAAAAAACCCCTACTAATATCCCCAGGCACAAGACCTGAAGAAACCTAAAAGGGGAAAAGAGTACCCAAAATTTATTTATATAGACCGAGGTGAAGCCTCGCAGAGTACAGCGTTACGAATACAATCAGGATACATGGATCCAGAAAAAATAGAAGTCACGGTCCTAAGGCCATGGGCAGCCAAAGTATGTGCAACAATATTAGCCTCACGACAAACAAACTGAACATGAGCAAAAGAAAAACAGTCCAAAGCTGCATGTGCTTGCAGAATCGTCGGACCCATAGAAGAGAGATCTGGACCCAGAAAGTTGAGCCTATTCGCAAGAGAGGCACAGTCAGTCTCGAAAATCAAATGGCTCCATCCTTGAGATTGAGAAAAAGTGATATCGGCAAGAAGACCTTTCCCTTTCAGACGTAATGGCATCTGAGCAACTGCCCAAAGGGTAAGCCAGACCGCCAACAACCGTACCTGCTTCATCACGCGCCACAACTCCAACCGCCGCTGCAAGAGTGGAAGGGTCGAAAGCCCCATCCACATTAATTTTAATTTGCCCCCGAGGAGGATGTCTCCAGCGAAAAGGCGAGACCAACGACGGGGAAGGGGAGGTAGTGGAAGAAATAGCATCGGAGTAGTCACTATGAAGACTGATAGAATTAACAACGATTAACCTTGGGGGTTGAAGATGGCGGTTATGGATCCAATCATTGCGCCGGTTCCAAATGTTCCATAGAGTAGTCAAAAAAAGCCCAAAAAGGTCAGAGGATAGAAGGCGAGCACCTTCCTCTAGCCATTGAAGGCCAGTGTATGCAGTGCTGTTGATCAGAGAGTTAGGGAGGCCAACCAAACGAAGGGCCTCCGAGGCACCAGGGCAGTCACGGAGAGCATGGAGAATCGATTCCGTGCCGTAGTGATAAACTGGGCAGGGACCTGAGTCTGGTGCAAAAGCCTATAGATGAACCCCGACGGGTAGGGCCTCAGAACCCAAGCGCTAGCCAAAAGTTTTGACTTTAGGTAAGACCTTGAGTTTGGAGAGAAACTTCCAAATCCATGGAGGACGAATTCTAGGTTCTGGAGGGCGTTGCAAAAAAAGGTAGCTAGATCTGACCGAGTAAATACCGGAATCATTAGGCCTCCAAAGGATGGAATCACGAGTATCATTGATAATAGGAATTGACAAAACTGAGTCGGCATCGGCCGTTGTAAAGTACGCACAGACCTTAGAAAGGTCCCAAGCTGCTTGGTTCAGAATCATAAAATCGCAACAACGAATGTGGACTTCATCCGAGATCTCATAATCCCCATAAAGGTGTACAGTCGAAGAGCCTCCCCAGTTGTCCTGATGGAGTCGTATATTACTGTTAATACCAGGACGATAAAGGAATCCTCCAAAAAGGTGTTTCATAGCATGATAGATACCTTGCCAGGCAAAAGACCCACGAGAAGGCCGTGATGCATTAAGGATATTACCTGAAGGAAAGTATTTGGCTTTATAGATTTGACCCAGAAGAGAATCTGGTTCGCAGATAAGGCGCCACAATTGTTTACCAAGAAGCGCAATGTTAAAATTATTGAGGTCCCTAAATCCCATACCACCTGCTGATTTGGGTAAGCACACTTGTTCCCAAGGGAGCATGTGCCAACCTTTCTTATTATTTTTGCCTGACCATCAATATCTTTTGATGGCAGAAGTCATATCATCAATAATGTTTTGGGACAATAAATAGCATGACATAACATATTGAGGTAGAGATTGTAATACAGCTTTGATGAAGATTTCCCTACCACTGAAGAAAAAGAGTTGTTTGTCCCATTTGGACAATCTTTCATGAACTTTATCACATATAAACCCTAAAGATAAGGTCTTATTTTTACCAATAAGAAGTGGTACCCCCAGATAGACACCAGGGTTGGAGACCTCACGAACTTGAAGGTAAGAATTAATAGCGTGGCGAGTCAAATTGGGAGTGCGAGGATTGTAAAAAATAGTGGACTTATCAAAATTAACTGCCTGACCAGAGGTAGAAGCATATGTTTGGAGAGCTAATTTAAGGTGAGCGGCTTCCTCTAGTTTTGAATTGAGAAAAACTATACAATCATCTGCAAATAGGAGGTGGTTAACCTTGGGGCCATGCTTGTTGGCACCAAGGCCAGGAAGCAGACCATGTTGTTTAGCGTCAGACAGAAAAGCTGAGAGCCCTTGGGTGCAAAAAAGGAAGAGGAAAAGGGATAAAGGGTCACCTTGGCAGAGACCCCGTTGAGGCCGAAAAAAGGGGGAGAAGGAGTTGTTGACCTTAACCGAAAAAGAGACTGAAGAGATACATCACATTATAAGAGAAACCCATGATGGCACAAAGCCCATACAGGTCATAACATTTTCAAGGAAGGTCCATTCAACCCTATCAAAGGCTTTCTCCATATCAAGCTTAAGAGCAGCACCTTGAGTAAACTTAGAGGTACCGGTGTTAATAGAGTGAATTATTTCATGAGCAATAAGAATGTTGTCTGTAATATTACATCCCTGAACAATACAGCTTGGTTGAAACTAATGCAAAAGGGGATAGTATGTTTCATCCTATTAACCAAGACCTTGGCAATAATTTTGTATATTAATGTGCAGAGACTAATGGGCATGAGATGCCTCATAGTAGTTGGATCCTTTATCTTAGGTATGAGTACCAAAATTGTTTGGTTTATCGAAGCCATATCTGCTGACCCATTGAGAAGATTAAGGCAAAGTGTGGTGACATCTGTCCCTACCGTATCCCAGTGTTGTCAGAAGAAACCGCTAGGCAAGCCATCAATGCCAGGGGCTTTCCTTGGGTCAATATCGCGGAAAGCGGTGATGATCTCCTCCACTGTGAATTCCCTAGTGAGGGATTCATTCATAGCAGGCGTAATGGAGGGAGGGATTTTTTATAGTATTTGATCTGAAAAGGAGGGGTTAGAGGAGGTAAAGAGAGTGTGGAAGTATGAAGATGCAATTTTCATAAGATCTGAGTCGGCAGTACACCAATTATTGTTCGCGTCAAAAAGGCCAATGATGGTATTCTTCTTTTTTCTGCTCGTAGCACGGGCATGAAAAAAACGGGTATTTTTGTCTCCTTGAGACAACCATAGATTACGAGAGCGTTGCGCCCAGTACACTTCCTGCTCATTTAGTAATTTGTGAAGCTCAGTTTTGGCAGGAATGTATTTTTCCTCAACAACAGCCGAGAGAGGTCGCTATAGGAATTTGTTGATTTTCTTAGTGAGAATATTGATACGACCAGTGGAATTAAATCTTTGTTGGGATTGCCAATCTCCTAAACAGAAGCCAATAGCTTTAATTTTATCAAGGGTATTACCCTTAGTAGAAATCCAAGTTTGTTTGACTACAGAGATGTCGTCTTTGTTGGTTGCCCAGCAATTTTCGAATCGGAACTTAGATGGGGGTGGTCGGTGATTTGTTTGAGGTGGTGGTTCCGTATTCAAAAGTAGAAAGTGCCATATTTCCTACAAAACGGTCTAGTCTCTCAAATAATGTAGGAGTTTTAGGCCCAAGTTTAGACCATGTGAACCAACCCGAAGTAGGTTTGCAGTAAAAAAGGTTGTTGCGGGAGAGGCATTGTCGTAAATTATTGATTTGAGATCTTGCACGACGACATCCGCCTTGTTTCTCATTATCAGATAGGATTTCGTTGAAATCACCACCCAGAAGCCAAGGTAGATCGTCGTTGTTGTTTAGTAAATCAATTAAATCCCAAGTTTTAGTTTTATGACTTGTTTCAGAGTAACCATGTATACCAGTGAAATAAAACGAATAAGAATTACAATGAATATGATTATGAATGAAACGATCCGAATAAGAAAGCATAGTAATATCATAATTATTCAAAGAAAATAAAGCAATACCAGAGCAATGTTCATTGTAATCAACAGAAAAAACCTCATGCATACCTAGTAAAGAACTAAGACGGCTACAAGCCGTATTTTTAAGTTTAGTTTCACATAAAAAAAGAAAATCAGGAGAATGAAGACGAACATATTGCTGGAGGTGTTGAACTGCCTGGACCTTCCCAAGACCCTGACAGTTCCAGCATAAGATGATCATTTCCCTCGGCGGAGTTGTGAGTCAGCCGCCGCCAGAGAGTTTTTTCCGCTGCTCATCCCAACTTTTGGGGTTGGAGAAGGAGAGGGCCTGGACTTCTTTGGCTGGAGGATCACATGGATGGGGGAGCGTCTCTTAGTGCCACGATTAGGAGGAATAGGGATAGGAGCAGGATCCGATGCTGCATCATTGGGATAGTTTTTAAGAAGCCAAGAGTCAAATGCATCAAAAAGTGAAATAACGGTTTGAAGGAAAGGCTTACATAATTGAGCATCCAGTTTATTCACTTGTTGAGCAGTGGGGCTTGGCACACCATCATCTTGGCTTTCCGAGTCACCTTTCTCAGAGTCCTCAGGGATAGGGTATATTGTATTCAGGGGTTGTGGTGATATAACCCGAGGAAGGAGTGAAGCTCGTGATGGTTTCTGGGGTTCCAATTTGGTAGTGGGCGGCTCAGAAGATTCCTCTCCTATCATCTCATCATTATTGTTAATATCCTCAGTAGGAAGATTTGCAAATGAGGCAGCATCCCCTTCGTTGAGTTTTCCTAAAAATTCAGAGAAATAGGAAATGAGTTTCAATTGTGGGAACCGTCGGATAAAAAGTAAATGATGGGATTTAATAAAAGGCAGACCCGAATCTTGCGCAGAGGCAACAGGTTCAACAACGGATTTACCCTTGTCTTTTGGGTCTATAGAAAAGGGAGAATCAATATATAAACATAAAGGAAAGTAGAGAAGTTGTAGGTGCCAGAATGAAAGTGGTAAAATACCTATCGGTGGGTGTTGGATAGCATTAGTAGGGGGCTCAACAGATTTACCCTTGTCCATTGGATCTGTATAAAAAGGAGAATCAATATATAAACAAGATGAAAAATAGAGAAGTTGTTGGATCCAGAAGACAATTGATAAAATACCTATCGGTGGGTGGCGACTAGCATTAGTAGAGGGCTCAACTGCTCGGATACGGCCACGTGGTCCCTGATCCCGGCGACGCGGGGGAAGCCAACGGAGCCACTCACCATATTGAAGTTTAGCCAGATCAATCGTAGCTTTGTTAGAACAATGTTCGAAGATATGACTAATGATGCCACACCCATGGCATAGTAGAGGGAGACGCTCATATTGGAGACGACAAGAAGTAGTACGTGTACCTTTCCCAATAAGTAGGAAGCGTCGGACATGCTTAGAGATGTCCATGAGAATTTCAACTCGTAAAAATTCAGTCATGTTTCCTTCTCTTTTGTGTGTGTTAGTTCTGAGAACGGTGTCAACCATAGCACCAAGAGATTGGCCCACGAAGTGAATTCTATTAGGGTCTTCCATTAGAGGCTTGGGTAGAGCAAGAATGCGAAACCAGATCCGCATAGGGTTGAAAGAATAATCATCCATGCTTTTCCCTGGGTTATATTCAGCAAGAGCTAGCCATTCGTCTTTATAAAGCCATGGCCCTCGTTCATAAACATCATCCCGATCACTAATTGTAGCAAACTCAATCCTAAAGAAAGAATCTCTAATAATGGAGATTGATTTGAAGTTATTCTTTTTCCAAATACCTTCGAAAGCTGAGAGAACAACCCAGACATCAATCGGCTTTGTAGAGATGAATTTTCCAACTAGAATTGTTTTCGGGTCCTCCTCAAAGAAGTCAAAATCTTGGGTATAGATAGCATTTGCCTCTTCATTGGTGAGATCGAGATTGGTGTAGTGGGGAAGAGATGATGATGAAGCCATTTGGTCAAGAAAAGGAGAGTGAGCAATAGTGAGAGACGGATAGTGATAGACTAGGAAGAGGAGAATGATTAAGAAAAATACCTTAAGTATATGAATTACAGAAAGAGAAAGGGTAACTAGTATAATAAGGGAAGGAGAATAAATGTAATTGAAAGAAGTGGAAAGAAAAATCCTTAGATTTAGATATGAAATTTGTTGGTTAAGATAGATAGAAAAAGAAAGTTTATGCGAATTCCTAATTTTAGGGATGAAAATATGGCAGTTTAATGAAGTGAGGATAAAAGAGAGAATCGTAGAAAATGGAAACTTAGAGTTAAGGAGCTGAGTTGTGGGATAAATTGAAGAAGGAAGAGAGTGTAATAGACGAGTGAGAATAGGCAAGAATGGAAGGCCAATTAGGAAATCTTTTAAAGTGTAGTATGGAAAGAAACCCCTTAGAATGTGGGGGAATGTTTAACAAAATGAGGTAAAAAGGATTAAAAGGAAGTTAATTGATGAAGAATATTCATAAATGGAAAAATTGTGATAAATAGATATGGTAAGAGCTATATATAAACTATGGCTATAATAGGGAAAGTAGGGAAAGATAATAAAGTGAATAGACAAGTCAATTAGGATAAAAGGCAGTATATTCAAAAAAGCAAGAAGATACTCAGAATTAAATTGGTTAAAAAGGAAAGAAGTATTTATGGAAAGAATTGATTGAGGTAAGAAATAATGTAGAGAGTATATTATGAGCTTAAATAATGGGGTAAAAATAGATAGTAGTAGAGGAAGAGAGGTATAGAGTATATTGTAATGGAATTTAAATAACTCATGGATGTGATACATGAAATGAGAGAGAGGTGATTTTTTTGAATGAGAAGAATTGGATGATTTTCGTTGAATATGTGTAAATTTAAGAAGGCGTGTATTAGTTACAAATCGATGGTGGAAATATTGTAGAGAGAGGACTAAATATTTTAATAGTAAGTTCCATAATTTGAGGAACAATTTTGAAGATTGGTAATAATAGTATGCATAATTACGAATTGATTTGTGATACAATTGGTTATATGGATGGACAATCAGAGTTGATTGAAATCTTACATATTGAGGTTTATAAATGGAAATAGAAATAAGTAATTTTTTTGGGAGCCATATTACGTTGCTATTTAATTGAGAATATAACTTCACCAAAAAAGTGATCGTAGTAATTTCCTCTTCAGGGGATAGAGAGAGTGCACCTAAAAAGGTGTGGAATAGAATAGATAAATGGTAACGGGTAAAGGACAAAAGATTAGAGTGGATTATGATATGGGGTAGATTACATATGATAATAGCAAACCAAAATAAAGGGACAGAAAGAGCAAAAGGCACACATAAATAAGAATGGATAAACAAAACATATATAAAAAGCGAATAGCAAAAAATAAAATTCTGATAAAAGAGAAACAAGCACATAAGACAGATCGTGTATTCTGATAAAAGAGATGAAACAAAAAAATACACATGATGGTAATAGACGAGAAAAAATAAGATGGCGGGAATGTATGATATAGAGGGACCAGTTGCAAAAATAAAATTCACAAAAAACTAAGAATAATACTTGAGTAATAATAATCAGACGTGAGATAAGATGGTAATAATATACCCAAACCAGCACATAAGACATAAGGGCAACCATATCAGGTGCAGTGGTGATAAGTGTTAATAACAAGCGAATAGCAAAAAAACCAGTGTGTGGGAAGTCATATGTGTTAATGAACAGGGAAAAACAAATCATCAGAAATGAGAGTAAAAGTGTATTCCCAAAAGGGATGAGAAATATTCCCACGTGGTGGGTCGATTGAAAATTCCCAATACGGGATTGATAGGCAGCAGTGAAGAGATACAAGAATAGAAAAAGATAGAGGTGGAACGCAGCAAAATTCAAAAGAAATCAGATATGTAGATAAAATAGGAAAAAGGATGGAAAAGTGGCAGCAAACAATAAATAAAAGATTGTAATGTCGAAAATTGAGATGTGAAGGTGAAGGGATATTACCTGGTAAATTTGGGGTTGCACTCTGCCTTGCAGCCGTTAGGGAAGGGGGAAAAACCAATGGGATGTCTAAAAATAAACCATAAGTAAGTAACGCAAAAGGGGACATAGGGTGGAATAAAACCCTAAAGAAATTTTCAAAATAAAAATAGGAAAAGGGGATTTGTCCCAAATTTCTGGAGATGCAGCGACTAAGAAACCCCAGATGATGGTGAACGGCGCGTGTAAGCGAACCCGGATCGGGGATCCTGCAGATGTGAAAGAAATTAAAATACCGCATTAAAAGTAAAATAAAAAAAGAAGAGATTGGAAAGGGGAGGTGCGGCTTGTGGCCTGGTGTTCGACGGCAGAGGGAGATCTGGCGGCTGGAGAAGTCGGTGGCTTAACTGAGTAAAAAGTATAAAAATTGAGTTTTTGCAATATAATCGTGTTGAAAAGCTCGTGAACAACTTTATGAACTCCTAAAATTTGATTAAAACTAGTTTTACGGAGATTGTTGTAGAGGTTTTGGACGAGCGTATCTAAATAGGCTATAAAATAGATCCGTTGGACTTTTAACTAAGTAAAAAGTATAAAAATTGTGTTTTTGTAATATAATCGTGTTGAAAAGCTCGTCAACAACTATATGAACTCCTAATATTTGATTAAAACTAGTTTCACAGTGATTTTTGTAGAGGTTTCAGACGAGCGGGTCTAAATGGGCCGTAAAATAGACCAGTTGGACTTTTTTTTGAAGAAGGCGGGCCTCGTTAAAAACTCCTACTAATCCCCAAGCACAAGACCTGGAAAAACCTAAAAGGGGAAAAGAGTACCCAGAATTTATTTATAAAGATCGAGGTGAAACCTCACAAAGTACAGCATTGTGAATACAATTAGGATACATAGACCCAAAAGACAAAGAAGTCATGGTCCTAAGGGCATGGGTAGCCAAAGTATGTGCAACAATATTAGCCTCACGACAAACAAACTGAACATGAGCAAAAGAAAAACAATCCAAAGCTGCATGAGCTTGCAGAATCGTCGGACCCATGGAAGAAAGATTTGGGCCCAGAGAGTTGATCCTGTTCGCAAGAGAAGCACAGTCTGTCTCGAAAATCAAATGGCTCCATCCTTGAGATTGAGCAAAAGCAATACCAGCAAGAACACCTTTCTCTTCGGACGTAATGGCATCTGAGCAACTGCCTAAAGGGTAAGCCAGACCGCCGACAACCATCCCTGTTTCATCACGGGCCACGACACCAATCGCCGATGCACGTGTGGAAGGGTCGAAAGCCCCATCCACATTAATTTTAATGTGCCCCCGAGGGGATGTATCCAGCGAGAAGGAGAGACCGTTAAAGGGGTAGGAGAGGTAGGGGAAGAAATAGCGTCAGAGTAGTCACGATGAAGACTGATGGAATTGACAGCAATTAACCACGGGGGTTGAAGATGGCGGTTATGGATCCAGTCATTGCGCCTGTTCCAAATGTTCCACAAAGCAGTCAAGAAAAGCCCGAAAAGGTCAGAGGAAAGGAGGCAAGCACCTTCCTCTGGCCATTGAAGGCCGATGGACGCAGTGCTGTTGATTAGAGAGATAGGGAGGCCAACCAAACAAAGGGCCTCCGAGGCACCAGAGCAATCACGGAGAGCATGGAGAATCGATTCCGTACCGAAGTGACAAACGGGGCAGGGACCTGAGTCTGGTGCAAAAGCCTATAGGCGAATCCCGACAGGTAGAGCCTCAGATCCAAAGCGCCAGCCAAAAGTTTTGACTTTAGGTAAGACCTTAAATTTGGAGAGAAACTTCCAAATCCGTGGAGGGCGAATTCTAGGTTCTGGGGGGCGTTGCAAAAAGAGGTAGCCAAATCTAACTGAGTAAATACCAGAATCATTAGGGCTCCAGAGGATGGAGTCACGAGTATCATTGATAATAGGAATTGATAAAACTGAGTCGGCATCGGCCGTTGTAAAGTACGTACGGACCATAGCAGGGTCCCAAGCTGCTTGGTTCCGAATCATAAAGTTGCGACAACGAATGTGGACTTCATCCGATATCTCATAATCCCCATAAAGGTGTATAGGCGAGGAGCCTCCCCAGTTATCCTGATGGAATCGTATGTTACTATTAATATCAGGTCGATAAAGGAAGCCTCCAAAAAAATATGTTGCATAGCATTATAGATACCTTGCCAGGCAAAAGATCCACGAGAAGGCCGAGGTGCATTAAGGATGTTGCCTGAAGGAAAATATTTGGATTTATAAATTTGACCCAGAAGAGAATCTGGTTCGCAGATAAGGCGTCATAATTGTTTACCAAGAAGCGCAATGTTAAAGTTATTGAGATCCCTAAATCTCATACCTCCTACTGATTTAGGCAAGCACACCTGTTCCCAAGGGAGCATGTGCCAACCTTTCTTTTTATTTTTGCCAGACCACCAATATCGTCTAATGGCAGAGGTCATATCATCAATAATGTTTTGGGGCAATAAATAACATGACATAACATATTGAGGTAGAGATTGTAACACAGCTTTAATAAAGATTTCCCTACCACTGAAAGAAAGGAGTTGTTTGTCCCATTTGGACAATCTTTCATGAACTTTATCTCGTATAAACCCTAAGGATAAGGTCTTATTTTTACCAATAAGAAGTGGTACCCCCAGATAGACACCAGGGTTGGAGACCTCACGATCTTGAAGGTAGGAATTAATAGCATGGTGAGTCGAACTGGGAGTGTGTGGATTGTAAAAAATAGTGGACTTATCAAAATTAATTGCTTGTCCAGAGGCAGAAGCGTATGTTTGGAGAGCTAATTTAAGGTGAGCGGCTTTCTCTGGATTCGAGTTGAGAAAAACTATACAATCATTTGCAAATAGAATGTGGTTAACCTTGGGTCCATGCTTGCTGGCACCAAGGCCAGGAAGCAGACCATGTTGTTTAGCATCGGACAAGAAAGCTGAGAGCCCTTGAGTGCAAAAAAGGAAAAGAAAAGGGGATAAAGGGTCACCTTGACGGAGACCGCGTTGAGGCCGAAAAAAGGGGGAGAAGGAGTTGTTGACCTTAACCGTAAAAGAAACTGAGGAGATACATCGCATTATAAGAGATACCCATGATGGTGCAAAGCCCATACGGTTCATGACATTTTCAAGGAAAGTCCATTCAACCCTATCAAAGGCCTTTTCCATATCAAGCTTAAGAGCAGCACCTTGAGTAGACTTAGAAGTACCAGTGTTAATAGAGTGAATTATTTCGTGAGCAATAAGAATGTTATCTGTAATATTACATCCCTGAACGAAGGCAGCTTGGTTGGAACTAATGCAAAATGGGATATTATGTTTCATCCTATTAACCAAAACCTTGGCAATAATTTTGTATATTACTGTGCAGAGACTAATGGGCCTGAGATGCCTCATAGAGGTTGGATCCTTGATCTCGGGTATGAGTACCAAAATTGTTTGGTTTACCGAAGCCATATCTGCTGACCCATTGAGAAGATTAAGGCAAAGTGTGGTGACATCTGACCCTACCGTATCCCAGTGTTGACGAAAGAAACTGCTAGGCAAGCCATCAATGCCAGGGGCTTTTCTTGGATCAATATCGCGAAAAGCGGTGATGATCTCCTCCGCTGTGAATTCCCTAGTGAGGGACTCAATCATAGGAGGCGTAATGGAGGGAGGGATTTTTGATAGAATTTGATCTGACAATGAAGGGTTAGAGGAAGTAAAAAGAGTGTGGAAGTATGAGAAAGCAATTGTCATAAGATCGAAGTCGGCAGTACACCAATTGTTGTTTGCATCAAAAAGACCAGTGATGGTATTCTTTTTTTTCCTGCTAGTAGCGCGGGCATGAAAAAAACAGGTATTTTTGTCTCCTTGAGATAACCATAGGTTGCGAGAGCGCTGCGCCCAGCATTCTTCCTGCTCATTTAGTAATTTGTGGAACTCAGTTTTGGCAACAATGTATTTTCCTTTAGCAGTAGCCGAGAGAGGTCGCTGTAAAAATTTGTTGATTCTCTTATTGAGAATATTGATACGACCAGTGGACTTAAATCTTTGTTGGGATTGCAAATCTCCTAAGCATGAGCCAATAGCTTTAATTTTATCAAGGGTATTGCCCTTAGTAGAAGTCCAAGTTTGTTTGACAACAGAGATGCCGTCGTCGTTGGTTGCCCAGCAATTTTCAAAATGGAACTTAGATGGCGGGGTCGGTGATTTTTTAGAGGTGGTGGTTCCGTATTCAAGAGTAGAAAGCAGAGATCGGATTTAGCATCAAAATCGGAAATAATGTTAAAATTGGAATTATTAGCTTTCCATGCTATATTTCCTACAAAACGGTCTAGTCTCTCAAATAAAGTAGGAGTTTTAGGCCCAAGTTTAGACTAAGTGAACCAACCCTTGGTAGGTTTGCAGTCAAAAAGGTTATTACGGGAGACGCATTGTCGAAAATTATTGATTTGAGATCTTGCACGACGACAGCCATCTTGTTTCTCATTATCAGATAGGATTTCGTTGAAATCACCACCGAGAAGCCAAGGTAGACCGTCGTTGTTTAGTGAATCAATTAAATCCCAAGTTTTACTTTTATGACTTGTTTCAGAGTAACCATGTATACCAGTGAAATAAAACGAATAAGAATTGTAACAAATATAAGTATGAATGAAACGATCCGAATAAGAAAACATAGAAATACTATAATTATTCGTGGAAAATAAAGCAATACCATAGCAATGTTCAGAGTAATCAACCGAAAAAACCTTATTCATACCTAGCAAAGAACTAAGACGGCTACAAGCCGTATTTTTAAGTTTAGTTTCACATAAAAAAAGTAAATCAAGAGAATGAAGACAAACATATTGCTGGAGTTGTTGAACTGCCTGGACCTTCCCAAAACCCTGACAGTTCCAGCATAAGATGATCATTTCCCTCGGCGGGGCTGTGAGTCAGCCGCCGCCGGAGAGTTTTTTCCGCTGCTCATCCCAGCTTTCGGGGTTGGAGAAGGAGAGGGCCTGGACTTCTTTGGCTGGAGGATCACATGGATGGGGGAGCGTCTCTTAGTGCCACGGTTGGGAGGAATAGGGATAGGAGAAGAAGCCGATGCTGCATCATTGGGATAGTTCTTAAGAAGCCAAGAGTCGAATGCATCAAAAAGTGAAATACCGGTTTGATGGAAAGGCTTACTTAATTGAGCATCCAGTTTCTGCACTTGTTGAGCAGTAGGGTTTGGCACACCATCATCTTAGCCTTCCAAGTCGCCTTGCTCAGAGTCCTCAGGGATAGGGTATATTGTATTCAAGGGTTGTGGTGATATAGCCCAAGGAGGGAGTGGAGCTCGTGATGGTTTCTGGGATTCCAATTTAGTAGTGGGCAGCTCAGAAGATTCCTCCCCTAACATCTTATCATTATTGTTAATATCCTCAGTAGGAAGATCTGCAAAAGAGGCAGCATCCACTTCGTTGAGTTTTCCTAAAAATTCAGAGAAAGAGGAAATGTGTTTCAATTGTGGGAGTCGTTGGATAAAAAGTAAATGATGGAATTTAATAAGAGTCAGACCTGAATCTTGCGCAGAGGCAACATGTTCAACAACGGATTTGCCCTTGTCCTTTGGGTCAGTAGAGAAGGGGGAACCAATAAAAAAACATAAAAGAAAATAGAGAAGTTGTAGGTGCCAGAATAAATGTGGTAAAATACCTATCGGTGGGTGCTGGTTAGCATTAGCAGAGGGCTCAACAAATTTACCCTTATCCATTGGATCTGTATAAAAAATAGAATACATATATAAACAAGGTTAAAAATAGATAAGTTGTTGGATCCAGAAAACAATTGAAAAAATACCTATCGGTGGGTGTCGACTAGCATTAGTAGAGGGCTCAACAGTTCGGATACGACCACGTGGTCCCTGATCCTGGCGACGCGGGGGAAGCCAACGAAGCCATTCGCCATACTGGAGTTTAGTCGGATCAATCGTGGCTTTGTTGGGACAGTGTTCGAAGATATGACTAATGAGACCACACCCATGGCAAAGTAGAGGAAGACGCTCAAATTGGAGACGACAAGAAGTAGTACGTGTACCTTTCCCAATAAGTAGGAATCGATGGACAGGCTTAGAGATGTCCGTGAGAAATTCCACTCGTAAAAATTCAGTCATATTTCCTCTTTCTCGCCGTGTGTCAGTTATGAGAACAGTGCCAACCATAGATCCAAGAGATTGGCCCACTAGGTGAGTTCTATCGGGATCTTCCAAAAAGGCTTGGGTAGAGCAAGTATAAGGAACCATATCCGCATAGGATTGAAAGAATATTCATCCATACTTTTCCCGGGGTTATATTCACCAAGAGCCATCCATTCATCTTTATAAAGCCAGTGGCCTCGTTCATAAACATCATCTCGATCACTAATTGTGGCAAACTCAATTCTGAAAAAAAAAGAGTCTCTAATAATGGAAATTGACTTGAGATTATTCTTTTTCCAAATACCTTCAAAAGCTGAGAGAACAGCCCAGTCATCAATCAGCTTTGTGGAGATGAATTTACCAATGAGAATTGTTTTCGAATTCTCCTCAAAGAAGTCAAAATCTGGAGTATAGATAGCATTTGCCTCCTCATTTGTAAGGTCGAGGTTGATGTAGTGGGGAATAGAGGATGAAGAAGCCATTTGGTCGAAGAAAGGAGAGTGAGAAGTAAGGATTGACGAGTAGCGGTAGACTGGGAAAAGGAAAATGAGAAAGAAAGGTACCTTATAAAAAAGAATTGCATAAAGAAAGAAGGTAACTATTGAAATAATGGAAGGGAAAGAAATGTAATTGGAATGAGAGAAGAAAAAGTTTCCATAATTTAGAGATGAAGTTCGTAGATTAAGATTGATAGGAGAGAGAATCGTGGGAAATTGACATATGAAATTAATGAACTGGATTGTGGGATAAAATAGAATTGGATGGAAATGTAAAAAGCGATTGAGAATGGGTACTGATGAGAGGACAATTAGGAAATCTTATGAAGTGTAGTATGGAAAGAAAATCCTTAGATTGTGGTTGAGTGTTTGATAAAATAGATTATAGAGTATTAGAAGGAAATAATTTGATAAGAAATGTTCATAAAAGGGAAATTTGTAAGAAAAAGATATGGAAAGGACTATGTTTATTTTATGGCTATAATAGAGAAAGGAAAGAAAGAGTACAAGGTAAAAATACAATTCAGTTAGAATAAAAGGCAGTATTTTCAATAAGGTAAGTAGAAACTTAGATTTAATTTGGTGAAAAAAGAGAAATGTTTTTATAGCAAGAATTGATTGATGAATGAAATAATATAGAAAGTTAATTATGAGCATAATTAAATGGATAAATTTAGACAAATGTAGAGGATAGGAGTAGCAAAAATTATTGTAGTAGGAGTTAAAAGATTCACAGATGTGAGATCGAAAGTAGAAATTAAGTAGGGAGACATCAAATTCGGTTAATGCTAGGTCCCACAAATTGAGGATCGAATTAGGGGATTGGAGAGAATAGTTTATATAAGTGATAATTGGTTTGTAATACGATTGGTAGTATAGATGGGCGTTCATGGTAAATTGATGTCTTACAAATTGAGATTTAGTAATGGAAAAAGAATTAAATAGTGTTATTGGCAGCTGTTTTGAGTTGCATTTCAGTAGAATATATAATTTCACCAAAAGGGTGATCGTAGTAATTTCCCCTTCGGGGGATAGAGCAAGCGCACCTAAAAAGGTGTGAGTCAGAGTAGGAAATTGGTAATGGATAAAGGGCAATAAATTAGCATGGTTTATGAATGGGAATAGAATAACATAGAATTTAGCGAACAATAACAATAAGGCAAAACATACACGAATAAGAGCATGGAAATATAAAGCATGTATAGAGGGAAAGAAGAAACAAATTAGTAAGCAACCGTAAGAAGAAAGGAGAAAACTTAGCATGCAAACCAAAGAGAAAAACAAACAAAGAGGGAGAGGAAAAAATAACTTAAAAAGGCATACCAAAATCTCGCAAACACGACTAAAAAAACTAAAAAAAATAATATATATGCGCAGAAAAGACGGGGATAGGCAAACACAAAAATAAGAAAGGGAGATGCATGCATGAACAAAACAAAAGCTAAAATAAGAAGCACAAGAAGGAGGATAAATACAGACCAAGGATAGAGAGAGGAGGGGGAAAAGAAATATAAAACAGACCAAAAGAGCAAAACAAGGGGGATAAAAAATAAAAAAAAGAGAAAGAGAAAGATAAAAGGATGGAAGGAATGAGCAAGAGGGGCTTGGTTGCTGGAGAGACCGCTGCAAGACCTTTGAAGAGAAGCTCGAGAGATGCCGGTAGAAAAGGAGAAGAGCATAACATGCAAAATAAATATAAAGAAGGTTAGGAACAAGAAGATAAAATCGCAGATGAAGAAAAAACTAAAATGTGTGATGATAAAAGGAATGAAACGTAAAAACACATATGATGGCAAAAAGCGAAGAAAAACAAGATGACAAAGATGCGCGAAATAGAGGAACCAAAAGCAAAGAAAGGAATCACAATAAACCAAGACCAAAGAGTGAAGCATAACAACGAAACGAAAGATAAAATAACAAAAAAATACCAAGACGAAGAAGTGAAACATACGGATAAAGATATCAGATGCCATGGAAATGGTATGTAAAAACAAAAGAACAGCAGAGGTACCATTGTGTAGGAAATTAAAAATGTTGAAGAAAGGGGAGAGACATAACGACATAATTGAAGGTAAAAAACAGACAAAAAGAAGATGATATGGCTGTGAGCTAAAAAACAGAACCCAAGAATGAATCATACCACAATACAAGTAAAAAAAGAAAAGCATGCAAAACACTTGATTGGTAAGAGTATATAATATCGATTGAAAAGCATAGATACCATTGTATGAATGATCATATATGTTGGTAAAGGGGATGAAACGTAGGTTCACATAAGATGGTAATAAACGGAAAAAACAGAATGACATAGATATGTGATATAGAGAAACCAGAAGCAATGAGAGGAATCACAATAAACCAAGACCAGAGCGTGAAACGTAGAAACAAGATATGAAATATAATGACAATAAAATGCCAAGTCAAAGATGTGAATCATATGAACAAAGATATCAGGCGTCATGGTAAAAACAAGTAAAGACAAACAAACAGCAAAGGTACCATTGTATAAGAATTTATAAGTGCTGATGAAAGGGGAGAGGCATAGCATCAAAAATGAAAGTAAAAGGCAGACAAAAAGAAGATGATATGGGAGAGAGATAAAGGGAAACCAGTGGCAGAAATCTATAATATAATACAATAATCGGGCATACCGGATTTTAATATTGAAGCAGAGTTGGAAAATTATCTCCAGTGGAGTGAGGGATGTTCCCACATAGTGGGTCGATAAAAATTTCCCAAGATGGGATTGATATGTAGCTGTGAAAGTAAGGGAAATAAAAAAAAACATAAACCGATGTAGTATATTTGTGAAAAAACATGTAACCATGTTACAATAATATCATGAAAGAGACTAACGGAGATGCAGCAAACGGTAAGGAGGGGGAACCCAGATGAAATTGACTAAAACTTGATACAATGGGTAAAAATAAATCAGATCGAAAATTGGAAATTGGAAGCAAAGGGATAATATCGGAGTTGAAAGGTATTGATCTCCAACTTTCGTTCGATAGGTGGGGGAGGGAGATCCACAGTGAAACTTGAAAGGAGGTGAAGAAAAAAAAATTATGGTGAAATAAAACCTAAATAGAGATATAAGAAGGAACCCCCGGAGGAATATCAACGAAAAACGGCGGCTGGGAAACCCAAAGGGACGGGGAACAAAGCCGTGAAGCACAACTGTATCGGGGAACCTACAATCATAAAGAAGATCAAAAAACCACAAAATAAAGATAAGGAAAAGAGAAAGAAATTGAGAAGGGAGGGAGCAGCATTTGGTCTGCTGTTCGTCGGCGGAAAGGGATATGATGGCTTTAAACACTGGTTGAACCCCATGGCCGGCAGATCTGGAAAGCATTCGTTTTTTCCTCACAAAAAACCAATTAAGGATGTAAATCAGTAAAAAAAATCAGAACGGATGGAGCAAAAGAAATTAATAAGAGTGGTAACAATATTGTGAATCAGAAATTGCGAAAGAAATTGAAATAAAGGCCGGGTGGGTTGCTGTTCGAAAATTCCTTACCTTGAAGTGTTGGGCTCTCAAAGAAACATAGACCGCCGGTTGGTGAGGGGGAGCAGAAACAAGTGAATGGCGTGGTAATAGGCGGAGAGACGGTGGAAAGAGCAACGCCGAGAGAGAGAAAGGAAGAGAGTGCGGGGGAAAGAAAGATGAATAGGGCAAAAACAAAAAAGCCCCCAAACCAAGAGAAACCCGAGAGAGAGAAAATTTCGAAAGCCATCCCACACCCGTTGGAATTTTTACCGTTACCAGTTGAATTTTTAACTGAGTAAAAGTACAAAAATTGAGTTTTTGCAATATAATCTTATTGAAAAGCTCTTAGTCAACTATATGAACTCCTAAAATTTAATTAAAACCAGTTTCACGGTCATTTTTGTAGAGGTTTCGGACGAACGGTTCTAAATGGACCCGTTGGACTTTTAACTGAGTAAAAAGTATAGAAATTGAGTTTTTGCAATATAATCGTGTTGAAAAGCTCGCGAACAACTATATCAAGTCCTAAAATTTGATTAAAACCAGTTTCACGGTCATTTTTGTAGAGGTTTCAGACGAAAAGGTCTAAATGGGCCGTATAATTGACTCGTTGGACTTTTAACTAAGTAAAAAAATACAAGAATTGAGTTTTTGCAAAATAATCATGTTAAAAAGCTCGTTTCCAACTATATGAACTCCTAAAATTTGATTAGTTTCGCGGTGATTTTTGTAGAGGTTTTAGACGAGCGGGTTTAAATGGGTCGTAAAATGAACCCGTTGAACTTTTAACTAAGTAAAAAGTACAAAAATTGAGTTTTTGCAATATAATCATGTTGAAAAGCTCTTAGTCAACTATATCAACTCCTAAAATTTAATTAAAACTAGTTTCACAGCCATTTTGTAGAGGTTTCGGACGAACGAGTCTAAATGGGCCGTAAAATGGACCCGTTGAACTTTTAACAGAGTAAAAAGTATAGAAATTGAGTTTTTACAATATAATCTTGTTGAAAAGCTCGTGAACAACTATATGAACTCTTAAAATTTGATTAAAACTAGTTTCACGGAGATTTTTGTAGAGGTTTCGGACAAGCGGATCTAAATGGGCTATAAAATAGATCCGTTGGACTTTTTTTTTTTGAAGAAAGTGGGCCTCGTTAAAAACCCCTACTAAAATCCCCAAGCACAAGGCTTGGAGAAACCTAAAAGGGGAAAAGAGTACCCATAATATATTATTAGGTGAGGTTAAACCTCGCTAAGTACAACGTTTTTAATACAGTCAGGATACATAGATCCAAAAGACATAGAAGACATGGATCTAAGGGCATGGGTAGCTAACGTATGAGCTACGGAATTAGCCTCACGGCAAACATACTGTACATGTGCTACAGTAAAATCCTCCAAAGCAGTATGAGCCTGCAAAATCGTCGGACCCATAGTAGAAAGATCTGGCCCAAGAGAGTTGATCCTGTTCGCTAGAGATGCACAGTCTGTCTCGAAGATCAAATGGCTCCAACCCTTGGATAGGGCAAAAGTTATACCGGCAAGAAGACCTCTTCCTTCAGATGAAATAGCATCAGAGCAACTGCCTAGCGGAAAAGCCAAGCCACCAGCAACCGTCCTTGTGTCATCACGAGCGACAACTCCAACCGCCCCTGCACGAGTGGAGAGGTCAAAAGCCCCATCCACATTAACTTTAATAAATCCACGAGGGGGGTGCCTCCAGCGGGAAGGAGGAGTCGATGATAAGGGGATGGAAGATGTAGGTGAGGATATAGAGTTAGAGTATTCTCGGTGAAGACTAATAGAGTTGACGGTAATTAGCCATGGGGGTTGAAGATGTTTATTATGGATCCAGTCATTACGCCTGTTCCAGATGTTCCAAAGGGTAGTCAAGAAAAGCCCAAATAGATCAGGAGAAAGGAGGGAAGCACCTTCCTCAAGCCATTGGAGGCCAGTGGAGGCAGAGCTATTAATAAGAGAAGAGGGTAGACCAATCAGTTTAAGGGACTCCGAAGCACCAGAGCAATCACGGAGAGCATGGAGAATCGACTCTGTACCAGAATTACAAATAGGGCAGGGACCGGAGTCTGGAACAAAAGTCTGAAGACGAGTCCCAACAGGTAGGGCCTCAGACCCCAGACGCCAACCAAAAGTTTTTACCTTAGGTAAAACCTTAAGCTTGGAAAGAAATTTCCATATACGTGGGGGACGAAGTCTTGGTTCAGGGGGGGCGTTGCAGGAAAAGGTAACCAGATCTGACAGAATAAACACCAGAATCGTTAGGCCTCCAGAGGATGGAGTCCCGAGTGTCATTGATGATAGGAACTGAAATAATGGAATCGGCATCATCCGTAGTAAAGTATGCACGAACTTTGATAGGATCCCAAGATGGTTGGTTTCTCACCATAAAGTCACGACAACGAACGTGGACTTCCTCAGATAGCTCATAGTCTCCGTAGAGATGAATAGACGAAGAGCCTCCCCAGTTATCATGATGGATACGTATGTTACTATTAATACCAGGCCGATAGAGGAAACCACCAAAAAGGTGTTGCATAGCATTATAAAGACCTTGCCAAGCAAAAGATCCTCGGGAGGGTCTAGAGGCATTAATAATGTTTCCTGAGGGAAAGTATTTGAATTTATAGATTTGTCCCAAGAGGGAGTCAGGTTCACAAATAAGGCGCCATAATTGTTTACCGAGAAGTGCAATGTTAAAGATGTTAAGGTCCCGGAAACCCAATCCTCCAACAGATTTAGGCAAGCACACTTGGTCCCATGGGAGCATATGCCATCCTTTCTTATTGGTTTTCCCAGACCACCAATATCGACGAATGGCAGATGTCATATCATCAATAATATTTTGGGGTAATAAGTAACAGGACATAACGTATTGGGGTAGGGATTGTAAAACGGCTTTAATAAAAATTTCCCTACCACTGAAGGAAAGAAGTTGTTTGTCCCATGTGGATAATCTTTCATGTACTTTATCGCGTATAAAACCTAAGGCTAGGGTCTTATTTTTACCAATAAGGAGAGGTACTCCAAGATAGACTCCAGGGTTGGAGACTTCACGTACTTGAAGATAGGAGTTAATAGTTTGACGAGTAGAAGTAGGAGTACGGGGATTGTAAAAGATAGTAGACTTATCAAAGTTGACTGCTTGCCCAGAGGCAGAGGCATAAGTCAGGAGGGCTAACTTAAGGTGTTTAGCTTCATCAGATTTTGAATTAATGAAAACTATGCAATCATCCGGAAACAAAAGATGGTTGACCTTAGGACCATGCTTACATGCACCTAGACCTGGGAGTAGGCCTTGATGTTTAGCATCGGACAAAAAAGCTGAAAGCCCTTGGGTACAAAATAGGAAGAGGAAGGGAGATAAAGGGTCTCCTTGGGGGAGACCCCTTTGAGGTCGAAATAATGGGGAAAAGGAATTGTTGACCTTAACCGTAAAGGAAACTGAAGAAATACATCTCATGATAAGAGAAACCCATGATGAGGCGAAACCCATACGGTTCATAACATTTTCAAGGAATGACCACTCGACCCTGTCAAAGGCCTTTTCCATATCAAGTTTAAGGGCAGCTCCATGAGAGGATTTAGAGGTACCAGTATTAATAGAGTGAATTATTTCGTGAGCTATAAGAATATTATCTGTGATGTTACGTCCCTGAACAAAGGCAGCTTGATTGGAACTGATACAGAAGGGAATAGTATGTTTCATTCGATTAACTAAAACTTTAGCAATGATTTTATAAATTACAGTGCAGAGACTGATGGGCCGGAGATGCCTCAAAGTGGTGGGGTCTTTGATTTTAGGTATGAGTACCAAAATAGTTTGGTTAACTGAAGCCATATCAGCTGACCCTTTAAGTAGATTGAGGCATAGTGATATGATGTCTGGTCCTACAGTATCCCAATGTTGACGAAAGAATCCGCTTGGTAAACCATCGATACCCGGGGCTTTCCTAGGATCGATGTCTCGAAAAGCGGTGATGATTTCTTCTGAAGTGAATTCCTTAGAAAGGGACTCATTCATAGCAGTCGTAATAGTAGGAGTGATCTTTGATAGGATTTGTTCAGAAAAGCATGGGTTGGAGGAAGTAAAGAGGTTGTGGAAGTATGAAGAAGCTATTTCCATTAGATCGGTGTCGTTAGTACACCAAACATTATTGGAGTCCAAAAGACCAGAGATTGTGTTCTTCTTCTTTCTGCTAGAAGCTCGGGCATGAAAGAACCGAGTGTTTTTATCTCCTTGGGAGAGCCATAGATTGCGAGAACGCTGTGCCCAATATGCTTCTTGTATCTCAAGAAGTTTGTGAAGTTCAGATTTGGCAGAGATATATCTTTTTTCAGCCGAATTTGAAAGAGGTCGTTGTAGAAGTTTATTAATTTTTGTGGTAAGAAAGTTGATACGACCATTGGTCTTAAATCTTTGTTGTGATTGCCAGTCTCCTAGGCAAGATCCAATGGCTTTAATTTTATCCAAAGTGTTACCCTTGGTGGATGACCAAGTTTGTTTTACGACAGAAATACCTTCTTCATTGGAAGCCCAGCAATTTTCAAATCTAAACTTGGATGATGGGGGACGATGATTTGTTAGAGAAGGAGGTTCCGTATTCAAGAGAAGAAAACAGTGATCTGATTTAGCGTCAAAGTCGGAAGTGATGCTATAATTGGGATAGGTGGTTTTCCATGCCATATTCCCTACGAAGCGATCTAATCTCTCAAATAAAGTTGGAGTTTTAGGCCCCGTTTTGGTCCAAGTAAACCAACCCGTTGTAGGTTTGCAATCAAAAAGGTAATTTCGAGAAAGACAATGGCGAAAGTTATTAATTTGAGATCTAGGCCGACGGAAGCCACCTTGTTTTTCATTATCAGCTAGGATTTCGTTAAAGTCGCCGCCAAGAAGCCAAGGTTGACCATCATTATTATTGAGTGAATTAATTAATTCCCAAGTTTTAGGTTTGTTACATGTTTCCGAAAAACCATGAATTCCGGTGAAGTAAAATGAAGATGAATTACAACTAACATAAGTATGGATAAAGCGATCCGAATAAGCAAGCAAATCGATCTTATTAGTTTTTAAAGAAAATAAAGCGAGTCCAGAACATGCGTTCGAAAAATCAACCGAAAAAACTAGGTTCATTCCTAACAAAGTAGCGAGACGGCTATAAGCCGTATTTTTAAGTTTAGTTTCGCATAAAAAAAGTAAATCTGGATTATGAAGTTGAATGTATTGCTGGAGATGTTGAACTGCCTGGACCTTCCCGAGACCCTGGCAGTTCCAACATAAAATGATCATTTCCCTCGGCGGGGCTGCACATCAGCCGCCGCCGGAGAGTTTTTTCCGCTGCTCATCCCAGCTTTCAAGTTAGTTGGGTCAAGATTAATTCTTAATTTATTTTTAAAATAGGATAGTAGAGACAGAAATAAGAAAAGGACGTGACTCGGAGTTGGTAAAAATGGCAATAATTGTATAATGTAGCTGGAAAGTTTTGTCTCTAGCAAATAGAGAAGAGTGAAATGTAGAAAACAATTATTAAGCAAAGTGGCAGGATTAGTGTAATAAAATAGTGTGTTTGTTGAAATTATAATAATATTGAGGTTCGTTGAGATTTTTAGGGCTTTTAGAAAATTATAACATTTCATAGTAGAATAGGAATAGGTTGCGTGGAGAGATTTAAGGGTGTATGAAAAATTGTTTAATAACTGAAAAGGTATGAAAATCCTTGACATAGAAAATACCATAAAATTGACGATGTAATAAAATAAACGAGTGGAGGTAACATTGGTGTTACTTGAAAAAATAATTAAATTAAAGACTTGAAATTGTGAATAATTTAAAATTATATAAAACAGATTTATGTAGGTAATAATTGGATTGTTGATTATTTGCGGATAAGGATTGTGGTTTAGAAAAGAATAAAATTTTTCGGACAGATGTCCTTGAACATTTAATTTCACCATGAAGGTGATCGTGGTAATTTCCCCAAAGGGGGATAGTAGAGAACCACCTAAGAAGGTGTTGGTGATTGAAGTAGGATGGAAAGAGTTACATAGACATAAAATAATATGAAAGATTATAATAAAAGGAAAAGAAAAAGTAATAGCTAGAGATAAGACAATTGCAAAATAATAATAATAACAGAAAAAGATACATGCAAAAAAATAGCTAAAATGATTAAAGAAAAAAGTAAAGACAAAGTGAAAGTAACGATTAGGACAATAATTTCCTTGAAATGGAAAACATGAGTGCACGTGGGTCTCACTAGAATAATTGATATGCAAAGAGAAAAAAATTACAAAAGATAGAGTAGGTATATGCAAGTAAGAATAGAACCATAAAAGAAATAAAAGAAGATTAAAAAATATTAAAAGGATCCAAAAAAGGATATAATAAAGTATTATAATGACAAGATTAATGCTTAATTTATATTTAGAATAGGATAGTAAGACAAAATATAAGATAAGGATGTGACTGGGAGTAGGTAAATGTGGAAATAATTGTATATTATAGCTGGGAAGTTTTGTCTTCCGCAATAAGAAAACAGTAAAAAGGAGGTGGGTGGGAGTTGGTAAATGTGGCAATAATTGAATATTATAGCTGAAAGAATTCCATAGATATAAAATAATATGGATGGATTTAATAAAAGGAAGAAAAATAATAGCTAGAGATAACAACAGAGCTACAGAGGCAATTGCAAAGTAATAGTAAAAATGATGGATGTAAGATGGGCGTTGAATGGGGTGGAAGGAATAAATAAACAAGAAAACAAGAAAATTAACAGTAAAATCCGAATTGTATCTAGCATGATTAAATAAGAGCCATATAAGATTATAGAGTAGCCTATTGTCAAAAATAGAACATGGTAAAATAATAATAAAAAAAATCCCTGGAGAGAAAGGTGGACGAAATGGATAAATTAAAAGAAAATACAAAATATTATGTGAGTGGAAAGAATAGTTCAATAGCATGAAATTATAGGATGGTCGATGGTGTATAAGTTTGAAAGAAGGTATAATTTTTGAATTTAAAAGAAAAAGAAGGATATGGTGGGGTTCATATTTGACAAAAGTGGCATTCATATTGATTGAGAGCATATGTGGCCAAAAGTTATCATAATTGGTAATGGACCTATTTTTTTTAATATTATAAGTCCTTAAGGGAGGTACCCTTTGAATCGCAGTAACCAAGGAAAATAAAAAATGAAATAAGGGCATATTTACAACATTACCGATATTATAATAAAGTAATGTGGGAACAATTAGATTTTTAATATCAAAATTAATGAAAAATAAAAGATAAATTGGAGTAATAAAAGATTTTTGTATCATTTGAATAGGAGTTAAAATTTTAATTAGAGAGCGATAGATTAGGCAACCAGTAGTGATAATAAAGGATGCATTATAATTTAGTTGGGAATTGATTAAGTATAGATCCAAAAAAATGATATATTGATAAAGATTGACCCTTGAGTGTTCAAATTTATTGTTAGAGATAAAGTTTGAGGTGTTAATTAGAAATTGTGAATCATTTAAGTTAATGACTTGAAATTGTGAATCATTTAAAGTTATATAAAACGGATTTATAAGAGTAATAATTGGATTGTTGATTATTTGCGGATAAGGATTATAGTTCAGAATTGAATGAAATTTTCTAGATAAATGTCCTTGAATATTTAATTTCACCATGAAGGTGATTGTGATAATTTCCCCAAAGGGGGATAGTAGAGAACCACCTAAGAAGGTGTTGGTGATTGAAGTAGAATGGAAAGAGTTCCATAGACATAAGATAATATGGATGGATATAATAAGAGGAAGAAAAAAAATAGCTAGAGATAACAACAAAGCAACGGAGGCAATTGCAAAAGAAAAATGATAATAATGATGGAAGTAATAAGAGGAAAAATTATGTAATAATCGAAAAAAATAACAAAGGAAGAAGAAATTATAGAAGAAAGAGAAAAATATAAAAAAGATCCATAAGCTATAGACAAAGAAAGATGAAAAGCAAAATAGAAAATGAATATAATGGTGGTGGAGCAAAGAAGTCAGCGAAAACCATGTGAAAAGAAGAAAGAAAGAAAGCAGAGTGGGAAGCAAAAAATAATATATTAAAAGAATATCATTATAATTGGTTGTGGAAAAAATAGCTATAAGGATATGAGCTGGTAAAAAGTCAAACAACAAATTAATAAAAGGATGATAGAAAAAGCAAGTAGAAAACCAAGAAAGAATAAATGAACAATAAAGCCAAAAGAAAAAGTAAAGCCTATAGCTGGAAAGGTGGAAAAGATAAAAAAACATTTCCACGATTAATAAATAAAGCAAGAAGAAAAAAATAAAGATACTAAAAGGAGTAGTTGAAAAAGGAGATCCAATCGGGGTAGCAGCACCTATAAAGAATAAAAACAAATCAATAGAATGGGAGTGGGAGGGGGACCAAACGAAAAAGATAGGATAGGAAGAAGCAATTATTAAATAAAAAGAGAAACATAAAAAAACCCATAAGTTAAAGTCAAAGAAAGAGGGAAAGTAATATAAAGCATGAATATAATAGTAGTGAGATGGAGAAATCAACGTAGCACTAGTTAAAAGAAGAAAAAAGATATGCATAGTGGGAAGCATAGGATAATATATTAAAAGGATAAAAATAAAGATGGTTATGGAAAAGTTAACTATAAGAAAAAGAGTTGGAATAAAGTTAAAGAACATATGAAAAAAATGATGATAAAAAAGAAAAAAGCAATTATAGAGGAAAAGGAAAAACATAAAATAATTCCATAAACTAAAGACAAAGAAAGCTGGAAAGCAATATAAAAAATTAATATATTGATAAAGATTAATCCTTAAGAGTTCGAGTTTATTATTAGAAATAAAGGTGTTAATCAGCAATTGTAAATCATTTAAAATTATATAAAACGGATTTATGAAGGAAATAATTGAATTTTTAATTATTTGCGGATAAAGATTGTAGTTCAAAATAAAATGAAATTTTGCGGATAGATGTTCTTGAATTTTTAATTTCACCATGAAAGTGATCGTGGTAATTTCCCCAATAAAAATGGGGATATAATAAAGTATTATAATGACAAGATTTTTGCTTAAAATATATTTAGAATAGGATAGTAAGACAAGAAATAAGATTAGGATGTGACTGGAAGTTGATAAATATGGTAATAATTGTATGTTATATCTGAAAAGATTTGTCTCCAGCAAAAAGAGAAAAGTAAAAAGGATGTGACTTGGAGTTGGTAAAAGTGGCAATAATTGTATATTATAGCTGGAAAGTTTTGTCACGATCGAAAAGAAAACAGTAAAAAGGATGTGACTGTTAGTTGGTAAATGTGGCAATAATAGTATATTATAGCTGGAAAGATTTGTCTCCGACAAAAAGAATACAGTAAAAAGTGGAATACAATTATTGGGCAAAATGGCAGGATTAGTGTAATAGAATAGTGAGTTTGTTGAAATTATAGTAATAGTGAGGTTAATTGGATTCTTTAGAACTTTCAGAATTTTCTTAATATTCATAATAGGATAAGTATAAGTTACGTGAAGAGATTGAAGGGGATAGGGAAATTTGTTTAATAACTGAAAAGGTATGAAAATCATTAACAAGGGAAATACTGTAAGATTGACGATGTAATAAAGTAAACGTGTGAAGGTAACTTTGGTGTTAAAGAAAATAATTAAGTTATTGATTTGAAATTGTGAATTATTTGAAGTTATATAAAATTGATTTTTGTAGGTAATAATTAGAATTTTAATTATTTGCGGATAAAAATTATAGTTCAAAGTAAAATGAAAATTTTCTAATAGATGTCCTTGAACATTTAATTTCACCATGAAGGTGATTGTGGTAATTTCCCCAAAGGGGGATAGTAGAGGACCACCTAAGAAGGTGTTGGTGTTTAAAATGGAATGGATAGAGTTCCATAGACATAAAATAATATGGATGATTATAATAAAAGGAAAAGAAAAAGTAATAGCAAAATAATAATAATAATAAAAGATACATACCCAATAATAGCTTAAAAGATTAAAGAAAAACATAAAGACAAAATGAAAGTTACGGTGAGGACAACATTTTCTTAGATGTGGGAACCAAGATGACGCGTGGGCCTCACCCGAAAGGTTAAAAAACAAGGCGCAAAAAAATAAAATAAAAAATATAGTAGGTAGATGCAAGTAAGAACAGAAACATAAAAGAAATAAAGGTAGATTAATTAAGATTAAAAGAATCCAAAAGTCAAAAAGAGAACAGAAACAAGTTTGAAGCATGAAAAGTTGATTAATTATTAAAAACATTATAAGAGAATGATAATATAATATAAAAAGATTAGAGATACATGCCCAAAAATAGCTAAAAAAATTATAGGAAACAAAAAAGACAAAATGAAAGCTTATACGATAAGAACAACATATTCCTTGGAATGAACACCATGAATACGCGTGGGCCTCACCCAAAGGGTAGATGTGCAAGGCGCAAAAAAAAAAACAAAAATGAGAGTAAGTAGATGCAAGCAATAAAAGATCCATAAAAGAAATAATGGCAGGTTATAAAATATTAAAAGGATCCAAAAAGCAAGAAAAAACAAAAGAAGAGGACAGTAACAATGTTGAATCATGAAAAGATGATTAATTATTAAAAAACTTATAATGGAAAGATAATATAATATAGAAAATTTAGAGAAAAGATAAAACAATCCCACATGGTGGGTCATGGGTAAAATTCCAAGAATGGAACGTGATAGCAAATAGTAAGTTAAAGCCAACACCAAATAATTAGAAAAAGCTACCCATAAGCTTGACAAAAATTTCGGATGAAATAACCATAACTGGGAATTAAACCAAAGCAACCTAAAACGATAATTAACCCGCAGCAAAAGAAAAATAAAAAAAGAAAATATCTTGAGAGGATATCGATAGGAAATAATATCCAAAAAATAAAATTGAAAATTAGACATACGAAACAATTGAAATATAATGATAAAGAAAAGAAGATTGAAAAATTCAGTAAGAGAACAAATATTCATAGACTGATAAAGCAAATTAAAATTGATTGGAAACCTGAAACAGATGTTCACGAACATGAGGCCGAAAAAAGAAAGCCCATCGGGGACATTCGAGCCTGGTGGAAAGATCACTGATGCAAAACTGAAACAGAAAAACAAGAGGGATAAAAAATATAAGGGATTAATAAGAAGGAAAAATAGGGTTTTAATGGCAAAAAAAGGGAAACTGAAAAAAGTGGTGGGTGATTGAGAAATCTCAGTTATAGGGGGTGCCCCGTCGGATGAGGAAAGGCTCTGCGGACTGTTGTGGCTGTGGGTTATCGGTGCCAAACAGAAGGAAAAAAGGGGATCATCCCAGATCCCAAAAGAACGATTTTTCCTCGCAAAATTCAAAAAAGAAATAGAGGTTAATAAAATAAAAATTGAATCAGAAAAAAGAGAACAACAGTAATAAGGATCTAGTAAAGAACGAGAAACAAAAATAAGAAAATTTAATACAAAAAATAGATTTGGGGCGGAATGGGGTCTCAATAATTCTTTACCTTGAATCACATGGATCTCATGGTGGTATGGAGCACCGGTTGGTAGGGGACAGTTGCGGGGGCGGACGGCGTAGATGAGGTGAGGGAGGCGGCAGCAGTGTATGGGGGAAGCTAGGTTTAGAGAAAAATGAAAGAAATGGGAAAGGGAAAGGCACGGTGTAAGGGGAAAAAAGAAAGGGAAAAGAAAGGGAAAAGCAAAGGAACAAACGCAAACCCATGAGAGAGCCGGAAAAATTGAGAGAATTTCGAGAGACCCCATTACCCGTTGGAATTTTATCCGTTGGACTTTTAACTAAGTAAAAAGTACAAAAATTGAGTTTTTGTAATATAATCGTGTTGAAAAGCTCGTCAACAACTATATGAACTCCTAAAATTTGATTAAAACTAGTTTCACGTTGATTTTTGTAGAGGTTTCAGACGAGCGGGTCTAAATGGGCCGTAAAATAGACCAGTTGGACTTTTAACTGAGTAAAAAGTACAAAAATTGAGTTTTTGCAATATAATCGTGTTGAAAAGCTCTTAATCAACTGTATGAACTCCTAAAATGTAATTAAAACTAGTTTCACGGTCATTTTGTAGAGGTTTCAGACGAACGAGTCTAAATGGGCCGTAAAATGGACCCGTTGGACTTTTAACTGAGTAAAAAGTATAGAAATTGAGTTTTTGCAATATAATCGTGTTGAAAAGCTCGTGAACAACTATATGAACTCCTAAAATTTGATTAAAACTAGTTTCACGGATATTTTTGTAGAGGTTTCGGACGAGCGGATCTAAATGGGTTGTAAAATAGATCCGTTGGACTTTTAACAAAGTAAAAAGTACAGAAATTGAGTTTTTCTAATATAATCATGTTGAAAAGCTCGTCAACAACTATACGAACTCCTAAAATTTGATTAAAACTAGTTTCACGGTGATTTTTTTAGAGGTTTCAAACGAGCGGGTTTAAATGGGCCGTAAAATGAACCCGTTGAATTTTTAACTAAGTAAAAAGTACAAAAATTGAGTTTTTGCAATATAATCGTGTTGAAAAGCTCTTAGTCAACTATATGAACAATTAAAATTTAATTAAACTAGTTTCACGGTCATTTTAGTAGAGGTTTCAGACGAACGGGTCTAAATGGGCCGTAAAATGGACCCGTTGGAATTTGAACTAAATAAAAAGTACAAAAATTGAGTTTTTGCAATATAATCGAGTTGAAAAGCTCTTAGTCAACTATATGAACTCCTAAAATTTAATTAAAACTAGTTTCACGGTCATTTTTGTAGAGGTTTCGGACGAACGGTTCTAAATGGACCCGTTGGACTTTTAACTGAGTAAAAACTATAGAAATTGAGTTTTTGCAATATAATCGTGTTGAAAAGCACGCGAACAACTATATGAACTCCTAAAATTTGATTAAAACTAGTTTCACGGTCATTTTTGTAGAGGTTTCAGACAAAAAGGTCTAAATGGGCCGTACATTTGACTCGTTGGACTTTTAACTGAGTAAATAATACAATAATTGAGTTTTTGCAAAATAATCGTGTTGAAAATCTCGTTTCCAACTATATGAACTCCTAAAATTTGATTAAAACTAGTTTCGCGGTGATTTTTGTAGAGGTTTAAGACGAGCGGGTTTAAATGGGTCGTAAAATGAACTCGTTGAACTTTTAACTAAGTAAAAAGTACAAAAATTAAGTTTTTGCAAAATAATCGTGTTGAAAAGCTCGTGAACAACTATATGAACTCCTAAAATTTGATTAAAACTAGTTTCGCGATGATTTTTGTAGAGCTTTCAGACGAGCGGGTTTAAATGGGCCGTAAAATGAACCCGTTGAATTTTTAACTAAGTAAAAAGTACAAAAATTGAGTTGTTGCAATATAATCGTGTTAAAAAGCTCTTAGTCAACTATATGAACAATTAAAATTTAATTAAAACTAGTTTCACGGTCATTTTAGTAGAGGTTTCGGACGAGCGGGTCTAAATGGGCCGTATAAGGGACCCGTTGGACTTTTAACTGAGTAAAAAGTATAAAAAATGAGTTTTTGCAATACAATCGTGTTGAAAAGCTCGTGAACAACTATATGAACTCCTAAAATTTGATTAAAACTAGTTTCACGGAGATTTTTGTAGAGGTTTCGGACGAGCAGATCTAAATGGGCTACAAAATAGATCCGTTGGACTTTTAACTAAGTAAAAAGTACAAAAATTGAGTTTTTGCAATATAATCGTGTTCAAAAGCTCGTCAACAACTATATGAACTCCTAAAATTTTATTAAAACTAGTTTCACGGTGATTTTTCTAGAGGTTTCAGACGAGCAGGTCTAAATGGGTCATAAAATAGATCAGTTGGACTTTTAACTGAGTAAAAAGTACAAAAATTGAGTTTTTGCAATATAATCGTGTTGAAAAGCTCTTAGTCAACTATATGAACTCCTAAAATTTAATTAAAACTAGTTTCACGGTCATTTTTGTAGAGGTTTCGGATGAACGGTTCTAAATGGACCCGTTGGACTTTTAACTAAGTAAAAAGTATAGAAATTGAGTTTTTGCAATATAATCGTGTTGAAAAGCTCGCGAACAACTATATGAAGTCCAAAAATTTGATTAAAACCAGTGTCACTGTCATTTTTGTAGAGGTTTCAGACGAAAAGGTCTAAATGGGCCGTATAATTGACTCGTTGGACTTTTAACTGAGTTAAAAATATAAGAATTGAGTTTTTGCAAAATAATTGAGTTAAAAAGCTCGTTTCCAACTATATGAACTCCTAAAATTTGATTAAAACTAGTCTCGCGGTGATTTTTATAGAGGTTTCAGACGAGCGGGTTTAAATGGGTCGTAAAATGAACCCATTGAACTTTTAATTAAGTAAAAAGTACAAAAAATGAGTTTTTGCAATATAATCATGTTGAAAAGCTCTTAGTCAACTATATGAACTCCTAAAATTTAATTGAAACTAGTTTCACGGTTATTTTTGTAGAGGTTTCGGACGAAAGAGTCTAAATGGGCCGTAAAATGGACCCGTTGGACTTTTAACTGAGTAAAAAGTATAGAAATTGAGGTTTTGCAATATAATCGTGTTGAAAAGCTCGTGAACAACTATATGAACTCCTAAAATTTGATTAAAACTAGTTTCACGGATATTTTTGTAGAGGTTTCGGATGAGCGGATCTAAATGGGTTGTAAAATAGATCTGTTGGACTTTTTACTAAGTAAAAAGTACAGGAATTGAGTTTTTCTGATATAATCGTGTTGAAAAGCTCGTCAACAACTATATGAACTCCTAAAATTTGATTAAAACTAGTTTCACGGTGATTTTTGTAGAGGTTTCAGACGAGCGGGTCTAAATGGGTCTTAAAATGGACCAGTTGGACTTTTAACTGAGTAAAAAGTACAAAAATTGAGTTGTTGCAATATAATCGTGTTGAAAAGCTCTTAGTCAACTATATGAACTCCTAAAATTTAATTAAAACTAGTTTCACGGTCATTTTTTGTAGAGGTTTCGGACGAACGGGTCTAAATGGGCCTTAAAATGGATCCGTTGGACTTTTAATTGAGTAAAATGTATAGAAATTGAGTTTTTGCAATATAATCGTGTTGAAAAGCTCGTGAACAACTATATGAAATCCTAAAATTTGATTAAAACAAGTTTCACGGTGATTTTTGTAGAGGTTTCGGACGAGCGGATCTAAATGGGCTATAAAATAGATCCGTTGGACTTTTAACTAAGTAAAAAGTACAGAAATTGAGTTCTAGTAATATAATCATGTTGAATAGCTCATCAACAACTTTATGAACTCCTAAAATTTGATTAAAACGAGTTTCACGGTCATTTTAGTAGATGTTTCAGACAAACGGGTCTAAATGGACCGTAAAATGGACTCGTTGGACTTTTAATTGTGTAAAAAGTATGGAAATTGAGTTGTTGCAATATAATCGGGTTGAAAAGCTCATGAATAACTATATGAACTTCTAAAATTTGATTAAAACCAGTTTCACGGTGATTTTTGTAGAGATTTCAGAGGAACGGGTCTAAATGAGCCGTAAAATGGATCCGTTCGACTTCTTTTTTTTTGAGAAAAAAAGGCCTCATTAAAGCCCCCTACTAATATCCCCAAGCACGAGTCCCGGAGAATCTTAAAAAGGTGAAAAGAGTGCCCAAATATTATTAATTTGAGAACCCGCCAAGTACAAGGTGACGGATACAAGAAGGAAAGTCAGAACCAAAGGACATGGAAGTCATGGTTCGGAGAGCATGGGTGGCCAAAGCATGAGCCACAAATTTTGCCTCACGGCTTACATAAGAAACATGTGCAAAAAGAAAAGAAAAAAGAGCGTCACGAGCTTGTAAAAGCAGAGGACCAAAGGTAGAGAGGTCTGGCCCTGGATTGTTGAGCCTGCTCGCAAGGGAGGCACAGTCGGTCTCAAACATCAGTCTTCGCCAGCCCTGGGATTGAGAAAAGGTAATACCAGCAAGAAGTCCCAAACCTTCGCAAGTAGCAGCATCCAAACAACTGCCCAAGGGGTAAGCAAGGCCCTCAACAATCGTACATGAATCATCACGCGCCACAACACCAACAGCCATTGCACGAGTGGCTGGATCAAAAGACCCATCCACATTAATCTTAATGTAACCATGGGGGGGGGGCTCCAACGTGGAGGTGATGTCGCAGAGGAATTCGGTAGGGAATGGGGTGAAGAGGTAGAATTGCAGTAATCATTATGTAGGCTAATAGAGTTGATGGCAGTAAGCCAAGGGGGATGTAAATGGTGATTGTGGACCCAATCATTACGCCTGTTCCATATATTCAATATAGTTGTGAGGAAATGACCAAAGTGGTTGGGAGATAAAAGACGGGCACCCTTCTCCAACCATTGGATGCTAGAAGAAGCCAAACTGTTGGAGAGGATATTGGGGATGCCAGTAAGTCGTAGGGCCTCTGAGGCCCCAGTACAGTCGCGAAGAGCATGGAGAATGGATTCCGAAGGGAAACCACAAATAGGGCAGGGGTCAGAAGTAGGTGCAAAAACATGATGTCTCGAGCCAACACGTAGGGCTTCGGAGGTTTCGAGCTTTAACTTTAGCCAAAACTTTCCAAATCCGAGCTGAGCGGTTTCGAGGTTCCGTAGGCCGCTGGAGATATTGGTAAATAGAGCGAACCGAATAGATCCCAGAATCATTGGGAGACCAAAGAATAGAATCACGGGAATCATTGATTATCAGAATACGAAAGGAAGTATATGCATCAACAGTTCTGAAACAGCGTTGAACCTTGAGAGGATCCCAAGCAGCCTGATTCTTGATCATAAAGTCATGACAACGAACGTATACTTCATCAGAGGTCTCATATTCCCCGGAGAGGATGACAGAAGAGGAGCCTCCCCAATTATCTTTATGGACACGTATATTGCGGTTAATACTAGGTTAGTATAGAAACCCACCAAAGAGGTGCTCCGTTCGACTTCTAACTAAGTAAAAAGTACAAATATTGAGTTTTTGCAATATAATCGTGTTGAAAAGCTCTTAGTCAACTATATGAACTCCTAAAATTTAATTAAAACTAGTTTTGTCATCCTTTTTGTAGAGGTTTCGGACGAGCGGGTCTAAATGGGTCGTAAAATGAACCCGTTGGACTTTTAACTAAGTAAAAACTTAGAAATTGAGTTTTCGCAATATAATCGCGTTGAAAAGCGTGTAGTCAACTATATGAACTCATAAAATTTAATTAAAACTAGTTTTGCAATCCTTTTTGTAGAGGTTTCGGACGAGCAAGTCTAAATGGGCCGTAAAAAGAACCCATTGTACTTTTAATTGAGTAAAAAGTATAGAAATTGAGTTTTTGCAATAAAATCGGGTTGAAAAGCTTGTAGTCAACTATATGAATTTCTAAAATTTGATTAAAACTAGATTTTCGTCCTTTTTGTAGAGGTTTCGAACGAGCGGGTCTAAATGGGTCGTAAAATGGAGCCATTGGACTTTTAACTGAGTAAAAAGTACAAAAATTGAGTTTTTGCAATATAATCGCGTTGAAAAGCTCGTGAACAACTATATGAACTCCTAAAATTTGATTAAAACTAGTTTCGGATGATATTTGTAGAGGTTTCAGACGAGCGGGTCTAAATGGGCCGTAAAATGGACCAGTTGGAATTTTAACTGAGTAAAAAGTACATAAATTATGTTTTTGAAATATAATCGTGTTGAAAAGCTCGTGATCAACTATATGAACTCCTAAAATTTGATTAAAACTAGTTTTGTGGTCTCTTTTGTAGAGGTTTCAGACGAGCGGGTCTAAATGGGCCTTATAATGGACCCGTTGGACTTTTAACTAAGTAAAAAGTACAAATTTTGAGTTTTTGCAAAATAATCGTGTTGAAAAGCTCGTTGCCAACTATATGAACTCCTAAAATTTGAATAAACTAATTTCATGGTCATTTTTGTAGAGGTTTCAGAAGAAAAGGTCTAAATGGGCCGTAAAATTGACTCGTTGGACTTTTAACTGAGTAAAAAAATACAAAAATTGAGTTTTTGCAAAATAATCGTGTTGAAAAGCTCGTTGCCAACTATCTAAACTCCTAAAATTTGATTAAAACTAGTTTCACGGTCATTTTTGTAGAGGTTTCGGACGAACGGGTCTAAATGGGCCGTAAAATGGACCCGTTGGACTTATAACTAAGTAAAAAGTATAGAAATTGAGTTTTTTCAATATAATCGTGTTGAAAAGCTTGTGAACAACTATATGAACTCCTAAAATTTGATTAAAACTAGTTTCACGTAGATTTTTGTAGAGGTTTCGGACGAAAGGATCTAAATGTGCTGTAAAATAGATCCGTTGGACTTTTAACTAAGTAAAAAGTACAGAAATTGAGTTTCTGTAATATAATCTTGTTGAAAAGCTCGTCAACAACTATATGAACTCCTAAAATTTGATTAAAACTAGTTTCACGGTGATTTTTGTAGAGGTTTCAGACGAGCGAGTCTAAATGGGCCGTAAAATGGACATGTTGGACTTTTAACTGAGTAAAAAGTACATAAATTGTGTTTTTGCAATATAATCGTGTTGAAAAGCTCGTGATCAACTATATGAACTCCTAAAATTTGATTTAAACTAGTTATGCAATCCTTTTTGTAGAGGTTTCAGACTAGCGGGTCAAAATGGGTCGTAAAATGGACCAGTTGGACTTTTAACTGAGTAAAAAGTACAAAAATTGAGTTTTTGCAACATAATCGTCTTGAAAAGCTCTTACTCAACTATATGAACTCCTAAAATTTAATTAAAACTAGTTTCACGGTCATTTTTGTAGAGGTTTCGGACGAACGAGTCTAAATGGGCCGTAAAATGGATCCGTTAGACTTTTAACTGAGTAAAAAGTATAGAAATTGAGTTTTTGCAATATAATCGTGTTGAAAAGCTCGTGAACAACTATATGAACTCCTAAAATTTGATTAAAACTAGTTTTGCGGTCATTTTTGTAGAGGTTTCAGACGAGCGGGTCTAAAAGGGCTGTAAAATAGATCTGTTGGACTTTTAACTAAGTAAAAATTAGAGAAATTGAGTTTTAGTAATATAATCGTGTTGAATAGCTCGTCAACAACTTTATGAACTCCTAAAATTTGATTAAAACCAGTTTCACGGTCATTCTAGTAGAGGTTTCGGACACACGGGTCTAAATGGGCCGTAAGCTGGACTCGTTGGACTTTTAATTGTGTAAAAAGTATAGAAATTGAGTTTTTGCAATATAATCGGGTTGAAAAGCTCGTGAATAACTATATGAACTTCTGAAATTTGATTAAAACCAGTTTCACGGTGATTTTTGTAGAGGTTTCGGGCTAACGGGTCTAAATGGGCCGTAAAATGGATCCGTTTGACTTTTTTTTTGAGAAAAAATGACTCATTAAAAACCCTACTAATATCCCCAAGCACGAGTTCGGAGAATCTTAAAAAGGGGAAAAGAGTGCCCAAATATTATTAATTTGAGAACACGCCAAGTACAAGGTGACGGATACAAGAAGGAAAGTCAGAACCAAAAGACATGGAAGTCATGGTTCGGAGAGCATGGGTGGCCAAAGCTTGAACCACGAAAATTGCCTCATGGCTTACATAAGAAACATGTGCAAAAGGCAAAGAAAAAAGAGCGTCACGAGCTTGTAAAATCAGAGGACCTAAGGAAGAGAGGCCTGACCCTGGATTATTGAGCCTGTTCGCAAGGGAGGCACAGTCGGTCTCAAACATCAGTCTTCGCCAGCCCTGGGATTGAGCAAAGGTAATACCAGCAAGAAGTCCCAAACCTTCGCAAGTAGCAGCATCCAAACAACTGCCCAAGGGGTAAGCAAGGCCCCCAACAACCGTACCTGAATCACCACGCGCCACAACACCAACAGTCGCTGCATGAGTGGCTGGATCAAAAGCCCCATCCACATTAATCTTAATGTAACCATGGGGGGGGGGCTCCAACGTGGAGGTGATGTCGCAGAGGAATTCAGTAGGGAATGGGGTGAAGAGGTAGAATTGCAGTAATCATTATGTAGGCTAATAGAGTTGATGGCAGTAAGCCAAGGGGGTTGTAAATGGTGATTGTGGACCCAGTCATTACGCCTGTTCCATATATTCCAAATAGTTGTGAGGAAAAGACCAAAGTGGTCGGGAGATAAAAGACGGGCACCCTCCTCCAACCATTGGATGCTAGAAGAAGCCAAACTGTTGGAGAGGATATTGGGGATGACAGTAAGTCGTAGGGCCTCTGAGGCCCCAGTACAGTCGTGAAGAGCATGGAGAATGGATTCCGAATGGAAACTCCAAATAGGGCAGGGGCCAGAAGTAGGTGCAAAAACATGAAGTCTCAAGCCAACAGGTAGGGCTTCGGACGCCATACACTAGCCAAAAGTTTTGACCTTAGGGAGAACCTTATCTTTAGCCAAAACTTTCCAAATCCGAGCTGGGCGGTTTCAAGGTTCCGTAGGCCGCTGCAGATATTGGTAACCAGAGCGAACCGAATAGATCCCAGAATCATTGGGAGACCAAAGAATAGAATCACGAGAATCATTGATTATCAGAATACGAAGGATAGTATCTACATCAGCAGTGCTGAAATAGCGTTGAACCTTGAGAGGATCCCAAGCAGCCTGATTCTGGATCATAAAGTCATGACAACGAACGTATACTTCATCAGAGGTCTCATATTCCCCGGAGAGAATGACAGAAGAGGAGCCTCCCAAGTTATCTTTATGGACACATGTATTGCTGTTAATACCAGGTCAGTACAGAAACCCACCAAAGAGGTGCTCCGTTCGACTTCTAACTAAGTAAAAAGTACAAATATTGAGTTTTTGTAATATGATCGTGTTGAAAAGCTCTTAGTCAACTATATGAACTCCTAAAATTTATTTAAAACTAGTTTTGTCATCCTTTTTGTAGAGGTTTCGGACGAGCGGGTCTAAATGGGTCGTAAAATGAACCCGTTGGACTTTTAACTAAGTAAAAAGTTCAGAAATTGAATTTTTGCAATATAATCTTGTTGAAAAGCTCGTAGTCAACTATATGAACTCATAAAATTTAATTAAAACTAGTTTTGCAATCCTTTTTGTAGAGGTTTCGGACGAGCAGGTCTAAACGGGCCGTAAAAAGAACCCATTGGACTTTTAACTAAGTAAAAAGTACATAAATTGAGTTTTTGCAATATAATCGGGTTGAAAAGCTTGTGGTCAACTATATGAATTTCTTAAATTTGATTAAAACTAGTTTTGTCGTCCTTTTTGTAGAGGTTTCGGTCGAGCGGGTCTAAATGGGTCGTAAAATGGAGCCATTGGACTTTTAACTGAGTAAAAAGTACAAAAAATGAGTTTTTGCAATATAATGGTGTGGAAAAGCTCGTGAACAAATATATGAACTCCTAAAATTTGATTAAAACTAGTTTTATGTGATTTTTGTAAAGGTTTCAGATGAGCGGGTCTAAATGGGCCGTAAAATGGACCAGTTGGACTTTTAACCTTGCAAAAAGTACATAAATTATGTTTTTGCCAGATAATCGTGTTGAAAAGCTCGTGATCAACTATATGAACTCCTAAAATTTGATTAAAACTAGTTTTGCGGTCTCTTTTGTAGAGGTTTCGGACGAGCGGGTCTAAATGGGCCTTATAATGTACCAGTTGGACTTTTAACTAAGTAAAAAGTACAAAAATTGAGGTTTTTCAAAATAATCAGGTTGAAAAGCTCGTTGCCAACTATATGAACTCCTAAAATTTGAATAAACTAGTTTCATGGTCATTTTTGTAGAGGTTTCAGACGAAAAGGTCTAAATGCGCCGTATAATTGACTCGTTTGACTTTTAACTTAGTAAAAAATACAAAAATTGAGTTTTTTCAAAATAATCGTGTTGAAAAGCTCGTTGCCAACTATCTGAACTCCTAAAATTTGATTAAAACTATTTTCACGGTCATTTTTGTAGAGGTTTCGGACGAACTGGTCTAAATGGGCCATAAAATGGACCCGTTGGACTTTTAACTGAGTAAAAAGTATAGAAATTAAGTTTTTGCAATATAATCGTGTTGAAAAGCTCGTGAACAACTATATAAACTCCTAAAATTTGATTAAAACTAGTTTCACGTAGATTTTTGTAGAGGTTTCAGACGAGCGGATCTAAATGAGCTGTAAAATAGATCCGTTGGACTTTTAACTAAGTAAAAAGTACAAAAATTGAGTTTTTGTAATATAATCTTGTTGAAAAGCTCGTCAACAACTATATGAACTCCTAAAATTTGATTAAAACTAGTTTCACGGTGATTTTTGTAGAGGTTTCAGACGAGCGGGTCTAAATGGACCGTAAAATGGATCTGTTGGACTTTTAACTGAGTAAAAAGTACAGAAATTGTGTTTTTGCAATATAATCTTGTTGAAAAGCTCGTGATCAACTATATGAACTCCTAAAATTTGATTTAAACTAGTTATGCAATCCTTTTTGTAGAGGTTTCAAACGAGCGGGTCTAAATGGGCCGTAAAATGAACTCGTTTTACTTTTAACTAAGTAAAAAGTACAAAAATTTAGTTTCTGCAATATAATCATGTTGAAAAGCTCTTAGTCATCTATATGAACTCCTAAAATTTAATTAAAACTAGTTTCACGGTCATTTTTGTAGAGGTTTCGGACGAACGAGTCTAAATGGGCCGTAAAATGGACCCGTTGGACTTTTAACTGAGTAAAAAGTATAAAAATTGAGTTTTTGCAATATAATCGTGTTGAAAAGCTCGTGAACAACTATATGAACTCCTAAAATTTTATCAAAACTAGTTTTACGGTCATTTTTATAGAGGTTTCGGACGAGCTGGTCTAAAATGGCTGTAAAATAGATCTGTTGGACTTTTAACTAAGTAAAAATTAGAGAAATTGAGTTTTAGTAATATAATCGTGTTGAATAGCTCGTCAACAACTTTATGAACTCCTAAAATTTGATTAAAACCAGTTTCACGGTCATTTTAGTAGAGGTTTCGGACAAACGGGTCTAAATGGGCCGTAAAATGGACTCATTGGACTTTTAATTGTGTAAAAAGTATAGAAATTGAGTTTTTGCAATATAATCGGGTTGAAAAGCTCGTGAATAACTGTATGAACTTCTGAAATTTGATTAAAACCAGTTTCACGGTGATTTTTGTAGAGGTTTCGGGCGAACGGGTTTAAATGGGCCGTAAAATGGATCCGTTCGACTTCTTTTTTTTTGAGAAAAAATGACTCATTAAAAACCCCTACTAATATCCCCAAGCACGAGTCTCGGAGAATCTTAAAAAGGGGAAAAGAGTGCCCAAATATTATTAATTTGAGAACACGCCAAGTACAAGGTGACGGATACAAGAAGGAAAGTCAGAACCAAAAGACATGGAAGTCATGGTTCGGAGAGCATGGGTGGCCAAAGCATGAACCACGAAATTTGCCTCACGGCTTACATAAGAAACATGTGCAAAAGGCAAAGAAAAAAGAGCGTCACGAGCTTGTAAAATCAGAGGACCTAAGGAAGAGAGGTCTGGCCCTGGATTATTGAGCCTGTTCGCAAGGGAGGCACAGTCGGTCTCAAACATCAGTCTTCGCCAGCCCTGGGATTGAGCAAAGGTAATACCAGCAAGAAGTCCCAAACCTTCGCAAGTAGCAGCATCCAAACAACTGCCCAAGGGGTAAGCAAGGCCCCCAACAACCGTACCTGAATCATCACGCGCCACAACACCAACAGTCGCTGCACGAGTGGCTGGATCAAAAGCCCCATCCACATTAATCTTAATGTAACCATGGGGGGGGGGCTCCAACGTGGAGGTGATGTCGCAGAGGAATTCGGTAGGGAATGGGGTGAAGAGGTAGAATTGCAGTAATCATTATGTAGGCTAATAGAGTTGATGGCAGTAAGCCAAGGGGGTTGTAAATGGTGATTGTGGACCCAGTCATTACGCCTGTTCCATATATTCCAAATAGTTGTGAGGAAAAGACCAAAGTGGTCGGGAGATAAAAGACGGGCACCCTCCTCCAACCATTGGATGCTAGAAGAAGCCAAACTGTTGGAGAGGATATTGGGGATGACAGTAAGTCGTAGGGCCTCTGAGGCCCCAGTACAGTCGTGAAGAGCATGGAGAATGGATTCCGAATGGAAACCACAAATAGGGCAGGGGCCAGAAGTAGGTGCAAAAACATGAAGTCTCAAGCCAACAGGTAGGGCTTCGGACGCCATACACTAGCCAAAAGTTTTGACCTTAGGGAGAACCTTATCTTTAGCCAAAACTTTCCAAATCCGAGTTGGGCGGTTTCGAGGTTCCGTAGGCCGCTGGAGATATTGGTAACCAGAGCGAACCGAATAGATCCCAGAATCATTGGGAGACCAAAGAATAGAATCACGAGAATCATTGATTATCAGAATACGAAGGATAATATCTACATCAGCAGTGCTGAAATAGCGTTGAACCTTGAGAGGATCCCAAGCAGCCTGATTCTGGATCATAAAGTCATGACAACGAACGTATACTTCATCAGAGGTCTCATATTCCCCGGAGAGAATGACAGAAGAAGAGCCTCCCCAGTTATCTTTATGGACACATGTATTGCTGTTAATACCAGGTCGGTACAGAAACCCACCAAAGAGGTGCTCCGTTCGACTTCTAACTAAGTAAAAAGTACAAATATTGAGTTTTTGCAATATAATCGTGTTGAAAAGCTCTTAGTCAACTATATGAGCTCCTAAAATTTATTTAAAACTAGTTTTGTCATCCTTTTTGTAGAGGTTTCGGACGAGCGGGTCTAAATGGGTCGTAAAATGAACCCGTTGGACTTTTAACTAAGTAAAAAGTTCAGAAATTGAATTTTTGCAATATAATCGTGTTGAAAAGCTCGTAGTCAACTATATGAACTCATAAAATTTAATTAAAACTAGTTTTTCAATCCTTTTTGTAGAGGTTTCGGACGAGCAGGTCTAAACGGGCCGTAAAAAGAACCCATTGGACTTTTAACTAAGTAAAAAGTACATAAATTGAGTTTTTGCAATATAATCGGGTTGAAAAGATTGTGGTCAACTATATGAATTTCTTAAATTTGATTAAAACTAGTTTTGTCGTCCTTTTTGTAAAGGTTTCGGACGAGCGGGTCTAAATGGGTCGTAAAATGGAGCCATTGGACTTTTAACTGAGTTTTTTCAAAATAATCGTGTTGAAAAGCTCGTTGCCAACTACCTGAACTCCTAAAATTTTATTAAAACTAGTTTCACGGTAATTTTTGTAGAGGTTTCGGACGAACGGGTCTAAATGGGCCATAAAATGGACCCGTTGGACTTTTAATTGAGTAAAAAGTATAGAAATTAAGTTTTTGCAATATAATCGTGTTGAAAATCTCATGAACAACTATATGAACTCCTAAAATTTGATTAAAACTAGTTTGACGTAGATTTTTGTAGAGGTTTCAGACGAGCAGATCTAAATGTGCGGTAAAATAGATCCGTTGGACTTTTAACTAAGTAAAAAGTACAAAAATTAAGTTTTTGTAATATAATCTTGTTGAAAAGCTCGTCAACAACTATATGAACTCCTAAAATTTGATTAAAACTAGTTTCACGGTGATTTTTGTAGAGGTTTCAGACGAGCGGGTCTAAATGGACCGTAAAATGGATCCGTTGGACTTTTAACTGAGTAAAAAGTACAGAAATTGTGTTTTTGCAATATAATCTTGTTGAAAAGCTCGTGATCAACTATATGAACTCCTAAAATTTGATTTAAACTAGTTATGCAATCCTTTTTGTAGAGGTTTCAAACGAGCGGGTCTAAATGGGCCGTAAAATGAACTCGTTTTACTTTTAACTAAGTAAAAAGTACAAAAATTTAGTTTCTGCAATATAATCGTGTTGAAAAGCTCTTAGTCATCTATATGAACTCCTAAAATTTAATTAAAACTAGTTTCACGGTCATTTTTGTAGAGGTTTCGGACGAACGAGTCTAAATGGGCCGTAAAATGGACCCGTTGGACTTTTAACTGAGTAAAAAGTATAAAAATTGAGTTTTTGCAATATAATCGTGTTGAAAAGCTCGTGAACAACTATATGAACTCCTAAAATTTTATCAAAACTAGTTTTACGGTCATTTTTGTAGAGGTTTCGGACGAGCTGGTCTAAAAGGGCTGTAAAATAGATCCGTTGGACTTTTAACTAAGTAAAAATTAGAGAAATTGAGTTTTGGTAATATAATCGTGTTGAATAGCTCGTCAACAATTTTATGAACTCCTAAAATTTGATTTAAACCAGTTTCACGGTCATTTTAGTAGAGGTTTCGGACAAACAGGTCTAAATGGGCCGTAAAATGGACTCATTGGACTTTTAATTGTGTAAAAAGTATAGAAATTGAGTTTTTGCAATATAATCGGGTTGAAAAGCTCGTGAATAACTATATGAACTTCTGAAATTTGATTAAAACCATTTTCACGGTGATTTTTGTAGAGGTTTCGGGCGAACGGGTCTAAATGGGCCGTAAAATGGATCCGTTCGACTTCTTTTTTTTGACAAAAAAAATGACTCATTAAAAACCCCTACTAATATCCCCAAGCACGAGTCTCGGAGAATCTTAAAAAGGGGAAAAGAGTGCCCAAATATTCTTAATTTGAGAACACGCCAAGTGTAAGGTGACGGATACAAGAAGGAAAGTCAGAACCAAAAGACATGGAAGTCATGGTTCAGAGAGCATGGGTGGCCAAAGCATGAGCCACGAAATTTGCCTCACGGCTTACATAAGAAACATGTGCAAAAGGCAAAGAAAAAAGAGCGTCACGAGCTTGTAAAATCAGAGGACCTAAGGAAGAGAGGTCTGGCCCTGGATTGTTGAGCCTGTTCGCAAGGGAGGCACAGTCGGTCTCAAACATCAGTCTTCGCCAGCCCTGGGATTGAGCAAAGGTAATACCAGCAAGAAGTCCCAAACCTTCGCAAGTAGCAGCATCCAAACAACTGCCCAAGGGGTAAGCAAGGCCCCCAACAACCGTACCTGAATCATCACGCGCCACAACACCAACAGTTGCTGCACGAGTGGCTGGATCAAAAGCCCCATCCACATTAATCTTAATGTAACCATGGGGGGGGGGGGCTCCAACGTGGAGGTGATGTCGCAGAGGAATTCGGTAGGGAATGGGGTGAAGAGGTAGAATTGCAGTAATCATTATGTAGGCTAATAGAGTTGATGGCAGTAAGCCAATGGGGTTGTAAATGGTGATTGTGGACCTAGTCATTACGCCTGTTCCATATATTCCAAATAGTTGTGAGGAAAAGACCAAAGTGGTCGGGAGATAAAAGACGGGCACCCTCCTCCAACCATTGGATGCTAGAAGAAGCCAAACTGTTGGAGAGGATATTGGGGATGACAGTAAGTCGTAGGGCCTCTGAGGCCCTAGTACAGTCGTGAAGAGCATGGAGAATGGATTCCGAATGGAAACCACAAATAGGACAGGGGCCAGAAGTAGGTGTAAAAACATGAAGTCTCAAGCCAACAGGTAGGGCTTCGGACGCCATACACTAGCCAAAAGTTTTGACCTTAGGGAGAACCTTATCTTTAGCCAAAACTTTCCAAATCCGAGCTGGGCGGTTTCGAGGTTCCGTAGGCCGCTGGAGATATTGGTAACCAGAGCGAACCGAATAGATCCCAGAATCATTGGGAGACCAAAGAATAGAATCACGAGAATCATTGATTATCAGAATACGAAGGATAGTATCTACATCAGCAGTGCTGAAATAGCGTTGAACCTTGAGAGGATCCCAAGCAGCCTGATTCTGGATCATAAAGCCATGACAACGAACATATACTTCATCAGAGGTCTCATATTCCCCGGAGAGAATGACAGAAGAGGAGCCTCCCCAGTTATCTTTATGGACACATGTATTGCTGTTAATACCAGGTCGGTACAGAAACCCACCAAAGAGGTGCTCCGTTCGACTTCTAACTAAGTAAAAAGTACAAATATTGAGTTTTTGCAATATAATCGTGTTGAAAAGCTCTTAGTCAACTATATGAACTCCTAAAATTTATTTAAAACTAGTTTTGTCATCCTTTTTGTAGAGGTTTCGGACGAGCGGGTCTAAATGGGTCGTAAAATGAACCCGTTGGACTTTTAACTAAGTAAAAAGTTCAGAAATTGAATTTTTGCAATATAATCGTGTTGAAAAGCTCGTAGTCAACTATATGAACTCATAAAATTTAATTAAAACTAGTTTTGCAATCCTTTTTGTAGAGGTTTCGGACGAGCAGGTTTAAACGGGCCGTAAAAAGAACCCATTGGACTTTTAACTAAGTAAAAAGTACATAAATTGAGTTTTTGCAATATAATCGGGTTGAAAAGCTTGTCAACTATATGAATTTCTTAAATTTGATTAAAACTAGTTTTGTCGTTTTTTTTTGTAGAGGTTTCGGACGAGCGGGTCTAAATGGGTCGTAAAATGGAGCCATTGGACTTTTAACTGAGTAAAAAGTACAAAAAATGAGTTTTTGCAATATAATCGTGTTGAAAAGCTCGTGAACAAATATATGAACTCCTAAAATTTGATTAAAACTAGTTTTATGTGATTTTTGTAAAGGTTTCAGATGAGCGGGTCTAAATGGGCCGTAAAATGGACCAGTTGGACTTTTAACTGAGTAAAAAGTACAAAAATTATGTTTTTGCCAGATAATCGTGTTGAAAAGCTCGTGATCAACTATATGAACTCCTAAAATTTGATTAAAACTAGTTTTGCGGTCTCTTTTGTAGAGGTTTCGGACGAGCGGGTCTAAATGGGCCTTATAATGGACCCGTTGAACTTTTAACTAAGTAAAAAGTACAATAATTGAGTTTTTGCAAAATAATCGTGTTGAAAAGCTCGTTGCCAACTATATGAACTCCTAAAATTTGAATAAACTAGTTTCACTGTCATTTTTGTAGAGGTTTCAGACGAAAAGGTCTAAATGCGCCGTATAATTGACTCGTTTGACTTTTAACTGAGTAAAAAATACAAAAATTGAGTTTTTTCAAAATAATCGTGTTGAAAAGCTCGTTGCCAACTACCTGAACTCCTAAAATTTGATTAAAACTAGTTTCACGGTCATTTTTGTAGAGGTTTCGGACGAACGGGTCTAAATGGGCCGTAAAATGGACCCGTTGGACTTTTAACTGAGTAAAAAGTATAGAAATTGAATTTTTGCAATATAATCGTGTTGAAAAGCTCGTGAACAACTATATGAACTCCTAAAATTTGATTAAAACTAGTTTCACGTAGATTTTTGTAGAGGTTTCGGACGAGCGGATCTAAATGGGTTGTAAAATAGATCCGTTGGACTTTTAACTAAGTAAAAAGTACATAAATTGAGTTTTTGTAATATAATCTTGTTGAAAAGCTCGTCAACAACTATATGAACTCCTAAAATTTGATTAAAACTAGTTTGACAGTGATTTTTGTAGAGGTTTCAGACGAGCGGGTCTAAATGGGCCGTAAAATGGACCTGTTGGACTTTTAACTGAGTAAAAAGTACGGAAATTGTGTTTTTGCAATATAATCGTGTTGAAAAGCTCGTGATCAACTATATGAACTCCTAAAATTTGATTTAAACTAGTTACGCAATCCTTTTTGTAGATGTTTCAAAAGAGCGGGTCTAAATGGGTCGTAAAATGAACTCGTTTTACTTTTAACTAAGTAAAAAGTACAAAAATTGAGTTTTTGCAATATAATCGTGTTGAAAAGCTCTTAGTCAACTGTATAAACTCCTAAAATTTAATAAAAACTAGTTTCACGGTCATTTTTGTAGAGGTTTCGGATGAACGGGTCTAAATGGGCCGTAAAATGGACCCGTTGGACTTTTAACTTAGTAAAAAGTATAAAAATTGAGTTTTTGCAATATAATCGCGTTGAAAAGCTCGTGAACAACTATATGAACTCCTAAAATTTGATTAAAACTAGTTTCACATAGATATTTGTAGAGGTTTCGGACGAGCGGATCTAAATGGGCTGTAAAATAGATCCGTTGGAGTTTTAACTAAGTAAAAAGTACAGAAATTGAGTTTTTGTAATATAATCTTGTTGAAAAGCTCATCAACAACTATATGAACTCCTAAAATTTGATTAAAACTAGTTTCACTGTAACACCTTAAAAATATCCTAGAAGAAATTATAAGAAAATAAAAAGAAAAGTGTAAACATTTTGGTTAAGCTTAGTGAAATTATAAGATTAAAGTATTAAAATAAATAATTATAAAGTGATAGATTTAAAAAAAAGATATACATGTGAGAAGTCGAGCTCAATCCCGATCTATCATACGAGGAAGAACCTATTCGAATCCTCGATCGATAAGTCAAACGACTCCGCAACAAAAACGTTCTGTTAGTCAAAATCCTTTGGAGAAATCACAAAGTCGAAGAAGTAAATTGGGAACCCGAGGATTCGATGCGAAAGCAATATCCTCATCTATTCGATTCAGGTAAAATTTGAGGACGAATTTTCTTTAAGGGGGAGGAATTGTAACACCCTAAAAATACCCTAGAAGAAATTATAAGAAAATAAAAAGAAAAGTGTAAACATTTTGGTTAAGCTTAGTGAAATTATAAGATTAAAGTATTAAAATGAATGATTATAAAGTGATAGATTAAAAAAAAAGATATACATGTGTAATATGTATAAAGCAAATGTGATTTAATGTATGTATATAAGTTTAATGAAATGAACAATGTAAGTTAATACATATATATAACATACTCGGTGGACTATTAGGATAATTATCTATGTATATACATGTATAATATAAGATAATAATAATAGTAATAATTAAACAAATTAATATAATAAATATTATAAAAGGTTAGTAGAATTTACATGGTAGATTAACAACCCATGTTTCCTCATTGTGGTGATAACCGGCCAGCAATGTTAAGAGGAGGACACATGTATTCCACATTGTTTCACCTCCATCTTTCATCAAACATACTCTCACCGAAACAAAAAGAGAACTTAGAAGATGGAATTCTGGAGATTTTGAAGCTAAGGAACTCATGCATGTTGCTGGAAATTAGGATAGAATTCATATGTGTTCATGCATGAAGAAAAAAATTTCCATGTAAATATGTGTTCATGTTACCCGATTGCTATATGTGTTCTTATTTCTGTTTTGATGAAATCTGGATATTTTTCATTATGGAAATTGATGTTTAAATGTTTGATTGTTCAAAAACAATGCTGTGTTTGTGTTATTATTGAATTTGAACTGAAAATACAAAGTAGAAACAAGTTAGAACACCTAAACTGTCCAGATTCGTACTTGTATGATACCCTGTAGAAATCTGGAAAATTGAGTATGTTAGAGTCATTTCTGGAAAAAGTGTTCTCATACAAAGTTGTAGAGGACAAAATTTTACATGGAATAGAGGTATGAGTTGCTCAAAAATGTTAAGTATAGGTCTCTGAATTGTTGTTAGAAGTTGACTGGACTGAAACTGAATGAATTTGGAATCTGCTGGACTAAATTGTGAAATTCGAAATGTTTAGGGGTCAAAATGGTGTTAATAAATTTTGAAAATTTATGCTTGAAACATGGGAGTCATGAAATGAATAAAAATATAATGGCCAAGCTTGAATTAAGTCCCAATTGATAGGTTAAATGCATTTAGATCACATAGAGGATTAAAATGGATTAAAAGTGACTGTTTTGTAAAAAAATGTTCAAATGAGGACTTGAATGCTCTGTTTTTAAAGATGTTAGAACTTCATTGTTATTTTAATACATGTAGGTTAATGTGGTTAATAGCTTAGAATCAAATGAATTGTGAAATATAGGATTTAAATGCACTAAAGTCACTAAGTTAAGCTTGGACAAATTAGGCCCTGAAATTGGCCTGTTTTCAAATGTAAAACTGTATTAACTGGGAAATGCTAAAAATATGAGTCATACATGGTTTTAAATGTGTGTTTATAAGCTTTCCAGAATAGTATGATAGGCCTTATTTGGATTAGGGAATAAAAAGTTATGGACAGATTAGTGGACAATGCTCAAAACTGCCATGTTAAGGACAGCTTGTGTGTTTATTGTTGTTTGCTTGATTTGGTTGGATTTTTGTGCTAAGGTTGACACTAATGGATGTTATATATGTTGTAATATGATTCAAGAGCATATTGGTGAAGAGATATTAGAGGAATCAAGGGGTGATCAAACCAAGAAGAAAGGGAGAGGCATCTTATCATTAAGGAGACAAACTAGCTTGGAGTGTTGTGAGTGTAGTTTTGTTTAAAGTGTTAGGATTAGTATCCTAACCTTGTTATTTTTTATTATTATATAACATGAAGGAAGCATGAAATGAACCTAATAATGGTTGGTAAAAATTAAAATGCTAAGGAAGAAGGATTAAAGGAAAGACTTATGATATGTTGACTATGCTAGTTAGATAAGCTTACTTTGGCCTAGATATGTTACATTGGGTTGATGATTGAATAGACCATATGACATGAACATATATGATGAGTTTACCTACTGTATTTTGATGTTTACATGCTAAAAATGATAATATGTGCTTGCTGATTTTTCATGTTATCATGAATTGAATGATTGCTCTGAAATAAAGATCGATATTGTTATATGTTTGGTGAATTGTTGAATAACAAGCAATTTGTTTTGTTAAACATATAAGATAAGATAAGACTTTGGTTTGATTAGTGTCTATAGGTAGAAGAGCATGCCTTAGAGTCATTGAGCTCCTCTGATTATTGTTAAAGGATGTTGGTTAGTCACCAATATTCCTTAATGTGGTAAGTCACCTTGATGCTATGGCATCCTCTGATTACATGTTACAAGTTGGTTACAAAGCATTGATACCTTTGGGTATCCAAAGTCATATGTCACACGTAGACTCGATTACCTTGTTCATTAATCATCCAAGGCAACATATTTAAAAGTTACATGACATGAAAGATAAGTACCTAAATGATAAGTACCAATGAAATGAAATTGATATGCCTACTTGCCTTGTATATGCTAATGCTTTTAAATGATGCTTGTGGTTGTATATGATAATGTTTTGATCTATACTTGCTGTATGAATGAACATAAAAGTATGTTGTTTATGTTGAATCAATGGTTACTTGAAATGGTTACAAGATTAGCTAAGTCTACTTATGCTTGATGGACTAGCTAGGTGAACTTTGATTAAAGCCTAGTTAGGTAACCTTAAAGATTGAATAATGCTCTAAAAGATGTAGATTAGTAAAGTTTAGGGCTGCCTCACTAAGTACATACCTTGTACTTATCACTCTTCTGTTCCCTTCCAAAAATTTCAGGTACTAGTCCCGAAAGCTAGTCGATTGTCTTAGAGAGTTGACCTTGAAGTCCAAGCACAAGTATGACTCTTTTGGATATCATAGTTGGTGGCATAGATGTATATAAGTGTCACATGCATATGATACATGTACTTTGGGTGTTTGACATGTAATTGTTAAGTTTAAGACTTGGCTTGGTTATGTATATATATAAGTAAGTATAAGCTTGTTTTGTAATAATTATATGTTGACATATAATGGTTGCATTATATATATATGGGTTGTGTATGATTAAAGTGTTGATATGTGATTTGCAAATGCTATGTGTTATCTAGATATCATGTTATTCAAATGGATGAATGTAAACATGTAAGATCGTGCTTGTTTAGATTATCAAATTGTACCCAGATTTCCTAACAGGTTATATGCTTCATTCGAATGACTCCTTATGTAATAGTGTTCATGGTGTATGATTCTTATATGCCTATGTTGTCATAGCACCATTTGAATATAATGTTTTATGTATATGATGTATGCTATGGGTTGTCTTGATGTAATTCGAACATGGTCTTATTAGGCTTAGGTGATTTGATAATGTTAAGAATTGTATACATGTGGTTATGCTATGTTATGGTATTAGTCCAATATGTTATAAGTATAAACTTGGTTAGTATAAGATACTTAAATTTTGTGGATAACATGTTTTTAAGTTCATATGTTAGTATGTTAAGTTTGATAATATACAAGCTGTATGGCTTTGATTGATATTGTTTCATGTTTTGTTTTGATTGTTTATTTGTTCTGAACCGTTCGTTATATGTTGTAACATCTCTCGCTCCTAAACCGGGTGAGGGGTGTTACATAAATTAGTATCAGAGCTTTAGGTTATAGATCCTAAATTTTTTCCGAATATGTCATGCATCATATAAGATTACACTATGCCACCTAGGAGTCTTATATTGAATTATTTGTGACTTCGCTCTCTAATTCCGAACTTTCCTCTAAATTCCTTATAGAATGTCTGCTACCAACTTAGCTCAGGACGATGAGAGTCCTCAAGGATCTTCTACTAAGAACGGGGATAGCGTTGCTATGCGACCCCCGGTTGAACCTGAACAACCTCGAGAGCAACCTTGAGTACAAGTCCCTCCTCCTTTGGACAATGTGACTATCGAAACTGTTCGTCGAGAATGTTTTATCAGTGTCAAAGAAATATTCGATCACTTTGCAACGGGTGTACGAGCAGCCCCGATTGTTGTTGCACCATCTCAAGCCCCGATCGACAAGCTCGCTTCACACCGAGCTACTCTTTTTAGTGGCCTTGATATCAAGAAATCGGAAAAAGGTGAGCAGTGGCTCGATAAAACTATCCAAATCTTGACTAAGCAACTCAAATGTTCCGATAAGCATAAACTCGAGTGTGCAGTCTCTTTATTAACCGAAGACGCTTTAAGCTGGTGGGAAACCACGATTCTGACTACCCCTACTGAGTCAGTGACCTGGGACTTCTTTGTTGATGAGTTTAAGAAGAAGTTCATTAGCGAACAATATTTGGCCGACTGCAGAAATAGATTCATGTACTTGAAGCAGGCCAATCGGCCAATTGAAAAATATGTTGCTGATTTCTGCAAATTCTACAAATACGGAGCTGCTTACATTACGACTGAAGAAGAGAAACGTCGTAAGTTCGTCGGTGGTCTGAACGACAAGCTAAAACCGATGTTCACTGCTCTTGGTCTCACAAACTTTCAAACTCTCGTGAACCGAGCTATTTCTACTGAAGCTACGATGAGGGTCGTAGAAAGCAAAAGAGTAGTTATCGTCCGGACAAGGGTAAGAAAGGTGACAGTAAGTCCCGGTGGTCGAAGAGGCCGAAGCACCAGAATGAGTCCTTCTCTACTTATTCACCGTTCGTTATATGTCGTAACATCTCTCACTCCTAAACCGGATGAGGGGTGTTACATTCACGGTGATTTTTGTAGAGGTTTCAAACGAGCGGGTCTAAATGGGCCGTAAAATGGACCCGTTGCACTTTTAACTGTGTAAAAAGTACAGAAATTGTGTTTTTGCAATATAATCGTGTTCAAAAGCTCGTGATCAACCATATGAACTCCTAAAATTTGATTTAAACTAGTTTCACGGTGATTTTTGTAGAGGTTTCGAACGAGCGGATCTAAATGGGCTGTAAAATAGATCCATTGGATTTTTAACAAAGTAAAAAGTACAGAAATTGAGTTTTAGTAATATAATCGGGTTGAAAAGCTCGTCAACAACTATATGAACTCCTAAAATTTGATTAAAACCAGTTTCACTGTCATTTTAGTAGAGGTTTCGGACAAACAGGTCTAAATAGGCCGTAAAATGGACTCATTGGACTTTTAACTGTGTAAAAAGTATAGAAATTGAGTTTTTGCAATATAATCGGGTTGAAAAGCTCGTGAATAACTATATGAACTCCTAAAATTTGATTAAAACTAATTTCACGGTGATTTTTGTGGAGGTTTCGGACGAGCGGATCTAAATAGGTCATAAAATGGACCCGTTGGACTTTTAACTGAGTAAAAAGTAAAGAAATTGAGTTTTGCAATATAATCGTGTTGAAAAGCTTGTAGTCAACTAGATGAACTCCTAAAATTTAATTAAAACTAATTTTGTCGTCCTTTTGTAGAGGTTTCGGACGAACGAGTCTAAATGGTCCATAAAATGGACTCGTTGGACTTTTAACTAAGTAAAAAGTACAAAAATTGAGTTTCTTTTAATATAATCGTGTTGAAAAGCTCTTAGTCAACTATATGAACTCCTAAAATTTAATTAAAACTAGTTTTGTCGTTCTTTTTGTAGAGGTTTCAAATGAACGAGTCTAAATGGTCCGTAAAATGGACTTGTTGGACTTTTAACTAAGTATAAAGTATAAAAAATGAGTTTTTGCAATATAATCGTGTTGAAAGCTTGTGAACAACTATATGAACTCCTAAAATTTGATTAAAACTAGTTTCACGGTGATTTTTGTAGAGGTTTCGGACGAGCGGATCTAAATGGGCTGTAAAATAGATCCGTTGGACTTTTAACTAAGTAAAAAGTAAAAAAAATTGAGTTTTAGTAATATAATCGTGTTGAAAAGCTCGTCAACAACTATATGAACTCCTAAAATTTGATTAAAACTAGTTTCACGGTCATTTTAGTAGAGGTTTCGGACAAACAGATCTAAATGGGCCGTAAAATGGACTCGTTGGACTTTTAACTGTGTAAAAAGTATAGAAATTTAGTTTTTGCAATATAATCGGGTTGAAAAGCTCGTGAAAAACTATATGAACTCCTAAAATTTGATTAAAACTAATTTCACGGTGATTTTTTTAGAGGTTTCGGACGAGCGGATCTAAATAGGTCGTAAAATGGACCCGTTCGACTTTGAACTGAGTAAAAAAGTACAGAAATTGAGTTTTTGCAATATAATCATGTTGAAAAGCTTGTAGTCAACTATATGAAATCCTAAAATTTAATTAAAACTAATTTTGTCATTCTTTTTGTAGAGGTTTCGGACGAGCGGGTCTAAACGGGTCGTAAAATGGACTTGTTGGACTTTTAACTAAGTAAAAAATACATAAATTGAGTTTTTTGCAATATAATCGTGTTGAAAAGATCGTAGTCAACTATATGAACTCATAAATTTTAATTAAAACTAGTTTTGCAATCCTTTTTGTAGAGGTTTCGGACGAGCAGGTCTAAATGAGCCGTAAAAAGAACCCATTAGACTTTTAACTGAGTAAAAAGTACGAAAATTAGTTTTTGCAGTATAATCGGGTTGAAAAACTTGTAGTCAACTATATGAATTCCTAAAATTTGATTAAAACTAGTTTTGCCGTACTTTTTGTAGAGGTTTCGGAGGAGAAGGGTCTAAATGGGTCGTAAAATGGACCCGTTGGACTTTTAATTGAGTAAAAGTACATAAATTGTGTTTTTGTAATATAATCGTATTGAAAAGCTCGTCAACAACTATATGAACTCCTAAAATTTGATTAAAACTAGTTTCACGATTATTTTTGTAGAGGTTTCGGACAAACGGGTCTATATGGGCCGTAAAATGGACTCGTTGGACTTTTAACTTAGTAAAAAGTACAGAAATTGAGTTTTTGCAATATAATCGTGTTGAAAAGCACGTGAACAACTATACGAACTCCAAAAATTTGATTAAAACTAGTTTCACGGTCCCTTTTGTAATGGTTTCGGACGAGGGGGTCTAAATGGGCCGTAAAATGGACCAGTTGGACTTTTAACTGAGTAAAAAGTACAGAAATTGTGTTTTTGCAATATAATCGTGATCAACTATATGAACTCCTAAAATTTGATTAAAACTAGTTTTGCGGACCCTTTTGTAATGATTTCAGACGAGCGGGTCTAAATGGGCCGTAAAATGGACCCGTTAGACTCTTAACTAAGTAAAAAGTACAAAAATTTAGTTTTTGTAAAATAATCGTGTTGAAAAGCTCATTGCGAACTATATGAACTCCTAAAATTTGATTAAAACTAGTTTCACGGTCATTTTTGTAGAGAGTTCGAACGAAATGGTCTAAATGGGCCGTAAAATGAACTCGTTGGAATTTTAACTGAGTTAAAAGGACAAAAATTGAGTTTTTGCAAAATAATCTTGTTGAAAAGCTCGTTGCCAACTATATGAACTCGTAAAATTTGATTAAAACTAGTTTTGCGGTGATTTTTGTAGAGGTTTTAGACGAGCGGGTCTAAATGGGCCGTAAAATGAACATGTTGGACTTTTAACTATTTAAAAAGTAAAAAAAATTGAGTTTTTGCAACATATTCGTGTTGAAAAGCTCTTAGTCAATTATATGAACTCTTAAAATTTAATTAAAACTAGTTTTGTCGTCCTTTTTGTAGAGGTTTCGGACGAGCGGGTCTAAATGGGTCGTAAAATGGACCCGTTGGGCTTTTAGCTAAGTAAAAAGTACATAAATTGAGTTTTTGCAATATAACCGTGTTGAAAAGCTCGCTGTCAACTATATGAACTCATAAAATTTAATTAAAACTAATTTTGCTATCTTTTTTGTAGAGGTTTCAGACGAGCAGGTCAAAATGGGCCGTAAAAAGATCCCATTGGACTTTTTTTTGAAGAAAGCGGGCCTCGTTAAAAACCCCTACTAATATCCCCAGGCACAAGACCTGGAGAAACCTAAAAGGGGAAAAGAGTACCCATAATATATTTATAAATAACGAGGTGAGACCTCGCAAAGAACATCGTTTTGAATACAATCAGGATACAAGGATCCAAAGGACATAGAAGTCATAGACCTAAGGGCATGGGTAGCCAACGTATGAGCAACAATATTAGCCTCACGACAAACATACTGAACATGCGCAGAAGAGAAACACTCCAGAGCAGCATGAGCTTGCAGAATCGTCGGACCCATAGGAGAAAGATCTGGGCCCAGGGAGTTGATCCTATTCGTAAGAGAAGCACAGTCTGTCTCAAATATCAAGTGGCTCCATCCTTGGGATTGAGCGAAAGTAATACCAGCAAGAAGTCCTCTCCCTTCAGATGTAATAGCATCAGAGCAACTGCCTAAAGGGAAAGCCAGGCCACCAACAACCATCCCTTTTTCATCACGGGCTACAACACCAACCGCCGTTGCACGTGTGGAAGGGTCAAAAGCTCCATCCACATTAACTTTAATATGACCCCGAGGGGGATGCCTCCAGCGAGATGGAGGAATCAACGACAAAGGGATGAAAGAGGTAGATGAAGATATCGCAACAGAGTAGTCACGATGAAGACTGATGGAATTGACAGCAATTAGCCTTGGGGGTTGAAGATGTCGATTATGGATCCAGTCGTTACGCCTGTTCCAAATGTTCCAGAGGGTAGTCAAAAAAAGCCCGAAAAGATCAGGAGAAAGGAGGGCAGCGCCTTCCTCAAGCCATTGAAGGCCGGTGGAAGCAGTGCTATTAATAAGAGAAATAGGGAGACCAATCAACCGAAGGGCCTCCGAAGCACCAGAGCAATCTCGGAGAGCGTGGAGAATTGACTCCAAACCAGAATGACAAACGGGCAGGGCCCTGAGTCTGGTGCAAAAGCCTGTAGGCGAACCCCAACAGGTAGGGCCTCTGATCCCAGGCGCCAGCCAAAAGTTTTAACTTTAGGTAAAACCTTGAGTTTGGAAAGAAATTTCCAGATCTGAGGGGGCCGAAATCTAGGCTCAGGGGGCGTTGTAGAAAGAGATAGCCAGATCTGACAGAATAGATACTAGAATCGTTAGGCCTCCAGAGGATGGAGTCCCGAGTATCATTGATGATAGGAACGGATAGAATGGAGTCAGCATCAGCCGATGTAAAGTACGCATGGACTTTAACAGGGTCCCAAGATGCTTGGTTCCGAATTATAAAGTCGCGACAACGAATGTGGACTTCATCCGATAACTCATAGTCCCCATAAAGGTGAATAGTCGAAGAGCCTCCCCAATTATCGTGATGGATACGTATGTTACTGTTAATACCATGTCGATAGAGGAAACCTCCAAAAAGGTGTTGCATAGCATTATAAAGACCTTGCCAGGCAAAAGAACCTCTATAAGGCCGAGAGGCATTAAGAATGTTGCCTGACGGAAAGTATTTGGATTTATAGATTTGACCCAGGAGGGAGTCAGGTTCACAGATAAGACGCCATAATTGTTTACCGAGAAGCGCAATGTTAAAATTGTTGAGATCCCTAAAACCCATACCGCCAACTGATTTAGGCAAGCACACCTGTTCCCAAGGGAGCATATGCCAACCTTTCTTATTAGTTTTTCCAGACCACCAATAGCGTCGAATGGCAGATGTCATATCATCGATAATGTTTTGGGGTAATAAATAACAGGACATAACATATTGAGGTAGAGATTGTAACACAGCTTTAATAAAAATTTCCCTGCCACTAAAGGAAAGGAGTTGTTTATCCCAGTTGGATAATCTATCATGAACTTTATCACGTATAAACCCTAAAGATATGGTCTTATTTTTTCCAATAAGAAGAGGTACCCCCAGATAGACACCAGGGTTGGAAACCTCACGAACTTGAAGGTAGGAATTAATAGCATGGCGAGTCGAAGCAGGAGTACGTGGATTGTAAAAAATAGTAGACTTGTCAAAATTAACTGCTTGTCCAGAGGCAGAAGCATATGTTTGGAGAGCTAATTTAAGATGCGCAGCTTCCTCGGTCTTCGAGTTAAGGAAAACTATACAATCATCTACAAATAAGAGGTGGTTAACCTTGGGTCCATACTTACTAGCCCCAAGACCAGGGAGCAGGCCATGTTGTTTAGCATCGGACAAAAAGGCTGAAAGCCCTTGAGTGCAAAAGAGGAAGAGAAAGGGAGATAAAGGATCCCCTTGGCGGAGACCCCGTTGAGGACGAAACAAAGGGGAAAAAGAATTGTTGACCTTAACCGTAAAGAAAATTGAAGAAATACATCTCATTATAAGAGATACCCATGATGGTGCAAATCCCATGCGGTTCATGACATTTTCGAGGAAAGACCATTCAACCCTGTCAAAAGCCTTTTCCATATCAAGCTTAAGGGCAACACCTTGAGTAGACTTAGAAGTACCAGTGTTAATTGAGTGAATTATTTCGTGGGCAATAAGAATGTTATCTGCGATGTTACGTCCCTGAACGAAAGCAGCTTGATTGGAACTGATGCAGAAGGGAATAGTATGTTTCATTCGATTAACTAAAACTTTGGCAATATTTTTATAGATTACTGTGCAAAGACTAATGGGCCTGAGGTGCCTCATGGTGGTAGGATCCTTAATCTTGGGTATGAGTACCAGAATTGTTTGGTTTACCGAAGCCATATCAGCTGACCCATTTAGGAGATTAAGGCAGAGTGAGATGACATCGGACCCTACAATATCCCAATGTTGTCGAAAGAAACCGCTAGGCAAGCCATCAATACCAGGGGCTTTTCTAGGATCAATATCGCGGAAAGCAGTGATAATTTCTTCTGATGTGAATTCCTTAGAGAGGGACTCATTCATAGTAGTCGTAATAGAGGGAGTGATTTTTGAGAGAATTTGTTCTGACAAGGGTGGATTAGAGGAAGTAAAAAGATTGTGGAAGTATGAGGATGCAATTGTCATAAGGTCGGTATCGTCAGTACACCAATTGTTGTTGGAATCAAAAAGGCCAGAGATGGTGTTCTTTTTCTTCCTACTAGAAGCTCGGGCATGAAAGAAACGAGTATTTTTATCTCCTTGAGATAGCCATAGGTTGCGAGAGCGCTGTGCCCAGTACACTTCTTTCTCCTCTAGTAATTTGTGGAGCTCAGTCTTGGCAGCAATATATCTATTTTCAGCAGTAGCCGAAAGAGGCCGTTGTAAAAGTTTGTTGATTTTTTTAGTGAGAATATTGATACGACCAGTGGACTTAAGTCTTTGTTGGGATTGCCAGTCTCCTATGCAGGAGCCTATAGCTTTAATTTTATCCAGCGTATTGCCCTTAGTAGAAGACCAAGTTTGTTTGACAACAGAGATTCCTTCGTCATTGGTTGCCCAACAATTTTCAAATCGGAACTTAGATGGCGGGGGACGGTGATTTGTTAGAGGTGGCGGTTCCGTATTTAAGAGTAGAAAGCAGTGATCAGATTTAGCATCAAAATCGGAAATAATGCTATAATTGGGATTATTTGCTTTCCATGCCATATTCCCTACAAAGCGGTCTAATCTCTCAAATAAAGTAGGGGTTTTGGGCCCCGTTTTTGACCAAGTGAATCAAACCGTGGTAGGTTTACAGTCAAAAAGGTTATTACGGGAGAGGCAATGTCGAAAATTATTGATTTGAGATCTAGCACGACGGCAGCCGCCTTGTTTTTCATTATCGGATAGGATTTCATTGAAATCACCACCGAGAAGCCAAGGTAGACCATCATTATTGTTGAGCGAATCAACTAAATCCCAAGTTTTAGTTTTATTACTTGTTTCAGAAAAACCATGAATACCAGTGAAATAAAACGAAGAGGAATTGCAACTAATATAAGTAAGAATGAAACGATCCGAGTAAGCAAGCATAGTAATATCATAATTTTTTAACGAAAATAAAGCATTTCCAGAGCAATCATCAGAATAATCAACCGAAAAAACTAGGTTCATACCTAGCAAAGAACTAAGACGGCTATAAGCCGTATTTTTGAGTTTAGTTTCGCATAAAAAAAGTAAATCAGGAGTATGAAGATTAACGTATTGCTGGAGGTGTTGAACTGCCTGGACCTTCCCAAGACCCTGACAGTTCCAGCATAAGATGATCATTTCCCTCGGCGGGGCTGTGAGTCAGCCGCCGCCAGAGAGTTTTTTCCGCTGCTCATCCCAGCTTTCAAGGTAGGAGAAGGAGAGGGCCTAGACTTCTTGGGCTGGAGGACCACATGGATGGGGGAGCGTCTCTTGGTCCCACGGTTAGGAGGAATAGGGATAGTAGCAGGAGCCGAGGCTGCATCATTGGGATAGTTCTTAAGAAGCCATGAGTCAAATGCATCAACAAAGGAAATACCGGTTTGAAGGAAGGGCTTACTTAATTGAGCATCCAATTTCCACACTTGTTGAGCTGTAGGGCTTGGAACACCATCATCTTGGACTTCCAAGTTGCCTTGTTCAGAGTCCTTAGGGACCGGGTAGATAGTGTTCAGGGGCTGTGGTGATATAACCCGAGTAGGGAGTGGAGCTCGTGAATCTGTCTTAGCAGTGGCCGGCTCAGAGGATTCCTCCCCTACCATCTCATCATTGTTGTTAATATCCTCCGTGGGGAGATTAGCAAAAGAGGCAGCATCCCCTTCATTCAATTTCCCTAAAAATTCAGAGAAAGATGAAGTGAGTTGCAAAAGTGGGAAGCGTTGGATAAAAAGAAAGTGGTGATGTTTAATAAGAGTAAGACCCGAATCTTGCGCAGAGGCTACGGGTTCAACAATGGATTTTCCCTTATCCTTTGGGTCTGCGGAGGAAAGAGATTCAATAAAGAGACATAAAGGAAAATAGGGAATGTAGAGCTGCCAGATTAAAGATAGCAAAATACCTTTCGGTGGGAGCTGGTTAGCATTAGCAGGGCCTGCAGTAGATTTACCTTTGTCCGTGGAGTCTATGTAAAAGGGAGAATCCATATATGAACAAGGTGAATAATAAAAAAATTGTTGAAACCAAATGATAAAAGATAAAGTACCTAACGGTGGTTGGCGGCTAACAAGGATAGGGGCCTCAACAGATCGAATACGACCCCGTGGTCCCTGTTCCCGACGACGCGGGGGAAGCCAACGGAGCCACTCGCCATATTGTAGTTTGGCCGGATCGTATGCATTTTTATTGGGGCAGTTCTAAAAAATATGGCTAATGAGGCCACAACCGTGGCATAAGAGAGGCAAGCGTTCATACTGTAGACGACAAGAGGTGGTACATGTACCTTTTCCTATGAGTATAAAGCGGCGAATTGGTTTGGTGATATCCATCAGAATTTCTACTCTCAAAAAGTCTGTCATGTTCCCTTCTTTTTTTCGTGTATCAGTCCTAAGAACTGTACCAACCATAGCACCAAGGGATTGGCCCACAAGGTGTGTTCTGCCGGGATCTTTGTCTGTAGTTATCATTAGTGGTTTGGGCAGAGCAAGAATGCAAAACCATATTCGCATAGGGTTGAAGGAGTATTCTTCCATACTTTTGCCAGGGTTGTATTCAGCTAGAGCTAACCACTCATCTTTGTATAACCAAGGTCCCCTTTCAAAAACATCGTCACGCTCACTTGGGGTAGCAAACTCGATCCTGAAGAATGAATCACGAATGATAGACATAGATTTGAGGTTATTTTTTTCCATATTCCTTCAAAAGCTTGAAGGACTGCCCAATCATCAATGGGTTTAGATGAAATGAATTTTCCGATTAGGATAGTGTTTAGATTTTCATCAAAGAAATCAAAGTCAGGTGTGTAGATGGCAATAGCTTCTTCATTAGTAAGATCAAGGTTGGAATAATGGGGAAGAGAAGATGAAGAAGCCATACGAGATGAATTGGTGAGAGAGAGGAATTGAATGTCAAAGATAAAAGTCAAAGGAAGGCAAGGAAGTAAGAAAGTGGGAGTAAAGAATTGAAGTTCTTTTTGAAGAATATGTGTAAGTAAATGGAAGGGAATTGAAAAAGGGAAGGGGTGGTAGTAATTAGACGGTTTAATGGGAAAGAAATTAATTAATTGAGAAATGGAATCACAAAAGATTGGGGTGAGTAAGTAAGGAAGTTTAGTGAAGGGGAAAGTGAGAGGAGAAAGATAAGTGAAGGTTTGGCGTGAAAAGGGGGATTTAGAAATCAGATTCCAAATATGAAGGATGAACTTGTGGGAAAATATAGAAAGAAGAGGGAGGATATGGGGGAATAGAAAAGGATATGTGAAAAGGGGGATTTAGAAATCAGATTCCAAAAGATTGGACTTTTAACTGAGTAGAAAGTACAGAAATTGAGTTTTCGCAATATAATCGGGTTGAAAAGCTTGTAGTCAACAATATAAATTCCAAAAATTTGATTCAAACTAGTTTTGCCGTCCTTTTTGAAGAGGTTTCGGAGGAGCGGGTCTAAATGGGTCGTAAAATGGACCCGTTGGACTTTTAACAGAGTAAAAAATACATAAATTGAGTTTTTGCAATATAATCATGTTGAAAAGCTCGTGAACAACTATATGAACTCTTAAAATTTGATTAAACTAGTTTTTCAACACGAAACTGTGTTTTTGCACAATAAAATTTGATTAAGTTTTAGGAGGTCATATAGTTAACTACGAGCTTTTCAACACGATTATATTGCAAAAACACAATTTCTGTACTTTTTACCCAATAAAAACTCCAACGGGTTCATTTTACGGCCCATTTAGACCCGCTAGTCTGAAACCTCTACAAAAATCACCGTGAAACTAGTTTTAATCAAATTTTAGGAGTTCATATAGTTGACTACGAGTTTTTCAACATGATTATATTGCAAAAACTCAATTTCTGTACTTTGTACTTAGTTAAAAGTCCAAAAGGGTCCATTTTACGGCCCATTTAGACCCGCTCATCCGAAACCTCTACAAAAAAACCACAAAACTAGTTTTAATCAAATTTTAGGAGTTCATGCAGTTGACTACGAGCTTTTCAACATGATTATATTGCAAAAACTCAATTTATGTACTTTTTACTCAGTTAAAAGTCCAACGGATCCATTTGACGGCCTATTTAGACCCGCTCGTCCAAAACCTCTACAAAAAAGGATCGTAAAACTAGTTTTAATCAAATTTTAGGAGTTGATACAGTTGACAACGAGCTTTTCAACACGATTATATTGCAAAAATTAAATTTATGTACTTTTTACTCAGTTAAAAGTCCAACGGGTCCATTTTACGGCGTATTTAGACCCGCTCGTCCGAAACCTCTACAAAAAGAACGACAAAACTAGTTTTAATTAAATTTTAGGAGGTCATATATTTAACTACGAGCTTTTGAACACAATGATATTGCAAAAACACAATTTCTGTACTTTTTATAATTAAAATAATCTTTTGGGCCTCGGGTTTCAAAAACAAACATTTTGTGTTGGACTAAATTGAAATGAAATTCAATTTGGGTAGATTTTAAAGAAAATGGAAAATAGCCATTCATTAATGGCAAACTTGTAAATAACCCAACTTTCAATTTAAATCCCCTTTTATCATCTTTTCACTATTCATTCCCTTCTCCAAGCAAAAACCAACGTTAAAGAGAGCTCTCACCATATTCCACTATTCCATCAAATTGCTTCCTCATTTCAACTCGGTTTTGAAAGGTAATTTCGTTTTCAACTTGTCCTCAACTTTCTGTCTTCAAAAGTACAAGTAGTTTTCATTTTCATCAAGGTTTTGAAATTTGAGTTTTTGGTGGATTTGATTAAAAATGGTAACTTTATGGTGTTTAACATAAAATTTCGATTTAATGATGTTAGATATGAAGTCTATGAGTCAAATGGTTCAACATATATAAATTTTACATGGTTTTAAGCTAATTCCTGGATTTGGGTTTAATGGGGGGTTTTTGAAGGGTTTTAAAGTAGTTTTTGGGGTTGTTTTAGGTTGGAATTTGTGGGCTGAGGTTAGTACTATGGTTGGGGGTTGTTTTGGAATCATTTGGGGTATTAAAACTGTTGGAAACATGAGTTTTGATTGAGGTTTATGGGCTACACGAGTTTGGTAAATTTGGGTGTTGTTCATGGCTCGAAATGTTGTGTTTGATGTTTGAATTGTATTCCGGGTTAGCTACTTTGATGCTTGGGCTGATTTGAAGTTGTTTGGATTGTGTTGAGGTTGTTTAGAGGCAAGAACTTGTGTTGGTGAAGCATCGGGAGCGAATCCGGAAGCTTGAAGGTGGTTGCTTGCTTGGTAATTGAGCTTGGAAGTGAAGGTGAGTGATTAATGTTTTCAAAGTGTTTTCTATGTGTGTGGTTCGAGCATGTGGACTAGGTCGGGCTTGGTAGACCCACCTAGAGTTAGGATTAGGGTGGTAGCCTAATCCTAAGCTTAAACTAGAGACATTGGTTGAACTTGTAATTGATGTTTATGCCTCGTGATGTTTATGATATGATGATTTATGTATAATGTTTTATACATGTGTGATGAGGCATGGTTGTGATGCATTGTGATATGCATGTGGATTGTTCATGATTGTGATCATGGTGAGTACGTGCTAAGCACGAAATTGGTTGTAATTGATAATATGGATTGAGTTAAATGTTGGCACTAGTATGCTTGGGTACAAATGATCGATCATTAGGATGTTAGTGTGTACACATGAGTCAAATTCGCGCGTGGCCTTGGTGGCGTTGAGTCACCAAGGAGGAGTACGGGTTCACCCGGAAATTGTTATATATATTAGTCGATGATGAGTGGAATCCCATCGACGAGGCGTGAGGATGAGTGGAATCCCCTCCGCGAGACCGATGATGAGTGTAATCCCACCGTGAGGTAAGGTGTTGTTGGATGTGTGTAACCCCCTTAACCCGGCCTAGACGGTTGACCCGAATTAAGAAAGTCACACGGGGAAAACCAAAGTCAACCCGAAAGTCAACCTTGATTAACGACCCTTTTTTTTTCCTTTTAAACTTGTCTAGATGCGCATTAAGCCTAATCGTGATCACACAAACATCATACCAAAAGATCACAAACATCAGAGATCAAATAGGGACTCAATTGAACAATTTACAACTTTGGGGACCAAATTGTAAATTCTGATAAATTAAAGGACTTAATCCAAATTAAAGTTACCAACTTGAAATTTATCAGATTTCATACTTCTCTGTGAAATTTCAGCTCAAAAGAACTTCCCAAACTCATACAATTGCACAAACAAGTTTCAGGACCAAAACGCGAACAATTCAAAACACATAACTGCCCATGTCAGCCCCCAACGGTCGACCGTTCCGAAACGGGAGACAGCCCGTTCCGAAACGCGGGGCCGTTCCGAAACAGGCATAGCATGTTTCGAAACGGGGGTCTGGCAGAGGCTTTTCCGTTTCGGAACGGCCCTTCCCGTTTCGGACGCCTGGGCACGATTAAGGCACCCGTTCCGAAACGGTAGGTGCTGTTCCGAAACACCCTGCCCAGATTACTCCAAAACACAACTTTAAACATGCAATTACACAACCAATCATGCTCCAAATGCTACCAAACTTTGCCAACATGCAATTCAACATATAAGGAACAGATAAGCACTAACAATTCAACCAAACATCATCATATGCAAAAAGCCCCAATTCTAATGGCATGCTTCCTACACAAGCTAGCTATTCAACACCAAACTTCCAAAACAAGCATATAAGGTTCCAATTCAAAAGCCAGCAACACATCAACATTTAACATACTTAGGGAGTCTCCAACACCTCCCAAAACATACACATTGGTCCCCCATTGCCAAATCATACAAAAGCTAAAATGTACTTATAAAACCTTCATACATTGAGCTTCACTTGAACTTGATTGCTTGCCCCTTTCTTGCTGCCCTCAAGGTACTCTAATGCTCTGCATTATTGAATTAAGAAAACGAAGAGAGCGTAAGCAAAAGCTTAGTGAGGAATGCTCATTTAAACCATTCAATAATGCAACTTAAAACATTTACAAAACATGCTTCAAATCCACATTTGCTCATGCTCAAAACCTTACTTTAAACAAGCAAATCCATGCTTCAACGTAAACACTAAAAACAAGCATCTCATGCTTCATAATACTCAACATGTCATATTGGCTCAAGTGATTCATTTCATTTCTTAAATCAAGTTCATCAACTTCCCAAGGACTTTTAAACACCTTGGCCATGGACTTTTAAACACCATGAAGTAACACATCAAGGACTTTTAAACACCTTGATCCCAAGGACTTTTAAACACCTTGGCCATGGACTTTTAAACACCATGAAGTAACACATCAAGGACTTTTAAACACCTTGATCCCAAGGACTTTTAAACACCTTGGCCTATGGACTTTTAAACACCATAGAAAAGGATCACCTAAGGACTTTTAACCACCTTAGTGTCCACAACATGAACCATCCAAGGACTTTTAACCACCTTGATGTTCATAAGTAACAAGGCTCACTCAAGGACTTTTAACCACCTTAGTGACCTTAACATTTTAAAAACATCACTTGCCAATATACATCATTCTCATCACTTACATCACTGTTTTAAAGCATCAAACCAAGCCATATTCATCATGCATTTAAAAGCATTTAACCACATCATTTCAATGTACAAAAGCAAGGAACTCCTACCTAGAGTTACCTTCAACATATGGCTTACATCAACAGCAAAAACCATGCTAAAACATGCTTTCAAAACAGTATGTAAAACATGCAAATTATCATTTCGCATCACAACAAAGTCATGGCCACCACTAGAGAGAGATTCCGAAAACTTACGCTCGAGCTTAGCAAAGTTGTTTAGACTTAAACTAAGCTCCCAAGACATTGGTTTCAAAGCTGAAAACCCATTTTCACTCACCGATTCCACTTCGCCACTTGCCGAAGCACGAATTCAAGCTTCCGGATCAACAACTCTTGGATCCAAAGATGCCTCCCCTGATCAAACACATTAAAGCAGAGGTTTAATGCATCATCAAGCATCAAAAGCTTCAATGAAAGCACTCAAATTCGCTACTCTCATTCATACACCAATTTCGGCCACCAAACACCACCGAAATTGCATCCAAACCACTTCTAAACAAAGCCCAGCCATAAACCAGCAAAACCTAACATCCATCAACACCATATAACATCTAAAAACAACCTACTAACAACCTTATACCTCCAGCAACAACAGATCCACAAGATCACCACAAAAACATCCAAGAAACTTAAGCTAAACTTAGGAAACACAACCTATCCGGGATTGCATCAATCAAAACTCATTTCCTTATCAATTTAGAGTTCATTTAACATCAAAAACACATCTTAAATCACAGATCAATCAGATCTAACGAAAATCATGAAAAACCATCAAATCTTGCATTATAAGCCAAGATACAATTCCAAACTCAAAAGCCTTTAATTAAACATAAATCAAGAGTTGATAACTTGGGAATTTCAGTAAAGAACTGATAGTTTAGAGGAGAAGGACGTTCTTACCTCCAAACTTGTGATTCTCCACTTTTTGGAATGAAAATCCTTGATGAAACTTGTAGCAATTGAAGAGGTTTTGAAGATACAATGATTTGCAATCAAATGAGAGTTGAATGGAAGAATTTAGGTGAGAAAAACAGAAACAAAACTCTGGAAATGGAGTGTTTGGGTTGAGAGAAAAAGAGAGAAAGAAAATGAGAAGTTAGTTGAGAAAATGCCAAATGAATTTTCCCTCCACTTCTAATATGTTTTAAAATCAGATTATAACCCAAAATATCTTAGAAAAATCTGGAGAAAACACTTTTGGATTAATAGCTCCTTAAAGATTCAAAGTTTCAACTCTTTATAAAACAACCACCAAACTTGCGAAAATTACATTTTGGTCACTAGCCAAAATATTAACCTTCCAAAACTCATTTTCCAAAATTGATTTCACAGTTCACTTAATTATATTAAAAGATGATTTTAGAACATTTTTCCATATTTTTAGTGCAACCCGAACTAGGCTTTCCTAACTTAACCTCTTAAGATTCGAACAGGACTTTGACCAAACCGGTCAACGCCCAAAACTTCTAAGCCCAAAACCGGGGCGTTACAATGTGAGTTCCAACGTGTTTATCCGCGTATTCGAGTCATAGCTAGGTGCCAATATAAATTGATATGTGTATAAATGTGATGTGGAATGTGGTTTCCTATTTGGATGATTATATGTGTTTACATATGTTGTGGAAATGAGCTTGTTGAGCATGACATATTATTGGATATTTGTTCATGCATCATTGACATTTTGGCTCTTGAGGATCGAAGGTAAGATCATGCATTTACCTTGGTTGAGATCGTGCTTGGACCATGCATTGTCGAGGTTTGTTTTTAAAGAGCTTACCCTCACTAAGCTTTATTGCTTACACTCTCTTTTTTCCGACAATGCAGATCCTTAGTTTGTGGGTTGCTAGCGCAAGTGGAGGGCCTCCAAGTGTGGTTGTTGGCTTGAGTTTATCAAGTATGAGTTTTAATGTTTTGGTCATGTAATAGTTAAGCAATGGGATTTGTGTTATTGTTGGTTGTTTAGGAGCATGTTTAGACTCCTTGATTATGTTGTTTTTGTGTGGCTTGTTGATGCCATGTTTGGATTGTAAAACCATGTCTTAATTGCTTACCATGTTTGTTGGCCATGTGCCTTTTGAGGATGCTTATGGGTATGGTTGTTGAAGCATGAAACCTTGAATGCTTATATGCCATCTTTTAATCAAATGCATGATTTTCTTGATGAATGATGTATGTACATATTGGGTGCCATGTATGACTAGACTTTGATTATTAGATGTTTTATGAATGCTTGAAGGCGTCTGGGGAGGTCTTAAATCGCATCTAGGTTCGAGTCTTGTGTCGTTTTGCTGAAGATGTGAGACTTGCAGTGCAGGGCGTACCGATACGCCTAAGGGCCGTATCGATACGGTCTTGCCTGTAGGACTCAGTTTTGGCTGGGCGTATCGATACGAGGGGGTGTATTGATACGGTTTTTGCTCACTGGAATTCTGAGATTTTGGTGAGTTATTAGCGTATCGGTACAGTGTCTTAGCGTATTGGTACGGGTTCATCTCATTGACCATGAGATGTTGACCGAGAGGGGCGTATCGATATGCTTTAGGGTTGTATCGATACGGTCTTTCTGTGTGGGCTGAAGGGTTTGACTTTGGTCAAGGCGTATCGATACCCTTGACAGGTGTATCGATACGGCCTGATTAATTATGAAAAATGGGCTATTTTACAAGTGATGTTTGGATGATCATTTTTATGATTGCTCGTGTTTCCGCTGACGTGTTTCACATAGGTCATGGTAATGCATTTAGACAAGATAAAAAAGAAATTTTTTAGGGTTTCTAACCGAGGGGGAACCTTAACGGGTTTCGCTTCGGTTTTCCCCGTGTAGCCCACTCGAACCGGTCAAGCGTCCGGACCGGGACGAGGGGGTTACACTTGTTGGTATCAGAGCCTAAGGTTACTGAGACCTTGGGCATGTAAGTGAGGTAAGTTGTGTTTTATGATTGATATGCATAGTGTTTGCTTGCAATATAAGCATGATTGCTTGTGTCACAAGTATGCTTGTTGTTTTGTTATAAAGCACGTTGTCTAGAGTCTCATTGCTACTATTACATCGAAAAAGGAATTTTGAAATTGAGGGAACGTACTTGAGCACTTGGAAGCCTTGCCTTGCTAACCCAATGTTGTATGTTTTGTTGTTGTGGTTGTAGTTATTATCTGTGAGAGTGATGTCTAGGCCGAGAGGTAGGCGGAGAGTGGTTTGTCAGGAACCACGCGTTGCGGCTCCTGTTGAGCCGGTGGTTGGAGTGGAGGCTCATATAGAAGGGCCTGCTGCTGCTGGAGTTGGAGCTCCTCCACCACCACCACCTCCTCCGCTTGGAGTTGGAGGCGAGGATAGAGCTGAAGGAGAGGGACCTCAGGGTGGCCAAGGTCCGGCTGGAATTGATATGACTCTGCTAGTGCAAGCTATAGCGGGAGCATTTCAGGCCGCAGTTGCGGGAGCTCAGGGTGCAGCTCAACGTAGGGGTGACGATGCTAGTCTACCGTTGGAAAGGCTCTGTAGCTTAGGGGCTGAAGAGTTCAGAGGATCTACTCCGGAGAGGTCTGAGTTGTGGTTAGAGAAGATCGTTCGCATCTTAGCTCAGATGGGTTGTGTGGGTGCGCGTAGGTTGGGCTGTGTGATCTCTTTGCTTCAGGGTGATGCCTACACCTGGTGGGTCACCATTACTACCGGAGTTCCAGAGGCAGAGGTTGATTGGGATTTCTTTGAGTCTGCTTTCCGGAAGAGATATTTGGGACCGAGACATCTTGATGAGAAGAAGCGAGAGTTTATGGCCCTTACTTAGGGAGATGCTTCTATGACTGACTATGAGATCCGTTTTGTTCGTTTGAGTCAGTATGCTCCAGAGTTGGTTCCTACTGAAGTGGAACATTGTAACCGTTTCTGCTATGGGTTGAATGAAGAGATCAAGAGGTACACTTTAGCTTCTGACTACTCAGATTTTGATGTCTTGGTCGCGAGGGCCAAGGACTTAGAGCACAGTTTGGGTTTGACCAAGCAATCTGGTGGTTCCAGTTCTGGTAAGAGGCATAACAACTTTGACAGTAGAGATGCCAAGAGGCATAGAGGTGGCGGACAACAGTTTGACCATAGGCGTGGCGGGGGCCACCATAGTAGAGGCCACCAGGGCCATAGAGGTGGAAGGCGGTTGCCCGAGTGTCCGCGTTGTGGGAGACAACACACTGGTGAGTGTTGGGGTAACTTCCCTGCTTGCTGGAACTGTGGTTCGAGGGACCACTTTAGGAGGGAGTGTCCGCATTAGGCGGCACAGGCACTGAACATAGCTCAGGCTCCTGCGAGAGCCCATGATTTTCAGAGAAGCCGTGGGCGAGGTCGTGGCTAATTCCAGCCTAGGACTGATCCACCTAGGGTAGATGCTCAGAGGAACCTTGCTCACGTTGTGGCAATGCAGCCAGAGGCAGGAGGACCAACGAGAGTTAATGCTCAGAGAGAGGTCGGGAACGACACTGATGTGATAGCAGGTAATTTTGAGTTACAGTTTATGTCTTTGCTTTCTTTGGTCGATTCGGGTTTTACACATTCCTACATTTTGAGTGAGCATGCACGAAAGTTAGATATACCTGTTGAGATCTTAGATGTAGGTATGCATGTGACTAGTTCTTTTGGTGAGACAGTTGTGGTTAGACGTATGTATATGAGATGTCCACTGAAGATTCAGGGTCATGTGTTTTCTGTTGATATGATGGAGCTTCCCTTTTATGGCTTTGATATTATTCTGGGTATGGACTGGTTAGTTGAGCACCGGGCTAGTGTGGATTTTGAGACGAAGAGGATTTCCTTGAAACTTTCTGATGACTACGAGGTAGTAGTAGTAGGTGAGAACATTAAGTTCTTGTCTAATGTTGTTTCAGCATTAGAGGCTCATAGGTTGATGGATTCCGGATGTGGGGCTTACTTAGCTTATGTGATGAATCCGAATATGAGTGAGGCTAGATCGAAATATATTAGAACAATTTGTGACTTTGCGGATGTGTTTCCTGAAGAGTTACCGGGTTTGCCTCCTAACAGAGATGTTGAGTTTGTGATTGAGACTGTTTCAGGGTTTACTCCAGTTTCGATAGCTCCGTACCGTATGGCTCCGAAAGAGTTGAAAGAATTGAAGAGTCAGTTGCAAGAGTTATTAGAACGTGGTTTCATTAGGCCTAGTAGTTCTCCTTGGGGTGCTCCTGTGTTGTTTATGAAAAAGAAAGATGGTAGTATGCGTATGTGCATTGACTACAGACAGTTGAATCAGTTGACTGTGAAGAACAAGTATCCGTTGCCTCGTATAGATGATTTGTTTGATCAGTTGAGAGGTGCTTCAGTGTTCTCGAAGATAGATTTGAGATCAGGGTACTATCAGTTGAAAGTGAAAGAGTGCGATGTTCCGAAGACATCTTTTAGGACTAGATATGGTCACTATGAGTTCCTTGTGATGCCGTTTGGGCTCACCAATGCACCTGCAGCATTCATGGATATGATGAACAGGATTTTTAGAGACTATCTAGACCGTTTTGTAGTTGTTTTCATTGATGATATTCTTGTGTACTCGAAGACAGAAGAAGAACATGATGAGCACTTGAGATTTGTTTTGCAGAGATTGTTGAGCAATCAGTTGTATGCGAAGCTTAGCAAATGTGAGTTCTGGATTCGAGAGGTTGTATTTCTTGGCCATGTTGTTTCGGCCGAAGGTATCCGTGTTGATCCATCGAAGATTGAGGCTATCGTTGAGTGGAAACAACCTAAGTCTGTGACTGAGATTAGGAGTTTCCTAGGATTAGCCGGTTACTATAGGAGATTTGTTGATGGTTTCTCTAGGGTAGCTGCTCCTTTGACTAAATTGTTGCAAAAAGGAGTTAAGTTTGAATGGTCAGATGCAAGACAGAAGGCCTTTGAGAAATTGAAAGAAGCTTTGACAAATGCTCCAGTGTTAGTGCAACCTGTTTCAAGTAAAGAGTTTGTGATCTATAGTGATGCTTCCTACATAGGTTTAGGTTGTGTTTTGATGCAAGAAAGAAGAGTTGTTGCCTATGCTTCTAGACAGTTGAAGGTTCATGAAAAGAACTATCCTACTCACGATATAGAGTTAGCCGCGGTTGTATTTACATTGAAGATTTGGCGTCACTACTTGTATGGTGAGAAGTGTATAGTTTACACCGATCATAAGATCTTGAAGTACTTGATGACACAAAGAGAGTTGAACTTGAGACAGGGAAGATGGCTTGAGTTGTTAAAAGACTATGATTTGACCATTGAGTACCATCCGGGTAAGGCAAATGTAGTAGCCGATGCTTTGAGTAGAAAAGTTGCATTTGAGTTGAGAGCTATGTTTGCTAGATTGAGTGTATCCGATGATGGTGGTTTGATCACCGAGTTGCAAGTTAAGCCTTCTTTGATTCAGTTGATTAGAGAGAAGCAGTTGCAAGATGTGTCTTTAGTTCCTCATGTTCAGGACCTAGCCGAAGGAAGACCGACCGAGTATAGTTTCAGTGGTGAGAACTTATTGTGCTTTAGAGATAGAGTTGTTGTACCAGAAGATGTTGAGTTGAGACGTCAGATTCTGAGTGAAGCACATTCGAGTTCTTTTTCTATGCATCCTGGTAGGACTAAGATGTACCGTGACTTGAAGAATGATTACTTCTGGGTTGGTTTGAAGAAGGATGTAGCCGAGTATGTGAGCCGTTGTATGGTTTGTCAGAGAGTGAAGGCAGAACATTAGGTTCCTTTAGGTTTGTTACAACCTTTGAAGATTTCGGAATGGAAATGGGAGAGGATCACCATGGACTTTGTGTCAGGGCTACCGTTGTCTCCTTCGAAGAAGTATTCTGTGTGGGTGATTGTTGATAGGTTCACTAAGTGTGTTCACTTCTTAGCAGTGAACACTACGGATTCTTTAGACAAGTTGGCAAACTTGTACATCCGTGAGATCGTGAGACTTCATGGAGTTCCGAAGTCCATTGTTTTAGATAGAGATCCTAGATTCACTTCGAGGTTCTGGGGTTTCTTGCATAGTGCTCTAGGTAGCTGTTTGCATTTCAGTACTTCTTATCATCCGCAGTCCGATGGACAGTCAGAACGAGTGATACAGATTCTAGAGGATATGCTTCGTTGTTGTGTGATTGACTTCCAGGGTTCTTGGGAGAAGCACTTACCTTTAGTTGAGTTTGCTTACAACAACAGTTATCAGTCTAGTATTCAGATGGCTCCCTATGAGGCTTTGTATGGTAGACGATGTAGGACTCCGATTTGTTGGGCTGAAACAGGTCAGAGATTGTCACATATGCCAGATTTGCTTAAGGGGACTACCGACAAAGTGAAGTTGATTTGTGACTGTTTGAAGGCAACTTCCGATCGTCAGAAGTCTTATGCAGATTTGAAGAGAAAAGAGATTGAGTTCTCCGTGGGTGAGAAAGTGATTCTGAAAGTATCTCCGTGGAAGAAGGTGATGAGATTTGACCGGAAGGGCAAGTTGAGGCCGAGGTTCATTGGTCCGTATGAGATAATTGAGCAGATTGGGCTGGTAGCTTACCGTTTGAGATTGCCTTCTGAGTTAGAGAAGATTCATGATGTCTTTCATGTGTCGATGCTTAGAAGATATAGATCAGATCCTTCTCATATTATGCCTGTTGAGGAGATAGAGTTGAATCCGGATTTGTCTTATAATGAAGAGCCTGTTGCGATACTTGCTTCTGATAGCAAGGTGTTGCGTGGCAAGACCATAGAGTTGGTCAAGGTGTTGTGGAGACATAGAGGTGTGAAAGAGGCCACGTGGGAGAGGAAAGCTGACATGTTTGAGCAGTTCTCGTACTTGTTTCCGTCAGGTAATTTTGGGGACGAAATTCCTTAAGTGTGGGAGAGTTGTAACACCCGAGTTTAGGGGTCGGGTGAAAATAATATTTTAATATTATTTCAGGTTCAGTTTTATAATTAGAATAATCTTTTGGGCATCGGGGTTCAAAAACAAACATTTTGTGTTGGACTAAATAGAAATGAAATTCAATTTGGATAGATTTTAAAGAAAATGGAAAATAGCCATTCATTAATGGCAAACTTGTAAATAATCCAACTTTCAATTTAAATCCCGTTTTATCATCTTTTCACTATTCATTATCTTCTCCAAACAAAAAACCAACGTTAAAGAGAGCTCTCACCATATTCCACTATTCCATCACATTGCTTCCTCATTTCAACTCAGTTTTGAAAGGTAATTTCGTTTTCAACTTGTCCTCAACTTCCTCTCTTCAAAAGTACAAGTAGTTTTCATTTTCATCAAGGTTTTGAAATTTGAGTTTTTGGTGGATTTGATTAAAAATGGTAATTTTATGGTGTTTAACTTAAACTTTCGATTTAATGATGTTAGATATGAAGTCTATGAGTCAAATGGTTCAACATATATAAATTTTACATGGTTTTAAGCTCATTCCCGGATTTGGGTTTAATAAGGGGTTTTTGAAGGGTTTTAGAGTGGTTTTGGGGGTTGTTTTAGGTTGGAATTTGTGGGCTGAGGTTAGTACTATGGTTGGGGGTTGTTTTGGAATCATTTGGGGGTATTAAAAGTGTTGGAAACATGAGTTTTGATTGAGGTTTATGGGCTGCACGAGTTTGGTAATTTTGGGTGTTGTTTATGGCTCGAAATGTTGTGTTTGATGTTTGAATTGTATTTCGGGTTAGCTACTTTGATGCTTGGGCTGATTTGAAGTTGTTTGGATTGTGTTGAGGTTGTTTAGAGGCAAGAACTTGTGTTGGTGAAGCATCGGGAGCGAATCCGGAAGCTTGAAGGTGGTTGCTTGCTTGGTAATTGAGCTTGGAAGTGAAGGTGAGTGGTTAATATTTTCAAAGTGTTTTCTAAGTGTGTGGTTCGAGCATTTGGACTAGGTCGAGCTTGGTAGACCCACCTAGAGTTAGGATTAGGGTGGTAGCCTAATCCTAAGCTTAAATTAGAGACATTGGTTGAACTTGTAATTGATGTTTACGCCTCGTGATGTTTATGATATAATGATTTATGCATAATGTTATACATGTGTGATGAGGCATGGTTGTGATGCATTGTGATATGCATGTGGATTGTTCATGATTGTGATCATGGTGAGTACGTGCTAAGCACGGAATTGGTTGTAATTGATAATGTGGATTGAGTTAAATGTTGGCACTAGTATGCTTGGGTACAAATGATCGATCATTAGGATGTTAGTGTGCACACATGAGTCAAATTCGCGCGTGGCCTTGGTGGCTTTGAGTCACCAAGGAGGAGTACGGATTCGCCCGAAAATTGTTATATATATTAGTCGATAATGAGTGGAATCCCATCGACGGGGCGTGAGAATGAGTGGAATCCCCTCCGCGAGACTGGTGCTGAGTGTAATCCCACTGTGAGGTAAAGTGTTGCTGGATGTGAGTTCCAATGTGTTTATCCGCGTATTCGAGTGATAGCTAGGTGCCAATATAAATTGATATGTGTATCAATGTGATGTGGAATGTGGTTTCCTATTTGGATGATTATATGTGTTTACATATGTTGTGGAAATGAGCTTGTTGAGCATGACATATTATTGGATATTTGTTCATGCATCATTGACATTTTGGCTCTTGAGGATCGAAGGTAAGATCATGCATTTATCTTGGTTGAGATTGTGCTTGGACCCTGCATTGTCGAGGTTTGTTTTTAAAGAGCTTACCCTCACTAAGCTTTATTGCTTACGCTCTCTTTTGTTCGACAATGCAGATCCTTAGTTCGTGGGTTGCTAGCACAAGTGGAGGGCCTCCAAGTGTGGTTGTTGGCTTGAGTTTATCAAGTATGAGTTTTAATGTTTTGGACATGTAATAGTTAAGCAATGGGATTTGTGTTATTGTTGGTTGTTTAGGAACATGTTTAGACTCCTTGATTATGTTGTTTTTGTGTGGCTTGTTGATGCCATGTTTGGATTGTAAAACCATGTCTTAATTGCTTACCATGTTTGTTGGCCATGTGCCTTTTGAGGATGCTTATGGGTATGGTTGTTGAAGCATGAAACCTTGAATGCTTATATGCCATCTTTTGATCAAATGCATGATTTTCTTGATGAATGATGTATGCACATATTGGGTGCCTTGTATGACTAGACTTTGATTATTAGATGTGGTATGAATGCTTGAAGGCTCTGGGAGGTCTTAAACCGCATCTAGGTTCGAGTCTTGTGTCGTTTTGCTGAAGATGTGAGACTTGCAGTGCAGGGCGTACCGATACGCCTAAGGGTCGTATCGATACGGTCTTGCCTGCAGGACTCAGTTTTGGCTGGGCGTATCGATACGCAGAGGTGTATCGGTACGGTGTCTTAGCATATCGGTACGGATTCATCTCGTTGACCACGAGATGTTGACCGAGAGGGGCGTATCGATACGCTTTAGGGCTGTATCGATACGGTCTATCTGTGTTGGCTGAAGGGGTTGACTTTGGTCAAGGCGTATCGATACCCTTGACAGGTGTATCGATACGGCCTGTTTAATTATGAAAAATGGGTTGTTTTACAAGTGATGTTTGGATGATCGTTTTTATGATTGCTCGTGCTTCCGCTGATGTGTTTCACATAGGTTTCTCTTCAGGTTTTCCCCGTGTAGCCCACTTCAACCGGTCAAGCGTCCGGACCGGGACCAGGGGGTTACATAAAACTTAATTAAAACTAGTTTTGTCGTCAATTTTGTAGAGGTTTCGGACGAGCGGGTCTAAATAGGCAGTAAAATGAACCCGTTGGACTTTTAATTGAGTAAAAAGTACATAAATTGAGTTTTTGCAATATAATCGTGTTGAAAAGCTCGCTGTCAACTGTATCAACTCCAAAAATTTGATTAAAACTAGTTTTGCGGTCCTTTTTGTATAGGTTTCGGACGAGCGGTTCTAAATAGGCCGTAAAATGGATCCGTTGGCCTTTTAACTAAGTAAAAAGAAAAGAAATTGAGTTTTTGCAATATAATCATGTTGAAAAGCTCGTAGTCAACTGTATGAACTCCTAAAATTTGATTAAAACTAGTTTTGCGGTTCTTTTTGTAGAGGTTTCAGACGAGCGGGTCTAAATGTGCCATAAATTGGACCCGTTGGACTTTTAACTAAGTACAAAGTACAGAAATTGAGTTTTTGCAATATAATCGTGTTGAAAAGCTCGTAGTCAACTATATGAACTCCTAAAATTTGATTAAAACTAGTTTTACGGTGATTTTTGTAGAGGTTTCAGACTAACGAGTCTAAATGGTCCGTAAAATGAACCCGTTGGACTTTTTACTATTTAAAAGTACATAAAGAGAGTTTTTGCAATACAATCGTGTTGAAAAGCTCGTAGTCAACTATATGACCTCCTAAAACTTAATTAAAACTAGTTTTGTCGTCCTTTTCGTAGAGGTTTCGGACGAGCGGTAGTAAATAGGTCGTAAAATGGATCTGTTGGACTTTTAACTGAGTAAAAAGTACATAAATTGAGTTTTTGCAATATAATCGTGTTGAAAATCTCGTAGTCAACTGTATCAACTCCTAAAATTTGATTAAAACTAGATTTGCGGTCTTTTTTGTAGAGGTTTCAGACGAGCGGTTCTAAATAGGTCATAAAATGGACCCGTTGGACTTTTAACTGAGTAAAAAGTAAAGAAATTGAGTTTTTCCAATATAATCATGTTGTAAAGCTCGTAGTCAACTGTATGAACTCTTAAAATTTGATTAAAACTAGTTTTGAGGTCCTTTTTGTAGAGGTTTCAGACGAGCGGTTCTAAATGGGTCATAAAATGGACCCGTTGGACTTTTAACTGAGTACAAAGTACCGAAATTGAGTTTTTGCAATATAATCATGTTGAAAAGCTCGTAGTCAACCATATGAACTCCTAAAATTTAATTAAAACTAGTTTCACGGTGATTTTTGTAGAGGTTTCAGACAAGCGGGTCTAATTGGGCCTTAAAATGAACCCGTTGGACTTTTTACTGGATAAAAAGTACAAAAATTGAGTTTTTCAATATAACCGTGTTGAAAAGCTCGTAGTCAACTATATGAACTCCTAGAATTTAATTAAAACTAGTTTTGACATCCTTTTTGTAGAGGTTTCGGACGAGCGGCTGTAAATATGCCGTAAAATGGACCCGTTGGACTTTTAACTGAGTAAAAAGTACATAAATTGAGTTTTTGCAATACAATCGTATTGAAAAGCTCGTTGTCAACTGTACCAACTCCTAAAATTTGATTAAAACTACTTTCGCGGTCCTTTTTGTAGAGGTTTTGGACGAGCGGGTCTATATGGGCCATAAAATGGACCTGTTGGACTTTTAACTGAGTACAAAGTACAAAAAATGAGTTTTTGCAATATAATCGTGTTGAAAAGGTCGTAGTCAACTGTATGAACTCCTAAAATTTGATTAAAACTAGTTTCACGGTGATTTTTGTAGATGTTTCAGACGAGCGGTTCTAAATGGTTCATAAAATGGACCCGTTGGACTTTTAACTGAGTACAAAGTACCGAAATTGAGTTTTTGCAATATAATCGTGTTGAAAAGCTTGTAGTCAACCATATGAACTCCTAAAATTTAATTAAAACTAGTTTCAAGGTGATTTTTGTAGAGGTTTTAGACTAGCGGGTCTAAATGGGCCGTAAAATGAACCCTTGGACTTTTTACTGGGTAAAAAGTACATAAATTGAGTTTTTCAAAATAATCGTGTTGAAAAGCTCGTAGTCAACTATATGAACTCCTAAAATTTAATGAAAACTAGTTTTGACATCTTTTTTGTAGAGGTTTAGAACGAGCGGTTGTACATATGCAGTAAAATGGACCCGTTGGACTTTTAACTGAGTAAAAAGTACATAAATTGAGTTTTTTCAATACAATCGTGTTGAAAAGCTCGTTGTCAACTTTATCAACTCCTAAAATTTGATTTAAACTAATTTCGCGGTCCTTTTTGTAGATGTTTCGGACGAGCTGGTTTAATCAAATTAACCCGTAAAATGGGCCGTAAATTGGACTCTTTTAGAATTTTAACTGGGTAAAAAGTACAGAAATTGTGTTTTTGCAATATCATTGTGTTTAAAAGCTCGTAGTTAACTATATGACCTCCTAAATTTAATTAAAACTAGTTTTGTCGTTCTTTTTGTAGAGGTTTTGGACGAGCGGGTCTAAATACACCGTAAAATGGACCCGTTGGACTTTTAACTGAGTAAAAAGTACATAAATTTAATTTTTGCAATATAATCGTGTTGAAAAGCTCGTTGTCAACTGTATCAACTCCTAAAATTTGATTAAAACTAGTTTTGCGATCCTTTTTGTAGAGGTTTTGGACGAGCGGGTCTAAATAGGCCGTCAAATGGATCCGTTGGACTTTTAACTGAGTAAAAAGTACAGAAATTGAGTTTTTTGCAATATAATCATGTTGAAAAGCTCGTAGTCAACTGCATGAACTCCTAAAATTTGATTAAAACTAGTTTTGCGGTTCTTTTGTAGAGGTTTCGAACGAGCGGGTCTAAATGGGCCGTAAAATGGACCCTTTTGGACTTTTAACTAAGTACAAAGTACAGAAATTGAGTTTTTGCAATATAATAATGTTGAAAAACTCGTAGTCAACTATATGAACTCCTAAAATTTGATTAAAACTAGTTTCACGGTGATTTTTGTAGAGGTTTCAGACTAGCGGGTCTAAATGGGCCGTAAAATGAACCCGTTGGAGTTTTTATTGGGTAAAAAGTACAGAAATTGTGTTTTTGCAATATAATCGTGTTGAAAAGCTCGAAGTCAACTATATGACCTCCTAAAACTTAATTAAAACTAGTTTTGTCGTCCTTTTCTTAGAGGTTTCGGATGAGCGGTTGTAAATAGGCCGTAAAATGGACACGTTATACTTTTAACTGAGTAAAAAGTACGTAAATTGAGTTTTTGCAATATAATCATGTTGAAAAGCTCGTAGTCAACTGTATCAACTCCTAAAATTTGATTAAAACTAGTTTTGCGGTCCTTTTTGTAGAGGTTTCAGAGGAGCGGTTCTAAATGGGTCATAAAATGGACCCGTTGGACTTTTAATTGAGTAAAAAGTATAGAAATTGAGTTTTTGCAATATAATCATGTTGTAAAGCTCGTAGTCAACTGTATGAACTCCTAAAATTTGATTAAAACTAGTTTTATGGTCCTTTTTGTAGAGGTTTCAGACGAGCGGTTCTAAATGGTTCATAAAATGGACCCGTTGGACTTTTAACTGAGTACAAAGTACCGAAATTGAGTTTTTGCAATATAATCATGTTGAAAAGCTTGTAGTCAACCATATGAACTCCTAAAATTTAATTGAAACTAGTTTCAAGGTGATTTTTGTAGAAGTTTCAGACTAGCGGGTCTAAATGGGCCGTAAAATGAACCCCTGGACTTTTTACTGGGCAAAAAGTACAAAAATTGAGTTTTTCAATATAATCGTGTTGAAAAGCTCGTAGTCAACTATATGAACTCCTAAAATTTAATTAAAACTAGTTTTGTCATCTTTTTTGTAGAGGTTTCAGACGAGCGGTTGTAAATATGCAGTAAAATGGACCCGTTGGACTTTTAACTAAGTAAAAAGTACATAAATTGAGTTTTTGCAATACAATCATGTTGAAAAGCTCGTTGTCAACTGTATCAACTCTTAAAATTTGATTTAAACTAGTTTCGCGGTCCTTTTTGTAGAGGTTTCGGACGAGCTGGTCTAAATGGGCTGTAAAATGTACCCGTTAGACTTTTAACTGTGTACAAAGTACAAAAATTGAGTTTTTGCAATATAGTCGTGTTGAAAAGGTCGTAGTCAACTATATGAACTCCTAAAATTTGATTAAACTAGTTTCACGGTGATTTTTGTAGATGTTTCAGACTAGCGGGTCTAAATGGGCCGTAAAATGAACCCCTTGGACTTTTTACTGGGTAAAAAGTACAGAAATTGAGTTTTTGCAATATCATTGTGTTCAAAAGCTCGTAGTTAACTATATGACCTCCTAAATTTAATTAAAACTAGTTTTGTTGTTCTTTTTGTAGAGGTTTCGGACGAGCGGGTCTAAATACGCCGTAAAATGGACCCGTTGAACTTTTAACTGAGTAAAAAGTACATAAAATTTAATTTTTGCAATATAATCGTGTTGAAAAGCTCGTTTTCAACTGTATCAACTCCTAAAATTTGATTAAAACTAGTTTTGTGATCCTTTTTGTAGAGGTTTTGGACTAGCGGGTCTAAATAGGCCGTCAAATGGATCCATTGGACTTTTAACTGAGTAAAAAGTACAGAAATTGAGTTTTTGCAATATAATCATGTTGAAAAGCTCGTAGTCAACTGTATGAACTCCTAAAATTTGATTAAAACTAGTTTTGTGGTTCTTTTGTAGAGGTTTCGGACGAGCGGGTCTAAATGGGCCGTAAAATGGACCCTTTTGGACTTTTAACTAAGTACAAAGTACATAAATTGAGTTTTTGCAATATAATCATGTTGAAAAACTTGTATTCAACTATATGAACTCCTAAAATTTGATTAAAACTAGTTTCACGGTGATTTTTGTAGAGGATTCAGACTAGCGGGTGTAAATGGGCCGTAAAATGAATCCGTTGGAGTTTTTATCGGGTAAAAAGTACAGAAATTGTGTTTTTGCAATATAATCGTGTTGAAAAGCTCGTAGTTAACTATATGACCTACTAAAATTTAATTAAAACTAGTTTTTTCGTCCTTTTTGTAGAGGTTTCGGACGAGTGGGTCTAAATAGGCCATAAAATGGACCCGTTGGACTTTTAACTGAGTAAAAAGTACATAAATTTAGTTTTTGCAATATAATCGTGTTGAAAAGCTTGTTGTCAACTGTATGAACTCCTAAAATTTGATTAAACTAGTTTTGTGGTCATTTTTGTAGAGGTTTCGGACGAGCGGGTCTAAATAGGCCGTAAAATGGATCTAGTTGGACTTCTAACTGAGTAAAAAGTAAAAAAATTGAGTTTTTGCAATATAATCATGTTGTAAAGCTCGTAGTCAACTGTATGAACTCCTAAAATTTGATTAAAACTAGTTTTACGGTCCTTTTTGTAGAGGTTTCAGACGAGCGGTTCTAAATGGTTCATAAAATGGACCAGTTGGACTTTTAACTGAGTACAAAGTACCGAAATTGAGTTTTTGCAATATAATCGTGTTGAAAAGCTTGTAGTCAACCATATGAACTTCTAAAATTTCATTAAAACTAGTTTCAAGGTGATTTTTGTAGAGGTTTCAGACTAACGGGTCTAAATGGGCCTAAAATGAACCCCTTGGACTTTTTACTGGTAAAAAGTACAGAAATTGAGTTTTTCAATATAATCGTGTTGAAAAGCTCGTAGTCAACTTTATGAACTCCTAAAATTTAATTAAAACTAGTTTTGACATCCTTTTTGTAGAGGTTTCGGACGAGCGGTTGTAAATATGCCGTAAAATGGACCCGTTGGACTTTTAACTGAGTAAAAAGTACATCAATTGAGTTTTTGCAATACAATTGTGTTGAAAAGCGCGTTGTCAACTGTACCAACTCCTAAAATTTGATTAAACCTAGTTTCGCGGTCCTTTTTGTAGAGGTTTCGGACGAGCGGGTCTAAATGGGCCGTAAAAGGGACCTGTTGGACTGTTTTTTTGAAGAAAAAGGCCTCATTATAAACCCCTACTAATGTCCTTCAAGCAGAGCTAGAGGACCCTAAAAAGGGGAAAAGATTGCCTTAAATTTTATTAATTCGAAAAGTAGCTCTTTACGAGGTGATTGATACATGGTGGAACATCAAAATTAAAAGACAAGGAAGACATAGAACCTAGAGAATAAGCAGCCAAAGCATGGGCCACAGAATTTGCCTCTCAGCGTACAAAGGAAACAAGAGCAAAAGGTAAAGAGTGAAATGACTCTCGAAGCCTGAGAAGAAGAGGTCCCAAAGTAGAAATGTCATGTCCTGGATTGTTGATCCTATTCGCAAATGATGCACAATCTGTTTCAAACAAAATTCGATTCCAACCTTGAGATCGGCGAAGGTGACCCCCACAAGAAGGCCTTCACCTTCACAAGTAATTGCATCCAAACAGTTTCCTAGCGGAAACGCAAGGCCTCCGACAACCGCACCTGTAGAATCACGTGCCACGACACCAACATTCGCAGCACGGGTGGAGGGGTCAAAAGCCCCATCCACATTTATTTTGATGTGATCAGGTGGGGGAGGTCTCCAGCATGGAGGAGAGAGGATAGAGGATGACGGTTTGGAAGAAGAAATGGCTTTGCAAAAATCATTATGTAGACTGATGGAATTAATGGCAGTAAGCCATAGTGGTTGTAGAAGGCGATTATGAGCCCAGTCGTTACGTCTATTCCAAATGTTCCATATAGTAGTGAGGAATAGACCAAAGTGGTCAGTAGTTAAGAGGTGGGCAGCCTCCTCTAACCATTGGATAGGAGTGACAGCCGAGCTCCTAGTAAGAGCGGTGGGAACTCCAGAGAGGTGAAGGGCCTCTGAAGCCCCTGTACAGTCACGAAGAGCATGAAGAATGGATTCTGAGGGAGCCCCGCAGATAGGACAAGGCCCTGAGTTTGGGGAAAAAACTTGCATTTTGGAGCCAACGGGTAGAGCTGCAGACGCCACACGCCATCCAAAAGTTTTAACCTTAGGGAGGGCTTTAACTTTGGACAGGAACTTTCAAAAACGTGTAGGGGAGGTATGTGGTTCTGCAGAGCGTTGTAAAAATAGGTAGCCAGAGCGGACTGAGTAAATACCAGAATCATTAGGAGCCCATAGAATAGAATCACGATAGTCATTAATAATAGGGGTGCGGAGAATGGCAACGGCATCAACTGGGTTAAAATAGTTGCAGACCTTTTCAGGGTCCCAAGTGGTCTGATTACGAAGCATGAAGTCGCGACATCGAATATGGACTTCATCCGAGATTTTATAGTCCCCAGTAAGGTTAATAGGAGAGGAGCCTCCCCAAATGTCTTTATGGACACGTATGTTACTGTTAATACCTAGACGATATAAGAAGCCTAGGAATAGACGTTGTAAAGCATTATAAGGACCTTGCCAAGCAAAAGCGCCTCGGTTAGGATGAGAGGCATCAAGGATATTCCCTGAAGGGAAATATTTGGTTCGATATATTTCGCCCAATAAGGAATCTGGTTCGCAAATGAGTCTCCATAGTTGCTTACCCAGGAGGGCAACGTTGAAATCATTCAAGTCTTTGAATCCCATACCTCCCACATTCTTAGGTAGACAAACATGATTCCATGGGAGCATGTGCCACCCCTTCTTATTAGATTTTCCAGTCCACCGGTATTGCCGAATCGCTGAAGTCATATCATCAATAATGTTTTGTGGAAGTAAATAACAAGACATGACATATTGAGGTAGAGATTGTAGGACTGCTTTAATGAAAATTTCCTGTCCACTAAAGGAGAGGAGTTGTTTATCCCAATTAGATAGACGATCATGAACTTTTTCACGAACAAATCCTAATGACTCAGTTTTATTTTTCCCAATGAGAAGTGGGACACCGAGATATACACCAGGGTTGGAAACCTCACGTACTTGCAAGAGATTATTAATCACAATTCTTGTTGAATATGGTGTACGCGGGTTGTAAAAGATTGTCGATTTCTCAAAATTAACCGCTTGACCGGAAGCTGCAACATAGGTTTGCAGAGCCCTTTTTAGTTGGGTTGCTTCATCTGGATTAGTATTAATGAACACCATACAGTCATCTGCAAAGAGAAGGTGGTTGACTTTAGGACCATATCTGCATGCCCCAAGCCCCGGTAGAACGTTCGTCTGTTGGGCAGCAGATAGGTATGCAGAAAGGCCTTGTGTACAAAAGAGGAAGAGAAAAGGTGATAGGGGGTCTCCTTGACGAAGGCCACATTGTGGTTGAAAGAAAGGAGAGAAGGAGTTATTAATTTTAACAAAAAAGGAAACTGTGGAAATGCATCGCATGATAAGGGAGACCCATGCAGGTGCAAAGCCCATGTGATCCATTACATTAGCCAAAAAAGACCATTCGACTCTATCAAAAGCTTTTTCCATGTCTAGTTTTAGAGCAGCACCATGGGCAGATTTTGTAGCACCAGAATTGATATTGTGAATAATTTCATGGGCGACGAGGATGTTATCAGAAATATTACGTCCCTGAACAAAGGTTGCCTGGTTAGGGCTAATACAAAGGGGTATTGTTTGTTTCATTCTGTTGACAATGGTTTTAGCTACTATTTTATAAAGAATAGTGCACAGACTGATGGGTCTTAGGTGTCTCATAGAAGTGGGGTCCTTGATTTTAGGAATCAGGACAAGGATAGTTTTGTTAACCGAGGCCATATCTGCGGTGCCATTTAGCAGGTTAAGGCATAGAGTAATAACATCATCGCCAACAGTGTCCCAGTGTTTTCTAAGAAAACTGCTTGGTAATCCATCAAAACCAGGCGCTTTTCGTGGATCAATGTCCCGGAAAGCATGAACTATTTCTTCTTTTGTGAATGTCTTCAAGAGAGTATCGTTCATAGATTGTGTAATAGAAGGCGAAATTTTATTGAGTATATGATCGGAAAATTGTGGGTTGGATGACGTAAAAAGGTTTTAGAAATAGCCAGAAGCAATTGACATTAAATCGTTTTCGGCAGTACACCAATTCGAATTAGAGTCAAATAGGCCTGTGATTGAATTTTTTTTCCTTCTATTATTTGCTCGGGCATGAAAGAATCTTGTATTTTTATCCCCTTGAGAGAGCCATAAATTTCTGGATCTTTGTGCCCAATCTATTTCTTGTTCCATTAGAAGTTTATTAAGTTCAGCTCTGTATTTGATATAGAGTTCTTCATTCGTAGATGTTAATGGGCGACACAAAAACTTGTTGATTTTTTTGGTAAGAAAATTTATGCGACCAAAGGTCTTAAATCTTTGTTGATTTTGCCATTCTTCCAAGCATGTACCAACAGCTTGTATTTTCTCTAGGGCTGTTCCAGTTGTATTAACCCAAGTGCGTTTGATAGTTGAAATGTTGTCCTCATGATTCGCCCAACAATTTTCGAACCGAAAAGCATTGGGGGCGATGAAAGGGAGTTGAGGCCGTAGAGGATGTATCAAGAAGTAGGAAGCAATGATCGAATTTGGCAACATAATCCGTAGTAATTCGATACGAGGTAAATAGATTCTGCCATGCCGAGTTAGCGATGAAACAGTCTAATCTTTCATGGATAGTTGGGGTTAGGGGCCCAATTTTCGTCCAAGTAAACCATCATGATGTAGGTTTACAATCATAGAGATTGTTGCGTGAGAGGAAGTGACAGAAATTGTTAATTTGTGATCTAGCCCGCCAGCTACCACCTTGTTTTTCGTTATCGGACAATATTTCGTTAAAATCCCCGCCCAGAAGCCAGGGAATATTATTGTTATTTATATTTGAGTATGTATGTAACGAGACGAGTACGAGATCAAATTAAGATTTATATTGTTCGAAATAAAAAGTGACATACCAGAACATCCATCATTCGGGGGAATAGTAATAATTTCTACCATGCCTAGAGAGAGACAAAGACGGCTACATGCCACATTATTAATCTTAGTTTCGCAAATAAAAATAATATCCGAGGTGGATTGTTGGACATAGTTCTGAAAATGTTGAACTGCCTGGACTTGTCCTAAACCTTGGCAGTTCCAACAAAGGATCCTCATTTTGCTCGGTGGGGCTGAGAGTCAGCCGCCGCCGGAGAGTTTTTTGAGCTGCTCATCCCAGCCTTAGGAGTGGATCTAGAGGGTTTGGACTTCTTAGGTGGAAGTGCCACTTGGATGGGTGATCGGCGTTTTGTGCCTCGATTAGGCGGGGCTGGAACAGGGGCATGAGCTGCATCATTCGGGTAAGTTTTTAAGAGCCAAATGTTAAAATCATGGAAGGTGTATTCAGTAGTAACAGGAGACTTACGTAGTTCAGCTTCAATTTTCTTGATTTGTTGAGCAGTGGGGCTAGGTATGCTATCATCATTGGCATCCCTATCATCATCCGATGTATCCTCCGGAATAGGATAGATTGTGTTCAGAGGTTGTGGTTCTATAGGCATTGGAGGATTTTTTTGCTTTGGGACCGAAGCAGCAGGCTCCTTTGGAAGAGGAGCATCACCCATAGTGGTGTCAGTGTTGGGTGCTTCATCATTGGGCTGTTCAGAAAAAGATGCAGCATCACCCTCATTTAAGGAGCCTGAAAATGGTTGGAAATTAGCGATTGCATCAAAGACTGAGTATTGATAAAAATTTGAACAAAATATTGATATAGAAGTATGGGGAGTAACCTATAGGATTTGGGTCATTGGCCACCGGGGCATTAGCAGTAGGGGCTGAGAGAATCAGAAGAAAGTTTAAGGGTAAAAGCAGATTAAATATATAATAGAAATTAGGAAAAACTATTATGGAAAAAAGAAATAAATTACCAGAGGGTAAGGGATTATTCTTATTGAGTTCGGGTTCAACATTGCGGATTCTCCCACGAGTACCAATTGGACGATGTCTTGGGGGAAGGTAACGAAGCCACTCCCCATATTGCAATTTACTTAAATCAAGAGATGAACGAATTGGACAGTTTTCGATGGTATGGCTAATTATACCACAGCCAGGGCATAAGGTTGGAAGACGTTCATACTGTAAACGACACATAGTCTTATCAGCTCCTTTCCAAATAAACAGAAATCGGGTGACTGGACGAGTGATATCGAGCATAATTTCCACACGTAGAAATTCTTTCATGTTGCCTTCAAGCTCACGGGTATCAGTGCGCAGGACATTGCCTACCATGGAGCCTAGAGCGTGTCCCACAAGGTGTGAACGATCAACATCCTCAAAGAGTGAGGTAGGCAGGCCAAAGATACGGATCCAGATGCGCATAATATTGAAAGAATAATCACCGATAGCTTTTGAGGGATTGTATTCTGTGATAGCTAGCCATTCATCCTTGTATAACCAGGGGCCACGGTTGAGCACTTCGTAGCAGGATTTGACCTCTTTAAACTTATTCTTGAGGAAGTTATCCTGAATGATAGATATAGAGGCCAAGTTGCTTGGTTTCCAGATGCCCTCAAAGGTACTGAGGACAACATATATGTCTATTGGTTTTGAAGAGATAAAGCATCCTACAAGGAAAAGTTTGGGGTCTTCCTTAACGAAGTCCCAGCCAAAATATGGGGTATAAAGCAGTTCGACTTCTTCATTAGTGAATGCAATTGAACTAAGCTGGGGGATGGAGGAGGAAGCCATGAGGACAGAAGAAAGAATAATTGGGCAGAGGAGTAAGGAAAAGGTTTGTGAGGTAATGTAAATTCCTGGCCGGTCTAAATAGTAGTTATTAGTGATGGCTAGGTTATAGAAAGTAAGGGTAAAAGGAAGGAAGATTAAATGTGTATCCCTAATAATTAGGGTGCATTGACTAGTAAAGTAAGATACCCAGAATAAAGAATAAGATTTTGGAGACAAGATTGTTGGAAAAGGGGAAAGATTACTAAAAGCATGAGTTAATATGGTAAATTTCGGGAGCAAAAAAATTGGGGTAAAAATTAAGAATAAAATAAATATGGTCGTAAAAGAGTAAAAGTGGAAGTAATTATGGAGGAATAATTGCAAAGGATGAAAAGGGTAGTAATTGACTGGCAAAATTTGAAAAGAGAGAGATAAGGGAATAAATTCCGTTATATTCGTGATACAAAATTTTTTAGAAAGAATTATGAATATAATAAATATGGTCGTAATGAAATATAAGAGGAAATAATAATAGAGCATTAATAGAGAATACGTTAGTAATACAATATGTTGGCCGGGGATTTTACACTCATGTGAGTAGTGGTGGAATATGGTTGAAATAAATAACGTGTTATAAAAATCCCTGAGAAGGGCTGGATTGAAATCACCTATAAAGGCGTAGTAGAGAGGTAGTTCCCTTATACAAAGGGTAGATAAATTAATAAGAAACCAACGCAGAATTGAGGATAAGAAGTAAGATCTAAGTCGAAGGACAGAGACATAGCAAACATACACACCATAAAAGCATAATAGAAAGAAAAGCAAAAAGGAAAAGCAGGAAATTAAAAATACAGACCGTGGGGGAGAAAGAAGCGGGGCAAAGAAATTAATTACATACCAAAAGAGCAAAAAAATAAAGGGAGGATAAAAAATAAAGAAAAGAATAATAACTACAACATAATAAAAAATATAAATCCCTTGGAGTGAATGAAGGATGTATGTACTTTGAATGATCCGAGTTGGAAACCAAACCTTATGTGATAAAGGGTGTTGGTGGAGGAGCTCCCATATATGCGATTGTAAGACACAAAGAAAAAAAGAGTGAGTATTAAATAAAATATGAGCCAATATACATTTGACATAAATTAAGAACCCAGAGAAGTAAGATAATAGTAAAAGCCATAGAGGAAAAGTTGTAAGGAGAAGAACATGTAAGAAGATCATAAGCAAGGGCCTAGGCCATAAGACAAAAGCATAGCCAAAAAGGGGGAAAATAAAAAACAACAGTCCACAGACAAGATGGAAAAACTTTAAAGAATTAGTAGGGAGAGGCCATGCTAAAAACATCGTAGGAATATTGTGAACAAAAAATATAGAGCACAGAGAATGAATAAAAAAATAGAGCAATATATAAAGTATCAAAACAACAGCATGAGAGAGAAAAATTACATGCATGAGGGATTTTAATAAGAGCTTAAACATAAGAGAGGACTCATATATCATGAAGAGACAGGATATCAAAGATATAACACACCCATTGAAATAATCAAAGTATACAAAACAGAGAACAATAAGAGGGTTACAAATGATATAAAAACTCACAGTGATACCTGGAATTGTTCCACTTACAAGGAAAGCATAGATTAAAGGAAGTAAATGAATTAAAACACAGTGAAAGAAGAAGTTGGACAAGAGATCATTCAGCATAAAGAAGTTGGACAACATTGATCCTACTAGGCTAGAAAAAAGAGAGAGATTAATCAGTGTGTAGATTCCCATCAGGTGGGTTGAGATTGAATGCCCTAGAAGGGGTCGTGAAGGATAATTCTTAAATGTAGATGGTAGAACATCAACAAGCAAATAATTTAAATGAAGGTATATGGAAGCACACATACATACAATATGTATTTCATGAAAGTTAAACAAAAGGTATGGAGAAGAAAAGCAAGGGAAGAAAGAAGTTAAGATAATGTTTTTAAATAAACGCAAGGGGATAAAGCTAGTTAAAGCAAAGAACATCAAAGAACCTAGTAAACAAATCAAAAAAGAGAATAAGTGGGATAGACCAAAGTCGAAGGGATATCCATAAGATCCGATATAAAAAAACCTAATTCGAACAAATTTTAGTGGTTTACCATTAGCTAGAAAGAAACCCCAGAACCTTTGTAGCAGCCTGACAAAGGAAGCAATCCTCGGTTGGTGAAAGATCCAAGGTTGACCTGTAAGGAAGGGAACATGAAAGTTAATATCGGTTTTAAAAAAAGAATAAAGCTTAAAAAGATGAGAAAGATAGGGCAGTTTTAAATTGAGTGAACCCCAAACAAGAGGTTGCGGATTGCAAAACTGATGAATTTGGTGAAGAAAATCTTGTGATGGAATGAATCTTGCTAAACTCGTTCCTTTGGATCCTTGATTCGTTAATTGTTGATTGTCAATTGGAAATAATTAGAGGGTCAGTAGAGAAGAGAGAGCCGTTCGGGGGGGAATGAATAGTCATGAGTCAACAAATCAGAGATCTTTGAAAAGAAAAAGAACCATGTTAAAGAATCAAGGTTGAGATAAACCCAAAATTCCAAACACAAATTGAAACTCATACTGAGTATAACATTTGATCCCACAGAGTGGGTTGAGATTGTTTTCCCTAGAAGGGATCGAGTAATATTTCTTAAAGAAATTGATATAAATAAATAAGAGAAACAATTAAATAACAACAACATAACAGAAACTTCACATAAGGAATAAAGGAATATGAAGGCAGGTGGATAAATAAATAAGATTGCAATATTATCGTAGAAAATGGAAGACAACAGTAACGAATGAAAGGGCAAGAGAAAGAGAGAATCACCAGATTTATTAAATAAACAGTATAGACGAGGAGATAAAACAAATAAAGAAGAAGAAAAGTAATTGAAATCAAAATAAAAAATATCAATCGTTAGTGAGGAAATCCGGATCCTTGACATCAGGCGATCGGAAAGCCAAACTGTTATCAAGAGAAAAGAAATAATTAGAAAATCGGAGCCCAATGATAAAAATAAAAGAAGAACCAGATTTAGGGTTGAGAAAACCGGATCGATGAAGGGGAAAGAGATATTAAGTGATGCGAAACCCAGATTGCATGCATAAACCAAAAGGGGTAAAACCCAGATCTGGCAAGAACGAGCAACGAAGGCCAGTAAACGGGGAGATCTGTCACCAGAGAGAGATCCAAAGTTAGCAGAAAATAAAAAAAATGAAAATGGAAAGAGAAATGACGAATGAAAAATAGAGAAGGAAAAAGGATATTATCAGAAGCATGTGACGGTCGGTTCTCCACTCAGCGGCCAAAAAAATGCCATGGCCGATATGTACAGAGAAGAAGATAGAACAAAAATTAGGGAAAAACAAATTGCAAAAAATAGATAAAAGATAAAAATTGAAAATAGAGGAAAAAAGAAATCGTATGCGGGGGGGAATGACTCCCTGAAATTTCTTACCCATATCGCCACGTTTCAACAGATAATGGTTGCCTTGGGAAAAATTGCGGTTGATCGGCAGAGGAAGAGCTGCGCGGGGGAGGGAAAGAGGAGAGAGGGAAAAGCAAAAGAAAAGCACCGAGAAAATGGGGAAAACGAAAAGGCAAAACCCAAAACCAGAGAAACACGGAGAGAGGGAGAGAATTTTGAGAGCCATACCCACCTGTTGGACTTTTAACTGAGTACAAAGTACAAAAATTGAGTTTTTGCAATATAATCGTGTTGAAAAGGTCGTAGTCAACTATATGAACTCCTAAAATTTGATTAAAACTAGTTTCACGGTGATTTTTGTACAGGTTTTAGACTAGCGGGTCTAAATGGGCCGTAAAATGAACCCGTTGGACTTTTTACTAGGTAAAAAGTACAGAAATTGAGTTTTGGCAATATAATCATGTTGAAAAGCTCGTAGTTAACTATATGACCTCCTAAAATTGAATTAAAACTAGTTTTGTCGTTCTTTTTGTAGAGGTTTCGGACGAGCAGGTCTAAATAGGCCGTAAAATGGACCCGTTGGACTTTTAACTAAGTAAAAAGTACATAAATTTAGTTTTTGCAATATAATCGTGTTGTAAAGCTCGTTGTCAACTGTATCAACTCCTAAAATTTGATTAAAACTAATTTTGCGGTCCTTTTCGTAGAGGTTTCAGACGAGCGGTTCTAAATGGGTCATAAAATGGCCCCGTTGGAATTTTAACTAAGTACAAAGTACCGAAATTGAGTTTTTGCAATATAATCATGTTGAAAAGCTTGTAGTCAACCATATGAACTCCTAAAATTTAATTAAACTAGTTTCACGGTGATTTTTGTAGAGGTTTCAGACTAGCGGGTCTAAATGGGCCGTAAAATGAACCTGTTGGACTTTTTACAGGGTAAAAAGTATAGAAACTGAGTTTTTCAATATAATCATGTTGAAAAGCTCGTAGTCAACTATATGAACTCCTAAAATTTAATTAAAACTAGTTTTGACATCCTTTTTGTAGAGGTTTCGGACGAGCGGTTGTAAGTATGTCGTAAAATGGACCCGTTGGACTTTTAACTGAGTAAAAACTACATAAGTTGAGTTTTTGCAATACAATCGTGTTGAAAAGCTCGTTGTCAACTGTACCAACTCCTAAAATTTGATTAAAACTAGTTTTGTGGTCCTTTTTGTAGAGATTTCATACGAGCGGGTCTAAATGGGCCGTAAAATGGACCTGTTGGACTTTCAACGGAGTACAAAGTACAAAAATTGAGTTTTTGCAATATAATCGTGTTGAAAAGGTCGTAGTCAACTATATGAACTCCTAAAATTTGATTAATACTAGTTTCACGGTGATTTTTGTAGAGGTTTCAGACTAGCGGGTCTAAATCGGCCGTAAAATGAAGCCGTTGGACTTTTTACTAGGTAAAAAGTACAGAAATTGAGTTTTTGCAATATAATCATGTTAAAAAGCTCGTAGTTAACTATATGACCTCCTAAACTTTAATAAAAACTAGTTTTGTCGTTCTTTTTGTAGAGGTTTCGGACGAGCTGGTCTAAATAGGCCGTAAAATGGACCCGTTGGACTTTTAACTGAGTAAAAAGTACATAACTTGAGTTTTTGCAATACAATCGTGTTGAAAAGCTCGTTGTCAACTGTACCAACTCCTAAAATTTGATTAAAACTAGTTTTGCGGTCTTTTTTGTAGAGATTTCAGACGAGCGGGTCTAAATGGGCCGTAAAATGAATTCGTTGGACTTTTAACTGAGTAAAAAGTACAAAAATTGAGTTTTTGCAATATAATCGTGTTGAAAAGGTCGTAGTCAACTATATGAACTCCTAAAATTTGATTAAAACTAGTTTTGCGGTTCTTTTGTAGAGGTTTCGGGCGAGTGGGTCTAAATGGGCCGTAAAATGGACTCTTTGGGACTTTTAACTGTGTACAAAGTACATAAATTGAGTTTTTGTAATATAATCGCGTTGAAAAGGTCGTACTCAACTATATGAACTCCTAAAATTTGATTAAAACTAGTTTCACGGTGATTTTTGTAGAGGTTTCAGACTAGCAGGTCTAAATGGGCCGTAAAATGAACCCGTTGGACTTTTTATTGGGTAAAAAGTACAGAAATTTAGTTTTTGCAATATCACCATGTTGAAAAGCTCGTAGTTAACTATATGACCTCCTAAAATTTAATTAAAACTAGTTTTATCGTTCTTTTTGTAGAGGTTTCGGACGAGCGGGTCTAAATATGTTGTAAAATGGACCCGTTGGACTTTTAACTGAGTAAAAAGTACATAAATTTAGTTTTTGAAGTATAATCGTTTTGAAAAGCTCGTTGTCAACTGTATCAACTCCTAAAATTTGATGAAAACTAGTTTTGCGGTCCTTTTTGTAGAGGTTTTGGACGAGCGGGTCTAAATAGGCCGTAAAATGGATCCGTTGGACTTTTAACTGAGTAAAAAGTATAGAAATTGAGGTTTTGCAATAAAATCAAGTAGAAAAGCTTGTAGTCAACTGTATGAACTCCTAAAATTTGATTAAAACTAGTTTTGCGGTTCTTTTGTAGAGGTTTCGGACGAGCGGGTCTAAATGGGCCGTAAATTGGACCCTTTAGGACTTTTAACTAAGTACAAAGTACAGAAATTGAGTTTTTGCAATATAACCGTGTTGAAAAACTCGTAGTCAACTATATGAACTCCTAAAATTTGATTAAAACTAGTTTCACGGTGATTTTTGTAGAGGTTTCATACTAGCGGGACTAAATGGGCCGTAAAATGAACCCGTTTGACTTTTTACTGGGTAAAAAGTACAGAAATTGTGTTTTTGCAATATCATCGTGTTGAAAAGCTTGTAGTTAACTATATGACCTCCTAAAATTTAATTAAAACTAGTTTTGTCATCCTTTTTGTAGAGGTTTCGGACGAGCGGGTCTAAATAGGCCATAAAATGGACCCGTTGGACTTTTAACTGAGTAAAAAGTACATAAATTTAGTTTTTGCAATATAATCGTGTTGAAAATCTTGTTGTCAACTGTATGAACTCCTAAAATTTGATTAAAACTAGTTTTGCTGTCCTTTTTGTAGAGGTCTCGGACGAGCGGGTCTAAATAGGCCGTAGAATGGATCTAGTTAGACTTTTAACTGAGTAAAAAGTACAGAAATTGAGTTTTCGCAATATAATCATGTTGAAAAGCTCGTAGTCAATTGTATGAACTCCTAAAATTTGATTAAAACTAGTTTTGCGGTTCTTTTGTAGAGGTTTCGGACGAGCGGATCTAAATGGGCCGTAAAATGGACCTTTTTGGACTTTTAATTGAATACAAAGTACAGAAATTGAGTTTTTGCAAAATAATCGTGTTGAAAAACTCGCAGTCAACTATATGAACTCCTAAAATTTGATTAAAACTAGTTTCACGGTGATTTTTGTAGAGGTTTCAGACTAGGGGGTCTAAATGGGCCGTAAAATGAACCCGTTGGTCTTTTTACTAGGTAAAAAGTACATAAATTGTGTTTTTGAAAATATAATCGTGTTGAAAAGCTCGTAGTTGACTATATGACCTCCTAAAATTTAATTAAAACTAGTTTTGTCGTCCTTTTAGTAGAGGCTTCGGACGAGCGGGTCTAAATAGGCCGTAAAATGGATCCAGTTGGACTTTTAACTGAGTAAAAAGTACATAAATTGAGTTTTTGCAATATAATCATGTTGAAAAGCTCGTAGTCAACTGTATGAACTCCTAAAATTTGATTAAAACTAGTTTTGCGGTTCTTTTGAAGAGGTTTCAGACGAGCGGGTGTAAATGGGCCGTAAAATGGACTCGTTGGACTTTTAACTGAGTACAAAGTATAGAAATTGAGTTTTTGCAATAAAATCGTGTTGAAAAGCTCGTAGTCAACTATATGAACTCCTAAATTTTGATTAAAACTAGTTTCACGATGATTTTTGTAGAGGTTTCAGACTAGCGGGTCTAAGTGGGCCGTAAAATGAACCCGTTGTACTTTTTACTGGGTAAAAAGTACAAAAATTTAGTTTTGGAATATAATCGTGTTGAAAAGCTCGTAGTCAACTATATGACCTCTTAAAATTTAATTAAACTAGTTTTGACGTCCTTTTTGTAGAGGTTTCGGACGAGCTGGTCTAAATAGGCCGTAAAATGGACCCGTTGGACTTTTAACTGAGTAAAAAGTACATAAATTGAGTTTTTGCAATATAATCGTGTTGAAAAGCTCGTAGTCAACTATATCAACTGCTAAAATTTGATTAAAACTAGTTTTGCAGTCCTTTTTGTAGAGGTTTCGGACGAGCGGTTCTAAATGGGTCGTAAAATGGACTCGTTGGAGTTTTTTTTAGAAAAGTGGGCCTCATTAAAAACCCCTACTATCATCCCCAGGCACATGTCACGGAGATCTCTAAAAAGGGGAAAAGAGTACCCTAATTATATTTAAATAGAATGAGAAGAAAACTCACTAAGTACAAAGTTACGGATACAATCCGGAAAATCAGAACCAAAAGACATAGAGGTCATGGTCCGGAGAGCATGGGTAGCTAAAGTATGAGCTACTAAATTAGCCTCGCGGCTTACATAATGAACATGTGCAAAAGAAAAAGAAGAAAGCATATCATGATCTTGCAGAAGCGTCGGACCTAAGGTGGAGAGGTTAGGCCCCGCATGGTTGAGCATGTTTGCAAGGGACGCACAGTTTGTCTCGAAATACAAACGGCTCCATCCCTGAGGCTGAGCAAAAGTGACACCAGCAAGAAGGCTCACACCTTCGGAAGTAGTAGCATCCAAACAACTTCCCAAAGGGTATGCTAGGCCCCCAACATCCGCACCCGAATAGTCGCGTGCCACAACTCCAACAGCCACTTCACGAGTGGCTTGGTCAAAAGTCCCATCCACATTAATTTTAATGTAACCAGGGGGATGCCTCCATCGAGGAGACGAGAGTGAGGAGGAATTTGGGGGGGGGAGGGGTAAGAAGAGATAGCATTGCAGTAATCGTTATGTAGACTTAGAGAGTTGATGGCAATAAGCCAAGGGGGTTGCAGATGGCGATTATGGATCCAGTCATTGTGCCGGTTCCAAATATTCCAGAGAGTAGTGAGGAAAAGCCCAAAGAGATCATGAGATAAATGCCGAGCACCCTCCTCCAACCATTGGAGGCCAGAAGTGGTCATACTATTAGATATAAGAACAGGAATGCCCACTAAACGGAGGGCCTCCGAGGCACCAGGACAATCGCGAAAAGCATGAAGAATAGATTCTGAGGATGATCAACAAACAAGACAAGAACTTGAGTCAGGTGCAAAAGCTTGCAATCCGGAGCCAACAGGTAGAGCCTCAGAGCCCATGCGCCAACCAAAGGTTTTAACCTTAGGAAGGACCTTTACTTTAGCCAGGACTTTCCAAATCCGTGCAGGTCGATTACGAGGTTCCGATGGTCGCTGTAAAAATTGGTAACTAGAACGAACCGAATAAACACCTGAATCATTGGGATTCCAAAGAATGGAATCACGGTTATCATTAAGGGTAAACTACACTGGCAGTCACCCAACTATCGTTTTATTCCAATTTTGATCATCGAACTATTTTTTTTGGCAAAAACGTCACTAATGTTTACTTTTGCTCCTAATTTGGCCACCATCCGTTAAATAATTAACGAGTCTGCTAAGTTGAAATTAACGGCTATATTTAAAAAATTCCATGTTATTTTTTTTCCATGTCAGCACACACACGTGACTTTTGCCCTTACTTTTAAATTCTATATGTTCTACCTAATCACATTTTTTCTCTCTGCCTGTAATTAAATTCACAAACCACCACCATCTTCTTCAATTCGATTATGTATATTCAAAGTCTTCCCTTTCCTTGACTTCTCCCAAAATCTGCTCTAATGAGATCATGTCTATACCAAGAACTATCACCAAATTCCACCCTTTTCTTTTCTTTTTTCATATGTACACATGCCAAATTACAACTAAAAGCAAAGAATATGCCAATTCTCAACCCCAAATTCCACCTCTCAAAACACCTGTTGTTTCCCTGGAGTTTCAACTTCAAGAATAAGATTTTATCAACCCCAAATTGTACAAATTCCTTCTAACTATGCTCCCAAGGGATAACAACACTGCCCCACCAACCCCTACTGCCTGCTCCTCCCTTTCTGCCTTTTCATGGTATTGCAATGGCAATTCCTTTACCTTCAATTTCCCTAAACCTATCTTCTGTCTTACAGCTTCGATGATTTTGGGGTCGGTTACGTTCCCAATCGCATCCGTTACATAAAAAACATTTAGAGTCGTATCCTTTGTGGTTGATATTTCAGCCCTCGTTACGTTAAGACCGTTCTCTCTAAACGTTCGGGTCACATCTGCTAATAGACCCTATCTATCTAATGTGCATAACTCCAGCCATACGCCCTGAAATCACAAAACAAATGCTTAAGTGTTTCGGTATTATAGGGTTAATTCAGTAGTCGAAAGGAGAACTGAGTTACCTCAGATGCTCTTTTTTCAACTGCAGCTTGCAAGCATTGAATCAAGCGATGTCTTTCAGGTTCTGAACTAATCGGAGATCCATCTGTGTGTCTGATATAAAATTCCTGCAAGAATAAACAAGTTTAAGTCGACAAATTAAAGTCGTGTAACTAAAATCTCAAAGATTGATTTATGGAACAATCAAGTACCATATATGCTTTATCCCCAGCTGTGTTGATAGTTGCATGAAACACGACGTATCGCATATCGTTTAATGTGCAAACAACATCGAAGAGAAGCTTGGTTCTATCCTTGCACTGAACATTTACGACTGAATAGCCCCTTTCAGCCCAATTCTGCACGGTGACCACAAGTGAATCCACCTTGTGTTGCAAAATAGGCTTCCTCTCATAGTCACGATCGGCAAACATCATTTGATGTAACCTTCTCCCGGTGTGGGTTACGGCCATAGAAACCGAAGTCTTTGCGCTACGAATATCGTTGTCTCCTTTCAAAAGATTCCTTAAACATGCTTCGATTCTCTGAATTTGTTACGAGTCCTTGATCGGAGACCCCGAATTACAGTCTTTCACATAAATTAAAGAAGCAACCCGACCATTATGAGTCCATACTTTAGCATCTACCACATTGCATTGCAGATTAGCTAAAACTGCAAATACTTCCGATAAAAGACCAACTCTATCTGTTCCGGTCAATTCCAACGTTGTTAGACCATCAAACCCGAGGCTTCGATAAAGGAACATAGACTTAATCAGAGATTTCATACTCCCCATAGAGATGTATAAGAGAGGAGCCTCCCCAATTTTCCTTGTGGATACGAATACTACTATTAATTCTAGGGCGATAAAGGAGCCTGGCAAAGAGGTGCCGCATAGCATTGTATAGTCCTTGCCAGGCAAACGACCCGCGCTGCGGTCGAGTAGCATCTAGAATGTTGCCAGATGGGAAGTACTTCGTTTTGTAAATTTGACCCAGTAAAGACTCCGGTTCACAAATAAGCCTCCAGAGCTGCTTCCCAAGAAGTGCGATGTTGAAATTATTGAGATCCCGGAACCCATGCCCCCCACGGATTTTGGTAAACAAACTTGATCCCAAGGGAGCATGTGCCAACATTTTTTGTTGTTCTTACCAGACCACCAGTAACGTCGGATTGCAGAAGTCATATCATCGGCTATGTTTTAGGGTAGCATATAGCACGACATGACATACTGGGGCAAAGATTGCAATACCGCTTTGATAAAAATTTCTCTACCACTGAAGGATAGAAGTTGTTTGTCCCAAGTGGAAAGGCGGTCATTAACTTTATCACAAATGAAACCTAGGGATTCAGTTTTATTTTTACCAATGAGGAGTGGTACACCTAAATAGACCCCTAGGTTATTGACCTCACGTACCTGCAAGGAACTATTAATTGTGTCACGAATCGAGCGAGGGGTGCGTGGATTATAGAAAATAGTTGATTTTTCAAAGTTAGCTGCTTGCCCCGACGCAGAAGCATAGGTTTGGAGAGTTGTTTTAAGATGTGTCGCTTCCTCTGGGTTGGTATTAATAAAGACCATGCAATCATCCGCAAAGAGAAGATGATTAACTTTAGGTCCCAAACTACTAGCACCAAGGCCAGGGAGTGAGTTATATTGTTGAGCCTCAGTGAGGTATGCAGAGAGACCTTGGGTACAAAAGAAGAAGAGAAAAGGTTACAGGGGGTCGCCTTGTCGAAGACAACGTTGGGGCTGAAAGAAAGGGGAAAAGGAATTATTAACCTTAACAGAGAAAGATAACGAAGAGATACATCGCATGATAAGCGAGACCCAGGAGGGTGCAAAACCCATTCAGTGCATTACATTTGCAAGAAAGGAACATTCCACTCTATCGAAAGCCTTTTCAATATCTAACTTGAGGGCAGCACCATGGGATGATTTGGTACTCCCAGTGTTAATGGTGTGTATAATTTCATGGGCGATGACTTTGTTATCAGTGATATTGCGCCCCTGAACGAAGGCAACTTGGTTATTACTGATGCAAAAAGGGATCGTTTGGTTCATTATGTTAACCAGGACCTTGGCTACAATTTTGTAGATCACCGTACATAGACTAATAGGACGGAGATGCCGCATAGCGGTTGGTTCTTTGATTTTGGGGATAAGAACCAAAATTGTTTGATTGATCGATGCCATGTCGGCCGAGCCGTTAAGGAGGTTTAGACAGAGGGTTTGGAAATAGTTGGATGAAATATCCATAAGGTCACTTTCGGTAGTGCACCATTTATGGTTTGCGTCGTATAGGCCAGTAATTGTATTCTTTTTTCGCCTGTTGTTAGCACGATCATGAAAGAAACAAGTATTTTTGTCTCCTTGAGAAAGCCATAGATTACGAGATATTTGTGCCCAATAGGTTTCATGTTCATTAAGTAATTTATTAAGTTCAGATCTTGTCTTTAAGTAAGCTTCCTCGGTGGAGTTCGTTATGGGCCGTCGGAGGTACTTGTTAATTTTCTTAGTGAGGATATGAATACGCCCTGATGTGTTATAGCGTTGTTGTGATTGTCAATCCCCTAGACATGAGCCAATATCACGGATTTTGTCCAAAGTATGGCCCTTGGTGTGAGTCCAAGTTCATTGAACAAGAGAGATGCTTTCTTCATTGGTGGCCCAACAATTTTCAAAACGAAATTTAGGAGGTGTTGGACGAGGATTTTTTTGTAAGGCGGGGGTAGTGTCTAACAACAAGAAACAATGATTTGATTTGGCAACAAAATCAGAAAAGATTCGATGAAAGGGGTTAGAGGCTTTCCAAGCCGAGTTGCCTATAAAGCGGTCAAGGCATTCTAGGATAGTTGGGGTTTGGGGACCGATTTTTGTCCAATTGAACCATCCAGAAGTTGGTTTACAGTCAAAAAGACCATTACGCAAAAGACAATTACGAAAGTTATTGATTTGAAATCTTGCCAGACGAATACCCCATTGTTTCTCATTATCATAAAGGATTTTATTAAAGTCACCGCCTATAAGCCAAGGAAGGCCATTGTTATTGTTTAACGAGTCTATAATATCCCCAATCTTAATTTTTTGACTACTTTCGGAAAACCCATGTATACCGGTAAAGTACATCGAAGAGGTTTCAAATTGAATTTGAGTGTGAATAAAGCGATCTGAGTGCGAAAGCAAAGAAACATTAATATTATTAAAGATGAAAAGCGCGATACCAGAACAATTGTTACTAGGAGCAATAGAAAAAACTTCAATCATACCTAGAGAAAAGCTAAGTCGGCTACATGCCTCATTATTTAACTTTGTTTCACATAAAAATAAAATATCTGGGGAGGTACGTCAAACATATTGTTGTAGGTGATGAACTGCCAGGACCTGACCAAGACCCTGGCAGTTCCAACATAGCACTATCATTTCCCTCGACGGGGTTGAGAGTCAACCACCACCGGAGAGTTTTTAGAGCTGCTCATCCCAGCTTTAGGAGTAGATGAGGAGGGTTTCGCTTTCTTGGGTTGGAGGACCACCTGAATAGGGGATCGGCGTTTGGTGCCACGATTGGGGGGAGCTGGAGCATTAGCTGCATCATTTGGATAGGTCTTTTGTAGCCAAAGGTCAAATTCATGAATAAGTTGAATATCAGTTTTAAGGAGAGGCTTACGTAATTGAGCATCCAAGTTTATGATCTGCTGGGCTATGGGGCTCGTTATAGTATCATCCTGGACATCCCAGTCACCCTCATTGGATCCTTCTGAAATGGGGAAGATTGTATTCAGAGGCTGCGTGACTTGTGGGTTTGAGCGAGGAGAAGGATTTTTTGTCTTTGAACCAGAACCATTGTTTTCTTTCGGCAGGGGAGAAGCATCACCCATGGCCGCATCATTTTGAGGTGCCTCCTCTAAGGGCTGTTCCAAGAAGGACGCATCATCACCATCATTCATATTGTCTACGTGACCAGGGAATGTCATCGTTAGGTTTAGATGCAAAATTCGAATAGAACATAAGAATAAAATATGAAATAAGAAGGAGGTAAGACCTGTGTTGGTCAAATCAGCAGGAGCTTTCTCAGTAGCATTCAGATCTAGAGGAAAAAAAGGAGATCATTCGAAAGAGAATGAGTGATGGAAAAACCAAAGACAAAATTGAAACAGAGTACGAATAGAAGATTGGAAAAAATATATATATAGGAGAAGGTCACCCTACCGGAGGGAATTGGGTTTGCATAGCCACATTCTGTCTCAACAGTTCTAATTCTACCTCGTGGGCCTTGAGGACGACGTCAAGGAGGTAGGTAGCACAACCATTCCCCATATTGCAATTTGGACAGGTCGAGAGAGGACCAAATCAGACAGTTTTCAATTGTGTGACTGACAATCCCACAGCCATGGCCCAAAGTAGGTAGTCATTCGTATTGCAGACGACACATCGTTTTATTTGTACCGTTTCCGATAAAGAGGAAACGAGTCACAGGACATGTAACATCGAGCATGATTTCAACCCTTAAGAAATCAGACATATTGCGTTCAAGTTCACGCATATCGGTTCTAAGCACATTTCTCCAAGCGCATGCCCGACAAGATGGGCACGATCAATGTCTTCGTAGATAGGGGCTGAAAGGCCAAAAATTCGGATCCAGATCCGCATAAGAGTAAAAGTATACTCATCGGTGTTTTTGGTAGGATTGTATTCCGTCAGAGCGAGTCATTCATCCTTGTATAACCAAGGCCCTCGGTTGAGAACCTCATAGCAATGTTTTGTTTCCTTGAATTTGATCTTAAAGAAATTTTCCTTGATGATCGAGATGGAAACCAAGTTGCTCGACTTCCAAATTTCTTCAAAAGCACTTAGAACGACGTAGCTATCGATGGGTTTAGAGGAGATAAAATGACCAATAAGGAAAAGCTTAGGGTCCTCTTCTTCAAAATCCCAACCAAAGTTAGGAGTGTATAGAAGTTTAGCCTCTTCATTGGTTAGAGTAAGGGAGTTGAGTTGAGGAAAGGATGAGGATGCCATAGGGGAGGTTAGAAGATCGTAAAGAGAGATAAGGAAAAAAGAGGAGTATTCAATATTGGGGCTAGGGTAAGTATGTCGGATATAAATAGTGAAGGGTAGAGTGGCAAAAGTTTCCAAGGCAATAGAATGGGAAGAAGTAAAATAAGGTAAGATAATTTCATTGCGTAGTATTGCAATTAAGGTCAAATTCCTAAAAGTGAGGGGTAGTCGATTAAATAATAAAGTAAAACAAATTCGTAAGGCAATAAATAAATTTAAAAGGATTATTAAAGTGATAGTTGAGGAAAGTAAGTAGATGTGATTGGTAATAGAAAAAATAGGGAAAACATAATTTAAAGAAGGAATATTTATTACATTATATGGGGGAAGAAAAGTTAGGAGATAATCATGCCTAATATTTAGGAGACATATTGTAAGATGAAAAGTGTGACAAAAACATTATGGTAACAGGATGTGGTTGAAAAAGAAAAGTGTATTTATTTTACAAAGCAGTAATTGAAAAAATGAGGTAATATGTTTGATAAAACAGATTTGATGTTTATGGTTTTTTTGGAAAATTTAGGGTAGTTCCTAAATTAGATGGTAAAATAAATAAAAGTAGAAGCCGTTCCACCTTTAAGGTGGTCGTGTAGAAGTCCCTAAAGAGGGCTTGAATAGTAGCACCTGAGAAGGTGTAGTGGGGAAAATAGTGTTTGGTAAAGAGACCAATTGAGTTTTAAAAGGCCTATATTTATTTGGGTATGAGTAGTTGTATGAGTAATAAATACAGTTTAAAGATATCGAGGAACTATACGTGTGTAGCGTAGGAGCGTCACATAATCATACAAGAAATGCAAAAAGAGAAAGATGAAGGAGATCAGAGCAGATAGGAGGGTAATAATAATAATAATTACAACCTAGGGGAAGAGAAGGAAAGGGGAGAAGAAATTATATACAGACCAAATGAGCAAAATGAAGGGGGGGATAAAGAATTAAAAAAATATTTACAGTCCAGATAACAAGGAAAGATCAGAGGTTAAGTAGGTAAGCCTTCAAGCGATGATCCAATTTGCTGGCGTGGTAGGTCCAGGGGGTTGTTGTGGTCTACATGATGATGCAAGGAAAAACAGAAAAACGTTAGAGTAAGCCAGTAGATAAAATAAGTCAAACTAAGAAAAAAAACTCACTTGTTTAAAAGAATATAAGGTAATACTATATAGAACAATGAAAGAGATGTAAACATGTGAATGGAAAAGAAAGAGCAGAGAGGTATAAAATCTTTAAGAAAATGATGCAATTATGTAGTTAAGTGGGGTGAGAATGAACCAAAGTGCAAAATTCATTTGAAGATGCAAAACAGGTGAAGTGGGATGGGAGTGAATACCGTATGTAACCCCCTTAACCCGGCCTAGACGGTTGACCCGAATTAAGAAAGTTACACGGGGAAAACCAAAGTCAACCCGAAAGTCAACCTTGATTAACGACCCTTTTTTTTCTTTTTAATCTTGTCTAAATGCTCATTAACCCTATATGTGATCACACTAACATCATACTCAAAGATCACAACCATCAGAGATCATTCACGGACCCAATTGCACAAAACACAACTTTAGGGACCAAATTGTAAATTCTGAAAACTTTGAGGCCTTAACCAGATTTTAAGTTACCAACATAAAATTAATCATATTTCATGCATCTCAGCCAAATTTCAGCTCAAACGGACATCTCAAACTCATACAATTGCTCATACAAGATTCAGGACCAAAATGCAAACATTTTGAAACACATAACTGCCACTGTCAGCCCCCAACGGTCAACCGTTCCGAAACGGGAGACAGCCCGTTTCGAAACGCGGGGCCGTTCCGAAACAGGCATAGCCCGTTTCGAAACGGGGGTCTGGCAGAAGCCTTTCCGTTTCGGAACGGTGTCACCCGTTTCGGACGCCTGGGCTGCTTCGAGGCACCCGTTCCGAAACGGTTCACCCTGTTCCGAAACACCCTGCACAAAATGCAGAAATTTGCCTATTTAAACATGCAATAGGCCAACCAAACATGCTCCAAACGCTACCAAACTTTGCCAACATGCAATTTAACATAAAAGAGGCATACTTGCATCAACAATTCAACAAAATAACAACATATACAAAAAGCCCCAATTCTAAAGGCATGCTTCCTACACAAGCAACCACTTAAGCACAAACTTTCCAAACCAAGCTCATTTATGCCAATACATGATCCAACAACAACATTAACATAAAAACATCCTTGTTCAAACATAAACGAACACATACACGTTAACCCCGAGAGATTCTACCCCCATTGCCTTTATTAACTATAGCTATTCACCGAGACATACATCTCACTTGGAGTCCACCTTGAATCCCTTGCTCCTTGTTGTCCAAACTTCAAGAATCTGCATTGATGGACAAAAAGGAGCGTAAGCACATAATGCTTAGTGAAGAATGCTCAAAACCAAAACACCATCAATGCAGCGGGTCACAAAACACTTTTAAAACGAACCCGATTTATTTACCAAAGCCATGTTTGAAACCCTTTTCAACAACAAGCATCAAAACCATGCATTGCACATACATGAAAACCAACCCTTAGCTTAGCAAGCTAAGAAAACCTTTTTAAAGCACAACTTACAAATCATCCACTTAGCCAAACTATGCATAAACACCATATGCAAAGCTAAAACAAAGCCTTGGAATACACTCCCATTCCATAACATACCTTTCTTAAACTTGAGAGCCATTTCAAGCAAGAAACCTTTTTTAAACCATTACTCAAGCAATCCATCACATGCATTTACCAAGGCAAAAAATATAAACCATACTATCATCATCACATGCCTTTTAAAACAAGTCTTAACAAGACTCCAATGCATTAAAGATATATCATGCTCACATGCATCATTTATCAAATGATAATCAACACTTGTTCAACTTAACAAGTAAACATGTATTTACAAGCATTATACAATTTCCATGCAACCATGCATCTTTTCAAGCATTTCATGCTTCACATGCAATTATGCATCAATTCAAGCATCTCATGCTTCACATGCAAATATGCATCATTTCAAGCACCTCATGCTTCATCACAATCAAGAACATCATACTGGCCTTCAAATGATCAACCACATTCACTTTTCAACTCAACACCCAATCGGATACGCGGATTCCGAGCGTTGTCCCTACGCTCCCTACACCCTACCAATCCAAGGTCCTCGAATGGGCAACACCTCCATTATGACCTCAACATCCTAAGGTTCCCATGTATGGACTTTTAAACACCATACAACCTTAGCTTTTCCCGAGGTTCCCATGTATGGACAACAATACAACCTCAACATGCACAAGGTTCCCTTGTATGGACTTTCAAACACCATACCACCTTTGCATCACCGATTGGTAGTTGTAGAAATCACTAACGAGATCCGGGACACCCTATACAAGATCCACACATGGACTTAACACTGCCATTGTGATCTCAACAAGCACAAGGTTCTCACATATGGACTTTTAAACACCATATAACCTTTGCTCAACCAAGGTCCTCGAATGGGCAACACCTCCATTATGACCTTAACCATCTCGTTAGGATACTTGAAGGGAGTTTCCCGGTCCACTCTTGACCACTCCACCTCCAAGGCGACTTAATTCACGGTGCACCCAATCCTATAGCCGGCTAACTATATCCGATCAAAGAACCAAGAACCACTTACATCACTTGCCAATATAACCATCTTACCACATTAGTCCAATGTTCCACATGCATAACCATTATGCAAAACCATTACCACATTAATCAAATGATTCACATGCATAACCAATATGCAAAACCATTACCACATTAATCAAATGATTCACATGCATAACCAACATGCAAAAATCATCATTTACCAACATTAATTCACTGTTTTAAAGCATTAGACAAAGCCATAGAACAACATGCAACACCATGCATCAAAACCACATTTTCAATGTATAAAACCAAGGATCTCTTACCTTGAGCATCCTTCACATATGGCTTTCAAAACCAGCATTAAACCATGCTAAATTATGCTTTCAAAACAGAATTAAACCATGCAAAATACATGCATTTCAATCATCAACCACAATTTCTTAAAAAGCCAATTCATATCACAAATCAAGTAAGAAATCCATTTACTTACTCATGAGCTTAGCAAAGTTGTTTAGACTTAAACTAAGCTCCCAAAACCTTCAAACCTTTGTTTAAAAGCCGAAACCCAACTTCACTCACCGGTAACCAAAACAAAGCTAGCCACCAAGCCTTCCAAGCATCCGAACCCTTCCGCAACACCTCTAAAGCTCACGGATCAAACTCCCCTGTTTCAAGCACACAAAAACAGCACATTAATGCATCATTATGCATTAAGAACAGCAACCACACAACCAAACTCGCTGCTCGACACAAATCCAACAATTCGGCTACCAAACACAACCGAAATCACCTTCAAACATTTCCAAAACTTAACCCAGCCAAGATCCATCACTTCTAACCATTTTTAAACATCATTTAACATCCAAAATGATCACAAACACGTCCTTATACTCCCAGGTATAACAGATCACCAAAAACACTCCAAAAACAACCAAAAACTCAAGCAAAACTTAGGAAATTCAACCTATCTGGGATTGCATTAATTAAACCTCAACTTCTAATCAATTTAGCATTCATTTAACATCATTTTGACACTTCAAAACACTGCCCAAACAGATCACACGAAAATTTCACCAAAATCACCAAATCTTGCATTTTAAGCCAAAATCAAGATTTCTATTGAAAAGCCTTTAATCAAAACACAAATCAAGGATTGAGAACTTGGGAATTTCAGTAAAGAACTGATAGTTTAGAGGAGAGAGACGTTCTTACCTCCAAACTTGAATTTCTCCTTTTTAGAGCCAAAAAGCTTGATGAAACAACTTGCAAATTGAGAGGTTTTGTTGATGAGATGATTAGGAATCAAATGAGAGTTGAAATGAGAGATTTAGATGCCAAAATCAGAGAAGAAAAATCTGGAGAATTGTGTTTGGGTTGAGAGAAAATGAGAGAAAAGGAAAATGGAGAGAAAATGAAAAGTTAGTTAAGAAATGGTAAAAATGATTTCCCTCCTCTTTCATAATCTTTAAAATCAGAATAAAGCCTTAAAATTTCTTAGAAAAATCTGGAGAAATTCTTATTGGAATAATAGCTCCTTAAAGATTCAAAGTTTCAATCCTTTTTAAAACAGTCACCGAACTTTCAAAAATTACATTTTGGTCACTAGCCAAAATGTCAACCTTCCGAACCTCATTTTCCAAAATTGATTTCACAGTTCACTTTTATATATTAAAAGATGATTTTAGAACATTTTTCCATATTTTTAATGCAACCCGAACTAGGCTTTCCTAAATTCACTCTTATATATTCGATCAGCACTTTGACCGAACCGGTCAACGCCCAAAACTTCTGAGCCCAAAACCGGGGCGTTACAACTCTCCCCCCCTTAGGAAATTTCGTCCTCGAAATTTCAACCGGCAAAAAGAGAACAACAACCTTCTCAAAACACACACAAGGCAACACAAAAACCTCAACCAACACTGAACACTTTCCACACAAAACTCCACTGAACCCAACACCACCACATGCTGTTCACAAACCCAGAACACTCAAAGATAGCCACAACTTAACCTTCCACATCTCCAGACTGTACACAGCCCCAACTTCAACCATAAAGAACTTTAGCTTTCACAGCACACATTACTGTAACACACAACTTCCAAGACTGGTTCACACAGAGACTCTAACCAATCCAATTCCACCACCACACAAACTTCTCTGCTTCCAAAACTCTTGCAACTCTCAAACCTCTTCCAAGAATCTTCCCAACAAGCAAGAATTCTTAAGCATCAACTGCTTACCCAAAACTCCTCAACAAAAGCTGATAAACCTCCACAACTGTTGCTAACATTACCACCACGACTCACCAGGTCTACTCACCCACAAACCAAAATTACATCACAACCTCAACTCGGCTCCGTCAGCTGCTCCATACACCACCAGCTGACCTCAAAAGAAATTCACATACACACAACCAGCCAACCACTTCTCATAAGAATCCTTCCAAACAACACAAGCCTTCGATCCTTCATGATCCTTCCACTTCAACTTAAATGATAAGCTACCTCAGCACTTGGAAAAACAACCACCAAACTGCAACCTCACTTAGCACCAAGGAACCACCACTCCCACTTAGCTATCAAACCACCTGATCGATTCTAACCTCAACCGGTACCCCTCACCACCAAACCACTAAACTCATAAAGCATCAAACATCAATCTTCTACCAACAGGCTATACCACCCTCACTATTATTAGCAACTAGCTTAACAAACTCCATTACCTCTAACTTCCACTCAGCACCAACACGACCTCTAAAAACCCATCATCCAACCACCACCCTAACAGATTCGATTAGTTATTAGCGAGTGTGAACATCGTATGCATGATCACCAACATGCCCTATCAATGCCTGATGTACATGTATGCAAACCCTCTAATGTCATGCCACATGTATGCATGGACCAACATATATAATATAGCATATAACAATGATTTAAACTGTGCATGAATGCCAGTTCACACCCTCTAATTACATCCTCAAATCCGTCTAAGAACAACCTCCTACCTCACTTCTAGCTTATCTAACTCCATCATACCAGCAACTACTAACCACAAGATTCTCACAAAGCCCTCTTCACATCAATGACATTTCCAAACTACAACCATTACCCCAAACATGCTAGCAACAAGACTAAACTTACCACGCAAGGAAAACCAACAGAAACCAAACTAAGGTAACTAGAGCAAAGATCACTTAACAAGGTTACCTGAAAGCACAACACCACCCTGAAGCTTCATCAGACGAGCTCTCTTCCTCGCGGAACCATCATCCTCCTGCCGCACCACTGCAGCACCAACAAACACACTAGGGCCACCACCAACTCCTTGCGGTAAAGAACCTTGGCTGTTCCGAGCCAACATCAAACAATCACGCCTCATGTGATCAGCAGACCCACATTTCCAGCAACTCTCCTTTCCCACACTCTTCACAACTTTCTGCTCTTTCTGCCACTTCTGAACCTTGCCTCGGCCGTGCCCACGACCTTTCTGAGATCCTTTGGCTATCACCAAAGCCGACTTCACCCTTAAAGAACAATCACGCTTAACATGCACTTTGGAACCACAATTCCAACAAACACCTGCGCCCCCACAACGTCCAACATGGCGCCTTTCACAACGGTCACACACCGGTGGCTGAACTTCCACTCCTTGCCCAAGCAACACTTGCTCTACAACAGCACCACCATCACAATGCTCAACCCTTGGGAACTTCCCTCCAAGATACCTTTCACAAAAGGCAGATACAAAGAAATCCCAATCAATATCAGGAATATGTGACGCCACAGCCACTGATGTCCACCAGACACAGGCATCCTCCAACATCAGAGAAACAACACTCCCCAACTTACAAGCAAGATCACAGCCTTCCTGATCCAAGATCAGAACCACACTGGCCAACCAGGCCTCAAACATCTCCGGTGTAGAACCATGATATTCCACAGCACCCAAATCAAGCAAACGCTGCTTCGGCAAACCCACACATCCCACAGCCAGCACATCCACTGACTTTATCTTTACCACAGCCTGAGATGTTCCCAACACCTCCTGAACATCAGATGATGAACTCTTCACCACAGAACCAGCTTCTTTCCCTTGCCTTACCACCTCAACACCAGGCACAGAAGACTGAGACAAAACACCTCCTCGAAAGGGTGAATTCCACGCCTTAACAACCTGCCCCAAGGCAGCAACCATCTCACTCAACCGCCATTCTTTCATCAACTTTGCCATACCACTAACAACAACAAACATACAATCACAACAAGCAAACAAACCAGTTAGACCAGCATTAAGCAAGGATTCAAACTCCAACTCCAAAACAACACAATAGCTATATTAATAAGGCAATGGGTATCCCGAATCCTCCCCTTACATGACATAACAGTCAACACAACATGGATATCACAACATCAAGCATATCAAACAACACACCCTGATCATGCTTACATCAAACAGCATCCACTTGCAACAGCATATTATTACATAACATACTCACAGCACTTTCATCATGCATAAAACCAACTCACAGCATCAGCTTATCATCAGCACAAACCACATAAGCTCAACCAAGATTCATAACCATAAAACATGCTTGAAAACATCAGCAACATGCTCAGAAACATCAGCAACATGCTCAGAAACACCAGCATCATGCCCAGAAACACCAGTATCATGCCCAGAAACACGTGTTTCAACCAACATTCAAGGTAAACATCAAACACACATCACCACAACTTACCGTTTTCCCCAAGCATTCGCAACACAGCTCTGATACCACCAAATGTAACCCCCTTAACCCGGCCTAGACGGTTGACCCGAATTAAGAAAGTTACACGGGGAAAACCAAAGTCAACCCGAAAGTCAACCTTGATTAACGACCCTTTTTTTTCTTTTTAATCTTGTCTAAATGCTCATTAACCCTATATGTGATCACACTAACATCATACTCAAAGATCACAACCATCAGAGATCATTCAGGGACCCAATTGCACAAAACACAACTTTAGGGACCAAATTGTAAATTCTGAAAACTTTGAGGCCTTAACCAGATTTTAAGTTACCAACTTAAAATTAATCATATTTCATGCATCTCAGCCAAATTTCAGCTCAAACGGACATCTCAAACTCATACAATTGCTCATACAAGATTCAGGACCAAAATGCAAACATTTTGAAACACATAACTGCCACTGTCAGCCCCCAACGGTCAACCGTTCCGAAACGGGAGACAGCCCGTTTCGAAACGCGGGGCCGTTCCGAAACAGGCATAGCCCGTTTCGAAACGGGGGTCTGGCAGAAGCCTTTCCGTTTCGGAACGGTGTCACCCGTTTCGGACGCCTGGGCTGCTTCGAGGCACCCGTTCCGAAACGGTTCACCCTGTTCCGAAACACCCTGCACAAAATGCAGAAATTTGCCTATTTAAACATGCAATAGGCCAACCAAACATGCTCCAAACGCTACCAAACTTTGCCAACATGCAATTTAACATAAAAGAGGCATACTTGCATCAACAATTCAACAAAATAACAACATATACAAAAAGCCCCAATTCTAAAGGCATGCTTCCTACACAAGCAACCACTTAAGCACAAACTTTCCAAACCAAGCTCATTTATGCCAATACATGATCCAACAACAAAATTAACATAAAAACATCCTTGTTCAAACATAAACGAACACATACACGTTAACCCCGAGAGATTCTACCCCCATTGCCTTTATTAACTATAGCTATTCACCGAGACATACATCTCACTTGGAATCCACCTTGAATCCCTTGCTCCTTGCTGTCCAAACTTCAAGAATCTGCATTGATGGACAAAAAGGAGCGTAAGCACATAATGCTTAGTGAAGAATGCTCAAAACCAAAACACCATCAATGCAGCGGGTCACAAAACACTTTTAAAACGAACCCGATTTATCTACCAAAGCCATGTTTGAAACCCTTTTCAACAACAAGCATCAAAACCATGCATTGCACATACATGAAAACCAACCCTTAGCTTAGCAAGCTAAGAAAACCTTTTTAAAGCACAACTTACAAATCATCCACTTAGCCAAACTATGCATAAACACCATATGCAAAGCTAAAACAAAGCCTTGGAATACACTCCCATTCCATAACATACCTTTCTTAAACTTGAGAGCCATTTCAAGCAAGAAACCTTTTTTAAACCATTACTCAAGCAATCCATCACATGCATTTACCAAGGCAAAAAATATAAACCATACTATCATCATCACATGCCTTTTAAAACAAGTCTTAACAAGACTCCAATGCATTAAAGATATATCATGCTCACATGCATCATTTTATCAAATGATAATCAACACTTGTTCAACTTAACAAGTAAACATGCATTTACAAGCATTATACAATTTCCATGCAACCATGCATCTTTTCAAGCATTTCATGCTTCACATGCAATTATGCATCAATTCAAGCATCTCATGCTTCACATGCAAATATGCATCATTTCAAGCACCTCATGCTTCATCACAATCAAGAACATCATACTGGCCTTCAAATGATCAACCACATTCACTTTTCAACTCAACACCCAATCGGATACGCGGATTCCGAGCGTTGTCCCTACGCTCCCTACACCCTACCAATCCAAGGTCCTCGAATGGGCAACACCTCCATTATGACCTCAACATCCTAAGGTTCCCATGTATGGACTTTTAAACACCATACAACCTTAGCTTTTCCCGAGGTTCCCATGTATGGACAACCATACAACCTCAACATGCACAAGGTTCCCTTGTATGGACTTTCAAACACCATACCACCTTTGCATCACCGATTGGTAGTTGTAGAAATCACTAACGAGATCCGGGACACCCTATACAAGATCCACACATGGACTTAACACTGCCATTGTGATCTCAACAAGCACAAGGTTCTCACATATGGACTTTTAAACACCATATAACCTTTGCTCAACCAAGGTCCTCGAATGGGCAACACCTCCATTATGACCTTAACCATCTCGTTAGGATACTTGAAGGGAGTTTCCCGGTCCACTCTTGACCACTCCACCTCCAAGGCGACTTAATTCACGGTGCACCCAATCCTATAGCCGGCTAACTATATCCGATCAAAGAACCAAGAACCACTTACATCACTTGCCAATATAACCATCTTACCACATTAGTCCAATGTTCCACATGCATAACCATTATGCAAAACCATTACCACATTAATCAAATGATTCACATGCATAACCAATATGCAAAACCATTACCACATTAATCAAATGATTCACATGCATAACCAACATGCAAAAATCATCATTTACCAACATTAATTCACTGTTTTAAAGCATTAGACAAAGCCATAGAACAACATGCAACACCATGCATCAAAACCACATTTTCAATGTATAAAACCAAGGATCTCTTACCTTGAGCATCCTTCACATATGGCTTTCAAAACCAGCATTAAACCATGCTAAATTATGCTTTCAAAACAGAATTAAACCATGCAAAACACATGCATTTCAATCATCAACCACAATTTCTTAAAAAGCCAATTCATATCACAAATCAAGTAAGAAATCCATTTACTTACTCATGAGCTTAGCAAAGTTGTTTAGACTTAAACTAAGCTCCCAAAACCTTCAAACCTTTGTTTAAAAGCCGAAACCAAACTTCACTCACCGGTAACCAAAACAAAGCTAGCCACCAAGCCTTCCAAGCATCCGAACCCTTCCGCAACACCTCTAAAGCTCACGGATCAAACTCCCCTGTTTCAAGCACACAAAAACAGCACATTAATGCATCATTATGCATTAAGAACAGCAGCCACACAACCAAACTCGCTGCTCGACACAAATCCAACAATTCGGCTACCAAACACAACCGAAATCACCTTCAAACATTTCCAAAACTTAACCCAGCCAAGATCCATCACTTCTAACCATTTTTAAACATCATTTAACATCCAAAATGATCACAAACACGTCCTTATACTCCCAGGTATAACAGATCACCAAAAACACTCCAAAAACAACCAAAAACTCAAGCAAAACTTAGGAAATTCAACCTATCCGGGATTGCATTAATTAAACCTCAACTTCTAATCAATTTAGCATTCATTTAACATCATTTTGACACTTCAAAACACTGCCCAAACAGATCACACGAAAATTTCACCAAAATCACCAAATCTTGCATTTTAAGCCAAAATCAAGATTTCTATTGAAAAGCCTTTAATCAAAACACAAATCAAGGATTGAGAACTTGGGAATTTCAGTAAAGAACTGATAGTTTAGAGGAGAGAGACGTTCTTACCTCCAAACTTGAATTTCTCCTTTTTAGAGCCAAAAAGCTTGATGAAACAACTTGCAAATTGAGAGGTTTTGTTGATGAGATGATTAGGAATCAAATGAGAGTTGAAATGAGAGATTTAGATGCCAAAATCAGAGAAGAAAAATCTGGAGAATTGTGTTTGGGTTGAGAGAAAATGAGAGAAAAGGAAAATGGAGAGAAAATGAAAAGTTAGTTAAGAAATGGTAAAAATGATTTCCCTCCTCTTTCATAATCTTTAAAATCAGAATAAAGCCTTAAAATTTCTTAGAAAAATCTGGAGAAATTCTTATTGGAATAATAGCTCCTTAAAGATTCAAAGTTTCAATCCTTTTTAAAACAGTCACCGAACTTTCAAAAATTACATTTTGGTCACTAGCCAAAATGTCAACCTTCCGAACCTCATTTTCCAAAATTGATTTCACAGTTCACTTTTATATATTAAAAGATGATTTTAGAACATTTTTCCATATTTTTAATGCAACCCGAACTAGGCTTTCCTAAATTCACTCTTATATATTCGATCAGCACTTTGACCGAACCGGTCAACGCCCAAAACTTCTGAGCCCAAAACCGGGGCGTTACACCGTAAGCCAGAATAGAGTGGTGCAGACAAACCAACCACTTGGGTATAGCAGTCCAAAGAATAGAGACATAGGTAAAGAAAAGATGTCCCACTTTGTGGGTCGTTGAAAGTTTCCCAATAAGGGATTGATTAGGTATGCAGGGTAGCATTGAGAGGACTGAGATAATAGAGATTAAAAATATGAAAAACAATAAGAGAAGCAGCAGGGGAGTAAGCAAACAAAGGATAAGCACGAGAAGAAAATGATATTTGAGTAGCCAAGAGATACCAAAGACAATAGTATCCAAGAGGTACCAAATACTATAATAAGAGGGATTGAAAAAAGAAATATTAACAGTAGCAGAACAATAGAAGATCAAAGAAGCAACAACAAACGGAAGGGGAGACCATGAGAATAGAGTAGAGAGATCATAACAAATGGATGAACATAAAGTTAGCCTGTTCCGAAACTCGTTTCGAAACATTTTCCACTGTCAAAACATGTATCGAAACGGCTTAGAGGCGTTTCGATACACTTTAATTATTTCTTAAAAAATTAGTTTAAAATCTCAACGGTCATATTTTGAAACCAAGTTTGAATTCCGTTTCGAAACGTTTGAGGTCGTTTCGATATTGTCGTATCAAAATGGTTGAAACCGTTTCGTTGTTCTTCATCCGTTTCAAAACACATTCCAAAACAGAGGTTAACAGTTTCAAAACGTTCTGAAACGCCCAAAGGCCGTTCCGAAACAGTGACTCGAAAATCACTATTTTTACTTGGTAAATACTTAGAAAATATTTGATAAGTTGAGGTTTTGACTTATTCATTTTTCTTTAGACACATAGAGAGGTTTTGGGGACTTGAAAATTCATTTTCTCTTTTTCAATTTAGTCCTTAAATCCTTTGTTATATCAAAATCAATTTATTAGTTTTACAATCTCCCCTTTTTGATATAACAAAACCAAGTTAGAATTTTTAAGCGTTTTGAAATCTTGAAGACGTTCTAACTCCCCCTCACTTTAAGATGGGTTTTAAAGTTATGAAAATATTTGAAATTCAAGTTTTTAAAACTCAAAACCGACTAAAAAAATTGGCTCTTATATTACTTCTCCCCCTTTTTGTTAGATCAAAAAGAATAATAATCAAGGCTCTTCATGAGAAGAAACAAGGTTAAAAGCAATAAATCAAACAACATAATATAGATAGAATTAAGTTCATTAACCAAACATAAATACTTAAAGCAATAGAGTTGAAGCTCAATCCCAAACAAAAACAATCAAATCATAAGTTCTTAAATCATAAATAAGAAACAAAGGTGCAAACTTATTCCTAACATGATAGTCTAATATGATATGCAATGGAAATCCTAAGCCTCGTTATCATTGTCACCATCATCATCAAAAGAATCATCATCGTTTTTAGCTTGAGCACGACGAAAGTTCCTCCATTCACCATAGAATGAAGAGAAAGACAAGTCCATCGATGTTTGTTTATTCTCAATAGCGGTGAGACAATTTTCATTTCCAAGAACGCGATCCTCCAAGGATTGCAAACGAGTGTTGATAGCAGCAAAACCCGAAGCCATGGCCATATCCATTGAGTTGAACTGCTCGGTTAGGAAAGTCATAAGAGCTTCATTGTTAGGAGCCGGAGCTTGAGGTGGTGGCTCAACTTGAGGTGGCGGAGCTTGCCTATCGACACGAACCCATTGGCCAAGAGCATAGCGGAACCCGGAGTTACGGAGAGAAGATTCACCAATCTTGTTCTTGCGGGGTTCTAGAGAATTATAGGTGCAATCAATGTTGAGGGTACCAAAGACATAGCTCAAAACAGTCCCATAAGTGAACGATGTAAGAGCATCGGTTTCACGAATCTTCACATTATGGACCATCTCGGCGAACATAATCTTGACAAGATTTGGCCGTTGTCCTTGGCGAAAGCACTCTAACCAAAAATAGTCAACTTGACGGACATGAGAAAATTTACCTCTGGAAGGGCGGATGAACCAAGAAATCATCAAGTGGAGGAACCGGTCATGAGCATCCAAAGAGAGAATGGATCCGGTGTGAGCACCAAAGTGGTTCTCATCCTCAATGCCTTCATTCTTGAGCCCAAGATCATTCTCTAAAACGAATATACTAATGATGAACTTCTTACCCAAAAGGTACGATTCAATCCGAATCACCTCGGTATGATCCTCATTGTCAACAAGAACGACGTTGGAGTAGAAAAGGAGGACCATGTGCTTGTAGACAATATTCGAAATGCTTAAAAAGGCCAAGAAGTTCCATTCTTGCAGACGAGTTAGATAGCAGAATTCAAAACATTCGGAGTCAAGGAATTGGATATCAACAACACGCTCTCGACGAACGGCTATATCTTTGACGTATTTCAAACGGTCCTTAGTCTCTTGATTCTGAAGACTCTTGTGAAAGAGTTTGGTGAGGTTAGGACGTATATTCGCTTGGTTTGAAGCTTCACCCGTTAGAGTCGTCTTGCATTTCTTATTAATGTTTTCCATGGGAAATTCCTAAAAACATAAAGCAAGCAATTAAAATTTAAGTGTATGCATGAACATCCGTAATTCAATCCAATAACAAATCTCATATAGGTTGTAAATAAAAACACTTTTAAGGAAAACATATATACATATAAAAAATTTTAAGAAGAAACATCTTTTGAAAAAACAGTAAAAAATACGAGTAAAAACAAATATATTCAAATAAAAAATTTTAAGATTTTGAATTTTTTTTACAAGTTTTAAAGAACCCAAGTTGCAAAACATATAATATATACAAAATTAATATTTTCTAACCTAAGATTCGAATAAAACCAAAGAAAAAAGAAGAAAAATACCTCAAATAGAGATTTTGGATGAATGAATGAAAGAACTTGCACAAAATTGTTGAAGCTTGCTTAAACTTGAGTTTGTGAGTAAAAGCCCTCAAGTTTTGATGAAAAACAATGAGGTTTAGAGGGTTTTTATAGGGAAAATCGGGTTAGGGTTTTTAGGAGTTTTAATTAAAAGCAAACTTTATCATTTAAAGCCCTTAAAAAGTTGTCCCCAGAGCCGTTTCAGAACAGGCACGATCATTCTGAAACGTTTGTACCCAAACGTTGACTGACGTTTCTAATCTCGTTGACTGTTCTGATAGGGCTTTGACCGTATCGAATCCCACGTGTTGACCCGTATCGAAACGCTTTTGGGTCGTTTCGATACAATGCTTGGAAGAGGCAAAACGTTTCAAAACTCCCTGGTCATAGATCACTCTTTTAAGGCACCTGTATCAAAACAGATTGTCCCGTTTTGATACGCCTAGGCCTGGAGGTGTAGATGAGGCTCTAATATTGCAGAAAAAATGAATTTTATTAAGTCCTAGATGCATGAATGATATGAATGAGCAGGAATAACATGTATAAACATAAACATACTCCCCCTAACTATAAGCATGGATGAAATTAGGAGTAAAAACACATAAGCATGGCATTTGTAACGCCCCGGTTTTGGGCTTAGAAGTTCTGGGCGTTGACCGGTTTGGTCAAAGTGCTGTTCGAACCTAAAGAGGTGAAATTAGGAAAGCCTAGTTCGGGTTGCATTAAAAATATGGAAAAATGTTCTAAAATCCTCTTTTAATATAATTAAGTGAACTGTGAAATCAATTTTGAAAAATGGGTTTTGGAAGTATGACATTTTGGCTAGTGACCAAAATGTAAATTTTGAAAGTTTGGTGACTGTTTTATAAAGAGTTGAAACTTTGAATCCTTAAGGAGCTATTAATCCAAAGATGATTTCTCCAGATTTTTCTAAGATATTTTATGTCTAAAATCTGATTTTAAAGGTTATTAAAATTGGAGGGAAGCCATTTTGGCTATTTTTGGATTTTGTAACCAACTTTGCTAAACTTTCTTTCTCTCATTTTCTCTCAAACCAAACACTACCTTTCCAGAGAATTGGATCTGATTTCTTCACTTAAATCCCTCCATTCAACTCTCATTTGATTCCAAATCATTGTATCTTCAAATCTCTTCAATTGCTAAGTGTTTCAACAAGGATTTTCATTCCAAAAAGTGGAGAAACACAAGTTTGGAGGTAAGAACGTCCTTCTCCTCTAAACTATCAGTTCTTTACTGAAATTCCCAAGTTATCAACTCTTGATTGATGTTTAATTAAAGGCTTTTGAGTTTGGAATTGTATCTTGGCTTATAATGCAAGATTTGATGGTTTTCATGATTTTTCGTTAGATCTGATTGATCTGTGATTTGAGATGTGTTTTTGATGTTAAATGAACTCTAAATTGATAAGGAAATGAGTTTTGATTAATGCAATCCCGGATAGGTTGAGTTTCCTAAGTTTAGCTTATGTTTCTTGGATGTTTTTGTGGTGATCTTGTGGATCTGTTGTTGCTGGAGGTATAAGGATGTTTGTAGGTTGTTTTTAGATGTTTTATGGTGTTAATGGATGTAAGGTTTTGCTGGTTTATGGCTGGGCTTTGTTGGGAGGTGGTTTTGGTGCAATTTCGGTTGTGTTTGGTGGCCGAAATTGGAGTGGGAATGAGAGCAGCGAGTTTGAGTGCTTTCATTGAAGCTTTTGATGCTTGATGATGCATTAAACCTCTGCTTTAATGTGTTTAGTCAGGGGAGGCATCTTTGGATCCAAGAGTTGTTGATTCGGAAGCTTGATTTCGTGCTTCGGCAAGTGGCGAAGTGGAATCGGTGAGTGAAATTGGGTTTCGGCTTTGAAACCAATGTCTTGGGAGCTTAGTTTAAGTCTAAACAACTTTGCTAAGCTCGAGCGTAAGTTTTCGGAATTTCTCTCTAGTGGTGGCCATGATTTTGTTGTGATGCAAAATGATTATTTGCATGTTTTACATACTGTTTTGGAAGCATGTTTTAGCATGGTTTTTGCTGATGATGTAAGCCATATGTTGAAGGTAACTCTAGGTAGGAGTTCCTTGCTTTTGTACATTGAAATGATGTGGTTTAATGCTTTTAAATGCATGATGAATATGGCTTGGTTTTATGCTTTAAAACAGTGATGTAAGTGATGAAAATGATGTATATTGGCAAGTGAGGTTTTAAAATGTTAAGGTCACTAAGGTGGTTAAAAGTCCTTGAGTGAGCCTTGTTACTTATGAACATCAAGGTGGTTAAAAGTCCTTGGATGGTTCATGTTGTGGACACTAAGGTGGTTAAAAGTCCTTAGGTGATCCTTTTCCATGGTGGTTAAAAGTCCATGGGGCCAAGGTGTTTAAAAGTCCTTGGGATCAAGGTGTTTAAAAGTCCTTGATGTGATACATTCTATGGTGTTTAAAAGTCCATAGGCCAAGGTGTTTAAAAGTCCTTGGGGCCAAGGTGTTTAAAAGTCCTTGGGGTGAAAGTTGATGAACTTGTTTTCAAAGAAATGGAATTTATCACTTGTGGCCAATATGACATGTTATGATTTGATGCATGAGATGCATGTTTAAGTATGCTTTTGAGCATGTGTAAATGATGGTTTGAAGCATGATTTATAAAGTGTTTTATAAATGCATTATTGAATGGTTTAAATGAGCATTCCTCACTAAGATTTTGCTTACGCTCTCTTCGTTTTCCTTAATTCAATAATGCAGAGCATTAGAGACCTTTTGAGGGCAGCAAGAAGGGCAAGAATTCAAGTGCAAGTAAAGCTCAATGTATGGAAGGTTTTTGTTAAACATTTTAGCTTTTGGGTGATTTGGCAATGGGGAAACCATGTGTATGTTTTGGGAGGTGTTTTGTACTCCCTAAGTATGTTTCTTGATGTTAAGATTGTTGGTCTTTGGATTGGATCTTTATATGCTTGTTTTGTAAGTTTGGTGCTTGGATGTCTAGCTTGTGTAGGAAGCATGCCTATAGAATTGGGGCTTTTTGCATATGATGATGTTTGGTTGAATTGATGATGCTAATATGTTATATATATGTTGAATTGCATGTTGGCAAAGTTTGGTGACATTCGGAGCATGATTGGTTGTGTAATTGCATGTTTAAAGTGGAGTTTTGGAGCAATCTGGGCAGGGTGTTTCGAAACAGCACCTACCGTTTCGGAACGGGTGCCTTAATCGTGCCCAGGCGTCCGAAACGGGAAGGGCCGTTCCGAAACGGAAAGGTCACTGCCAGACCCCCGTTTCGAAACGGGCTATGCCTGTTTCGGAACGGCCCCGAGTTTCGAAACGGGCTATGCCTGTTTCGGAACGGTCGACCGTTGGGGGCTGACAGTGGCAGTTATGTGTTTTGGATTGTTTGCGTTTTGGTCCTGAAACTTGTATGTGCAATTGTATGAGTTTGGGAAGTCCTTTTGAGCTGAAATTTTGCAGAGAGGCATGAAACATGATTAATTTCAAGTTGGTAACTTCAATTTGGGTTAAGTCCTTATAATTATCAGAATTTACAATTTGGTCCCTAAAGTTGTAAATTGTTCAATTGAGTCCCTGTTTGATCTCTGATGTTTGTGATCTTTTGGTATGATGTTTGTGTGATCACAATTAGGCTTAATATGCATCTAGAAAAGTTTTAAAAAGAAAAAAAAGGGTCGTTAATCAAGGTTGACTTTCGGGTTGACTTTGGTTTTCCCCGTGTGACTTTCTTAATTCGGGCCAACCGTCTAGGCCGGGTTAAGGGGGTTACATTTGGTGGTATCAGAGCTGAGTTCTCGAGTAATTGGGAATGTTTGTATGCATGATTGAAGTATGTATGCTATGAATGCTTGTTGTTTGAAAGCATGTTCAGTGGTTTGAAATGTTGATGCAGTTGAGTTGTATGCTCTGATGTTGCATGTTGAGGGTACCCATTGCCAAACAAAAGCTAAAGGAAAGATGTTGTTTTGAAATGAAATTGAGCTTGAATACTTGGATTGCTTACCTTGCTGGGCCTGACTTTGTTTTATTTGTGTTGTGATTGCATGGTAAAAGTATGGCACCACGTAGAGAGTTAAGAGGTAATGCGAGAGCTACGGCTCCTAACGAGAATGAGAATGAAGAGCACACTGGTAGTGCTGTGTTACCCCCTCCTCCGCCTGGTGGTGGTGCTGGAGGTGCGAGAGCTGAAGCTGCAGCTGGTGCTGGAGCTGCTGGACCAGAGGTTGGTCAGGGGCAAGCTATGCCTGATATGTCTGTTTTGGTACAAGCTATTGCGGGTGCTTTTCGAGCAGCAGTAGCTGGAGCTCAAGGAGCTGGGCATCAGGGAGATGCTGGAGTCAGATTGCCTTTGGAGCGTCTGCGCAGTCTTGGAGGGACTGAGTTTAGAGGTTTGTCAGCTGAGAGTTCTGAGGCTTGGCTGGAAAGTACCAAGCGTATCTTGGGTCAGATAAGTTGCACGGATGTGCAAAAGCTGGGCTGTGTTGTGTCCTTGCTGCAGGATGATGCTTATACATGGTGGACGACTACCATTTCTGGAATGGCTGAAGCTGATGTTACCTGGACATTCTTTCAGAATGTGTTTAAAAGAAGATATCTGGGAGTGAGATATCTGGATGAGAAAAAGCGGGAATTCATGTCTCTTACCCAAGGGAGCATGAGTGTGGCTGAGTACGAGGTACAGTTTGTACGGCTCAGTCAGTATGCACCGGAGCTGATACCTGATGAGAGGGCTAGGTGCGAGAGGTTTCGTTACGGTCTTGTGACGGATGTTAAGACGTATTTGCTGGCCGCCGAGTATGAAGATTTTGATGTGTTGGTGGGCCGAGCAAAGGACGTTGAGATGAACCTGAGTTTGTCTGCTAAGGGTGCTGGCAAGCGAGCTGCTGAGTATAGTTCCGGAGGTGGACGGAACAAGAGGGGACGTGATCAGAAGTATCAGTCCTCAGCCAGGAGAGGTGGTGGTGTGCCTGCTAGGGGTGGCGGTGCTAGAGCTGATCCTAGTACTTGTTGGATCTGTGGTTCCCGTGGTCACATGAAGCGTGACTGTCCTCGTGCTGAGAGAGTGGCACAAGCTCCTGTTGCAACAGCTGGTAATGCTGGGAATGGGTGCTGGAATTGTGGTTCTGCGGACCACTTGAGGCGAGATTGTCCGAGGATGGCTGGTGAGCAGGTGCGTGCTCCTGTTGTTGCTGCACCACAGAGAGGTCGTGGGCGTGGCCGTGGTGATTTCCAGAGGAGAGAGGAAGGTGGCCGAGGGGTAGCTCATGTTGTAGCTATTCAGCCTGAAGGTGGAGGCCAAGCGAGGGTGTATGCTCAGAGAGAGGGCAGGAATGATGCGGATGTGATTGCAGGTACCTTTACTTTGCAGTCCTTGTCATTGCTTTCTTTGATTGATTCTGGATCTACGCATTCATATATTCTTCGTGAGCATGCTGAATTGCTTGGTTTGCCTGTTGAGTCTTTGGATGTTGGTGTTCGGGTCACTAGTTCTTTTGGTGAGACTGTTGTGACTAGGAAGCTTTATAGAAGGTGCCCTTTGGTTGTTCAAGAGCATGTCTTTCATGTTGATCTTATGGAGTTGCCCTTCTATGGTTTTGATGTGATCCTTGGTATGGATTGGCTTGCTGAGCATCGTGCTGTTGTGGATTGTGAGCATAAGCGTGTTTCGCTTAAGCTTGCGGATGATTATGAAGTTGTGGTGGTTGGTGAGAATGTGAAGTTTCTTGCCAATGTGGTATCTTCTTTGGAGGCGAGCAGGATGCTGAGGCAAGGTTGCGAAGCCTATCTAGCTTTTGTGATGAATCCTAGCTCTAAGGAGTTGAGGGTGCAAGATATCAGGGTTGTAAAGGAGTTTCCTGGTGTTTTTCCTGAGGAGTTGCCTGGTTTACCTCCTAACCGCGAGGTGGAGTTTGGAATTGAGCTGTATGAGAATACAACTCCTGTGTCCATTACTCCCTATAGAATGGCACCTAAGGAGCTGAAGGAGCTGAAGACGCAGTTGCAAGAGTTGCTTGATCGTGGTTTCATCCGGCCGAGTGTGTCACCTTGGGGAGCACCGGTCTTGTTTGTGAAGAAGAAGGATGGCACTATGAGAATGTGCATTGATTACCGTCAGCTGAACAAGTTGACTATCAAGAATCGGTATCCTTTGCCGAGGATTGATGATCTCTTTGATCAATTTCGGGGAGCTGCTGTGTTCTCTAAGATTGACTTGAGGTCAGGGTATTATCAGTTGAAGGTGAAGGATGTGGATGTGCCTAAGACAGCTTTCAGGACAAGGTATGGGCATTATGAGTTTCTTGTGATGCCGTTTGGGTTAACAAATGCTCCTGCTGCTTTCATGGACATGATGAATCGTGTGTTTCATGAATACCTGGACAAGTTTGTCGTGGTGTTCATTGATGATATCCTCGTGTACTCGCGTACTGAGGAGGAGCATGAAGAGCATTTGAGGATTGTTTTGCAAGCTTTGTTGGAGAATCAGCTTTATGCTAAGCTGAGCAAGTGTGAGTTCTGGTTGAGAGAGGTGGTTTTTCTTGGGCATGTGGTCTCAGCTGAGGGGATTCGTGTTGATCCTCAGAAGATTGAGGCGGTGATGAGCTGGAAGGTTCCTAAGTCTGTTCATGAGGTCTGTAGTTTCCTTGGTTTGGCGGGATACTACCGAAGGTTTGTGGATGGGTTTTCCAAGATTGATGCTCCTTTGACAAAGCTGTTGCAGAAGGATGTTAAGTATGAGTGGACAGAAGCGAGACAACAGGCTTTTGAGAAGCTGAAGGCGGCTTTGACGCAAGCTCCTATCTTGATTCAGCCTGAATCAGGGAAAGAGTTTGTGGTTTACAGTGATGCATCCTATGTTGGTTTGGGGTGTGTGCTAATGCAGGAGGGTAAGGTGGTGGCTTATGCATCGCGGCAGTTGAAAGTGCATGATCGCAATTACCCTACGCACGATATTGAGCTGGCTGCAGTGGTTTTTGCTCTGAAGATCTGGAGGCATTATCTGTATGGAGAGAAGTGTACGGTGTACACAGATCACAAGAGTTTGAGGTATCTGATGTCTCAGAAGGAGTTGAATCTTAGGCAGCGGCGTTGGTTGGAGTTGCTCAAGGATTATGATCTGACGATTGAGTATCATCCTGGAAAAGCTAATGTGGTTGCTGATGCCTTGAGTAGGAAGGTAGCAGTTGAGTTGAGGGCCATGTTTGCTAGCTTGAGCATATCGCGTGATGGTGGTCTTGTGGCTGAGTTGCATGTGAAGCCGTCTATGGTTCAGTTGATCAAGGATAAGCAGTTGTTGGATGATTCCTTGGTGTCTCATGTTCAGGATATCGCGGAGGGTAGACCTTCGGATTTCTGTTTCAATGATGATGGTGTGCTGTGTTTTGGGAGTCGGATAGTAGTGCCCAATGATGCTGAGTTGAGGCGTGCTATTCTGACTGAAGGTCATAGTAGTCCTTTTGCTATGCACCCTGGTAGTACTAAGATGTATCGTGATCTTCGTGATGAGTACTATTGGGTTGGTTTGAAGAAGGACGTTGCGGAGTTCGTGAGCAAGTGTTTGGTGTGTCAGCGAGTTAAGGCTGAGCATCAGTTTCCTTCTGGTTTGTTGCAACCGTTGAAAATCCCTGAATGGAAGTGGGAGAGGGTTACCATGGATTTTGTATCTGGTTTACCTTTGTCTCCATCGAAGAAGAATTCGGTCTGGGTGATTGTGGATCGCCTGACGAAGTGTGCACATTTCTTGCCTGTGCATACTACGTTTTCTTTGGATAGGTTGGCAGAGCTGTACATTGCTGAGATTGTGCGGCTGCATGGTGTACCTAAGTCGATTGTGTCGGATAGGGATCCGAGGTTCACATCGCGGTTCTGGCAGTGTTTGCATCAAGCTCTGGGTACAAGGTTGCATTTCAGTACATCCTATCATCCTCAGTCGGATGGTCAGTCTGAGCGAGTTATCCAGATTTTGGAGGATATGTTGAGGTGCTGCGTGATTGAGTTCCAAGGTTCTTGGGAGAAGCATCTGCCTTTGGTTGAGTTTGCTTATAACAATAGTTATCAGGCGAGCATACAGATGGCACCTTATGAGGCTTTGTACGGAAGGAAGTGTAGGACTCCTCTTTGTTGGGCCGAAACTGGTCAAAAGTTGGTTTCGATGCCAGCTTTGTTGAAAGGGACCACAGAGAAGGTGAAGCTCATTTGTGAGCGGTTAAAGGCTGCTTCTGATCGGCAGAAATCTTACGCGGATTTGAAGCGTAAGGAGATAGAGTATGCAGTGGGTGACCGTGTGTTCTTGAAGGTTTCGCCTTGGAAGAAGGTGATGCGGTTTGGCCGGAAGAGCAAGTTGAGCCCTAGATACATTGGACCATATGAGGTGGTTGAGCGTGTGGGTCCTGTTGCGTATCGGTTGAGGTTACCTCAGGAGTTGGAGAAGATTCATGATGTGTTCCATGTTTCTATGCTCCGGAAGTATAGATCTGATCCTTCGCATGTGATGCCTGTGGAGGAAGTGGTTTTGAATCCGGATTTGACCTATGATGAGGAACCGGTGAAGGTTCTGGATTCGGATAGCAAGGTTCTTCGTGGCAAGACCATTGAGTTGGTGAAGGTGCTGTGGAAGCATCGCGGTGTTGAGGAAGCCACGTGGGAGCGGAAGGAAGACATGCTGAAGCAGTTTCCTTATCTCTTTCCTTCAGGTAAATTTCGAGGACGAAATTTCTTAAGGGGGGGAGAGTTGTAAGGCCCCGGTTTTGGGCTTAGAAGTTCTGGGCGTTGACTGGTTTGGTCAAAGTGCTGTTCGAACCTAAAGAGGTGAAATTAGGAAAGCCTAGTTCGGGTTGCATTAAAAATATGGAAAAATGTTCTAAAATCATCTTTTAATATAATTAAGTGAACTGTGAAATCAATTTTGAAAAATGGGTTATGGAAGTATGACATTTTGGCTAGTGACCAAAATGTAAATTTTGAAAGTTTGGTGATTGTTTTATAAAGAGTTGAAACTTTGAATCCTTAAGGAGCTATTAATCCAAAGATGATTTCTCCAGATTTTTCTAAGATATTTTATGTCTAAAATCTGATTTTAAAGGTTATTAAAATTGGAGGGAAGCCATTTTGGCTATTTTTGGATTTTGTAACCAACTTTGCTAAACTTTCTTTCTCTCATTTTCTCTCAAACCAAACACTACTTTTCCAGAGAATTGGATCTGATTTCTTCACTTAAATCCCTCCATTCAACTCTCATTTGATTCCAAATCATTGTATCTTCAAATCTCTTCAATTGCTAAGTGTTTCAACAAGGATTTTCATTCCAAAAAGTGGAGAAACACAAGTTTGGAGGTAAGAACGTCCTTCTCCTCTAAACTATCAGTTCTTTACTGAAATTCCCAAGTTATCAACTCTTGATTGATGTTTAATTAAAGGCTTTTGAGTTTGGAATTGTATCTTGGCTTATAATGCAAGATTTGATGGTTTTCATGATTTTTCGTTAGATCTGATTGATCTGTGATTTGAGATGTGTTTTTGATGTTAAATGAACTCTAAATTGATAAGGAAATGAGTTTTGATTAATGCAATCCCGGATAGGTTGAGTTTCCTAAGTTTAGCTTATGTTTCTTGGATGTTTTTGTGGTGATCTTGTGGATCTGTTGTTGCTGGAGGTATAAGGATGTTTGTAGGTTGTTTTTAGATGTTTTATGGTGTTAATGGATGTAAGGTTTTGCTGGTTTATGGCTGGGCTTTGTTGGGAGGTGGTTTTGGTGCAATTTCGGTTGTGTTTGGTGGCCGAAATTGGAGTGGGAATGAGAGCAGCGAGTTTGAGTGCTTTCATTGAAGCTTTTGATGCTTGATGATGCATTAAACCTCTGCTTTAATGTGTTTAATCAGGGGAGGCATCTTTGGATCCAAGAGTTGTTGATTCGGAAGCTTGATTTCGTGCTTCGGCAAGTGGCGAAGTGGAATCGGTGAGTGAAATTGGGTTTCGGCTTTGAAACCAATGTCTTGGGAGCTTAGTTTAAGTCTAAACAACTTTGCTAAGCTCGAGCGTAAGTTTTCGGAATTTCTCTCTAGTGGTGGCCATGATTTTGTTGTGATGCAAAATGATTATTTGCATGTTTTACATACTGTTTTGGAAGCATGTTTTAGCATGGTTTTTGCTGATGATGTAAGCCATATGTTGAAGGTAACTCTAGGTAGGAGTTCCTTGCTTTTGTACATTGAAATGATGTGGTTTAATGCTTTTAAATGCATGATGAATATGGCTTGGTTTTATGCTTTAAAACAGTGATGTAAGTGATGAAAATGATGTATATTGGCAAGTGAGGTTTTAAAATGTTAAGGTCACTAAGGTGGTTAAAAGTCCTTGAGTGAGCCTTGTTACTTATGAACATCAAGGTGGTTAAAAGTCCTTGGATGGTTCATGTTGTGGACACTAAGGTGGTTAAAAGTCCTTAGGTGATCCTTTTCCATGGTGGTTAAAAGTCCATGGGGCCAAGGTGTTTAAAAGTCCTTGGGATCAAGGTGTTTAAAAGTCCTTGATGTGATACATTCTATGGTGTTTAAAAGTCCATAGGCCAAGGTGTTTAAAAGTCCTTGGGGCCAAGGTGTTTAAAAGTCCTTGGGGTGAAAGTTGATGAACTTGTTTTCAAAGAAATGGAATTTATCACTTGTGGCCAATATGACATGTTATGATTTGATGCATGAGATGCATGTTTAAGTATGCTTTTGAGCATGTGTAAATGATGGTTTGAAGCATGATTTATAAAGTGTTTTATAAATGCATTATTGAATGGTTTAAATGAGCATTCCTCACTAAGATTTTGCTTACGCTCTCTTCGTTTTCCTTAATTCAATAATGCAGAGCATTAGAGACCTTTTGAGGGCAGCAAGAAGGGCAAGAATTCAAGTGCAAGTAAAGCTCAATGTATGGAAGGTTTTTGTTAAACATTTTAGCTTTTGGGTGATTTGGCAATGGGGAAACCATGTGTATGTTTTGGGAGGTGTTTTGTACTCCCTAAGTATGT